>OY720683.1:13532664-15009113 GCA_963170755.1 Amphimallon solstitiale | reverse complement strand
TTTGCCGCCTTTACAATGACACCTTCTAAGTCATGGGGGTGTTATTCCATAGATGGTGCAATTTATAACCGACGTAAAGAAAAGGAGGTTATCATTTCAACCCGTATGCATGTAACATTGTTGGAATTGTATAATATTCACATATATGTTTAGTAGGGCTTCTAAACTGGTATACTAAATTTCATGAGTATATGTATACCAAGTGCTTGCCTGCAAGTTGCGGATGCATTTTACTGTGTGATAAAACGACGACACCGATAGTTTGTATGAGTTAGTACGAGAAAGCAATATACTATATAACTGCTTTTTTGGTCGAGTGTAGTGTTTGAAAAGAAGGAATTCGAGTACATTTACGCAGAGGCTAGACTGACTCGCGTTTAATCAGTGCAACAAGGATAGCAGCTGTACTTGCGCATTTCATTTGAATTTTGTTCACGGTCGATCTCTAGTCGACTAGTACATTTCTAAATCGCGTTTCGTCCATCTAATTTAGAACAATTATCCGCGAAAATTATAGAATTTTCGAATCATGTTACCCTGGAAATGTCAACAAATGTCCGTCGAAATTTTTATAATCGGCTGGGTTACTGCTAAACTCAAGATGGAGACTTATTTAAGCATTTTATAAATAATTAAGTACATGTAGAAATTCATTTTTCTTTAATAATTCCATTCTTAACTTCCAATTAAATTATACTTACTAAAACATTTTGTTTAGTTTCATACAAATTTATTGTTTACTTTCAGAATTTTAGTTTTTCCTTTTCTATTTTATAATATTACGGAATTATTTACTTTTTATCTTAATACGAGTTTTGCTATTGTTACGTTTTCGTTTTTTTTATATTAGCTATATTTCTTATCTTTGATATTTTAAGAAAAAAATTATTATTTTTAAGTTTTTAGAATTGATGATCATTTCTTTTATTTACACATACAATTTGGGAAGCTGTGATGAAATCCGTTACTAAAATTATTTAGTGCGATTATCTGATGCGCTTCAACAAATCTCTACTTATAAATTATCTATGTGGTGCTTTTTATTGTTTAATATTATTTCCATCTTCTCTAAAGCAGTACAGTAAATGACTTTATTCTTGGTTAAAGAATTTGTTATTAATAGTAGCAATTTTCACGGACTAACGTAGTAACGATTTCTGCGGTGTCAACTTTAACGTAGCTCTAATGTTAGTAACAGAGCCCCCCCCCCTTATTCTCCCACTTATAGTCGACCAGCTTGTCTAGTATATTCATCCGCAGGTAGATTGCGTGCACACTGTATATGTATATTTCTCCAAGAATTTCTTAGAAAATACTGATCGAACTGAAACAATTTTTTTATCGACTTGTCTATCTTTCTTCAAAATCTGTTCAGTAATTTAAAAAATATCGACCAAAATGTCATATGAAGACGGTTTATGTTTATGTAACTTTTTTTTACATAGGTTTCTTCATAAGATGTTTCCCTGCAGTTTAAATGAACGAAAAAACACAAGAAATGATTTTTTAAAAGTTTAATTCAATAAAAAAGACGCAGTAATTATGTATCCATACACAAATTGAATTAACCATGCTTAAAAAATAATTGTCTCTGCACTTTTTGTTCAGCAAAATCTTTAATATTTTCTGATAAATGTATACTGTCGCAAACCATGTATTCTATTGAAATCATAGCCAATCCAGATAATCTTTTTTGTGCCATGGTAGACCGCAGATTTTATTTTATTTTTAGTTTAGAAAAACTTCTTTCATCACTTGCAACTGTTACTGGTAAAATTAAAAGAATTCTGAGAGTAATCCTGATATTTGGACTAAAGCTTAAATCTGTTATAAATTATAAAATGTCTTGAGGAGACAAATTACAATCTAAAATCATCCAAACACTGTCAAGTCCTCTGAAAGTTCTAAACCATTTATATCAGATGAGTCCTCGTGGGTTAAAATAGTCTCGAGGTTCTTACAATGTTCTAACAATTCATCTTTTGGCAGTTGTGTTAAAGCATACAGGTTTGGCCTACGATTATCTTGCATGCGGCTTTCCGTACATAACACGAAAGGAGTTGCCAAACCGTACCTACCTAACAGATATACATACGCGAGCCGACAAGTAGACCTTCAGCGAAACCATATTAAATTCAATCATAAGAATAATAAATCTGAAGGAATTGTTATAATATTAACTTAAGATACTTTTTTAAGAATATTACGAATGGGAATAGTACCTAAAAATGAAGATAACAACCCCTGCAACATGCACACATGCATTATATTGGAATCTTATGGTCGTAATGATCGTATACTGCCCACGTTTGTATAAATACTGGCAATAACGTTCTTTTCAATCCATGGACTTTAACTCGCATGCAAGGTAAAAACAGACCAAATCTGTATATGGTATATAAAAAACCAAAATGTTTACTGTGCTCACTGATTTGGAAAAACCTTAATCTTACTCCTCGCTGTTGATTTCGCAGGTAAAGCTTTAGCCTCTTCAAGAACTTTAGTAAAATACTCATATGAATGTGAGTTTTCAAATAAGGTATTTCCTGTATAATAAAATTTATGCAACTGTTCAAAAAGGTAGTAGAAATACATTGTTAAATGTTCGCGAAGGAGAACTAATAAGGCAGATATACGTTATACAGTGTGCACGCGGTCTACCTGCGGATGAATATACTAGACAAGCTAGTCGACTAAAGGGGGTAGGCTCTGTTACTATAGTGGAGGCAATCCTTAAACCGTTGCACGTCATTCATTTTTTAAAAACCGTACCACCCAAAAAATTATAAAATTTACAATACACAATTATATTTTTCAGATATTTATATGTCAAATTTGTGTACATTAAAATGGCGTGCAAATCATATGATTTTTCAAACAGACTTGACTACGCTGCAGTATATGACGTCATTAACGAGTAATGACGTGCAACGGTTTAAGGATTGCCTCCACTATAACATTAGAGCTACGTTAAAGTCGACACCGTTGAAATCGTTACTGCGTTAGTCCGTGAAAATTGCTACTGTTACTGTTAATAACAAATTCTTTGACCAAGAATAAAGTCATTTACTGTACTGCTTTAGAGAAGATGGAAATAATATTAATCAATAAAAAATCACTACCTGGATAATTTATAAGTAGAGACCCAGCTGATTATAAAAATTTCGACGGACATTTGTTAACATATCCGGGGTAACAAGATTTGGAAATTCAATAATTTGGCGCGTAATTATTCTTAATTAGATGGACGAAACGCGATTTAAAAATGTGTTTGCTAGGCGCTAGACATCGACCCGACCGTTAACAAAATTCAAATGAAATACGCAAGTACAGCTGCTATATCCTAAACGCGAGTCAGTAAGCTTCACTACACTCGACCAATAGAACAGTTTGTATATTGCTTTCTCGTAGCAACTCATACAAACTCTTGGTGTCGTCGTTTTATCACACAGTAAAATGTATCCGCAGTTTGACGGCAAGCACTTGGTATAGTAATCAAAAAGGCAACAATTTTGAACATCTTTAATAGTTATATTTGATTCGTTTAAATATTTAAACAAAATAAAGACAAAAATTGAAATTACTCTTACTTTCTTTAAACACTAATATCGCCCTGTATACAAATTTCCTAAATTATGCGCATGTGTAAGTAATCCTTATCACTGTTTAATATTTTATCAGGTAGTTCAAACACCAGTTAAAATTTGGTGTTGGAAAAACCTTAATAATCAAATTTTAACCAAAATAATCTCAATGTAATACAACCCTGTTTATTTAAATGCTAATATTATACTTAAACTGACTTTTTTCGCCTAATGTTGTTTTATGTACATAAATTATAAAAATAGTTGCCCACATTCACTAAAATATGTTTCTAATAAATTAACTATTTTCCATAATAATTTACGCCCATAAAAAACTAAATAATCCTTAATAAATTATTTATATTGAGTATAAACAATAAATTTGATAAAATAAGATCAAGGTCGCTCGTATAATGTAGAGGAAAATGTCAGGAACTCTTTTGATGTAAATTGCACGCTTTATGCTTAATTTACCACGGATTAGAAGAATTTAGTTTCAGAAATGGTGTCAAACAGCGCAACAGAGGTGTCCGTATAAAAAAACGATAAAAGAAGTAAATTAAAGTCATTCTGTCCAACGCACGCGTTGGCATTGTTAGATTCTCTGCTCAGACGTGTCCATCTGAAATAAGACAGTTTGATCTACATAAAAATATTTTACTATATTCACGTACAATATAAAAACGTGTAAGTAATGTTTGAATAAAATTTCTTATATTCCCAAATACTTTTTTTCCCCATTTTAATTCAATAAAAAGATTGAAGTATATCTTTTTAAAGGCATACAAGTATTAAAGCAGCGACGTGATCAGAAATAAGTAAGTAAATTCGCAATATTTATCCGAATTGTGTCACAGTGCTCTGAATAGTTATTATTATATTAAGAAAAGTAGAAAAATTAAATAGATTTTTGGAGATTAATTTATATTTCGCTCATGCAAAACGTTTGAAAAAAAGAGTTATCACGTTTGCCGGATGAACATTCTTATGAGTGGTGAATGTTTGGAAGCTATGACAGCGTGTTAAGAATATAAAGTAAATGTGTTCCTATTTTTTTCCTTTAGATATTGACAGTGTACGAAGTTGCAATCGTTTACTGTGCTAATAATTTTTGCTTATGGGTTTGAATGGATTTTACACCTATTGATCCTCAAAATGATGACACAAATATTTCTACTTATTCTATCTTCGGTAAAAAAATATAATTTCTGATAGACCAGACCGTTAATTTGTTTAGTGGGGCACACACAAAGCACATATTAGAATCACAGAATCACTTAATGTGAAATACGTCCAACGGCAAGGTAAGCAATACTGGAGTTAACATACAATTTCTTTTTTTTTATTTGAGTTAGAAAAGTTACGAATTTTGGAGTATACCGGCACTTCATATGCTGAAGAGACTCAAATAAGTCGAAACTCGTCCGTATCTCGCTAAAACGAAGGTAATATAATTTCAAATTTAACGACATTGGTCGTTAGTCGAGAAAATCACTTTATCTGCAGATAAATTACTACTTTATGATTTGTACATGTCTGTAAAGTGAAACTATATTGACATGTGTGTGTGTATAATTAAGGGGGCGGACACGAACGGTTGATGACTCATCGCCCCTGGGCGCACTATTGAAATGTTGTATTTTTAAAGAGGTTTTAATTTTATTTATATAATTGGATAACAAGTGGCTGGTGATCTATAAAATACAAAATACCTTATTATTTGTTTATTTTCTCTTCTGTAAGACTTGTTCTCTTTGAATTAAGTACATCCTTGTAGATAGAAAACGTCCTATCTACATCGCAACTGGTTATAGGTGCGTACTGGAAATATTCTTTTATTTCAGCGTATTTAGCATACACAATTGCCGCAATGTTATTAAATCGGGATTTCTATTAAAAACTGCGTCTAACTTTTGCCGAAGGCCACATCCGAAGTCACTTGGAATACTTTTCAAATTATTAATAGCCCACATCTAATGTGGTTCATCCATCTTTTAACTTGAGATTTCGATTTTCAAAATATGTGAATAGTTTAGGCTAATTTCCAAAGTGTTCCTGAAGGAATAACACCTGATTTTTTATATTTGAGATTTGTGTCAGTTCCTTGCACTCAGAAATACTTCGAGCATCGTCATTTAAACATGTAACGAAATTTTGTAAACTATCGAAATTCTCTGCATAAAAACTATTTCTGTGTATGTTCTAACAAAGCTAAGTGACGAACGTGCGATATTTTAGCATTCTGTAACGATATTTTACAGACTTTGTAATAAATTTGGGAATCACTGACAAATCATTTTCATATCAGAAAAAGTAACATACGTTCTAGATCTAAATAAATGATAACTAAAAATGTACGCTTATGTTATTGAAACTAAACGAAATCCAGTGCACACTTACGTCTAGATAATTGGGAGAAGTCGATTCAAGAAACCAGTATTAAACAGACTATTACAAAAATTACGAAGTACGCAATTAACAGTCAAAACAATGAAAAAACGAAACTAACGTAAGTATGAATGAAAATTTTATTTCTCTTGCGAAATATAAGGTAAATATAATAAATTTTAAAAACCCCTCACGCTCCTATCTACGCCGATGAAGAAAGGATTTTACTCATAAATTCCTTATTTTATGGGCATTTTTTGCTCTTATTCTCGGGCGTAAACAGATGTTGCAGTTCACCATATGAATTAGTGCTATTCAGTAAGCGTGTGTTGTTTACATTATTTCTTTTCTCGGTTGTATCTTCGTCGTAGTTTAAACCGGTCATGTCCGCGCCCTAAAAATTAAGGAGTTTTCGAATTACGGAATATTTCATACACACATGTATACCTGTATAGTAGATGTCCAATTTTTTGAACATCCACATTCGGGAATTGCAGCAGTACTAAGGGGCACAATGCATGCAGTATCGAATAAGTACTTTTCATATATTTCCTTGACGTTTTTATTGTCTTTCAGTTTAAGCAAACAAAGAAACATCATATATGTTGTTGACAGTTGTATTGCCATCTATAAAGTCAATTAGTAAAATACCCTTACAATTTCAAAATATAGGGACCATATGGTAATTCCGGTATAGACAAATCCCAGTTCAAAAAGAAATTGTAATTTCCATCTGCTTGGATATATGAAATAAAATAATGTCATAAATGGATAAAATAAACTTTGTAACCACATGATATAAAAAATTAAAAGAAAATTTATGTGTATCCCGAGGTATCCGGGTTGATGAACCAATAATATGGGATATATGGACTATTGCAAAAAATTACAAAAAACACCAAATTATTTTGTTCTGCATACAAAATAAAAAACAATAAATTTTGGAGATCAAATTTAGACTTCCCGGGCAAATTTGCAACACAAATCGCTGAAATTGCCATACTTCTTTCCTGTAGCCACCTCTGACATCTAACTCACCAAATCAAATCATAAAATTTAGTTGTCTGCCGCAAGCAACGCATATGTTGTTGACATTAGATTAATCCTCGTCATCACGAACTGATACTTCTTCATCCGAATCTGAAAACGAGTCTACTACTATTTTCTTAGATTTGGACAACCGTTGTTTACCTTCAGTTTTTTGCTTTTTAGCTTTGGTTTTAGCTTTTGCTTCAATTTTTGGTTTTTAGTCAACTGCTTATTTTAAAGCTCTGTAATGTTTTTTTTCTTTCATTAAGAATAATCGCACTTCCCTTCGTTGAAGGTGGTGTAGTTATTCTAAAACTATCTGGCTGAGGTGTTTGAGGTCGATGTGATTAAGGAGAAGTTGCTTGTGGTGATTCAGGTCGATGTGGAGGAACAGCAGCAGACGTATCTATAAGCACTGGATTTGCAGGAACATCTTCAAATAAAATATGTAGCCTGGTATAGCATCTGGATTGAAATGGATAATGCCAGTTGAACTGAAACCTGATACGGCGTTTTTATATTTCACTGCACAATTCCGTGCCTTGCCTAACAACTTTCCCAACTGAAGTCGGTTTATCCTATTTATGGGATTATTCGTCATAAAATTCTTACAAGCTGCGTAATAATAACTTCTAAGCGGTTTGAAGAAAGATATGTCTAAGGACTGTAAAAGTGTGTCCCATGACTAGGAAGGCAAAGAAAAACATGTTGTGCTTGTGCATATTTCAACATTTTACGTGCGGAAGAGCTGCTCTTCCACATGTAACACTATCCGTTCTCTTTTACCACCCATACCTTTGTAACTTAGACGTAGTGTTCCTCGTTCTCAAACTGCAGCAACGCGACTTGGAATATCCCGATCGACGCGACGGTTCATCAGATTCTCCGCGAGAACTTCGATGGATTGGACGAGGAGGACATAGACCATGGCCAGCGCGCAACCCGGATTTAAATCCATTCGATTTCCTTTTTTGGGGTTACATGAAAACACTGGTGTATGATGGGGATGAAATTGAGAGAGAAGATCTTCGCTAACGTATTTTTGCAGCAGCAAAGCGCATACGTAAGGAAGAAAATAATAATAATCCACCTGTTTCACATCTCGGTCCTTTCCCATTTTACTTAATGTGTTAAGGGAAATAGTAAACACAAAAGTCTTCGCACAAAGTTACTAAAGCATTTACACTTTCAATAGCTAAATAAAAATTACACACGATTTTCCGTATCAGCTGTTGATCTATTTTCAAGTTTAATAACCTCTAGAGTTTTTTTTTACAAAAAACGTAAACTGTGTTATCGTTATGCGCTGGGTATAGTGTTACCCTCGCTTCTCCTCAGGATTGTCCTGGCAGAAAAGGAGGACACAAATGGCGCTAACGGCAACTAGAATAATGTCATCCGTCGAAAATTAGAGATGTGCCCGTTTGTCGGAGTTCCACACCTGTAGCTTCGTCCAACTAAATTTATGAAAGTTTCGGAAATTTATTGTGTGTCACATTCAACCTGTCTTACCTTACTTCCCTAGTGTGCGTTGGAAAAGATGGGGTGAAGCCTGTGCCTCTAACTCTCGGTTTTAGAGGATGGGTCACTCAGATTACTGAAGATGGATGACTCTTAGGCGCCAGCTGTCATTCTGTTTCAGGCCCACTCCAATAAGTTACTTATTCCGACAGCGAAAATGACTCAGGTACACTAGGTATAGTAAGACATTCATACACGATATAAACAACAATAACAAGTTTATTACATAAGATTGGAATTATAGAATGCCAAGATGCACCAAGAAAATTATAATAATTCCACAAATGGGTGTATCACCCTATATATAATACAAATTAAATATAAAAAAAACAACTATCTAAATTTAAAACATCTATGCCACGCCAATAGAGCATAAATGCGCTTAACAATTAAATTAAATTAAATTTGAAAATATTCAACTATATAAAATTTAGAGAAGCTATAACACGTCAAAAGATGCATAAATGCACTTAAAAATTGAAAATGAATTTAAATTTGAAACTAATCAACTGACTAAAATTAAATTAAGCTATGAAATTATGATGATTATTGAGTCATTAATTAACTTACAAAAGAAATTAAGGTGGAACGAGATCTCGCTTTACATTTAAGCCCCTACAGTCATTACATGCTGTAGATGTGTATTTTTAAAAATAAAACAAATAATTAATTAGCTATAACTTTCTGAGTAACAAAAATTAATTAAAAAAAAACTACAAAATAGGCTACTGTCCTGACGGAAATTAACTAGCAATTAAATTGGATAGCTACTCAAAACGTTAATGAAAATGAATTTACAGGTAAAAGCGCAGCGTATTCTAATGAAATTAATTTAAGCAAAACTAATAAATAGGTTTACAAATAAGAATAATTATAAATATATATCTTGACGCATTTGATCCACACGGGGCATCGGTTTTCTATAAGGCATCCACCACGGAAATCTATTAATTCCGGGTCCAAATGGGGTAGATTTGCCCACAAAGGCGGCGGATGGCTCAAATATTCCAAGATATAGTTAAACGCCCACGTGTTTGCGGAAGATAGACTAGCGTGATGGCGGCGTTACTTCCGGAATTCCAATACGTGTTCGCACATAAATGCAATCGACAGTACGGTATAAAATAAAAAGCTAAAAGGGGAAATATACAAAACAAGGCAGGAGAAAGAGAAATTAAGAAACTTAGTAGCTTACCGATCCAGGGGTCTACTTCAAACAATACGAAAAATCCTGCACCATTGCAGCAGACAACTAATTAACTACTAAAAATGTTATTTATCACTGTTTAATCATCCACGATTTATCGTGTGAATTATACGGTAAATAGACAAAACAGTCCATTAATTACAGTGACACTGATTGAAGTAAATGG
Organism: Amphimallon solstitiale; assembly: GCA_963170755.1. NCBI lineage: Eukaryota > Metazoa > Arthropoda > Insecta > Coleoptera > Scarabaeidae > Amphimallon > Amphimallon solstitiale. The sequence goes on along the minus strand of OY720683.1, from coordinate 14,999,218 downwards.
ATCGCTTTTCAAATCAGCTAAACGGTTCGATCGATATTGAATTATATGAATTATATTTAAATTTTAGACTGTTGCTCTAATTGTAAGTGTTTCTAAAAACATTCTACGCATGTAGCTAGCTTCTTTAAATATAATTTTATTATTAGCAAAGTCGGCTATATGACGTGTTGTTGCTATGTGGTTAGCTAAAGCATATAATTGTGCTTTGATTCGGCTGCCGCTCTTATGTTGTGTTATTCTGTCTATGAAATGACAAGAACACCAGGTTGTGGTAGAAGGTGACAAGGCGACATCTAGCAAGTTGGAAGTGAATTGTTACACAAAATATTTAAAAGTTAAGGGATCAATTAATAAGAACCAAACAAAGAAATAATTTAATAGAAATAATCGCATATAATTATGCAGCGACGTAAGAAATATAACAACATTAAACAGAAGGTCATTCTAAATTGCTACCTATAGCATAATCAGTCGCACACACACGAGATGGCACTACCGCTGCGAATTAAAGGAAAAATAATTTAAATTTAATTTAAAATATAGGAAACCACTCAATTACTCGCGGAAATTGAATATAAAATAAATCAGATGAAAATTGCACATCCCACAGAAAATAATTATACGTAATTCCAACAGTAAAACAAAAGATTAATTCTGGGCGTGACCTAATACGCGAAAGAATTCAAGACAAATGTACAGCGTCACTCGCAGGAAATGCAACAAAAATTATAGAACGCTAATAAAATATAAGATACAGAAAAAAAAATGTAACAATAGTCAATAGTCCTATTGTGTTTAGAATAAATACAGTCCGATTGAACGTGTTTTGTATTTTTATGTGTAGGTATATTTACGAACATCGAACATACGAATGGTATGTGCCAGGACGTAATGTAAATTTCTTGTCTAAAAATATCACCAAATAATTACATTTTTGATTTCTTCGATATTACGATAACATATAGGTTTGTTTCTGACAGCACTTTACATTTCTACTAGTCAGTCTTTTTATTGCCCGGACACTCTGCATAAGCCCGTTAGACCGAGAACTAGTTTTACTTACGTTCTTGCTAATTATTTTTTATATAATTTTGTACGTTATTAATCATGCTTCCTTAAGTTTAGTATTTATTGTCTTTGTTCTTTATCACAGAAGCATAGCAAATATTTTCTTGTATTGTCTTCAAGTAGATGATATATGGAAATAAAAACAAAAACATCAGAACTTTAAAATTGCAAATATTTCTTTATCTAAATAACGGAAAATTACCATACAATCGATTAATTAATTTTAAAAACAAGCAGAAAATTACATTTACGCTCTCTTAAACAAATTCTTCGACCGTCTTAAGGCTAATACGATGATACACTATAGTGACATTTTAATTTATTATCCTATCTGTGACGTTTGTTGGGCACCATTACCAACTTTACATTTTTTTCCATGCACTTATTTTGCGGCACGAACCCATTAATAAGGACGGGCCATTAATTTTGGACATTTTACTGGACAGAAAAGTTTCTAATTAGCAACCGGGAATAACATTCCTCGCTCGAAATAATAATAATGAGTCCGTTCTTTCGTTTACGATTGTATTTTTAAATCGTGTTTCTGTTTGTTTGTTTATTTGTTTGTTTGTCGTTGACCGAAATGTTCAACAGCTCGGAGTAGAGAATTTTCGGCACTTCAAGGGATAGCATGCGGCTGTTTAATTGTTTTCAATTCGAAAATGTATAATGATTATGTTGATGATGACGATGATTATAAGTAATTTCGAGAGAAATTAGTATAATGTGGGGTTCATTATGACAATTTAATTCGTTTTTTATTACTGACATAATGAAATAATTTCTTAGTGGATACGTGTTTATCTACATACTTTCATGTCCTGACAGAAAATTGTCTGATTATGACATTGAAATTAGATATAATATATTGTCGGTTTTACAGTATTTTAGATAATGTACATTTTTTAAATACTTTATTTCTTCCTTGACAAAAAACTCTTTTTAACATACTCATATATGAGTGTGCAATTAAATAATTTAAATAAATATTTTTTTTTATATTATTTTATTTTTTTTATATATTTTTAATCCATCGGCCAAATAAGTTCATCCTGCGACAGAAGAATCTGGGATTCTTATTAAAAAGTCATCATGCCTTTTCTTTTGCATTATTATTATTATATAATTTAGAGTAAATAATTTAAAATTACTAATCAAAATTTACTCGCAAAATGAAAGAATTTTTTATTTGCATTAAATTAAACATAAGAGATGTATAGAGCGGGGGGTTAGGGGGGGGGGGGGTTCAACCCACCCCCAACCAAACTGTCATGTAATAAATTGGCTTACGCGATGTGTTTGTTAAAGTTTTATACTTTTCTCCAAATCATTCCGGTCAATATTTTGTAAAACCCCTCTCTTTAAATTAAAAGGGCGGCACAAGAATTCTTATGAAGTAAAACCACTCCTATCGTCTATGTCAAGCATGTCAAACAAGTTGTTTGCGGCCCGGCAAGGTTGGTATCAAATATATATAAAAATATTTCCATACAAGGTAAAAATAATTGTTTTTTATTTAATCTACAAAAGATTTGCCCCTATTTTGTTATAAGTGTCATAGTGATAAATTTCATATATAAATTTATCACTTATTTATCACTTTATGACACTTATAACAAAATATGATGTCTTGGGAATATATTGATATTATAAAAATTACAATACTATTTTTGAATATCGCGGGTAAAAGCGACAATAGCGCACCTCTTGGGTGGACCATGAACTATCGTCGTCGAACTTTGTCGAATCTGCACGAAAACTGCGATATCTAACGTAACCCACTGTGTGTGTGTAGTATTTATTTTCTTTATACATAATTAAATGAATTCTTAAAATAACGGTTAAGCCCTCTACCAGTATGAGTAAGACGATTAATTGAAGATGAACATTACAATTTTCATGAAAAATGGGGCAAAGAATACAATATTAAAAGGCACTACGATACAAATCATAAAGTAATCTACGACAAATATATTGCGAAACTTCGTGAAGATAAATTGTTAGAATTAAAGTTGTCACTTAAAAAACAACAAAGTATATTTCTTAAACCTATTGAAGATAACACAGCTGCCGTAAAAACTAGTTATTTGTTATCACATTTAATTGCAAGAAAGTCGAAACCATTCAATGAAGGGGAATTTATTCACTAATGCATTATTAAAACAGCAGAAATTTTGTGTCCAGAACAAGTAAAAAAAATTAAAAAACATTAGCTTGATTCAAAACACCGTTGCAAGCAGAATTGATGATATAGCCGGGAATTTAAGGGAACAACTGAAGTCAATAATACCAACATTTGAGACCTATTCCATTGCAATTGACGAAAGTACAGATATGCAGGATACCGCTCAGCTGGCTGTTTTTATTTGCGGATGCGATGTGAACTTAAAAGTAAGTGAAGAGCTTCTGGAAATTATTCCTATGCGCGATACATACAACTACTGGAGCTGGTATTTTTAACGTACTTATGGCAGTTTTGATTAAATATAATTTATCGTTAAAAAAATTAGTATGTCTTGCAACTGATGGTGCTCCTGCCATGACTGGCGTTCTTAAAGGAGTTGTTGCAAAATTAAAAGAAAAATGCAAAGAACAAGGTAATGCTTATTTTCAACATTTTCATTGTTTCATTCGTCTGCAAACATTGTGCTCCAAAGTTTTAAATATTGATCATGTACTTACTAAAAAATGTCACTAAAATTGTAAATTATATTCGTGCACGTGGCCATAATCATAGCCAATTTATAACATTTCTAGAAAACATAGCAAGTGAATACAACAATCTACCTTATTACACAGAAATTCGATGGCTTTCCAGTCATAAAGTTTTCAAACGATTCTTTAAATTGCTGGACGAAATTATCCTTTTTTTAGAATAGAAAAATTAAGAATGTGGTATATTAAAAGATGATCAATGGATAAAGAACCTGGATTTTTCAATTAACATTACAAATCAACTTAGTCAACTTAATATTAAACTACAAGGTAAACAGCAAGTAGTTACTATGTTACTTGACAATATTAACGTTTTTCAACAGAAATTAAAAAATAAATTCAAAAAGAAAATTTATCCCAGTTTGAATGTTGTCAGTCATTATTACAAAAATCACCAGAATTGAAATTTTCAGAATATGCCAAATAAACTGCTACTAATACTTTATGTGGCCCTTGGTGGTACACGAGTTTGACATGCCTGGTCTATATGCATCAATTAATGCAAAATTTATAGATATTGCCAAAAATAAATTTATTAGTGCTAAGTCTGTCAAGGGAAATGAATATAGAAGTACCTTAAAAGGAATATACAGTGTTACCGCTAAATAAGTACAAATGTCTAAGTGAAAATCAAAAGAGAAATTTATTTGTAACTCATCAAAAATTTCTAAATTTTTTGGGCCCAAATGTAGTTAAAGTCGGTCCATAACTTTGTTTATCCTATACGCATTTACGTAAATATCACTTTAAGGTTCTTCCAAAAAAAAAAAAACTATAAAATGCAAATTACAACCTTTGTTAGAGAATGAATTGCAATTGAAAAGATTTTCTACTGCGATGTTTTTTTTTTTTGTGAATAGCACGCCTTTATGTGGAAAAGGTCGATAACTTCGGTAAATTACATTATTTTGAAACTTAAATTCCTCTATATGAAAATTATTATGTTTGTATATTAACTGCGACAGGATCGGACTCGCGGAAAGAAAAATCAATTTCTCGTCACTGCGTGCACATTGGGCCGCGATTTTTTTTGTACGGGCATTACTCATATTTTTCTTTCACCCCCTTTTTTTAATAACGCTATTTAAAACTAACCCTGTATAAATACTCTCTAAGAGAAAATACAAGTGCATGAAATAAAACTACCACGTATGAGTGATATACACAACAGTTGACGCCAGCCACTTTAAAGCAGACGATCATTAGATCTCTTTCACACGAGTTTCAAATTATTCTATTATGGGTAGGTTTGGAAACGTTATTATTTGCTCAGATGCAGTTGGTAAATACCTCTCTTAAGTTTTAATAAATTTTTCATTTTATCTTTTTTAAATAGGTACCTAGTCCAAAACCAAGACACGTTTAGACTCCCTTCAGTATAGGGGATCAAAACAAAAATCGGTGGTTAGAGTCCCCTTTCAAAAAGTTATAAAAACGTCCCTGTTAGACATTACCTTTTAATTAGTACTTTTTAGCTTCCATCACTTGCCCAGTACTTTCCTTTTCGATTTTAAGGAAAAATTAACATCGTTTATCACTGTCTTATTACTTACATACTTACTCGAAGTTACAGTACGAAAGAACAAATTGACTTATTTGAATTGGATAGGCGGTTATTTTCTTTAATGGGAATTACTGTTAGATGCTTTCACATTTCAATTTTTTAAGTTTGCTTTATTAATAAATGACCAGAAGGTTCTTAAATTTCACACGACAGATGCGTGATTGAATCCTGCTAACATGTGATAAATATCAAAAAAGTACCGATCAATAGATACGCAGATTGCAGTGAGATGCCAAAATGAAAGTAAAACATTTTAATTCACTTTGACTTATGGAGAAATTGACATATCTTACAACTGTTGAAGAGTAAATAACTATAAATATGAGCAGGCAATACGTGCATTAAAGAATAACATTCTAATTCTTATAGAGAATTTAAAATATGTAGAAACTCATTATAAGAAAGGTATGCAGGATGGAAATAAAGATGTTATCTTAAATAAAAACATTACTAATAATACGCAACACATTCATTATTCTCGCAAACAGTAAACAATTGAAAGTTGATTTAATGAGACCAAATATGCAGGATGTGACCTTACTTACTTAAACTACAAATATTGACAGTTTTAAATGTTCTAATATGCATTTCAAGTATTTAGAATTTTTTTGCCTATACAGGGTGGCCGCCGATGTATCCGAGATACTTCGTATATGAATTCAATTACTAATTTTTAGCAAATATGATTCTATTAACTTTTCCAGAATTCCTAACGGTTCTTGAAATATCGGAGTTTGAAGCTGAAGTAAATTACTAGAGGGTTTAAGAAAAAAATGTTTTATTTTAAGAAAAGCGTGATGACAGTGCAATTATTAACGCTGCTCTATTAATTTCTTTTTCGATTCTTGAAATATCGGATTTTGTAGTTGGCAGATCGTATGGTTAGATTCTACAAAAAATTTTGGTTGTCAGTTTGTTAATTGTCACCGTGGACAGTTGTTTATTTTCTATTGTGTCATTTGTGTTTAAATCATGCCTGTAATTTATTCAAATCAAAAATATGCGGACATGATTTTCTAGTATGGATATTGCAAGGGTAATACCACTACCTCAGTTAGGGAACATCAACGACGATACCCAAACCGCCGTCCTCCAGACAAGCAAACGTTCAGTAGAACCTTCACAACTCTTTGAATAACAGGTGCGTTCCCTAAACCGACTTGTGAAAGAGAACTTATGCGAAGAAACAATGCGGCAGAAGTGCTTGAGGTTGTTGAAAATTATCCTGGTGGTAGTACTTACTGGACAAACTAGGACGGTTGTGCAAGACACTTAGAGAAAATGGACAGCATCTCTATTGTCACCAACCGGTACAAGAACTTCTCACCACGGATCTTCCTCAAAGAGTTCGTCTTTGTTAATGGTGGAGCAATCATCTGAATACTCTTTCAAGGACAGATCTCACTTCTGTGGACATTTTCCTGTGGGGTTATCTTAAAAAAAGGTATACCAGACGCAACCAACAACTTGAGAGGACATTTGAAATGCCTGTAGCAATATTAAGAGAGAGACTCTGTTGAGTGCGCATCAATCTTTTATAAATCAATTAATAAGTGTATCGAAGCCTTGCAGCCCTGCGTGAAGCTCTGAATTAGGTTTGACATTGATATTGACTTACGAATCCTATGTACTGTAAATAAATTTCTATGTTGAATATCTCAATAAATAAAGGTCTAACAGAATAATTTTTTAACAAAAGTTGTTTGTTTTCTTCCATAGGTTACGAAATTGATGAAAAAATACAGGTTTCCATTTGAGAAAACGAAGTTGTCCTTGAAATAACCTTGAATAATAGATTTCGACTTCTTGTGTAAATACAAATAAATGACAAATAGAATATATACATGAACACAGATGCTTTCTGTCTGAAGAAGGTTTAATAATAAACCGAAACGTCACACAGCATCAAATTATGTCTATTATTTAATTTATAAAACACATAATTCTGTCCAAGGCAGTGACTTTTATTTTCCCATATACTGGGGTGTCTCTAAAAGGTGCGGAAAAAACGCTACCACACATTTCTGAGGGCAAAATATGACGATCTAACCCAACTTACCTCAGTCCAAAAGTGGATGCTTTCGGAGATACAGAGTGTCAAAAGTTCAATTTGGTTTTAGTTTTTTATAAATAATTTCTGTAATAATTGGTATATTGTCACAATATTTGGGTAGGGGGGGGGGTTCGTGGGGTAAAAAATTTAAATCTGCTCTCATTTTCATTGCAAAATGTAGAGGGCGCCACCTGCGGCATATTGTATCCATATAAAACGTAATAACTTTTTTGAGACACACTGTATTTAACTTTTAAATAAAAATTCTTATTCTCCAATGTTTTTTACCTAGAAAAGGTATACCTGGTAGGAGTTGATTGGAGCAGTCGTTTATGAGTAATCTGGATATAAAAAATTCATTCCGTATATGGACACATATGCTTCTGTAATTTGGGTGTTATTCTTGTGGCAATTCAATGCAATGGTGCATCCACTTTTGGACAGAGGTAAGTTGGGTTAGATCGCCCTCAGAAATGTGTGGTAGCGTTTTTCCGCACCTATTAGAGACACCCTGTATATAACATTTAACATCAAAGAAGCACAAAAAGAAGCAGACCTCCTGGCGGCGACAAAAAACGTACCGGTAAACAAGTCGTAAATCATCTGCATGTATGTACTGTGAAGCGACGGAAAGTCTGGAACATTTCTGGTATATTTCCGGGCTCATCGAGATGATTGAGAGAATTTTCTCGTATACTTCCTTACCTTCATTTATTAAAATGTCACGAAGCCGGTCCTGAAGAATTATTTTTTTTTTCCAGACGTATCTGCGTCCCTTTATTCTAATTATGCCCTTAACTCGGAGACCTTTAATTCTTCCAAACGTTTGGTAACAATTTTTTTTTTGCACTTATTGTTCACCCACACTGACACCAAATTGTAGCGTTTTCGGGGTCGAAATAAACAACTCGTGCAAATGTTGTAAAACTATCTGTATATTTTCACACTTAAAACTAATCACAATATATTATAAAATAAATGTAACGCACTTAAAACTACTACGAATAAATTAACACACGTATTTATATCTATCACTACTATTTATATCTGTAATATTTATGTAATAAAGCTGCACCGCTCACTTATTTATGTTTATTTTAACTGTTCAGTAAATACCGCGCGCGACTACTATTGAATGAAATCCATTGAAGGAATGAATCCCTTATCCCACCGGCGGCATTTATATATAAGTGCAGACAAAAGGTCTACCAAATTCTGTCTCTCTTCTACCATATTCCAGACTTTCCGTCGCTTCGCAGTACATGTGTGTAGATTGATTTACGACCTGTTTACCGGTACGTTTTTTGTCGCCGCCCGGAGGTCTGCTTCTTTTTGCGGGTTTGTTTCGTTACAATAGCATAATTTATAGTATTTCCTTAATGTAAAGTTTTACGCTTAACGTTTAATTCCTAGTCCCTATAGTGGTAATCGAGCTCGGAGCCAGAAATAATAACTTAAAATAACTCCCCAACCTAACACATGGAGAGTCCAAAGCAAGGGTGCATCCCCTTCTGAATAGGAGGGAATGCACCCTTCTTCCTGCCATATCTCACTACCAAGTCCTTACCCAATCGCCCCACAACTTCTCATCCCTCTTCCATCCTTAATCCCCATATTCCCTCCAACATTGTCCGGGCTTCCTGTCTGCCTATTAGCTAGCACTCCCGAATCACGTTCATCGCCGTTTCCTTCTCACCGCAGTCACATTTCCCATCCCCAGGTCGAAGGCTGAAGCAGTTATAGTACGCAGCAACGCCCGCATGTCTCGCCACCAATTGTACCGCCTTCCAAGACAAGTCGGCCCTGTTCAGCGATACCGCGGGCCAGTGCCGGATCTAGGAAATTTCTTAGGGGGGCAAGTCAGCCCCATGCCGCCCCTGTAGCTATTTTTCACTACTTAATGCAGTAGTCATTAAAAGGAAAAAAGTAACAGTCTTTTTTTAATGATGTGCCAAACTTAACACTTCTATAACACATTAAAATAAAACCCACCACTATCCTCTGGCACTAGCAATGATGGTCTTCGCAGCTACCTTTCATTATGCTTTAGAAAATGTGTTGTGTGCAGATATTTTTACAAAATTTTCCTTGATATTCTTTCAGAAAATGAGTTAATGGCTTCTTCATAATCTATTGAATTAGCCTTTTGGCTTTCTATAGACAGTATTGTGAGGTTTCTCAATCTGTCTTGAGCCTTTGTTGGTGTGAGATAGTTTCTTTAATTATCTCCAGTTTGCTGAAACTGCTCTCGCAGCTTGGTAATGTAGTTGTGTGCGTTAAGTAAACCTCAAGGCTACGCGCACATTTGGGAATCAGTCAAATCTCTTTCTTGGATTAGGTTTAGAAGATCAAGTTGATTTATTTTTTTCTAAACTAACTCTTGATTTCTGTAACTGGTCACGAAAAACTAGGATTTCAGTAGGGAACTCATCCTTACTTATATCTTCAAGATATTTACTAGCTAAGTTTGTAGCACAAGTTTTCAACTTCTGGTCATTCAAGCTTTTCAAATCTTTACAGTTTAGGAAAGAAAGTTGTTGAGTACACTTATGCTCTGCATTCTATATTTCAAGTAGAACAATATCACATCCATTACTTCCTTCATACTATAGTAAAAGCTTTCTTCTACAGAGAAACTTTTTCTTTCATCTTGCACCATCTCTCCGGGCATTATTTTCGTTTTTGGGATTCTGCGAGTTTCCATAGTTGGCTCTACTTCATTTTTTTTGCGTTACTTCTTCGGCTGTCTTTATCCATTCATTTGTTTTGTTTCTCTGCCTTTCTATAGTTTTGGTGATATTTTCCAACATTGGTATTGTTTTTAACAATATTATGTTATGTTTCTGTATTTCCTTGTTAACTCTGTTAATTTCTTTTAAGATATTTGTCCAAGCAACCAAATACGAAATAAATTGGAAGTATTTTGATGTACGATTGAGATAGGCGGCATCAGATTTTGTTTCTTGTGTATAGATTTCTTCTTGGTTCAACTGAGTGAGAGCGCTGATTACTCCTTGAAAGTTTTTTTACGAGGGCATGTACAACCTCAGACCATCGACTATCACAGGTTACTTTTAAATTCGTTTTTTTATGCTTCTTCATGACTTCCCACCGTTATGTTGATGAAACAAAATAATAAGTTTATAATCTCTAGATTACTCCAAATACGTTCGTTGTTAAAGGAGAAGTTGATGCTGCATGTAGTACCACCAGATTCAAGGAGTGGGCTGTGCACAGGACAAATGTTGCTAATGGGTTGATATATTATTATATAGCACTATGAAATTATAAAAAGAGATCAATTTTTAAATTCCATTTTGCTGCCCTCCAGACATGCCGCCCGGGGCAGTTGACCTCTTTTGCCCCCTCCCCCCTCAATCCGGTGCTGCCGCAGGTAAATAATTATTATAAGTGTCCTTCCTGTCCTATCCGTTATCCCACTGCCCTTGCCACCTTTGTACCGCCTCCCTCCTATTAATGCTCTCCTTAGTACTCACAATTATTACTTCATCCTGCGCTCTCATAGCCTCGAGTACAGTCCTATGGGCTAAATCAACTGTCCTACATCCTTTACTTTTTGCAATATATATCAACCATTAAACCCCTCTACTGTAACACCGCCTTCTTGTCCGTCATAACCTTTCCCACAGCAGCCTTTCAAATGCCACAATACACACCTCTTTTACACCCCATTCCACTATCATACTTGTTCTTACTACACCCTCTACATTGAACTGGCCCACTACTCAAAAGCCCCTTCTCATTCCACAGTCCTTATGCCCCCCAACCCCTTCCTTACCAACCCATCTACTGCAAAACAGCAGACAGACAGTAAGGTAAGTTGTCTAAATAAGGCCCATTTAAAGTTTACGATTTTTTTCAATTTTTTCTGTTGTCGAAACACTATCATAAAAAATTTTGAGGAGCTCTCTATAGTGTTATTGTTTCAATTGTATGACAAACCTCATCAAGATAAGCCTGACCAGAATATAAAAAATTAATGACTAAAAGTTGTCTTCTGGGCCGATTTTAGAACCCCGTGTTCGTAATAAGGCCCATCCCATGTCCCTAATTAAGCCATACCTTTTTAACGCAACACAACTCTTAAAATGAACTTTTATTGAAACGAAACAATATTTTATTACAAAACGAACACAATAATATTTCTATAAAAAATAAGAAAAAAAAATTAAAAAGCTTCACAATCTGGACACGTAAAGGCGAGATCTTTATCCGCGGCTGTTAAACCCGCGCAGTCTTCATGGACATAACGTTTACAAATAGTACTTAGCCTCATGTTGCCCACTTCGTCAATTTGGCACAAATGGCAGTACCACCTTTCTTTTTTTGATTAATTTTGCTTGGTCCCGCTACTGCTTCTTTGGTTGTTCCTCCACTTTTTGCAGCTTGTTTTTTTAGTATCACTATTCTTTCTCGTTTTTGGATCATCTTTTTTATTCTGCTTGTCATCTTTAAAAAGGACTGTCGTAATTTGTTGAGCTTGGTAATTTATTGCCTTTTTTTCTGCCCGTGTTTTACATATTTACTTCTGGCGTGATCAGAATATCATTGAAACTACATGACGACTCCTTTATTTGTTCGTCTGGTTCATCTTCATTTTTATTTTCCTCTCCCGAAACCAAAGTACTTTCATCTGAAGACGAGGAATCGTAACATCTCTGCTTTTCGGTCTTCTACTCTCATGGCAATGGGAGTTGAACTTGCAGCTGGTGGACTTCCGGGATTTTCAACATTGACTTCATGAATGTAATCCTTTTCTGTAATTTCCGACGGGGCATAAGCACAATCAGGGATTGTTTTTGGGCCGCACTCATGAAAAAATTATTCCAAATGTATATTTGGTGATCGTGCGATCAGGTTTGTTAGTCCAAAATAACAGCACTTCCTCGTCCCAATATGTTTCAAAAGGTTTAAATATTGACTTGTCAAGAGGCTGCAGTTCATGTGTTGTATTGCTAGGCAAACAAAATAAAGTGATTTCATGTTCATCTGCTTTTGTAAGAATTGTAGCATCTAAATGGGATGACGCACCGTCACATATCAAAAGTACTGGCCCTTTAGGTTTGTATTTTGAAAAGTGGGTGAGCCACTTAACAAAAACCGACGTTGCTATGCTGCCTTTCTCGGTCATTCCAATTGCTGTTCCTGGTGGCAAGTTGTCTTCCCATTACGCCTTCCTTAGTTGTCCTTTAAGTAAAATCAAGCTACTATCGACACATTCTTTGCATGTTCCTGGGAAATTAAATGCACTCTATTTTGGCCTTTACGAACAAAGACTTTTTGAGATTTGTGAAGGTTTAAACGACATCCTTTTTCGTCAATATTGAAAATTAATTGTGGATTCTCTAAGGCATTCATTTCTGTCATATAACTAGTTTCAACTTTTCAAAATAGTTATTTACAATTAATCTATTTAGTTTTGTGGCTCTTGCAGCATTCATGGGTTGAAATTTACGAACCGCTACTTCAGGGTGTCGTTGTAAAAACAACTTCAACCATGTACGTCCAGCCAATCTATTTGGAACATTGAATGAATTAGATAAGTTATTATTTTCGCAATAAGAAAATACCGTGCGTCTTATCACTTTCGATGTAAGAGGCATACCAACATCTCCCAAGCGAAAAATGCGTTGGCACAGTTCATCTTCTTGCCCTGGGGTTAGGAAACTAGTTTCTTTTGGTGCTTCTTGTCGCTACATGATTTCTGAGGGTTCTGCGTGGAATTCTAAACTCCCCTGATGCCTATCGAACAGACATACCAGCATCAATTTCTTCCATTGCTCGTTGCAACTGGGTTTCTGACCATCGGGCTCCCTTGGGCGGCAGGTTTATCGAAAAGCGTTGCTTCGAATCTAAGAAATGAGGAAAGCATTGTATATAACAGCATAATAATACTATTAGAACCAAAAAAGGCACTGGCCTTATTTAGGACTAACCAGGCGGGCCTTATTTGGGTGATAAAGAAATTGTTGCATCATTTGTCATTGAGCACTCATTTCCAGTTTGATGACACATAATATAGAATAACAACGTTACGTCTAATTAGTAAAATGTTCAAGCTTACTAATGATGCAATGTAACTTAAAAAATACGTGCGATTTTCTAGTATTTACCTCAAAATTATTTCCCAGCCAAAACTTTTAATACACCTAACCAAACTCAGGTGAATTAATATGGACGTCGATAATTCAGTTCACCCTCTTACCACTTAACAGGAAATTTAGAAATTAATGCTAGAGGTCACACAGATGTAAATCGTAAACAGACCTGTTGTTATTACAGATTCCTAATAGGGCAATTGGGGGTACTGGTCAACGTACCTTATACAGTTTCAATAAAGTTATCAAATCCTAGTCTAATTTATTTGTTTAATTGGCGTGGGTCAGACGAATTTCGCCACTAACCTACGGCTCTTGCGCTCAAACGTCTTTTTTCGTGAATAATGGCTGCCATAATAGCTCATATAATAATATACTATTATGCGAGTATCCCCTTCCAAATTCTAATCGAATAATGATTATTTTTGTCAGAAAACGTGATTCACTTTCTTTTTTACGACTCGCTTTAGACACAGCTTTAGCTTATACATAATTGCCTGTATCAATAATCGGTCTATATTATTTTGTAGGCGCTTAAAATTGTATGTAATTGATATTTGAATAAATTGAACGTACCTAGGCACTAGGAGAAGAAAAAATTCTACACCAAAGCTTCCTAGAAACATAAAAACAACGACCGCAAAACAAGTGTAAATTGATACTGATTTAGACTGCTGAAGAAATGCAATATGCAAATATTTTATTAAATAGAGCAAACACAATAATCAACACCTCTTGTATAATTTTTCGTGACATCTAATGACTTTCCGCATTTCATTCGAAGATGAATTCTCGTACGTATTATAATAAAATCACCGTTTTCCTATTACCTCGTACACTTATGTACATTTATTTATTCTCATCAAACCGCAGTGCAGCGTTGTTTTCGTGAAACTATTTCTCCCAGGAGAACACTCTGGGATAAAGGCGAGGTATCTGTGTTATTAGACATTAAATTGCGGTGGTATGGACTCTCGGATAACTGTTGCACAATGCGTTAAAGTTTTATGAAAAATACAAATAGGTGTCGGGCATAAAATTCCATTCCTAAATGAAATTATTGTTGCGGTTAAAACAGAAATTAGGTATTATATAGGTGGTTCATAATAGAAATGCTGTTTAAGTCTGTGTAAATTGATCTAAACTTCTATCGAATATGTAGTAAAGCAGGCTATTTTTTTCTATTATTCTACACGTCAGTCAAGATTGATAACAAGAACGTATGGATTAGTAATCAACAATCAAATTAATTAAACGAAAAGTAGATTTCTGTCACATAAAATGCATGTAGGTACCTTTATAAGAAAATTACTTATCGAAATAACGTAATAAAAAATTAGGTTTCCGAATTTTTTATGCAAAAGTTGTTCCATAAATACTTTTATCCGCTTAATCACAGGCGGAGTACGATAAAAGTAAAAGGGCTATCTTTGGTTCCAATTTTGAATTTATTTATAATAATAATCATAATCATCTCTATTTCTCAACAGCCCAAGGTAGGGTTATAATAGTTATTTACGAACCAAACGCGGGAATAGTTATTTACGCACCAAGTGCGGGAAGACTATTTTCCCGCATGAGCGCACTTTTAATTGCTCGAACCTCCACTAAAACATGCATTCTGATAAAGAAATACACACCCTCTGAAACGTGACGCTGCTAATATTGTAATGGGTAATTTATTACTTATAAAATCAAATGACTTATACAAAACCATTTATGGTAAATTCGCAACTTAGGCTAGATCTAAAAATGTAAAAAATTACTCAAAAAATTGTTTAATAGTTTATTTTCAAAGTTTACAATGAAGTAAATCATTATGGTCTACTTATACTATGCTAAAATCATGCTTAATAATATACGACAATACGTATATATCTAAATATGCAGCACTGAAAGCATACTTAAAACAGACAACGAAACACTTTTAGCCCAAAAAATCAGCAGTATTAGGCAAAGAACAAATTACTAAATTTATTGTTGAAGCAACCAGATGCTTTTATACATACTAAAAGCTGTTCGAGTGACCCTTTCTAATCGCCTATGCGGAATTAATGGCTGTCCTTTGGGGTGGGTGTACGGACGACTTTAAAGGGTTCCTAGACGGAGAGATTTTCCTTTTTAGTGGAGCGTGTGCAGAGATATGGACTTTTAAAGGGGAGCGTGCAGTCCATGTTGTAACAGAAAAATGGCTTACGTTATGACCAATTCCGGCGACACCCGATAAAAATCGTAAAAATGTCAGGTATGACAGGCACGCGAAAGAATTGCAGAAGTTTCACTTTGACGAAGAAATTTCACGCCGTCGAGGTATAGAGTGCCGAAAGAGGGTTGGAAACCAAAAGAGTGGACTTTTCCGCGACGATTGAGTGCACTATCCACATGCCAAGTCTTTCGCTGTCAAAGGTACGACTCATTTAAGGCCTTTCTACAGGGGGATGCGGTAGAAAGAAATTGCGATGACGAATTGGCGATAACGTGTCATGAATTCAAACGGACGTATGATTTTGACAGCTGCACGAAGAAATTTCATTTTTGTGGTAGAGTTTGATGTTTCGAAATTTTCTTATAACGATGGACAATGCAATCATCCTTATACTACGTATAAGAAAGTAAAATTGAGGTGTAGGCACCACACGACTTTCTTTACGTATGTGCGTTCCCAAAACTCTATACAAGAGTTATTCCAAATTAAACTTTAAATTCTGTATTCCGTAATAAAATAAACTTCTGATGAAGTGTGTGTTACTTCCGGTTTGAATTTTAAATTTTTTTTAATACCAAATCCAGCACAAAGTACTTTTATTCTCTTAATAAACCCTAATACTATGGAATATAGAATAATTATTTTAATTTTCTTTCGCTATTGTTGAAGATGGATAGTACATCCTGTATCAGCGAAAAAACACGTTCAATTTTTCTAAAAACAATAATTCATATTTCACAAGAAAATTTTAAATACAAAAATTAAAACTCAAAAATGTGTGTCTAAAAAGTCTAAACAGATATTAAAATTCTTTATGTATTAGTATAATATAACAGTTAATTCATCGATTTTAACAGATTTCGATCAATGATCATTTTCGCGTTGCAGGTTTGGGAGAATGATTGCCAAAGGATTACGAAGAGAAAAATATTGGAAGATTTACTAGGTATTTAATTTATTAAATAGTCTATTATCAAAACATAATCAATCATAGGTATATGTATACATACAACTAAAGAATATACTAATTTCAGAGCATAGCCGGTTACTTAAAATATCAAATTTATCTAATCTAATACCTGCTTTTTGCGAGCTATCGTAATACGTAATACATGTATACTAATTCTTAAAGGACATTGATCTAAGTCGCCGTAAATTAGAATGTTGTCCCACAAAATCCCGGATTAGTACTTGCTTTGGCCATGATAATGTATGTATGCATATAGATAATTTATAGAAATATGAGAACGGAAATTTACATGTGACAAATGGAACATGGAAGATATTACTATAATAATTATAACATTGGCTGTTACTGAGCATTGGTTTAATCAAAATATAGATAGAATTAAAATTGACAATATTAAGGCGGCTGCAACTTATTGCCGTACTAAGTATTACACGGAGGAACTTTAATTTTATTAAGGGAAGGTCTTGAATATACAGAATGCGTAGATGCCAAATTATTGTCCGAAGAAATATCAGCAATTGAGCTACATGAAAAGAGTGTGATCATTTCTCGACAGTATATTTACAAATATATATTATATCAAGAAGGAATATGCAAGATAAATAAATTAAACATGCACCTGGGAGATCATACGGCGCAATTAATTACAATAGAGAATTTACATAAGCAAGAAACCAAGAACTAATAACAAGGGAAATTAATGATTATAGAACAGAATTATTGAAGAAAGATCTGGCAATACAAATATCAGCTGAAGAAGCATTCCATATCTTTCATAATACTTCTCTCAATTATTTTACAACTGTTTCCCGGAAAAAGTAATAACAACTAATGGGTACAAAAACAACAACAGGGATTTAGTATGGAAAACTCATGAATTACATCGAATTTCCAGTACCATGGACGCTCTATGCATAGTTATGGAAACCACCAAAGATGGAAAAATGTATAAATTGTATAGAAGCTGCAAGAAGGAATACCTAAGTAAAGTTAGAGCAGGAAAACAGTTTGCAATTCAAAATTTATAGATGAATCAAATAGCAAACAAAAAGCCATCTGAACGGTAATTAATTCAGTGACAAATAAGATCAATAGGTCGATTCAACCTGTAACAACTTTAATACCATCCGATATGGTGTTTATCTTTCAAATATCGGAAATAAATAGCGCAAGACCTTTGAATAATATGAATATATGTAGATAACAATGCCTCAATGTATTTTGGTCCAATTGAAGAGAATGAAATTACATAATAATAATGGCATAATAGAGAAAATAAAAAATGAGGTGTGGCCACAACACGACTTTCTTATACGTATGAGCGTTTCAAACTATACAATTTTAAGAATTTTTTTATACAAAACTTATTCAAAATCCTATTCTAAGTACTTTTATTCTCTTAATAAATCGCTATAGAATGCATACTTTGCAAGATATTCGAAAAAAGGTGCTACTCGCTAAGAGTAAAAGTGCTACTTCCGGTCCGAATTATGAAATTTCATGTATACAAAAAATATTGCAAATCCAACTCTAAATACTTTTGTACTCTTAATAAATATATATAGAATGCATAATTTACGACATATTTGCAAAAAATCGCTATTCGGTAAGAGTAAAAGTGATACTTCCGGTCCGAATTTTGAATTTTTTTATACAAAAGATATTTAAAACTATAATTTAAATACTTTTATACTCATAATGTACTTGCCTAGAAAGCATGACTTGCGAGATATTCGCAAAAAACTGATTTTCGATAAGAGTAAAAGACCTACTTCCGGTTGGAATTTCGAAACACTTTTTTAAGACAATTTGTTTCAAACTTAATTCTAAGTACATATGAATCCTTTATAAATTTGTTTAAACTTAGTAATTGAAGAAATATTTGCAAAATTCGATTTTCTCACTGAAGTAAACTACTACTTCCGGTCTACCGATTTTACTGAAAAACTAATCAGATCTCAAGAGGGCGATTATACATGTAAGTACAGAATTTGGAATAGATATCTATAGCGGTTTGACCGCTATCGTGGTCATAGACACACAGACAGACATACAGACATTTTTTAAGAACCACGTTTTTTGGTATCAGGGGACTTCAAAACGTGGACATCTGCAAAAATCTCGAGGTCGAAAATTTTCTTATACTACGTATAAGAAAGTAAAACTGGATACATGAGATATATGTAGATTTTATAACGAATCTCATAAAGAGCTTAATGATGGAGTTGACACCCCTCTTAGCAGTAGTCTTGAATATACTGCTTCTTTAAGGCAATCTTCCGGAATTTTTTTTTGAAAAGAGGAGAACTGTTTAAAAGAAATTAAGTTTGCTAATATTAAGTGCCCTGTATACCGAAATCTAGTTTTTATTTCAAGCAAAATAATATCGCACACTTCAATAGTTTCCCTCCGTCTTTGGCTACCATCAGTTACTCTTCGTCGCGTTGATGGGCGAGGAGTCAGTTCTGAGTCATTTTGTTTAACCAACTGATTATCTGTGTCAGCGATTTCGGTTCGAATTTTTCCAATAGCGCGTTCAAAATTGTCTAAATTATTCTTGATTTTTAATGCAACTGTATAGACATTTTGTAATTGATTAAACAATATGTCCACATGTGGCATAATTTTATGAAAGAAAGTTAACCAATAGATAAAATTTTCCATCTCTAAAATTCGCAAACTAGGCACCAGCTTGATGAATGGTAGTTTGTAAACTAGCTTCTAGAGCTTCAATTATTTCTTCTCGGTGCTCATATATTGTATTCACTGTCCTAGAATTGAAGTTCCATCTTATTTTTGAAGAACGAGGTAAGCTTTTTCTCTGAAGGAATTCTTCCAATCTTGCAGCTCGTTGTGGTGAAGTGGAGAAAAAAGTACATAATCCCGTCAGATTGGCAAAAAAATTCTGTAATTACTACTGCTCGATGTAGCATGTGACATAATAAGATTTGTCTGATGTGCGTAACAATGTACAAAATTGGCCCTTGGATACTGGTCTTGGACATGTCTTTGCACGCCGTTAATAGCACCACTCATGACTGCTGCCCCACCATAGCTCTGTGCAATCAGTTTTTCTGGGTCATCAACAAGCAAACTAATTTCGTTAAGTATGGAGGCAGATAAAGAATTACCATCATGTCCACTAGGCAGAAGACATTTCCAAAATCTTTCGACCGGTCTCGCGTTCACAATATATCTTAAAACAACCACCAACTGAAACTGATTGGACACATCTGTGGTTTCATCAGCTATCACAGATATGAAGTCGGTTGCTTTAATTTCACTGGAAACTTGTTCATGATACATGTTCAACATTGCATCAAGCAGCTTATTCTGTATCGTTTTTGATAATCCCTTAAAAACCGGTGCTGCTTCGATGTGATCTCTGAGCGATTTATCTAATTCTGCCGTAAAATTTATCAATTCCCGAAAAATGCCCTTGGTATTCGACGTTTGCCGTTCATCATGACACCGAAGTGCCAGTTCAAACGCGCCACAAAATCTAATGCAATTTATTATTAAATTTAACACATGCCTATTTTTTGTTACCTGTTCATTGTGTTGTTGAACTGCTTTTCTATATGATGAATCTAAAACATTCGAAATGTTATTTTTTCCTAACATTCTTAGACTAAATATATTTTTCAAATGCCCTTCGGAATTTTCATGTTTCGTAATTTTAGCACTAAGATGAATTAAGTCTCTTATTCCGTTCTTTGACCAAGACGGTTCACCACCAAACAAAAGACACGGAAAACAAAACAAAGTATTTTTAATTCACAACCACAAATCCAGTCATTTTTCTGATAAATATTCATTTTGAATTTTCTTATAACGTCTGTACCTTTAACAGATTGCTTATTTTGTAAACATAATTGAGGCATCGGCCATTTAAGATTTTTTATTGCGATTTTTTCATCATAAGTTAACCGCGAAAACGTGTTATTCTGTAACGCAGAGACGAAATTCGTCTTACAACAGCGGTGAGCAGACTGGGGATCTTGCTCACACGCTATGTATTATACGATATGGAAGTAGAACAAAATACAGTTCTCCCCACCTTCAATGTAATGTTAATAACGGAGCAACGGTTGGGCTTTGCTCATGGATAT
Source organism: Amphimallon solstitiale (assembly GCA_963170755.1). NCBI lineage: Eukaryota > Metazoa > Arthropoda > Insecta > Coleoptera > Scarabaeidae > Amphimallon > Amphimallon solstitiale. The sequence goes on along the minus strand of OY720683.1, from coordinate 14,978,411 downwards.
GTTTCTCTCGGTGGAAGGGGTAAACATTCGAATAGTTTCTCGTCTTTACATCCGTGCGCTGTTAGTCGTCATTATATCTGTGACGACGATCGGTGTATGTAGGTTGTTACGCGCCCCGCACACGCCACGTTCCTGTTCTATAACTATGAATACGTAATAAATAAATACTTTCACAGTTAGTCGCCGCTTGGTTTGTTTTGTTTCAAAATTCCAGGGGGTGCAATTGCTCACTTGCTCTCATTAAAGAGCCGCCACTGTTGTAACGACATCTTTAGTTAAATTGTAATGTTTTCCCTGGTTTTGTAATGACAATAGCGCCAAATTCAAATAAAAATCTTTTTATTAACTGATGTATTTATTGTTGTTTATACCAAATCTTGCAATAAAAACTTATGTATTAAACATTTTAACTATCATTAACTACAAATATTTCCTAAAACAATTTTAATTATCACAATTTACTTATTCTTATTTAACAATGTAAATAAACTGTAGAACATTTAATTCTATTAAAGAAACTATTTTTTTTAACTTAAACTTAACAATTCTATTAAAAAAATATTTCAATATCACTACTATCGTTAGAGGTACCTTCATCCCTATCAGGTATTAGATTGGTACACATAAATGCCTCAGAAGGTTTAAAATCATAACATTTGGTCTTACTCAATAAGCATTTTGTATGTAAGGGAGCATCACATGTCGAAATATGAAGTTTATTGGGATTTTTAGTTTTTATTAAGACCATCTGAGAAAAAAATCGTGTCGCAGTTGCAGAAGAATGGGGTAAAGATAGTAAACCTATCGTTTTCATCCTCATTTAATGCCAATCCCAGCCCCTGCAGATTATTATTTACTGTGACTTACATATACAGCTTGAGCGCGCGGGGTATGATCACCCGATGCTAGTCGATATTCTTCGGACGTATATTCGGCAAATGATCTCCGCTAGCTGTGTTCGCCAGATATAGATATATAGATTTATTTTTCCAGAGTTGTTATTTCGTTATATTTACTGGAGAGAATCTCTAATTTTAATTTCTATTTCAAGGGTCGTTTTTATGTTATTTTATGGTATTCCTGTTATACTTATTTATAGTTTTTTTTTTACCATGAAATTTCTATTTATTTATTTTTCTCTAGACATCTTAGTTTATTCTGCAGATGCTTCAGGCGGGTTGTTTTTATTTCATTCTAAAACCCAGTTGTACTGCTATAACTTTGTACACAACTACATTATTATTTAATTTCATAAGGATAATCATAATTACGTTATAAGTATTACAATCTTCGCGTTATTATCGACTTAGTTATCTAAGCAATCGTCATCACTTAAAGAGAAAATTTAATTTGTTCTTTTTGTCAATCTGCAAAAAAATAATCAGATCACTATGAGTTCGAATATGAGCAGGCAATGCTAGTATGTTGTGCCGTTACTCTAATACAGTGTTGCCAACTATCTTGGAACCGATTATAGTACAGAGTGCTAAAAATTATAGTACATTCAAAAAAAATATAGTACATACAAGAAATAAGAAACAAAAATATGTTTAATTTTTATTTTACTTATTACAACTGAACGTAACGAACTAAACAAGACAAGATGCAAGCAATACAATTCAAATTTTCTGTGTAAAAAATAAAAGCAAATTAAAAGCCGACCCAAGTTAGCGATAAAATTAAATTATTAGTTGAAATTAAGTTCTATCTCAGTATCTGAGTCAGACATGTCAGAATCTTCAAACTTATTTTTCTGTACATGTAAGTACAATTAATTGATTGCAATTTAGATGTGTACATGAGTTATTTCTTTTTGCTGATTTAATCATGTTAACTCTACTAAATATTCTTTCACCCTGGGCATTATAGTGAGGTTTACACAAGAGGTTTAACACAAATTTGGCTAAATTTTGAAATTCAAAAACTTCGAGAAAATTTTTATATTATAACAAGCGCCACCAAAAAATACCTATTTGTTCTTCATTTCTTATTTTCTGTTGTGAAATTGAAGGTTACTTTGTCCATTCGTTATCAATTAGTTATACTATATCAACTGTATTATAGGTAAGAAATCTTTTCGCATTCTGAAATATTGGAAAGAAACATGGATTTTTATTTCTAAATCTATTAGAATGCGAATTTCATGGAATAATGTAGTCTAAATTTTTTTAGAAGTGGATCATTAAAACTAAATCTGCTCTTAATTTGTTGACATGCGGATATCATAAATGATTGACAACGAGTCAGAAAATGTGTAATTAAATCGATATTTTTTTCACTTTTTCGTTATGAAGAAGGTCCATGACATGTATGCCGAGATATATATTTTTAATGTTTAAAAATGTTGTTTCATTTCGTAAATCCGCGTTACTAATATATTCGAAATATTTGGCGTTTCATGACTTTCACGGTTCCTGTCCAAAGAGTGGCTTTATTTATGTATATTGTAAGAAATATGAAATTATAGTATAATGTGCGTACTATATTCACTTTGAAATTTTATAGTACATCGAGTTGAAATTATAGTACAAATACTATAATTATAGTACGGTTGGTAACACTGCTCTAATATGTATTATCGGACCACGTTTAGATGCGAGTTTACGTATACCATCGGGTGATCATACCTCGCGCGCTCTTGCTGTATACCTTTATACGTAAAACGTATATGCATATATGCATGTGTTTGAGATACACACATACATTAAGTGCTATTGTCGACAATCGAACGCGCACACACCGGTGTTTCGACCTATGAGGTCTCATCAGTGTACGTGGAGATTCTCGACAATAGCTTCAAGACTTAAATGGCTGCTTATGTCATTTTAGCGTGTTAAATGCAGTGAGAGTATCACAGCGACATCTAACACCCAAAAGATGACACAGAACAAAGCGATGGCTTCTGACGGCATGTTCTGCTATACAGAGGCCTGTATGTTAATAGTGTATCTCATGTAATAGAGCCTTAGGTGGCGTCACCGATCAAAACGAAAATGAAAAGTGTGAACACATGGATGTTAAAACTAACATCAAGCAGTAAATAATTACTGTGACTTACATATATACCTTTATACGTAAAACGTATATGCATATATGCATGTGTTTGAGATACACACATACATTAAGTGCTATTGTCGACAATCGAACGCACAGACACCGGTGTTTCGACCTATGAGGTCTCATCAGTGTGCGTGGAGATTCTCGACAATAGCTTCAAGACTTAAATCGCTGCTTATGTCATTTTAGCGTGTTAAATGCAGTGAGAGTATCACAGCGACATCTAACACCCAAAAGATGACACAGAACAAAGCGATGGCTTCTGACGGCATGTTCTGCTATACAGAGGCCTGTATGTTAATAGTGTATCTCATGTAATAGAGCCTTAGGTGGCGTCACCGATCAAAACGAAAATGAAAAGTGTGAACACATGGATGTTAAAACTAACATCAAGCAGTACCTAAATAATTACTGTGACTTACATATATACCTTTATACGTAAAACGTATATGCATATATGCATGTATGATGAGACCTCATAGGTCGAAACACCGGCGTCTGTGCGTTCGATTGTCGACAATAGCACTTAATGTATGTGTGTATCTCAAACACATGCATATATACATATACGTTTTACGTATAAAGGTATATATGTAAGTCACAGTAATTATTTACTGCTTGATGTTAGTTTTAACATCCATGTGTTCACACTTTTCATTTTCGTTTTGATTATTATTTACTGCCACAGGCATGGACTTCCTTACGAAAGTATTGCCATTGCTACTTGTTGACTGTATTCAAAATCTAGTAATTACCTACTAAACGTATTCTTAACAATATTTGTCTTCGGCGTATAAAATATAAAAACAAAAGCAACAATTTTTCTTTCAGGGTGTGTTCATAATTTCTATTTGGTTTAAAATTCGGTAGGTTTTATGAACGTATCCTAAAATATTTTTAAAAAAGGCGCCCGAAATGGTCATCCCATAAACATATCGCGTGTTAAATCAGCTCGCGAAGCAAAATACAAATTTGAGCTATGGAACTGAAAATTGTAATGAAATTAACGACTTAAAAAATTGTAGTAATGGTGTAATGATGGCATGCTAAATGTAATGGAATCATTACGATTGTAATGACAGGAACAACGCTGTTGTAGACAGAATCAGTAAATATTAAAGTAAAGGCTTTCTTAGAAGCGAAGAAACGAAAACGAACTGATGCATATTCGACTGGAGCTATTAAATATAAAAAAGGAAATATTTACGCGTTTAGCGTTCGTTTCTTGAAGTACCGCCTCAGTAAGGACAGTAAGTAGCACCTTTGCGACACGTAATATTCTGCCGCGGGCTTTAATGTAATGTATTAGATGCATCAATTGCCTAACACACCGACAAGATTAGAAAAATGAGAAGCTAATGCTCGACTCGCTCCGTAGGTAGCATAGTCATTATTACGTGGATGCTAATGACCGACAAGGTCGCGAAATAGCCTTCTCTTCATCTTTTTGTTTTGTTTCCCTATTGTAGAAACACGAAATAACATGCGAAAAGTAATTGAATGAATATAAAATATGTATACCTATTAATTACAAGTAGTGGTCGCCTACTAGTCGAAATTCGACCTTTCTATTTTCTTAATTTGATGTATTTGTAATTCTTATACATTAATTTTACCTTTCTGCACTCCTCCATATGAACTTTAACTATGCCAAATCTCATACTCCGCAATTTGCTTAAAAAAGGGTGCAAAGTTTTTTCTTCGCGTATTAATACGAGGGGGTACCCAAAAGTAACCGGAATTATTTTTTAAATGCTATATATTTACAAATATTTACAAAACAACCTTATCCCCTTCAAAATACTCTCCATTACAAGTAATACATTTGTCCCAGCGGTGCTTCCACTGTTCGAAACATTGTTTGAACTCATCTTTAGAGATGGCTGCAAGCTCCTGTCTCGTTCTTTTCTTGATGTCTTCAATTTTTTCAAATCGCCGTCCTTTCATGCCCCTTTTCATGCGTGGAAACAAGAAAAAGTCGCACGGAGCCAGGTCAGGCGAGTAAGGTGCGTGGGGCAGCGGAACCATGTTATTTTTAACCAAAAACTGGTTAACAGTGATGGCTGAGTGTGCAGGTGCGTTGTCATGTTTGCCACAAATCGGGTCTTTTTTGACGAACACTGTTGCGCAATCTTCTTAACACTTCCAAATAAAAGGTTTGATTGACAGTCTGACCTGGGGGAACAAACTCCATGTGAACAACTCCTTTCACATCAAAGAAACAAATCAACATTGTTTTGATGTTTGACTTGACTTGGCGACATTTTTTTGGACGGGGTGACGATGGTGTTTTCCACTGGCTTGATTGTTGTTTTGACTCTGGGTCGTAACCATAGCACCACGATTCATCACCAGTAATTACCTTTGAAAGAAAATCTGGATCAGTTTCAAGCTGTTCTTTCAGTTCACGACATGTCTCCACTCGACGTTCTTTTTGATTGTCAGTCAGAGCCCGAGGAACAAATTTGGCAGCAACGCGTTTCATTCCTAAATCTTCTGTTAAAATTCGCTGAACCGAGCTCCAAGATATTCCACTGATTTCAGACAGTTGATCAATTGTCTGTCGACGGTCTGTGCGCACAAGCTCTCGAATTCTTTCAACATTTTCATCGATTCGGGCAGTTGATGGACGTCCAGAGCGAGGTTTGTCATCAATCGACATGTCGCCATTTTTAAATCGAGAAAACCACTCATACACTTGAGTTTTCCCCATAGCATCATCTTTGTAAGCAGTTTTCAACATTAAAACAATTTCAGCAGCGTTTTTACCGAGTAGAAAACAAAATTTCACAGCGGCACGTTGTTCACTTAAATTTGCCATCATAAAAAAACGAAGCAGTAGTAAAACAGCACTAGCAAAAACGGTCACTACTGACGAACAGAACGTGCCAGGTCAACGGCCCGCGCGGCACTGAACTGGCGACGAGTTGCGCTAGGCAGGCCCTAGCGGCAGAAACCAGTACTACAAAAGCTCCACCCATGGCAATGCTATTCCGGTTACTTTTGGGTACCCCCTCATATACAGTGTGGAAACCACTTATGGAATAAATTCAGTAACTTCCAAACTAATGACATTTGTCGAAAACGCTGAAACAGATCAATTTTTATTTTGAATTGCGCTGGTTTTAAATCACCGCACCTATTAGTGACGTCATCTTCTTTAGAGCTGTGACGTCATACGTATTTTTTTTTAAATAGAATGCTATATTTTTTTATAAATTATTTATTATTTATTTATTTATAAATTATTGTTCACTATTAAATACCTTTTCAATGAACTACACTAGTTAACTTTATTTTCAACAGTTTTTGAGATTTTTACATTTTTACGTTCCAACCACAACAACGACAATTATAAAAACGTCAAAGTTTACTAATTCTTTATTGATCAAAGCAAAATTACTATTTTTCTTGTATTCTACTACCGTCAGGTGCTATCAATTTCATCACAGTTTTTCCGTGCTTTTTTTTTAATTTTTTTTTTTAATGTAAAAATCTCAAAAACTGTTGAAAATAAAGTTAACTAGTGTTAGTTCATTGAAATAGTTATTTACGAACCAAGTGCGGGAAGACTATTTTCCCGCATGAGCGCACATTGTAAGCACAAGCGACCGCAGGAAGCGAGTGCTTTTAATTGCGCGAATGCGTGGAAGATGTCTTCACGCAAGTGGTTTGTACAATATTTTTTGTACGAACATTAAATTAAAAAAATATTATTGATTAATGTCATTGGTATCATACCTAACCTAACATAGATTACCTAATTAATTTAAGCATTTCATGTACGTAACTATTACTCACCTTTCCCTAAAATTAAGTTATTATATTCTTACACAATGCAAACATGAGGTATTTATTCTTATATTTATAAATTTATATATATATATAATTGCGTTTTTTGGTTTAAATACAAACAATTCCGAACTGCCAATATGAATGTCGATGTGGTTCAAATAGATGGCGCGTGAATCTTGCTTAAGATGTCGTTTAAAATATCGTCAAATAGATGGCGCCACAATTTTTTTCGAAGAATTTTTAATTATTACTCCTATTTCCCCAACTTTTAGTGAAGAATAGTGGAGGGAAGTAGTATTTTATAGACTACATTTTATTACTACCAAGTTAGATTTTTTTTTAAATGTCCCAAAGTGCCAGTGTTTTTTTCAATTTTTACAGTCGCCTCAACCGGGAAAACGTATTTCCTAGTCGAGCTACAGAAGCGCCAAATGTCATTTTACAGGCGGTGAGTACAAAAAGGTATTTAATAGTACTATCTACGAATTTGTAAAAAGATACAGCATTCTATTAAAAAAATGCGTATGACGTCACAGCTCTAAAGAAGATGACGTCACTAATAGGTGCAGTGATTTAAAATCAGCGTAATTTAAAATAAAAATTGATCTGTTTCAGCGTTTTCGATAAATGTCATTAGTTTGGAAGTTACTGAATTTATTCCATAAGTAGTTTCCAGACTGTATAGATAATATACAGGGTCGGGCAAAAAGAGCGGAACACCGAATTTATGGCTTAACTAGCACTTTTTCGAAAATTTAACCAATTAAGGTTTTTGTATATTTTATGTATTATTTATTGGTGTTTGCAGATTTTCCGTTTTTGTCACATTTTTGGAGGTATGATGTCACCGGATAGTATTTTAAATGAATCACCCTATATTTATTTATTTTTTTGAGTAAATATTTTTTTCCTGAATTCACTAATACCAGGTTTAGTGGGTCTCTGACTTATGGTTTAATAAGAAAAAAATAAAATGTAATGGCACCTAAATATTTATTTAATAAAAAGCGAACGACAAAAACTATAAATTCTATTCATTAAAGCGTCCATTAACTTTAACAAATGATTATGAAATTCATTTCTCGCTTAAAGGTGACATGAACTTTTAATGCAGCATTAACTTTTATTATGATATCGGCCCTAAGTAATTATCGCAGTAGGTATACCAAAAGCTTTTGTTCTGCCAAAGTAAAGACGTACATTCGAATAACGCAAAAACTCCAGTTTGTTTAAGTTCTTTTATCACATTTGATTTTACAAATTATTTGACATTAATACATTATTAGTCATGTCTCAACTAAGTGAACGTGAAAGAATTATTTTATTGATGATTGTTGGTTTTGGAGATAGAAAGAGATCTTTACAAGAAGCCGCTGATTTATTTAATGCTACATATCCTGACAGAATTTCTCGAATTTCAAAGTCAACAGTGTCTCAGAATTTACAGAAATTTAACGAAACTGGCAGTGTAAAAAATATTCCCGGTAATGGACGACAGAGGACAGCTACAAATGAAGATAATGAACTTTATGTAATTCTAAGTGTACACGAACAACCTAAAAATTCAATCTAAAAACTTGCAATAAATAACGATATTAGTGAGAGATCTGTAAGAAGGAGGAATGTTGTTTTTGTCGTTTATTGTTGAACGTTGCACCACAGTATAGAGCTGTATAGACACAGTAGTTTCTCTCGCCGTCGGCACCTTTGATGTTTGTGTCCCAAAATGGTACTGCGCATTCACGCCCGTGCAACCAATTCTTCCATTCAGGAATAAACCAGTGGCGTCAGAACCAAATCGTTTATGAGAAAATTATGTTAATCAATTTTTAAAATTATGCAAAAGCTATATCAATAAACCAAAAAATGAGGATAGCACTTTCTTTTTATTAAGTACATATTACACGCGCATTTAAAATGTAATACATTATACGTACAACACAAAATAATTCCGCCACGACTCAACAGCTGATAGCTGACTACTGCGCACTCAGAAATTGGTCCGCACGCGTCGGTTTGCCGGTGGACAATTATTTCCCTCGAGAGAAACTACTGTTTCTATTACATAGCTATATACTGTGGTTGCACGTAGCAAGTTTTGACAACCGCGACTTTCACACACAACTACACGTCCCGTAGGCGCGCCATCTATCTGCTATTCGAGAAATAGACGCGCAGGCACCTCGTTTACCGACTACCACACAAGAAACTATTTGAAAAAAAAATGTTTTTTTAGGTTTTGACCAACTTTTTGGACGTTTCAGACCACTGTGGCGGCGGTACAAAATAGTACAACGCCTGAAATGATACAAAATTCACTAAGGTCATTTGTTGACAGATTAGGATACTGTCAGGCAGCCGAAGATTTTCAGTTTGAACACGTATTGTAAATAAATGTACGTAGAATTTTCAGTTATTATCGTTCGTTCTTTATTAAATAAATATTTAGGTGCCATTACATTTTATTTTTTTCTTATGAAACCATAAGTCGGAGACCCACTAAACCTGGTAAATTCAGGAAAAAAAATTCTAGAAAAAAAATATAAATACAGGATGATTCATTTAAAATACTATCCGGTGACATCATACCTCCAAAAATGTGACAAAAACGGAAAATCTGCAAACACCAATAAATAATACCTACATAAAATATACAAAACTTAAATTTTCGAAAAAGTGCTAGTTAAGCCATAAATTCGGTGTTCCGCTCTTTTTGCCCCACCCTGTATAAGGTTAGTTGTCCTTTTATTTTTGATTTGTAAATATATGTTGGTGTGAAGTGTAAAAATATAAAAAAATCTAGAAACTGAGTTTTTGTTAGCCAATAAAATGCGTAATCACAGTAAACCTGAGTGATCTACAAAAGTCTAAAATATCTTCATATTATCAAAAGAATGAAGCATCATATCCAAAATTCCAGGATATATGCATTATGGCGATGATGACTTTATTCAACCCTTGAACATTTTAAATGGGATTACGATAGAGTTATCTGAAGCTTTCCGATCAAATATGACTTCGTCCACTAGTTTGCTGAGTAATCATCTTTCGTTTAGTACAGATAGTGTTAGTGAGGGCGCAGAGAAATAAAGTGCAACTAGACTGAAGTCTGACTTTACCTCTGGTTGCCTTGTTTTTTGGTGCGTGATTGTGCTTCTATCTTAGTTTCATCACTTACAGTGAATTTAATATAAAAACTTCGTTCTCTGACTCCTTGAAAATCAGCAGACATGTTCCGGGGTTCAAGAATGGTGTAAAATCAGGAGTAAATAAATTATAGATCGATAAGAATTTTGACTACCTTCAGTAAAGTGCTGGAGCATACACCAAAATATATCGGGTGTTTCGGAATTACACGGCACTATTGTAGGTACTTGTTCTCCAGCATAAAATAAACAAGAAAATCCATATAAACATATCTCTCAAATTAATTTATTACTAAGATATTGGAGCATAAAGATATTTATTTAACAATACAACATCCAAAAGAACTGCTTAAAGTTGCCACCGTTTTGTTGAATGCAGTATTCAGCACGACAAATTCATTCTTCTTTGGCACTTCGTATAGCATCAGGACGATCCTTGATAGTTTATGAGGCTTCCACGATGCGATTACTAAACTACCGACTTAACGCCGTTAGATCGGAAGATCGGGATTCATCAGTTTAGTAATCGCATCGTGGAAGCCGCAGCAACTATCAAGAATCGTCCTATGTGCTAAAGAAGCATGAATTTGTCATGCTGAATTTAACAAAACGGTGGCCACTTTAAACAGTTCTTTTGGATGTTGTATTGTTAAATAAATATCTTTATGCTCCAATATCTTTGTAATAAATTAATTTGAGACATATGTTTATATGGACTTTTTTGTTTATTTTATGCTGGAGAACAAGCACCTATAGTAGTGCCGTGCAATTCCGAAACACCCGGTATAATAAAACGAAATCTATTTTATCTGTACATCGACAAGGATTTGTTTCTAGAAGATATACAATTACAAATTTAGTAGAAATTACAATGATCTTTCCAATATCTTTCTAATTTCTTCTGGTGTCCCCCTAAGGCTCGAATCTTGGGCCTTTACTCTTCAATATACAGGTGCTCATTTCAAAACTTCTCTCTGGAAATCTATTTTAGGAGGAATTGCAGTAATTCTTGTTGGAGTAATATATGAAAACATTATGGCTAATAATAAATGGAATAGATACCGACACGCTAAAATAAGTTAGTTTCTTAATTATGAACAATGATATTATCAGACTTCTAAAAATACCATTTTTTAAATTTATTAAATCCTACCTTTTACACGCAATTAACCACATATTTTGTACCGTCTCTTCCTTGGGAAACGTGTAATATTTAATTTGAAATTTGACTCTCTCTACTCTTTCGATTGCATATTAAATAGAATATTATTTTTAAAAACAAACGATAAATTAACTTAAATCTGTGTCAAAATGCAGACGATATGCGAACTGTCATATTTGAGTTACTTCGCAATTACGTCATTGACAGCTCAAGCAACATATCGGTATAGGTAAGTGATTCCTGGGTATACCTATAATCTCATTAATATACAATATGAAATATGCAAATATGATTCTCCTCAATTAATACTGAAATATATTTAATGTACCTACATATAGGTATACGAGCTATTATATATTCTCTTTACGTGCAGAATTAGCATATCGCAACCTAATCTCATCTGACAAAATGTATGTGTATCAGCGTTAAAGTTGAAAGAACCGCAAGCAATTGCACATATGTGCACTTACGTAAGTACCTACCTATGCAATTTAATGAAGTATCTGAGAAACTTATTTAATATGTATATATATTCTTTTCCATCACATTAGAGAACATTCTTACATATAAGGATCTTGAACATATTAGGTTCAAGACCTCTGTGGGTTAAAAGTGCATGCGAGTTAAACTCATTTATATAACGATACATTATTTATTACACCTACCTAGACAATAAAATAAGGACATAATAACTATAATATTTTGAAATGTGTTAAGTGTAATAAAGATGTGATTACTCCGTGCTCTTCTCGAGAAATTTCTCATTAATGTTTTATGACTTCTTGGGACTATATTGTATAGAAGTGATGCTTTTATTTTCAATAACAATGGAATCGATAGAGGGACAAAAATCTAATAAATCTGACTGTGCTGACATAATAGGAAAAGATAACAATCAACATTAGGATTTCATAACCTCTATTCTATTTAAAATTGAGGAAATGTTAGGTACCTACACAAAAGTTATCTGTAGCTGTTTCTTCTAGAGTACAATAGTATTTTTTAAGTGGCCGATTGTTTACTTTTTTCGCAGTAACACTACACACAACTTTAGATTTTTAAATAGCACATCTAATATTACCATTAAAATATGGATTTAAATCAATAAATATTTTTTCTCCGAAATTCTGTTAGAGAATACAGAGATTGTCATAAATATAAGAGATAGCACAGTTTCCCATTTAAATGTGTTTATCATATCACAATAAATCAACATTCATACACTTCATAGTTTTTTTTATTTACAAGGAAGTCGTGATGATGATTTAATCATAAATGACTCAAATTCCAATTTTAGTTTTGAATAGTCAAACGATTCAAACGCTATTTTGCGTTAATAAAAATACATTCGTATTGATAAGATTGCAAACTACGTAATTGTGTAATTTACGTATCTAAACGTACGAAATAATCATCTATGAAGATAAGAAAATACAAATTCAAGCCCCAAAGAAGATAAGATAGCTACAGGAAAAATCATTTTTCAATTAAAGCATACTGCCAACCAACAACGTATACATCATGCATGTATAATATGTAATGAACGTAATGTGTACTTACGTGCGTGTGTGCATTCTATAAATAATAATCTAAAAATGTTGGGCTGTTCACCGGCGAAGTCAAAATCGAAAAAACTCGCCAGTCAATTAGACGATCTTCAATATTACCTGGAAAATACTTTATCTAGAACCGACGATATCTTATTGAGACATTCGAATTTCGAAACTGGGACAGACGTTAATGTAGCACCGAGAAGACGTACATCTACAACCAGTAATTCCATAACCTATCAACAGATATTCGCCAATTTGGAAGATTTAGAAATTGCTTTGAAGAAGTCCAGGGAATCACTGCATAAAACACTAACAGAAAGGAACACCATTCGTAAAGAATATAACGGTTTGTTAAAAGAGAAGCAGCAACTGGAAACGAAATTTGAAGAAGTAGAGGGTGAAGTCGTGAATTTGAGGCATAACCATTTAGTGGCGGACGTCCAAAAGAATCCAATTCACAAAGATAAAATAGAAAATTTAGAAAATGAATACGTAGATCTGTACGGCACTTATAAAAAGACGATTAGACAGAGCCAGGATGGCATGGAAAGTATGAAGATGCAGTATGAAAAGCTTTCTGAAGAACAGAAAGCTAAAATTAAAGTACTGTTAGAAGAAATTGAAATATTGAAAGAGATGCATGGGAAATTCAGTGTGGAAATAGAAAAAATGAAACTCGATTATGAAGAAAGGGAAGAGATCATGATGAAGTTGATTGAAAAACTGCAGGAAGAAAATAAAGAACTAAAAGAAGGCAAGACATAATTCATATTCTCATGAAATTATGATTAGTTTAAGTATTACTAGGCAATTATAATTTTAATAACAATTATTATTTTGTAAATATAATTATTTATATTAACATATTACATTTATTTATATTAAAAAAAAAATTTTTTTCTTTTTTAAAAACTAGTCTGGATACCTATACCAAACAAGACATTTCTACGTTTTCTATAATAGTTTTCTTAACTAAACATATCGGTATTACTTATCCAAATTAAATTTACCTTTCTTTTTTTAATATTTCATAAAAGATGCCAAAAGGAAAAATCAAATTGAAAATGTTGACATTTGCCATGTGGATAAAACAGATTTCTATTGAATCGACAAAATACAAAATCGAAATTGCAAATAATATAAATACATATTCCTGTCCTTGATCCTATTTATTTTGATATCTCGAAATGATAAAGCTTTGTATTCGTTATTTAAAAAGTAATATTATTAGCACAGACGTCTGTAATGATTCTGTTTAAATGGAATGGATATACATGTATCACAGAAGGTCTTGCTTTTCTTATTAGTGTTGGTTATTATATCAATTTATATTTATACATTTAACACATGTGTTGTCACAAGTATTTCGAGGGCTTTTCCCAGGGTAATTATAAAATAAAAATTTGCGAGGAATTTTGTCCAACAATAATTTGTTTGCAGTGGAAACATAACCCATTATTATCAAGTGAAAACATTGCCTTTCATTATACAACATCTGTTCGTGTTGTTCCACTTTTAGAAGCAAACGAAACTGATGCGTCTCCAAAATATCGTTTCTTTAGAGAACAAGGACTTAATCCTGAACAACAACTGCCAAGTGCCCTTATAATAGGGGTTAAAAAAGGTGGCACACGAGCACTTTTAGAATTTATTCGAATACACCCAGATGTCCGTGCTGCAGGTAGTGAAGTCCATTTTTTTGATAAACACTATGCCAAAGGTAAAGTTTACTACATAACCTTTCAAAAATAATATATTTCCATATTAGGTTTTCAATGGTATCGTAAAAAAATGCCTCCAACACTAGAAGGACAAATAACTATCGAAAAATCACCATCATATTTCATTACAAAAGAAGCACCACGTAGAGTTCAACACATGAATCCATCAACCAAGCTTTTGGTAGTCGTCAGAAATCCGGTAACAAGAGCTATATCAGATTACACACAAGCCATATCTAAAAAGCCTGATATGAAATCTTTTGAGCAGTTAGTTTTTGTTAATGGTAGTAATACAGCACCGATTGATGTTAGTTGGGGCCCTGTTAAGTTAGGTATATATGCCAGATACCTAGTAAGATGGTTGAAGTATTTTCCACTTTCACAATTTTTGTTTGTAAGTGGTGAAAGATTAATATTAGATCCAGCTTTAGAATTGAAAAGAGTACAAGACTTTTTCGGTTTGAAACAAGTTGTAACTGAAAAGCATTTTTATTTCAATTCGACAAAGGGATTTCCTTGTCTTTTCAAAAGTGAAGGTCACAGTGCACCGCATTGCTTGGGTAAAACCAAAGGTAGAAACCATCCGTACATAAATCCTATAGTTTTACAGAAATTAAGAGATTTTTATAGACCTTATAATACTCGATTTTATCATATGACTGGAATTAATTTTGGATGGTCATGAGTTAGATGTAAGTAGAATTTTTGATATAGAGTTTATTAGTCCTTAGGTAGATAATAGATTTTACAAAAATACGATATTGAAAACTTTTATACTCATTTATGATTTATTAAAATGACGCAATAATTAATTCATATCCTGTAGTATGTAATTGACAACTAGAAACAACGTTGCATTTAAGTTTCACCGAGTCGTCTGGATGAAGTAAAATTGCATATATTTATGAGAATAATACATTTAGCGCCACCTAGTATTCGTACTTGAAAGGACGGATTGCAGATAAGATATTACATAAGCGCAAAAGCTCTTAAATCGTTGATTGAAGGAATACATAAAGATGCGCAACTACATAGAACTGAGCGTAGCCAAAACTGGGTCCGAGATCTATAGCGATGCATTAGTCGTTTGGGTCCGAGATTCGAAACAACCCGAGCCAGCGATGATGTTTCTCGGCAAAGGGTTTGCGGGACGACTTAACGGAAAGACACAATTTTACTATAGCGTTACGCATCTTTATACCGTATGTGTCAATTTTCATTAGGTATAGGGATTCAATGTTTACGTGCGATTTATCCGTATACAAGTAATACGTAGCAACGTGGCACCCCTACTGTCCGTCACCAATCCCGGCAACAATCGACATCACAACGATTTTCTCCGATCTTCCCACTTCTCTCCACCAGATTTCACATTCAATGTTTAGCTGCGAACACGTTGCGATCTAGTCTGCAATAAAAGCCGTCTTATTACTGGAACGGGAAACATCAAATGGCCGCCGCGATCCCCTGATCTAGTAGTTTATTATTATTTTCAGAATCCTTTTTTATTTACCTTTTTTTAATTTTATTAGAATTACGCTTTTGTTTGTGTCATGCAGCGTGAACGCAGCTTAATAATTCTCTGCAATTACTGAAAGGAAAAAGAAAAACAAATCCTTGCAACTCGTAAATATTATTTCTGAACGCATTACAAACACCCAAGCCGGTGGTCGAATAGTTACTGCTAACCACGCTAACTTGTATTTAGGAGCGTGCATCGGTCGTGCTGGCATTGGAAAGGAAAGAAGGGGTACTATGTTGCCACGTACTGTATGGATTAATCGCCTATGGCTAATGAAAATTGACACATGCTGTATATTCCTTCAATCAACGCTTAAATCCATTCTTAAAGACATTTCAATTTCAAAGAAATTCAAAACTAACTTAAGGCAAGATTTCGGCAGGCAAATGCTACTAGTAAACGATGTTGCTTCCTAGACAAATTCCTCCCTTATTTATATAAATATTAACCTGATTGTTTTTCTAGTCACAAAGGAACAATTATTATTGAACAGCACAGATTCCTTTTATATGCTTTTCATCAGGGGAGTCTTATAAAAAATCGCAAATATTGTTGAAATTAGACAATTTCAACATATTCTAACTCAGTGCGTGGTAAGGAATAAACCAAATATTTATGTACAGTTCTAGAAATGACTTTCAATTATTTTGCAAGAAATTCCCATAGCTGTAAAAAATTCTGTAATTGAGTAATTGATCTAACAAAGTACCTTGTGCCAAGCTGAGCAAAACTAGAATTAATGAGACAGGAGTTGTACCAATTAGTATGAGAAAAATTGTGGAAAAGAATTCAGAAAGGTTGCGAATTTCTCTATATTGCATAATAAAAAAAAGTTCCAATCGATTTTGTAAATCAAGCAAGCCTAATGAAGTAAAAAATGAAATGATTTTGGATCTACACAATTTACTCAACCACATTTTTGGCTTTCACGAATCTTGTGCCAGTAGACAATTTCAATGTACCCGAGGAGAAAAAGACACAAATTTCGTAGAAAATTTGAAATTATGCGTTTTGTTGGATGGTTTAAAAAATGCTGTGAGATTTGTTATCAGCTTACTTCATAATGTAAGTTTTGCAGAACGGTATAATTCCATTGTAACTAAATTTATAGATGGAAAGAGGTGTAATTTCGTAATATGGGACTCTTATGAAGCAAGACGCAAGGCAGTTGCAGCATCATTCAATAATAGGTCAACATTTCACAGCAAGGTAACCAAACGACTGATAAAACAAAGTCCAACAGGAAAATATTTGAAGAAATATATTTCTAATATATAAATTAAAAGAAAGTGGATTTTTAAAAAAATTAGAAAAAAGCGAAAAAGGAATTGTTGATATGGAACGGAACACTCGCGGTCAATCTGCGAATATTATTTGGAGATGTGAGACTGAAGAGATTGAGAGCTTCTAATTTTGGACCGCGCGTGCAAAAACTTTTCAGTATTTTGTACAAGAAGTTTTTCACTTCATCAACTAGATGGGTACCTATAACGAGCTACATATCACAAAACACAAACACCTTTAAAACAAATGCGTGTAGAATTTAACGAAATCACACGAACCAAGTACGAGCACGATATTTCGACCAATGACAGCACGAAGTCGGACTACCTTAACGACTATAATCGCTTGGCAGTGTATCAATTCCCCTTACCCCACCTGCAGTTGTTACGGCCAAACATTACAGCTTGATACTTCCTCTAGTATATTCCAATCTCTTTGCGTAAGACAAATCATCGTTTTACATATTCGCTCGTTGACAGTGATTGGAAGGGGAAATACGAGATGCACCTGTACTCCCCTATTCTCCGTTCGAATCTGAACATGTGGTCGGTCGAAATCTCGCCTTAAATTATGGCAAATTTGGAATGTATGACAGCATAAAAATGAGCGGAACACAATTATCACAAATTTGTCATACTTTGAAGGAATGTAATGTTGCAGTTTTAAAGCATCTCTTCCAGAAATTATTGATTGAATTATGTTTATTATGAATATTGTTTTTATTTTGTAAAGCATCAATAATTTTTATTCCATTCAGTATTACTGGTTTTCGGAATCCCCAAACAACATTAATAGTTGAAAGGTGAAAGCTAACTAAACTCATATTTTAGGAGCAGAACTAAATAAATCCAAACTATATTACTTTGTTCTCTATCATATTGGGTTGACATGTTTATATTTTGATAAATTCCTCAATAAAATATTATTTAAACCAGCAAAACATTTTAGCAACAATATTTATAGCTTTTGAAGTATAATCCTTTAAAATTATAAACATTGGATATAGGTGGGTTTGCTAGGTG
Organism: Amphimallon solstitiale; assembly: GCA_963170755.1. Taxonomy (NCBI): domain Eukaryota; kingdom Metazoa; phylum Arthropoda; class Insecta; order Coleoptera; family Scarabaeidae; genus Amphimallon; species Amphimallon solstitiale. The sequence continues at coordinate 14,960,149 of OY720683.1, read as the reverse complement.
TTTTGTATCTTATAAATATTTATAATTTATTATACTTAAATTATTAGCATATCATTGATACCTGTACATTATCATTTGTATATTGGTATACAAAATGTTAACTTCTGTGGAAGAAAATAGGGGACGCTGTATCAATTACTGTAAAACTTATGAAAATAAAATAATCAGCAAAATTATTAATAGGTATGTACTATCTTTTATATATCATATTTTTTGCGAACAAACAAGCAATAGATGTTAAATTTTCTTTACAAGTTTGGTGTAGCATTGGAGTGACGAAATAAATTGTAACAACATATTCTTCTAAATTCAATCGTTTCTTTACGAAGCAGTTAAGTTATTTAGAAAATTTGAACATATTAAGAAAAAAGACACTAATAAAGTTACATATTTTGGCAGTCATGCAAATTTACAAATCACTGAAGCTAATTTTGGATTGTTTATTACTTTTAAAAGCTCAACTTCAATAGAATTGTTTATTTTGGAACACGATATTTACTAGTTTTTTGGTTATGATAAAAATTATCTATCATGTTCAGCTATACACTGCATACAGTGCATTTTTATATTAGTCATTAGTACTTTCGTTGCTTTACTTTATCATTTTACTATTGGTTTTTACTTTTTTTGTTCCTATTTACTTGTATTTTATGGAAATCTGTTGCTATAAAAATAATACTGTCAATTATGTATTGTTTTTTGATAGGTATTGTGCCTATGACTTTTAGAACAACTTTCCAATTCCGCCGTCTAGTCAATGTTGCCAACTTAAATCAGATCACGTAACCTGGTGGATCAGTCTGTATATTTCAATCATAATTTACAACTACAATAGCTGTCTTCGGTCCTGTTTGCTTCTTTGTTTTATACTTCATTCACGTTAAGAATACACTAGATAGCGCAACAATCGGCGTCTGTATGACACTGGCACAATCCAAGGATTGTATAAGAACATAGGATTGCTCGATCCCGCAATATTTTCGCCGCGTAGTGGGGAGCCATGACGTCACAAACGGACCAGGTTGAACGCGTTCACTACTGTAAAGCACCTTATAAAATGTGTTTAGCTACTACAACAATTAATTATCGAGTTATATTAGTGCTATTATTATGGCATATAATATTTCATTAGATAATAACATATCCGTCAGTGTACTGTTATAAATATAATACACGTTTTTATTGCCATAAGGTTATACTTTGGGTTATAATTTAAAAAAAAACTTTTCCAACTTCAAATAAACACATTTATTAGGTACCTACATAAACATAAATAAAGAAAGCCGATGAGCATGTATTCTCTATACAAAGCAAAAAATATATATTTTTCAATTAAAAGAGTCAGTATATAGCAATGTTTTATTACGCAGTAATTAAATAAAAACGAATCAAGTAGTGGTTTTTCGCATTTTTTTAGCTAGTGTTCGTTGAGTGTCTGACGGTGTACTAGTAGAAAGCTTACGTTTACTCGATTTTTTAGCATTGTCAAGAGCTCTTTTTGTATTTAAATAATTCATACGGATAACAGTTCTTAATTTACAAAATAATTTTATAATAACAAAGCAAAAATTTTCTCGCTTTTTAATTTTTAAAGCTAGTCTTTTAACAACCTGTGTTTCTTTCCGTAGTTTATTATCGCCATGATATATCTCAAAATATTTGCTCCACTGTTTAATGGTACTTAAGAAATCTGTTGAGGGCTTAATAAGACCACCAAAGGAGAGCTGTTGTACCCATGAGGGTAAATTGTAGGCGTGATCGGCTTTAATTTTATAAGTATAATCGCCGAGTTGGGGATGACTGTTTTTAAATTTCTTCGCTATAAAACCAGCAATGTACTCAAATGCATCGTCCGTTGTTTCTGGTGATTTTGCATCAGATATTTCAGAAATCCCTGATGATGAAAACGAGCTTCCATTGCTACTTTGAGTTGCATTGCTGTCAAACTTCTCTTCCGGTAATCCAAGTGAAACTTTCGCTTGTTCCAAAACTGTGGCCACTATATATTCTTTAGGAACAGCTTCTTGTGTGTTCACCTTTAAAAAAAGTATAGCTATGTAGATAGGTACCTATGTAATACTAGGAATATGTAAAGAATTAATAAACACATTTTATGTACCTGTGCTTCTAAAATACCAGGATTCTTCCCAAGAATAATCATTCTTATTCTTTTGATGGCTTCCAATGGAGATGGATGTTCATTCGGCCCTCGACATCTAAGCTGGAAGAAAAAATTCTCCAAACAATCCTGATTAAGTTTATGAGTACATATATAATGTACATCTTCAAATTCGGTCTTCATATCTCGTAAAAGTAGTTTCAACGATTCTATAGAAATTATTATTCCTTTCTGAAAAATTTGCAAAGTGTTTTTTCCTTCAGCTCTCATGTCAAATATTAAATCTCTAACTTTATTTAAGTGTTGTTCTTGGTCCTGTAAATAAATTCCAAAAGGGGCTTTCATAGGGTCAGGGCCAGGAGATTTACTCACATGGCTATTAAAAATATCAAACCAAGAATTAATATTGTCTATGAACATTCCGACATCTTCAGCAAGTTTTTTATCAGGGCCTGGTTTGTATCGTAATAATGCCTGGGCGGTCTTATGTGATAACAATTCAGCCGCTAGTCTTACATTTTGTCTTTTACTCTTTTCAACTGCAATATGCTTTTCAGAAATTTTGTAACAGGAATTTACTTCTACATTGGTTAATTCTATCAAACTTTCTAAAGGTTCTTTTCTTATCTCTTTGTTTCCAGCACTTCTCAATATAAATCCTGTGTCCAAAAACCAATTACGGAGAAGTTTCAGTAAATGGGGAGCATCTGCGAAAACATAAACATTTTTCTTGGTTTGCGGATGCTCGAAATAGGTCTTATTTATGTCAACGGACAACGCTTTCCAGAGACCAACATTACTGCTTCCGCAATCACTTACAATTGCAACACAGTTATATGATATTTTATGCAATCGGGTGATCAGATCCATTAACACATCCTTTGTCATCTTTTTGTCAAAGTCTAGATAGATAGGCTGTTTCCAAGTAGAAAATAAGCTTCTAACCATACAGACTTGCATTAAATTGTAAGGACCTAGCACCTGATCTTCACCAACACAATACTCTAAAGTGGTTTTAACTTTGACTTCATCAAAAGAAATGACTACAGTTTTCTCTCGTGCACACATATTTTCTCCTGCTACCTTTAGAAAAGTTAGTACATCTTCTAAAACTCCCGGCGTTATTCTGATTTTTGATGCCCACTTTCTCAAAGATGACAACGCTGGCAACGGAAAATTAAGTTTAGTTCGCAAAAATATATAGCATTTCTTGCTGAGGTAACGAATAGTAAAAGCAACTGCAATCTCTTCAGTAGTCCAATTAACGCGTTTCTTTTTGTTTAGAAGAATAGAAATTTGATTTTCTGTTAAGAGTTTTCTCAGTATTTTTACCGTTTCCTGTTTTTGTGCAGGTTTATCTTGCTTGTTCTTTCTTCTATAGTATAAAAGTTGTTTTCTCTGCAAATTCAATTTGCGTTTCATAATTTCCATCTCTGTAGATAATTTAGTGAGACTTTCACGAAGCTCCGCATATTGTTTAGATAATATATTTTCTGCTGGGACAGTTAAAGGCTTATCGGTTTTAAATTCTGCTGTTGAAGACGCTGTTGACAGCTCACTTGCCGCTAAACATGAAGCTATCGATTGTTCGGCAATCAATCTATTTACTTCTTCTTTCCTTTCATTTTCCTTTTTTCTTTTTAAATATGCTTCCCCTCTTGTCGCAACTTTCTTTGTATTTTTGGACATTTGTGGAAGATTTACATTAGGCACAGCAGTGTATTTAAGCTGTTTTCGTACAGGTAACCCTAGCAATAATTACTATGTATTAGAATAATTTATCTCATAACGTATAAATACATTTATTACCTAATAATTCGTTGCGCATATCACGTTCATAATCGTTTGCATTAAAGTGGATTGAGCAAATTTGGCTAGTATTTGGATTCCACTTATCTGCTCGTTTGCAGCGCCTTATCCATTCTTTACGGACAGTATCGGATACGAAGTTTGTCGCCTTTGGAAAGTTGTGATAAACGATTTCTCTATTGGTAATTTTCGTAGAAATACGACTGTTATTACAGTCAACTACCGCACAACGACGTCCCGGCATTTCAGTCGCTAATTTACAAAGGGTAACGGCGAAAACTAAATTAAAACACTTTACTTTAAGGTGCGACTGGTCCGTTTGTGACGTCACAGGAGGCGGAGTCACGGCTCGATGCGAACAACACTGCCGGTATAGGGATCTGGCTATCCTATGTTCTTATACAATCCTTGGGCACAATCATAGAAATAAACAATGACGGGTGGTTTGAAATATAAATGTCAATTTTATTCTCTTAACCTCAAACTTCCACTTCAAATTATTTATTTGTAAAATAACTACAACAAATTCAAATTATGTTTTCAAATAATGTACCTATAGCTTCCTATAGTTGAATAATAATAAATAATTCTAACCTCACATTCGTTCTCGTATAGAAATGCAAGACTAAAAAAATTAATGTAATTTACGTTATATATAATTGTCCAGGCACAACAAGGAAATACGTATATTTTTAATAATCACGTATGTAATCAGATAATATTATTTTGCTTATGTGTATGGAAATCATACTTAAGGCGGCTGCACAATTGAACGGGAACGGGAAAAAAGTTAAATCATACGATGTAAATGTAGGCATGCACAATGCAATTCCGAGGACGAGAACGACAAGCTAGAGTTCTCGCATTATAAGAAATACATGTACGTCACTTCGTAAGATGCGCACTATGAGAGCAGACCTTACCCACAAATTTGCAAGCGACTCGTCCGAACGCGCTTTCGTTCATAGCGCATTATGACGTACATGTATTTCTTATAATGGGAGAACTCTACCCGGTAACGAGAACGGGAAAGTTGGTCAAGTTTTAACTTTCTCGTTCCCGTGTATTACCGGAACCAATCAGAAGGCTTTAAAAGTACAAACATAACCCCAAATTTATGTAGTAATTAAGTAATTATATATTTCAAAAACGAATGACGAAATATTAATTCATTTAGTTGAACATAATGCACATATATACAATAAATCATTAAAAGAATATAAAGATGAAAAAATAAAAGAAAACACGTAAGTTTCATTTGCAGAATACCTAACTTCACACGGAAGTACCACACTTTAAATTTCTGTAAACCTACCTTATTTTTCTTTCTAATAGACACGCATTACATAAAATGCATGCAAGGAAGAAAGTTTCGTCATCTTCTGAATCCATAATTTTCGATTTTCTTTATAATAGCACTTACTCTCAACAAATATCCCTACGTATTTTCGGAGTATTACCGTCAATTGTGCATCTGCCTAAATTTCTCGTTCTCGTTCCCGATTGATTGTGCAGCCGCCTTTAATCTTGCTTTTTTTAATGTAAATCGGTCGCGCGTAACAGCCAATCACAGTTCGGGAAATGTTCTCCTATCTAATCCAACGCTGCATTCTTAACGTGAATAAAGTATAGTTATCAAGATTTCTCTGATCAGACAAAGTGAACTCTGGGTGATAATTGCTCCTGATCTCTGGCAGCAATAGTGGGTAATTGTACGTAAAGGAATCAATTTGAAATATATCTATATTTTGAGAAACCACAAACCAAATTTATTATATTGTATCAGTATCAGAGGAACTAATAGGATATAAAAGATTTAATTAAATTAATTTTACACAATTTCTAAACTTGCGTGTGTGTGTGTAGATACAAGTACTATAAATTGAAAATATTATTTAAAGAATTTTATTCTTAATCTTCTTGACGTTTTTCTTTACTCTCCAATGAAGGAATATATCGTGCCATCCGGCGTTAGATGTGGAAGTGACTGACTCTTGTATCTTGGAGTCTATTTTTTAAGTGGAATTAAAATTTCTTTCATCAGCAAAGACTATATACTACTATAGTCGTACTTCAATTATAGGAGAAGGATAACATTCATATATAAGTTTATTCCTTTTTGATAATTAAATAGTGTAGTAGATAGAGAAACGAAAATACTGCCTCTTTAAGTTCTATTGCTCAATTTTACAAAAAGAAATATACACTTATAGAAAAATGTAGCAATTTTTATTTAAAAGAAATATGTATTTAAAGAAACTAGTTAACAAGGTAATTGTTTATATTCTCAATACATTGTGTAAAATGGGAACGTCATAAAATGTTCGGTATTAGTAATAGGTTGCAACAAATTAATTGTTCCAACTACACAATTCTAGAATTACCATTTCAACTCTTTTCACCAAATAAATCCAAAATATGTTGTAATATCATCAGAATTTACAATTTTAATTCTTTTTTTTTTAAGTTGGAATATCAAAAACTTATGTATTTGGTTTAAAATGTGAATTTAGGTGTATGTATTACTTTTCTATGTGCGCAAACAACTTTAATGTATTTTAGAAAAACAAAATGTTCCATTTAAACCTGTGATTTACAGAATTAACTATGTATGTATTTTTGTTTTAGAATAACCTGTTACCTGTACAAATAAAATCCTTATTTATTTCAAAAATGTATTTTTACCTCCACATAACAATATCCAAAACTAATATTACGATTTGTGCTCATTACTCACACACAGAACATAACATATACCAACTGGTTGCCTGCAAATTGAGGATGTATTCACTATTGTTATAAAAGGACGGCACAAGGCGTTTTCGGAAAATGTATAGCATTAACCCATTGAGAAAGAATAGGTAGGGATACGACGTCACGTGATCAAACCGGGTACAGGTCCGCCATATTGATACTACACTAACGTCAAACAGGTAATGTTGGTAAAAAGTGGAGTGTTTGTTAAGTGCATCGTGTATTAGAGTTATATAATAAGTTAAATAGAAAAAGATATTATGGTTTCTTGTGCTCTACGGAGCTGCAACAGCAGAGACGACGTTGATAATAAGAATTCGTCTGGAATAACATTTTATAGGTTAGTGTAGGCCTGACAGGTGTGGGATGACAGATTATAATTTTGAGTAGTCCGGACTAGGTGAGCCAGCCATATTAGTCCCACACTTAGCCCCGCCCAATGCTCCCGTTTTGAGAGTACAGCAAAGATGCTTTACAGCGTCTTCATAGTATTTTCCCTCAATGCGTTAACCTGACTCGGTTAGAAAGTACCTAACAGGTTCAGTAACTTTATCCGGTTAAATGAAACATTTCTGAACGGAATTGCGGCCACGTTGAGTAACGTAACGTAAACGTCTGCATATAACCTTATAAATACCTATCTTCATAACATAGTTTAGCTGTACGTGCAATACGATAGAAGAAATGGACCGGTGAGGGGGTAAAACAACCCCCCCCCCCCATTACCCTACTCACTGACCAGGGTTATAAAAATCGGACCGGTTTATTGAACCTTGTTACTTTTTCCATTTTACAAACACTGTTGTGTTTACCTGACTGAATTAACGAACGCATTCGTGCTAATCGGTTGTTACAACCGGGTTTAATTTCCGAAAACATCTACAGAGAGTTTCTATGAGTTAGTACGAGAAAGCAATATACAAACTGTTCTTTTGGTCGAGTATATTAGAGGTAACTATCCTTGTTTAATACATTAGATGCAACAAGAAATAACGTTCTCTTCTAACAAGAAAAAAAATGCTATCTGCAGGTCAGTGTGTGTAGGAATAAAAGCACGTTAATCAGTGCAACAAGGATAGCAGTTGCACTAGCGCATTTCATTTGAATTTTGATTGCTAGAAACAGCCAGTCTCCAGTCGACTAGCACATTTGTTAATCGCGTTTCGGGTAGGTGGGTAACGGTTGTTCGAAGTACTATTTCCACTGATATCATAATTTGGTAACACAATTCATAATATTGGTCATTTTCATTTTGTATTTCTAGCAAGATACCCTTTGTTACTATTTATCTTAATTGTATTGAATTCAAAATGGTAATCTTACGTTGTTTTTTTGACATTTTTGTCGTAACAACTTATTCTAATTGTTGTGCTGCTAAATTAACTAAAGTTTACTGATCTATCTACACATATCAACACGGAAGATATTGGCTTGAGCTCTAATCAGTTCTGTACTTCCTGTTGGTACTTTTTCAACTTTACGACATGAATTTGACATAGATTAAAGCATTTTAATAATAAAAATCTTTATTTGTCCAATACAGAAGTTTAATTACAGGACAAAAATGGACACTGCTGTAATATTCATTACACACACACACACACTTTCGTTTACTTCCTTAAAATTTTATTAAATACCTTATTAGAGTTAGTACCTTTTGATTTACTATAAGGTCCAAATGTTTTCTAGCATTACTGCTTTGCTGTAACTCGTCAATTTTTCTGTTAGAATTTTAAAACGGTCATCTGCAAATACATGTTAATATCTTTCCAAAAGTTAACCTAAAAATGCGAAAATGTGACTTTTCGATTTTCCTAGTACTACATTTTGGATTATCAAATCTCATTCCTATCAGCCCATATGTGCGTTGGTGTTGAGGATTGCTTGCTTTTCGGTAAGACCTAAGCCCACAAGTCCACGTTTCCTCGATGGAGACACTTTGTGTACTCGATATCAATTCAACAATATATTATAGTGAAAATAAAATAAATGCTAAATGTAAAGGTTGTAAGTTCTAAACTGCGTGATATTTGTAGTGTATATTCTACACTCTGCAGTATTATGCCATTTAACATTAATAAATTTAAACTATTTAGCACTGTGGTTGGCGCCTGCGTAGTATTTTCGATTCATGTGATCAGACGTGTAGCGTAAACAGAGTTTTATTTCGTCGTGACGTAAGTGAACTGAGCGGGCAGGCAAATAAAAAACAAGGATAGAATCATTCTCTCCGTATTTTTGGACCATCCAGTATAGGTATGCATTTATAAAAAAAAACTGCGTTTATAAATAATGGAATGCTCGTTGTTTTACTTTCATCACTAAAAACTCTTTCGATGACAATATTTGATTTTGTATAATAAATTATCTGACTTGTATTACATTTGTACATCTCTTAACTTATATCAATATAGTAAATGGAAAGTCCGAAAGATTTAAATATATCACAAAAAGAATTCCATAAATCTACGAAATCTAATGATTTCATATCCATATACGCGATTTTATGTATAAAATCTGTGAAATCTGGTAACGCCTCCGTACTTAAATGAGGATATATAGTTTTTACTTTCATCAAGTCTACATTTACATAATTCGCACTTATTTCTTCCATTAATATTCGATCCAAACTGCTTGGGAGAACGTACAACGATTTAAATCTTACATTGTTCGAATTTAACACTTTTGCTAGTGACGTAATTTTCTTGATGACCGCCGAGATTTCTTTTGAGCCTTCCTCGTGTAAAAATACTCTTTTGGTCTTCTGAAATTTCGTCGTACTACTAAAATATACTTTATCTGTCTTTGGCTGTAGCAACATCGAATAGGGAATGCTATAAACGTGACTAGTAAATATATTATACTGGGTGTTCGGATGAACGCGCACTTCTTTTGATAAAAAGCTATACGCGGAATATATACCGCCTTGATGTACGAATCCGTAGAATAGAGTTAATATTACATTGGCAGCGAGCCATAATTTGAAAATTACTTGTGATTTCGGTTGGATTTTCGTGGGTGCAGTAACCTCGTTTTTTTCCTCTTTCACTTCGACAATTGAAAAATCGGGTTCTTCGTATATTTTGTTAGCGTACAGGTAAACCATCGGAAAAATTATAGGTATAATAAAACGTGGTTCTTGATGGGCGAAGGATGATAAGAGGCATAATGGTGCTATTATTGACGTTGTCATTAATCCTTTTACACTTCGTATAGACGGCAGCAAGTGGTACTTCCTTTTAAGTAGCCTGTAATCAGAGAAAAAGAGTGTTTTTTATTGCCATCACTTGAGCAAGAGGAATTGCGACGCATCTACTTCCAACAAGATGTTTAGCTCATGGTACCTTGATTATAAGAGAATTCTTAAATTTACACTTTCCTAAAACATGTAGATGGATTGGACAACATTGGCCACCTCGGTTACCGCACTTAACTCCCATGATTTTTTTTTTTTTGGGTTACCTAAAGCGAAAAGGGGACAGAGGAATAATGGGAAATGATTTACATTATCTAAAATGCGGCTTACGGAGGCTGTTCGAGAAATTAATGTTGAAATGTTGAATAAAGTTTACAAACAATTTGGAAAAAGTTGAACATTGCGCCGGATGTGGAGAAGATTATGTGGATTAATGTTAAAGTTAATAAATGGTTATCCTTTTTTTTAAAAAACTATAACAATAAAAATTTTATCGAAATAACATTTGCGTTTTGTCTAACATTAATAATGTAACAGCTCGACATATTTTTTTTTATCTTATCTTAATTGATTACTGGTTTTCTTTATTTACCAAAAGGGGTTTCGATACAATCAAATTTTTTTATAAAGAGTTTTTTTCCTAAAACTCATATTAAAATTCGTTTCGCTATAGGAAATATTATGCAGCATGTGTCAATTTTCATTAGCCATAGGCGACCAATTCATGCAATACGTGACAACGTGGCACCCCTACTTTCCTCTCCAATGCCAGCGCGACCGATATATGCTCGAAAACACAAGTTAGCTTAGCAGTAACTATTGGACCACTGACTTGGGTGTTTGTAATGCGTTCAGAAATAATATTTACGAGTTGCAAGGATTTGTTTTTCTTTTTCCTTTCAGTAAAGGCAGAGAATTATTAAGCTGCGTTCACGCTGCATGACACAAACAAAAGCGTAATTCTAATAAAATTAAAAATAAGGTAAATAAAAAAGAATTCTGAAAATAATAATAAACTACTAGATCAGGAGATCGCGGCGGCCATTTGATGTTTCCCGTTCCAGTAATAAGACGGCTTTTATTGCAGACTAGATCGCAACGTGTTCGCAGCTAAACATTGAATGTAAAATCTAGTCGGGAGAAGTGGGAAGATCCGGGAAAATCGTTGTGATGTCGATTGTTGCCGGGATTGGTGACGGACAGTAGGGTGCCACGTTGTCACGTATTACTTGTATACGTATAAATCGCACGTAAACATTGAAACCCTATACCTAATGAAAATTGACACATACGGTATACCCATATATTGCCCACGGCAACATTATGGATGGGGCATAAGAGAGAGACAAAACACAGTATTTTCGCTCTCACATGGTACTTAATTACCAAAGATCCTTCAAGTGGCGCTAAACAGATTTTTGTTAAGCGAAAATATGTTGATACCAAGCAACGACGCAACATGTTTTTCTGTCATTCTCATAATCACTGGAACCCTCAATATGGCTATCATTGTTTACATGATGCGCAGGTGTTTGATACAGCAGCGAAACTGTCGGCACTCGGCACAACTGTACTACCTGTAGCGTAGGCAGCCATCATTCTTGTTTTGTAGTTTTATTGTTGTGGTTGTTTTGGATTGTGTGTGGATTGTTGTTTAATACTGATTACTGACTTGACGTGATAATTGACTTGATTTTGGATTTACGACACGGATTGTGTTTTGGAATTTCTTAACTTTGGAAAGTAGGATATAGTGACTAGGCATCATGCCCAGAACGTGCTTCATGTGTTGTAAAACATATGTCCTAAAAATCTTTCATTGCATCGGTAAGTACAATTGTAATGACACTATTATTAAGATTAACTCAGCGAACAATTTATTGTAGTTTTCCGACAAGTCTAGTCACGTGCAGTGCATGGAAAGAAGCGTGCCAATTGCCTCAAAATTCGGATGTTTCTAACCTGAAAATTTGTTCAGATCATTTCAAACCTAAAGATTACATTGATCCAAGTGCCAAGTTAAAAGGAAGCCTGGTTTTAATATTGAAAACTGGGGTAGTGTATCGACCAGTGTAGAAATGTTCATAAATCAAAACAATTCGGGTCAAAAACGTACGTTCGACATAAATATTGTAACGAAACAAGCTCACAAAAGAAACAGACCTCCGGGCGACGACAAGAAAAACGTACCGGTAAACAAGTCGTAAATCAACTGCACTCATGTACTGAGTCAGCGACTGAAAGTCTTGGAATATGGTAGAAGCGGGCCAGAATTTGCTAGACCTTTTGTCTACACATATAAATGCCGCCGGTGGGATAAGGGATTCATTCATTCAATAGTAGTCACGCGCGATATTTACTGAACAGTTCAAATAAACATAAATAAAAGCGGTGCATTTTTATTACATAAATATTACAAACATAAATAGTAGTGTAGAAATAAATACGTGTGTTAATTTATTCGTAGTAGTTTTAAGTGCGTTACATTTATTTTATATTTTTATATTGTGATTAGTACTGATTAGTTTTAAGTGTGGGAAATATACAGACTGTTTCAAAATAATTGCACGAGTTGTTTATTTCGACCCCGAAAACGGAACAATATCATAAATTGATATTATTCAACAATCAATAATTTTATAGAATGTAACGCAAATGTTATTTTCTCGATATATTAACAATAAAATGTATTATTGTAACATTGTATTATTATTATTTTTTTATTACGTAAGAACACTTGGTAGTAAACAATTACCAATATGTAGTTGCAATTTTATTCCTATGCAGCATGGTGATTATTTGGAACTTCACTAAATACAAATTTGAAAAAGCCGCCAGAACGTAATGTTGTTCAACGCAGGTTCAACGGCGTTTTGACTCCGAGTGAGATAGTTGCAACTATCTCTTTTTTATGGACCATCTACAGAATATATTGGGGAATAGGGAATGCGCAATATATGGGTATATAATATTTGCTTTACACACTGTATATTGAAGAACAAGCAGCAACGAAACAGCTGCTCTAGTCTTCTGTTTTCATGTCTAATCGAGAATTATACGACATGTCCCAAAATTCGCAGAACGGTATTATGTTATTATGTGAGGACCAAGGATCATAAAAAAAGATGGAAAAAATTCCATCGCAGTTAAATTCAAAGAAATTAATATTCAAAGTTAACACTTTAGATGTCGTCTGTCTAAATTACTGTAATGCCGCTACACATCGCCGAAGATTCGTATACGAATGTTTCGTCAAATAATTCGTGCGCAAATATGAACGAATTGCCTATCTACACATCGTATTCGCAATATTCGCGTTGAAAAGAAGATCGAGTGATGAAAGGTAAACAAGTTGCTGCTGCATTATACAACTATATGAGTACTTGCAATTATTATTCATTACTCCACTCCGCCATAATTCATTAACGTATACAGAATAATACCTCTTTTAATTTGAAATTCTTAAATTATAGGTTATGTTTACGATTTTCTCTATTTACTTATATAGGTATTCAGCTCACTTCAGTATACGATGTGTAGTCAGGTTATTTGTGTTCGGATACGAATTTTCTTTGATGTGTGAAACGAAAACCGACACCGAACGGATCGGCATTCGTGTTCGGCGCGAATATTGGCGAATATCACGATCAGCCTTCTTCCCGCCTTAAGCAAAGTCGCCGATAAAATAATCCTTCAACTATTAGACAACTTCACCACCGAAAACAACATTATACCTATGGAACAGCATGGCTTCCGCAAGAACCATTCAACCACAACACAGCTTGCTAGAGTATCCGAAAAAATCGTAGAAGGTTTTAATAATAACACGACCACTACGGCAACCTTCCTGGACATCTCCCGAGCGTTCGGCAGAGTGTGGCATCAGGGCCTAATCTACAAACTTAATGCATTCGGTTATCCAAATCATCTTATTAGAATCATACACAATTACCTCCATAGAAGAAACTTCAAAATCAAAATAAACAGCACATTATCCTCAACAAAAATACTTACGGCTGGAGTCCCCCAGGGATCAGCACTCTCCCCACATTTATATGCAATCTTCACTTCAGATATTCCAAAACCCGAAAAAGCAATCTTAGCCCCCTACGCAGATGATACAGCCATCTTAACACAATCACCCCAACCCAACAAAGCCCTCAATCCATCATAAAATGGTGTCACACATGGAGAATCGCTATCAACGCCGAAAAAACACAAGCAATTATCTTCAAAAGAAAAACAAAGCCAATTACCGGACAACTTTATATCGACCACACACCAATACCATGGTCCCCGTTCGTGAAATATCTTGGAGTCACCTTAGATGGTAAACTAACCTTCTCATTGCATCTCAAAAATACCGCCAAAAAAGCGAAATCAGCAAGAGCACGCCTCTGGCCATGATTAGGCAGATTCAGCACCCTATCGGCCACAACCAAACTCCGAATATATAAACAAATCATCAGACCAATCATCACTTACGCTGCCTACATTTGGATCAACGCCGTTCCTACCCACCTGCAAGCTCTCCAAGTAATACAGAACGTCACACTACGAATGGTACTCAAAGCCCCATGGTACATGAGGAACAATCAAATACACGAAGAAGCTAATACCCCACCAATAGAAAGATACATAAAGGAACTTGCCACAAAATTCTACAACCACACGAACTCAGACTTCGAAGAAACACTCAATTACGATCCTCATGTACCATGGAGATACAAAAGCCCCCGGCAGTCCATCATTCATGTTCGGCGATGTGGAGAGGTGGCATAAAACATTTTAAAGATTGGTGTTGATATGGTCAATGGGAGACCAACTATAACCAGGTTTGTAATTAATCACTCATCTAATTATACCATTTCCAGATAATCATTTTAAGCTAATTTTACCTAAAAAACATATGGCTAACGTAGAAAAAACATCGAAATCAAAATTGCTTATTAATGTCATTTTGACGTTGTCAAATTGCCCTACTTATTTCAACCCTATTACTTAATTTTCATTGCATTTTGGATGTTCAAGTTCTTAGCTGTATTTTCCGTTGATTAGTTTTAGTAATTTTCGAGTTTTGCTGTCTTGTGTTGGAGTTTTTTTTTTTTTAATTTTTGTTAAAATGTTTTTAAACGACGAATATGCATTTGGTGCTGGAAGAATATGAAAGCAATGCTGCTGGTGCTAGAGTCTATAGCGAAAGGTATCCTCCGAGAAGACATCCTAGTAGTAATGTCTGTAGACGTTTAGACCGAAGAATAAGAGAAACAGGAAGCGTATCACCAACAGGTGCCCTTTATTGGGATAGAGGTCGTCCTCCTACAAGGACCCATGAAGTAGAGGATGCCGTTTTAAATTTATTAGCAGACAATCGAACAATTTCAAAATGTGAAAAGTTTATTTGCCTCAAGATTTTCCACCTCGTGAGAATTTTTGTAACTGGTTTTTAGAACAAATGCAAAAAAATCCCTAATTTTGTAGAAGTATCTTGTGGATGGACGAAGCTAATTTTTCACGAGATGGATTTTACAGTCAGCGAAATTCACATTTTTATGCTTTGGAAAATCCTCAGGTATTTAGATCTGCTAACACCACCAGCATAGGTTTAGCGTAAATGCCTGGGCAGGTATTATCGGGACTGGGTTAATCGGGCCAGTCATTCTTCCAGGCTGGCCGGAGACAACTTTTTAGAATTTTCGGTAAACGGTTTTCAAAATTTGATAAATGAACTTCCATTAGCGGTAATCAATAATATGTGGCTACAAAAGAATCGTGCTCCTGCTCATCATGCGGTACCAGTGAGAAACTGGTTAAATTAGCAATTTGCCGAAAATTGGATAGGATGAGGTGGACCGTTCCGTTGGTCAGCTAGATCTCCCGATCTCACCCCTTTCGACCTTTTGTTTTGGGGTTACATTAAACAGTTGGTGTACAGAACACCAGTTTTAAACGATGCAGATTTAACTAACCGAATATTTGAAGCAGCACGTTCAACAGATGGAGAATTGCTAGTAAGAGAGTGCAGGGAAATATAATTAGAAGAGCGGAAATGTGCTCATATCAGCACGAGCATAATTTTGAACATTTATTATTATAATTTCATCTCGTTGACTCTTTTGACATTTATCGTATTTGTCATTCACATTAAAATTTTCAATTCATTATTCTCTCTTATTCCCATGGATACGGGCAACTCTAGTACCTTATCCATTATTAGGATAAATCAAACTTGTTGCCAAATTTACCTTTACAAAAAGGCCAATATCTTTTAGAACAATGTGGG
The DNA here is from genome assembly GCA_963170755.1 of Amphimallon solstitiale. Taxonomy (NCBI): domain Eukaryota; kingdom Metazoa; phylum Arthropoda; class Insecta; order Coleoptera; family Scarabaeidae; genus Amphimallon; species Amphimallon solstitiale. Next base: position 14,943,988 of record OY720683.1, on the reverse strand, counting down.
ATTTTTTAAATATTTTTTCCGTGTTCCTTTATCCCTACTTCTAACCGTAATGTCGAGTTGTTCCGCGGATTTTGGGACACTTGTATAAAATAGTAAAATATAATTATTCTAAAAATCACTACACATAATTTACGTCAAATCGATTATTTCATATCCAGACGTTGTATTAAATTTGTACTTACTTGTTAAATAAATCACCAAATCCAATTAATGTAAATATACCCAATACAGTAAACAGTAATGGAATGTTAACAAATAAGTGGAGATATATAGGATGTTTTCCGTGTTTCTCCAAATTTTTCTCGTTCCAATTGTATCTTATAAAATTAAAACTGGGAAAGACGAAATTATCGATGGAAATATCCAGCATGCCTATTTCCCCCCAGGTCATATATCCAAAATAAAAAGAATCTATCACAACCAAGATTAATACAGAAGGTATAGCCGCCAGAATGATTATAATCGACCTGACATGAAATTGCATTGGCGTAACAGCCTTGGAACCTATACTTCTGAACAACCAGAAGAAGACGGGTATCAAAGCGTAACACAGGAATGTAGGTCTGTTAAATATCCCCAGAACGGTAAATGCGCTTACAACGAAGAAATTTCTATAGTTGTGGGGTGCAAGAAATAAGGACATTTTATGAAATTTTGCCTTGTCGACAACTGATTCGCTTTTCTCATAGCGCCTCTTGAAGTATTCTTGATGTTTCACTATTACGTGCGAGAAAATCATACTTTCAGAAACGCAGTAGAGCAACAAAGAGAAAAATATCATTTCTAACGTGTTAGAAAACGTTCTGGTACCGTATACAATCAGCGTATAAGAACTGCTCAATATCAATAAACGAGATTTGTATTTCTCGTTGTTTGCTACACAAATCTGATACATACTATAATCGCATAAAAAGGACAGAAGACAGATGAGTAATCTAGGAGTTATCAAGAGCATATACGGTGTAACTATTGATGTTTGAATGAAGGAACGTACTAAAACGTTGATTGTACTTAAAATCTTGTAACTCAAGCCGACGGTAAAATATTGCGTGCTGATACTTCTCACGGGAGAGGTTATGTTGAACTCCCATGGTCTATTACTGTCTAAATCAAACGTGTCACCTGAAACCAAGAAGTTTATTTTATTCTATTTCAACGCTATTAATTTTTCGAAATGATTACATACAGAGTAAAAACAGTTATAATCGATAGCTTGCACGAAACGGAAGGAGGGGAGGGGGAGACCTGACGGCCATATTGGAATGAACTACTTTATTAAAAACACATTCCATACATCGCAATAATAATTTAATTACTTATTGTCTATCAAAAATATATAAAACAAATAAAAACCAGAAAATTAAAAACTAAAAGCATATTGCGATAAATGCAGTCTGTTATGGCCTGATTAATCAGACTGTAATATTCCGGTGAACAAGAGAAATCTCTTAAAAACGCGACTGTCGTAGTAGAAAGTTAAACGTGCATGTATATATGTGCCGAAAAGACTACGAAAGCTCCATTCATTTTTTTATCGAAGCTATCAGTTTGTGTCAAATTTCAGATAATATATTTTTTTTATTTATCTGGAATCGGCAGTAAAAACTCCGAAAATCGGCAGTAAAGTAAATTATTATTGTACGATTTTGGTATATGAATATTCAAAAGTAAAATAAAGATTCTTTTGCATTATGAGGAACGATTTTAGATCAAATTTAATCTGAAAACATTCGTATGTAATAAGGCAAACAAATCTATTTTACTTTTTATGTTCATTGTGAAGGTTATGCAAACCAACATACACCACAATGGTGCAATATGATTTATTAAATTTATTTCACTGTCGATTTCGGAGTTCTTTAATTCCGATGTGAACGCTCTTTACTGCCGATTTCAGATAATAGTTATTTATGTAACAAGTCAGTAAAGTGATACTTTATCGAACGAGTCTGATTTACGAGCCAAGCGAGTGAAGCGAGCGCGGCGAGTTCGGTAAAGGTACTTTACTGACGTGGTGCATACAAAATTTTATCGCCAACCGTGAACATTGTTAATTTAAGAAATAAAGATATAATAACTTATGACAGTTTATGACAGTGACAAACGATTTATTTCTAAAGTCATCAGTCATGGCTACGCTGACAGATATTAGCGGCAGGTAAAGTACTTTATTGTACAGTACGATAAAATGTTTCTTTACCTCCGTAAAACGCTATGGTAACGCATCGCTTTACTGACGGTTGGCGATAAAAAAGATTATAGCCCTACATATGATGTCAGTCGTTTATGCACCCTCATTTCCTATGAGACTAACATATTATTATGATAACACTGTGAAGTGCTAGATATACCTATACAAGTTAGCGTCAAGACTATTATTGCTATTATTACTGGTGCTCCAACTGCTAACCATTGCTTCTATCTGATATTCATTAAAAGCACTATATAACAAAGAAACGTCTTTAATTTTTATAGCAGAAAAGTGACAGCACAATATTATAAATATACTAATTTATTATGCTGTACTTATACTAATTGTCTAAACAATAACATTTATATATCTATAGCAAATTGATGTCACTTACCGGCCAAAATTTCAATTGATTGGAAATACTCATCCGGATGAATGTAACCCGTTTGAGGAATGAAAACTAGTAATACACGTAGTGCACATAATAATTTGTAACCTCTCCAAAATTTTCTTTCGAATTTTTTCATATTTTTGCGATTAATTACTGCTAGGTTATGTTTATATCGTTTGTTTCTTTTAGATCGGAGTCGTGCAGCAAGATTATTGATTTCCCCTCGTTCCCGAATATAATAGTAACCTGCAGTGTTTGGAAACTATAGTCATTATATAACTTCCTAATAGGGGCGCTACTAGTGCGCCATTTCCATGGTTAAATAATGGAAGCGTCCAACCTTGCCAAATAGTGCTACAAATTTTATTACCTTTAGTACTTTTACCGAATACTTTCCGTCTCACACTGACCTATAAGACTCCGTCCAGAGGCCAGGACTCGGTCTATGTACTGTACTCTATTACTGAAATGAAATCTCTTAATTTTTCTAATCCCATAACTACATGTAACACTTGGCAACATTGTCTATCGGGCAGCATTTGATGTGGGTACACTGGGTACTAGTGGGTAGAATTCGATATACAAAATATAACTAAGCAAAATATATTACTTCCATTTATTGTATAAAAAAAATTATAATAGTTAAATAATGTCGTCTTCAGATATATCAGGAATATTAACTTTTTCAATTTGATAAAATGTCACATTGTCTATTAGAGGGATGCCATATAAATTATTTCCAGCACCATTATGTAGCCCCACATTTGGATCGAGTTCACCATTCTCTCTTTAACAAATTTTTGATAAGTAAAATGAAATTTACTTATATTAACTTTTCATGTCACTTACAATATATTCAGAGTATAAAAATCCCTCTTTCTTGGACTGCAAATTATATATTTATAGTCTTTTAGAGATGTATTAATATCTTCAGTAGATTCACATCCTCTTTGAATAATTTCTTCTGATACATTGGTAGGTGTACTTAAATCTTCATTTATTAACTTTATTCTTTTATTTTTAGGTTCACCTGTATCAGATAATTCATTCATTGTTATTGATATTTTATAGCCTTGCACAGCCAATTTCTTATAAACTCTGTATTTATCCAGAGGTAAAATGTCATCTTTTATTATTAGACTAAACGCTTGCTGAATGCTTATTGGAATATCTTTCCATAAAATTTCCAATCGATTCTGGAAACTGATATTTGTAAATATTTTTTCTTTTAAATAGATTGATTTATGCTATACTTACAGTTTCTAATAAAAATAATGCTTCCTCTGGGTATAAATAAATACCATTTTTATTCTGAAACCCAAAATGTTGATAATGTTTTCTTATTACTCTGGCTAAATGTTCTTTTTCTAACCATATAGCGAATGATCTGATACATCTAAACAAAATTATCTTAATACATATTGTAAAAATCTTGCAAGTTACCTTTTTTCAACACGTGGAAAACTTAATGTCTTTTTTAATATACCCATATTATCACATACTAATGCCTTTTCTTCTTCTGTATTTTTTGGCAAATATATTTTGTTATTACAGGAAGTATTAAGCTTAACAATTGGGTTTTGATGAGCTTCAAATAATGAATGTGCCCTACATAATATTTGTATTACTACCTTTTAAAAACTATTTTATAATTCACTTACAAATTTTCCATAATAAGTGGTTAGAACAGGTATTCTTATAAAATCAACAATGGGTACGTTCTTGAATTAATTCTCGAACTCTGGAAGTTTCCAATTTTATATTTTTAATAAAATAATAATAAATTTGAACGTAATTATGTTTATTACAAATAAATAATAATAGATACAATGTCAGGATAATTTTATATAATTGGTACACAATTTCACAATACAATTTTGAATTTAGAGTACTGCGTCATAAGAGTGTGTTTCTGAATTCTAACCTAACATTTTTTAAAAATAAAAACTGTTAACACGTGTTAAAGCACTTCAAAATATTGCCAGATTACGTTTAAAATAATGGGTAAAGTGAAGAAGAGTGATGAACAAAAAACTAAAAAGCGTAGTGGTGTCTTAATTACAACAGTTAAGGAGAAGACACCAAAAAATAGACTGAAAAATTTAAGCGTAAAATCTCAAAAACCATTGAAACAACGTAATGCCGTGAAAAATACGAGTTCTGTTAAATCTTCAGAAAAAAGTAACAAAGTTAATTCTTCAAACAAACAACAGACCAAGAAGGTAAAAGCTCCACATATTAAAAAGTCCAAATCAAAAGAAACAGACGTGGTATTACAAAATAATGCACCAGGCAAAAATAAACAAAAACAGTCCTTGCAAATTAAGAATAGAAAAGATAAAACAGGCAAAAGTGATACAAAAGAATCCAAAAACAAGAATAAGTTAACACCAAAAGTTAAGAAAACTACAATTTTTAAACATAAAATACAAAAGTTTAAGGTAAACACAGACTTAATTTTCCATCCGAAACAGAAGAAAATAAGAGGAAACAATAACACTGTAGTTGATTTAGAAGAGAATAGTGTAAGATCTGGCGTAAGTGCTCTTTTCAATGTAATTGAGAAAAATAAAAATGATAAAACGTTATTTGAGGATGAGATTCCTATATTTTTACAATTTTCTAGTATTAAGATAGGCAAGACACCTTCCAGAACGTTACGTATACCCCTGAAACATAGCTTATTAAAAGATTCAAGTGATATTTGTTTGATTACTGAGGATGCAAAAGAATATCCTAAAAAGGAATTTGAAAAAACTATAGAACATTATGAGAACTTATTACAAGAGAATAACATAACTAACATCAAAACTATAATGCCTTTTTATCAATTAAAGACAGAGTACGGTGAATATGAGCTTCTACGTAAGCTTGTTGAATTGTATGACATGTTCATAGTAGATGCTAAATTATCTGGTTATGTATCTAAAAAATTAGGTAAAATATTTCGGGATAAGAGAAAATTACCAATTCCTGTGAGGTTGGATGCTAAAAACTTGAAAGATAACATCAGTTTTGCTTTGCGTAAGACATCGACAAACTTGCATCCAAATGGTGACAATTTTACAATTCAGATTGCACATTCTGAAATGTCAGAGCAGGAGGTATATGAGAACTTTGAGGAAGTCTGTAGGAATTTGGCACAACAACTTCCAGGTGGTTGGTCAAATATACGGGGTCTTTATTTGAAAACACCAAGAAGTATGGGTATACCTGTGTATTATTCACTGAGTAAGTTTCATTTATTTATAAAAACTAAAATAAATCAATCAGTATATTACTTTATGCAGCATATAAATTTATCTAATTTTTGTATTATCTTATTATTATTAGAAAATCCTTCGGAATTACCAGTTCCTGTGGCGAAAGCTAAACGTCCTAAGGCCTATAAAGAAGTAACTGGTGAATTATCCACATCAAATGATAGGGAAGTGAGAGTACTACCAACTGGAACAGTAACATTAAAGAAAGCGAAGAAACCTAAACAGCAAGCTAAAGAAAATAAGAAAACAAAAAAATAGAGTTATCTAATTGTTAATTGTAGAGACAGTATATAATTTTTTCTTTATATATATGAAATAAATCATTTTAATTTTACTTATTCTTTATTTCAAGTCAGATCTGGAAAATATAATTTTTATATTTTTAGGAAATTGTATCATTTTTTGAATCCATTAAAGCTCGTTTGACACCATAATGATGTAAGCTGTAGCGTTTTACACGCTTCAATTATAGAAGTCGTTTGTCATTTACATCTATCAATTTCAAGTTCAACTTCTAGAACTTGATCAAAATTGAGCTAAAATAAAACGAGCTTTAGAAAAAGCAGTTTTAAACAATTTCTTTCCAACTAACTAGGTATTAGTTTTATGTTTAAATTGAAAGCTAATAGCAATTGGCAGACTCCTAAGAGGCTTTGAGGCAATATTGAAGACGTTTAGGTCACAAAAAGAAATTATAGAATATTAAAATATATGATATATCGTGTCACGAATAGAATAAGAATTTAGTAGAACAAAACATGTCTCTTGTTTTTGAACTGTTATACCTGAAATAGAAAAAATATGGTTGTCTGGATTTTAAGAGGTGTTCCATAATTTTATCTGTCAAGTAATATAACCTACAAAAGCCATATATATTTCAGTCTTCAGTACTGTCATATGTATGTATATTCATACACATTTTGACATGTCAATTAATACCTTTTGACGTTTGTAATAATTGTCACCCAAACAATATCAATTTACCAACAATGCTTGCCTACTAAACAGAGTAGCCAAGTATTAAATAAAATGTGGATACATAAAAGTAATATTTAATAACTTTATTTATAATATTTAATTTGTAACTGACTTTTCTGTAGTAGTATTTTACTTGCGGAAGTAATATAGGTATCCTCAAATATTAATTAATTATTTTTATTGTCTGAAACTGTTTCAGTCTATGGGAATTTATAATTATATGGAATTGTTGTCTCTAGTTTGTACTTTGGTCTTGCGATTACCAAAATGATTCTTCTATAGGTATTTTATTTCTGAAATGCAATTCATACTTACATTTGTTAATTGGCTTTGATATAAGAATATATTATTACACAATAATGAGTTAACTTGTATTTATTTTGCAATAGATGTCTTGGATTAATAAAATGTTCCCCTTAAATTATTTAATTATAGACGCTTCAAAATATTTCACTTATGCTTTATATAGAATCAAATATAATAATGTTGTCTTAAATATTTATTTTCAGCATAGATATCCAAGTTATACAAGAAAATGAATACGTAAACAATATATATAAAATAGGCCGTTTGTATAGTAGACATTACTTTATTGGAAATATTAAAATTTTATATCTACAGTTTCCCTTTAATCACATATCAAGAGGTTTCTTTTAAATTCAGTTGGTGTTTCTTCTTATTACTTGTACTAAATGCTGTGCAATCATATAAGCAGCTGTTTTAAGTATGGATTTTCATAAGACTATATTTTAAATTTGATGGGGGTTGTAAAAAATCAATATAAAATTGTTTGATCTTTGTGTGTTGAAATACTTTGATATGAGTTAGAGTACTTGTCTGTGGTAGTTGGGGGTTTCATTACAATTTCTAAACACTGAAAGTGTAGCAGTCTTTTAACATCAGAATCTTTACGTAATCTTGTGTTTGGTAATTTTCTTATACGTTCAACTTGGGCTTCGATTATTTCTAATTCATCACAACAGATTTTCATTAACGTGTTGTAAGTTAATTTCCAACGTGGTACTTCTACCTCTATAAAATCTGGATCACTAGAGCCAGCTACACGAATTTTTAAAACTAAATCTGAAATGTATTGTAATCGTCATTAGATAATAAATACTGAGGTAATTATATATTTTTACCTTCAGTTTGAGCAGGTAAGACAGTTGTAGGCATTGTAAAGAAGTCTGAATGTCTTGTACGAAGTTTTGTTCCTATATCTACTTGTCCATTTAATGGTGGATTCCTGAGATAATTAGGTGTCAACTTTGGTTCTTCTAAATAGATATTCTTTGCATTTGCAGGATTCTCTCCAAATAAGCTTAGAATATTAGGATTAGTACAAACATCTGAGGGTTTTTCACCTTTATTGTTCTCTATTTTAGTGTCTGCTCCATTATTCAATAAAATTCTAACAATTTCTTCTTGACCGCGACGACTCGCCCAATGTAAAGCAGTCCTACAATTATAAATTTAGTATAATTGATGTACGCATTTTCTAAAAATGTATGAAACTTTTTACCAGCCATTTACAACGTTTTTCGAATTAATGTCGGTATTTTGAGCTATTAAAGATTGAACCGCTTCAGTATCACCAACTGCCGAGGCTTCTCGTAACTTCTCCTCCAATATATTTGCCATGTTCGTACGATCAACTGGTACATGTCGAATTCAACACGTAGCATCCATTATTTTGATTTACGTCGATTTAAATTTTTGACATATCCACATCAACAACAATCCGCAACTTAATACCAACCTCAATACCTAAAGTGATATTATTAATAATTTTTACTTAACTACACGCTATCTAAAAGCTAGATATTACATAATGAAATTAATCTTTAGGTTTAGTAACCTTTCTAATCCATTAGATAATTGGTTTGCTCATTTTAAGATTAGTATAGTTATTTTGTTTTTTTTTTCGGATTGAGAAATCCATATATTCTACAGGGAGAAGTCGCATAATATATCTGTACCTTGGATCAAAAAGGGCCAATGTCCATTTACGCAGTTTTGAGTTAAAGACTAGTGTATGCGGCACAACAACGCAAAAGGTTATATCTTCTCAATTATCATATTTGAGATAACACACGATTAGACATAAAAGTCTTAAAACATTATCTATTTTACGGTGATTCGATAATTTTTCAAAAGGTTTTGATTTTTGGAATTTTTTGTGGATATTGGCCTTTTTGTGGATATTCTTATTGGAGATTGGTCTCAAATAAATTTAAAAAAATTGTTGAAAAATTTTTATTCTTATCAAAAAATTAAATACAAAAGAACAAAAACTACTAACTAAATTTAGAGTTGGTTATTATTTAATAAAATATGTTGCCATTCTCTATTCACTTCCCAGTTCTGCTTCAGTTCCATATGGTAACTCATCGTGAGGTAATTCTGAAGCAGTTCTGATACTTTCATAGAAAGCTTTGTTATGTTCATTTACATAATCAAGAAGTTCCATTAGATTTTTCTTTTTAAGATCTGGTAGTGGCAGAGGCTCAGAATGGAGAGGTTGAAGCAATTCCGGTCGAAAATTCGAAGAACGTCTTCTAATCATACCGCGTCTCAGATCCATTTTTCTAAATTCATCATCACCCAAACTAAGTTTATAAAAAAATTGAAATTCATCATCTTGAGTATATTTCATCCATTTAACTTTTAACCACGGCATTACTTCCCCGTCTTCATTTTTTTTCTATATACTAACTGTTGACGCAATAAACTGTTGAAATTCACAAAGTCCACTTGCTTCATTTCTATGACCTCTAGTGGTGGATTTCTATTAATCATTTTGATGAAATTAACCCAGTCATGTGGTACTTCGATATCAACTGTTGTTTTTTTTTTAGCTTTTTCAATTGCAGCATGAATCGTGTCCGCTTCCATGTGTGAATGTCCAGGTTCCATAAACTTGTGATGAATTTCCTTTAAAGAGCTACCTTGCATTTGTAGTTCTTTCATTAGAATGCAAAACATTGTACTCATGAAAATATTTCGGTTTTGGCCAGAACAGGAGTCGCTATAGAAATGAATTTCTTTTACTGTCTCAGGAAGTGATTTAACAAATTTGCGGATACATGACGCAATTTCTTGCCCACCACGTCCGGCAGTAGTTTCATCCCAAATAAAACATGTTCCCGTATTTTTAGTGGTAGATGTATGAAACACAGTTAAATTGAATACCCATAATTGTCTTTTGTAGAAAGAAACATTATTTCTTAGGTAAGGTGTAGGCAGGCATTTTTCTAAATCAAATGAAGCTGTAATAAATGTTGGATCAACTTTACTTCGGTTTTTATCATCGGATTTATTATTATATGCAGAAGAAGCTAAGTCCATATGATTTTTTCTTTCCGTTTCTAATTTTAACTTAGTCCTAATATCTTCTTCACTTAAATCTTGTTTTGCATTCAAGGACTTTAAAGCTAAATTGATTCTGTCGCACTTGCTACACGTATCATTGGCGGGAGGATGAAAGGAAAGATTATACTCTTCATTAAAAATTTGCCTGTACTGAAATTCGGTTTCAGGTTTGATATTACTACCAGTGCAGTGCTCACAATAGAGTCTGTACAACAACGAAATTGACAAATCGGGACTGAGGTATTTTTTTGATGTTCTTTCCCGGGAATAGTGGCTAGTGTATGCTGGTATGCTTTCAATATGTTTTCTAATAATATCTTTATTTTTTTCAGGAATTTTGGGTTGGTTGCCGTGTTTTCCACGTTTGTCAGGTGGGCAAACTATCCCTCCAGCCTTTCGTTTCCTTTCTACAATGACTCGTACCTTTTTTAATGTCAAATCAAATGTATTAAGATACATTTGCTGACAAACTTCTAATCTGTCACTTTTCATTGATGTGTTTAAATAATACTTCCTAGAAAACTTTCTGCGACTTAGTGTTGCTTGTTGACTGATTCTCTCTCTTGATTTTAAGTGCTCGGTGACAGATTCGGCAATATATTGATCCTGTCCATCTCTTGACAATTCATAAAACTTTTTAAACAACTGCTTTCGGTCACCTTCGTTTAATTTTTCATAGCATTTGCTTTTGCAATTACATGGCAGCTTTAGTTTTTTAGCATTCTTGATTATGCCCTTTCGAGTAACGTATTCTTCACCTTTTTCTTTTTTTGATTTCCGAACATTTTGTGCCCAATTGTTCAGATTTCTTAAGCGTTTTCTAGTTGATTTTTCTTCTTCATTTTTCTTTCTACCACCTCCTAAGCGCTTGTGAGTTTGTGAATTGGTACTCACGACTGAATTAATCACTTCTAGTCTTTCCTCTGCATCCTCAGAAAGGTTTTCATCTTCCGGTTGATAGTCAGATTCACTGTCATCCGGCTGTATGGAAGTAGTAGATCCAGTTACATGTTTTGAAATTTCAAGACCAGAAGTTTCAGGAATTTCAATATTTTGCTCAAGTACAATAATATCTGAATTACCACTGTCACAGTGAGAATGTAGTTGCATGTTTTTTTCGCTTTGGAGTCCACAAGCTCCAGGAATTTCATTACTTTGCTCAAGAACAATAATATTTGAACATGTGGGAGTTAAATCTAGAAAAGTTCTTTCTTCCATTTCTTCGAATGGTAAATCAATAATTACATCGTTTACCTCTTCTGTTATTGGTGTAACTGGTGTAAGTGGCGTACCATTGTGTACCATAACTTCACCTGTTTCATTATAACAGCAATCATCTAAAAAATTTTTTTTCATTTGAAACCAAATGTAACAACAACGTAAGTCTTACCTTCGGTATAAGATGAATTTGAATCAGGTATCAATTTAACCATATTTACCATTTTAAGTGTTCTCTGGGATAACATTTTATGATAATAATTATAATAATAATTATTATCTACTAAAACACACGTTTGCAAACGAGATCGACATCAACAGACAACAAACTAACAGGACTTGACATGAACATTGCTCAGAATTTAGGTTATGCACGTGTTACAATGTGGGAGATTGGCCGTTTTTGTATTGTTGGCCAGAACAAAGTTTCATATAAAAACGGCCAATCTCCCACATTGGCCTTTATACGCATGGAGCAGCAGGCAGATTGGCCCTTATTAAAATGTGTATCTCATTTAATGTTATTTGTACAAGATTGGCCCTTTCACTACTTAAATAAGGATATTTTTTAATACCAGTGGCGCCATAATCTAAAAATAGGGAATTTTGGAGATTGGCCCTTTTTAATCCAAGGTACAGATATATCAAAGATTGTTTCTTGTTTGAAGGGATATTATATTAACAAAAATCCCTGTATTAACATAAGCATAAATATTTTGGGGTTTTCTTGTAGTGATAAACATAGATAATATAAGTTCGTAAAATTTAAGTGATACAAATACATAAAGCATATTTTACCGATATAAATTTTATATTGATTAACTTTTAAGTTATCATAAGAATTTTCGCCAGAAAAAGTATGTCAAAGGCAAAGGAATAAAAAGTAACATCATATATGTACAGCAACTGCTGATATTGGCGAATTGGTGAGAGAAATAGGTAGCTATATAATATCTCAACTGTAGTTAGTGTCTCATTTTGCACTTTCTAGCTTAATTTCAAGGATCCTATAAGAACAGGGCGATATCACATGCTTAGTAGCATTATGTGGGTATACGTCAAATGGTCAAGTAACACATAATTCAGTATTATTAAACATAGATTAGCTAATAGAGTAACCTATAATTTGCGTATTTAATGAATATGTATTTAAAAGAAACGTGATAAATAAAGATAAGAATGTAACTATAATACCACGCGATCATTTAAATTCTAAATTATAGCAGGCGGGATTTTTTTTATTAGGTTGTCCAGAATGTCAATTATTGATTAATTAACATTTTGAAACGTCACTTTGACAATTCAATAGTACTTATATACCAACTTAATTTAAATTTCACAGCCTGCTCTAATTTAGAATTTAAATGATCGCGCGGTATATATTTTTGCAGAAGACGCCATTATGTAGGTAAATTTGCATCAACCAATCAGAACAAATCTCATCTGGTCATCACTCTGATTATCTCTAATCCGAACTAGAGAGCTTCTATAATCAATGTGGTGACAAACACGAGATTTTACGTCCGGTAGGTACACGAAACTTGTACCTACACGATGGCGTCTTGTGCAAAAATATATTTTACAGTTACATTCTTATCTTTATTTATCCCGTTTTTAAATACATATACATTTAACACGCCAATTATAGTTTACTATATCAATCCCCATTGAATAATACTGAATTATAGGTTAATATACCATTTGACAGATACCCACAAAATGGCGGATTTGGTTTCTATTGATTTCCTATCTCTTGTATTGGAGTTTCCCACCTCTAAAGTTATCTCTCAAAAATCGGTTATTAGAACGCGAGATAAGTTTCTCATGATTTTTCTACGTTAATCTTCTGTTCATGTGTAACCCATGGCTTTTTATATTTTTATATATAATAAAGGGAGTCTCGGCACACTAAAGGCTGTATTACACATCAATTTCTTGACCAAGAACTTGTTGAATTAGAACATGTTCTATTTTTCTTCTACAACTTGATCAAGTTTTTAGCGACTTATAGTAAAATGCATGTTATAAAGTTTTTTGCCAAGAGCGTAGAATATTATCACAAATTCCATTTTAGGATCTTGTTACAAATGACATGTTAATTAATACTTTTTGATCCTTCTTGAAAGAATTGTGTGCGTAATTTTTTTTATTTATTATTAATTTTGCACCTCTTGTCCAGTTATGTTTACATTCAATATCGAACACACATATTCGGTAAAATTATTATTATTTTGATTTCATAAAAAACTTGTGTGATACAGCCTTAAGGGTCCCATATAGTGGATCGGAAATGTAATATTGGTTGCATAGCACATAAATTAATAAGCCAAGGATGTCCGAGTTCTTATTACACATAGGGAATATATAATAAATATTTGAAATATTAACTCAATATCTAAGCGAATAAAAATTCATTTATGGCCAAATATTTACACATTTGTAACCGCGGGAAAGATTTTTACAAGAATAACAATTCATTGTAATGTGGGTTGCCTACTTTTAATTTATTTTATATTCTTTTAAATCAAAGTAAAGAATAGTTGAACGAAAAATAAGTGCAGAGCTGGGTAGCTTTTTATTCAATTTATAACGTGAACTAAAGCAAACAAATCTATTACAAAGAAAATTTTTGAGAAAACTTGACATATAAATTAATTTTCTTAATCAGATCATTTTTTTCTAAATTTGATTATTCAGCGGGGTAGATTACTAAATATATTCATTTATTCTTCATAAGTTGACGTTGAAAGGTTTTCTCCAAATTTAAAATCAACAAAAATATCTTGCATCAAAAATCTCCTATTTTTCAACTATTCACATATCCACTATATAGGACCCTTAATAGTGATGATATCACCACTGAAGTGCTCAATTTTGTATTACGTTACTCATTTATGTCCAGACCTGTAATGTACCCCAGACTGCCGATCCATTCTTAGTGATAAGTGTCAAAAACCGACAGTCGTCGATCTCTACAGTACCCAAGAAAACACAAAGAAGAAATAAAACGACAGTATCATGTTCACATTTATTAATAAAAATTTGCATAGTATATCTGTCTTTATTTATATGTATGTATATATAAAACATCTTAATGATCTACATTTAAGTAACTAAGCCTAACTATATATCTAGGTATTTATTTTGTATATATATTATCTTCAATAATATTAATATACTTATTTGTATAAAAATGTGTAAAATTCCTAAAAACGCTTATAAGAGAAAACATCAGTCAATATATTATTATATTAAATTAACATATTTCTGGAATATACATTTCAAAATAGCGAACTTGAAGAACTATTCATAAATAAATTTACAAATAATTATGTAATCGGTTGAATTTATTTATATATTTAACAAAAAAAGAAGGTATTGCAATTACTTACGTGAAATAAATGAATTCAATAAAATGCTTCTAGAAAATTTTAAAGCAGCTCTTTAACGTACGACTAACAATTATCTCTGTAATTGGCCTAAAGCTGTTGGGTGTGTATTAGTAATATCAACTATTGCTATAAAATTGTAAACGTATTCAACACCAATATCAAAATAAATAAATCTCTATATAATCAAGGTTAGTCAGGAAGACACTCTGCAATGTAACTTTAATCCAAATATTTCTATTATTAAAAAAAGGTTATTGTTGTTTCTGTACATTTGTTACGTCACCTGGATAATATTAAGAACATTCTACGATGAAGATGTTGTACCTACTTAATTGCAAGTATTATTTCTTACTGAAAATTGGAGAGAAATATTGTTTTAATTCATCCAAGCTCTCATTTACTATTTTCGTTACTGCTGTTTTACTTATTTTAAAAGTGATTATTTTTTAATTAAAATATTAACTTAGATTCGATTCAGATTACATATTTTCTGAATTCTTTAAAAAAAATCACGTCTTTTTATGCGGAAACCTGGATGGTACAGCTCACAGACTGAGACCTGGCCGATAAGATGCCCCACCCACAAGGTGCTCAGTGAATCCTTATAATATTAGGATAAGCACGAGCAGTCTGGAAAAATTGTCAAGCGTTACACATATATGTATCTCTTTTCAGTATATTACAATTTCTTATCTGCATTTACTCGTTCGTCCGGCTAATGTATGCGATGATGAACAAATGTTATCATTTCTTTTTTCCGAATATTTTCTCTGTCACGCACTGCGCGACTTATAGGTCGAGTCTCCTCCCATCGGTCAAGACTCATTCTGTGTACTGTAAGTTATTATGTGAGGACCAAGGATCATGAGAAAAATATGAAAAAACTCCATCGCTGTTAATTTCAAAGAAATTAATATTCAGAGTTAACATTTTAGATGTCGTTTGTCTAAATTACTGTAATATATTTTAAAGATTGGTTTTGAGATGGTCAATGGGATAACAATTTTGAACAACTATAACTAGGTTTGTAATTAATCGCTCTTCTAATTATACTATTTGCAGAAAATCATTTTACGCTAATTTTACCTGAAAAACCATATGGCAACATTGTCCTAAATTTGCACTTAAACCACTTTTAGGGTCCTATATAATGGATCGGAAATGTAATATTGGTTGCATAGCACATAATTTAATAAGCCAAGGATGTCCGAGTAGGGGAGACCAGGGAGGCTTGAGACAAGGGAGGAATGAGACACTACATTTATTTCCTAAAATCGAGTAAGCAGAGCCATCTGTTGGTTACTGGAAAAGCTGGTCAAAACTCGAAAAAGGTTCGGATGTGGCTGAAAATCAGTATGCTTTAGTTTTTTTACTTTCTGATTGTACATTTGAGGTAGAAATGGTAAATTGCAAAATGTGGAGTTTTAAATTGCCAGTTTTATGTTCAAAAATACGATAAAATAATATAAAATTTGGCTTAATAAATTTTGTGTTGTTTCTCATTATACTTTTTATAATTATACTTACGATAAAGACAATAACAATTATGATAACAATAGTAATAATGATAATAATAATAATAATGATAATAATTATGATTTTTTCTTGGTAATTGCACTTTAAATAATTCAAAGTGACTTCTTCTAAGTTACTATTTGGTTCGGATCGTGCGCATATTAAATCTCTTCAAGATTAATTAAAAATATGTAATTATGATGTGACATATACATGTGACGCGTCACATGTATAGGGCCGCGCAACCAAATACAAATAAATCAATTGCGAGGAGAATCGCAGAAAGTCGCACCTGAATTTTCGATTTTCTAGTTAGTTAGACATTCATCTGGGAAATGAATCAGCGAACAATGCGGAGTCTCACGGAAACATAACTTTTTTGAGAATTTCGGAAAATTTTTAATAACAAATTATAAAAAATTGTTTAAAAAAAAGTAAAGTGTCAAAACATTATCCCAATTTTCAGGTGCATCCTCCATCTTCTTGTTGAAGATATTTGCAAGTTCACGAATTTTTGTGTGCACTTCAAATGTTGTTTTTCTCGTTTATTGTTGAACGTTGCACGTAGCAAGTTTTGACAACCGCGACTTTCACACACAACTGCACGTCCCGTAGGCGCGCCATCTATCTGCTATTCGAGAAATAGACGCGCAGGCACCTCGTTTACCGACTACCACACAAGAAACTATTTGAAAAAAAATATGTATTTTTAGGTTTTGACCAACTTTTTGGACGTTTCAAACCACTGTGCGGCGCCCGTGTGCGTGGAAAATTGCTGCCAAAACTAAATTTTAAGTTTGCGATATCATTGTAGTTTGAAGCAAGTTCAAGTGAAAAGTCGAGTTGCTTCTTTATTCATAATGACCTCAGGTATGGTTTGAATTATTCATATAGTTATCCGGTGAATTAGATGTTTAACAAGAATTTTAGGTTAGGTTATTTTATAAAATGCTATGTAGGGAGACATGAGACAGTTGTTTTGGGGAGACATGGGACGTCTCAACCCTCCTCGATAGTGTCTCATGTTTCCCTAACTTTTGCAGCCTGCAAATATTCTAGAATGTAAAGCCTCAACGTCAACAGCCAATGTGCAAGAGAACAATTTAAATACTAACCAAAATTTTGTTAGTCCAGAAATTTTGCGACCACTTCCGAAGGCAGGTCCACGAAAGCGGATTACAAAACGAAAACCTGGTTCCTCAAGAATTCTTACCGACACACCAGAGAAAGAAGCTGTAGAGACTGAAGCAAGTGCTCGAAAGATAAAAAAAATTGTTCCGTTGAAGCATGATAACCTTTTTTCATACCAAAAAAAATCTTTACAAAAACCTCCAACTCCACCTCAGTCTTCTTCCGAGTGGTGAAGAGGAGCGAAGCGAATCGGGCGGAAGCAGCGAAGATATTTCAGATGTTGAAAGCTACGAAAGAGAAATGCTACAAATTAAAGCTCTTGAAGATGTCAAAACACTCCAAGCGGGAGACTTTGTTTTGATTAAGTTCGACACAAAGACTTCAACTATGGATTATGTGGGTCTAGTAATAACAAAGGAAGATGATGAATACGTAATTAAATTTTTAAGTCGTCACGGAACCACCTGGAAGTTTATCCAGCAATGGAAGATATTTCTTCAGTTCGAGAACAAGATATTATGTTGAAATTATCGTTTCCAAAAAATGTAGGTGGAACAGAAAGAGTAAAATCTACACTGACATTTGGTTTGGACTACCGTCATTATCAAAATGTTCGTTTATTTTCTTTGTTTTTGTTTTTTTTCGATAATTAATACATTTTCCGAATGCTTACAATATCTCAATGCTCCCTATAACCGGTCTCAAAGCTCCCTTACCTAGGGAGCGTTGAGACAATTTACACCACGTTGTTGAAATACATTTAAACAATTCAAATAATATTTTTGAAGCATGAAAAAGTATGGCAAGTGTAGGTAAATGTCACACAATTCACTTGCAATATATATTATCTTTAAATTACAAACAGTAAAATGTACAGCAAATAAAATTCAATTTTAGTCTCAAACCTCCCTGGTTTCCCCTACTTATTACACATAGGGAATATTTAATAAATATTTGAAATAATAACTCAATATCTAAGTGAATAAAACTTAATTTATGACCAAATATTTACACATTTGTAACTGAAAGATTTTTATAAGAATAACAATTCATTGTAATGTGGGTTGCCTAATTTTAATTTATTTTATATTCATTTAAAACAAAGTAAAGAATAGTTGAACGAAAAATAAGTGCAGAGCGGGGTAGCTCTTTATTCAATTTATAATGTGAACCCAAGCAAACAAATCTCCTCCGAAGGATTTTTGAGAAAACTTGTTTTTAATATTTTGACATATTAATTAATTCTCTTTAATTGGATAATTTTTTTCTAAATTTGATTATTCAGCGGGGTAGATTATTAAATTCTTCATAAGTTGACGATGAAAGGTTATCTCCAAATTTAAAATCAACAAAAATATCTTGCATCAAAAATCTGCTATTTTTCCATTATTCACAGATCCACTACATAGGACCCTTAAAACATATAGTTTTCTTATATCATATACTTTAAAGCATATATGGAGCCCACGACCCGTGGATCGGATCCGCAGGCGTTTGCTTTAAAGCATTATAAGTGTATGTTGGTTATGTATTTTAATGTTTTTTTTTTCTAAAGTAACTTTATTGAGTTATTGTTTCAAACTTCCTTTTTGTAATAAATATCCATACTACAAGCTTTAATAACTGATGAAAACATCAAAAACAATAAGATGCTGAAGGGGAATTTTTTGTCTTTCGTTTATCGTCCTATTTCCGTCGTATTTCGGTAAATAGATCTGCGTTCGACAGCGAAAAAGCGTCATATCGATAAACCTTGTGGTGCACCTACGTTTTTCTGTAAAATATGCTCTTTTCATATTGAAAATGAAAAGTGTTAAAGACTTAGATTTTAGTACTAACATCAAGAGGTAAATACTATTTACACATATAAATTTATACGCAAAACGTATATGCATATATGCACATGTTGGGATACACACATACATCTAGTGTAATTACCGACAGTCAACGCACAGACATCGGTAATGTTACTAGATGTATGTGTGTATCCTAACACGTGCATATATGTTTTGCGTATAAATGTAGATATGTAAATAGTATTTACCTCTTTTCATATTATCTAGACTACATTTCATTGAATTCAACAATTTTATTACGTTAGTAAATCTCACATGATATGTTCGTTCGATATAAATTCGAAGTTATGCACGTTTAATTTGAGTCAAATCCGTAAATATTTATGATACATATTTGCTTGTTTATACGCTTATTAATTACATATAAATTCCGTTATTATTATAGTATATCGCACGTGTTTTATTGCACACTCAAAAAGAAAGTAACAGTTTTTTTTTTATTATTTCGTTCACTCCAATAATGATGCTAAATAACACTTCATTCGTACAGAAAATATAAATTACGGCAAAAGTCGATGGTAATGCGCTTTCTTTTTACTACTGTCGATTACATAGAAAGATTTTGGTTTGCCGTTTCCGGGGAAGTATTTGAAGAACGAGGACTTCTTCGGCCTCGTCGGCACGTAGAACGATTGCTTCTTATAACCCAACACTTTATTGTCTTTTTTGCTTTTCTTCGTCTTCTCCGGCTTGTCCAGAACGTCGTTCCAGTTCTCCGGGCTCTTAAAATTGATGACCTTATTGTTCAGTCTGGTCTTGTGCTGTAATTTATTGTTGTTATTAAGTTTCTTTAATACCGGTATGTTCCAATGGTATATCTTCGATGGTCTGCCATTATTTTTAAAGCCCACCGGTAAGTTTTTGCTCTGTTCTGGTGCCAGGGAATTCGGTCGGTTGTGGACGTAGTAGTGTTGATTCGGTGGCAGCTTGATGACGTACATATGTGAGTCGTCGGATCTGCTATGCTGTCTTGATTCCACTGCCAAACGCTTTTTATGGTGACTGTTGGGCGCTCTTATTCTGGAGAAGCCGATTTTGGTTAAGACGTCGTGCGTTTTTAAAGATTTCCGTGTGGATGGTTTACTGTGAGATTCGCTCAGTTGTATAACTATGACCAGGACGAGAAGAGCCAAGAAGATGTATCTGAAACAAAGATATTCGAATATTAGTTATTATACTGGATTCTCGTAAAGCATAAATATAGTTAGTTTTCTCATATGGCAACCATATATAGGATGGCATATATTTATGAATGATAATACCATTTAAATGTAAGCTATTTTCATACAGGGTGGGGCACCGAAACTGAAACAGATTGAACATCTGGTAGGAGCAATATTTTATGAAAAGACACAAAAACAAATCGATTTTTAACACCAAAGGGACCCTTCCATTTTATCCTCGACCGTGATACGTCAATCCCCTCCCCTCTATTACTGTAACCACTACAATCTAAATAGGGAAATTACTAAGTATGATCAGTCCTCGAAGTTTTTAATAAATAATAATTTATAAATTATCTAGATAAATATAACAATTATCGTACAAAACGAGGCTATGTCAGAAGATCTAGGACCAAAAGCTGTAGAAACAGGAAAAGCGATGAAGCTAGCTTTTACATACGTGGTTTATTTTTGTTACTTATGTTTGGCAAATTAGTAAATTTGAAAGTTACGATTATGTCCTTAATTATACCGGGCTCTTTTTTTATCATTACACATAGCATTTTCCCTATGTGTAATGATAAAAAAAAATTGTCAATGCATTAGCGATATAGTCACTGTATAGCAGACAACCAGTTATACACTCGTATTTTGACAAGCAGGAACAGTGAGCTGTCATAAGATTTTTATCAGTCAATTTTCGTTAAACTTTTTATTAAAATTTTAAAATAAAAATTGAGATTGTAGCAGAAACACTGTACGATACACGTGTTAAAATGTTATTTTATTTTGCTTATTTTAAATTGCTCCAGTTCCTAATCACCCTCGTGTCGCAAATCTTACTCGCAAAATAAAATAGCACTTTTAACAATTATATCGTAAATACTAACTAATTTTGTACAATTTTTCTTACAATTTCAAAATTCGAAATATATCACGTCATCAACATCATAATTGCTACATTAAGGATTTCCCGCCATTTCCCACTGGCCGCGTAACGTTGATACAAATAAAATAATATTCTGGAGATCCGTTTCTCTTACTTCTACCATAAATTATTTGTACGGAAAAATTAAACTTTGCAGCGTACATAAAACCTTTTACATGTATTACGAAACTGTTAAAATTTAGCGAGAAAGTATTTGATTCGGCAATAATACTTGTACTGGTAACACTGGGCGATACAGAGCAAAATAAAGCTTAGAAGAATTAGGTTATGTTTTTAATAAAGAAAATTCAGAATATCACTTGGAACAAAATAATTAGTTTATTATTACAATTAAACGAACTTAAATGTGAAGTCTAATATCATAACAAGTTCTCGAAATGTCCACCTTGTTTTTCAAGGCAATAAGCAAGGCGATCTTGAAAGCAACGAAGTGTATTTCTAATAAATTCTGACTTTATTCCATTACATGCAGTACGTATACGCTCTTTTAGTTCATTCAAGTTGCGTATTCGTACATTGTTGTAAATTTTACTTTTTAGGTAACCCCAAAGAAAATAGTCATTTGGAGATAAATCAGCTGATCTTGGAGGCCATAGTATGGGACCAAATCTACCAATCCACCGTCTTTGAAATAAGTTATTTAAAAAATTCCTGATAGCGTTAGTAGAATGTGGCGGGGCCCCATCCATTTGGAACCAGGGTTCATCAACATTCATCATCTCAATTGATGGAATGATATGGTCTCTCAACAAATTCAAATATTTCACTGCAGTGAGGTTACCGTCAATAAAAAATGGGCCAATAAGTCTATCGCTTATTATTCCAATCTAGACATTAACTTTTTGAGGGTACTGTGTTCGGGTCAGGTTTTGAGCGTGAGGATTTGTACGGGACCAGTACCTAATGGATTAATGGATAGGAAATTTAATAATTTTTCATGGATAAATGTAGGGTACAAACCGAAAGTTCTGAGAGTTGACTTCACCGTTTACGGTAAATGTAGCCTCATCAGTAAAAATTATTTTATTTAAAATTTCTTTGTTTTCATTTAACATGTTAAACATTATTTCACAAAACTCAGTTCGTTTTATCTTATCCTCTTCGAAAAGCTCTTGATGATTTGATATTGTGTATGGCCTATATTTAAATTCTTTCAGAGTTTTGTACACCGAACTGTACGATACTCCAAAATGTTTAGCTACAACTAAAAGCGATCCTACAGACCGTTCCTCTACGTAACACAGGATATTTAATTTCATGTCTTCTGTTCGAACATGATTGGTTCTATTTCTTTTTTTGTGAGAATTTAGAACACAACCATCTTCTTGAAATTTTTTAAAAAAGTTCAGAATTGTTTTTGCACAAGGTATAGGCCTGTCTGGATAATTGACGGAAAACATGTCTCTAACTTGCCTTAAACTATTATTTTTCTGGTACCACATTACTATTGCCACCTTTTCATTTCTGTTGTATTTATCCATGATTTATAAATAAATTATCTATTTTTTAATAAAATGTATTTAATTTATGACTTATGTTTGAATAAAAATTCAGAAATATTAGACATAAAAAATGTTTATCCCGTCATGACAACCTGATTTAAAAATTAAGGTATGCTATACGTAAATTTTTCATTGGTGTATAACTGGTTGTCTACTATACAGTGACTATATCGCTAATACATTGACAATTTTTTTTTTATCATTACACATAGGGAAAATGCTATGTGTAATAATAAAAAACAGCCCGGTATAATATGCTTACTGAAAATATCTAAAAAGCCGATACGTATCAACATTTCCATAATTGCAACTGCATTATCTGAATTATTTTGCCCCGCAATGAACATAAAATGTAAGCCTATTACGGAACGAGCTGTTATTAAGACGTCTCCTATAATTATTGCTTGGAGCTTTATAAAACCGAATTCCTGTAATTCTCAAATCATTATCTCCTAACAATAATTTTAATATCGGCTGTTGAAAATTATCTTCCTGATTAGTGTTCTCGAACTCTAAGGCTAATTTACCAATTAATTAATTAAAAGTACGAGATAGTGATCTTTTACGTCTACTATTAAAGTAATAAGCCAGCAGAGAAACTACGAACATTAACGGTTACACAATCAGCTCAATACTTAGGGAAATATGACAAAAACTGACGTAGTTCTATTTTTAAGTTTTTTACATAATTTTTAATTTCTATAAGAGCTTCATTAGGACACTTTTGAGTTGAATGACTTAGGATTTCTTTTCTACAATTTGTGTATTTTAAAATGGTATTAACTGATTTATTGATTTTTTTTATGTTCAATATATTTTATTCAATTAAATTAGTAATCCTAGAATACTCTAGTTTAGATTAGTTTATTATATATATTTTTTGACACGTCAATACAAAATAGCAGAATAAAAATAAACAATAATATATACTCCTATAATGAAATAACATTGTAAATGACAAAATACACAAATAAATAAATACATACAATCAAGTATATAAAAAGGTAAACAGCATATCATATATCATATACACAGTTAGACATTAACACCATATGTCAACATAACCAAAAGTGTCACTGCTTAGAAACAGCGATTAATTCTTGCACCGAATAGATGCCATTAATTTGCAGAAGCTGGCGCAGTTTCCGTTTAAAATCTTGAAAACCTTCTCTGAAACCAAACTGTCTATTTGTAATTATGTTGTTTTTGTTTAAGTGACACAATAACCTATTCAAGATTGCACACTCAAATAGTTTTGAGAAGCTGGAGCTCAGTGCTATTGGGCGATAATTAGACACTTCATGTGTAGAGTCGCTTTTATGAATTGGATTTAATAATCGACGATTTAAGGATTTTAGGACTGAACTACCCGTGTTTTTTAATTTGTTTATTATATTAACTAACCATCTCATGCTCAGACAAAGGAAGAGCACACATGGAATTACAACCACCACTACTAGTAATGGTATCCTGCATAGTAGTAGCAACTAGGCCTGGGGAATCTTAATCGATATATCGATATTTAGATCGATATATCGATTAAGATTCCTCGATAAATCGAATTTTTCCTTATGCTATAATTAAAAAACAAGAGGCTGATTATAGAGTACCTACCTAACAATTTATTTCAAAACTTAAACATGTAATGTATTACATAAATAAAAAAAAGAATTTATAATTATTAACAAGGTCAACAATTTGTATGTACACTTCTGTGCAATAAAATTAAGCACACTAAATATTTTATAGTTGAAAGTGGACACGATGAGAATATGTAAATGTGTCAATTTCCGTAATGCGAAAATGCAACCTCATTTAGAAAATTCCAAAATTCAAATTGTAACTAAAATAGCAGGACGAATTGCTCAATTGATGAACATCAGTAAAGACACTGTCCATGTTTTGGTGTTTTGTCATTTATTGAAACTGCTGTACCCTGTTTCAAAATAACAAGGAATGATTCAAATATCGCGCCAAAATGCTACACTTTTTTCTGAGATTTCATTGGTTCTTGCGCAGGCAAGTTTAATATGCAAAAAATAAGTACGCCCATTCCGCCATTTTACGTTTATAACCTGCGATTTTGCTTTATTACATTTTTGCTTTTATATATCACATTTAACTGTTATTAAATAATATCTGTACTTTTAAGCACAACATGAACATGAGTGATCTGCCAGGTCCCAGCTAAGCAATTACAATTCTTATCTAATGCACTATTTCTAGCCTTACTAATTTTACTAAATTTTTAAGCTATGTGTTCCGGATTTTGGCGCGATATTTTTATTCTGAGACAGGAATAGTTAATTACAATAGACCATAATTACGCAACTAAAATTTAGTGATAAATAATCGTAAGACTTGTGCTTAATTTTATTGCACAGACGCACGATACACTTATACCGGTATGCTCACTTTAGCTGTCAATGACGTCACTGCGGAGCAAGTCAGATTGACAGTTCTCATATCTGCTGCATTTTGACACTGTTTTAAGTTATTTTATCGGTTTTCTTTTAAATAACATTTACTTAATATGCCTGGTTGTGCTGTATACGGTTGTCGTAAGCACAATCGAAAAGTAGAAACAGTCAGATTAAATATTACAGACTTCCCACGGAGTTAATTGCGTGTAAAAGGCAGGATTTTATAAATTTGAAAAATGGTATATACACAATGCAAAACAATTTATTCTGTGACTTCATTTTAATACTGTGCTAACGAGATGCTAGAGTTATGCATTAATGATCTGTGTAAATATAAACTGGAAATTGTAATTGAGGTATTGATAAGTGTTTCATTTAGTGAATAAAATCATTGCCAAAATGTAAATACAGATATTTATTTAACATATACTTTGAAGCTTATATTTTCTTTAGCACACAATTAAATCTTATTTAGTGAATCGCATAGATCTGAAGTATTTGATATTGGCACAGACAATACTATACAGACAAACCGTCTTTAAACATTATTAGGCAGCGCTAAAAAGAATGCAAGCGTTAGGCGTCGCCACTGTATTTTTTAAATTCCACGAGCAAACTTTAGGTGGCACCACCAAAGAGCATTATGCTGACTTATTACTTTTAACCGATAGATGTCATTTTGTTTAAGATTAAGAAAACAAAATTTAAATTTTAGAATTAGGTAAATAAAATATAAATTCAAATATTCCATTTTAGAGACTTTTGAATATTACCCAGTACAAATATTTAAATAATATTTATAAATATACAGCATTTTTAATGGGCAGAATAAAAATAAAATAACTTGGCTAATATAGATAGAGATAGATGGATGGTACGTACTTCTTCCAAACCGAACTTCAGAAATTGCACCAGACAGACACAGTTCCCAAAAGTAATTTATGACCGCGAAAAAAATTTCTTTTACACAGTCCCGTGTCCGGACGGTTATAAAAAGAGTTAATGTAAATAATGACTAAATTCTCGGGAAAGAATATGATTTAAGAGGCATCTGCACGCTCCTATGAATCGTGCGTAGAGAGAGCGCATTTTCTTCTAAATAGTGCAGCTTGCTAGGACGTATAGAGAAATCCATTACGAAGCGGACGTGCAGAAAGCGAAAGGAGCGACAGCGTCTACCCGATATGGTTGTATTTTTGTGTCGTAAAAATGTCGAAACACATGTCTTCACAGAAAAAAAAATATGAAAAGAAAAAGTGGCTCGGCTTATTCACAAAATAAAATAACCGGATTTTGTTTGATTTTAATTTTATTTATATGGGGCGATTATGACTTTACTTTAGAACCGCCAGAATTTCGATTTATAAAAAAAAGGGGGACTTAAAAAATATTGATTTTTCCTATTATCTCAGCCAGTTTTGATTTTTTCATTGTAATAGTTTATCAGTATTTGGTAACAGTATCGTTTTGTAATAATAGAACAATTATATTACTTGAGAAAATATATATTTAATATTTCCTGCTTATATTAGATGTTTATTATAAATCACAATAGAGTATTGTTATTGAACTGCATCATACAAAAGCTTCCTTGAACACGATAATGTGCGGAAAGTGCAAGTCATTCCGCCCCTTGTAAAATCGTTTTTTCCTATTATCTTCGCAAATTTCGACTTTTTTTTGAAATACGTTGGAACAATTTAGAACAAACCTATAACAACCTGATACGACTGTCAGAGTTTAGATGTACGAAAAAGGCTAACTGCTCACTTTGGATTTCGTACTTTTTTGCAATATCCTTTGATATACCTATATTGTACCTAATAATGTTTATTTTCGAAATCTTGTAATACATTTTGTTCAGGTTCGTTGGATAATGAGATATTTTGGCGCTCATTTACTTGTAAAATTTTAACCTCTTCCAATTTTTATACGGTATATTGCAGAAGACCGTCAACAAGTTGCCAAAACCTTGTCAAAAAATTAATATATGGTGCAAATGTTGATGCACCTTCTCTACGCCATGGACGTCAAAATGAAGCAAAGGCTAAAATGCAACTGGAGTTGCAAGAGAAGGTTATTATAGAAGAGTGTGGACTTGTTATTTATGATCGTTGTCCTTATTTAGGTGCAACGCCGGATGGGCTAATAGGAAACGATTTAGTTGTTGAGATAAAATGTCCATATTCCGCTTTTAATTTGCATCCAGATGAAGGGATTAAAAACAAGAAAATAAAATTTTGGCATTATTCAAAAAATAACGAAATTCTTATTAATAAGAAATATTCGTGGTATTTCCAAATCTAGGGACAAATCAATATAACTGGAAGGAAAGGTTGTCTTTTGGCAGTTTGGACTGGAAATGATTTTCCTCTGAAAGTTGAATACATTGGAAGAGATGCATCTTTTTGGGAAAACACAATTCTGCCAAAACTTACCAACTTTTACAACAAATGTATGCTTCCAGAGCTAGTAGATCCGCGTTTTACAAGAAATTTACCAATCAGAGATCCACCTGAGATCATAGCTGCTGAACAAGATAGAAACAAGAAGAGAAAAGTGGCCAAATAGTACAGTCAATCTATAACGAAAAAGTGGCTTTATTGGAAAAAAGTACGCGATGAAGTCCCATGTGATGTCTCTGTAGTCGGATCGCCTTGTAAGTCTACGATTAACGTAGAGAACCACTGAAGCGCTTGTGACGGGGGCTCGTCACGTTGCTGCAGTTCTCCCCTTTTGGTCGCGGATTGCGTGACTTTCTTGAAGCGAAGATGAGGCAGTGTGTACTTGCAAGTGCCGTAAAATACCTTGAAATTGACCTGTTCCACGGCTTCAACGCAGGTATTCACCATCACCGGATTTTTTTTTCACAAATGAAGCAAACGCTGATCTTCGATGAGCCAGAAAAGTTACGTTCTAACGTAGCAACGATCGTCTCTCTATTGCCCTTCAGACAAATTAAGGCAGATGTTTCCGGTTTCTACTATGCAGAACGCGTTTTCCAAACGAGGGACAATAACAATAGACGGCTCCATTCTCTGCAATTTGCCGACGCAAAACGCAAAAAAATTTTGCGGCAAAAAATAGTAAAAACTCATTTTTAGAAACTTTGTCGCCCTCTGCAATTTCTTTGAAAAATGTTTTATTGTCCGACCAACTATTTACGCGGAAAATTGATTCAAAAAACCTTTTAGGATTACCAAAAACTTTTTGTTTTTTGGCTTGTCGCAAATCCCACTAAACGATTTAACAAATAAATCTCGCGTATTTCTTTCCAAAAAAAAAAAACAGTTTGACTGTACTATAATGTCATATAGTGATTCGTATTTCATTGTTTTATTGTTATTTATAAATTATTTGAAGTTTGATGTTTATTCATTGTCATTATATATCTACACTTGTAAAATAATAAATCTATTTTTATCTGTTTTTATTTATGATAACATCAAAAGTATTTCGATAAACTTTTTAAAATAAAATATATCCTTTCCCAGCAATTCCTGATTACTTGAAATCTTTTTAACAAATAAAATAGTCCGGTGTATTTCTTTCCAAAAAAAATACAGGCTGACTGTACGTACTATAATGTCATATAGTGAATGGTATTTCATTGTTTTATTACTATTTATAAATTATATGAAGTTTGATATTTAATCCTAATTTTTATGTATCCACATCTCTAAATTAATAAATCTATTTTTATCTGTTTTTATTTAGGATAACATCAAAAGTATTTCCGTAAACTTTTTGAAATTAAAGATCGTTTCAGAGCAATTCCTTATACATATTACTTAAAATCTTTTTATAACCGGGCTAACACCCGATCGTTTGAGTATAATTTTTTTTCGGTCATAAATTACTCTTTCGAACGTGTATCTAACAGTCTTCCACAATTTCTGACGATCTGTCCAGAAGAAGTACGCACTATCTATCTCTATCTCATTTATTTACATATTGTTCAACTACGCCCGGCAGAAGGCGCCACTATACAGTCGCAAAATGCACATTTAAGGAGCGCCATTATAATTGTTTATGCATATTATTTTTTATTCTTATATGAAAATTATCTTGTTGTTCATTTATAAAGCTACGATCTGACCGGAGGAAATTTGTTTTTAATTATTTAAAACGTGGTAAAAGGTGACTCCAAGTGAACATTTATTATGCTCATTTCCCTTCCGCTCTAATATTTAATTGTAGCTAAACGAAATTGAATATAAAAAAAAGCTCCGGCTGTATTGTACCTAACAACGTATATTTTTGAATTCTTACAATACATTTGGTACAGGTTCGTAGAATAATGAGATATTTTGGCGCTCATTTACATGTAAATGCATATACTGTTGAACCGTACAGAGGCCTCTTAAAAAGCTTTAAAATCCAAATACTTTGGATGTTATGATGCTTCCACTTATTATGATATAGAACACAGGCAAGAATAGAGATGCATAGGTATATACAGGGTGAGTCATCTAATAGGGTAAGGCCGATTATGCCTTTATGAGTAAAGATATTTCGAAGCGGTTCTTTCCTTGTGATAGCTGTTCATTAGGAGCACATTTATAAAATAATATACACGATGTTCCATTTGAAAAAATTGGCTTTTTTGCAAACACTAACAAAAGCATATCAAAAAACGACAATAACTCTGTAATAGTCACTTTTACTGTATTAACGTCTTACATGTTTCTGACACAAAATTTAATAAACAATTCAAAAATGAACTGATATACAGGCTGTTCTATTTAAAAAAAATAACTTTTATACAAAAACGTGTCATATAATTTTAATCCAGTTTCCTGCACATGCAGTTAGTAACTGTAAAAAAATAGAACATGCTTCTATTAGGACCTCTTATTGTAAACAATACTGCAAAAAGTTGTGTCCATCTAATACGTCGTTTTCGAGAAATATAATTTTATACAAACATTGAATTTTTCAGAAAAATGGGAATAAGTCAAAAACTATACACTTTAGGCCTATACTATCTTATAACTTTTTGACTAAAAATAATACGGGGAATTCAAAAATGCAATAATATATAGGCTGTTCCATTTAAAAAACTATAACTATGGTTAGCCACCAAGTTACGGAACACTCTGTATAATACAACATATTTTTAAAATGTGCCCCTAATGAACAGCTACCACAAGAAAAAAACCGTTTCGAAATATCTTTACTCGTAAAGGCACAATCGGCCTTACCCGCGTAGTTGACTCACCCTGTATATACATAGATAAGTACATAATAATGAACAATTAAGAGGACGAAAATCCACGCGAAAGCCGGGAAAATGCACGAATTTCAAACGCCCATATCTCGGTAACCACACGGTCGATTTCGACCAATTTTTGACAGGGAGTCCTCAGAAGACTCTGAATTCAGACACACACACACACACCCCTAGTAAGACGCGTCGCGACGCGTGACACTAGTTTAATCACGTCCCTTGAGGACAGCAAACCCGGTTAAGAATGAACAATTATTAAATTTTTGATACTTTATATTAATAATAATAATAAAACAATGAAATTCGATTATCCATATAGAGATTATTTAATATTTGTGACTTTTTTATAGTATAAGGAAGTATTGTTATGACGAAAATTTTCGACCTCGAGTCCCCTGATACCGTAAGAAGAAGAATTTAATTGTTTGTCGTGTAAACTATTTTCAACAACAAACTTACACTTGAACGACGCTACAAAATTACTTATTTTGCACAAAACTTACGGTAACATAAGCATAAAATCTGAACATGGTCTTACAGCACGAGCACCAGAATTTATTGACATTATCGATAAATGTTTGTCACTATTTGAAAGATATTGTACTGCCATTTATTATCAAAAGAAATTAAAAACCAGATTACTGAAAAAGATTTATAAAAACTACCAAAGTACTGGGCATAACAAATTAATTTAAATTAAAGTATATATAACAAGATCACTGTATCAACTATATAATCAAATAATAAAAAAGGATAGAATGTTATATACTTCAGCAGCTCGCGTTAACTGCCAGAAAATCTTCGACGCCGTAGTACTTCCTCTCCATCAACAGCCCTTTGACCCTTTTCTTGAACTCGTCAGATGGTAGGTCTTAAAGTTTTTCCTTCAAGTGGTATTGTATAGGTACGAAGTGCTATACTTGCGTGTGCGAGTATTTAGTAATCCAAATAATTCTTAATTACTCACTCTGTGACATATTCCGGAAATTCGAAAATTCTTAACGATACACGCACATGTCGTTTTAGTTTCACTTTTGGGTGTGTGAAGTTAGACCTCTTTTTTCGGAATTCGGAATTGTGACGGTTGTTCCAGGTTGCTCTAAGTTGGTTCTCAATTGTTCCAAAGTATTTCAAAAATAAATCATAATCGGCCGAGAAAATGGGAAAAACAAAACAATTTTTTGCCAGGGCCCCTTTTTTCGAAAATCAAAATTCTGACGGTCGTTCCAGGTTTGTTTTAAATTGTTCCAAAGTATTTAAAAAAAAATCTTAATTGGCTGGAGTTAATAGGAAAAGCGATTTTCTTATAGCCCCTCTTTTTGAGAAAATTAAAATTCTGTTTCAGGTTGTTCTAGATTTGTTCGAAACACTGTTCTAATACATCAAGACCGTATCTCATATATCAAAAGATATTGCCAAAAAACTATATCCAAAAGTGAGAAGTTGGCCCCCCTTTTTTCGAAAATCGAAATTCTGACGGTTGTTCTAGGTTATACTAGGTTTGTTTTAGATTGTTCCAAAGTATTTCAAATAAAAAATCATAATTGGCTGAGTTAATAGGAAAAAATGAGGTGTGGCCACCACACGACTTTCTTATACGTATGAGCGTTTCAAATTATAGAGTTTTAAATTTTTTTTTATACAAAAATTAATTAAAAACCCATTATAAGTACCTCTATTCTCTTAATAAATCTCTATAGAATGCATACTTTGCCAGATATTCGAAAGAAAGTGCTACTCGCAAAGAGTAAAAGTGTTACTTCCGGTCCGAATTTTGAAATTTCGTTTATACAAAAATATTTCAAAACCAACTCTAAATACTTTCGTACTGTTGACAAATATTTATAGAATGCATAATTTACTACATATTGGCAAAAAATAGCTATTCGATAAGAGTAAAACTGATACTTCCGGTCCGTATTTTGAATTTTTTTTATACAAAAAATATTTAAAATTAAGTTTTAAATACTTTTATATTCGTAGCGTACCTGTCTCAAAAGGATGACTTGCGAAATATTTGCAAAAAACTGATTTTTGATAAGAGTACCTAAAAGACCTACTTCCGGTATCAATTTCGAAAAACTTGCTGACAGTCGTTTCAGGTTGTTCTAGGTTTGTTCTAAATTGTCCCAACGTATTTCAAAGAAAAAGTCGAAATTGGCCAAGATAATAGGACAAAACGATTTTGCAAGGGGCGGAATGACTTGCACTTTCTGCACATTACAGTGTTCAAGAAAGTTTTTGTTGATGCAGTTCAATAACAATACTTTATTGTGATTTATAATAAACATCTAATATAAGCAGGGTTTATTAAATATATATTTTCTCAAGTAATATAATGTTCTATTATTACAAAATGATATTGTTACCAAATACTGATAAACTATTACAAAGAAAAAATCAAAACTGGCTGAGGTAATAGGAAAAATCGATATTTTTTCAGTCCCCTTTTCTTAAAAATCGAAATTCTGGCGGTTCGAAAATAAAGTCATAATCCACCGATATAAATAAAATTAAAATCAAACAAAATGCTGTTATTTTATTTTGTGAATAAGCCTAGACACTTTTTCTTTTCATGTTTTTTTTTTCTGTGAAGAAAAAACACGTATGTCGGAGTCCAGTACAAAAATACAACTATATCGGGTAGACTCTGTCGCTCCTTTCGCTTTCTGCACGTCCGCTTCGTAATGGATTTGTCTAAACGTCCTAACAAGCTGCACTATTTAGAAGAAAATGCGCTCTCTCTACGCACAATTCGCACGAGTGTCATCTCGTATGTAATAGTGCGAACTATTTCTGTGCAGAAATTTGCCAAACTCGATGGCATTTCAACATGAGATAAATTTATTTTGCGTATTCGCACTATTAGTGGCCTCTTTTGGCATATTTTTAAACTAAATATAGAGTTGCCGTTTGCTAGGTAAGGACGGTTTGTCTGGAAGTATTGTCTGTGATATTGGTAAGGTACAGCTACATCGCTTTTAATAGAAGGGTCTCGAGCAATTGAAGAGAAGATAAACCAACATTCGAATGAAGCAAATACAACTTGGCTGGAATTTGTTATATTTAATATACATATTTTACAAGTGTTTTTAATAATTATAAATTACCCACTGAAATAAAACTGACTCCACCGTCTTTAAGCCATAAATTAATCTTGATTTAACAAGTAAAACAAATTTATCTTGAAGAAAAAGGTATTGACTGGAAGTCAAACATTTTCACATCTCGTATTTACAAAACAATTCGTCTATATGTACATAAATTACTGCGAGAACACAGTATAATGTTACTGTAATGTAAGTTCTTTTATATTTTCGTAGTTTAATAGTCCGACTTGCAAACTGTTTTTTTTTCTAGATAAATATAAAGTGGATTTTCTTTTCTATAAGCTTAATATTGTTAAATATATCAGATGACTTGGAAACGCAAAAGTTTTTATTGAACACTTTGGTATGTTTATTAAATTTTCAATTACATTTTATTCGTCCTCTCTGGCAAATAATTAATTTTGCGATCCATAATATAATTTAATTCAAAGAACAATATACAAAATATGCATACAAAAAAAAAGAATAACAGTAAAAGTAACCACAACAATGCATTGCAGTAATATACATATTATGGGGCTATTACAAACAAGTGTGCTGGAAATACGATGTTGTAATGACTTGCAAATTGATATAGATATATTTTATTTTGTCACGCTCTATTGGCGAAGAAGTAATTATGAAGCGTCTCGTCAGATATACTGGGTCATGTTCTTTATAGATGCATGCAAGTATGTTGTATATATATGTATATTATGTAATATGCCTTCAGCTGAGTCCGTTAAAAAATAATGGACATCAAATTGGAAAACGTAACTGTTCTTTCAGTGCCGAAGCATTTGGAAGATAAGGTAATCTCTTGTATGGTATGTTTAGTAATTAGCTCCACAGAGTAATTTAACATACCTACATACTTGGTATAGGATGTTTAGAATGACGTAAAATTGATAAATGCTTGTTTCATTAGACGCGAATTAGTTTAAATTGCATTAATTACACATTTAACATAATGAATGTTGTGAGTAATTACTGAATAACAAATGGGAGTTTAAATAATTTCTGCCGTTAGTATGTCATGCTATTTACCAATATCGATACGTGCAATAAACACAGATTCCAACATAATAAGAGGATTCTTCAACCTTTAAAGTAAGGTACATCGGGGTAAGTGGAACCGCAAAAATTTAAATTTCAACATCGTATCAAGATTGTGAACATAATTTATTTTGTACACCTGTAATATTTTATGTGTGTTTTCTTTAGATTTGTAATTATCAATAGTATAATTCAAAATCTGAAATTTCGAATTTTTTTTTTACTACAAAAAAAATCAAAAGCGGTACACTAAGTTCCACTTTTCCGGCATGTGGGGGTAAATAGAAACCATGTCCTGTTTTACCGTTGAATAACGTTAATTTGTTGCGGGTGAAGTGGAAATGAAGAGCGAATGACGTATTGTACACCTTTTTTATTTTACAAATTTGTTGAAAATACGATGTAGTTGTATAAGAGTCGAAGGCCACATTGAATGTGAATCGTCCTCTTTTATCAAACGTTGGAGGTGGTAGTTGTTTAAATATTTCCTCCCGATTGAAAACGCTTTTATCTTCTATGTCTGGCCAGTGGAATGTAGATGTTTTGCCAATACGTCTAGCAAATTTAACTTCTAGGCAGGGCTCAATATCCACAATCTGCGCTATGTACATTTGAACTTTCTTTTTAGAACAAAATTTTGTGATGACCCAGTCATTAATTTTAAGAGTGGTACTGTTCAAAACTTTCATGAAATCAATTTCTTCTCTGTAAGTTTCTATCTCTTCATTCACGTCATAGTCATCGGAGTCACTCAAGTGCGGTAATACGTTTTCCTCATATGAGTCATCATCGGAAACTATGACCTTCGACATTTTCATTATTTTCTTTCGTGTGTTTTGTTTTTTCGCATCTTTTGTATTCCGAAGTTTCTCCACAACATCGGACGAAGCAATGACTTCTCGTTTTCTTGTCTGTTGAACCCTAGGAGACTGTTATAGTTGTTGTAATAGCAAGGTTTCAAAAGTCACTCTCGTCACAGCGAAAGTTGACGACAAAATTTGTACATTTCGAGATGTAGAAGGCTCTTCATTTCCAGGTTCATTGGTACGAGATGTAAAAAGCTCTCCTTTGGCTTGTTCATTGTTTGCTTCCATGTTTGAAATTGCCGCATGATTAGATACATCATGCGCACACCATCTGCTGTAAGCTTCTGGGTCATAAAGTTTTTTTGGAACAACATCCTTCGATAATGGAAAAATGCCTGCCTTTTTAAAACCGTTTCTTATTAGGTTTGTATCTAGAGCTTGAACACGTGTTCAAGACTCAATACATACATTGGAGGAAGGAAGAGTTCAGAAAGTTGGAGGCTCCTCAAAAGTATGAGAGGAGGACGAACGAAGGAGATAATCTCACCTATAACACCCGAAACATGGAACAAGTACTTTGAAGAGATATTGACAGAAGACAGACCTCAATTTAAAGACATCCAAAACGAAAACCAGGGCATATTTATACAAGGATCCCCAATTAGAATAACTGTGGCGGAGGTTAAAGAAGTCTGTAAAAACTTAAAAAACGGAAGAGCCCTAGGACCAGGTAATATTACTAATGAACTGTTAAAATACGGCACAGATAAACTATACGGGCTATTAAGAAATTTATTCCAAAGATGCCTTAACAGGCACGAAGTACCCATGGAATGGAAGATATCATACCTATCGACGATATTCAAAAAAGGCGACAAGAGTAACTGCGACAACTATCGGGGAATAGCCGTTACAAGCGCTATAAGTAGAGTTTATGGGAAAATCTTAAAGAACAGGATAGAGAAAGAATATGCCGATATGGAGGCAGAAGAACAAGCAGGCTTCAGAGCAGGAAAATCCACAGTCGACCACCTGTTTACGCTAACTCAAATTCTTGAAAAGAAAGCAGCACGAAATCAAGAGGTACATCTCCTGTACGTAGATCTGAAAAAGGCCTACGACAGTGTGCCTTTAGTAAAACTATGGGAGGCTCTTCAACATAGCAACATAAACATGGAAATAATAAAAGCTGTGAAGTCTTTATACGCGGGCTCCACATCCAGAGTCAAAACCAACGAAGGATTAACATCTGGATTCATAATAACCAAGGGTCTTAAACAGGGTTGCTGTATATCTCCGACACTATTCAAAATATACTTGGAATATGCACTAAAGACTTGGAAACGGAAATGCAATAGTATGGGAATGCCGGTGGATGCCGACACGA
This sequence comes from Amphimallon solstitiale, assembly GCA_963170755.1. Lineage (NCBI taxonomy): Eukaryota > Metazoa > Arthropoda > Insecta > Coleoptera > Scarabaeidae > Amphimallon > Amphimallon solstitiale. The sequence goes on along the minus strand of OY720683.1, from coordinate 14,907,076 downwards.
CAGTATATACCCTCTCTTTCGCGGACGACCAAGTAGTTATTGCACAAGATATAGATGACATGGAATATATGAGCCGAAAGCTCATCGAGGAATACGGAAAATGGGGCCTGGATGTCATCAAACATTGCAACATATACAAATACCTAGGAATGAAAATATCTAAGGATGGGACACTAGATGAGGCAAAATCGGACAGAAACGTACAGGGAAGAAGAGCTACTTCCATGTTGAACAGTATTCTATGGGACAAGACCATTACAAAAGAAAATAAAAAAAGGATTTACAACTCCATCGTGAAAAGCATAATAACATATAGCTCGGAGGTGTGGCCGATAAAAGAAAAAACAAAAAGAAAGATAAAAGCTACAGAAATGGACTTCTGGAGAAGAGCAACAGGAAAATTTTTTTGATTAAGGTTATGTGATTTTTAAAACGTTGGAAGAAATCGTCTCCTGGGATATCATCTTTAAAAGGTGTCTTAATTTGATTGCTTTTGACATATTCCCCAACAAGGAGCAAAAATTCTTTTTTTGATAGGCCAAAGCCCCATTTTTCCATTATTTTGACACATTTCGCAATTTTCATTTCATCTTTGGTCTTCCGCCAGTTTGACTTCTAACGCCCCTTATACCTTTTATTCTCTTAAACAGTGTCGCCTTTGAAATATTAAATAATTTTGATGCTCTGTATAGGGTTAAACTTCTGCTGCGTACAGCATCTACAGCCTTTTTCATGTCCTCCTTGGAAGTAATACTTAATTCACGTAAAATATAAGTACTTCGTAAATGATAAAAAATCGCATGGGGCGAGCGGAACCTATCAATAACTCGATAGGGTCCACTTTCCCAAATGCAAAAAGTAAGGGGCAAGAGGAACCCACGATCTTTTAACGAATACTTTCGAAAATCTAGGTAAAGTGATTGCAGAAATCGTAAAAAGCACTATTGTTTTACTTACTGGCTATGGCAGCGGGCATTCACTTCAAAAATTGATAACTTTATGATGGTTTCCAGTAGGTATGGCAATTTACGCAATGGACATGAATCGATACGTCTGCACATGAAGGCGTATAAAACTTAACCTATACAAGTAGCATCATAGCAACTTGGTGTATGGTTGGCTGCATATACGGTTTACTGAAAACTAGACTAACACTTTGCCTTTCAGATGTATTATTCAAAATAAGTGCCATGTATTCCACTTACCCCGCATTTCCACTTACCCCGGTTTACCTTACCTGACTTTATGCAGCGTAAGGAAAGTTAGTATAGGTTAAAGGTCTGAGTTATACCACTGGAATGTGAATATTGGTTCATCTTGTAATTGTGGAGCGGAAATATTCTTTAATGCCGTTCAAGATACAACTGTTTTTCTATGACGTTTTTTATTTGTCTTCTAATGGTGCGGGAATTCTGGGGCACCTGTATATATTTATTAAAGGAATAATAGAATATTTCCAAATAACACCGGTTAAAAATGTAAAATATTCTCTCTAAACTCATTCTTTCTTTTATTCTGATATTATACAAGACATGTTTTCACATATGAGGTTTAAAGGAGGTGCAAATGATGCTACCAATACCAGAGCAGTTGAATATTGCTATGAGGCAATTATTGCGGAGTGGAACAGTAAAAGCTTCAAAGTTTTCCAATACAGCTGATAGAGCCAACATATTCGGACTTATTGTTAATATTATTGATCAAATAACATCTAGCAAAGCTGTTTCACTATAAATTTAACCTAAAAATACAAAAAATCATAGCTTTTACCAAGAATTTTCCTTATACTACATTTCGAATAATCAATTCTCATTTTCCGAAGTACCTTACAAATTACTTGCCTTGTAGCGCAGATTATTTTGGTAAGAACTAAATGACCCAGAACAGTCACGTTTTTTCCACGAGAAAACTGGATATAGTTGTCTATTGGTACTCGACGTAACTTCCAATATATATAATAGTAAATATGTAGCAGACTTTTTAAATGAAATTGCAGTGCATTCGAACTCTACAGAAGCGAATAGAAATGTTTAAGTTTAAGCCTGGAATTTTACACGATTTATTTCCTTTGTTGAAAGTGAAAGTTGAATGCATGAAACCTGAAGAAAAGCATGCTCTTCTACTATTGGATGAAGTGGCTTTTAAGTTTGGAGTTGAATATGACAACACTACAGGAGAGATATTGGGTATGTACTGGTTGTTAAAACATAACATTTAGTCTTCAACAGGTTCCAGAGTACAGTTCCTCCTTCAGGAGGAAGGGCTTCAGAAAATAAACTAGCGACGCATGCTTTAGTTTTTATGCTTGCTGGTTTAACTACACGATGGAAACAAACAATTGGCTTTGACTTCACAGGAAATTCCTATGATGCAAGTGAAGCTAATAAAATTGTTATCGAAATAATTACAAAGTGCAGCGACATTGGTATAAATATCTGTGCGGTAATATCTGACATGGGTCCTGCAAATCAAGCATTGTGGCGTTTAAATGGAATAAATTGCTCCAGACATTCCAAAATAAAGAATGCGTGTCCACATCCCACTGAACCAATACAAAAATTATATTTTGCTCAAAATTCACCACATGTATTTAAAAACATGAGACTTGCCTTGACTGAAGGTCATACCTTTTACTTGTCAGGTGAAGTAGTGAAACAATTTAATTTACCATCAAATATAGTAAATCTCGACCCTGTAAAAGCAGTTATATTTGAAGATGCAAAAGTTGATTTAAAGGCAGCACCTCGGCTTAAAGAAAACATTATAAAACCTGGCCACTTTGACAAAATGAAAGGAGGTTATGCCTTAGCTTTAATTAATTGCGATGTTGCAGCGGCTATCAAATTTTACATTGACGAAAATAAAATAAGACAAAAAATGTTACACAACGGCATGGTTTTTTGAAATGATGCATAAATGGTATTGCATAATGAATTGTCGTTTCGCCAAATTAGCAATAAGTCATAATAAAGAGGAAGAATATTCTGACACTATTTCTTTTCTCAACAATATAACATTTATCATTGAAACAATGAAAGTTGGTAAGAATAGACATTGGAAACCATTTCAAACGGGGATATTATTGGCAATGCAAACTGTTCTGGATATTCAGGATACTTACATTAATAAAGGTAATTTTATATATCTAATGTTAGGGCGATTTACGCAGGATGCATTGGAAAACTTATTTTCTAACGCTAGGAGTAGAAATCTTGTGCAAATGCAAAAGAATTTAAAACTGCGTTGCGTTTAATATCCTAGTCTCATTTTTTTTTCTTCTCCAAAATATGGAAATCATGGAGTAAGTGACTCTGAACAATTGCTTGAGTTTTTAAGATCTAATAATAATAATAATACAACAGAAAAGATAGACGACGATGAACTTGAGTGCCAAGAATGGGAACTAGAATTAATGCGTTGATTTCTCCATATAAAATACAATCACTTTATTATCTGCTTAGGTCAGTTTTATTCAAAATTAAACATAATTTTAAAACTTGTAATAATTGTTTATCTTCAGTTACAACAAATAGTGCTGATGAGGATTCAATTAAAGATTTTAAAAAGTTAGTCGAACTTAAATGTTATAAACAAAATTCATTGGTGTATCCATCAAAATGTATATTTGATACCATTAAAAAGGCAGAAATTGTGTTCAGAAACGAATGTAATAAATTAATAGATGGAACATTAACACTGAAATGTTTAACTTCGGCATTTATAAATATTAATTCTACCAATAGTATTCCCAAATGCCACGATATATTTCAAAAAGTAGTTACGGTTTATTTAAGAACTATTGGAATGAGGGTTGCGATAAAGAAAGTTTAATTTTAGGCATTTTTTTGATATAGGTAGGAACTTAACATAAAATTAATGTGTGTATTACATTTATGTACATCCATAACATGTTAAAATAAAATTTTGAAGATGATTGTTTTTTTATACCTACTAAGCGTATAGAGACCAATGCGCGGGAAGGAGTAAACATGGCGGCCACTAGTCAGGTTGCGCTACTCTGTAAATACACTGACTCTGGATTTTACTAAAGTCCCTAGATATACCGGGCTCTTTTTTTATCATTACACATAGCATTTTCCCTATGTGTAATGCATTGAACTGCATACACGTACCTGGAAGGGACCCGTCCTATTCCGATACACAGCAGTGAGTGTGTCAGGCGCAAGAACAAAGATAGACTTACTGTGTAGTATTCGCGTCACTGTCTAACACGTTTAAAGAATAGCCGGTTTGTTGCCAGGTGTCTTATTTATAGAGTTTTATCGGTTGTTACTACCTGACCGCTCATTTGACTTGTTCGAATTTGTGCTTTAAGTATCAGTGAATCTTCTTTAGTATGCAAACTGTTTTTTGATAGTTCTAAATCGTTCTGTGAAAATGGTTCTCAATTGTGTTGCATATGGTTGTAATAATTTACACGATTCAAGGAATAAGATACCTTTTCATACGTAAGTATTTATCTGTAAACAATATTTCACACTTTCAAAACAACTTCCACGTTTTTATTATTATCTGCTTATTTGATATTCTATGTTATTAATTAAATCAATTTTTAAACAGATTTCCTTCTAAACGTCCTGAAATTCTTCAATTATGGATTCAAGCAATTAGAAGAGAAAATTGGACTCCATCAAAAACCAGCAGAATTTGTGGAGTGCACTTTTTAGAAAAAGATTACCAAATTAGACCAGGCTGTTCCATTAAATTGTTAAAACCGGATGCTGTACCTAGTGTTTTCTGCTTTCCCAAACACTTACAGAAAAGTGATACATCACGCAGAGTTGTGAAGAGATATGTAATTAAGCTTGTGAAAAAGAAAGTAAACATTTTGTTGGCTAATTGTTATATTTCAGATACCAGATTTAAAAACAAATGGTGTTGTGGCAATGGAAATCGATGATACACCGTCAACTTCTACTTCTTCAGTGCCAAGTAATTCCATTAATCAAGCAACACAAACTTCGAACAATTATTGTTCATTGCTTCATATGCAAAGGAAAATTAAAACTTTAAAACAAAAAGTTAAGCGAAGAGATATAAAAATAACAAATATGAAAGATGTCATAAGACATATCAGTGAAGCAGGTTGTAGCAACGATAATTTAGATGCTGTTTTAAAAAATTACTTCCAAGGTACATAATTGTTCTTTAATTTTTTTCAGGTTATGTAAGTGTTTGTATTGTAGGTTTTCCATTAGAATTGGTGCTTCATCAAAAAACAATCAATCAGCGTCAAATTCTGGGCAGCGGAGATATTCTGAATTGATGAAGCAATTTGCACAAACCTTATATTTTTATTCTCCAAAAGCGTATAATTTTGTAAGGAAATATTTCATTTTACCTAATGGTCGTACTATTAGGAAATGGTTATCTAAAGTAAACTGTGAACCTGGTTTCTTAAGTGAGGTTCTAGAGTTTTTAAAAGAAGAAGTAGTAAGGGAGCCAAGTCTGAAAGATTGTGCTCTGATAATTGATGGCATGGCTATTAGAAAACAAGTACTTTGGGATCATAAAGAAGGAAAGTTTACAGGAAATGTTGACTATGGGGGTCTTATAGACGTAGATTTTGAAGAAGCAGCATCAGAAGCGTTATTTTTTCAAATAGTTAGCTACACAAAACATTTCAAATGTCCTGTGGGCTATTTCTTAATAAATAAGTCAGATGCTGACATACAAAGTCAGCTAATAACTTGTTGTCTAAGAATGTTGTATGAAATTGGCATTACAGTACGTTCTATAACATCAGATGGCACTAAAACTAATATTTCTACATACAATAAATTGGGATGTAATCTTTCAGGTGAAGAAATCAATTATTATTTTAGCCATCCTTGTGCACCAATTAATGTGTACTGTATGCTAGATGTTGCACATATGTTAAAATTAGGTAGGAATGCTTGTGCAGAAAAAAATATCACATCAAATTTAGGGATCATCAGTTGGAATTATATCAAAAAACTGGATGAAATTCAAGAAAAAGAACAACTGCGTTTTGGTAATTCCTTAACTGCCAATCATATTTATTATAAAAATAAAATCATGAACGTGCGTTTGGCTGCCCAAGCGTTAAGTAGTGGAGTAGTAGACGCAATCGAATTTTTGCATGAGCGTGGGGTGAAAGAATTTGAATGCAGTCAAGCGACTGTTGAATTTATCAGGATTATTGATAAAATATTTGACATTCTGAATTCGAGAAATCCTTTTGGTAAAGGTTATAAAGCGCCCATGAAACCTGAAACAATGCAGTATTTTGAGGAAGTTTTTTTGGAAGCAATAGATTATTTTAAATCTCTTTCAATTGACGGTATATCGATCTTACAACATAGTAGAAAAACATTCGCGTTGGGTTTTATATTGTCCATGAAAAGTACTCTTGCTCTAGCGAAAGATCTTTTTGCGTTAAATGAATATCAAATAAAATATTTTCTTACTTATAAGTGCTCACAAGATCACCTTGAATTATTTTTTTCTTGTATAAGGTCTCGTGGAGGATGGAACAATAATCCAAATTCCCAACAATTAAAGTGGTCGTTAAGACAACTGCTATTAAGAAATTCGATTACAGCAAGCATGAATTCGAATTGTATAGATTTTGGTACTTTTTCTTCTCTGCAAATTAGATCTGAGAGAAACCCGAACGTGGAAGATGCAAACGACAGCGAAGAAGTTAAAAATATTAACAATTTAATATCTTCAATTGGTGTAACAAGTTTAAGCGATTTTCAAGATAATATAATTTATTACATTGCGGGATTCGTTGTTCGAAGTTTATTAAAAAAGTTAACTTGCCAGGATTGTATCCAAATATTATTCTATAATCCTTTAGACACAAATCATCAAGACCACCCCTACTGTGCACCTCAGGTAAGTTTTAAAAAATTTACAAATTCCGTAACTCGCGGCGGTTTAGTTTATGCATCAAATATTGTGTACAAAATTTTACATTTTACAGAAAGACAATTTCGTTATATAGTAGCAAATGAGAAATTATTAAAAAGTAAAACGAATTTAAAAAAAGTGTTGCAAAGTGCTGCTGTCAATAATTTTTTGCAAAATTTAGATTTATTTCAACCAAAACATCCAGTAACGGAAGAATTTATAAACGAAGATTTGCATGAAATACAACTTGTTAGAAGCATTCTTGATGTATTCTTAAAATGCAGAATGCATCATCATGCAAAAATTAAAAATTTTGAATTAAACGGCAAATCTTCTAGTATTCGACAAAAATTGACCAAATTAATTTTGTTCAAAAATTGTTAATTGTATGTATTGTGTATTTTTATAATTAATCTGTATTTCCTAAAAATAAATATTGTAATATAAAACTGCAAAAAAATTGTTTATCAATATGTTAGCCTAATGTCCCATTGCCGCCAATGAGGTAGAAAGAGAGAGAAATACTACACAATGACGGGTTGCCTAAGCAGAAAATATGCCTCACTCCATACTACGTACGGGTCCCTTCCAGGTACTTGTATTGAGTTCACTGGTGTAATGATAAAAAAAAATTATCAATGCATTAGCGATATAGTCACTGTATAGCAGACAACCAGTTATACACCAATGAAGAATTTACGTATAGCATACCTTAATTTTTAAATAAGGTTGCCATGACGGGAAAAACATTTTTTATGTCTAATATTTCTGAATTTTTATTCAAACATAAGTCATAAATTAAATACATTTTATTAAAAAATAGATAATTTATTTATAAATCATGGATAAATACAACAGAAATGTAAAGTTGGCAATAGTAATGTGGTACCAGAAAAATAATAGTTTAAGGCAACTTAGAGACATGTTTTCCGTCAATTATCCAGACAGGCCTATACCTTGTGCAAAAACAATTCTGAACTTTTTTAAAAAATTTCAAGAAGATGGTTGTGTTCTAAATTCTCACAAAAAAAGAAATAGAACCAATCATGTTCGAACAGAAGACATGAAATTAAATATCCTGTTAGGTAGAGGAACGGTCTGTAGAATCGCTTTTAGATGTAGCTAAACATTTTGGAGTATCGTACAGTTCGGTATACAAAACTCTGAAAGAATTTAAATATAGGCCATACAAAATATCAAATCATCAAGAGCTTTTCGAAGAGGATAAGATAAAACGAACTGAGTTTTGTGAAATAATGTTTAACATGTTAAATGAAAACCAAGAAATTTTAAATAAAATAATTTTTACTGATGAGGCTACATTTACCGTAAACGGTGAAGTCAACTCTCAGAACTTTCGGTTTGTACCCTACATTTATCCATGAAAAATTATTAAATTTCCTATCCATTAATCCATTAGGTACTGGTCCCGTACAAATCCTCACGCTCAAAACCTGACCCGAACACAGTACTCTCAAAAAGTTAATGTCTGGATTGGAATAAAGCGATAGACTTATTGGCCCATTTTTTATTGACGGTAACCTCACTGCAGTGAAATATTTGAATTTGTTGAGAGACCATATCATTCCATCAATTGAGATGATGAATGTTGATGAACCCTGGTTCCAAATGGATGGGGCCCCGCCACATTCTACTAACGCTATCAGGAATTTTTTAAATAACTTATTTCAAAGACGGTGGATTGGTAGATTTGGTGCCATACCATGGCCTCCAAGATCAGCTGATTTATCTCCAAATGACTATTTTCTTTGGGGTTACCTAAAAAGTAAAATTTACAACAATGTACGAATACGCAACTTGAATGAACTAAAAGAGCGTATACGTACTGCATGTAATGGAATAAGGCCAGAATTTATTAGAAATACACTTCGTTGCTTTCAAGATCGCCTTGCTTATTGCCTTGAAAGACAAGGTGGACATTTCGAGAACTTGTTATGATATTAGACTTCACATTTAAGTTCGTTTAATTGTTATAATAAACTAATTATTTTGTTCCAAGTGATATTCTGCATTTTCTTTATTAAAAACATAACCTAATTCTTCTAAGCTTTATTTTGCTCTGTATCGCCCAGTGTTACCAGTACAAGTATTATTGCCGAATCAAATACTTTCGCGCTAAATTTTAACAGTTTCGTAATAAATGTAAAAGGTTTTATGTACGCTGCAAAGTTTAATTTTTCCATACAAATAATTTATGGTAGAAGAGAAACGGATCTCCAGAATATTATTTTATTTGTATCAACGTTACGCGGCCAGTGAGAAATGGCGGGAAATCCTTAATGTAGCAATTATGATGTTGACGACGTGATATATTTCGAATTTTAAAATTGTAAGAAAAATTGTACAAAATTAGTTATTTACGATATAATTGTTAAAAGTGCTATTTTATTTTGGGAGTAAGATTTGCGACACGAGGGTGATTAGGAACTGGAGCAATTTAAAATAAGCAAAATAAAATAACATTTTAACACGTGTATCGTACAGTGTTTCTGCTACAAACTCAATTTTTATTTTAAAATTTTAATAAAAAGTTTAACGAAAATTGACTGATAAAAATCTTATGACAGCTCACTGTTCCTGCTTATCAAAATACGAGTGTATAACTGGTTGTCTACTATACAGTGACTATATCGCTAATGCATTGACAATTTTTTTTTATCATTACACATAGGGAAAATGCTATGTGTAATGATAAAAAAAGAGCCCGGTATAAAGTATCGCAATTGGTTTGTCCCATTATAACGGCGCCAAAATGGCGGTGATTTGGCGACATTTAGTAGTTATTTAGTAATTCGTACGCATATACAAATAGACGATAAGACAAATCACATTGAAGTACCCGCGGTGGTCTAATGGTAAGATGTTCGCTTCACACGCGGGCGGCTCGGGATCACATCCACACGGGACAAGATTTTTCCAGAAAATAAAAATACAATTTTCGCGTATTAAATTTGTAAAGTTAAAAAAAACGGACAGATTTTTAAATTTGCCGCTTCTTTGGCGCCAAAATGGAGGTGATTGCGGTACTTTATATATCTAGGGACTTTAGATTTTACTAACCACTAGAGCCATCTAGTGTATAAATTCCACGGCATTTTCAATTCACTTCCAAACCATTAGAGAAAGAAGTTGTTGATTTAATTCTTCAACATTTAAGGAGAACGGATTAGGTACCGATTAATGAATGGAATTTTTATAAAATCTGTTCCCTTGGACGCCTACTTACTATGTTTCGTCACCTTTTTCGAGTTAATATTCCCATTCATGTAAACTGAAAACATGTTAAATTAGGACGGTTTAACGCAATGAATAGTGCACATTAATAATTAAACACCCTGTATGCTTTAAAAATTCATTACTTTCGTTCGCATACTAATGACTTTACATTCTGTTCACAACAATTGTGCACGAATGCATATAATAAGCGGAAAAATGGCTAATAACTCATTCAGTTTCACTAAGCTCAACCAACAATTAAAATACCAACAAACACGCCGAGTTCGAAAACGCACGTACCTTCCGTCTGGAAGTGGCCTTTGTTAATAATATTATCGCAACGCAATGTATTTATGAACTAGTCTAGCATACTAGGCGCTAACATAAAGAAACTATTAACAATGGGCACTAAAATCGCATGGAACATCACAATACATTATACCTGTGATTATACGCATAAGTTTGTGGTGGTAGGTTATGTATAGGTATGCGTGTGAAACATAACATTATGATATAGGTACTCGTGTAGTGTTCAAAAAGTGTATAAATAAATGCTACTTCCAAGAAAACTTCTTGTAAATATCTTTTAAATTTAATTTTTATGCAAGAATTAAAGATATTAAGTGTTGTTTTGAGTTTTCGTAAAAACATGGACGATCTAAGGCTATTTTAAAAATGTCTGCAAAAAAATGTTCTAATAATTTTCAAATTTTGTTAGTAGCGGCATGTTTTCAAGAAATAGGTTATGAAATTTTATGACATTACACTAAAAAAATGAGGTGTGGCCACCACACGACTTTCTTATATACCGGGTGTCCCGTAAAAAACGCCAATAATAATAACTCCGTTATTTATTGTCCGATTTTATTGAAACAAAAAGTCAGTTAATTAGCATCAAAAATACTACAAGAAAGTAGTGTTTTAGTTGTTTTCAGATGTTTTCATTAATGTCAAACGATAGTCAACTTTTTTATTTTAAACGGAAGCAGATATATTTTTGGCAATATTCGGATTGGATTTTCTTTTCTGAATTCATCGATGTTTAACATGTCTATTTTCTTATAAACGATTATTGAAAGAAAACCATTTATTAAAATTGACCATGTTTTTAATAAATTATGTATAACATTTCGAATATGCTATGAAACATTGAAAACGTAAGTATTATAAGTATTATTCTAAAAAACAAAACAAAACACTTCACAATAATTGTTCAAATTGCCCGCCACCTTGTTCAATACATAACGCACATCTCCTAATTACTCCACGAGTCGCATTTAAAAGACAAACGGCAGGTATTTCTTGACAAGTGTTAATAATTCTTTGTCTTAAAATATCAACATTTTCTGGAGGTGTCAAATAAACTCGATCTTGTAGATAAGCCCACAACCAAAAATCTAGGGGCGAAAGATCGGGTGAACGCGCAGGCCACTCGATAGGACCGGATGTTCCTATCCACCTATTTCCAAATTGGGTGTTTAACCAATCAGTATTTACTCTGGCGTTGTGAGCGGGGGCCCCATCTTGTTGATAAAATATTCTATTTAAATTTGTCAAAGGTAATTTATCTAAAAAGTTTTGGAGATTTTCGTTTAATAAAGTGTGATACTTTTCTTGATTTAAGCAACCATCTATGAAAAACGGCCCAATTAATTGATCGCCTAAAATACCACACCAAACATTTACGCTGAAACGTCTTTGAAAATTATTTTCAATGACAAATCTCGGATTGTCTTGGCTCCATTGTCGATGTATGTTTCTATTAAAAATACCATTGTTGCTAAAAGTGCATTCATCAGACTAAATTATCATTCTGTAAAAACTCCGGTCTTGTTCTAATGCATTTAAAAAAAGTCGACAAAACTGTATTCTTCGGCGTTGATCATTTTGTTCTAATGCATTAACTTTTCGAGCTATGTACGGTTAAAATTTGTGTTTTCTTAAAATACTAGGGACTGTAGTTTTTGATACCCCAATATTATGTGCAATTTCGCGAGTCGAAGTTCGTGAATTTTCTTGTAGTGCAAGAAAAACATCATACTCCGTAACTTCGGCGAATCTACGTCGCTGTGTTTTAGGTTTTTTAAATGATCCATAATTCCTCAAATTCGTTTCAATTCTCTGAAATATTTTCGAATCTGGAACTTCTCTGTCCGGAAAACGAACACTGTAACGCCGAACTGCTTGAAGACGATTTTTATTACATTCAAAAAAAACTTGCAACATGTCTGTTAACTCATTGGTATTCATTTTTACGAATATACTTTGTTTTGTGGCAAAACGTTCAAGCAGAACAATAAATAAGACTTAATAGACACTCACACTGACGTTTATTGACGTTTATCGCATTTTTGTTTTTTCATGGCACGTTCCAAAATTTATAAATAATGGAATAGAAAGATGAAATTTATTAAGTGTTTTATACTTTTTTTTCAATAATTGTTTATCAAAAATAGACATTTTATACATTGTTGAATTCAGAAAAAAAAAATCCAATCCGAATATAGCAAAAAATATATCTGTTTCCATTTAAAATAAAAAAGTTGACTATCGTTTGACATTAATAAAAACAACTGAAAACAAACAAAACACTGCTCTTTTGTAGCATTTTTGATGCAAATTAACTTTCTTTTTGTTTGAATAAAATCGGACAATAAATAACAGAGTTATTATTGTTGGCGTTTTTTACGGGACATCCGGTATACGTATGAACGCTTCAAACTATACAATTTTAAGAATTTTTTTATACAAAACTTATTCAAAATCGTATTCTAAGTACTATCATTCTATTAATAAATGGCTATAGAATACATACTTTGCTAGATATTCGAAAAAAAGTGCTACTCCCTAAGAGTAAAAGTGCTACTTCCGGTCCGAATTTTGAAATTTCATATATACAAAAAATATTGCAAATCCAGTTCTAAATACTTTTGTACTCTTGATAAATATATACAGAATGCATAACTTACAACATATTTGCAAAAAAACGCTATTCGATAAGAGTAAAAGTGGTACTTCAGGTCTGAATTTTGAATTTTTTTTATACAAAAGATATTGAAAATTATGTTTTAAATACTTTTATACTCGTAACATACTTGCCTAAAAAGCATGACTTGCGAGATATTCGCAAAAAACTGATTTTCGATAAGAGTAAAAGATCTACTTGCGGTTGGAATTTCGAAAAACTTTTTTGAGACAATTTGTCTCAAACTTAATTTTAAGTACATATGAATTCTTTATAAATTTGTTTAAACTTAGTAGTTGACGAAATATTGGCAAAATTCACTGAAGTAAACTGCTACTTCCGGTCTATCGATTTTACTGAAAAACTAATCAGATCTCAAGAGGGAGATTATACATGTAAATACAAAATTTGGAATTGATAGCTCTAGCGGTTTGACCGCTATCGTGGTCACAGACCGACACACAGACAGACAGACACACAGACATTTTTTAAAAACCACTTTTTCGGTATCAGGGGACTTCAAAACGTGGACATCTGCAAAAATCTCGAGGTCGAAAATTTTCATCATCACAATACTTCCTTATACTACGTATAAGAAAGTAAAAACAGAAACACCTTGATCATGATTTTCTTAGGCAAGCCTTTTTTGCCTATGTCAAGTACGAATTATTGAGCTTCAAATTTATGGCAAAACTACGTTTTAGCCGTTTTTCTGACTCCGCGGCAGTCGTGCATCCAGCAAGAAGGAAAATCTTAATTCGCTAAATTATGATTTTTTTTTTCGAACTCTGGTGGAAGCGGGCGTTCAGTCTTAAGGGGCACCACAGACACGAAGTCATAATTCGCGATTACAAGTATCTTTATGATTGGTATTCAGTTTCAGGAAATGTTGTGCCATGAATTATTATGACTATTACTGATTATTTGTATTTCATTTTAATAATTCTCATTTATTGAATTCATAAAATATGCTAAGATTAAATTATTAGTGGCAAATATTCCATAACATATACATAATATGTGTATATATGCACATTGCAAATCGTTCTCATATTACTTATGCATTTCGAAATTAACGCACGTACCATTGATTTGAGTCACGAAGATATGCACAGTGTCAGATGAGTAAGCGAGGCACTGTACTGTCGGTCAGAGTAAAGAACATCGTCCGGTGAACAAAGAGCTCTCCTAATAAATATTCAAGCAGTCGGATTCTGAGAATAATTGAGACGTTTTGAATATTTAAAATAGTCCCGCGGGTGCACAGGAACGTAGAAGAATCCTGCTTGCGAGGCGATGTCCCATCACAGACCGGATAAAATTTGCACACACTAGGAGGCTAGAAAAAATCTACACTATTCGTAGCGGTCGATGTTTACTTGTAATTGAAATCGCCACAGTAATTTGTATTCGCTTTTATGCGCATCTGCCAGGTGTATATCTACGTTAAAATAACGACCACAAATTTACATATAAACGCCCATAAATAAATAAATGTCTTGGTCGAACATAGTGAAGAAATAGTACAGGATTTTTTGAATTTAGTGATAACCTGTTAAGATATTCCTATGTGGTGACAGTAGGTCTGATTTAATTTCGGTTTTTTTCATACGATATTGGTATTTAAACAAGTTTTTCACAAACGACTGGAAAATATGAACATATCTGTTTACTCCTGACCAAACTTTAATTCACTTTTTGTTTTTGTACACTCTGTATATAATATTTACATTAATCTTGGAACCGGAGCCTTGCCTGAATTGCATGTACCACATCTGCTATTTGTTAGACATTGTAAATTGTTCCCAATATGCACTCAACTTTTTCTTTATGGTATCTTATTTTAATACTTTATGGTACCGAAACGAAGGGTCCACTTGACCGAGCCTAATAAATCTTTTAAGCATTTAGAAATATTTAAAGATAGTTCAACTGTAATTTTATGTATTTTAGTTTACTCATCCCTTTGCGGCAATAAATCAATATTTGTTTTCTATAGTGTATATGACATGGGTTAGCAAGTATTTTTGTTTTACTTCTTAGAAACCTCAGTTAGATGTCATGCGAACCCTGCTTGCAAGAAAAATTCATATTCGAAATCAAGTTACCTCTAAACATTAACATGGGCTCCGCATTTTCTGTAATACCAAATCAACAATATAGTTTGTAATGCGTAATTTATTTCTATAATATTATTAGCGTGATACTTGTTTATTTTAATAATTAAAAACTTATGCATTTACCATTTTGATTTGTTGAGCTATCTACGCAAATATACGAAGTTTTGTGAGTTTGTGTCTTTTAATCCAACTAACTGTCGCCGATCAATTAACAAATGTAGCCTATACGGCCTTACAACTCGTGAGTGGCGAGCTCATGAACATACCGCATTTGACATAACAATTTATCAGCGTCAAATAGTGCTACTGTTCGCTACAACAATGTCTTTCATAGACCTAACAGAGGCCTATGATAGCGTTCCAATTCAAGAATTATGGGAAGCTTTAGGGGGGGGGGGTTGCCAGATTGGCGTATGCCATAGAATAGTAAATTTCCAAGCAAAAAATCGTAAAAGTTAAGGTATCTGAAAAAATTGACACAACACGAACAAAATAACTAATATTTGTTTTCGTGACTCAAGTTCAAATTTGTAATTAGGTATATTAAAAAATAGTTAAAATACAGCACTTTGATTTTTGTTTTATTAAGTGATGTATAGCTTACTCTGCTTTAATAGTTATTTACGAACCAAGTGCGGGAAGACTATGTTCCCGCATGAGCGCATTTTGAAAGCACGAGCGACCCATTGTTGATGGTCTTCATAAGAGACGGCTGTAGCTTTTCAAGATTATAAACTGATGCCGTAAAACTTTGATAGAATAGAATTTAGTAACAAAAAAATACAAAAACGTCATTTAAATAACCTAAACAAAATTCATCAAATAATATGTTCAACATAACCACAACTTTGTGCAATGTACGTGGATATTCTGTTTTCCAAAGAAGTACTAACATTGCGTAAAACGTTTTGACATATTCTTGTAGATGCTTCTCTGATTCTAATTTTTACGTCTTCAAAAGTTTTGAAAATCCGTCCGTAGAAAACGAAGGCGCTCTTCTCTAGTATGTAATATCACAGAATAACAGAAGTGACAAAAGCCTCACTTGCATAATTCCGATATTTGAGCGCAAAATCAAACAAAGGCACATTTCAAAATGGCGTGTTTTGTTTTTGTTGTGTACTTGTATATTGTTGTATAAATATAACCTGCCTAAGTTTTATAACTTATAATTTACGAAAGAATAATAAGTAAAGGTGACAGTTAAATTGTTGTTGATATAAATAATGGAAACTGTACGAAAGAAGAAATCTGGCGTACGTAGATGTTGTACTTTTACTTGTAAAAATGTTCAGCAACAAAATATATTCTACAATTTCTTTTCGTTTCTTAAAGAAGAAAATCGGTAAGTTATAGCTATTGAGTAACAGTTAATTTGTAATAATTCATCTTTTTTGTAGTGTCTTACAGTGGATCACCAGTTGTAACCGGAATGACTTTCTAAGTAAAGATTTGTCAAAATTATGGCAAACAACATTTGTGAGTGGTAAACAGTTTGAATCACACATGTGTTAAAATTATTTAAGGAATCCAATGCAATTCTCGCATTATTTCTCTCACTCTGCACGGAAACACCAGAAACATCAACAGCTTTTGATGCAAAATTTCACACAAGTAGGTTATTTTTCATAAAAGTGTTTTTAATATAAACTATCATAAAATTAAAATACTTCCAAAATTATTTGTTAGCATTTATCTTTTATATATTCAACAATTTTTGTCTATATTAAGTTGCAATACCGTTGCATTGTAATTTTAAAATATGTAACTTCATACATCATCATTGAAGTAGAATAAATATAATAACATGACTTTATAATTTGAAATATTCCAAAAAAATCTGTACATGATGATAACAATGTTTTACTTTAATTTCTCTAATAAGATATTTCGTAATTTAAATTTGTAAACTTATTTACTATCTACAAAAAATATATGATCTTATTTATCATTGTTAAATATGTTTTGATAAGGTTTGCACTTATAATTAAAGTCTGTATTAATAAAGATGAAGCACGAAAATAAATACTTGTAATGTGGTTTTATCTTTTTATATTAGTGATGGAACCTCCTTCGAAAATAAGAATTTTAGAGAACATCGTTATCTCTCACAGCCATGACCATATTGAAAAGAAATCAATTCAAACCTCACGGGTTAAGGAACTATCTAGAGGTAAATGTTTATTATAAAATATTGTTTTATAAGAACTAAGTATTATTTGAAATTTTAAAAGCATACTAATTTCAAAATGTATTTTAGAATGTGTGGAAACTATGAATGTTCCTAGCACAAGTGATATTGGATCCCAAAATTTAGCAGAAAGTGAACCACCTATAGGTATGACAATTAATATCTATAATACAAAATTATATTATGAGCAAAACATAAAATACGTTTAGTTGTTTAACTAAAGAATTCGAAGTCATTTTTGAACAGAAATTCAACACATATGTATTTAACCTAGTATAAAGTAGAATAATTAAGAACTTATCAGTTACACACATACAATTAATTTGTACTTATTGAAATGTATAATTTTTTAATTGTATTTTAGCAGTTAAGGAAATTCCTACTACAAGTGATGTTGGGGTTCAAACAGAAAAAAATCTCTCTGCCCATACACACAGAAAGGAAAGACTGAGAAAATCTCTAAAACATCAGCGAGTTGTAGCTACTAAATCTAAAATGAAATCCTATCCTAAACAGGAGAATTTACAATATTTTCTAGGGCTTTGTGACAGATATTTATTAAAAGAACTGGAAACTGTTGTTAAAATTAATGCAGTTAATAAAAATAAGAATATTGCATATTGTTTTTCAACTTTGAAGAGAATAAAAATATTTTCTAGAAATACCATGCAGAAAAGCAGACTATGTGCCTCAGCAATGTGTTCTATTGAAAAACAATTACTGACATCAACACCAAACTTCAATGAATTAGTTATTAATCATTTTGCTAATCGTAAGGAACGGCGAATGGATTTTATTTTCAAACAAGTTAATTAAATAACATATTGAGTTTATTTTTTTGTCTGTACTTAATTTTTGATATTAAACACTCAGACCCCCCCGGTGCCCTCCCGACCCAAAAAATCAGGGGCCGCCACTGAGTCAGACTGTTCTTCTAATTTATATGCTGTCCATTGACAAAAATGTAAGCGATTCTGAAAATCTCGTTCTTCTAACCCTGAGTATGAATGATATGGATGAATTACATATTTCCTAATTATTTTGGATTCTAAAATTTGACTTACATCTAACTGACGACTAATTTTCGTAGTACTAGTTTGGGGGTGTTCGACTATAATCGCAAGTGTGAGAATAATTACTTTTGATGATAACCAATAGCGATGCTTTTATAAATTTGACATACAAGTTTACCGGTTGTCTTTAACAGTTGACTCAGGCAGTCGTGCCCCATTCCAGCCTTTATTGGATGAACGAATATCTGGATGCACAGAACAGCGCTCGTAGTTCTTTATTTGACCGCTGATTGCTCCTATAGTGATTATCGCAGAAATTACAAAAGATAGGTATAGCACATTGTTAACAAAAATGAAGGAGAATAAAAAAGGAACAAATTGTCACAATAAAATATCGGGTGTTCTATTAAAAAAAATAAGGTTTTGGTATGCGAAAATTTCGGGAAATAGGCTTTGAAAAAACACGGTTTTTTAAAGTATTGTCGAGTGCAACCAAATCATGCACAATTTTCTTAGCCACATGCACCACCAAAGTTAATGTTTTTATTTTTAAAAACAATGCAAAAATGTTTTTTTTTCTGAATACGTGTTTTGGTCAAAAATCTACAAAAAAAATTAATAATTCGAAAACTATTGGCTTAATTTTGAAAGGGAAAAACAATTAAATAGGCAATTTAAAGCAGTGCTAAAAATCCAAAAATATATAGGTTGAGTCATTTAAAAAAGACAAGCTTAATGCATTTCCGGTGAAACCAGAAGTGCGTAAGAGCTTAAATTTTTTGAATATGCGCTCCAAGCAACCATGAATCTTCCACTAATTGCTTTTTCTCTTATTTAAAATACAAAAGAGCAATCGAAGAAGCAGCTACTAATGACTCACCCTGTACAAATGCTTCAGAGATATTTTCACTTAGCAAAATTACATTGATTATTCCAAGGTATTTCAGAATAAACTTAGAATTGTCGATTAAACTAAACTAAAATTTTATTATATGTAAAACGACTTGCTTACGGGTCATATCGCATAAAAAACAATCTAGCTTATGCATAAATTGATATGCTTATGAACGTAGTTAAGACGTCTCCTAATATGGAATCGACAATCTAACGAGTTTTTTTTTTTGATGCAGTTGTTATATGTATATGATCAAATTAATATCGGAATTTGTGGATGGATAGATTTTTTCTGATAGGCACCACGTTATTAATCATTTCTAAGTAATGAATTTCAAAATTACCTTAGTAATTTCGACTGGGTACTATAAATTGCAATTAAAATAATATTATCCTGCAAAATAAATACGTAGAGAACTTGACGTGATGCCTTATATACAGATAAATTTAATATTAATTATGACGTAAGATGTAATCAGCTAACGGTAAATGTTGTTTCTTTTACGTAAAGAAGAGTGTAATGAAGTACTAGTAACTATACATTATATAATAAGTATCTATTTCATTATTGTCCGTGATTCGTGCAATTTCAAAATTGAATAATATTTAATATTATATGATATTTTTTGTTAATTCCCTCAATTTCATTCTTTTTGTATTCAAATTATAACGTGTCCGTCATTACGATAAAATAATAATAATAATAATAATTCTTTATTTACCGACAGGCCAATGCCCAGGGAAAAATAAATTAGAAGATTTATGTACCAACAGTCTAGGGTGACTCAAAATTTCGAAAATTTCGAAATTTGAAACGCATACCCTGTTGCAATTTAAAAATCATCGGGTTAATTACTTTTTTTAAATGTATCGTAGTAAAATTATACTTCATTCACATTAAGAATGCAGCGTTGGATCAGATAGGAGAACATTTCCCGAACTGTGATTGGCTGTTACGCCCGACCGATTTACATTAAAAAAATTTCGAATCAAGCAAGATTAAGTATGATTTCCATACACATAAGCAAAATAATATTATCTGATTACATGCGTGATTATTAAAAATATACGTCTTGTTGTGCCTGGACAATTATATATAACGTAAATTACATTAATTTTTTTAGTCTTGCATTTCTATACGAGAACGAATGTGAGGTTAGAATTATTTATTATTATTCAACTATAGGAAGCTATAGGTCAGGTACATTATTTGAAAACATAATTTGAATTTGTTGTAGTTATTTTACAAATAAATAATTTGAAGTGGAAGTTTGAGGTTAAGAGAATAAAATTGACATTTATATTTCAAACCACCCGCCATTGTTTATTTCTATGATTGTGCCAGTGTCATACAGACGCCGATTGTTGCGCTATCTACTGCATTCTTAACGTGAATGAAGTATAGTACAATTTTTTGTCTTGGTCAAATAAAGTAATATTCTCTTGTGTATATTTCGGTATAGTAAGGCCATCTATAAATCACTTTAAAAACGCTCGTCTTAAGTCGGTAAGCTAGTGTAGGGTTGGTGCAATTATCTGTAATTTATTCTTTATTCGTCAGTCAACATTAATTAGACTTCGCATTGTTTTAATTTTATGTAGTTTCTTCCTTAATAATTTTTAACATTGTAATTCAAATTTAATTAATTCGGCTTTGTTAGAGTTTTTATTTTTCTGTTCTTCTTCTTTACCCACTTTACGGTGCAGTTGAATTGACATCTTCGTCGCGTACGTGAAGCCATTGTTGGTTTTGATCGTCGTCTTGTAATAAGCTAATCGTGTGTTTAAACCATTGAATCTTCATTTAAGCTGTTGGATGGATTAAAATCTATAAGCATCGTCAATTGGCGGAGTATTTTTGAATGGGATTCTGTATCAAGACAATTTGCCATTGCTATTGGATTTATTCGTAGTGCAAATTTTCTATTATCGGCTTATATCGGATTAAAATTAGGTTAAATCCACCCATTTGGCTTGTGAGACAGTATTTACGTTCATTCAAATACCTATTAGGACGTTTTCCTATGAGTCAGGTATTTATTTATTTCTTTATTTAAATTTGTTAATATCTCATTTTCATGCCACGTGTTTATTTTTCTGTTAACATTTTTACTTTCTTATACGTAGTATAAGGAAGTATTGTGATGACGAAAATTTTCGACCTCGAGATTTTTGCAGATGTCCACGTTTTGAAGTCCCCTGATACCAAAAAAAGTGGTTTTTAAAAAATGTCTGTGTGTCTATCTGTCTGTGACCACGATAGCGGTCAAGCCGCTGTAGATATCTATTCCAAATTGTGAACAGTGAAAAAATCGAATTTTGCAAATATTTCGTCAATTACTAAGCTTAAACAAATTTATAAAGAATTCAAATGTACTCAAAATTAAATTTGAGACAAATTGTCTTAAAAAAGTTTTTCGAAATTCTAACTGGAAGTAGGTCTTTTACTCTTATCGAAAACCAGTTTTGTGCGAATATCTCGCAAGTCATGCTTTCTAGGCAGGTACATTACGAATATATAAGTATTTAAATTATAATTTTAAATATCTTTTGTATAAAAAAGATTTCAAAATTCGGACCGGAAGTACCACTTTTACTTTTACCGAATAGCGATTTTTTGCAAATATGTCGTAAATTATGCATTCTATATATATTTATTAAGAGTACAAAAGTATTTAGAACTGGATTTGTAATATTTTTTGTATATATGAAATTTCAAAATTCGGACCGGAAGTAGCACTTTTACTCTTAGCGAGTAGCACTTTTTTTCGAATATCTTGCAAAGTATGCATTCTATAGCGATTTATTAAGAGGATGAAAGTACATAGAATAGGATTTTGAATAAGTTTTGTATACAAAAAATTCTTAAAATTGTATAGTTTGAAACGCTCATACGTATAAAAAAGTCGTGTGGTGGCCACACCTAATTTTTTCTTATGCGAAGAATTAATTAGTCTTTCTATTGGGGAAATAATACTCAGAGATTTATTATCTTGGCGAAAACAGACAGGGTAATAATTAGAATAGTAATTTTGGAGATGTTTTAAAATCCTAATGGAAAAACAAATTACAATCTGGTATTAATTAGAAAGAAAAAAGTCTTTCTTTCTAATTAATTGTTTAAAATTCACAAGTGCTCACTTATCAAGATTTACAATCTGGTATCTTTATTTTGCTGTTTTCCTTTGTTCATGAAAAAAAAACCTCGCAAAATATTCCGTCAATAACGGTCACAATACATCCAGATAATAACAAACATAAAATATTTTAATTAAATTATCGTTACTTCTTCAGCAGTCACGTATTCTTACACGTGACTTTTTATTATTCTATTACTATACAGTTACTCTGAATGTATTAAACTTCTTGTCAATCTCTTTATTATTTGGCAAAAATGGCAAATAATGACGATCTGTGTAATTTGGATCTAGTCAAATATTTGATTACATTTTTTTTTGAAATAGCAATTAAAAAATAGTTATAATAACAGCTTATATATACACAATTAAATTACAACTGTATTTTTTAATAACCAGTAAGATATATATACATACATATATACATGTGGTAGTTAAAAGACTATTAAAGAACAGTCAATCATGTCAGTGATATTAAGGAAGTTCACTCGAGTCAGTCGTAATGATTCAGTTTCTCATCATTTTCTAAACGTTAGTTTTCAGACATGCCGCTTGCTGGTCATAAAGATAATGACGTATTAACATTGTCTACACATAAGACTACTTAAACAAATTCGATTTAGACAATGTAGTGATCATCAATCATGGAAATATGTTTCTCCTTATGTTTCCTTCGAATATTAACGCCTTTTAAGTTTTAAGTAAACGGACTAGTATAGTGTTCATACCTAGATGCAATTTGCAACAGTATATCTTAATATGTGCAAGAACTGCGCTTGCGATATGTAACTTAGTACATTAATGATACAGGTCTGAGTAAATTAACTGTTTGAAATTTATCGTAAATACATTAGATGAACCATATATTGTTTTTAGTTTAGAGAAATGGTGGAACAATCTACCGTAAATTGTGCAAAAAATGTTTTGGCTTTGTTACTTCGCTTCTACGTCTTTAGAGGGGAAGCAAAATTGTCATTTTCGGTCTTTGAAAAAAGAAATTACCAGAATCTCGAGTTGTCTAAAAGTATTTTGGTAGTACATGAAATGATAGTTCACAATAACAGATTACAAATATGTACGTTTCATGTACAACACAAATGCCTATTTCGGTATATTAAGCTTTTTTGAGCTTTCAATTGGTGGCCATGTAATTTGATTTTGATGGGTGCAAGTGGTGAATACATATCAAAGATGCAAGTTTGCATTCACTTTTTATGGGCAATTGGTGACTTGACTAAAAT
Source organism: Amphimallon solstitiale (assembly GCA_963170755.1). NCBI lineage: Eukaryota > Metazoa > Arthropoda > Insecta > Coleoptera > Scarabaeidae > Amphimallon > Amphimallon solstitiale. Next base: position 14,883,378 of record OY720683.1, on the reverse strand, counting down.
TAAAATTCTTCATGGGTTAATCCCCTTGTAAAAACATCGACCAAAAAAGCTCGAGTTAGCATAAAGTATTTTAGTAGTACATGAAATGGTAGATCCCAATGAGTAGATATCGAATATGTACGTTTCATGTACATCGTTATTGCCTATTTCGAGACGTTTAGCTTTTTGAGCTTTTAATTGGTTCTTAGTACATATTTCAATTTTGAAGAATGCTAGAACGGAATGTAGACCAACTTCCCAATTTTTCATTTTGAAAAAAAAGACCTCGAGTTGTGCAAGTATATGTTAACAGTATTTTAAGATTTTAAGCTTGGGTGAGCTTTTGGTTGATGTTTTTTTTAATTTTAATGGGCGATATCACGAAAAGTAGGTATGCAAAAATCAAAATATTTACATAATCTTTTCATTGCAATTGGTGACCTCTTCAATATTGCGATAATTAGAATAGTCTTTTAATAATAATTGTTATTTCCCCCCTATTATTCAGGCCTGAAGTCTTTCTTGAAATTTATTATTATTATTATTATTATGAGAATTTGAAATATGGTAGAGAAGTGAGGGTGTTTCTATATTTCATAATTTGAAAAGCACATTATCAAGTTGATATGTATTGTTTTTCTTGGACAAATACACAACGTGTTTCAAAAAGAACTTCATCTTAGTTGGTACTGAGTAATAATAATTGCAAATTGCCACTTGCCTTTTATTTATAAGTAATTATTTAGCTGTCATTTTGACATTTGTCATTTTGTGACTAGCAATTTATTTTTTTCTGACAAATAAGTTTTTTTTTTACATATAAACAATACTACTAAATACTGTACACACTGCAAGAAAATAGTTTTATTATTGAAGCATATTTCCGAAGTGCACAATATCTTAATGGAGAATGGCAATATTCCTACGCGGAATGTAAGTGACAGTTTCATTTGCAGTTTCCTAATAGAGACGTGGATAATACCGCTTTACATCATCACATTCGCCTAGTCGTGGAGAAGTTTCAGGCTATAGGATCTGTGTTAAAAGGCAAAAGTTCTGGTAGACCACATACACAACAAAATATTGTTGACCGCGTACAACACCTTGTTGGAGAAAATTCACATAGTTCGTCGTTTATCACTTTAAACTAACGTATGTTTTAGTACTGCCCATAAAATTTTGAGGCTTCGCTTGCATATGTATGCAGATAAAGTATCGGTTGTTCATCAGATCTTATCTAGAGATCATTCTAGTCGGCTTAATTATGCAATTTCTTTCAAGAAAATTTAAATAATGACGAAATTCTAGATCCAAGTTTCTTTTTACTGATGAAGCATGGTTTCATTTAAGCGGGTTTGAAAATAAACAAAATAACAGAACATGGTCTAGAAATAATCCATACAATCGCATCGAAGTTCATTTACATCCTGTTAAAGTCGGAGTATGGTCAGCTGTATTTCGTCGTAGAATAGCAGGACCAATACTTTTCACAATAAAATTAATGGCCAACGATACCGAAAACTGTCATTAATACCATTTTTATTACTCAATTGAAACAGGATGAATTCAATGGTGGTTATTTCCAGCAAGATGGGGCTACTGCTCATACAACTCGTGAAAATTTAGCGCTTCTAGAACATTATTTCCCTCATCGAGTTATAAACAGACGTGTTTGGCAAGCTGGATCGCCAGAGACTATTTTCGGATAGCTATAAATTGAAGTATGCAAGACAATAATTAATAATTTAAATGACCTGATGAATACAATTACAATTAAATGTAATGAAATAAGATCAAATGTATTACAGAATATTTTTGACAACATGAAACGTCGTATTGTATTATACATTGTTCCGCTCGCTTCACCTTAGGATTGTCCTGGCAGAAAGGGAGGCACATATGGCGCTAACGGTAAATAGAATAATGTTATCAGGTCCAAAATTAGAGATGTGCCCGATTGTCGGAGTTTCACACCTGTAGCTTCGTCCAACTAAATTTATGAAAGTTTCGGAAATTTATTGTTTGTCACCTTCAACCTGCCTTACCTTACTTCCCTAGTGTGCGTTGGAAAAGATGGGGTGGAGCCTGTGCCTCTAACTCTCGGTTTTAGGGGATGGGTCACTCAGAATACTGAAGGTGGATGACTCTTAGGCGCCAGCTGTCATTCTATTTCAGGCCCACTCCAATAAGTTACTTATTCCGACGGCGAAAATAACTTAGGTACACTAGGTATAGTAAGACATTCATACACGATATAAACAACAATAACAATTTTATTGTTAGTAGTATGGAATCATAGAATGCTAAGATGCACAGAGAAAATTATAATAATCCCATAAATGGGTGGATCACCATATACATAATACAAATTGAATTTTAAAAATAAAGAACTATCTATATTTAAAGCATCTATACAACGCCAGAAGAGCATAAATGCGCTTAAAAATTGAAAATTCAGATCTGGCAACCGCAAGAGAGCACTTAAGAAAAATTGAATTTTTTTTTTAAAAAAAACTTGTATACATTCAAATCCTGATTGATTAATTAACTTACAAAAGAAATTAAGGCGGAACGAGATCTCGCTATACATTAATGCCTCTTCAGACATTACACACTGTATGTATATGTGTATTGAAAAAAAAACAAATTAGCTAACTATAAACTATGTAACTTATGAAAACAAAAATTATGGAAGTCAATTAAACTAGAAATCTTCAATCAAGCCGATCCGTTTGGCATCGGACATAAAAACTTGTCAAATCTTAAAGATTCACTTATAACGTTAAAGAATATAAAATTACAGGTAACAATGCAACTTATGCCAATGAAATTAATTTAAAACAGAACAGATAAATAAATTTCCAATCAAAACAATTATCTATATGATATGTATATAGATAATTGTTTTGACCGTGTAATTGCGCCCCTCCAGACATCAGATCCACAGGCACCCTCACAAGAAATAGTTTAATTCCGGGTCCAAAATGATGGAAATATGCCAACAAGGGTGGAAGATGGTCCAAATATTCCCATATATATAAACGCCCACGTGCTTAGCAGAAGAAAGGTTAACGTGATGGCGGCGATACTTCCGGAACCCACAAACGTGTTTGTACAAAAATGTGTACTACAGTACGACATAGAATAAAAAGCTAAAAAAAGGAAGACACGAAACAAGCATTAATCACTAGAAAGAAATTACGAAAAGTTAGAAATCTTACCGATCCATATACATATATGTACTTCAAACTAATTAAATCCTGCGTAATGCAGCAAAAAAAAAACTAAGTAACTACCAAAAATATATTGCCAGTTTTAAAGATTCACGATTTTAACGTGTGACTTGTACGGTAATTAGACAAATCCAGTCCATTAATTATACAGTGAGCACTGAATGAAGTAATTGGATCGCTTTTTGAATCCAACTAAATAGTTCGATCGATAACGGAAGAATGAAAATGACAGAACACGAGGTTGCGGTTGCAGAAGCCACCCGCTCAATGTGGAGCGACATCTGACCAGTTGAAAGAGAATTGTTACATAAAATATTTAAAAGATAGGGGACAGATTAATGAAAATCAAACAAAAAAGTAATTAAATAGAAATAATCGCAGATAATTATGCATCGACGTAAGGAATATAACAACATTAAACGGAAGGAAAATCTTAATGCTTCATAATAGCATAACCAATTGTACACACACGAGATGGCGCTACCGCTGCAAATTGAAGGAAAAATAACCAAAGTTAATTAAAAAATGAAGGAAACCACTTAATTACACGAGGTAATTAAATAGAACTAAATTAGATGAAAATTCCACATCCCGCAGAAAATAATTATACGTAATTCCAACAGTAAACAAAAGATTAATTCTAGGCGTCACTCGCAGGAAATGCAACAAAAATTATAGACTGCTAATAAGGTATAAGATACAAAAAAAAAATGTAACACCATTCAACAGATTGGTGACCATTTTGAACACTTTAGTAAATCATAATTCGCCATATCGCTCGATGATAAATTTTGAGAGCGACAGGTGGATAACCTTTATACTATTTAATCTATATCCGCATTTCAAGAATGCCGCAGATCATAATTTAAGGACAACTAGATGAAATTCTCTTTGAAACACACGGTATAATTTATATATATATTGAAACTAAATAAGAACTCCAAGTTTGTCCGGGTTATTCACATAGTAATGGTTGCCTCGGGTTTTAAAGTCAACCCTCATAAACATTATGCGCGTTCGTCTTTAATAATTCGCACTACTTCGTTAAGCGCAACCTATATACGTGCGTTCTCTTGTATCTGGTCGTATGCGAAAATTTGCGTAGTTGAACGCCTGATTAAACTTCTTTGAAGCAATCGTTCGAGCAATGCACGTGCTTTTGTGGTTGTTATCATGATAAAAACAGGCAGCATGCATATCGTCTTACAATATAATCGCAATGTCCATGCTTGATGATCAACCGCAAGATTTTGAAGTAGATAGATAAAACGGGGATTTGCTCGCGTGTGAAAATCTTAGAATTTCTAAGTTTTAGGTTGAATTACAAATTTAATGTGACATGCCGTTTCCTGAAGAAATACTGCAGTTGAATAATAAAAATTGAATACCCGAGAATTAACTTTTTGCGAAATTCATTTTTTGTCCGATTCTGACACAAAAAAAATCGCTCTATCGTTTGGGATGAAAACAGCATGGTGCAAGTAAAGAAGGTATGCTCTTCCGAAAACCAAAATCCGTCCAAGCCGCACAGGTCGAATGCGCGTCCTAGTTCATAGAGATTAGGCGCCATTAATGTTTATGTTTAAATGTGTGTACTTTGTGCGTTTGGTTATTTTGTGGTTTTTCCGTATTATAATACATGCTTTTTTATCATTTATTATAGACATTATTATTATATTTATATTCGTTAGATTTTATTTTAGTGTAGAACATTGGTTTAGTTGTGTAAATTATACACAATTATTCATAGAAATAGTGCTAAGTTGTATGTAAATTAAGTTTATAGTAAACCTGTAATATTTACGTTTAGATTACTTTAATATTCTTAGAGACGTTTTGCTTTACAAGAAAAATGTTTGCTTGTAAATCTTGTAATGTAAGGGCCTGCAAAAATCATAGTACAATAAAAGACCCGGACATTATGTATACTACATTTCATAAAGTGGAAAATAAAGTATAAAGTAAAATTCCAAAAAATGTCATTTTAGCTTTTGTTCGAACACTCACCTATATTAAATTAAGATCTATCAATAAAATATTAAGCTTAACGCATTTTAATATGAAAAAAAAATACAACAATTTGAAAATTAGTAAAAAAAACTGTCTTTTAATCCATCTGTATTGACCATTATTTTCCAAGAAAATAAATTGTTACTAAATGACTACACAATTTTTATTTCGCTATAATTTTTTGTTTGTTTATTATGCATACCCCGGCGATAAAATGAATCAAACTTTATATCATGAGCTGTCTAAGCATAAGGATACGGAACCACTTCATACCACTTTCATATATTATTATGATTACGTTGTAATAATATCAAGAACGAATAAATCATTGGTGTTACTATGACAAACTTGGAATTAGGTAAATTCAACTAACTACTTTCAGAAATGTATACATACAGTAATAATAAATACACACATTTACTTATGCTGACACTGCTTACACTATCTGCAAAGGTAATAAAGTATAAACATTCCTTGCTTGTTTTTTAGGCAAGCTGAAAATATTAAGAACATCTTTTCTTGAAGAATTTACACACATCAAGAAAATATAATTTTTATTTGGATTGGATTATGATTGAAAATTAACACATTTTAGTGTTCTCTAGTTAAGTTCCGTATTTAATAATTTTAAGCTACTAGAAAATAGAAGACATTTCTTTTTAAAAAAAGTATAATTAGTTGTTCTAAAAGCATAATTAATAAATAGGTAAGTGGGTTAAAAACATTAATATAAAAATTTATGAAAGTTAATAAATTTTATTATCACATCTACATAATCTTACTCTTAACATTATTCCTATTATTATTATTATATCTTTTTTTGATTATACGTTATGTTATTTCCATCTCTGATAAAGACTTTATTGACATGGCGCGACCTCTGAATTCACAACTTTATTAAACTGACAGTACTAGAAGGTCGAATGCGCGTCATCATAGATGCGCAAGAGCATACTTTTTTTTACTTGTATCATGGAAAACAGCACAAATGCAGTTACATATTTAATTCGCGTTAAACCTGTCCACTTTTTCCAATCTGATTTGTACCTGAAATGGATAATACCTAATTTAGTCCAGTTGTCATACCTAAAGTATTCATAAAATTATGATTGCATAGTGTCGTGCGTACTCCAGCAAAATGGCCGAGACAATTGATTCAGATGACATATGATCCCGACAAAAACGAGACAGATAATAGTGACTCTTCATCAAATAACACATGCACCCCAAATAAGACGAAAAAAAGGTAAATGTCCAGAAAGAGTGTAAGCAAAACAAAAAAAAAAATCTGTAGAAACATTGGATATCTGACAAAAGCAAAACTAATTTTAAAAATTTTCCACTAGTTAATATAAATGCATAGAACATAAAGAGCATAAAAAAATTATCGATATGTTTTTATTTATAAATATTTGTTTCCAAAGAATAGATATTTTCATCATGAAAAGAATTGTACCTATGCATCTTATAAAAAGTGATAGTATCAAATTACACTTACATTAGTATATTAATCGTACAAAGACTAAACAAAATTAAGGAGTGCTTGGAATCACTGAATTGGCAATACGACAACCTCATTGGGACCAAGGACGTATAACTTTTACTCTCAATACAATTCAGTTTCGAGCGTAAACGACTGCAAATCTGCACATTAGAATTTTTTTATCCAACCTTTATTTCATAACATTCTTAGTGATGATGTTAAGACTAAAAATATCCAAATAGTCTATTTCAAGATAATTATAGTGCATAAATAAGACCATTAAGGATCTTTTGTGCTAATCCCTCTAAAATCCGGAGATGGCAAACACAAATTTTAAGTACCGGGAAACTATCTGTGCCGGCTTAAGGGTATTAAGAAAATAAAGGAATTAATTTATAATCTTAATATTTAATTCAATATATAATAAATTAGCGAGCAAAATGTATACTTGTATTTCACATATTGACATTTCGTATAAATACACGTTCATATTATAATACACGTACATTTTTATTATTTCTAATCAAATATTGAGAATACAGGCATGTAGAGTGTTTCTCATATCGATTATTTTCATTGCATACCACCTGCCGTGTTCAAGCAACCTGTGCGGGAGCTTGCACTGAAAAGTAGGAAATGATACAGAAGTGATTTTCGATTTTTTGATATATAAACTTTAATTTGGCACAGCCGAATAAAATATATCAAAGAAAATAAGGTTATTGAAGAGCTAACGTTAGTATGTAAGCTTGCCAATGGGGTGTTAAATTTTGACATGCAGTAAGTTTGAAAGAAACACATTTAGAAAAAAAAGACCGATTACACGAGCCCTGTCGTAAATTAAGGTGGAAAGAATTGAAGCCACATGGTCAGTAACTACATATGAATATACAGTAGAATACGAAAAAATATCGAGGAAGAATAGTCACTATCATCGGCGTGTTGTCAACTTTAAAGTCAGAAAGCCGGCAAATGTTGGACAGTTTGCGAATAAAAAAGTGCATTTAGTTGGCTAATCACCTGAGAACGTAAGCGAAGCGATAAAAAGGGAACGATATTTTCGTTTTTTTCTTCTTTTTGTTGAATAAAGACCCTAAATTTATAAAGTTCAATAACTTCTGTCAAACAGTTACATGGGCGCCAATGAGCAGACTCGATGTGTATAGGTAATGAAAAAGAAATGAAGAAATGCAGAGTTTAAGAATGGTTTTTTGATTGATAAAATGTGAAATCTTTTAGATATGTATTATTATTATTACCAGCACATAATAAAATATCTTCCATCCTTCCCTCTATATTATTATAAATTGTCAATAAAATTAAAATGTTTATCACATTAAGTATAATAACAACAATAACAAGTTTTCAGCTCTCATTTTTATATGTGCTGATCAGAATGAATGACCGTAGTATATTGTTAAAATAAAATGTAGTTATACCGTGCCTTCAAATACTTTCCGCGTTAGAGACGGCCATGCTTTTTTGTAATGGTTGGTGGTAGTGTATAATTTTAATAGTTTGGTTATGTCATGTATGCGTCTGTAATATGAATTTAAGTATGACAGCTGTCAGAATTTGAAGTATTTAGAACGTTTAGCATGTACACCAACATTGATTACTTAAAAACTTCAAAAACAGCCTACTCTAATGCGGAAAGTATTTGAAGGCACGGTAGTTACAGAGGGTCTGCGAAATAACAATAGGTGTCGGGCACATTCATGTCATCAAGTTCGCTTTTCTATTACCGTTGCAAACACCGATAAATTTAACAAGGGTCTACGCAAAATATCCGTGTTGAATATGAAGGTAGGTCGGCATAGCTGACAATGACAACTAAACATTCATCGTTAGATTGACTTAAATATTACAGGAAACGTCACAATTGACAAACAAAAATCCGTTGACGTTTGATTAACGATGGCAGTCGCACGAAAATTCAATTGCAGGTTATCGAACATCAAGACGATCGATCAATTTCAGTTCGTGATGACATCTGAACTGCTTTCATGATGACAATTATAGCGTGTATATATATATATGTACAGAGGCTTGTCGACAGTTTATGATATCGGACAGTAGGAAAAGCATCATGGCACTGTTCGAGTTTTACAGGAAATTGAAAGAAAAGATGTAAGCGGATGCGAAGAAGCGGATTCAAGCTCGAAGAGATTGTTCGACAGCTAGTTAAATTTTTATAAAACATGAATTCATGATAGTGACATTTAAAAAAGTTTGTAATTTTTTAATGCGATAATGATTAAAAGGCGAAGTTACTATAAAAAAAAGCGTGCACCTTTGGATGATCGTAATCGTACTATGTTATGAATTCTGTATTTTTATGGAAATTCAATACAAATTTGATCCACACCGAGCACCTGCTGACCTTTCACATGTCACTTATCTAAAGCGATCCGACTGACGGTGACACATCCGTACAGATCACGCCGCGCCACATTTGGATATACTCGCGACGCGTGTGAACGAAGATCGCTGAGGGAAAAGTGCCGCTTTTACGACTGGCAATAGACGACACTGTGCGATCAGTTGTTCACAGCGTACCTTGTGTGGGACTGCCCAAGGGTTTTCGCATTAACATAGGGTCACTTCAGGTCATCTGTAGGTCCGCCGGATCAAAGATATTGTATTGCGGTAAAAGTGTGTGCCACACAGAACATGTACACACGCGGATGCATTCAGATATGTATGTATATAGACAGACACATACCAGATGTTTGAAATTTAGAGCCACTATTATCTTTACTATTTTATTATGAGCAAAACAACAAAAATGCGACTCGCTGTGAAGGTATATGCGAATATGTAAGACCTATATATTTTCAGTCCTTTTTATGTATGTCTGAGGGGGTAGTAATGATGATATGACATGCTGGGGCTTGACATGATATCCAGGGCGGGAAATGTTAAATTGAGATTGCGTAGACATCGTTTTACTTCTGCCTGAAGTTGGTAGGTGGCGCATGTTATATTCTGTTGATGTAATTTTAGGATCAGACATGATACTTCAGGGCTTAGCTGCACAGAATTGCCTGTATTTGTTGGTTATTATTAGTAACTATGGTAACTATATAACTTTTTAAATATTTTTGTTGACGTTTTTAAAATTACAAATATTTACTTATTTCTTAAAATTGCATGTACGTAAGTATTTATTCTGCATAATTCGAGTAATTTATTTATTTATTAGCACTTTTTTCTAGACTTCCTATACTCCATTCAGTCTAAGAATAAAGCATTGGGAAAGATAGGGCTTAAAATAAACGTTTGTGATTGGTTGAAATCGAGTGTGCATTTACACCGGCAAAATAATCGCATTTAGCTCGTTCTGTCAAAAATTTGTTTACTGACAGTTTTGTTCAAAGATTTTGTCGATTTCCGTATTTTACATAGTTATTTGTTGTTAATATTCTTAAAAAATAGTTCTTCTTAGAACTCGCAAGTGAAATATTCATTTGTTAAGGTATTTTATCAATTTCGTTAACTTTCTTTTCGTAATCGCTAATATTCTATAGTATGGCGGAAGCAGGTCCAGGTCCTTCAAAAAATCGTAAAGGGAAACACATAAGATCTGGACAAAGGCAAATGGCTTATAATGTGTACATTAAGGATAAAAACAATATGTCTAAAACAGCTGCAGTCAATCAAACAGCAGAGGAAGTGGGTATTAATAGGAATACAATGTACTGCATTATTAAAGAAATGGAATTATATGGAGTTCCAATTTCTCCTCCAAGAAAAAGAAATTATCGTCATACTTACAATAAATTGGATGAAGCACAAAAAAGTACAATTAGACGACATGTGCATTCCTTTTTCTTGAGGAATGAGTTACCAACTTGTATAAAAATGTACGTAAATGTCAAAATATAATGATATCAGATATGTATATCCCTGCTATCCATCTGACAGTAAACATATGTTTTACTTGTTTTCAAAATACAAAGTTCATCGTGTGTAAACTGTGCTCATATTGTAGCGCCATCTACTTTATTCTTAGACTGAATGGAGTATAGTAATTATGCCGACAGGAAAATATTATGTGTCAAATTGTGACCAAAATGTATAAGTTTTCCACATCCAAAATCAATTCGTTTTCATGAGTGGTAGGACGCTAAAAAGAAAAAAAAAGAAAAGATCGACGATTTCCATTTAAGAAATAAATAAGTTTAAATGTAAGAATAATTTAGAATGCTTTCTCCTTAATATTTTGAAATAGAAATAAATTTTGCATATAAAAATAAAGCGTTACTAAAAAAAGATATGATAAGAATAGAAATATATAATATTTACATTTCCCGGTTCATCGGTTTGATCCATTTTAGTACTGCCTGCAGTTGGCAGGCGGCGCTAAACATTGTCTAAACTTTTTACTATTAAGTTATACTATCTTCTAGTATAGTGATCTGTGATGATATCTGTTGTGTAAGGGTTTTTATTATTTAAGATTGGTAGCGATTGGTAGTTTTAGACTAGAATAGGAGTTTTGTCAACGAACTAGATACAGAGATGATGGCTTCTAGTAGCGCCATACACATGTATAAGATTTAATATCTGTTACTGTAGCTTTGTTAATAAAGTGTTTTAAAATGAAAAGTGTGTTAACGTTTAATTAAAACGAACCCACATAAGAAACAACAAAACATGGTGTAAGAAGTATTAATTAAAACGTGATAACAATCCTGATAACATACTAGTTCCCGCCAACAGATAGGTAACGAAAACAAAATGGAGTGCAAACCACCAGAACAATTTTCCATGGAAGATTCAATTAGTAAATGGCCGAAATGGAAACAAAGGTTCGAGATTTTTATGCTAGCATCAGGAAAAAGTAAAGAACAGGAAGATGTAAAAATTGCCTTACTGTTACATACAATAGGAGAAACAGGTCTGGATATATACAATACCTTTCCTAAGGATAATATAAAAACACTAGAAAATGTCCTACACTGTTTTGACCAGTATTTTCTACCCAAGAAAAATATAACAATGGAAACATTTAAATTCAATAATATTATTCAAAAGGAAGATCAAACCATTGATTCGTTTATAACTGAATTAAAAAAGCAAGCTGCTAACTGCGAATTCATGTGCTCAAAGGACAACTGTAAACAGTCATATATTGACAGAATGTTAAAAGACAGAGTAATTCTAGGAATTAATGACAAACAAATACAACAAAGATTAATTAGAGAACCTGACATGAGCCTTGAAAAAATACAAGAATACTGTAAATCTGTAGAATTATCCGAGCAGCATATAAAATTATTAACTCCAGAAGAGCGAGTCAATGCAGTTTCACTAGCACTAATTAAATGCAAAAGATGTGGCTTTGAACACACGAGAGGGAAATGCCCTGCATACAACAAAACTTGTGCTGTATGTCAGAAGAAAGGACATTTTGCAAAAATGTGTCGCTCGAAAGATAAAAATCAACTATCCACATCAGATTTCAAAAATTCTAGAAAGGATGCAAAAGATAAAAAAGAGAAAAATGAAAACCCAAGATACGAAGAAAAAATAGAAGAAATCCAGACATCGAATGAAGACAATTCAAATATTCTACAAAGAAAAACCGAACTAAATCAAGACAACTATGTTGAAATTTATGAACATAAAGAAAATTCTTTGAATGTATCATGTTGGTATGAATATGTTTTAATTAATAATCATAATATTAGATTTAAATTAGATTCAGGTGCAGAATCAAGTGTATTACCACTAAAAATTCTCAGCAAATTAAATATTCAGAAATCCTCTATTATTCCAACTAAAAGTATTATTCTTTCTTATGGAAATTTCAAAACTAATGTACTAGGTGAATTAATTTTAAAATGTAGCTATAAAGATAAATCTTGCAATTTGAAATTTCTAATTGTAGATCTTGATTCTGAACCGATATTAGGATTAACAGACTGTATAAAATTCAAATTAATATGTCGCTTAAATGCAATTGAGAATAATTTACTTGATAAGTTTACGTTATTACCAAATAACAAAAATGACCTTTATGAACAATTTATGGAAATATTTAATGGTCTTGGCTGTATACCAGGATTCGTAGATATAAAATTAAAAGAAAATGCAATTCCAGTCATTCAGACTCAGAGAAAAGTACCATTATCACTACATAAAAAACTTAAAGAAACTCTAGATGAATTAGAAGAAAAAAGTATAATTTCAAAAGTAAATTATCCTACTGAATGGGTAAATTCTTTAATGATAGTAGAAAAACCCAATGGTTCCCTTCGCTTATGTCTTGATCCCAAACCACTAAATAAATTTATTTGCAGAGAACATTTTATAATACCCAAATGTGATGATATTTTAAACAATTTGGTAGGTAAGACCATGTTTTCGGTCATAGATATGAAAGATGGGTTTTGGCAGATCCAACTTAATGAAAGCAGTTCTAACTTATGTACTTTTAATTCCCCCTTTGGTAGATATAAATTTAATCGAGTACCCTTTGGCTTAAATTCAATACCTGAAATATTCCAAAGAAAAAATATGGAAATATTTGGTGATATACCTGGTGTAAGTATATATTTTGACGATTTAATCGTTACAGGTTCTAATGAAATAGAACATGATAAAGCATTCAAAACTGTCCTAGAAAGAGCTTTAAAATACGGAATTAAATTTAACTTTAGTAAATTACAATATAAACTAGAAGAAGTAAATTTTTTGGGCCAAGATATCTCAAAAAAAGGTGTTCAACCCTCAAATAAAAATATTAATGCTGTCTTAGCTCTAGAAATACCAGAAAATAAGAAAGATTTACTTAGAATTTTAGGACTATTTAAATTTTTTTCTAAGTTTATACCGAACTTAACGCAATTAACTTTTCATATGAGAAATTTAAGTAGAAATGATATCAAATTTATTTGGACAGATGCTCATCAATCCGAATTAGATACTTTAAAAACTTTGATCACAAACAAACCAATATTAAAGTTATTTGGTGAAAATAAAAAAATTACTATTCAAACTGATGCTTCTAGTAAGGGCATGGGTTGTGTTCTGTTACAAGACGGATATCCCGTATCATTTGCATCTCGATCTTTGAATCACGCAGAAGTCAAATACGCTCAAATTGAAAAAGAACTCCTCAGCATAACATTTGCTTGTGAAAAATTTAAATTTCTAATTTATGGCAGAGAGATAGCTATACAGACTGACCATAAACCATTAATCCCGATATTTAATAAGAGTTTGGATAATGTTAATGCTCGTTTACAACGAATGTTATTAAAGTTATTAAAATATAAGTTAAATGTTGAATATCTCCCCGGATCGAAAATGTACGTAGCTGATACTTTAAGTAGATCCTACATTAAGACAAATACACCAGTAGATGAAGAATTGGAGTATATGGTGCATTCACTTTCCTTAAATGTCCCTATGACTCCAGAAAAGAAAGTAACTTTTCAAAATGCTATTGATAAGGACATAATTCTGTCAAGAGTTAAACATTTTTGTTCTACAGGCTGGCCTAAGTCCAATAGAGCTCTAGATGGAGAATTAAAATATTATTTTGCTTTAAGGGATGATATATTTCTCTCAGATAATCTATTGTTTTATAATACTAAAATTATTGTACCTTCACAATTAAGAAAGGAAATGTTAAAATTAATTCATGAGGCCCACTTTGGAATACAAAAATCTAAATTACGCGCTAGACTAGTAATGTTTTGGCCAAAAATGTCAGCTGATATTGAAAATTTTATAAATGAATGTGAAATATGTCAAGTAAATAAACCAGCTAATAAAAGAGAGAATCTTATAACACACGAAATTCCAAATCGACCCTGGCAATACTTGTATTCTGATTTTTTTGAGTATAAAAATCAAAACTATTTATTAATCGTAGATTCTTATTCACATTGGATGGAAGTGGTTCCTACTTCTAGCAAAACGGCAGAAACTGTTGTTAAAGTTTGTAAAGAAATATTTTCAAAATTTGGTGTACCGGATAAATTCTTTGGAGATAACAATCCGTACAATAGCATATGTTTCCGGGATTTTGCGAGAAACTGGAACTTTGAAGCTGAATTTTCTAGTCCGCATCACCACCAATCAAATGGTTTAGCCGAAAAATACGTGGACATAGCAAAAAGAATGTTAAAGAAAATGAAAAATTATGATGATTTGCCTAACTTTTTATTAGAGTATAGAAATACCCCATTACCAAGCATAGGTTATTCTCCTTCTCAACTACTTTTAAATAAATTGGTAAAAACAAAAATTCCTACAGCTATAGAAAATTTAATGCCTAAAATTATAGAAAGCCCTACTGTTACAGATAAATTAAGGAGTAATTCTAAAAAACAAAAAAAACACTATGACAAATCAGCAAAAGATTTACCTCCTTTGAATATAAACGAAAATATTTTATTTCAAAAAAATAAAAGATGGGAAAAAGGTAAAGTGGTGGAAAAGTATAATGATCGTTCCTATATTGTTAAAGATTTAAATAATAATAAATTTAGGCGTAATCGGAAGCTAATTAACAAAACAAAAATAAGCTTCAATAAAAGTAATTTTTGCCCTAACTTGCATTATGTTTACGAAGACCTTCTGGTTAGTGAAACAGATATTAACGATGTTAACCCTGATAATGTTGTAGTGCCTGTTGAAACTATTATTAATCTTGATGATACTATAATAAATAGTGTAATTGATAATGATGTAAATCCTAATCGTAGTGACAATGATGTATCTATAGATAATGATATTATGAATGTAAATGATAATGACTTATTTATAAGAAATCAAAATAAACCTGTAAATACAAGAAGTATGAGAACTTCTCGGCCGCCTCAAACCTTAAGTGACTATGTCTTATATTAATGTATTAACTTAAAAAAAAAAAAAAAAAAAGAAAAAGCGTGTTGTGTAAGGGTTTTTATTATTTAAGATTGGTAGCGATTGGTAGTTTTAGACTAGAATAGGAGTTTTGTCAACGAACTAGATACAGAGATGATGGCTTCTAGTAGCGCCATACACATGTATAAGATTTAATATCTGTTACTGTAGCTTTGTTAATAAAGTGTTTTAAAATGAAAAGTGTGTTAACGTTTAATTAAAACGAACCCACATAAGAAACAACAAAACAATATCTACTTTCACTTTTCAACGTGAACTTAGCGTTGTATAGAAATCACTAATTTATAATTTAAATCATCATTGGCGTTCCCTACCATATTTATTATTGTCCATATGAGTGTCAAATAAAAGTCATAAGTGTGGTTATAAGTAATGATGCATTTTTTAAACTGCACAGACATATTGATATTCAAATAATTATATACCGTTTTGTTGCCTATGTTCGCAACGGGTAGCGGAATGAACAAGGAGTATGGAAATACTCCGTAGAAATACGTATTTTAGAATATCCCCATAATCAAATTGAGCACAATATAACCTGAAACTTCATATTTACTCATGCAGAAATAAACTCTTTGAGACACCACAAAAAAGTATATCTTCCAAGACGCCTAACATGCGATGGCTGGAACCACAGACTAAACAAATCCAGACCAGCAATTACTAGATAGAAAAATATCCAAGATCTTCTATCCTTGTCACACATGAATGAACGTGTACGAAGATGGCGCTTGCAGCATATTGGCGCGAAATTTGAAATGAGCTTGTTCTTAGAATATGCGTATTTAATACGTTATTAATGTAATAGTAAAATACACAAAACTGTTGGACAAATCACACATAACTTCAACTTGTACGTTTAAAAAATACGAATACGTTGATTTTATTATTGATAGAAATCTCTGTTTATTACACTTACACAATATAATACATAAAATCACTCTAATGCAATATATTCCTACGAGTTTATATTTCACCACAGTTTACTAATTTTCACTCTTTACCTATTTACAACAAGAAAGTATTGCAATAATATGTCAAATTTGAAATGTTGTTTGGAATGACATATAACCGCAACGTAACAAAAAAATTCAAATGACGCTAGCGCCATCTCATCTTCCATTGAGTTAATATGACTAAGATGGTAGTGGATTGATATTTTCATTTGCTAACCAAGGAGACGTAATCTGGAATTCTGGATAAAATTTGGGATTTAGTTACCAGTCTGAGTTTGTTTAGTCGGTCATTATATTATGTTTCTGCTTTTTTTTTATCTGTGAAATTCAGTTAATTTGAGATATATAAGACATTCTCTGCTATGAAACAAAATGTCAACAAAGAGGTCTAATTTTTGACAGCTTTTCAAGTCATTTAATTAATAAAGCGTGTTTTTTTGTTTCAATATACTGGAGACGCGTTAAGTTCAGTTGCACGTCATCGATGACGTTTACATGTTGTCATAACTGTATTAGAGAAACTAAAAAAGTTACTTTGTTCAATTATATTTGAGGGCATTTATTTCATTAGCTTAAATAGAAGATTTATAAATTGATCGTAATATACGCATTCATGGCAAATAAACACATAATTTCCGTTTCAATATTAAATTTCTTTTTTACATTATTTTAATAGACTAATAGTTCAATTCGGTGTTGACAGATAAGTCATATCAGTCAAAAAGACGTGCGTTGTGTATATTCTTCCTGTCAAATTTTTCATGTTTATTTTTGCTTTGATATAAATTGTTTAAAAACAGTGCTTCTTAGAAGTGTATTTATTATTTATTTGCGTCCATTGAATATAATGCCGAAAGGTTTCTGTAAACAGTCGAGGCTTTTTACAAACTTTTCTATAAGCATGTGTTAAATTTAATGTGAATAGCGTAAGTATTGCTTGTTTTAAATTATATTATGGATACGTAATGAAACATTTAAGTTGAGAATGACTGAAGTCTTAGAGCATTTCAATTACTAAATATATTACGTTATAATTATCGTATTGTGAATAATTTTTTTCTTTGGTTATATCAAATGTCACTGATAGAAATAAAAATAGATCTGGCAACATATACAAGGCAAGTCGTCATGGATCTAGTATGACGTGCAACTGAATGTAACGCGTTTCCACCATAAGTGGTTTGCATTAAGTAAATATGGCTAAATGCCATTGCGGACCAAAAGAACTATACCAAATGATTATTCGTCTTCGTGAAGAATGTTCACAAAGAGAAGTTGCTGGAATTCTAAATACCAACAAATCTGTGGTATGGAGGACCGCAGCATGGTTCAGATGCACTGGTAGTTCCAAAAGAAGTCGCGGAAAAGTAGCTCAAAGAAAAATGACACGCCGAGAAGATCACTTTGTCGAACTTCCGAGTTTAAGAAAACAGTAACATCTCGTGAGTTAAAAAATGATCTTCGATTAGCCACCGGAAAAGAAATTTCTACCAAAACAGTAACAAGAAGACTGAAAAAAAGTCAATTTGCCTGCTAGAAAATCAGCAGCTGGCCCAATTCTCACAGCTACGCACAAAAAAAATTGCATAAACTTTTGTCAAAATCATCAAGGCTGGGACGAGGGGCAGTGGAAATGCGTTTTGTTTTCGGACAAGTCCAGATTACCCCTAAACGGAAATGATAGCCGTGTTCGTGTCATAGGAAGACCAGGTGAGCGATTTGCAGCATGTAACATTCGAAAATTTGACAAATTTGGCGGGGGTGGGGGGTGGGGGTCTGTAGTGATTTGGGCTGGCATAAAATTTAATGGTCGTACAGAATTGGTTTTGATACGAAATGGGTCGCTAATAGCTAGGAAATAATACAAAAAAATACTGTTCATCTATTTGCCGAAAATTTTGGCAATGGATTCATTTTATGCAAGACAATGCCAAACCTTATACAGCCAACATTGTCACAGCTCTGCCGAGACATGCAAATATCCAATGCCTGGAGTGACATGCCAAAAGCCCTGATCTCAATTTTATTGAGCATATTTGGGATCAATTGCAACAAAATTAAAAACGCATCCAGACCGTCTGCCAGTAACACCTGATGAGCTCTCTAACATGCCTGTTCAAGAATGGAAACAGATACCTCCAGAAAGAATACGAAACTTAATCTTAAGCATGCCAAGAAGATTAGCATCGTGTATTGCTGCATGAAGAGGGCATACACGCTATGGATAATGTTATTTTTGTTAACTTATTACAAATTAGGATTCAAGTTCATGAAAACACCATTGGTATTTGAGTTTAATTTTTGGATTTTTTTTTTGTTCAAGTCCATAAAAGTAAACTCTAAAGAAAGAAACACATGAATTTATATATTCATTAATTTCAATAAATTTCGTTATCTTGTTCTATTTTTATTTTGAATTTTGCTGGTGGTCCCTTAATTTTGTCCAGAAGTGTATTTCATATTTCCGGTAACCTATAAAATGTGTTCAACGCATCTGTTGCCAGGTTTTTAATTTGAACCCACCATTCATATTTGGGGCAGATTCGAAAATTTATTGCATAATCTCGGAAGCAGCCACGACAATCAATTTCGATGACTTGTTATAATTTATCATATTTTATATCACCAGCACGAGTGGATACTAATGATGTTTGCGAATTCGTTAGTTATAACACCTTGTATATTTGACCTGTCCAATCGGGGGACACAGAACAACATGAAAGCATGCATATATTTGTTTGCTATGGTGTATATATGTATATATCTATATGTATACGTACATACGTACGTGTAAGCGATAAGGGTAAACACAAAAGGGACTCTTCGTGTGAAGTCGCGCGCGATTTGCCAGGCGAGATTGGTGCGGCGATGTATTGTAATAGACCAGAGGAGCGTAGAGATACCTCGCCCATATACTTGTGCACAAAAACGTTTCGATATTATCGGTGTATACTGCTTAATTAATATGCAGGCTTAATATGTTTCGCTGAAATAGCTTATTATTAAGTGCCATATTTAATGATAAATAAAGGGTGTAGAGCGCAAGGAACATGCAGCGCCTGTGATAAAAATCTTCAGAATTTATTGTTCCGAAAATGAACAATAAAGTGATTCATCCGTAAGAGACTCGTTTAGGTATTAGAATTTCCAATATTTTAATTATTGTAAGTGGGATATACTCGTATATTTTAGTACGTATTTCCTTTTAAATTCTTATTTAGTGTTTATGATTGTTATGATTGAGTGATATAATATTTTGAGGTAAAATTTTGGCAGTTGTCTTTTATTGTATTACGTTTTATATTTTATTTTGGTGTAAAATATGAAAATTCAATGGCAGCTTAGGTTCGATTGTAATATTCTGCCTCTAGCTGGCTGCGATGCGTGGGGCGTAGTGGTTTACGTTTTATTGAATCTAATTTTTGCCTTTTCCGATAATCTGGTTCGTATAACTCTTCTTCTTTCTTAATCTTCTAGAAGATCCGTGAATCTGTTCTGTAACTGATTATTCTTATTCTGTGCCATCATTTTGGAGGTCTTGGGGGGGCGGGGCGCAGTGTTTTCTTCGCTGCTTTTCCCATCTTACTATTTCCTGACCTCCGCATGTATCCCTAACTTCATTTCCAATAATCGCATTGTTCTTTTTGTTTTACTGGTGTTTGCTCTGGCTTAAATGTCGTAAGTCAGTACCGGCTTCACACACGTTTTATAAATGCGGATATTGCTTTCTAGTATCACGTATTTATTCTTCCATGTAGACTTCCAAAAATTGTGGCCGGTTTATTAACCTGGTTTGTATGATCATTTGCCAGATTCTGGCGACTGGATATGTTTACTCCGAGGTATTTAATTTGCATTTCCTTTTTACGGGTTTATCTTGAATTATCAACTTGCATCTTACCGATTCTTTAGCGAAGGTTAGACATTTTGTTCTTTGGATTGACATAGTCATTTTATAGAAGGCGAGTAATTGTATTTGCAGATAGTTTTCTGTCTCGGCCACGACAGCAGCGTCGTCTGCATAGCAGAACATGCTTATGATCTTGTTACCCATTCCGCTTTATAATTAATTTAATTCTATTACCACTTTTATTATTATATCCATCAGCAGGTTGAAAAAGAAGGGGTTCAAGCTATCGCCTTGTCTAATGCGTCTGGGGGGTTGGTATTTCAGTAGATATTTCGTTCTCTATTCGTATCTTTGTTGTATTAAGAATAATAATTGAACTTTTGACTTGTCTTGATAATTTCCGGCGGCATTTGATGTCTTTCCAGTACTCTGATTACATCTTTTAATCGTACGCTCTAGAAAACTTTTGTTAAATCTGAGAAGCAAGCGTATGTAGCGTTGTCAAATTCGATGGCTTTTTCCTTAATTTGTTAAATAATGAATATAGCATTTATAGTAGATCTGTTTCTTCTGAAGGCTTGTTGCTCATTCCTAATTTCAATTTGTTCTTCTAATCGGTTTTTTATTAGACTTGTAAGTACTTCATCGCTGTAGATAGAAGACTAATTCTGTGATAATTCTCTGGGTTCTGTTTTCTCCCGTTTTAAATATGGGAATAGTTCGTATAACTCGATCGCATCAATTGTTTTGTTACCTTCTCATGGTTATTCATGACATAACTTTGCGATTATCACTATTGTCTTTCCTGAAATTTCTAGCAAATATCTTAACCTCCTCAGTAGATTTTGGAACGGCTTGGGAACTGGCATGACGCGTGAGGTCCACCTGAACGTGTTCCTGGCTTTTGCTGATCTTCTTTATTTTGGTGTCGACCACCTTCTTTAATCTTTGCTTCAAGCATATCGATCCCGCGAAGCAAAAGCGACATACCAGCAGAATGGTTATTCTTTTGTTTAAGAATTTCCGCCGGCCTTTTTCTAGCTGGTCCGTTCCATATTTCCACTTAGAATTTAGGCTGTATTTTAGCTGCGGTTTGTCCTCATGTCTAGGTTTTACATTAAATATAATCATTATAGTATACAACGTGTCCCAAAAGTCGCGAAACAGCTCCACACTACGGTTTGAGGTAGCGATAAAGGAAAACAGAAAAATATTTAAAAAATTCCGCATTGTTCATTCTAGAAAACACTAGCATTTCTCCATCTATTGAACGAGCTGCTTCAAATATCCGGTTAGTTGAATCTGCATTATTTAAAACTGGTGTTCAAGACACCAATTGTTTAATGTGACCCCAAAAGAAAAAGACCAAAGGGGTGAGATCGGGAGAAATAGCTGGTTAACGGAACGGTCCACATCTTTCTATCCACTTCTCGGCAAATTGCTCATTTAACCAGTGTCTCACCGGTGCCGCATGATGAGCTGGACCACCAGCTTTTTGTAGCCACATATTATTGATTACCGCTAATGGAAGTTCAACTATCAAATTTTAAAAACCATTTACCAATAATTCTAAAAAGTTGCCCCGGACAGCCTGTTAGGAATAATCACTGGCCCGTTCAACCGATTCCCGATAATACCTACCCAGACATTTACGCTAAACCTATGCTGGTGGTTAGCTGGTCTAAATATCTGACGATTTTCCAAAGCATACAAAATGTGAATGTAGCTGACTGTAAAATCCATCTCGTGACAAATTAGCTTCCTCTGTCCACAAGATATTTCTGCAAAATTGAGGTTTTCTTTGTATTTGTTCTAAAAACCAGTTGCAAAAATTCTCACGACGTGGAAAATCATCAGGTAATAAAACTTGAACTTTTCTGTAATGATAAGGGTGAAACCGCTCATCCTTCTTCCAATTCGGTCAACTGAACTGTATGATATGTCTAGTATATTAGCGAGTTCACGTGTTGATATTGTTGGATTGTCTGCTAATAAATTTAAAACGGCATCCTCTATTTCAGGGGTCTTTGTAGTTTTTGGACGACCTCTCTCCCGATAAAAGGTACCTGTTGGTGATACGCTTCCTGTTTCTCTTATTCTTCGGTCTAAACGTCTAAAGACATTACTACTAGGATGTCTTCTCAGAGGAAACCTTTCTCGATAGACTATAGCAGCAGCTGCTGAATTGTTTCTGCATTCTCCCAGCACCAAATACACGCCTGCTATTCGTCGTTTGAAAACATTTTAACATAAATTAAAAAAAAAAAACACCAACACAAGACAGCAAAACTCGAAAATTAGCACGAACACTAAAGAACTAATCCACGGAAAATACAGCTTAGAACTTGAACATCCAAAATGAAACGAAAATAATAAATAAAATAAAAGGTAATAAAAATAAAACGACATTAATACGCAATTTTGAATTCGATATAATAATAATAATAATAATAATAATAATAATAGTGTTTATTTCCATCAAAATCAAAATTACAACCTAAAAGGTACCTAACAAAAAAAAAAAAAAAGAAACTTACAATAAGTTGAAAGATGATGGAAAAGGGAGGCAATTGAAGCTATGCTTGTTCTACCATTGCCCCCCTCATCAGATAAACAAAGCACACACCATACATGTATCTTTACTAATAATAATAATATAACTCACACATATATATAATCTATGAACTAGATGACAAAAGTGCACCCAGGTATCAAGGTATCGGCAAGACTCAGAAGATTGTGTAATACAATAAATCGAAAAGAAAAAAAACGTGGTAGCTAAAATAAAAGTAAAACCGTGCATATGCGTCCGAATGCAGTTACACCAATAAGCAAGGTCAACTGACTGCCTGCCCTGAATATAAATATTTAAACATACTTCGCCTAAAGACAGTCACGGGCAGAGACTTCAATCCACCAGGAACGGAATTATACAACTTAGATATCGTATAGGAGAAATTTCTTTCGAAATAAGCGGTTCTATGCAATGGAACAGAAATGATGTTTTTAAATCTGACATTAATATTGTGCACATCAGTCCTATATTTAATTTTAAAAGTTAAATATGCTGGTTTATTCAAGGTAATAACCTTATGGTAGAAAACACTGCCAATAAATCTATATCTATTTTCCATATTTAACCACCCAACGTCAGACAACTTATGCGATATTGGAGAAAATTTGCGAATTCCGAATATGACACGCAGACAGGAATTCTGCACCCCCTGGACTCGCCTCTTAGTGAGAGCATCCAAGCACGGCCAGATCATAGGTAAGCAGAATGAGAACTGGGACAAGACCAAAGACTGACAGAGCGAAGTCTTTGTACTGTTGCTCAAGTATGATCTATGCGGATACATCATTCGCAATGCAGCATACGCTTTTTGTATGCAATTAGCAACATGAGTCCTGAACCGTAGCGAGGTGTCTATAAAAACCCCTAGACTGCGACATCCATCAACAAGTTTAAGAGTCTCTCCATCAACCAACAGTCGAATTGATTGTCTAAGTTCAACAGAAATGTTGCCGAAAACCATCACAAGTGTTTTTGAAGAATTCAGATGCAGTGAATGTCTACGGGAATGATTAAGCAGTGAATCCAAATCGGTATTAAGAGCAGCAACCGCCTCAAGAAGGCCATCCCGCCTAAACCTGTGATATATCTGAGAGTCGTCGGCATACATGTGACACTTGCAGGTACGTAAACAGCTCATTATATTGCAAGTGTAAATACTAAACAGTAACGGACCGAGAATAGAGCCCTGCGGCACACCAGCCTCCAAACACCTAAAGTTCGAAAGCTGATCCCTCACCTTAATCTTTTAACGTTAAAGTGGTTTAGGTGTAAAATCACGACAACGTTACCATATGTCTTTCAGGTAAAATTACCGTAAAATGATTTTCTTGAAATGGTATAATTAGAAGAGTCATTGCAAACCTGTTTATAGTTGTTCAAAATTGTTATCCCATTGACCATATCAAAACCAATCTTTTGGTTTTGGTATGGTCAATAATAATAATAATATAATCCTATAAGATTCTCAAAAATGATTCGCCATTCTATTTTCGGCACGTAGGGAGCATAATACTTCCTCAGCAAGCTGAGGACTCTGATATTGACTCTAGTTTCGATTCAGAATCATAATAGTTATTGTCAGTTGCCAGTCGGTAGCTAAATAAGTCTGGTGTGTCTCCACAATGATCAAAAAATGTTTACCCGTTTTTACTCAAACTAGCACACGGAAAAACAAAAGTATTGATGAACCCATGATTATTAATTGGCGCAATTTTATATCCTTCTTCTTTTTGAGGATTTCGGAAGTGATCACCAAAATGGCGAACTGGACACGGATCATCATCCAATTATTTTCGATCATGTTTGAATACGTGTCTGTAAGAATAATTTGTGAGGCTTTCCTCGTCTTTCAATTATATGTGAAATATGATGTCGATCAAATACCATGCGCGACTCCTCTGACATGATACCATTCCAGTATCAAAGATTTAAATATTTTTTCTTATAAATACGGCTCTATTTTAGCAATGATGTATTTAATGTTCACGTTTAGGTGTGAACCGTAGCAGGTAGCTAATCTATGATGTCCCTGTCAGAAATAGCACCATTCTATTTTTTTTTTTAAAGTGAGTGTTCTATTGAACTACAGTTTACTTAGCATCCCCTAAGAGGTTACACAATTACAACTAAAGCATTGCTAAGTGTCGTCCTCAACAATATGGATTCTTGCAGCCCACAGTGAACACCAAACAATGCATTTTCAAGAATGCTCAGCTTTTTTTAAAAACAATTTGCATCTTCCTCCAACGTTCCTCGAGGTAGCAAATTTATGAATGATTTATGAAGTTAATATGTAATAAATAAATGACTTTTTGCAGATGATAACAGTAAATACATTCATAGACGAACGACATCTAAAGCGCTAACTTTGAATATTAATTTCTCTGGAATTAAAAGCGATGGAATTTTTTGGAACACGTCGTATAACTTAACGCGTTTAAATTTCAACGCTTTGTAAGTCTCGGTGCCCTTTTGACGCATACCGTGTTTCAAAAATAAAACTGTTTGCATATTGTAACGTTTTCGGGCTCCAATAAACAACTCGTGCAATTATTTATTTAAAACAGTCTGTATATTTATATACTTAAAATTATATAACAATATAAAAATATAAAACTAACGTATCCACTTAAACTACTATTAATAAATTAAAATTAACACTTGTATTTATTTATTTCTATTACTAATATCTCTGTCCGTATTTATGTAACACTTCTATTTATATAAGACGGCACTACTATATTTATTTCTTTGGCTACCACTATCGCGCTCGAGACTACTTAAGGACTTTCTTTCCCGCAATGAATCCCGTAATGAATGAATCCAGCCGCCTTATATACGTATGTGAAAACATCTCGAAGCATTCTCGTAAACTCCATCTCCCTCTAGAATGTTTGTAGAATATTCCCAGACATTCTGTCTCCGCTGGACTATGCCGTTCGGCGTGGAGATTGATTTATGGTGGTGTATAAATAACAGCGTTTTTTATACGCCGCCCGGTCTCCTCTTTCTGCGTGTGACAATTTCGTTTTTATCGCGCCGAGAGGTCTGCTTCTTTTATTTAATGTAACTCATTTCGTCTACTGGTTTCGTTACAATATGATAGAACTTTCTTCTCACACTTCGCACAAATAAGTAGTGCAATATTATTTCGACTAAATTTCAAGAATGTATCAACGGCATTTTAAAGTCAGGCACACTGTAGATTCTAACATGAATGTAGTTAATAAACTTTAGTTACGAAGAAAATTACCAGAGACGAATCATGATAAAAGTTCCATTACAACACAACACGTCTGAATTTTAATCTCGCATCATCCATTGCGTTTCTCTGTTTGATTACGGCCAGTTTATTTATCCTTATTTGAATAAAATAACCTCGTAAATTGTTGAATAAATAAGTGGACAAGTTTCGATTCTCACGCCAGTCTCTCCCATGTCCTTATTTTTTTTTAGGCTAGAGTCGAGATGCTCTCACAATGCAATTCCTATTTTGCACGAATTCCGTATCGTCTTCCAAATATGTACTACAACGTTTATACATAACTGTACAGTTCTGTCAGTGTGAGTGCAGGTAGACAGAGCTTCTTCTCATATCGACTTATTAGTCGCGTATGGCCTGAGGTTATATTCGTTACATACTTTAATGAACCTAACAGTATATATTTGCCGATCCCGGAGATTTCCTCTATTTCTTCCTTTATCATTTCGCGTTTCTATCTTGTTTTTCGTACACACAGGTTACAATATTAGACTGTTTCACGTTCCATACTTATCGTTATCGCCGTCTATTTGTTATTTAGCTATTCATGTGTTTATATATTATGTATTTATGTATGTATGCAATGTATTCACAAATATATCATATTATGCATGAAGAAGGTATTCAACTGGATGTGTAACTGTAATGAACAAGCACTTAAATTGCATGCAATTTTCACATCTCTCAGATATCGCATTGGCTGGGAGAAGTCCAACGTGTCCGTTAAGTATTATTAATCATAGGCAGAGGAGGAATGGATTGATGCTCTTCAACGGGTATTTTGCGATTTTACATGGGTAATTTTTAAATTTGAAGACTAGCACTACAACAAGCGGAAGCTTGAATGTATCAATTCGCATGCCTAAGGAAATATGCTATAGACCGTCTCAACCTTAGTATTCAGTATAGTCTCTTATGAGATACATACCTCTTTTACTACCGTAAGCAATTTGTAATAAACTGCCTTTTTTTTTATTTCAAGGCAATGTTGTCAGTTCGATTTATTATGTTTACGGTTGGTATTGTAGGTTGGTGCACGATACACTTATACCGGTATCATTGAGGAAAAATACTATGGAGACGCTGTAAAGCATCTTTGCTGTACTCTCAAAACGGGAGCATTGGGCGGGGCTAAGTGTGGGACCAATATGGCTGCCTCACCTAGTCCAGACTACTCAAAATTATAGTCTGTCATCCCACACCTGTCAGGCCTACACTAACCTATGAAATGTTATTCCAGACGAATTCTTCTTATCAACGCCGTCTCTGCTGTTGCAGCTATGTAGAGCACAAGAAACCATAATGTCTTTTAATATTTAACTTATTATATAACTCTAATACACGATGCACTTAACAAACAGTCCACTTTTTACCAACACTACCTGTTTGACGCAAGTGTAGTATCAATATGGCGGACCTGTACCCGGTTTGATCACGTGACGTCGCCTCCCTACTTATTCTTTCTCAATGTCCGGTATGCACACTTTAGCTGACAATGACGTCATTGCGGAGCAAGTCAGATTGACAGTTGGGCTACATTTTGACGCAGTGGAGAAATAGAATTACAAAGAACAAAATGGTAACAGAAAAGTGCTTTGTGTATTTTATCTATATTTTATTTTGTCTGAATAAAGACTATTAAATTTTTATAAGTAATGTAGTTTTATGTTACTTTCGACTACCTTTAAAACACATTGTTTGTTTATTAAGTATCGTTTAATTATTCTTCAGAATATGAATGTGCATAATTGCCAAAAAAAAATAATCTCCAAACTCAAGTAGAGATTTGTATAAGAAGACATATATGAACAAAACTCTAATATTTAGTAAGTAACTTTTTTTTAATTATATTAAGTAATTTTGGATAAGTATGTATTACGCTTAATTTCAAAATTTGCCGCTATTTAATTTAGTAACTGAAAATTTCAAGAGATGTGTCTGATAGGGTTACAATATTTAGTTTTTAGTTTCCCATCTACTATGTATAAGTTATCTATTATTTTCATTAGCTCATCACACCGATAAGCCTCTGCTAGTCCTAAGACAATTACCACCATCAATAAAAATCAGATATTTAAATTAAATTAATTCATAGATATTTTATTTACCTTCATCATCAAAAAACCTGCCCAATTTTTGATCGCGAAAATGTCTTTTTTTTTTGCTTGATATCTCACGAATTCTCTATGAAACTGCAATTAGCTTGAAACTATTTAATATCCAGGTTTTTCTTCAGCAACAAGATGGATTTTAACATGGAGGAAATGCTTCACAAAGTAGAGGATTCATAATTATTCGTCTTCTCTGTGAAATAAACGAGAAGAACTTCTTCTGTAGATACCGCGACTTTTTAAAAAATGCACCAATGTTCAAGAATTGAGTACGCTTTCTGATATCCGCTTTAGATGTGCTTGGCAGTAAATAAATCTTGTATTGCAACATTGACAGCTGCACTCACAAAAACAAACTACATCGAACATATGTTCGATGTAGTTCTCCGCATCACTATTTTCTTCAAAGAGACTCATATTTATCACAGCTTTATTGACTCCAAGAAAGAACCAGGGAAAATTGCAAAAAATGATGAAGTTTTACCGTTGTAAACGTTTGTTGACTAGTCACTAAGGAAACAACAGAAACAGAACCGATTTGATTTTTCTGATCATTTTTATTGTAACTATTAATTTGTCTTCTAAAGTATAATTATTCGACTTCAGAAAAAAATAGTATACAATAACGTAAAGAAAGTGTCTTTACCTGACTCAGCGGTTAAAGTACTCGGCCACTACGCCGCCTCGTACTCGTACGAATTTCTTAACTTTTATGTAAATGATTATTAAATACTGAAGTTTATTATTTAAATGTTTATAAAGGCATGTGAAAAAATAAATTGACTATTTTACAAGTTATACGAAAAAAATATAAAATAATATCCTTGTTTACGTACACATTATCTAAAATATGCGGCAAAATAACATTTATTCCTTTAAATATAGCGAGTTTTCTGAATAATCTTGTTTCTGCCCTTGACTGTGAGTCTTGTTCTGTGCTAAAGTGCGGAACCTTAACTGTGAAATTTAATTATATTCGGAGGCATTCAACAAGAAAGGTCTTTAAATATAGAAAGGATGTAGGCATTTATAAACTCGGTAACTTATTGTGTATGCATGTATGTACAATACGGTATTCTTAAAATATATTCAAAAAATATAGATAAACAGACATTATTCATTTACCAGTGGATTTTTAAGTGGTCATTAGGTTTATTCAAGTTAATGTATGTAAATAAAAGTAATTGAAATGTAATACTGTAGTAAGAAAACCAAAAGGAATTAAGACCTGTTTATAATATGATACTCCGTTATTTCTGTAGTTATACTCGATCATAATACGAGGGTAGTCTGAAAAGTGTGGTAAATAACATAGAGCTTTTTCACTTTACTTTTCGACATAGTCTTCTTTTAGCGCGATACAGTTGTTCTCACGATATTCAAGTCGCTTAATCTTATCACTATAAAACGACGAATCAAATGCATCAATATAATTGTTTATTTCTGCAATCATTTCTCCATTTGAAGAAAATATTTTTCAACCAAGCCATTTTACTTTCTTATACGTAGTATAAGGAAGTATTGTGATGATGAAAAGTTTTTCGAAATTCCTACCGGAAGTAGGTCCTTTACTCTTATCGAAAATCAGTTTTTTGCGAATATTTCGCAAGTCATGCTTTTTAGACAGGTACGCTACGAATATAAAAGTATTTAGAACTTAATTTCCAATATCTTTTGTACAAAAAAAATTTCAAAATTCAGACCGGAAGTACCGCTTTTACTCTTATCGAATAGCGATTTTTTGCAAATATGTCGTAAGTTATGCATTCTATATATATTTATCAAGAGTGCAAAAGTATTTAAAACTGGATTTGCAATATTTATTGTATATATGAAATTTCAAAATTCGGACCGGAAGTAGCACTTTTACTCTTAGCGAGAAGCACTTTTTACTTTCTTATACATAGTATAAGGAAGTATTGTGATGATGAAAATTTTCGACCTCGAGATTTTTGCAGATGTCCACGTTTTAAGGTCCCCTGATACCAAAAAAGTGGTTTTTAAAAAATGTCTGTCTGTCTGTCTGTCTGTCTGTCTGTCTGTCTGTGACCACGATAGCGGTCAAACCGCAGTAGATATCAATTCCAAATTTTGTATTTACGTGTATAATCTCCCTCTTGAGATCTGATTAGTTTTTCAGTAAAATCGGTAGACCGGAAGTAGCAGTTTACTTCAGTGAAAAAATCGAATTTTGCCAATATTTCGTCAAATACTAAGTTTATACAAATTTATAAAGAATTCATATGTACTTAAAATTAAAATTGAGAATAATTTTATTTGAAAAGTTTTTCGAAATTCCTACCGGAAGTAGGTCTTTTACTCTTATCGAAAATCGGTTTTTTGCGAATATTTCGCAAGTCAAGCTTTTTAGACAGGTACGTTACGTATATAAAAGTATTTAAAATATAGTTTTCAATATCTTTTGTATAAAAATGATTTCAAAATTCGGACCGGGAGTAACACTTTTACTCTTATCGAATAGCGATTTTTGGCAAATATGTCGAAAATTATGCATTCTATATATATTTATTAAGAGTACAAAAGTATTTAGAGTTATATTTGCAATATTTTTTGTATACATGAAATTTCAAAATTCGGACCGGAAGTAGCACTTTTACTCTTAGCGAGTAGCACTTTTTTTCGAATACCTTGCAAAGTATGCATTCTATAGCGATTTATTAAGAGAAAGAAAGTACTTAGAATAGGATTTTGAATAAGTTTTGTATAAAAAAATTCTTAAGATTGTATAGTTTGAAACACTCATACTTATAAGAAAGTCGTATGGTGGCCACACCTCATTTTTTGATAATATCTTGCAAAGTATGCATTCTATAGAGATTTATTAAGAGAATAGAAGTACTTAGAATAGGAATTTGAATAATTTTTGTAAAAAAAATTCTGAAAATTCTATAATTTGAAACGCTTATATGTATAAGAAAGTCGTGTGGTGGCCACACCTCATTTTTCTTTAACGTTGTCAAGTAATGTTGTTATTGATACTCTGACCCTGGTAGTAACATTCATGTGGGGTTTCGAGTTAAAAGCGACAAACACATTAAGAATATCATCTTTGTAACGGCTATCTGAAAATTAAAATTCACATTACAATCCTTTTGATTTGCTTTTCCCCTCTTATCAATTGTGGGTTCGTTCGCAATTAACGCCTGAGCAAGCTTGAGCGGTCAGATTGGTTTTTTGCGTTTTTCATTGACATTTTCTCCCAATCAAAAGCGTTCGTGATTGAAATTTGTAGATTTCCCAGATGAACTCAATACGCTCGGAGCGTCCAGATCGAGCGCGGAGAAATGTTCTATCATAACCTCACTTATTTGAAAAAAACGCGTCAGTTTATGACTTTTATAATCTAATACCTGCTGCTCCTGCTGAAAGTACATTCAAGATTCAAAATGAGCAGTATTATCCTGGATGCAGTCAAGTTGTGAAGTAGAAAGTTCCGGGAGTAATTCTGAAATGTGATTTAAACTGTCTATGCGACATAGTTGGTACAATTTCTTTTGCAAAACATTCCATTTTGACATCTTCCTTATCAATTTCTTCATCCGATGAATTATCAAAAATCACATCGTACGCGACAGATATTCTTACGGTACAGGCACAGTTATTGCGAACACTAGGCATAGTTCTTACTAGATGAAAAATGGCCCCTCTTTTTTACTATTTAGCTATTTAGTAGAGTACTATAGTTGACTCGCTCTCGCAACCGACAGGCGCCACTAAATTAAAATTTGAGGTATTGCGAAATATTATCTGTCAAGTAATATAACCTACAAAAGCCATTTTAGGACTGTCATAAATAATACACCTTTTGACATTTGTCATAATTATCTTTTGACGTTTGTTTTAATTGTCATCTAAACATTTTAAATTTGTCAACAATGCTTGCCTCCTAAACAGTGTAGCCAAATGTTATATAAAATATAGGTGTAGAAAAAGTAATATTTAATAGCTCTATTTATAATATTTAATTTGTAACTGGCTTTCGTGTAATAGTATTTTACTATGGGAAGGTATGTATCCTGAAATATTAATTAATTAGTTAAATGTTATTGTTTTGAAATTGTTCCGGCCGATCGAAATTTGTAGTGGTATTGAATCGTCGTCTTTAATTCGTACTTTGGCCGTGTCGGTTGCCAAAATGATTCGACTATTGCTGTGTTCCAGAATGAAATTATTTTACTCAGAGTACTCGAAATCTTGCTTGAATAGTTTCCGGTGTGTTGCCCTTTTCTGGTACAAATGAAATTCATTTCATGGTATATAGTAAAATTCCCTGAAAACCCTACTTATGGTGGATATGCTAACTTGCAATTGAGGGTTTTCTTCTAATAATTTAGTTCTTAACTTTTGAAGTGTTAGGGAAGAATCTTCATTAATCCAATTGCAAAGAGCTGCCTTTTGCTCTATGGTTAATTTTTTTAATCGATGGCCGCCACTCTTGGATCGTACACTAAACTGTTACCCTATGATGGTTGAGGGATGCCCACTATTCATACCTATAATAATAACTGAACGCACCTCATCACTTATTACAGCTTTCCTTCATCTTTCACCATTCGTGTGAAATGTGAAACTGAATTGACAAAAATTGGTATATATATGACATACCAGGAAATTATTTGACATGCATAGCAACTACTAATAGAATGGGGGAAACAAAAAAAAATAGTGAAACACAATTAACAAAAGAGGAAAAGCAAATAAAAAGCACTGTAAAGACCCCGCAGACAAACAGTGTTTGACTGTCAGTATTGCACAGTTTCAAAAGTTGTACTAGCTTATTAGCACAAATCTCCAAATCACCACAATGTGATCGACAGATGCACACTAGAGTAATTCTCTTATTGTTAGTCTCTCCAAATTTGCTATTGAATGTAATATTCTTTATTTTTTCTCTTACCAATTAAGACAAAAATGTATTAAAAACAAATAAACATAATCTATAAAAGGTATGAAATGCTAAGACCGCCTCACCTTTCTTTGCGTTTAATGCCTCCGAACAGGATCTTGAACAAAATGGCGGCCAAAACATTTTATGCTTGCATGAAAACAAAAGTGAATGGAATATTACGTATAATGTGAATTATGCGTGACTCGGAACTCGGAACGCAGCCTAAGATTAAGCATACCAACCATACTGAACATTAAGACTAAAGAAAGATTTACGGTGCGACAAATTCAATTATACGCCCAGCAACAACCCAGCCACAGCCGAGAGCCTAAAAGCAATCCATAAAGCACTAAATCCCAAGAAAGCTCCTGGTATAGACAACATCACCAACAGATCACTACAAAATCTCCCCCCCAAAAGTAATAATGTCAACCCTAGCAATAGCAAACTCTATTATCAGACTCCAAACATCACCAACAGATCACTACAAAATCTCCCCCCCAAAAGTAATAATGTCAACCCTAGCAATAGCAAACTCTATTATCAGACTCCAAACACTCCCGAAGACAAGGAAACATGCCAAAGTAATAGTTATACCTAAACCAGGAAAACCAAAAACAATACCAAGCTGCTACAGGCCCATCATAAACCTGTTACCATACGTTAGCAAAGTGACAGAAAAAATAATCCTACAGAAGATAAAGTACCACTCTAACACTCAAGACATAATACCAGAAGATCAACACAGGTTTAGAGAACATTCAACGATAACACAACTCTCAAGAGTCACTGAAATTATCCAAGAAAGATTCAACAAAAACCAAGTGACAGCAGCTGTATTTCTCGATATAGCAAAGACATTCGATAAAGTCTGGAGGCAGGGACTCATCTATAAAATGATAATACACAATTACCCAACAGACCTAATAAACATGACGAACAGTTTTCTCCAAGGACGCTGCTTTCAAGGTAGCATCCAGAACACACTTTCCACAATAAAACACCCAACAGCGGGAGTACCCCAGGGCTCATGCCTGTCACCTCACCTATATACAATATTCACAGCCGACATACCAGCATCAAATCCTACAAGATATATAAATACGGCCACCTTTGCAGACGATACGGCACTGCTCTCGGCATCAAGATGTCCGATGAACGCGGTACAGAAACTCCAAACGCACCTAAACAGCACGATAAAATGCTCCAAACAATGGAAGCAATAATCTTTCAAAGGAATTGAAAAACATCTGACAACAAAATAACCATCAACAACAACACTATACCATGAAGTCAAGAAGTTAAATACCTGAGAGCATACCCAGATACAAAGCTCAATTACATATAGCAAAAACGATAACCAAAACCAAACAAGCAAGATGGCCACTTATTGGCAGAAAAAGCAAGCTGAACACGAACAACAAAATTCTACTTTACAAACAAGTACTACGCCCAGTATTTACATATGCATGCCCAATATGGGTACACACATGCAACACCAATATCAATAAACTGCAAATAATACAAAACACCACTCTCAGAATGATACTAAATGCTCCATGGTATATGAGAAATAATCAAATAATGAATGAAACAAATACCCCAACCATCATTGACTACATCAAGGAAAGAGCGCTCAGCTTCTATAACCAGATGGAAAACCACACAAACCAACATTTTAAAAGAGCACTCGCATACGATGGAAATGAAAACTTCAAGCACAGAAGATCTGAAATGGTTCTAGTTTACTACCCCTCCCCAAATTCTAATCAAAATAAAGATAAATAATAGCTAATCAAACTCAACTCCAACATTCCAAGATTCACCGCACTCAGATGAAGAGTAAAAGTGTATTAAGTAGTCTAACTCAAAGCCACAATAAAGAAGAAGAAGAAATTCAATTATGCGACAATGTGTCAATTTTATATTTCCCCACGGACTATATATACCACATTACCGACATTTATTGTTGTTGTGAGACATCTATCGTTTGGAATGAAACTTAGAAACATATGTTCGTTGGGTTGCATTTAAGGTAATAGAGCTTGGCTAAAACGACTCTGTTTTACTAGAGTATACATGTAGGCCTCACTACTATTATCAAGTTAGCAAGTAAATTAAAACTTCAGATAATTAACACAATAAACCTGTCAAACGACAATCTCGGAATATTAATTAAAAAGTTAGGAGAGTAAATGACTGCCAAATCTGTCCACTCCTTGGCGAGTTTAAGTATCAGCGAGAAAAATGTTCTTGTAAGGAAGTCTGACAAAATAGAAGATATAAGAAGAGATATAGAAGTTGATGATCATATGATCACTTTAGAAGAGTTACAATTAAAGTAAGTCTAAATACTGAAGTTGTATGTGTAGCCTCTTACATCTTTGATTAATTATCACCATCTACCTGTCAAGTTGTGGACTATAGTTGTTTGAAATGAAATTCATCTCATTTCAAAATTACAAGAAGCTATCTTACATAATTACCAATTTTCTACAGATATGACACCAATATCGAGACGGGTTTAATTGGGTGGGTCGCTGCTAAACTATTACACTTAAACGGACCTAATTGTTTAATACCTCCAGCCGCTAAATCAAGATGGTTAGTTCTTGCTGGCTATTTGTTCGGAGGTTTCAATATCTTATTGTGGATCGGAGCTGTATTGAGTATTTTCAGTTTTTTAATGAATTATGTAAGTGCAGGAGGAACCCCCGAGCGGGATCAACTCTATCTAGGTGAGTACTGATAATATTTTCAAAAAGAAATTAATTAGTTCAATATCATTAAAAAGTATGGTGCAATACAAAAATTGTAATCTCATATTTGAGGAATAATGAAGAATGATTGGTTGTCTTCTGCCTCGGAATATTTTTTCTCAAAATCTGTCATTTGCTTCTTCAGGATAATATTTCGGAGTAATTCAGTATCACATTAAATAAGATTTTACTAATATTCTACGCATATTTTCTAGTATACTATTCTAATTCTTATATGTATATTCAAATAATTAAATAATGTTAGTCACTTTCTAAAATCAGTTTTCTTGGGTGTTATTTACAGCGTATTAGGTCAACCAGAAATTTGCTCCCTTGTGTTAGTGCTTTTTTAAAATTTATGTTTTCAAACGACGAATATGCAGACATTCATTTGATGCTGAGGGAATGCGGAACCAATGCTGCTGCTGCTAGAGTCTATCGGGAAAGGCATCATCTAAGATGACATCCTAGTAGCAATGTCTTTAGACGTTTAGACCCAAGAATAAGAGAAACAGAAAGCGTATCACCAACAGGTGCCTTTTATTGGGGTCATTCAAAAACTACAAGGACACTTGAAGTAGAGGATGCCGTTTTAAATTTATTAGCAGACAATCCAACAATATCAACACGTGAACTCGGTAATATGCTACACATATCACACAGATCAGTTGGCCGAATTATTAAAGATGAACGGTTTCACCCTTTTCATTACCGAAATGTTCGAGCTTTCTTGCCTGAAGATTTTCCACGTCGCACAGTGGTCTGAAACGCCCGAAAAGCTGGTCAAAACTCGAAAAAGGTTCGGATTTGGCTGAAAATCAGTATGCTTTAGTTTTTTTACTTTCTGATTGCAGATTTGAGGTAAAAATAGTAAATTGCAAAATGGGGAGTTTTAAATTGCCAGTTTTATGTTCAAAAATACGATAAAATAATATAAAATTTGGCTGAATAAATTTTGTGTTGTTTCTCATTATACTTTTTATAATTATACTTACGATAAAGACAATAACAATTATGATAATAAAATGAAAATAATGATAATAATTATGATTATTTCTTGGTAATTGTACTTTAAATAATTCAAAGTGACTTCTTCTAAGTTACTATTTGGTTCGGATCGTGCGCATATTAAATCTCTTCAAGATTAATTAAAAATATGTAATTCTGATGTGACATATACATGTGACGCGTCACATGTATAGGGCCTCGCAACCAAATACAAATAAATCAATTGCGAGGAGAATCGCAGAAAGTCGCACCTGAATTTTCTGGGAAATGAATCAGCGAACAACGCGGAGTCTCGCGGAAACATAACTTTTTTGACAATTTCGGAAAATTTTTAATAACAAATTATAAAAAATTGTTTAAAAAAAGTAAAGTGTCAAAACATTATACCAATCTTCAGGTGCATCCTCCATCTTCTTGTTGAAGATATTTGCACGTTCACGAATTTTCGTGTGCACTTCAAATGTTGTTTTTCTCGTCTCGTAGGCGCGCCATCTATCTGCTATTCGAGAAATAGACGCGCAGGCACCTCGTTTACCGACTACCACACAAGAAACTATTTGAAAAAAAAAAGTTTTTTTAGGTTTTGACCAACTTTTTGGACGTTTCAGACTACTGTGCGTCGTGAGAATTTTTGTAACTGGTTTTTAGAAGAAATACAAAGAAAACGTCAGTTTTGCAGAAATATCCTGTGGACGGTCGAAGCTAATTTTTTACGAGATGGATTTTACAGTCGACGAAATTCACATTTTTATGCTTTGGAAAATCCTCTCGTATTTAGACCAGCATAGGTTTAGCGAAAATGTCTGGGAAGGTATTATCGGGCATCGGTTAATCGGACCAGTCAGTCTTTATTCCTAACAGGCTGCCCGGAGACAACTTTTTTTTGGTAAATGGTTTCCAAAATTTGGTAAATGAATTTCCATTAGCGGTAATCAATAATATATGGATTCAAATGGATGGTGCAGCCTTTTCCTTGGCTAACGCTTCGGGTCATAAAAGTCTCTTTACGCGCTGATGCACAAATAACATTTGAACCTAAATAGCTTCCTTCTTATAAAATTTAAAACTGTCATTGAATACTCCTTCCTAATAACAATAATTGTTCTACCTATATCTGTATTTATAAGTTCCAGTGTTATAAAAGTTGAATTTGTACCGCGCGATCATTTAAATTCTAAATTAGAGCAGTTTGTGAAATTTAAATTAAGTTGGTATATAATTAAGTACTAATTTACAATTTGAATTGTCAAAGTGACGTTTCAAAATGTTTGATTTAGAACATAAGATTTTTCTTACTGAAAGTTATTTTAAAAACGCCGAACGACAAGAGAATGGTGAATGGACATATTCAGTACCGCACTGCATCAATGATTTTCAAAATGCCTTCCCTAATTTTCCTGCGGATTATCAAAAATTAGTCCAAGAAATTTACACATGTGTGGCGAAATTTCGTAATGTTGGAACTGTAGGTAGGAAAGCTGGTAGTGGCGCGCCCAAAAAAAGGACTCCTGAGATTGTGGCAGATGTTGCAGAAAGAATGGAACAGTCTCCCAAAAAATCTTTTCGCAGATTAGCCCAAGAAATAAATCATTCATATGGAACTTGTCAAAAAATGTTAAAAGAACATTTAAATCTTTATCCCTATAAGATTAACGTCGTTCAAGAGCTCGAGATTTTCCTGTACGAATAGAATACTGTCAGTGGTTTTTGAATAATTTAAATAACAACAACACTTTGGATTTAAAATTTTTTTCTTACGAAGCATGGTTTTACCTATCCGACTATATAAACAAACAAAATATGCGTATTTGGTCTTCGGAGAATCCTCATGAGTTTATTCAGTCGCCTCTCCATCCGCAGAAAATTGGTGTTTGGCTAGCGGTTTCTTGAAGGCGTATATTTGGACCTGTGTTTTTTGAAGGAACGATAAATGCTGAGAGATATCGAAATAATTTACTTGAACCGTTTTTACAAAATCTTCATGATGACGAACTCTTACATGGGTATTTCCAACAGGACAATGCAACAGCTCACAAAACATGGGAAAGTATGGCTCGAATTCGCGAGTTTTATGATAATCGAGTCATTGAATTTCCGCCTCGCAGTCCGGACTTAACGATTCTTGATTATTTCATTTATCCGTATCTGAAAAAACACAGTTTACAAAAATAACCCACAAAATCTTGAAGAACTACAAGAGGCAATTTCTAATGCATGTAACGCTATAACCGTTCAGATGTTGGCAAATGCTTTTGAAAATATGAAACGGAGGGTTAACAGTTGCATTGCAACAGGGGGAGAACACTTTGAACACCTTTTGTAATTAACAATAAAACTAATTTATCTTGTAATGCTTTCATTTCCATTAAATTTAAATCGATTACACATAAGATTCACAAATGTCATAACATAACATAACATAACCGCAAATTTCAATTAATCAATAATTGACATTCTGGACAACCTAATAAAAAAAATCCCGCCTGCTATAATTTAGAATTTAAATCATCGCGTGGTATCTTTTCATCACCTGATGAAGCCACAGCGTGGTGAAATATATGGAGTCTCTTCATTAAACATTTTTTTTAAACACAACTTCGAGGTTTTCGCTTCTTTAAAATTATAATAGGCAATAAAAATATTCAATAAGAGTAAGGTGTTACTTCCGGTCCGAATTTTGAAATTACTTTAATACAACAACTTTCCAAATCCACTAGTAATTACTTTAGTACTTGATTGAAGTCCTCTGATACCAAAAAAGTGAAACAAAATGCAAAAGCAAAAATCCCTTACCACAAAAATTAAAAGATATAAAAATCTATATACGGATTTCGGCAACTAAGTTGTCATCTTCGGTAGAAACTTGTGTTATCCCACTGGTGATTTGGTTGAAAAGCCTATCTTCTAAGATTACACCTTAGCCAAAAACACCACGTTTAACACTCTTTTCTGTTTTTCTACAGGTTTCTACTGAAGATGATAACTTAGTTGCCGAAATACGTATATAGATTTTTTATATCTTTTTAATTTTCGTGGTAAGGGATTTTTTCTTTTGCATCTTGTTTCTGATTTTGAGCCACAGTCTCCACGCGTTATTGAACCAAAAAAGTGGTTTCTGCAAACATCTCTCTGCCTGACTGTCTGCCTGTCTGGGTGAACACGATAGGGCCCAAGCGGTTTCAGATATCAAAAAGAAATTTTATATTTACGAAGGAAATTATCTTGGGATCTAATTAAATTTTCACCATAATCGGTAAACCGGGAATAGTAACTTACTTCGGTAAAAAAATCAACATTTTTAATAATTCGTCAAAGTTTAGACAAATTTCCAAAGAATACAAAAGTACTAAAAGTGAATTTTAGATAGTGTTCGAGTTGGAACAATCTTTGTTTATAAAAAAAATTAAAAATACGGTTTGGAAGTAACACTTTTACTCTTATCGAATAGCCGCTTTTACGAATATCTCGCAAATTTGGCATTCTATACAGATTTATTGAGGATACAAAAGTATTTAGAGCTATACAGGGTGTTTAAAAAAGATGCGGCAATATTAAAGGGGTTGATTGTCCAGGTCATTTTATACAAAAAAGTTTATAATAAACAAGGTCCGCAAACGCTTCGTTACCGATCTACAGCGTGTTGAAGTTTAATTAAAAGAAACAGTAAAAATTAGATTTCTCCAAGACGGCATTAAAGATCATAATGAAATTTTAGGCGTGTTATTTTTCAAGAAAAAAATAGGACGCCGCTGATTTCTCTAAAAATAAAAATATGTTTCTATTCTTTGTTCAATTGTGAAGAAAAAAGCTCTCTTAACTTTTTATCGTACGATGTAACGTTTTTTAGTAAAAAAAAACACATTTTAGTGCATGTACATTTATCATGTTTACAAAAATATTTTTAAACAGTCCTGTTTTATTCACTGACATATTGAATGACATATGATTAATAATTTTGTATGTGTCGAATTTGTTGAATTTCCTTATCATGAATCGCTATACAAATGCAGAGATGACCGACATGCACTACATTTATGGACTTGCTGATGGAAATGCATTAGAAGCTAGGCGGTTGTATACTGAAAGATTTCCTGGCCGTATTGCTCCTAATAGAAAAACTTTCGAAAGTATTCATCGGCGTCTTTATGAAACAGGCACATTAAGACGAAATGGAGGAGCAGGAAGGCCAAGGACAGCAAGAACGGCAGAGCTGGAAGAGGATGTGCTAGACATGATTGAAGAAGATCGAGGTACTTCTACTCGAAAAATTGCTGACGCTTTGGATGTAAGTAATGGGACTATTTGGCACATTCTGAAGGAAAATTTGTTGTACCCAGTCCATATACAACGCGTTCAAGCATTACTTCCTGCTAATTTTCCTCCTCGCATTGCATTCTGTCAATGGCTTTTGCAGAAAATGGTTCAAATCCCTCAATTCCTGATGTTGATTCTGTTCACCGATGAAGCGAATTTTTCAAGAAATGCAATACGCAATTTCCATAATAACCATGTATGGTGTGACGAAAATCCACATGAAATTGTTGAAAATCGTTTTCAACATCAGTTTTCTTTGAACGTTTGGCTTGGGATTGTGGGTGACTGCCTAATTGGACCGGTTTTTTTACCAAGGAGACTAACCGGAGAGGTGTATCGCAACTTTTTGGAAAACACGCTCCCTGGATGTCTGGAGGACGTACCATTAGCAATTAGAGATGCAATGTGGTATATGCACGATGGCGCACCAGCCCACTTTAGTCAAGTAACTCGTGATTTCTTAACACAAGCATACGGAAATCGCTGGATTGGCCGAGGTGGACCACACTTATGGCCTGCACGATCCCCGGACTTAAATCCCCTGGATTTTTTCCTGTGGGGCCATTTGAAGTCATTGGTGTACGCTACTCCATTGGAAAACGTAGAAGACTTAAGAAATCGAATCATTGCTGGGTGCAACTCAATTGAAACCGATCCTGTTGTTTTTGAGAGAGTTCGCCAGTCAATGAGGAGAAGATTGGATTCTTGCATCCGAGCTCGAGGTGGTCACTTTTCACAGTTATTGTAATTTTTGCTTGCTAAAATTGTTGGTATGGTAAAATATTTGTTTTTGCCCTTAAATAAAACCCTTGTTATTAAAAAAAAAAATTCTGTAATAAATGTACATGCACTAAAATGTGTTTTTTTTACTAAAAAACGGTACGTCGTATGATAGAAAGTTAAGAGAGCTTTTTTCTTCAC
The DNA here is from genome assembly GCA_963170755.1 of Amphimallon solstitiale. NCBI lineage: Eukaryota > Metazoa > Arthropoda > Insecta > Coleoptera > Scarabaeidae > Amphimallon > Amphimallon solstitiale. The sequence goes on along the minus strand of OY720683.1, from coordinate 14,841,104 downwards.
AATTGAACAAAGAATAGAAACATATTTTTATTTTTAGAGAAATCGGCGTCGTCCTATTTTTTTCTTGAAAAATAACACGTTTAAAATTTCATTATGATCTTCAATGCCGTCTTGGAGAAATCTAATTTTTACTGTTTCTTTTAATTAAACTTCAACACGCTGTAGATCGGTAACGAAGCGTTTGCGGACCTTGTTTGTTATAAACTTTTTTGTATAAAATGACCTGGACAATCAACCCCTTTAATATTGCCGCATCTTTTTTAAACACCCTGTATATTGAACAATTTTTGAATAAAAGAAATTTTAATTTGCCTTAAAAAAAATCAAAATTCGAACCGGAAATAACACTTTTACTCTTATCGAATAGCAGTCATTTACAAATATTTCTCAAATTATGCATTCTATACAGATTTATTAAAAGAATAAAAGTACTTTGGGCTGGATTTGGGATAATTTCTTTATAAAAAAATTTTCAAAATTCGAATCGAAACTATCACTTTTCCTCAGAGGTTTCTAAAGGAAGACAAGGTGAAAACTGTCATAAAAAAGTAAAACCAATTGTATGTAATTTTACAGCCGGTCTTCTAGTAACTGTCATATTAGTCACCGGGTTTTTCGGCTTCTATCAGGAAGCTGCGAACAACTTAGTTATGGAGGGCTTCAAGAAGATGCTACCGAAGAGCGCTTTTGTAATTAGAGATGGTATATACGCGGAGATTGCTTGCGAGGAACTGGTAGTTGGTGATTTAGTGCATGTAAAGGCTGGTTTCTGCATTCCAGCCGATGTAAGAATAATAAGTGCCAATGTGTTGAAAGTCGATAATAGTTCAATAACAGGTGAATCGGAACCGCAGACAAGGCTACCAACTTGTACCGATGATAATCCTCTAGAAACAGCAAATTTGGCCTTTTATGGTACTAATGTGGTAGAAGGATCAGGTAATTTAACAAAGTGCAAAGTCGTTCAGGTTTCGGTGGTTATAGAGTCTCTAAACCCATGTACTTTCATTGCATACGTGTTTGATCGTTATTTCCAGATATAATCAACAATTATATTTGGATCAGTAAATTTACTGATGACAAAAGATCTTTGAATATTTATATAACTTTATGTCTCTGTAACCACCTAGAGAACTTATTTATTTTTGTTTATAATATTTAAATTTGAAGGTTATGGGATCATCATCGCTACTGGCAAAAATACGCTCATGGGTCACATAGCCGGTTTAACATCAGTACTTGTAGCTGGCGATACGAATATAAAAAAAGAGCTGAAGCTTTTTATAAAACTCATAACGTGCATGGCTCTCGGCATAGGAATAATGTGCTTCACAGCTTCTATGCTCTTGGGCTATGATATTTTCACGGCATTTATATTTTGCATAGCTATAATAGTGGCTAATGTACCTGAAGGGCTGATGGTCACATTAACAGCTTGTCTTACGCTGACTGCCAAAAGAATGGCCAGGAAGAATTGCCTGGTGAGATCTATTCCATGTATATTTGTTTTGCCTCTTGTTACCTGTATGTCTTTGCGTGTTGCTGATCTAACAACAAGACCGACAGCAATTTAAACATAACAGTATAATACAATAGGTACATGAAGTATCTTAGACGATAAATCTAGTCATTTACTAATGAGTTAGGAAGAACACATTAAACTCAACAAAACAGCCTACCCAAAATGCACGGTTGGCTCTTTTCGATGCCCCATTTCACTGGACTATATTCACATCTTGATTATGCAAGTACGGTGATTGTTTATAATTTTTTTAATGGGAGGGCTACAGCAGCTGTTGAATATCGTCAGAGAAATGCATTGATATTACTTCAACGATCAACTCAAGAAAAATTTGATCTTCCGACAAGAAGAGTATTCGACATGTTGCATGAGTTAGGCTTATATCCATATCACTCTTAGCGGAAGATTATGCCTAGCTGCATTTTGTCGTTGGTTAAATCGTAATACTGTTGCTGTTTCGTGCATGCCCATGATGCCATCAAAAATATTTCACCAAAGGTGTGATTTGATATGACTAATATTTATTTAATTGGCTCTATGATTTTCGAGCATTGCCTCACAAGAGATTGCTATTATCATTTGCTACAGAATGAAATAGCAGAACTCTTTTAGAATAATCTTCTCTAAACATCAGAAAGGATGTGCTAGCACGATGAAACTCCTGTATGTTCACACCATGTAACATTTGAATAAAAGGTTTCTTGGGCATTGGATTGACCGCCGTGGCCCTATTTGTTAGCCTTCAAGGTATGCCCATACCACTGGGTTATTTACCATAGGGTTATTGCTCAAAAATCTAATTTTCTACTTAATTTCGAAACTAGAAAGGCAACTACCCAAAATGCACGGTTGATTCTTTTTGATGCCCCATTCCACTGGACTATATTCACATCTTAAATATGCAAGTACGGTGATTGTTTATATTTCTTTTTTAATGGGAGGGGCACAGCAGCTGTTGAATATCGTCAGAGAAATCCAGACACAAAAGTTTTTCTCCGAATCTTTAATAAACCGTCCAAATCAACAATGTTTAGAACAAATTCAAGAAAAAAAATGAGGTGTGGCCACCACACGACTTTCTTAGAATTTTTTTATACAAAACTTATTCAAAATCCTATTCTAAGTACTTTTATTCTCCTAATAAATCGCTATAGAATGCATACTTTGCAAGATATTCGAAAAAAAGTGCTACTCGCTAAGAGTAAAAGTGCTACTTCCGGTCCGAATTTTGAAATTTCATGTATACAAAAAATATTGCAAATATAACTCTAAATACTTTTGTACTCTAAATATATATAGAATGCATAATTTACGACATATTTGTCAAAAATCGCTATTCGGTAAGAGTAAAAGTGTCACTTCCGGTCCGAATTTTGAAATCTTTTTTATACAAAAGATATTGAAAACTATGTTTTAAATACTTTTATACACGTAACGTACCTGTCTAAAAAGCTTGACTTGCGAAATATTCGCAAAAAAACGATTTTCGATAAGAGTAAAAGACCTACTTCCGGTAGGAATTTCGAAAAAATTTTTAAATAAAATTGTTCTCAATTTTAATTTTAAGTACATATGAATTCTTTATAAATTTGTATAAACTTAGTATTTGACTAAATATTGGCAAAATTCGATTTTTTCACCAAAGTAAACTGCTACTTCCGGTCTACCGATTTTACTGAAAAAATAATCAGATCTCAAGAGGGAGATCATACACGTAAATATAAAATTTGGAATTGATATCTCCAGCGGTTTGACCGCTATCGTGGTCACATACAGACAGACAGACAGACAGACAGACAGACATTTTTTAAAAACCACTTTTTTGGTATCAGGGGACCTCAAAACGTGGACATCTGCAAAAATCTCGAGGTCGAAAATTTTTATCACAATACTTCCTTATACTACGTATAAGAAAGTAATAGATAGATATTACTTCACCGATCACAAAACAAATCAAAATCGGATAACAACATTCGAGTTTTAGTAAATTATTTTTACGATTAGAATACATTCAAGGATGGGTTCATTCCAACTCACCCTGTATTGCTGTTATTATTTTTGCATATTTATCAGCAACATGAAAGGCTTATTCACGTCAATACCAATAAAGTTAATTATTTTGATATGCAGAAATCAATCGTTTTGTGTTCTGTGGTTTTGTGTCCAATTTATATAGAATAATGTTTAATCTCGTTCAAATATTAAAAATTAGGTGTGGCCACCACAGGACTTTCTTATACGTATGAAAGTGTTACTTCCGATCCGAATTTTGAAATTTCATTTATACAAAAAATATTCCAAATCCAACTCTAAATACTTTTGTACTCTTCATAAATATATATTGAATGCATAATTTACGACATTTCCAAAAAATCGTTATTCGATAAGAGTAAAAGTGTTACTTCCGGTCCGAATTTTCAAATTTTTTTTATACAAAAGATTTTTAAAAGTATATTCTAAATACTTTTATACTCGTAATGTACCTGCCTAGAAAGCATGACTTGCGAGATATTCGCAAAAAACTGATTTTCGATAAGAGTAAAAGACCTACTTCCGGTAGGAATTTCGAAAAACTTTACCAATACAATTTTTCTAAAATTTAATTTTGAGTACATTTGAATTCTTTATAAATTTGTTTAAACTTAGTAATCGACGAAATATTTGCAAAATTTGATTTTTTCACTGAAGTAAACTACTACTTCCGGTGTGCCGATTTTGCTAAAAATCTAATCATTTCTCAAGAGGGAGATTATATTCGTAAATACAAAATTTGGAATTGATATCTGTAGCGGTTTGACCGCTATCGTGGTCACACACACACACAGACAGAGAGAGAGAGAGACACACAGACACACACACACACACACACAGAGAGAGAGAGAGAGAGAGAGAGAGACATTTTTTTAAAACCACTTTTTTGGTATCAGGGGACCTCAAAACGTGGACATCTGCAAAAATCTCGAGGTCGAACATATTCATCATCACAATACTTCCTTATACTACGTATAAGAAAGTAAAAAGCTTGGATGACTCAAATAATCGTTGAAAATTAGTTTCGTACAGTGGCGGCTGGTAAGCACGTCCCGGCATCGCGGCGGGGCAACCTCACGGACAAGACCGACTCGCCCATACGAAATACTCCCAGATGCCGAGCATATTACCGACATCAAACGAACCAGTTCTGTCTACGCAACTGCCCCGCCAAAACGCACTCACCAGTCGCCACTGATTTCACAAGGAATTTCCTCCTGCTGTATGAGCTCTATTAGATCAAAAAGCCTTTCGCAGAGAGAAGTTTCATTTTTGGACAATGCCCCTAGTCATCCAAATGCATCGACTCTTAAGTCAAGTGAAGTACAAATTTTGATTGAATATTTGCTTCGTACCTAATGTAACATCAATATTGCAGCCTATGGACCAAGGCATCTTAGAAGCAATTAAGTGACATTTCAGAAAACTACTCCCTAGTCGTGTTTTAGAAGAGGATGGAGGCCTGAAGCAATGTGTTACTTACGGGGGGGGGGGGGGTGCTGCTGCTGCAACATAATTTCTTCTGTTTCTGAGATCATTCGCTCCTCGAATTTCGGCCGATAACCATCCCGTGTTAATCGGTCAAGTTAGAAAGAGCTCGTCGAATGGCTTTTGTTATATATAACATACACATATTAAACACCATTGTATCTTTTCTTTAAACAAATACAGTAGAAGCTCTCTTAACCGACCATGACGGGACCGATCCATAGGTCGGATAACCAAAAAGTCGGTTAAACCGAAAATCGGCAAAAACTAGCAGTTAGCTTCGAAACAATCCATCACTAGTTAAAACCACTCCCAGAAAGAAAAAAAACCTAAGTTGACATTATGTATTTCTATTAACAGCTATATTTTACGATCTATAAACAAGAAAGTAGTACATACATATACATATATGTATATAATTAACAATCACTCACATGACAATTAATATTGCAAATAACACATGTACGTATGTACTAGAAAAAATCTGTGATTTTCTTTTGTTTTTTGTGTTCCATTGTTTTCTTGAATGCGTAGCCACGCCACTTTTTAATGAACTTTACATCTACCGCTGTTGATGCATTTTGTTGCTCAATGTATGCTGCAGCCAGTTGTAGACCAATTCTCGCATCAGCATGACTAATAGTGTTGCCTTCTCCTTCTTCAATATCAACCTCCTCGTCTTCTTGATTTTCGTTCAAAACAGCCTGTACGATTTCTTCATCTGTCAAATGTTCATTGGTAAAGTCATCATCAGCTCCAACAACCCATGCTTGACAATCCTGCAGTCGAATATCATTCAATTCAGGGAGTTGTTGCAAGTCGTTCAATAAAGATGCAATGTCATCTGGCTGGTGCAAAAGAGTTTCATCAGGATTAGAACTGGAATCAATCATTTTGTCTATGTTAGGCCATGCTTTTCTCCAAGATTTTACGAATGTTGAACTTTGTATTTCATTAAAAGCTTTTGCCACCATCAAAATAACGTCTTTTATGTTTATGCCTTTCAAAGCATCGATTAGGTCTTTGTTCTCTAACTCCATTTTAGCCAAGATTTCTGCAAGTAGTTTTTTCCTGTAGCGCCTCTTAAGACATTCGATCACTCCTTGATCCATTGGTTGGATGATACTTGTTACATTTGGTGGAAGAAAAAGACATTTTATTCCAGGCTCCTTTTCACTCTGAATGTTTTCAGGATGTGTTGGTGCATTATCCAACACCAAAATTGCCTTGACTGGCAACTTCAAGCTTGTTAAATGTTTTGCGACATTAGGACAAAATTCATTGATAAACCAATCTTTAAACACGTACGCATCCATCCACGCTGCTCTTTGATTTTTATAAACGTTAACGTTTTTGAATGCTTGAGGTTTCTTAGCCTTTCCGATTACGAGCAGGGGGACTTTATGAGTTCCAGAGGCATTACAACAAACAGCAATAGTAATTCTCTCTTTGTTCATTTTGAATCCAGCAGCTGATTTCTCATTACTGGCAGCAAATGTTTTTACAGGCAATCGCTTAAAATTTAGTCCGGTCTCATCCATATTGTAGACCTGTTCGGGCAGTAATTCTTCCTCTTTAATTAGTTCTTGTAATTTATTTTTCCATTCGTCTGCTGCAATTGGATCAGCTGACAGTTTTTCACCGCACACACTTAAAACATGTACACCGTGACGTTTCTTCCAACGTGCCAACCAGCCATCGCTCGCACAAAAATTTCCTCCATTCTCAAACTTGACATCCAGTATCTCAGCCTTTTCTTTTAAAATCGGACCGCCTATATATATATAACGCATCGTCTACCTGTTCATTGATAGGTTTCTTTAAAGTACATCTACTCGAGAGGGCTTTATCAGACTCGATTTGAGTGCAATAATCTTGAATGGATTTCTTGTTTCGGCGCCAGTATTTTACGGTTGTCACTCCAACACCGAATTCGTCACTAATTGATTTTACAGAATGACCTTTTTCAAGCCGCTCAATGGCATTTAACTTGTCTTTCATTGATACTACAACAAGTTTTCGTTTTATTCCACTCATTTTGAAGAGTTCACTACAACAGTATGGTTAAGTTTGTAACACGCACAAAAACTACGATGTGTTGACTCTAATGCGGCAGCGAGAGTTCGTCTGACTCATTAGTGGTAAAGGTATATACATCTGGTTGGTGACTTGTAGTCGGCAACGGAAATGAAATCTAAATGTCTTCTAGGAAAGGGTCGGTTAAAGGATAGTCGGTTAAGAGGGCGTCTACTGTAAACATTCTCGTGTATCGGATTGGAAATTTATAAGAACTGACAACAACGATTACTATAGTCATGAATACCTACCACTCACTAACTACTATATTGTATCTTCTTTAGATTCTATAGCAAATTGTGTATAATCTACTATCGTTTTTATTACACCAAATTCGTTTTACTCCGAGAATATTTATAAAATTATTGTGTTGCAGGTAAAAAATTTGCAGGCTATTGAAACCTTGGGTTCAACCAGCGTTATCTGTTCAGATAAAACTGGAACTTTGACGCAGAATCGCATGACTGTCTCACACATGTACTATGATCACGAAGTAGTAGATGTGCTGTCTCCAGGTTATAGACCTATTCCGTCACCGGCCTTTAAAATATTGTGCAGAGTTGGTTGCTTGTGCAGTAAGGCTGATTATCATGGCGATGATATTGATCTGCCAACGGAAAGTAGGCGAATACTAGGAGATGCAAGCGAACAAGCCGTTTTCAAGGCTATGGAAAAGGTTGTAGGAAACATACCGGAGAGGCGACAGAAAAATCCGAAGGTGTGCACAATAGGCATGTCTACAATATACTATTAAATTAATATATTATTTGAATTGTAGATTTGCGAAATACCGTTCAATTCTACAAACAAGTATCAGGTTTCTGTACATTTAAGGAGTGCAGGAAGATATGTGGTGGTCATGAAAGGCGCTCCAGAGAGGATATTAGAGAGGTGTTCTACGATTGTGCTGAACGAAAAGAATGTCAGCATAAACAATTATAAGAAATCTATAGAGAAAGCTATGCTCGATATGGGTTACATGGGCGAAAGAGTGTTAGCGTTTGCCGATCTGGAACTGGATCCTAGGATCTATCACGAGAATTATCAGTTCGACACTAACATTGTGAACTTTCCTCTGGAAGGTTTGAGGTTTGCCGGATTGATGTCGATGATTGATCCGCCCAAAGAAGGTGTCCTGGATGCCATACAGAAATGCAGAACTGCCGGAATTAGAGTGGTTATGTTAACTGGCGACCATCCCATTACAGCAATGGCAATTGCCAAGAAGGTATGTTTCTGTTAGTATAGTAGCGCAAGCTCGTCCGAAAAATTGCTTTAAGAGGGGCGTTTACCTATCGAAAATTAAGGCATCGCCGTTTCGCGTTTTTTAAACTCATTTTGTAATTTTAGATTCTCAAATTTGGGTTAGTGATGCAAAAGGCATCAATTTATAATGTCAAGGTCCGCTTTTGTACTAATTTATTTTCTTACGAAACTTATGTGTTTTAGAAATAACCACAAAAATACACGAATTTGATTAATGTCTTTTAACTAAGGCTGGTAGACAAAAGAAAAAAAACGACCTCTACGCGCCAGCTGCACATTTGATGTACGATATAAAGAAAAAATCAAATTTATGTAATTATTTTTAAAGATAAAAAACATTAAACAGTAAACCTTGTCACACACATTTCACACAAGGTTTTACGCGTCCTCTATCCCCACTTTACGGTATCTCTACCGGTCCCAGCGAAGACGAAAATCTATCGGAATCGGTCGGCTATTGCAGACTTAAATGCGAGTGACAGTTTAATTACAAACTGTTACATGCATTTAAATGTCATATATACCTATAATATTCGAGTGTATAATAATATAACAGTTATGGGCAAGCGAAAATTGGTTTATTCTAAAACATGAACAACGTCAACAGTTCCGTAAGTACTCATTCTTTATACATTATGTTTCCTATCTATAGTATTTCTTTATCTATGACAGAATTTGTGAATAAAACCGAAGCGCTGTGACAGAACCGAATATCGTCAACCTCCACCTACTTACACCCCCTTGCGTCTACCCGTCCCGCGAGTAATATAAGTTGCATACGTTTCTATTTGTTGGTAAACGCCACTCTTAAGTGTCCTCGCTAGTGAATGGGAAATGTAATATTGGTTGCATAGCACATAATTTAATAAGCCAAGGATGTCCGAGTACTTTTACACATAGGGAACATATAATAAATGTTTGAAATAATAACTCAATATCTAAGCGAATAAAGATTCATTTATGACCAACTATTTACACATTTGCAACTGCGGGAAATATTTATAGCAGAATAACAATTCATTGTAATGTGGGTTGCCTAATTTGAATTTATTTTATATTCATTTTAAACAAAGTAAACAATAGTTGAACGAAAAATAAGTGTACAGCCGGGTAGCTTTCTATTCAATTTATAACGTGAACCCAAGCAAACAAATCTCCTCCGAAGGATTTTTGAGAAAACTGGTTTTTAATATTTTGACATATTAATTAATTTTCTGTAATCCGATATTTTTTTTCTAAATTCGATTCTTCAGCCGGGTAGATTACTAAATTCTTCATAAGTTGACGTTGAAAGGGTTTCTCCATCTTTAAAATCAACAAAAACATCTGGATTCTAAAATCTGCTATTTTGCCATTGTTGACCAATCCACTAGCGAGGACCCTTAAGGAAAGGTACCGGGTGTTTTTTTATCTTTGATATCATTTTGATCACCTGCAACTTTCTTGTTTTTAAAAATATCAGAATGAAGCAAAAATGATTTTGCATAGGTATCTATGAAGTTTTTTACGTTTTAAAAAATAAAACAAAACACTAACGTTTTTCCAAGATATTAACCTAACTTATATTTTTTTAAATGGAAAGCCCTAAATATTTTCGGATATTTCGCTTTTACATGAAATTTCAAGTATATTTTATAAAGCATACCCCATACCTATCTTCAACGGTTTGCGAGAAAACGGCGTTTAAACATGCAATTTTTAGAATAATTTAATTTTGTAAAATTGTTTTTTTTAATAATTTGTTACTTTGTTAATCGTTAATCTTTTGTTTTATTAAAAATAAACTTTCTAAATAATTATGAAAAATGATTTCTGTTTGATTTCGACATCTTTAAGAACAGGGTTACAAAACTAAATTTTTCTTTGTTGCATGTTTAAACGCCGTTTTTTCGCAAACCGTTGAAGATAGGTATGGGGTATGCTTTATAAAATATACTTGAAATTTCATGTAAAAGCGAAATATCCGAAAATATTTAGGGCTTTCCATTTAAAAAATATAAGTTAGGTTAATATCTTGGAAAAACGTTAGTGTTTTGTTTTATTTTTTAAAACGTAAAAAACTTCATAGATACCTATGCAAAATGATTTTTGCTTCATTCTGATATTTTTAAAAACAAAAAAGTTGCAGGTAATCAAAATGATATCAAAGATAAAAAAAACACCCGGTACATACTAATTATACAAAACGGCTTGACAAAAAATTTATGTGAAGGTATAATGCACACAAATTATTAGGTTATTGTACACATCGCACACCGGCAGCCACACTGTCATAAGGCGAAAATTGTGTTTTGTGAGTAAATGACGTTTAAAATTGTTTTGTAATAATTTTAGTATTCGATTTTTTTCATAAATTGAGAGTGAATGTTTTTATTTTTGTGTCATTAGTAGTAGCATGCGCTATTTAATTTATTACCTTTTTATATTATAGAAAATCTAATTAGAACACTAATTATGCATAGATGTGTCTTTGTTGCTGACAATGTCTGTGTGTATTTTAACAATGTGTCGCTGTTACTGATATGATAGAATAGAAATTAGGATTCACTGTGAAAATGCGAATATATAGAGAGATCAAAAATTATATTGATAAAGGTTTGCCATGGAATGTTAAAACGTCCTTCTTAGGTATCATTCTTTTGAGATAATTCTGATTAAATTATCAGCTTAACTGTCATATTGACATTTGACTGACATAATAGTCAAACCAGGTGACCTCGGAAGAAACTCAACTTACGTATGCAAACTTATAAGTCGATCATCAAAAAACTCACTGAGAAAGGCTATAGTTTCTCGTGTCGTATGTGCTGTTGCTCCGTCATGTTGGAAATAACCATTATGAAGTTCATCGTCGTGTAGTTGTTGAACAAACATTCAAAATGTTATTTCGTACCTCTCTGCATTAATGGTGAAATTGAAAAAAAAACGGCCCAATTATCCTTCTGCGGGAGACTGCCATCCAAACACCAATTTTTTGAGAATGTAGTGGAGATTCAACCAAAAAATGCTATTTATTAGTGCTCCACTTTCGCATATTTTGAGAATTTACGTACCCCGAAAGATGAAACCATGCCTCATCGGAAAAAAATGTTACGTTTAACAGGTCGTTATTCATTAAATTGTTGACGACCCCAGACGTCTTGCGCACTGCCAGTGGTTCGTCTGTTGGCAAAAGAGCTTGATATAATTGCATATTCAAGTTCTCCTTTACAATGGTTCGGCATGGTCTATAGGAAACCCCAATTTCTTGGGACAGGCCTCTCAAAGATTTTGTGGGGTCCTGTTCCATACGATTACGAACGTTAATAATCACTTCTTCTGTACGAATAGTTGGCCTACCAGCACCTTCCAGTTTTGCGAAGTACACCAACACTATCTGCGAGGCATATATAAAAATCTTGCTCTACTACTACGAAATTTGGGAAGTCTTCACGAAAATTATCCAAACATAAACGCTTACTGTATTCCCAAATACCATTAACTAGCACACCTATTCTAAAACACGCCTCAATCGTGTAAGTTTTGTGTGCTATGGTTGGAAAACTACAAGATGTCAGAGAGCAAATACAAGCTGTCCACTAAAAAACGTCCCAGTTCCTAGCACCTATATTTGAAATCTGATTGTAACAATCGACATACCAAATTAAACGACTTAAAAAGCACTATTAGAGAAATATCAAATTTTATTTAGCTACTCGGTTCGTCAAGAGTCGATAATCAACTTTTTTATGTTAAATGGCCACCTGCTACTTTTTTCAAAGAATTTGATAAAGACTTTTTTTCTGAATTCAATGCTGTAGCACAACACAGTTTTTTTTTGTTTTATTTCAAGTTGTTAAAAAATAAAAGAACATTGTGTTTAAATGGTACTATCACTTTCCAATAATTATCTCACCCTTAAAGAGGTCAGTACAGTAACCATGACAACCATAGTATGTAGTTGTGTCAACCATAATATGTCTAAAATTAAAAAGCTTTGATGGCAGCTTACGTTAAGGCTATACGCCCGGCCTCGAAATCGTTTTTCCCATTTCCTAATCGTATTTTTCATGAAAACCTTACCGAATGTACACGCTAATTTAAGAAAAAAATGCCTTTCAATGGTTAAATCGTAATTTTTTCGAAATTGTCCAAAGGGCCCTAAATAAAAATAAAAATGTAAGAAATTTCAAAAAAGAAGCCTTTATTAAAAATTATGTAACACTCAACAGCAATACATACATTTTATTTTTTATTAATTTTTAAAAATAAGGTCACGAAACGGAAAACAAAATTTTGAAATTTGGGCGAAATTCACTGAAATCAAATAGAGTATGTGGTACGCTCGCACATTGTGTCGAGAGGTAGCTCCGCCTACCATTTCGGGCAGTTTCTACGCAGTTTCTAAAATACTTCTGAGATCGGTGTATGTTAAGAAAGTAATCGTTACCCGGACATTATTTTATCGAAACCGTTGATATTTTCTTTACAATATAGTGTACATATACAGTGTCAGCGTCACAATACTTCCTTATACTACGTATCAAAAAGTAAAAGCAATATCTCTTCCCGTACCTAACGCTATACCTGCTAGAAGCGCATGCTAGGACTCACACGGCTTGCGCGCAGGGAGTACAATTATTATATTTGACTCGCAATAATTTGCTTCTGAAACGATCTAGAAATTTATTTCTTGCACAAAAAATAATTTTGGAATGTTGGCTTTATTTTGTTTCACATATATATGGGTAAATTCTGAAAAATAAGATTAGTTACTCGATAGCTGAAAAATACCTTACACAAATTGGTGGTCTACTAAAACTTTTTTTTTTTTAATAAAATTTACAAACCATAAAGAAAAATCGAAAACACTAGTATCATTCAAATACTTTAGGGTATAATCTTAAAAAAACAGATCCCTAGCTCTCTGCATTGCTGAGATATCACGAGACAAGTAAGTATTAAAAATTGAAGAAAATGAAAATTTTAAAATTTACACAAAAAAACGATTTTTCGACCTTTTTGCGATTTCGATTTTATTTTCCAACTCAAAATTTGAATCCGGCAGGTGATTTTACATATTCAGCTTCACTTTTTTTGTGTGTTTGAGAAAATATAGATTGTCTAATTTAGGGGGAGTTGCTTCCCGACTGCCAAACATGTGGGCCAACCGGCGATTATCTGAGACCATAACGCAGCCATAAATTACAAGCAGATTAGATTAGGTGACAAGTTCTTTTCTCTATCTTTTTCCTCAGCATAAGACAGAGCACGCGGACCCTTAAACATTTGTCTTTTATTACATTTGAACGAAAAGCAGTGGTACGCCTATTTCAAATCAACTCAACTTGAAGCGGGCGTTCAGCCTTAAATAAGAAATTCTCACATTCAAGATATTTTCAATAAAACAACCGTTTAATAACACAATGATATTTTTTTTAAATTTTCAATGAAATGAAATACCAACACTTAAACAATTATAAATTACCTAATCAATTAGACCACCTAGTAAGATATGAGGTGTGAGCGCCACACAACTTTCTTATACGTATGTGCGTTCCGAATTTTTTATATAAAAGTTGTTCCAAATTAAGTTCCAAATACTTTTATCGTCTTAATAAATTAGTAAGTAAAAGTGTTGCTTCCGATAAGAATTTGTTTGAATTGAATTTTTTTTCCAAAAATTACTCCAAATTCGACCCTGAATAGTTTTAATAAATGTGTATAAAATACAAAATTTACGAGATATTTGCAAAAAAAAACTGCTATTCGAAAGGAGTAAAAGTGTTACTTCCTATCAGAATTACGCTTTATATACTGATCACGATCACAATATAAACTGGTCGTTATCGAAACTTGTTAATATACATATTAGTTGCCGTACATACCGGTTATCCTATATACTGGTTGCTATCCATACTGGTGACTATACATCATTGAGGAAAAATACTATGGAGACGTTGTAAAGCATCTTTGCTGTACTCTCAAAACGGGAGCATTGGGCGGGGCTAAGTGTGGGACCAATATGGCCGCCTCACCTAGTCCGGACTACTCAAAATTATAATCTGTCATCCCACACCTGTCAGGCCTACACTTACCTATGAAATGTTATTCCAGACGAATTCTTCTTATCAACGCCGTCTCTGTTGTTGAGCACAAGAAACCATAATGTCTTTTAATATTTAACTTATTATATAACTCTAATACACGATGCATTTAACAAACAGTCCACTTTTTACCAACACTACCTGTTTGACGTAAGTGTAGTATCAATATGGCGGACCTATACCCGGTTTGATCACGTGACGTCCTTTCCCTACCTATTCTTTCTCAATGCTATACATGCTCACTGATATATTTAAACAGCGAATATGTATTGAACCGGGTTCGTTTTGCTAAGACGGTTTGAGCAAGAATCCTGAAATTTTAAGTAGACATAGGACTCGATTAAAACTACTTATAATTTTTGTTTTGATCCAGAAGTTTTTGAAATACAAAGCTTACTTGTTTTTTTTAAGGGGAACATGGGTTAAATGGAACATCGTTAAAAAGGTTATTTCCCCTGAATTAAGTGGTATAATAGGTTTGGTGAATCGTTTGACATAAGTTTAGAAAAAAATTTAAATTTAATTAAAATAAAATG
This sequence comes from Amphimallon solstitiale, assembly GCA_963170755.1. Taxonomy (NCBI): domain Eukaryota; kingdom Metazoa; phylum Arthropoda; class Insecta; order Coleoptera; family Scarabaeidae; genus Amphimallon; species Amphimallon solstitiale. The sequence continues at coordinate 14,826,099 of OY720683.1, read as the reverse complement.
TCAAATCAAGCAGCCTTTGCCCATCCGTCAATAATTGAAGGAAGTTAATAATGGCAGTAGAGAATGTCCTATTGCCATTATTGCACCTATCATTTCTCATTGAAACACCAACAAATGCTTGCAATGAAACTAAAATAAACAAAAGTAAACAAAGCAACAAAGATTTAATAAAATGTTTCAATTAATATTTAGACAAGACGTTTATAATTTATAAACAAAACATCACTTCAGAATTTAGATTACAAAAGATTTGACCAATTTTGAGGAATATTCCTTATTTCTGTCTGAATACGTAATTTTAATTCGTCCAAGGATTCTGGTTTCTTGTTGTAAAAACAATAAGTAATTTTAATTGAATCCTACGTCTATTTAAAATTTCAGGATTCTAGCTCAAACCGTTTTAGCATAAAGAACCCGATTCCATACATAATCGCAACCCTGTATATATACACACACATGACATTGTACTGTATATTATGTTTTAGGTTGGAATCATTTCGCCAGATAAGATAACAACCTACGACATTGCTATGAAGAAAAACATATCGGTCACCGCCGTCACCCAAGAGGAAGCTGCTATATGTACAGCGGTGGTCATACCTGGATGGGAACTTAGACTGATGAGTGAATATGAATTGGATGAAATCGTCACCCAGCATACTGAAATTGTTTTTGCCAGGACGAGCCCTCAGCAAAAACTACAAATCGTGGAAGCTTTTCAGCGTAATCACGAAATAGTTGCAGTCACTGGAGATGGCGTTAATGATTCTCCGGCCCTAAAAAAGGCCGACATAGGTGTGTCAATGGGTATATCCGGTTCCGATGTTAGCAAGGAAGCTGCGGATATGATACTTTTGGACGATAACTTTGCGACTATAGTTATTGGAATAGAAGAAGGCAGATTGATTTTCGATAATCTAAAGAAAACTTTGGGATATCTCTTGACTTCCAACATACCAGAAATCGTTCCTTTCTTACTATTCGTTATGATCAATATACCAAACGCTTTGAGTGTCATGGCCATTATCACAATTGATGTGGGAACTGACTTGTGGCCGGCCATTAGTCTTGCATATGAGAAAGCGGAATCGGATATCATGAGGAGACTGCCGAGAAATCCCAAAAAGGACCGTTTAGTTACTTTAAAGTTAGTGCTGTACACATACATTCAAGTGGGAGTCATTCAAGCTTGTGCCGGATTATCAGCTTATTTTTTCACAATGTCCAAGCACGGTTTTCACATGTCTAGAGTGATTGGGTTAAGAGTTGAGTGGGACGAGAGGACAAATGAAGCCGTTATGGACTCTTACGGCCAGGAATGGTCTCACGAAGAGAGGCAGATATTAGAAAAGAAAGGTTACAGTGCCTATTTCCTTGCCATCGTCACTACACAAGTAGCTGACGTTTTAATATGTAAAACCAGAAGGCTGTCCTTGCTACAGCAAGGAATGTCTAATTGGGTGTTAAACTTTGGCATAATTTTCGAACTGATGCTGGCGGGAATTGTCGTGTTTTGTCCTTACATAAATGCGGCGCTGAAATTCGAACCCATCGAACTCATATGCGTATTGCCGGCTGTACCTTATGCACTTTTCATAATAATCTTTGACGAGTGCAGAAGATACTTGATCAGAAGAAATCCTGGTAGTTGGTTTGACAAGGAGACTTATTATTAGTCCCTTATTTATTGTTATTAGCGGTTTGAATATTTGTTAATGTCTGATGTATTTACGAAAAGTATAACATTATCTCTAAATAAATAAAACTATAACTGAAATATTTCGCAATTCAATCAACTCCTCCCGTACACAAATCTTCCAAGAAACAGAAACATTCTTATTACTATATGCGTATGTGTGTATTAATACTACTTTTATGACTTATGTGAAATTACTCCTAAAATACATTTTAATCCTGACTTATCATTAGAGTTCGGATTTGTGGTAAAATGCCTTTTCTTTTAGGTTTGAGGCCCATGAACGAGAGTCATCCCTAAATACATTTTGAACAAAATAAGACATTTTGATGAAAATTTTTTTAAGTCCTAAAATCCTAAAGTGCGCTTATATGTCCTAAAACTGAGATAGCGTCTAATTTAGCCTACTTTCAAGATTTTATCCCCAGTTCAGATCAAATATTAATATCAAAACACAAAAAGTATTTTTAAATTTTTATGTAATTTCGGCACGATCCGAGTTGTATTGGTCACTGACGATTGCAAGTGGTTGCCCGCACAAAGTCGGTTTGGTGTAGCATTACACCTACTTGGCAGACGCAGAGCATAGAATTCCCAGCATTGTATTGTCGTTCCCACTTCCGAGCATACATACGATAATGTTAACATAACCTAAAGCAGTGTTTTCCAAGCCTCCTGAATACGCGACCCCTTTTTAAGTAAAAAAATTCTGACCCCCCCCCTTACGACGCTAACAATGCGGCGATCGGGCGGGCGCACTCCACTCTGGCGATCAAACAGCATTAATAGAATCTTCAATGAGAACTTGTCGAATAAATTGCAATTGCCCAGTCATAGGTGGTAAGTTCTCGCATACCTTGCCAGAACTGAATTTTCAAGCTAACAACGGGCTGAGATGGATACTAAATCCTTTTATAGATATGTCAGTGCAACTGGCTGATCTGCCAACGAAGATGAAAGAAAATTTTATAGATTTGGCTGCCACACGACTTCTGGATGAAGAGAAAAGAAGAATATCCAAAGATAGCAAGGGAAGCTTTGAAGTTATTAGTTTCGATCGTCATTTCCTACCTAAGTGAACTTTTTCTGCAATGGTTAACATAAAAACTAAGAAGAAAAATAGGTTCCAATTGGATTTTAATTATTTGCTTGTCAAACAGAACTAAGATAAGAAAAAAAAATGAAAGAATAAATAGGCGCAGTCTTCTCACTGAAATTGTTGTCTTTTTATTATAGTGTAGGATCTATAACCCTTGCCTTTTACTTTTACATGGCTTGCGATAGCGACCCCCCATTGAAAACTTCGGGACCCCCTGGGGGTCGCGACCCACAGGTTCAAAAACACTGACCTAAAGAAATGCCAAAAGAAAAAATTGTTTTGATAATAAAGCGAGGGTTTGGCTCAATAGAATTGGCACCGGCTTTGAAACTGGATGCTAGGAAATATGTGATTCCAAAAAGGAAATGTTGTTTTGCAAGTCTTGCATGAAAAGTATGAATAAAATAGACTATTAATATAAAGAATCATAATATTGTAAGCATTATTTGTACCGGGTGGCCAACTAAGAATGGCCGCCGGCTATATCTCAGAAACCAGTTGTCATTTTGCTTCCGGGAAAAAAAATTTCAAGTAAAAGTGCCCAAGAGAAAATGCTGGAAATTATTTTGGAGTTTGTAAAATGTCCGCAAGGGGGCGTAACAGTCAAGATAAATGTTAAAATTTAGAATTCCTTCATGTTTTTACTAATTAAGGGGTATTGAAAATTTCTAAACTTTATTCCTTACACATTCTTTAATACTTTTAGTCTTACACATTTTTCACTATCTAGTGAAATAAAGTGGTGGGAGTAGTTCAGATGTTTTTTTATATAAACTAGGATTACTCCCGTTTGGCTTAACCGATTTGAATAAGTTTGGTCTCATTTAAATGAGCCTTATTTGCTCTACAAACTGCACTTGTGTTTTTGTATCTCGAACTTTTGCCGTCACCGGTAGATGGCGTTAACTGAAATGTAAACAAATATTAGGCCTTTTTTCAAAAAAGTTAAATATAATGATATGTTTCTTTTTACATAAGTTAATAAGGAATTAAAACCTCCACATTTCGGTAAAAAAGCAAAATTTGTATGTTTTTTAGAACAGGAGATATTGGCAAAAATAGATGAAAATGCATGAATTCTCTTGTTTTAATTGTCTTCTTTTTGTTATATATATATATATATAATTTTACTGAATTTATTATATATAGGTATATATAATAAATTCAGTAAAATTCTAACACAGGCCAAATAATAAAATGTCACAAAAGCGGAAGAAATTTGAAAGGCATTCCTGTAATACCGATGCAAAATATATAAAAATATATTAAATAAAAAAAACATTTCGTTAGTTCCTGTTTAAGAAACCAAAATTACATAAATGTAATTTTATGTAAACGTTCGAAAATCATGTATTTCAAATTTTCACATACTATGATTTACTATACTAACAATTAATACTAACACTATCAGAATAAAACTAATATTAAACACTAAAATAACTACAATTACATTACTGTAAAGATTGGTTTGCAAAATTTTTAATGACGGCCTAATTGTTCAAAATGGCGCCCATCATTGTTAATGTAAGCCTGCAACCTTTGCCGCGTGGATAAAACAGAAGTTCAATTTCCACCTCCGATATGTTTCGTACTGCTGCTATAATTTTCTTCATTATATTTTGTCTTGTTGTAGGCCGGTTTTCAAAAACAATGTCGTTAAACCTCCCCCAAAAATAAAAATCTAGGATGTTGAGGTCTGGTGTCCTGGCGGGCCAGGGAAATATACTACCCCGTTCAATTCACTTGCCAGGATATGTGTGATCTGAGAAATCCCGGACGCTTGCCGCAAAATGCGCCGGGCACCCATCGTGCTGAAAAAACTTATCACGACGAACGTCTAGAGGGACATCTTCTGTTAGTAGGAGCAGCTCATTCATAAAAAAATTTAAATAAACCTCTCCAGTAAGATGTCGGTTAAAGAAAACGGGTCCAATAATTTTACCTCCTAGAATACCGCACCACACGTTTACCGACCAGCGGCCTTGATGCTAAACTTCCTGCATCCAACGCGGATTTGTCCTGGACCAATAGTTCATATTGTGCAAGTTCACACCACCATTGCTATTAAATGTTGCCTCATCCGTCCATAGGACGCGAGAAAGAATTTCGGGGCTTCCGCTACCATATTTAATAGCCATTGACAATAGTCAATCCGGCGATCGAAATCTTCAGCCGTTAAAGCTTGATGAAGAACGACGTAATAAGGATACATACTGAAAATAATATGGCAAACGTGAACGAAACTGTGAGATCAAATTTATCCAAACTTGTTAGACACTGGTTTAGGTAACTTACTATTATAAAGTATTACTGTGGTCTATATAAACGGTATCGAATAAAAATGGCCGTGACCGGTAAACAGACAATAAATAGGCAGTTGAATCTATGAGTTAAACTTAAGGGAACCGAGTACGAAACGTTAAAAACAACTGTTATGTTTAATGCTTAAAAGTATTAAAACAAACTGTAGGAGATAAAGCAAATCTAACAAAGGCCTTACAAAAAATCTCGAAATAGAGTTTGTTTTATTTTTAACTTAAATCTTTCAATATATTTGGGACCGTAGTTCTACAAATGCCCAACTCTCTACTTGTGGTTTCGGTCACTACATGTGGATTAAATTCAATATATTCTAATACTTTTATAGCATTTTCTTCGGTTCGACCAGTAGGTTGCCTTCTATACACCGGAAGATTAATATTTCCGGTGGTCCAAAGGCTTTCCACTAACCTACGAAAAACACTGCTCGCATAATGTCGTCTTCTAGGGAACTGCGTAGCATACACTCTGGAGGCAAATGTAGCATTTCGCATGCATTCGAAATAGACACCAATCATATCGAATGTCTCTTCATTCGCTAACCGCATCTCACTAAAAGGGAAGTTTTCCCAAACACAAAAAAGTAAACGGAATCAATCAAAAACTGACAATAATATTTATTATTTTCACAATTGGTCGTTTTAACACAGAGTTATTGTTTTATTTTTTTCATAGCTTACTTTTTTATTTTCAATGGTATATTTTTTGGATTAAAATAAGTATTAAAAATAATCTTGCTTTATTAAACAGGGTCTTTCAAAATGGTATAACATTTTTCTTGATAATAATAATATGTTAGATAATAATCATATATGTAGCTCAAAATTGTTAGCTTCATAAAAAAAAAGGCCAGTAAAACAGGTGAACTTATGAATTTTGATCTATTTTTGTCAATATCTCCTGTTCCAAAAAACATACAAATTTGGTTTTTTACCGAAATGTAGAGGATTTAATTCTTTATTAGCTTATGTAAAAATAAACACATCATTGTATTTAACTTTTTTGAAAAAAAGCCTAATATTTGCTAACATTTCAGATAACGCCATCTACCGGTGACAGCAAAAGTCCAAGATACAAAACATAAGTTCAGTTTGTAGAGCAAACACGGCTCTTTTAAATGAGATCAAACTTATTCAAATCGGTTAAGTCAAACGGAAGTAATCCTAGTTTATTTAAAGAAACATCTGAACTGCCCCCACCACTTTATTTCACTAGATAGTGAAAAATGTGTAAGACTAAAAGTATTAAAGAATGTGTAAGGAATAAAATTTAGAAATTTTCAATACCTCTTAATTAGTAAAAATATGAAGAAATTCTAAATTTTAACATTGATCCTGATTGTTACGCCCCCTTGCGGACATTTTACAAACTCCAAAATAATTTCCAGCATTTTCTCTTGGGCACTTTTACTTGAAATTTTTTTACCCGGAAGCAATATGACTACTGGTTTCTGAGATATAGCCGGCGGCCATTCTTAGTTGGCCACCCGGTACATGCTTATTGAAATCACTTATAAATTGAATTATTAATTTTTTTCTGTCCTATGTTATATATTTATAACACTTTGAAATAATGTATATGTAAGTGTAAAAAAATTTTGGCTGTGTATTTGTTTGGATATATTTTGTTTGCTTTTTCTACTTGCCATGCCATATTAAAAATAGAATCTTCAACTTTTAAAAAATACTACACCTTGAGAAAAAGAGTCAGTACTGGGAAGTGTTTAAAAGGTAAGAATGACAAATAAGTGTGTAAACCACTGTAAACCCACGATACAAGTACTAATATACCTGTGGTCATTTATGCTAAAGTGCAATATTTAACTTTTTAAATTATATTTGTAAGAAACAAGGTCATAGCAATATGTATATGTATATACAGGGTGAGATTTTTTGAATGTTTAGCATTGGGATCTCAGAAACTACTGGAGATAGAAAAACGCTTAAATGGGGAAAGATGCGCAGTTTTACGAGTTTGATTTAAAACTGCTTTTGTTTCTCCGATAACTTTCATGGCTTATTAGATATTCAAAGAAAACTAAATTTTACGATTTCCTTTAAACATGCTTAGCATCGTTAATAGTAATTTTAGAGAAAAAGTGTTCAGACAAAAGTTTTAGATAATTTTACGCCAAATAAAACTATGTAGCTAATATTTTTTTTTCGTTCACCATTATCGTGTTATGACACAAACTTGTGTTTTTTTAAATGGAAACCATAGTTGGTTTTGACATCATTAAAAAGCTTATTTTTTGCTGATTACAATGATATAAGGTTTGATATGGTTATATGTATAAGTATGGCCTTGTGACTGCTTGAAATGAAAAATAAATTATTTATTATTATTCTCGTATTATTATTATTATTACTACTACCTGTTTTCGTGGAGTATATCTATAATGTCGACTCTTTGAACTCTGTCGAATGCTTTCCTGAGATCTATTAGGCGGAGATACAAAGGTTTTTCTTTTTTATATTCGAGGAATTTTTCAATCATTTGTCTGAGGATGAAAATTGCGTTAATTGTCCATCTATTCTGTCTGAAGCCTTGTTGTTCTTCGCTTATTTCTATTCTGATCGTTATGTTTGTACTTGTATTTTTTGTTAACAGCTTGCTTATGCTGGCTAGTAAAGATATCATTCTACAATTTTCCGGGTCGTTCTTGATTCACTTTTTATAGATTGGTATTGTGATGCTGTTTTTCCAATCAGTAGGCACTTTTTTGGTCGATATAATTTTTTGGAATAATGGTATGATTGCTACTTTCAATTCGAGTCCTCAGTTCTTAAACATTTGTTATGTTATCTTCTTCCACACGTTGTTCTGTGTAGGTGTTGTCCTCGTTATCTTCATTGTCACTTGCTCGTGTCCCATATAAGTTTCTCACATGCGTTTGCCATTCACCTGGAGTAGGTAATGATGTTTATTAGTATTTCGTCGGTTACTGTTCTACACCTTAGTGTGTTCCAAATTTTTCTGTCCCCCGTATAGAACATGTTCCATGTCCTTAGAGAATAATAAACAACATAAAAAACGCTTTTTTTTAAATGTTCAATTTCTGATGTTTTTTCGGGGGTAATACCATAAGAGTTTGTGTTTATCCGGACAAACTTTCATTTTGAACGAAAGCTTTATTGCTTGGTAACTGACGAGAACAAATAACATGGTAAAACCGCGACACCGAAGGTAGAGCGGTTTTACCAGTTGTTATTTGTTCGAGTCGTGTTACCCTTAAGCAACAAAGTTTGAGTTTTGTCAAAATGAAAGTTTGTTCCGGAAATAAACACAAACTCGAATGGTATTTGGTAAGACAATTTAATGAATCATTTAATTAACATTAATAAACAAAAATATTTTTATTTAATCAACGCAAAAAACAACATTTCATTCAATACATAGGTAAATAGTAGCTTAATCGTTACTAAAAGTACAGTTAGAAAACGTACAGTTATTGTAAGTTATTTTATTCATAGCCGACTGAACACTATTTACATTATTTTTGTTCCTTAGATTTGTTACAATTTCTGAGTGATGATTTGGATCAAACTGGAGGTAAGATTTTAAGGATTTTGTGTTTGAATGGCCTGTTATTTTAGTGATTTGCAGATCACTTACTCCCGCTTTGGCCAATGTTGAAGCAGCACTTGCTCGATTTGAATGATTGGTATATTTATTGTCGGCATTAAGGTGAATTTTGATAGCTGAATCTCTGGTCCATTTAGAGAGTTCATTTCGACCAATAGGCATATTTTTGTACCATCCCTTGCTGCCTTTTGTTTCATAATACTGATTCACTGTCAAAAACAATCGATCAGTAAGAATATTTGATCCTCTTTTGCTTAGAATTTTATAAAACAATCTAACAGGACATAAATCAGGATTTTCTTTATTTTCCGTGAGCCACTTACTATCGTTAAGTTTCTTATCTCCACCCTGGGCTGTTTTCGAAAATATCGGATTGTATTCGAGCCTACCTGTAGATGTTCCGGCATTATTTTTTTCTGTTCTAAAATAATGAATTTTACACTGTACAGCTTCTCCCCCTCTCCAAGCCAACTCAAATGCAGCAATATGGAAAAATTTCTTTTGCAATCCATTTGGTGTGTTCTCGTCCCATAAGTTCATCATTTTTATAATTTCTTCCTTAGTTAAAGCAGTAGCACTCCTTTTTCTTTTATTGGGATTGCTTTGCAGTTCTTTTCTTTTTGCGTTTTTAGCATTGCGAGCTGACTGAAAAATAATATCCTTTAATGGGTCAAAAATTATGCCAAATTCATTGAAATATTGTTCTTGAATACATTTTGCAGTAGTGTTCCAGATAGTTTTGATAACGTATTCTTTGTAGTCTGTCCCATCTCTTTTCTTCATATTATAGGCCCAGTCTTCTAGTATACTAGCAATTACATTAACTGGTGTATTGCCGTCCAATTTATAGTTTCTCTCAGAGCAAAATTGCACGAATTGCTTCCATATTGAGGCTTTCGTTTTTTTTTGTATTGTTAGGCATGGTATTCGAAACGGCATATTTTATTTTTTCTATAGTAGCACTGCCGAAACGATTCATTTTGGAAGGGAAAAATATAAATGTTTATGTATGAAATTTATTTGAACGATACTGTCAGAATTGAATTTTCGTTGCCATGGAAAATCAACATGCAGTTTATCCGCTAGCAAACATGCAGTTTATCCGATAGCAAACTAACACAGCGTGTATTAAAATGTCATGTTTTTGACAGATGAATTAAATTGTCGAAATAAAAATGGTCTGCACCACAGAAAATTGTCGTCAATAACCATTTCGTATGTAGATTGTCTTGTTATAAACGTTATACAAGGTGTCTAGAAACTCTCCTGACAAACGAAGACCGGAGATTCCTCAGATAATTTTAAGACAATTTAACCCAATTCAGCCTACTCCGAAAATGCTTCCTAAGGTCATAGGCGTCCGTTTTGGGTAGGTAAACGGTTATTTTAACGCATAACCTTTTTGTCTTTAACTTTTAAGCATTTGTGACACTAGATTATTAAATTTTCAGGTACTCTAGTACTAAGAGGTACTCTTACTTTAAGTCGGTAGGATACACCGTTTTCTAGAAAAATCGATTTGAAAATTTTTCGTTTTTTCGTCATTAAAATTCAATTTATTATTTTTTGCACTCGTTCGCTCTGAAATGCCAACAGAAATAAAACCTACGTTTTTAATTGTCAAATTAAAAACGATTTTTCTAGAAAACAGTGTATCCTACCTACTTAAAGTAAGAGTACCTTTTAGTACTAGAATACCTACTAGAATACCTGAAAATTTAATAATCTAGTGTCACAAATGCTTAAAAGTTAAAGACAAAAAAGTTATGCGTTAAAATGACCGTTTACCTACCCAAAACGGACGCCTATGACCGGTACTAGAAATTCGCAATTGATGGAATCGATTCATCTCTGGAGGATAAATAAGCATACCAGTTTTTGTTTTTCTAAATAGAAGCGTTCGAGGCATATTAAAAAAAACTAATTACAAGGCGCCATCTTCAAAGAGCTCTAGCTCCCTTAGGAAGCATTTTCGGACTATACTCCATTCAGTCTAAGAATGGAGCATTGGGAAAGATAGGGCTTAAAATAAACGTTTGTGATTGGTTGAAATCGAGTGTGCATTTACACCGGCAAAATAATCGCATTTAGCTCGTTCTGTCAAAAATTTGTTTACTGACAGTTTTGTTCAAAGAGTTTGTCGATTTCCGTATTTTACATAGTTATTTGTTGTTAATATTCTTAAAAAATAGTTCTCCTTAGAACTCGCAAGTGAAATATTCATTTGTTAAGGTATTTTATCACTTTCGTTAACTTTCCTTTCGTACTGACAGTTTTGTTCAAAGAGTTTGTCGATTTCCGTATTTTACATAGTTATTTGTTGTTAATATTCTTAAAAATTAGTTCTTCTTAGACCTCGCAGGTGAAATATTCATTTGTTAAGGTATTTTATCAATTTCTAGATATTGTAAATAAGATAATAATTGAAATATCTGCTAATGGAAATAGTATCTAAAATTTATTGGATTTTAATATGAAATATTGCCCTTTACACCTTTTACTCACATATTGATAATGATACCTACATTCTTGAATGTTGTAAAATGTACGCGTTCTATTTACATGTAGACACAACGTGTTATTCAATGTTTTCCTTATATTTTAATGTTTTTTGTGTGAGCGATATTCTGTTTTGGAAAACTTATCAAATACTGATCAGCTGTTTGCCTTTTCATGTATTGTTAGTATGGTTATCATTTTAAAAGCAATGTAAGTCTTACTTAAATAAATGTCAATAAACACGTAAAAATCAAAATATAATGATATCATATACTATGTATATTCCTGCTATCCATCTGACAGTAAACATATGTTTTATTTGTTTTCAAAATACAAAATTCATCGTGTGTAAACTGTGCTCATATTGTAGCGCCATCTACTCCATTCTTAGACTGAATGGAGTATAGGGTGAATTGGGTTAAATTGTTTTAAAATTATCTGAGGAATCTCCGGTCTTCGTTTGTCAGGAGAGTTTCTGGACATCCTGTATATATACAATCTCACCTGGTTGTACGCAATGTACGCCGAAAAAGAAGCGACACATTTTTTGATCGATTTCGCTCCGCTCATTAAGTAAATATCACACAACTTATTTACACAAAATGCGATGTTTTTATCTAGCCATCCATCCATCAGTGTCTTTAATATTGTATTATAACAAACAGTATAATAGCGAATAATATATTAAAGTTTAGTGTTGACAAGTAGATACACACACAGGTGTTTTTCAGGACGGTGAAATCTAGATTTCACGTTCAAGGCTGCGAGCGAAGGAAATGAGCAAATTAGCGTTGTAACCGGGCATTAATCTTAATGTAAAATGCACGTAAATTGCCCATCTGCCGTTCCAAAAGACGAATTATACCAATAAATACCATCGGTATCGGTTTGGTCGGGTAATTATTTGAATCGGCAAACGCCGATACGGACATGTTCCAGGTTAAGTAATATTTTATTAACATTATGATCTTAATTGGACACTGTTGTGCTCGCCAATACTTTAGCGCTGTTTACATCCATGTTTATTTGTCTACTAGCACTGCCTCGCAACGTAAGATGAAATCTAATGTTTATAATTTTATTTTTACGAAAATATCCGCGTCCTACTGTTTTGAATAAATATTTAAAAATTGAATCAATGTGTAAGTAGTGACAAGATAAATGTGTTATTTTCATTATTTTTCAACATAAATAATGAAATAATGTATAACGTGACTTAATTAGAATAATTGACTCGTGTCCACAGTTAATAAAGACTTGTTTCTCTTAACCCTCCTTATATAAGTTTATATCAACAGTTGTGAGTGTTTTGGGTTGCCTATACCCAGACGTACCAACGCACGGTACGGTGCTCGGACAATTTTGACAGGTAATACGGTTGTATATGCTAATTGTCTGGTAGTGCTGTGACTCTGACTCGTGTTTGTTGATTGGGGTTAATTGAAAAATAAAACACATCGGTTAAGCTACAGTGAAGAGTTGTTATCAGGGTGAATACGGTTTGTCTTTCTTTGCTTTTAATGTACACTAGGAGAACACCCTACAGGTTTGCGTAAAAAAAAATATAAATAAAAGTCATACAGAAACTTGTATCAGAAATAATAATTTATTCGTTGCGGCAACCAAATTCAAATATATACACACGTATATACATATTGTTGGGTTTTCGGGTTCGAAATAAACAACTCGTGAAAATGTTTAAAAACTGTCCGTATATTTACACACTTAAAACTAATCACAATATAAATATATAAAATGAATGTAACACACTTAAAACTACTACGAATAAATTAACACACGTATTTATTTCTATCTGTAATATTTATGTATTTCCATTCACTACTATTTATATCAGTAATATTTATGTGTATTTATGTAATAAAACTGCACCGCTTATATTTATTTTAACTGTTCAGTAAACACCGCGCGCGACTACTATTGAATGAATGAATTCTTTCTTATCCCACCGTCGGCATTTATATGTGTAGAGAAAGACTCTGGAATTTACAAGAAATCACTCGCTTCATTCTCGATAGCTCGAGAGACTGTCTGTCGCCTACGCAGTGGAGGTATAGATGATTTATGATTTATTTACGTTGCGTCGCGCCAATGTTTACTTCTCTGTGAGCTTGTTTCATTACAATATTATACCGGGTGTCCACACGAAAACTTTATATTGAATTATTTCTGGTGTTTTTGAAGACAAAAACTTGAAATTTTGGGTGGTTGTTCAGGATATAGGGGGACAATGAATAGTGTATTTCATACCGCCCCATCGGGTCACCCGCCGCCGCCGGCCACCCCCACTCCAATATTTTAAATGACACCCTGTATTTTTTTTGGTGGTTTTGAAAGAACACAATTTTCTTGATATTCCTATGTGAAAAAACTAGTAACACACATTATGACATTTATGAGATATTTAAATTTAAAAGTTTCAGATATCAGAAATTATTAACTCCGAAAAATCATAAGTTAGTCATGGAAATAGTTTGCTTTAAATTAGAATTGTCAAAATTGTGACTTTTGTGTTTCATTAATATTAATACTTGTAAAATTGTTCTTAAAGTTTCGGCTTTTTCGCTGAAATGGTTTATACTCTTGAAGAGAGAACTGAAATAGTGATTTTGTATGGGATTGCAAACAAAAATTATTCCCAAGCGGCGACGTTATTCAATGAAAACCATCCAAACAGAAACGTATCTGTTGCTTATGTCAGAACGCTAATAGAAAAATTTTTGCAAACTGGATCTGTAAATAATAAAAAACGGAATACGAATAATTGTGGTGTACTAAATGAAGCTATGCAACTAGCAGTTCTTGGGCATATTAATTTAGACCCAGAGCTTTCGTTGAGAAAATTATCCGAAGTTTCGGGAGTGCCAAAATCAACCTGCCATAAGATATTAAAATTAAACAAAATGCACCCTTATAAAATTCAACTTCACCAAGAGTTGGGTGACGGCGATTTCGACAGAAGAGTCGAATTTTGTGAAATAATGACAGATATGATTGGGCAAAATGGAAATGTTTTGCGAAGTATTTGCTTTAGTGATGAAAGTTGCTTTTACTTAAATGGTCTTGTGAATAGACACAACTGTCGATATTGGAGCGACGTAAAACCCCATTTTTTCCGAGAAGGCAACACACAATATCCCCAAAAAATTAATGTATGGGCTGGAATTCTTAATAACCAAGTAATTGGCCCGATATTCTTCCAGGAAAATTTAAATGGACCTAAGTACTTACAATTTTTGGAAGAGCTAATACATCCTCTTATCATACAGTGTCTAGAAGAAAACTTGAATGAAATAGAGGAGGAGCAATTATATTTTCAACAAGATGGAGCTAGGCCACATTACTGTTTAGACGTTAGGAATTATTTGGATAATATTTTCCCAGGACATTGGATTGGACGTAGGGGCTCTATTGAATGGCCAGCTCGCTCCCCCGATTTAACTCCCCTAGATTTCTTTTTGTGGGGACATTTGAAGTCTGTTGTTTATAAGACACCGCCACAATCAATATCTGATTTACGTAATAGAATAACAGAGGAATGTCGAAATTTAACGCCACAAGTGTTCGAAAATGTTAGAAATGCTTTTGAAAATAGACTTTATTTATGTTTAAATGTAAACGGTGAACAATTTGAGCATTTAATTTAACTAAAATGTTGTGAATAAATCTTGTTTTAAGTATTTCCATGACTAACTTATGATTTTTCGGAGTTAATAATTTCTGATATCTGAAACATTTAAATTTAAATATCTCAAATGTCATAATGTGTGTTACTAGTTTTTTCACATAGGAATATCAAGAAAATTGTGTTCTTTGAAAACCACCAAAAAAAAATACAGGGTGTCATTTAAAATATTGGAGTGGGCGTGGCCGGCGGCGGCGGGTGACCCGATGGGGCGGTATGAAATACACTATTCATTGTCCCCCTATATCCTGAACAACCACCCAAAATTTCAAGTTTTTGTCTTCAAAAACACCAGAAATAATTCAGTATAAAGTTTTAGTGTGGACACCCGGTATAGGTAATTTAATATTATCAACATTATAATGTAAAAGAAAAGAAAAAGGTCAACATAATGAAAAGAATTTAATTTTCTAAGTATAAACATGCGGTCTGTCACTTCGATACATAACCTTAAAACAACAAGATTTGTAAACAAAAGTATGCTTTCCTAAAATTTGAACATTTAAACAATAATCTGTCTATAATATATTACGGTAGGATCATTACAAGTCATCGTGATATCGTGGTATTATAAGATAAATTAATGTTCGCGGAGGTTAAGATAATGATTGTGGAATGTGACTTAAATCGCTCTCTTCCACTGACACTTGACTATTGCGTGGAGTTTTAAATTTCCAAAGATCATTCGGAAGACGTTGAAATATTATATTACTTATAATATTTGGACTTTAGTTTGATATTTTGGATATTTCGCGAGTATACCAGTTTGAATAGCTATACTTAAACCTTGTATGACTACCATAAACAGGTATATATTGATCATGCGGGGTGATAAACTGAGTATTCATGAACCAACGGTATTTTATGTTGTTCAACAACATAGTGCGCATTTGAAAAATGAAAATCCAACATTTTATCATCAGAATTAATATAGCAGGAAAGTATTATTAAATTATTGCATTTATTAATATCAAAAGTAGGTATGTTAAAGTCTCCCAACAATTAAAATGTTCTTATCACTGGAATAAAGACATCTTTAAATTACCAATTTTCTAACATGCTTATTTAGGAATGGTAATTCGAAGTTCAATTAAATACTCGCGTAGATAAGCATAGAATCGCTATTTACCTAAACTTTATTCATTTTAACATTAACAGGACAACTCTTTGGATTAAAAAGCTCAATCTTTTTAATTTGAAGATATCCATTGAATTATTTTACGAGTTATACTGTTACAGTAAATAAAGTATTCAATCTTGCAGTTCATAATCGAATACATTCTAGCAAGATGTCTTGCTGTAACAACCGTTGTGTTTACGAATATAACTATGTCGCAACTGCGTTTTCTTTGATCTTTACCTTTTTATTTAACTAGTCGTTTATGTATCTGTGTATACTTATGCCATCTTAATTGTTACATAAATCAGTTTCAATGGAGTGCAGTACCGACTAATCGGGGCAGACATTGTCCGTTTTACTGTGGTTAAAAGCGTGCACTTGAATGTTTTATGCTACATTGAGCGTTACACTTGAGCGAGAACTCGCCTGAAAAATACGTGAACGTCGAGTTGGATTTACTACCGTCTTGTCAGAGCAAATGCTCGATTTTTCTTAATTTCAGTTGTTCCCTTGTGCCGTGAGCGTGTCTCTAGTAATTTTGTACTACAAATAAAACGATTGAGAAGCGCAGACAGGGAAAGTGAATTAAGTATGTTAGCTTGCGTGGTACCTATTTACAAAAATATAAAACAGAGCAATTTTTATTTTTTTTATATATACCGGGTGTCTCAACGGAGCGGTGTAAAGTCTTATTATTGGTATCTAATAATGTAGATAGAGAATAATTTTTAATACAAAAATTGTAGATAATCATAAGCTCTACAATATTTTCATTTATACAGAGTGTTCGAGAAAGACGAACCAACACAAACTTATGTTTTTTTAAATGGAATGCTATGATTTTTTTTTTTACATATTATGACAGATGTTCCTGAGATATGGCAATTTTTCATTAAAAATTGTACAACATTTGAAAAGTTGCTATAAAATAACGATTGATGATGAATACCTATTATGGACTCAATTAATAGAGATATCTTTCCAGTACGTGAACTTAATGTTTATTTCGACATAACTACCCATGTTTTTTAGATTACATACCATTCGCTAATGTTAAAAATTGTAAAAAAAATTAAATGGAATAACCTGTATATTTATATGCCATTTTCTAAAAATCGTTAACAATTTTTGAAAAACACTCCTCGATGACAGTCTCAATATTTGAATATTTTTGGTTGTATATCTTTGTGCCAGCAAACAATCACTTCCCCCAAAACATAGACCATATCTCTTAATTCCAATTTTAAATATCTTATTTGGTATTTAACGTAAATTCATGTACTTACTTCCCTTTAAACTGAACCTATAAATCTAAGTTTAAAGTTAAACAATTTTTGACACACAGCGTCTATTTTTTATATTATTGCTAATTCATGAACTTCCAAACTTTTCATGGGTTTTAAAATTTTAATAAATACTAATTATTTGTAAAAGGAAAATTAGAAATAACTCTTTTCGATTAATTTTAGTTATGCTATGTGTAATTAAGTCTTGACAACTCGTATTTTGAGTCGTAATTGGGTGTATTCAGGTACAATATCCTATAACTTTTGCAATATCGCCCACAGGTGGAAGAAAGTAGATATTTTTAATTAGTAAATTTTAAGTACTTTTCAATGGCATATAAATGAAGGGGTCAATGCAAGAAGTGCCTTAGTCACAAATTAACAAATGCGAGATATTTATGCATGAAAGTTTATATATGAGTATGAAACATGACTCAAACTGTTTTACTCAAAATGTTAGTTGTGTTATATTCTATATGTAAAAAGTGTCTTCTAGTTTCACGATTAAACACAAAATAAAGTTTTGTTATTATCTAAAAAAAATATAATAATTTTGGACTTAGGCACTTTTTGTGTTGAAATTTGTTATTTTGTCGAAAAATAAAAATATATTTGAAAGAACAAATTGTTTATATTGAAATTAAAGTTATTCTGTAAACCCGTAAAGAAATACACAATGATTGAACAAAACTTAAGAACATTTCTTGACTATTCATAAACGGCGTCCGCTTCTTGCAAGTGATGAATCTCTTCAATATCATTACTTTGTTGTATTACACAACTTCCATTTTCAGACAAGGTTCGAGCAAAGAATTCAGTGTCCAAGGATACAACGTGCTTTATCAGAAGCATTACGTTGTCAAATTTTGGCTGCTTAATTTTTAGGTATTCATTCTCATAGGCCAGCGTGGGTTCGCCGCGAAGTTTACGGCTCTGACCAACTTTGTAAAGTTTTATTATTTCCATACAGCCAAAGTAGGATGCACTGAGCTGGGGTTGCTCAGTACGTGAAAATTTGACGCGTCTAGCTTTTGAAGTTCCCGGCACAGTTCCTTTTATGTGGGAGTGTAGCCATAATTAATAATGTTTCACTTTTATTATACAATCGCCTTCGTTCAGACAGCCCTTTTGACCTCAGCGAATGTTGTACAAATATCACATCAAATGGGTTGTTCTTCTTACAGTTTTTTTATGAGATTAACATAAAATTCCGGGTCGTCAACCTTGTCGTACTTCAGTCTTTGTTTTTCAATCACAGCAAAATCTCGATCGACTGGCATCATGCTGTGATTTGGTAGTGGGTAAAGTACTTCTATGGTTTCAAAAATATTATTGGCACATAGCTGATTCAAAAAAAAACAAACAAAATCTATTTTTGTTTTGACTGAAGCAGTTGTCACAAAAAAGATGTAAAATACGTTGCTCTGGCTTTTGGTTTTGTGCGATATACTCTTGCAGGCAAGTTATTACTTCGTTGGGTCCCTTTTGAGCAAAGTGTTCTTCATACATATACATACTGGCTTTTCCTGTTGTTAAGCAATGTATTCCCAAATTGTGAATCGACAACTGACGCAAATAATATTCGTCCGCAATATTTGTCACAGGCACAGGCAAAATTTTTTGGTAATCGAAGCAAATTGATAAGATGGTGGGATCCTTAGCTTTTGTTTCTTCCGAAATTTGCCTTTGAAACGATTCAGCTTTTCTTAGGTGTAGCTTCCTTGCTGCCTTGACGGTTTGTGTAGATGCTTCATCATGTGTCACTTCAGCTTGTTGTAGATGCGTCAGAAATAAAGTACATTCTTTACAGATGTCTTTTCTTGGGAATCCAAACAATATGCTGTAAAAAAATTTCTAAACATCTCATATGACACTTTTTTATCTGGATTCTTTTCTAAAAAAATGGTGATGAAGTTTTGCTACTGATAAATGGGAATCCAATAAAATCTTTCGACGCAGCCTAGAGCGTTTTATTCCGTGCACTGCTAAAAACACCGACTGACACAGTGTCATCAGTTTTCCGTCAATCTTTACTTGATATACAGAACTTTGACTCGTAGATTGATCGTTTTTCTAGATCTGTGACGTTTAACTTCCATAGGTCGTACACATCCTTCAAGGTATAAATTTTGTTGTTTAGAAGAAGATGACAAACTGTGATTGGCTTTAAAAATTTTGTTTTGTTCTTCCACGCTTAATTTTAATGAGCATTTACAGCGACAGTTTGTTATTGGCCTTCTTTGGTGCTTTCGAGAAAACGACTCCTAAGTTTGTATTGTTCTTTTCCATG
This sequence comes from Amphimallon solstitiale, assembly GCA_963170755.1. Lineage (NCBI taxonomy): Eukaryota > Metazoa > Arthropoda > Insecta > Coleoptera > Scarabaeidae > Amphimallon > Amphimallon solstitiale. The sequence continues at coordinate 14,806,502 of OY720683.1, read as the reverse complement.
TATCCTTGTGAATCTTTCTCTTCTTGCCCTTCTTTAGTTCTGATTGCTGAGGTTCATTTCTGTTGACTTGATACACCCCAGGCAGCAAGGTGACGTCATATTGACAACCATTTTTGGTCATCATTTACGTCGCCGCGACTTGAGCTACGACGTTACCGTAACGTCAAAATGACGAAAATATGTCACAGCCCACAGACGTCATGTTCTAACGTCACATATACGTCAGGTTTATACGTGAAAGTGACGTTGCATAAAAGTTATTTTTTGGTCCGTGAGAAGGAAATTTCAATAAATTACAGCTTATAAATTGCATAAATTTATTACATAAAAACAACGATTTTAACATAAAACATTAAAAATACATAATAAATTCTATAAAATCAAATATTATGCTGGAGTAAACATTTATAAAAATATACAAACAGACTTGTACTCTCACAACGTTCTTTGTAGATGCTATGATGTTACAGATATTATAATAATGTATAAAGTATAGGAAAAGAAACCCAGCTTATATTATCTGGATCTAAAGGCAATAACAGGCACTTTAGTTGCTATCTAGTGGAAACTTGATGAGTGTTACAGAAAGAAAAACTTACCTAATAAAATATAGAAAAATAAAAGCTTCAGTAAGTAAAAAACAAGTTGTTGTGTAATACGACTACTTAGATATAGGATTTTGCTTCCTATCACCATAAAGATGTGATCGTATTCAATGTTCACTTCGAGAAAAAACGATCGTTGTCGCCAAAAAAATTGAGGTTAGGTTGTATGGCCTCGCCTATTTCCACGCCTTAATCCTAGTAAAACAGTAAAGATAAACAATAATAATAGATAATTTAAGTAGCGATTTTTGCTACTTGAGTTTGAATAAAACATAATTATATACTCACAATTGTAACATAATCTTGTGCTTCTATTTCTCAGAACGTTTTGGTTTACCACACCACACGTAACTCACGCAACACACTATTTCCCTATCGCGATGTTTATTGGCGGCAATTTCAAATCATTTTAAAATTGCATAAGAAAAACAAATAGTTAATTTTTAAATATGTAACATGTGGATAAACTAATAGTGCGCATATATTAGATTAGATATATTATACACTTTTGTTTTATCACACAGTCAACACTTGTATATTCAACATATTATAGCAGTAATAAATTTAAGTACATATGTTTTTTTTAAAAAAGTTAATGAATACATTTTGTACTTACAAGTGTTTAAAGATGTCAATAATTATTGTACAGTTTGTTATTATTTCTGAATTAAATAATTAATAACTACGATTTAAAAAAGACGTACTTCTGACGTCATAAGGACCTCCAGAAGATACGTCCCTAATACGTCGATAAACTTACGCATAAGTAACGTCAATTATTGGTGAGTTGACGTATATTGTCCCAAAGTGACTTAAAATTGACGTCATATTGACGTACCTTGCTGCCTGGGACAACGTTCTGATAATCGGTATGTGTATTGCTTTGATTGAGGATCCAGGGACGTCTATATTTTCCACACCATGTCCCATTGTGGCACAAGAACTCCCAGTTTTACCTCCCTTTAAAGTTTTATTGGTTTTCTTGTTGCTTACAATGGGAGCAGGGTTATCGGCATCAGAACTATCTTCACTTTCGCTATTAACAGATCAGAATTAAAAAAAAAAAAGAGGTTAATATGCAGCACAAGCTATTATTTCTACTTTCCTTACCTGCCAGTGTAATGTTTTTAGTAACAATGAGCGTATGTAGATTGTAGAATAACTATTTCACACGTAACTTTGTTATTTGTTAAATTAACTTGGACTAGGGCAAATGTTGCATTGCAAAGTTCCATCAGGCGCTTAGACACAAATTTCTGCCAAATTGAACATACCATCTGAAATCTTATGAAAAACGTCACTAGGTGGCGGTAGAAACACGATTTCAACTAAAGTGTGACTTAGGGACTTCTTGCATTGAGCCCTTCAAATATACAGGCTAATTTTTCTTAGAATGTTTAACTTCAATTTCACGTACTGAAAAGATATCTCTACTAATTGAGCCCATAATAGGTATTTCATCATCAATCGTTACTTCACAGTAATTTTTCAAATGTTGTACAATTTTTAACGAAAAATCGCCATATCTCAGAGACAGTTGAAAATCGACAAATACAAGTTGATGTCAGTTTTATCAGCCCTTCAAGGGCATTCATAAAATCTAAAAAAATGCATAGCATTCCATTAAAAAAAAAACATAAATTTGTACTGGTTCGTCGTTGTCAAACACTCTGTATAAATGAAAATATCTTAAAATTGTAGAGCTTATAATTATCGACAATTGATTCAAAGAAAATTACAAGTAAGAACAGTTTAACATCTATTTCTTTTGTTTTTGTAGCATAAATATTCGAATTTTACTGTTAAACTGCGCCGTCCAAAATGCATTAGATTGTTCACAACATGCACGAACACCTTATCTACACTAAGTGCTAGAGGTAGTTAGTTATACATTGTATAAATAGCACGTTATTAGGTACTTATTACAGTCCGTGGCTTATCTCAAGACACTTACTTGTACGATATACAAAACACCTGCATTATTGCATTTCGCAGAAAAAGAATCATCGTTCAGAAGTGTTCTTCTGTTCGTTTAATGCCTTTATTACTCACCCGTCTACGCAATCACACATTACGACTTCTGACAACGCAATCGCAAGAAGGCAAGTTATCAAGTTTTTATATCTTTCTGTGTCTTCGTACTGCGTCTACGTCTCCTAAGAAATGATGAATATAATTGTGGTTTATAAAGTTGTACAAAGTACAGCTAGTTGTCTAATGCTATAAAATGGATGAAGCCTCTCACATTATACCAACTCCTGCAAGTTAGATTTTTTGTATATCCAATCTAAAGATAAAAAGTTTCTATTGTAATAACGAGGAGATAATTCAAAAAAATATATTTATGTATGCATTGGCCGGTAAAGAAGCGGGAGGGAGGGAAGATTACACGATTATTTGAAAATTATTCGAAACTATTTGTTTGTGTCGCGTAATCAAGAGCATGTTTTAAATATATTTTCGTTTATAAAGTTGTATTTTTAATGCATTTTCTAATTTTACGTCAAATTTAAGGATAAATTAATTCCGAATTTCAAAAGCCAGTTACAAACAAACAAAGAAATATAGAGAACAATAGTATATTACATACCGAGGTGGAAAGTGTTTCATTAATTACTGTCGAGAGATTAAGTAGTTAACCGAGACCCGAAGCGTCGAGGTTAACTTTATCTCGAGACAGGAATGAAACTTTTCACCGAGGTTTGTATACTACTTTATTTACAACCATAATTATTATATTTATGTGATAAAAATTCCGGTAAAAGTTTTGACATATTGAGTTGTCAGATTTGTGATGTTCTAACGTAAACGTTAAATAAATATATCTTACATATATTTATTAGTTTCTTTTGGTGAATAGATTATAATAAAAATGTTGAGTAGTAAAGCCTTTAAGGACTGCACTCCACTTGAACTGAGGGAAACTGTCCTACCGTAGCAATTCAGATATCTTGGCTCGAATGGAGAAGAACAAGAAATCACTATTTCATAATATCAGCAATAGCAGGGCGGCCTATCTACATGTATTCAAGCTTCCAATAATTCTAATGTAACAATTAATTTTATTTACAACCATACAATTAATAATTATTTGTGATAAAAATTCCGATAAGGTTTTGACATATCGAGTTGAAAGTTTTGTAATTGACATTGAGGTGGGAAAATAAGGGCAGTAATAGAGGGCGGGAAGTAAACGTGAACAAAGTCACACATCCAAACTTTCAAAAAGTCAGAAATGCCAACATTACGCGTATGGCTGTAAATAAACACTTTTATTTGTGAACTACAAATACTGTGCCATTTTACATTACTTGATTTTAAACATTATGTCCGGTAAATGGCGTCTTCCATTGATGACACATTGACGAAGCCTTTCCCAGAAGTTATGCATTGCAGGGTTGTGGGGTGATGATACTTCCTTATACTACGTATAACAAAGTAAAATATATTAAATATGATATACCATTTTAATGGAATTGTTAATTGTTTAGATAAAGCAAATGATATTACACTATTACTCAGTGTCGTGAGTTCTTTCTAATTTATAACAGGTACTAAATGAGTGATAGTTTGATTCCTTGGATTCATCATTATTTATGTTCCTCAGTATGCTTTTATGATCTAACTTATTCAACAATTAATCTGCATATTTTGATTGAAATAATTAGAGGTTATTTATTACTTGTCAAAAAACTTATAAGGTTGTCCTTGAAACATGAAAGTCTCTAATACATCAATCTTACATAATAAACCCCCTATCTTGAAGCTTCAAGAAACTTTGGTTTCCTACAGTTGTAACAATTTTAAATACATGCTTTTTCCTTTACGTTTATATCAACTATATTCATTCTATATTCCAAATTAATATTAAATTCATAACGATTGCTATTATTACATTAAATTACTAAAATTCAATAGGTATAGTTGATACTCCGTTTAAGCTCCTAGGAGGAAATCAATTCTTCTAGATGTTTGGCAGCAGCTCTGTTCTCCAAGGATTGTTCGTAGAAAATATCAACAAAATTGGATTTCGAGTTGAAGTTTTCCAGATTATAATTATTGTTTATAATTTTTGTTTATGACTTATTTTGGTTTACTATTCATCACAGGTACTGATATTTTACTGGATAAAGAATACAATTTTTTTATTACTTAAAAATGAACCAAGCTATTTTTATATCGATGGCATCATACTGCCTTCTTTTGTTTTTCCTTTTGTCCTTCTAAGCATACCTACTCTAATTATTCTCCATTGTATTAGTTAATATATAACAAAAAAACAATATCACATATGAATATTAAATTGTTAATAACGTTTGACTTACATTTTTTTTACATACCAGAATTTCATGTCTCAAGATTAATAACCCCTTGTTTCTATTTTTATTCAAATAAGAGCGTTTAAATTACTGTATTATTCATAAATTGAAAGACTCTAATATGTTTTTATTTTAACAAAATACCTGTCAAAGTATGCATATAATGAAATTCATCTTCTTCAAAACTCTAATAGAAATCTAGCTTTATACTCGTATTATTCTAGAATAGCTGGTTTCTGGTTTACATCTTAGCTAAAAATATTATACTTAAAATAAAATCCTGTTCAAATCAACATAGGGATATTTATTTTGTCGCGATAAATGCCTATGACTGAACTTAACTATATTTCTTTATAAATAAACCTCCCGACTCGTTTAATTTCTTTTATATTAATTGTTCTATGATAATATAGTTCTATTCCTATCAATATGACATCTATACGTATAGATGATGAACCTCATACCAGCTTCAACTGTTCAATACCCTTCAACATCTTCACCTATCTACGTATAGATGCTGTGCACTAATGTATTTAAACGATTCCCACAGGTATGTAATTTAAGCCATTCAACACCAGGGAGAGTCCTTCACACTCATGAGATCACATGCATTGCCGATAAAACAGTTGCTTACATTTTAACAATCGAGTGTTTATTTATCGATAATAACAATTATCAGTGTTAATTAATCTTTTAGGTTCTAGATATTAATACATAATAATTAAGGATTGATGTCAGAAGCGATTTAATATTTTTAACAAGATCCTATTTGTCTTACGGATAAAATAACCTATTCTTTGAAGAAAACTAAGTTGTTATTGGAACCATATACACTATGATATTTATCCACGACATTTACCCTAATTAGGCATGAATTCTTTTATAAACTATTCAACAGGAGATGGTAGTCACATACATATATAAAGATAAGTTTCTTTATTTTTTTTACGTTCACATAAAACTATTTCACTTACTATTATTTTTTAGAACTGCAGCACCCTAACACAAAGATGAACACTGAAATCCAGAACATACAAAGACTTGTAACAAGATTCCACCTCGATACACCCAGCCTTTGTTTTAGTTACTACAATGTTCTCGAGATAAATGATTGATTTATCCATGACAGTATATATACTGCTTGTCGCTTATACATTTAATTACCGATATTTACATGAATGAAAATTTCTCAAGGGTGTGGACTCTTTTAATATAATTATAAATTTATATTTTTATTGACAAAATCTTTAACATTTTACTTCAGACTTGCATTTTTGTGTTGATTGATGATGCGAAGGAAAGTTGTGTGGTGCACACACTAATTTATCTCTGACATCCGAAGACTTCTTGTCGTATTTCTTTTTTATTGTAAGATCAATGATCATATTTCCAAGAAATTTAAAGGCAAGTCTTCGGAACGAAGTCAGAATGTAAGACTACACGATGTAAAAAAAAACTTCATATTATAAATCTGTTAAATGGAAACTCTATTTAGTTTATGAGAAACCTTCCAACGTCTTTTAAACACGGGCAATAATCACGTCATTTCCTAGAACCCCACGAATATACTCATAAAACGCACCTGTACTGTATGCACATACCTATGTACGGTATATTATTCTTTCCGAGTTCACCGTCAGTCGCGTTTTAATATTATTAAACCTTAACGAGAGAAGATGCGTATATGGTTGGGTACCAGGGTCCGTTTTAAATTTAACGATCGTCACGTGCAAGACAAAAAATGAGGTGTGGCCACCACACGACTTTCTTATACGTATGAAAGTGTTACTTCCGGTCCGAATTTTGAAATTTCATTTATACAAAAAATATTCCAAATCCAACTCTAAATACTTTTGTACTCTTCATAAATATATATAGAATGCATAATTTACGACATATTTGCAAAAAATCGCTATTCGATAAGAGTAAAGGTGGTACTTCCGGTCTGAATTTTGAAATTTTTTTTATACAAAAGATATTTAAAAGTATGTTCTAAATACTTTTATACTCGTAATGTACCTGCCTAGAAAGCATGACTTGCGAGATATTCGCAAAAAACTGATTTTCGATAAGAGTAAAAGACCTACTTCCGGTAGGAATTTCGAAAAACTTTATTAAAACAATTTTTCTCAAATTTAATTTTGAGTACATTTGAATTCTTTATAAATTTGTTTAAACTTAGTAATTGACGAAATATTTACAAAATTCGATTTTTTCACTGAAGTAAACTACTACTTCCGGTCTGCCGATTTTGCTCAAAATCTAATCAGTTCTCAAGAGGGAGATTATATTCGTAAATACAAAATTTGGAATTGATATCTACAGCGGTTTGACCGCTATCGTGGTCACACACACACAGACAGACACACAGACACACACACACACACACAGACACACAGACATTTTTTAAAAACCACTTTTTTGGTATCAGGGGACCTCAAAACGTGGACATCTGCAAAAATCTCGAGGTCGAAAATTTTCATCATCACAATACTTCCTTATACTACGTATAAGAAAGTAAAACCACGTGAATCTCATTCGGTACAGCGCGTTGTGCCAAGTCGGACACACGAAATGCGAGTTCTTCACTTGCTTCTTGCAGCATGAAAGTGAATTCGTAGTCGTCTTTTTGTTCGTTCCACTATTCTCGTCTCTCTTTTTTATTGTGCCAGTGTTTCTGTATTTATAATGAAGAGGAGTCCTTGGTTTCTTCTCCGTTGGCTTATTATATCATGACCTTTGTCGAAGGACTACAACTTTTGGACATTGTTATTTCTCAATTTTTTGTTGTTGCGTTGTTGAATTAACGAAGGTTTATTCCAGGAATTCTTTTTGTGGAGCAATCTCTTTTGGGCTTGATAATTTTTGTGTTATATTTCATAATCGAAAGTGGTCTTTTTTATTGTATAAAAGCCGTAAAATTAGATTAGGTTTTTGGAATTTTTCTTTTCACATTTACTGACGTTGGAGTATTGAAAAAGATTCAAATTCAATATTAGATTATTCGAATATGATATTTAGTATAGAGTAAAATATGTTCATGCAGAATTAACAACAGGTGTTTCGCGGAGTTCGGTCTTAGGACCAATAGGGGAAGTATGGCTATGATAGAAGCGTGGCTATGATGGCACATGACGATTTTCTATGATATATCGATTGGTATGGTTGTAAAGTAGGCAGTCATCAATACATTAGTGTGGTAGCGTCTTATCTGTGTATTTACAGCTAAATTACTTTGGTATTTCTGGTACAATATCCCAAATTTAACTTAGCAGGTTGTAAAATTTTTATTATGGTTTTACTAAAGTACGTTTTTTATTGATTCATTTAGTAGAAACATACAAATTGTATTGATTGAAATATAATTGTACATTATAACATCAAATTAAGGCCGGTAGTTAGTTCGTACGTTACAATACACGTGCCACACATTCCCACAAAGACGTGTCTTACACTTCGGGCATTATGGCATACGTTTACTATGTCTATGATGGCATCATACCAATGTGCATATTGCCGTGATCCCTATATTGGTTAGGCATTATAAAATAGTTAGATAATTAAGTATTAGTCCTTGTTCACAATGGACATAAGAAACATAAGACATAAGAAACCCATAAGACGTAAGATTTACATAAGAGATACATAATGCGTAAAATCCAAGTACTGTTCACAATGAACATAAACGTAAGGATTTGCGCATGCGCTATAGTGGTATTTTGTTTATTTATTTTGACGTTTTAAGGTTAGTAATTTCTAAAAATTCTGACAATACTGAAATTTCTGTTAGAATGGATAATAATCTACATATTACACTTATTGTTATTAACGAAAAGTAACAAAAATAAATGTCAAAGGAAAACAAGTGGGTTTAGCCGGTAAAAACAAGAAGAGTAAATCCAGTCTGTAAAACCTATTTAATTTATAATATGTATTCTCAAATATATCAAATGAACTTCATTTAACCACACAAATTAAAAGCTTATCTATTTAAATTACATTATAAAGTCTCTAAGAATCATTGTATCTGTATTTTACAAATACAGGTTTCTTAATTTGAAATAAAACCCTTTGTTTTTTATTTTACCATCGTGTTTTATTTATACATAATTTTTTTTTCTTCACACATACACAAATATTAAATGCTCTATCTTAGGCTTGTAACTTGTTTTTAATTCATTTTTTTTACATTATAATGTACTATTACATCCCCAGATAATGAAATTATTAACATCGTAATCCTTAACCATTTCCATGTTATATGCTGATTAGCTTTTTAATCGCATTCATGCATTAGACAATGCACTTTAATTCAAAAAATGTTATAATTACACTTCAAGAATATTTGGTTCACTGTTACATTTAGGAAAGATTATAAAGACAGAAAAAGCATTATATGCACCATGGTGCTCGGCTTTGGTGGTGGTTTCAGTACTAAAGTAAAAATATTTAGTGTAGGTTATTTTTTGTATTGCTGTATGCTTTGAGATGCTTTACAAGTAGTATGTGGAGGTATTCGGCGTATCACAATTCCACACATATTTCAAACAGCACTTTGGAATTAACAATTTCTCATGTGTAACGTTCCATCAATCGTTCCATGCTCTTTCGCATATATCACTCATTGATAATATTCAATACGTCTTTGTAAACCAGTGCTATAACTAATGTTTTAAATACTTGTGATGTCTGGTGTTTCGGCTATTCCTTTCCAGACATCTTGGTATATCACATCTTTGTAGCTCCGATGTGCCTTGTTAGATATAAATACGCTTCAGCTCTGACCAACTGAAATAAAAGAAGTTCTATATCTACTTGCCCCTTTTCCATCATCTAAATCACATTTACTTTTTTTACTCAATATGTAAATGGCACCAACAAATATTTACTCATATGGAGTAATTACAACTTATTGCAGTAATTTGTAGTAGATACATATATTAAATTATATTATTTAAATCGATAAAGCCTTTGTATTTTTCACGTTATCAAACAAAATCGTCACAATTCAAATTGACAGGACTCGAAAGAATGGGATTATACTGGCTTCCCGCGTTTTTTATAATATCGTTACCAATCGGTTTAAGTTGTGAAACATCAAAAAGCTTATTTTACTAAAATTATACGTAAGAAATACATAAGAAAAACATAAAGTTGAATTTATTTCAACTTTATGTATTTCTTACGTTCACACGTAAGGAATGCGTAAACATGACATAAGGTGACATAAGCACTACGGCCACTGTGGATAGGTGCATTGGTTTCTCATACGTTTAACTTTACGCGTTACGTTTATGTTATGTTCAGCTTATGTCTTATGTCCATTGTGAACAAGGACTTAGAATAAGGAAATAATTTTTAGTAGTAAATATAATTATTGAAAAATGAATTATGAGTTGCATAACCGCAACGGCGTAACATTATGATGATAGGTATATTGTAATTGAAATTGAAATAAATTTATATGAAAGGTACAAAAAAATAAAGACGAAAATAAAATTCATGTATTCTATATTTATAGAAACGAGGAACACAAGATGTATTTTCAGTATACAAAGGCCAAACCAAACTTTTTGCATTGTGTAAGAGTGGCACTAAATATATTGAGAAGTGAACCACTTTTTAAGCTTAATAATGTGTTAAAAATAAATAACAGAGAGAGAGTGATGATGAAAGATGGAACAGTGAAAAGAGTTAGTCATTTGAATGCTGTAAAATTGTATGAAAAAGGTGAAATTAGACATTCACGACATGAAAACATCTTTCATCATGAATAGACGTAAGAAATAAAATAAGTTTATAAAAGATTGTTATTTGTTAGACATTTTATGGTCACACTTAACAATACAATAAATACCTGATAGTTATATCTAAGAGTAATTTTAAAAAAGGATATGTAAAAAGATGTTTTTTATTCGGCACGATATAATAAAGCAAAAACTTCAGAAATAGCAGGATAAATCTGGTTTAATCCAGAAAAATTCCAGAAATAACGGGATAAAATTGGTTTAATCTGAATAAATCTACAAAGAAAAAAATAATGTTAATGTTATTAACAGCTGCGTGCAAATCAACCTACACGAAGATGAGAAAAGGTGGTTCGAAGACAGGAATAAAGCTGTCAAGGTCCATGTTCCCGACAAGGTAATCATAAAAGGAAGGATTCCATCTATATGCAATGTTTTTCCTATTATTTCTAATGAAGATATCTGCAAAAGAAAAATACGGGTAGTGTTAAATAATGGGAAAAGGAAGTATTTAAACAATGATGAAAGAGGCAACAAATTCATTTACAAATACAATGAGGGATGGCGTTAATGGAAGAAGAATATACCTACTCATGACAAGGAATCGCGAATGTGCACAGACATTAATAATAAACAATTTGTGTGCGTGTATTTTTGTGCAATTTCTAACTGTCAAAAACAATATAGGTATAGTTCAACCAGGGGAAAAACTTAAAGAAAATAAATATGAGCAGGACAATGCCAACATAAACATTAGTGCATGAATTGTGGCGCTGCAGACGAAGAATGGTGTTTTTTCGATGACCAAGAGGTGATAAAAAGCCGCGAACGACGGTAAAGAGGGAGAAGCTGCCGACATTTTGAATTGTTCTAACGTAAAATTTTGTTTCATGTTGAATTGATTGCAGGCGTACAGGTACACTGCATAAAATCATTTTTAGTTAAATGTACATATTAAGTTATTTTTGATTTCAAATCATCACATTATAATTAATTTATTGTTATTTTGTTTAATTTCATTTTTTTTATTATCAATATGGTAGATAGAAATCATGAGGAATTTGATGAAATGTATGAATATTATAAGTAAGTTTTCTTGAAATAAATTATGCTAAAGATGCTACGTGAAAATGTTCATTTTTAGCAAGGCGTTTAACATCGTCTATATTTTGAATAAAATATTATTTTCTTTGCTATAGTAGATTAATTTAACAAATCATAGGAGTATTGTTAATGATGTAAAAAGGGCATTAATGGCACAAGGTGAGAATGTTTGCTAGGAATGTTGACTGTGCATTATTAACAAGTTATTAGATAACATTTTAATAAAGAGTTCAAGCATATTTAAATACGTAAAGGTATGAGCATTTTTGATGGAAAAATAGCCAATTTGTGGTATGTACAACGTGTAAATATTTGCATATGACGATTGGTGAGGGTCTTATCAAGGTGTTTTCTACTTTGCGAGATTTTGTATCTCCAGAGGCATTTCGTGCAAATGAATGTCTTTGCTGAAATGAAATTCAGCGTCGTAAAAGAAAATTTTTATTTCTTTGAAACTATACGATATTAAAAATTTGAAGATAGCAAGGAGTAATATTTTTATTTTAAATCTATATAATATATACTAAAAGCAATGTGTTTTCGTATATATTAAAATATACATTTTTTTTGTTTATGATTGGAAAAATAAAAAGGACAATTTCTTTTACAGCCACATGTGGCAAAAGAATTTATTTACAGATCTTGTTATCAAGTATTGAGTTGAATACAAATATTATATGAGATTTAGTTTTTTATTATTAACCTTATCCTATTTAATTTTAAGTAAGAAATGTTGTCGACAAGATCACTGCTAGAACCTACAAGAATAATAATAATATTAGGGATTGAATTTATAAATTTATTGAAGTAGTTTTTGTTTAACTTGTCAACGCAATCTCTGCATTCATTATATATTATGCTGTTTTGTATTATCGTTGTTTTTGGTTAATTTCTGCTGGTACAAGAATTACTGTATTTTAATTTGAAAGCAAAGCTACTGCAATATGTTGTTTATAAGTACATTAATGTTTTAATGTTGATAGAAATTATAATTTTCCATTTGTTATAGCATAAACGACATGAATAACAAGCAAGAAAAATCGTCCAAAAGCCAGCAATGGTCAGCTGATAATATGGGAGAAGCTATAGATGCTATAAATTCGAAACATATGAGATGGAAACTCGCTTCGAAGACATTTAATGTTCCAACAAGAACACTTCGGCGAAGGGTTTCGGATACTAATAAGGTGCTAAAAGGTAATGATGTAGGATTTTTGGGAGGTAGATTAACTATCTTTAATAAAGAAAGAGAACAATAAATAGTTGACCATATAAAAATGCTAGAACTAAGGTTCTTTGGATTAACGTGTACTGATGTGATAAAATTAGCTTTTCTACTTGTTGAAAAGCTAAGTCTAAAACATAACTTTAATAGCACAAAAGAATTAGCTGGGTGGGACTGGCTTCGTAGCTTTCTAAAGAGAAATCCTTCCATAAGTCTCCGAATTCCTGAAGCAACCTCTCTTGCACGAGCTCAAGCATTCAATAGACCAAATATCAAAGCATATTTTGAAAATTAGACAAAAGTAATTGAAGAATACAAATTTACGCCTGAACAAATTTTTAACATGGACTAATCTGGATTGTCCACTGTGCAATCTCGTTCTGAAAAAAATTTTGCCTGCAAAGGAAAGAATCAAGTAGGCTCATTAACTGCTTGTTGTATGAATACGATAGGAAATTTCTGCTTAGGTCAGAAAAACTTATCAGAATCTTCTGTAGTTGAAGTAAGTAGCGTGTCATCAATAAAGATTCCAGTGACTTCTTCAAATGCGACTGATTTTATACAAGAATTATCACCAGTCCCTCAAAAGGATTCAATACTGAAACAGAGAAAACGCAAAAGATCAGATGCGCAAGGTGTTTTGAATAAAACACCCACTATTGAACTACAAAAACTCAAGGAAGCAGACCAAAAAACAAAAGAACTTAGAATGTCCGCAAGAAAAATTAAGAAAAGGGTTGAATTCGATGTTGATAGTTATAAAAATATGGATCCAAATGTACCACAATTTCAAGATGATTCTGATGATCAAAATCCTGCTTGCATTAATTTTTTTATTTATTGTAAATAATTAGTATCTACCTATGCCATCATTACCATATATAAGTATATGATGGCATACTTGGCAATAAAATCAAAATATATATTTTATAGAAATATATTATTTTGGAATAGCTTAGAATGGTTATTTATGAAACTACTTCCTATTCTATGAATTTTGCCATGGTTAAATATCTATTGCGGTTTAAATGAACATAGTTACGCATATTTATAAAAAACGATGCCATCATAGCCGTATTTCCCCTACTATTATGCAACATTGGCCTACAAGGAAAATATGTATTCTGTGCAGATGATACGGCAATAATTTATACAGGAAAAAGAAGGGATGCAATAAAAAACAAAATAAAGCTGCAACAAAACTGGACCAATGGCTAGTTGGACAGAAATTAATATTAAACACACGAAAAAAGACAGTTTATTTCACGTTTCAACAAAAAAATAATCAGTCAATACAACTGAGGCTGAACATATCTAAAGAAATACCTAAAGAAGTAGACACGATAAAGTACTTGTGTTATTATGATATATAACAAATTATCATGGGGCCTCATGTGGCCTACATTCAGAAAAGTGTGATACCTATAATAGGGGCAATTAAAAGAAGTGGGTTATGTAAGAAGACAACACTATTTATATACCATAGTCATGTCGTTTCGAAAATACGCTACTTAATAATGGCATGGGGAAAATATTCAAAAACATTATTGAAATTTATGCAGGTGATTCAAAACAAGGCCCTGAAGGCAATCTTGGACTTGAACTGATATACCCATACTGAGAATATACACAGAGATACGGGATTTCTCAGTATTGTTTTATACTGAGAAATCCCGTATCTCTGTGTATATTCTCAGTATGGGTATATCAGTTCAAGTCCAAGATTGCCTTCAGGGCCTTGTTTTGAATCACCTGCATAAATTTCAATAATGTTTTTGAATATTTTCCCCATGCCATTATTAAGTAGCGTATTTTCGAAACGACATGACTATGGTATATAAATAGTGTTGTCTTCTTACATAGCTAGATTGGAGGAAATACATAACAGCTTACATTCAGAAGAACAACTTCACTATGCAGAGGTTAAGTGATATGGGTACGTACGAGGGCGTATTTTTATGTTATTTACCTAGCCATGAAACAAAAGAGTGACGATGTCAAACAAATTATTGAAAAATTGCTGCCACTGTTAGAAGTACATGTGCTAAGTTGTGTTTAGTTTATGCTGTGTATAGAGATTTGAGACGGTCCATTTCGGTCCATTTCTCGATAAAATGAGTGAAACTAAAGTTGAACATTGCTTCGTAATAAAGTTCCTGACAAAGGAAGGCAATGGTCCAAAAGCAATTCATGAAAGAATGGTTGCTGTATATGGGGAAGATACACCATATTATTTCCAAGTAAAATATTGGTCTAAACTCTTTCGATGGGGCCGAGGGTCAATCAATGATGACCCAAAGTCCGGACGACCCGTTGAAGCTCGAACTGAAAACATTGTGCGAAAAGTCGAAAATTTGGTACTGAAAGATCTGCGTGTAAAGATCTCTGTCATTGCCAATGAAGTCTGTATATCCGAAACAAGTGTTCTCAAAATTTTGCATGACGATTTGGGTATGAAGAAGGTGGGTACCCAGATTGCTTACACCTGAACAAAAACTGTGCAGAAAAACAGTTTCTCAAGAAAATTTGGTCAAGTTGGAGAGGGACAAAACATTTTTATCTCGAATTATTACCGGGGATGAGACTTGGGTATATTATTGGGACCCTCCTACTAAACAAGAATCCATGCAGTGGGTTCATAAGGGCTCTCCACCACCAAAAAGGCACAATTTTCTGGAAAGAAACTGATGGCAACTGTTTTCTGGGATGCTAAAGGAGTTTCACTTATTGAATATATGCTGAGAGGGTCTACCATAAATGAAGAGGCCTACGGAAACACAATGAAAAATTTTAAAACTGCTCTGGAGGAAAAACGCCCGCATTCTTATCCACAAAAAAACTTGTTGCTGCACGACAATTGTCGGGTTCATAAGGCAAACAAAGTTCAGCAGATAATCAATGACTGTGGGTCTATAGAGTTAAGGCATCCACCTTATAGCCTCGACCTAGCTCCGTCAGACTTCTTCTTATTCAAAAATTTAAAAAAGCATCTCAGAGGAAAGCGTTTTGCTTCTGATGAAGAACTCAAAGAAGCTGTTGAAGAATATTTTGCGGTGAAGCAATTTTTTTCTGAGGGTATGGGGCAACTGGAAAAAAGATGGAATAAGTGTATTAGTGTTGAAGGGAGTTATGTAGAAAAAAATTTTTTTTTGTTCTCATATGTGCTTTTTTTCATGGCTAGGTAGATAACATAAAAATACGCCCTCGTACACTACACACCGCAACGATGACTATTATATCCCTTGAGTGGATAGCCTCATGGGGCAAAAGGAGTTTTCAGTTTGGAACCATAGAGATATTTATTTATTTCCGTCGGAAATAAGGAACTGCTCGAGTTTCAGGTTATTCGAAATCAAAGTAATAAGATACACGGAAGAACGTGTTAGTATACTCTGAAACTCTCCACTGGCAAGCTGTTTGGCCCAGAAGAATCAGAAACTTAGGGAGGAGGAACTGAAATATTTCTCAGATCACGACTTTCTCATTTTCAATTTATGCGTTGAATGTGCTGGTTCTCCTATAGCTTTTTACTCTTACAGGAATTTCAATGCTATTAATATTGAAACTTTTAAAAATGATCTGCTGTCTATTCCACTGCAATCTTTATTTTTTATGTTAAATATTGAAGACAAAGTCAACTTTTGCACTACAAGTCTGCTACTGTTATTTGACAGACACGCTCCTGTCTTTATTCGCAGGTTCACAAGGCGGAGTGTTCCTTGGCTTACTGACAATTTAAAATTGTTGATTTCACTAAGAGATAAGAGCAAGTTAAAATTTCGTCGAACTAGAGATCCAAGGGATTGGTCCGATTACAAATCATTAAGAAATTTAACTACGAAAACTTTTAGGCTCGAAAAAAGCATACTTTAATTTCATCTCGCAAAATGCTGATTCGAAATGTCTTTGGATTGGTCTACGTACTTTAGGTATTTCCAAGAGCAGTTCTACTAATATTCCAAAACATCTGAGTAATCCTGACTCGATAAATAATTTCTTTGTTTACTCGGCTTCACCTCTAACTATAGAATGTTCTGACTTAATTGACTTGTATAGGAGAAATCGAACACATGCAACGCAATTTCTTTTCACGTCTGTAGAACAAGTAGTTGTCTCCAAAATCATATCATCCATGAAGTCCACTGTTACTGGGAGTGATGGTTTCATTGTTATTATGTTACGGTACAGCTATCCCACTATAATTACTTTATGTTACTCACATAATTAATACTTGTTTAATAGAGGGCATATTTTCAGATAAATGGAAATGTGCTGTTGTTCATCCCCTGCCTAAGGTTACGAATCCGTCCATTTACCGTGATTTAAAGCCTGTAAGCATCATACCAGTCCTCTCAAAAATTCTGGAAAAAGTAATTTCCTCACAACTGAAGGAATATTTAAATGCATTGGATGTTTTACCACCTATTCAGTCAGGATTTCGAGCGGGGTACAGTTGCAAGACAGGTTTATTGAAAGTAACTGATGATCTTGTACAGTCATAGGGGATTGATTGCATGTCTAGTTTTGCTAGACTACAGTAAGCGTTTGATAGAGTGAATCATGGTGTATTGTCGGCTATCTTGGAGAGTATTGGGTTTGCCGGTGCATCGTTATCACTTTTTGAAAATTATCTCCTCAATCGTAGGCAATACGTCAGTATTGGCGCGGAGGCTCATCTGTATCATTCGCTGTCATGCATGGGGTTCCTCAGGGATCTCTTCTGGATCCGATTTTGTTTTCAATATATACTTCGACTTTTTCTCAGGTCTTCTGCATTGCAATGCACAAATAACTGGAAAAATGCTTTTGCAAATATTAATAGAGACTTGCGCATTGTCTTACATTAAATATGGATAAATCAAAAGTATTCCTTTTCGTTTCTGCGAAGACTTGTTCTAATATTTCTCGTACTTTTAATACTGAAATTAATAATTCTAAGGTACCAATTATGGTAAGTGTGAAGAGTCTGGGACTGGTTATGACTATATCCACAATGCCAAATTTGAAGAAATTGCATCCCCATTCTACCGCTATTTCAACCTTACAAACAGCCATAGACAAACTCATAGTCTGGTGCCATACCTGGCGAATTGGAATAAACGAAGAAAAGACACAAGCTATCATCTTCCGGAGAAAAATAAAGCCGATTCGCGGAAATATATACATAGACCACACCGAAATACCATGGTTACCACGAGTGATATACTTTGGGATCAACCTGGACAGAAGACTAACATACTCATACCACATCAAAGCCAAGCTAAAGAAGACAAAAATGGGCTGCGGCAGCCTCTGGCCACACCTGGGCTCCGCCAGCACCCTAAATCCAAACCTAAAGCTCAGAATCTACAAAGAAATCCTAAGATCAGCACTAACATATGGATCGCAGATTTGGAAACATGCAGCACCGACACACATAAAATCAATCTAAAGACTCCAAAACATCTCCTTCAGGATGGTCCTCAAAGCCCCCTGGTACGTAAGAAATGCACAAATACACGACGAGACAAACACCCCCTCTATCACAGAACACATCGAGGATCTCTCCAAGAAATTCTTCTACTCCATAGACAACAATGATAACATAAAACTGACAAAAGAAATGCAATACGATCCAGACATCTACTTGCCGCACTAAAGACCTATGCTCTCCCTCAGTTAGGCACACATCCTCAAGATTCCTCTGAAAGAGCTCATACCCATCAAGTCAAATTAAGATTAGTATATTTAAGATTATAAGTAAAAGGTCCAAGGCCTAACTTGAACAAAACAACAACAAGAGGAAGAGTATCCTCATAGACATGTATTCAATGAAACCATCACGTAAAATCTATGCGATACTTTTGTTCTTTCTCATTTTTCATACTGTATTCCAATATATCACTCGGCTTTAGACAGATTAACTCAGGATCGCAAAAATTATTACGCGGACAAGGTGTTGACGCTTGCTAGTGAATAGGTTCGGTAATTTTGAAGAATTAATAGATTTGGTAAATTTAGTGAGTTTAAAGTCTAATAATTCTGATTTTTGAAGTGTAAACTTCTTTAGGCGCGTTGCGCTGATTGTAGGCACTGAACAAGACTGCAACGCTCGGATATGTGTAACGCTCGTTCGGGTAAAGTCGGCTAAGGGAACAAGATAAATAAATATATCACATATGTAGAGGTATTTAATTTCAATTGAATTGAAATTTAAATGAATAAATAAATTCATGTTGCAGAACAGATTCGATCCCGAGCCGCACGGATATGAAGACGACACGTTACCATCAGACCAAGCGCGGAACCGTAAGCGAGTATTTATATCGTCTATTTATACATACACATACGTCCGAACCGACCAAACGAAATGGCCGCTCGCGTAAATGTAATAAATGTGCAAATATGTTTTATTTAATACGTTACTGAATATTATACGCGTGTATTTCGTATTATTGAAAATTGAAGTATGAAAGTGAAATTTTAGATACGGGGGTGTCTTAGGTCGCCGATCACCAATCCATAGTCAAAATGTCAAAAAAAAACGAAATGGCGGAAGAGTTTTTTGAAAATTGACGTATGAATGTGAAATTTTAGTTTTGTCTTAGGTCGCCGATCACAAATCCAAAGTCAAAATGTCAAAAAAAACAAAATGGCGGACGAGTTTTTTGAAAATTAACGTATGGATGTGAAATTTTAGATACGGGGGTTTTGGGGGTCGCCGATCACGATTCCAAAGTCAAAATGTAAAAAAAAACAAAATGGCCACTCGCGTAAATGTAATAAATGTGCAAATATGTTTTATTTAAAACGTTACTGAATATTATACGCGTGTATTTCGTATTATTGAAAATTGACGTATGAAAGTGAAATTTTAGATACGGGGGTGTCTTAGGTCGCCGATCACCAATCCATAGTCAAAATGTCAAAAAAAACGAAATGGCGGAAGTCTTTTGAAAATTGACGTATGAATGTGAAATTTTTGATACGGGGATGTCTTAAGTCGCCGATCACGATTCCAAAGTCAAAATGTGAAAAAAAAATGGCGGACGAGTTTTTTGAAAATTGACGTATGGATGTGAAATTTTAAATACGAGGGTTTTGGGGGTCGCCGATCACAATTCCAAAGTCAAAATGTCAAAAAAAAACAAAATGGCGGAAGATTTTTTGAAAATTGACTTATGAATGTGAAATTTTAGATACGGGGGTGTCTCAGGTCGCCGATCACAATTCCAAAGTCGAAATGTCAAAAAAAATGGCGGACGAGTTTTTTTTAAAATTCACGTATGGATGTGAAATTTTAGATACGGGGGTTTTGGGGGTCGCCGATCACGATTCCAAAGTCAAAATGTCAAAAAAAAACAAAATGGCGGAAGATTTTTTTGAAAATTGACGTATGAATGTGAAATTTTAGATACGGGGGTGTCTTAGGTCGCCGATCACAAATCTAAAGTCAAAATCTCAAAAAAAGAAAATGGCGGACGAGTTTTTTGAAAATTGACGTATGAATGTGAAATTTTAGATACGGGGGTGTCTTAGATCGCCGATCACGAATCCAAAGTCAAAATGTCAAAAAAAAAAACAAAATGGCGGAAGAATTTTTTGAAAATTGACGTATGAATGTGAAATTTTAGATATGGAGATGGTTGAGGTTTACGTTTTATTTAATACGTTACTGAATATTATACGTGTATATTTCGTATTATTAACCTCGCCTTGATGAAGTTTTCACTTCTGCCGTGTGGTTTTAAGCACACTCATTCTTCTTGTTTATGTGTGTGTTTTTGAAAACCGATAGAATTGCAAATTGGAATACTCGTTTTCTTGTATAAGTGCTTTTAGCAGCAGTTGCTTGGTTCGTTATCGAATTGTTTGCCTTAGGCAATCGTTATTAATTTACAATCTTTTCTGGTTCAATATCCAAGGTTAAGTTGTAAAGAAGCATTAGCTTCGCCTTGCGATTGCAACTGTTAACTATTAACTTTAACTTTAATTTTGAAATTGTATATCCGTGTATTTATGTTGATTATTTACTTGTATACCTTGTTTCCTGTTGCAATAAAGACACTTTATTATTATTATTATTATTAATATCCCTTAAGAATTCCCCTAAAAAAAAATTTAAAAAACGCTTCAAAGAATCCCCTAAGTCTAAGGGAAAAACCCCCTAGTTATCAAGGCTGTAACCACGATTGCAGTTACCACAACAAGCCAACTTTTACTGTATAATTTACGTATTTAATATTTTGAAATTCAATGTGACATTTCATATTAGAAATTAAAATGATTATTCAATAATCAGTAAATAACACCACAATATATGCGTCTTTCGCCAAATGAAATAAAATTTCTGCTGGCTCATCAATCAACAAAAATCCGACATTCATATAACGCCTTGTGAAACGCATACACCAAATTAACATCTCACGTCCATGAATAGTAAAATACATCTGTTACGTTCTTTCCTTGTCGGACTCTCTATAATCCAAGCAACATTTTTCCGGTTCATTTCTGTGTTATACTCGTACGTGCACTAGATCATTTCGGCTTTAACGACTTTAACCTGGCGGTTTGTAAATATATGCAGCTGTGCACACGTGACTTCAATTCGAATGGGCGGACCAGCAATGAGCAGGTAGACTCCCGCCGACCGCGCGTCGGGTAAAAATGAATAGGTAATCAAATCGATATTTATATTACGAGTGGAGTGGCCACTGGGAAGAATTTCAAAGCATAACACGGACTTTTTTCGGACAATTGATGATGCATCGACATGAAAGGCGTCCAGGAGATAAGATAGATGGCGTTTTTATGACTCAATATCTAAAAAGGTTTTGTTGTTTTCGCTTTAGGTAAACCTGTTATCTCTAGGTTAGTTATCGAACTTGAAAAATATGAGTATGTACAAAGCATTTCATGACTCATAACGACTCTAACTTTTGCTCTCAATGCCTAAATATTTAAATTAATAATCAACGATGGAGATACATGTGGAAACTCCATTATACAATAAAACACAATTGTTTAGTATCAAAAAATTTTAATGTTCACAAACGACATATGTTTCGCCACACTGTGGCTTCATCAGGTGGATGAAAATATAAAAAAGGGTTTAACGAAAATCGATAATCTGACGGTTGTTTCAGGTTGTTCTAGGCTTGTTCTAAATTCTTCCTAAGTATTTAAAAAAAAAATTCAAAATCGGCCGAGGTAAGCGAAAAAAACACTTTTTCATCCAGGCCCCCTTTTTTCAAAAATTGTACTCTGAAGGTTGTTCTAGTTGTTCAAAACATTGTTTCAAAGAATGTCGAAAAAAAATCAAAATTAAACGAGATAATTGGAAAACATGAACTTTTCCCAGGTCTCCTTTTTTTTGAAAATCGAAATTATGACGACTGTTCTAGGTTGTTCTACGTTTGTTCAAAATTGTTCCACAGTATTTCAAAGAAAGAATCAAAATCAGTAGGAAGAACAAAAACCAAAAATATAAAGTCAGACCTGGTTTTTACAAAAATTAAAAGTTTTACGGTTGTTCCAGGTTGCTCTAGGCTTCTTCTGAATATGCAGTTATCTCTAGGTTAGTTATCTAACATGGAAAATATAAATATGTACAAGAGCACTTGATATATGACTCTAACTTTTGCTCTCAGTGTACATATTTTTATCCTAGTGCATAAAAGTCCTTGTTTTGGGGAATTTACTACTTTGAACTCAACTTAAAGAAAAAAATGGAAATTGAACATTGTTGTGCAAGTAAGAAACACCGAAAATCGATAATCTGGCGGTTGCTTTAGGTTATTCTAGATTTGTCCTAAATTGAAAATTCAAAATTGACCGAGATAATCGGAATAAATGAGCGTCTCCCACTTGTCCTTTTTTTTGAAAATCGTAAATTTGACTGTTGTTCCAGATTGTTCAAGGTTTGTTCTAAATTGTCCTAAAGTATTTTAAAGAAAAATCAGTAGAGAAAATGTGGAAGATCAGAAACAAAAAGTATACAGTCAGATCTCGTTTTTTCAAAAATTAAGAATTTGATTGTTGTTCTAGACTTCTTCTAATACACAGAAACTATATCTCTTACATATTAAAAGATATTGCAAAAAAACGAAATCCAAAAGGAAGAAGTTAGCCTCCGCTTTTTCGAAAACCTAAATTCTATTCCAGGTGATTCGAGTTTTGTTCTAAATTGTATTTCATAAAATAAAAAATAATCGCCAAAAAAATAGAGAAAAACTAACTTTTTTGCCAGTCCCCCCTTTTCTAAAATTAAAATTCTGGCGATTTTCTAGAATTGTTCTGGGTTTGATATAAATTGTTCCAAAGTATTTCAAAAAAATAAAGAATCGTAATTGACCGAGATAATAGGAAAAAATGAGTTTCCGCAGCCTCTTTTATCTAGAAAACCGAAAATTTGACGGTTGTTCCAGGTTGTTTTAGATTTGTTCTAAGAATTCTACTATGTAATATATCAAAATCGTATCTCTTATAGATGACTGCAAAACATAAATTTGCAAGTGTAAATATTATAACTTGATATTTTGGATAATTTCGCCACTATACCAAAACTCGGATAACTATACTTGAACCTTCTATGATTTCCATATTGATCAAACATATTGCAGTGATCTTCAGTCTGGAATTGAATTGTAAATAAGTTTTCTCAAGATCACTTCTAGATCAATTTAATTAAATACTACTTTATTTATTTTATAATGGTCATTGTATATAAATATTTATTAAGTTAAGATTTCAGAAAATCTCAATTAAACTAATTAAAATAGTGTAAGAATGTCATTATAGTTTTTATTCATGAAATTAATAATTAGAATAAGACATATATATCAAGTATATATTCACAACAAAGTGTTTTCCGTAACTTCAGCGGGAAAAAGATGTGATGTCTGAGACCGTTCGATGGATTGGCCCGAAGTATATTCGATATATTCTATCAACAATTACGAACGTGTAACACATAAATGGCAATAAATACTTAGATTATATATTGTAAATAACGTAATAACTATTTGTAACATTTACGTATTGATATCTTTAAACATTTTTGTACATTATAATTGACGTAAACACGTCAACATTTAAATCAATATTTGTTTACATGTCAAGCGAGAAATGTATCGTTTAGTCGCAAGAGCCAGTTAAGTCGATATGCATTTTTGGAAGAGGGAAGATAGCCGATACAGAGCATGTCTAAGTTTTTTATTAAGATAAATGTTAATATAAAGGTGAAACGCGAGAATTTGAGGACTTTTATGAAGCAGGTGCGAACCGCTCTTAAAAATAAAACACTGGTGCCTATACTTATAAATTATTAAGAATTAAATAAAATTGAAACTTAGAATAATTTTCAATAAATTGGAACTAAATATTTTTATGAATCAATTTTATTTTGATAACTTAGAATAATTTCGCATAGATAAAACTTATAAATATTTTAAGAGAGACAAATATTTTTGGGGAACTAGAATGTCTTTTTAACACGCAATGGTATCACACTATGCGTTACGGTGAATTTATTTTTAATTTTGGATATAAGTATAGACACTTTACGTTTGCAAATTTGTAGAAGGTCAAAAGTATTAAGTTTGTGGAAAGTTTTTTTTTTTTAGAATATTTTTATTGTGAAAAAGTTTATTTATCTAAATATTTGATATGGATGCGTTTAACCAATTATATGAAGAATTAAGGTAGTTTAATTGTGTTTATTTTTGTTTGTTTTGTAAATAGCGTTGAACAGAATTTTATGTGGTGGTTTATGCTGGAGTTTAAACGAGGTTGGTAATTTAATTTTTTTTTTTATGAATATACTTTCACAATTCATTTTTTTTGTGCATGTGTATTGAGATTTGTCGTGTTGGGTAATCGATCAGGGATGTATACAATGAATTAATTCATAGTATGGAGCCTTGATTAATCCTAGAAACACGAATTGGTTCTGGTGGTACTGTTTGGGAGCGAGAAAAGGCATTACATTAAGACTGGACACGTGGTTGTGTACGCTAGGGATGTGTGCGACGAGTCGAAAGATGAACTCGTAGAACGGAGCCCTGGCTTACCAATTTACGTGCGTTTGTTTTGGAGATACTGTTCGGGAGCGAGAAAAGGCGCTGTGTATATTATTTAGACAGTGGGAATTCATTATATATATATTTTTTATTTAATTACTATCCAGTATAAGTCACGACATTTACCATATTTTCTGATTTAATTGTTATTATCGTTTTGATCATAATTACTGCATTAGTTTTTGTTTTTTATTATTATCATATTATCATCACATGCAAGAGTTTGATTTTGTACATAAAATTTCTTTGTTTGTAAATATTTTTTTTTTAATTTAATATCTTAATAAATGATGTTATAAGATATTTCTGTATTTTTATTTATTTTATCTAGAAGGAACTTTGTTATTACTTTTCTGCAGAAAATATGAGATCCTATAGTCTAGCATAAGGCCTAGCCACTAGGATATATGCTTGATTCTGCCTTAATTTAAATTAAATAATTTAAATAAATTTACATAACTATTAATTTGCAAGAGTCACAACAATATGATAAGTATTTCACAGAAGTAACTACATGCACTATTAACGTCATTGTATGTGCTTAAGTAATGTCCTATCTATAGATGTAAGAACGGCATAAAGACTGGGAAAGTCAACCTTGCAAAAATTATACCTTTTACATGTATTATCAATTGAAAATTTGGTATATTTACTGTGGAAGGAAATGCAAAAAGACAAAAGTAAATAAAGCAGTAACGTTTCTTCATAAGAGCAATTAAAGGCAAATTATAGTGTATAAATAAGTTAATAATATCTACCGTTTAAGTTTATTATAAATACAAAATTTATATTAGCATATATTTATATGGGATAATAGCAGTGTATAAGAAAGCTGTTAAAATTATAAGATGTATTTTTCTCCTGAAGCTTTAATAAAACGAAGGCTGTAATTAATGAAAGTGCTAATAATAATGGAGAATAAATCGTCCGAGTTGTGGCCAGACAGGTTTAAATTTAAAAAAGAAGGCGCACAAAAATTATGATGAAGAAAAAGACGAGCTAATCAAACAATTTTAACATATGTGTTTATAAACTTATTTAGTTCATTAAAAGACTCCGGGCGTACTAGAGTAGTATATAGATGTGAATTGCAGCGTAACGGTTAAGAGCCGGACTAGAGCCGATAATAAATGTGTAAAAGATATTTTTGCGAGTTATTTAAAAATGTAGAAAATTTAGTTTAGAATCGCTGGAAATTTCACCAATGAGAATAGAGATATCAGATATATCTTATAAGCTCGAATAAGCTGCTCATTTTGGTTAATAAATTTCAATTTTAATTTATTTAGAATCAACAAATTGAAGTTTATATTTTCATAATTGTTAAATCAATCATAAGTTGTTTTTATTTTTCCTTATTTAAATTTTGTAATCATAATATTTTTTATAGCATTTTTGACGAGATCAAATGTCAAGTGTAAAATTAAATTTTATATTAATAACGTAAACTCCAATAAGATAACTTTACATAATTTATGACTTTTTCTATTTTTGAGCAAAGTAGCATAGTAAAAAGTGTTTTATTTACCTCATTAGTTAATATAAATATCACAAAGTAATGAATAATGATCAACAGCATCAATTTTTTGAAATATTTTAATGTTTTATTTTGCTTTTTAATTTAATTTGTATGTAATATGTCATTTATATTTATACAGTGAGCTCAAAAAGGTTGGAATAAATTCATTTAAAATTCAACCTTTAATTTTTTTAAAAAACACTGGGACCCGTCAATTTTTATTTTTAGATGGGCATTTTTTAAACTAATTTTTGTTTATACAGGGTGACTCAAAAAAAAGATTTCATTTGACACTTCAATTTTTTTTAATTGAAACACCCATTTTTTATTTTATTTTCAGATTCTACGTAAAATTTTGATCACATTTCATGTATTATAACCTAAGTCTAAGTTAAGTTCTTTTCTAAAATAATCAATGTAATTTAAAAAAAAATTATTTAATTCTAAATAATAAATGTCTCAATGATTCGTAATTAAATTGTGAAATATTAATTTAATAAATGTTGAAATTGGCCACCACCAACATCCTGGCAATATCCGAGGCGATCTTCGAATACTTGCAAAACATTGTGTACTATTTGAGGTTCTATCAGTCTCATTTCTTGTCTTATTCGGGTTTTAAGTTCGTCAGTATTGTTCGGTCTGTTGATATACACTTTAGATTTTAGGTAGCCCCACAGATAATAGTCTAACGGGGTCAAATCAGGGGATCTGGCCGACCATTCTATTGGGCCCCGTCGACCAATCCACCTTCCAGGAAAAACACTATCTAAATATTCACGCACCGGGCGAGTAAAATGGGCTGGTGGTCCATCCTGTTGATACCATAAGCTATCATTGGGAATGTCAGGATCTTCTGGATTTGGATACACTACAGCAAGCGCAGGTATCAAATCGAATTCTAGAAATTCTAGATATCTTTCTCCAGTCAAAGTGCCGTCAAAGAAGAAGGGGCCCAAAATTCTGTTTCCAATAATCCCAGCCCAAACATTTACTTTTTGAGGGTATTGTGTGTGATACTCCATAATCCAATGCGGGTTTTCTGTAGCCCAATAACGGAAATTTTGCCTATTCACGGTTCCGTTTAGGCAAAACGTTGCTTCATCCGAGAACACAATTCTTCGTGAAAATTGAGGATCATCAATACATCTCTCCATCATTATTTCACAAAATTGCATTCTTCTATCTGGATCGTCCTCATTTAGTTCATGAACTAACTGAACTTTATAAGGATGGCATTTATTTTTATGTAAATAGTTTAATACAGATCCTTGACTAATTTTGTTCTCGTCAGCAATAGCGCGACTAACTTTATGGTTGTTCTCTTCAACGGATAATAGCACATTCAACTGCACATCTTCTGAGATAGTGGGCCGGCCTTTTACATAATTATATCTCACATGCCCCAAATCCCTATATCTTTTTTCAATTTTACTAATAGTTGATTGAGATATAGGCGCTCTGTTTGGGTATTTATTGTTGAACAGTTCGGAAACTTCCAGTTGGGTACGCATCCTATCTCCATAGCCAATCATCATTAGTATTTCTATGCGCTCCCTTTCATTTACTCGTGCCATTTTACAGTTAAAAAAAACTACTTTTATTAGAACTTTTATACACATGTTTAAATACTTTTGACAGGGAATGAACTTCAACGTCAATGTTAAATAACCTAGATAACAGATAAAAATGGTATTAATGTTTAAATGTTTACAGTTTCAGTAAATTTGATTATGTTTAACTCCTAATATGTACAGTTTAAATGAAAAGAAATAAGCTAACTTAACTTAGACTTAGGTTATAATACATGAAATGTAATTGAAATTTTACGTATATTTCGAAAATAAAATAAAAAATGGGTGTTTCAATTAAAAAAAATTGAAGTGTCACATGAAATCTTTTTTTTGAGTCGGCCTGTATAAACAAAAATTAGTTTAAAAAATGCCCATCTAAAAATAAAAATTGACGGGTCCCAGTGTTTTTTAAAAAAAATAAAGGTTGAATTTTAAATGAATTTATTCCAACCTTTTTGAGCTCACTGTATATGTATATATTTAAGTACAGAATTTAATGGGGTAACTCCGCTGAAAATGCAAATGCGGACACGTGTTTCGAACTACTTGGTTCTCGTCAGCGCAGTGTAGCCAAGGAATAGGATGGGATAACCTTGGAGCTGAAAAACATCAATCAGAGACATACACAGTGGACAGCCTACCAATTGAGGCTTCAGCTAGAGTGTCCTCGATATTGAGGATAATGTCTCTGATTGATGTTTTTCAGCTCCAAGGTTATCCCATCCTATTCCTTGGCTACACTGCGCTGACGAGAACCAAGTAGTTCGAAACACGTGTCCGCAGTTGCATTTTCAGCGGAGTTACACCATTAAATTCTGTACTTAATTATTCCATGATCCGCAATATTTCTTTTCTTCATGTATATATTTATATATACCGGGTGTCTGTTTAAGCTCGGCCACCGGCCATATCTCGACAACCGTTTATCTTACAACCTGGCGGAAAAAATCTTGATAGTAAAATGGAGCACAGGAATTTCAACAAAAATATTTTTAAGTTTCCAAAATGATCGCAAAGGGGCGCAATTCTCAAGATGAATTAAAAATTCGATAATTTTTCATTAAATTCTAGATTAAGACACATTAAAATTTTTACTAGCAATATTTTTGGACGTTTTTATACAATTTTCATTAGAAATTTTTTGATCTAAGTCCCATACGAAGGGGAGGGTGGAGGAGGGTTAAGCCTGCGTACAAAAGTAGGTATAATTTCGGTTTGCCCCAACGGATTTGAATGTTTCTGGGCTCATTAGATAGAGAATTGTACAAAGAACTGTAGGATATGTAGTGCAAAATTACGTGATTGTCAAGAAAACTAACAGGGGGCGCTGTTCTCAATTTATGTATATTACTTGTTTTTTCTTTAAAATTCTAAATGGAACGGTATATTTTTAATATCGTAATACTGAAGCACATAAAAAACTGAAGAGAGTGATGAAAACAGGAAGTTGCTACCTCTTTTCTTGACGAAGATATAGTCATACGAAGACAATCCAGAAAAATAAAAATTTTTAAATACCAATAAATTTATTTATTTATTGGGAGTAATAATTTTATTTTAATTTTAAGAGAGTCTCTAGATAGTGTATAGTTAGTTTTAACTTAAATTTTCATCATACTCTTCCATGAATGTATTCATTTCAATCTTTTTATCGATTTTTTAATTAATTGCATATGTTACGTTAGATTCTCCTATTAAATGTTTTCAAATTCTCTAGCTATTATTTTTTAAATATCATTTTTTGTCCTTTCCAACATTAAAATAAAATAATAATAATATTGAACAGTGAAGTTTGCTTTTTTTATTAAATTTTCATTATACAACATCGCATGCACCGTGATACTAAATTACATTATTATCAGGTTTCCAACGTGGGCCATAAAAATCAAAATATAAAAATATTAGTGTCACTTGTAGTGAAACTTTTTGTACGTATTTAGCAAATTAAGTCTTTTTGGACACCTGCACATAATTGAAGACACGAGTAGATAAAGGGTCTAGGTATGTGACATTTTAATGAAAAATGAGTTTTTTGGGTGGATAAAGGATTTAAGCGAGTAGGATGTTTTCCCTACTAATACCGTTCGTCGGTTCGTCTATTGTACAAAATAAGAAAGTTATATATTGATGAAAGATCTATGTTCACCTATGTTCTATCATTGCCACTGGATGAAGGGTTCAAGTACATTGTATTGTATGAACATGAATCCTTCATCCATGATTATTCTATTTGTCGGGTACTTCAATCCTTCATCCGCTAGAAACAATCGCAAAATTCTTCTGAATATTGACAACACTATAATACATAGTTCCGAAAAGTGAGGTTAAATCGTATTAGTGTTAGACGCAGTACTAAATTCGCTCGTGAATTTCTCCATATTTTGTGAAAAGAACTGTGAATATTTGTATGTGCTCGAGGAAAATGAGTTGCAAGATGTCTGCAAGAACAAAGTTAATAATAGAACGTGCCAAAAATATCGTTTACACTGGTAAGTATCTAACCATAAGTTTTCAAAGAATGACTAGCTATTTCCATCAAAGTTGGCAACGTATTCAACCAGTCGTATGCTCATTTCGTATGCTTATTTCGTATGCTTGTTTTCCAAAATGGTTCAGAATTTGAGTTTACAGATTTATAGATTGTTCATAAAATTGCCATGGAACTTTTCATGAATGACTACTCCATTGATATATTAACTTGAAAAACTATATGTAGTGTTTGATAAAGTAAGAATAGGTTCTTTTGTTCTAGATTCTGGCGAGTCAAGCCAGAACAGTGTGCCTTCGACAAGTAAGTTCGTCAGAGAAAACAAGACAGGAACATTATCAGTGAAATATGCTGATAGTCAATTTATTTTAGATACGAATAATATTCCTGGCCCATCTCGTCTGACACCTGAAGAGGAGTGTTTTCACGGTAAGTTTTTGCTTTTGTTTCAACGAATAAAAAAGTATTCGTTTGAAATATGTGAATACTTTTGTTGTTTTTTTGTAGATTTCTCGGACAACGGTTCTTTTGATGATTACATACCAAGCTGCTCAGATATAGAAAGTAGTTGTGATTCTGAATCTGACGACAAATTCATCAAACGAAAAATAAGTAATACAACCGAAAATCCTGTCAGAAATGAAGAAAAGCCTGAACATTCAGAAACTATGGAGATTTCCCAAAACATGCTTCGGTATGAAGATATAGTAGATATTGGCGAAGACAAAAGTACTCAACGACCAGAAAATATATTCAAAAAAATTACACCTGTTGAAAGAGTTAAGAAAAAACTATTTCAGCTACCAGAAAAAACTTCCAGGAAGCGTCAAAGAAACGTAGACGAGTGGAAAAGAAAAAGAGCGGCAATATCCAGACAAAGGGGAGAAAGTTATATTTCTCAGAAAGGAAAATTGATGCCATATAAGAGAATTGAGGTGGGTTCCTTATGTCAGAAAACTAAATGTAAACTAAGATGCGATGAATATTTTGATGAAGGAGCAAGAAACGAAATTTTGAAAAAATACTACTCGCAGGATGTTAATTCAAAAAATGCCCTTCTCTTTAAGTCTTTCGATTCATCCTGTTCAACGTCACAGGAAAAACGTTAAAAAAGCGAAATCCTTCTCTTTCAAATATACAATTACATCTAATAAAAAAGTAATTCAGGTTTGTAAAACAGCACTATGTGCACTTTATCGAATTTCAAATAAAAAAATACAGGTCATTCAGAACAAACTTAAAAGTGGTTCTTCTGCGCCAACACCAGACAAACGAGGTACTCACACTAATAGACCAAAGAAGGTACCTGAAGAAGTGGTAAACTGCGTTATTAATCATATTGAGCAATTCCCCGCGGAACACTCTCATTATTCGAGGAATAAAAATATTCACAGAAAGTATTTGTCGCCTTTGCTAAATGTACAAAAAATGTTTGATCTTTATATCGAATCATGCAGGCAAAATGATTTTTCAGAGAAGTATTTTATAAAAAAAATGCACCTATCATAACATTTTTTCGACACACTTTAATCTTTCATTTGGCGAGCCAAAAAGTGACACCTGTGGAACTTGCGATGCCGGTTTAGATACTGATGATCATAAAGAAAATTATAGATTTGCATTTGAACAAATGAAACGAGACAGAGAATTGGCGCAATCAAGTGATAATACAGTTTTTTTGACAATGGACTTACAGCAAACAATGCCTTTGCCAAAACTGACAACGTCCAAAGCATTCTACTTGAGGCAGTTGTGGTTTTATAACTTCAGTATACATACAGTGACCAAATCTGGTGATAAACCTTTTTTTTTTACTTGGACTGAAAATATTTCCACAAAAGGAAGTTTGGAAATAGGTAGTTGTCTGCACACATTTGTCCAATTATTTAAAGTTGCTACGCAGACGAATACTCAGTATCTTGTGATATGGTCCGACTCATGTTCTGGACAAAACAAAAATTTTAATTTGATTGCTCTCTATGAATACTTCATTTTAAAAGGATTTTTTCAAATTATAGACCATAAGTTCCCTGTAGTAGGTCATACCTATCTGGACTCCGATAGAGACTTCGGAAGAATAGAGAAAGTACTGAGGAAACATTCCAACATCTATACTCCTGGTGAATATAGAACAATCATAAAGTCAGCCACAGTGAAAAACTCTGTAGTTTTTAATATGGAAAATCACTTCAAAAATATTGAAGAAATTGAGGAGAAAATGCATTTGTACAATAGAAAAAAAAATGTTTTAAATGACCCAGTATGTTTTCGCGATGGCGTCAAGTGGATACGCGTCGAAGAATATGGAAGTTACTTATACAAACATACTCTGGATGAATATACGCCTTTTATGAAAGTAGATATTATGAGGAGTAAATGTAAACAAATTGAACGGGAAGACTTTACTCTACGTAGTGTCACGCTAAAACAGAATAAAATATCCGAAGAAAAAATTGCGAACCTGCAAGAACAGCTGGTGTATGTTAATGACGAATTTAAATACTTTTATGAAAACATTATAAGGGAAGATGGAAATATTGTTGGTAAAACTTCAAAACAAAATGTATTGCAAAGAAGAAGCAAGTGAACTTTTCATTTTGAAGTTTTATAAATGGAGTTTTGTGTTACAACATCGATATCCAATCAAATCATTTGATTTTTTCTCAATAATACGTTTTTTTCTCATAAACCCTTTATCCACTTACCCATTCAAATATGACTTGAACCTTTCTTCTATTTTCCATTCATGAAACTAACTCTGTTTATTTGAAGGATGAAGGATTCATGTACCTTTTTTGTGTTTTTTTTTAAACTGTATTATAATACCAGTGTCAGATGTACTATGCAAAATTGTGTAATAAAGGTCTATTCAAACCAGCGATAATTTTTTTCATTCAACGCAATACAAAAAACTGCGGCATCAAAAACTTTGAACATCATTTGCTCTAAATTAATTTTGTGTGACTTGAACCCTTTATCCACTTGTGTCTTCAATTATTAAGTTTGTAAAATGTCATATTCTAACGTGGAAGCTTATGACATGATCAGAATATATTTGCAATGCTTTGAAAATGCGTTCTTGTTTTCCGGCAATATTCTCTAAATTATCCAGAAAGAAGATATTATTGAGTTTTTATTCGCCTTGCGAAATAGCCTTGATTTTTATTTATGGGGCAGAACAAAAGACATAGTTTATCACAAAAAGCCGATTACAACAATTGCTGCCTCCGAAATTGAAGTAACTGTGCTCTCTACTAATCGACAAGTAAACATGTCTATTAAAAATAATGGTAACACTTTGAACATTTGTTAAGTATTTTTTGTACTTTCTGATTTAAATATATCTTTTTTCGTTTATATTACTTGGTCAATATATTTTCTTATTTATGTTTAGGTATAATAATAGGTTTTTTACTTACTTTCATGTTATAGGCGGGGTTGAATTATATAACAATTGTAATACCCTTTCCGTACTAATAAGTAAATGATTTGTTTATATCTAATGCATTATATTATATTGTTTTTTTCTCGTTATTGTCTACTTAGTTCATGAGTTATGGAAATTATTTTTTCTATTTACCTATAATTAGATGTATATCTGTTGGGCAATAAAGATATATTATTATAATTATTATTATTGTTATTATTTTATTTCAATGTCTAAAAAGACAAGATACGAAATCCTTTTGAAAACATTTAAAAGGAGAATCTAACGTAACATATGCAATGAATTAAAAAATCGTTGGTAAGATTGAAATTAATACATTTATGGAAGAGTATGATGAAAATTCAAGTGAAAACGAACTATACATTGTCTAGAGACTCTCTTAAAATTAAAATAAAATTATTACTCCCAATAAATAAATAAATTTATATTTAAATTTTTTTATTTTTCTGGATTGTCTCGTATGACTATATCTTCGTCAAGAAAAGAGGTAGTAACTTCCGGTTTTCATCACTCTTTTCAGTTTTTTATATGATTCAATATTACGATGTTAAAAATATACCGTTCCATTTAAAATTTTAAAGAAAAAACAAGTAATATACATAAATTGAGAACAGCGCCCCCTGTTACATTTTTTGACAACCGCGTAATTTCGTACTACACATCATTCAATTCCTTGTAAAATTCTCTATCATTCAAATCCGTTGGGGCAAACCGAAATTATACCTACTTTTGTACGCAGACATACCCCCCTCTACGTCTAAAAATGTTGCTAGTAAAATTTTAATTTATCTTAATCTAGAATTTAATGAAAAATTATCGACTTTTTAATTCATTTTGAAAATTGCGCCCCCTTGCGATCATTTTGGAAACTTAAAAATATTTTGGTTGAAATTTTACTATCAAGATTTTTGCCTCCAAGTTGTACGATAAACGGTTGCCGAGATATGGCCGGCGGCCGAGCTTAAACAGACACCCGGTATATTACAATTGTACAGGGTGTTTCATCGGTTGGGGTATCGCGAATTAAAGTGCCTAAATATAAAAATATCGACTTCAAATTTTAACCACTTATAGAGCTTTTAAACCGCTACCAGCAGGTTAGGTTGTTTTTGATAATATTATTTTAATTAATGCGTAAATTAAAAAAAAACGTATTATCAAAAATTAAAAGTGCTCAAAAAATGTTCAAATTTGAATGGTGATACGTGGAAATATCACCCATATTAACTTCATCAGAATTTTTATAAACGAAACCGTTTGTCAAATAAAGTCAATATTAAATAATGTCGTTTTTCTTACGACAGATTTATGGTACTTAACTTTCTAATTGTGCTGTCCGCAAACAGGTAGTCCTTTTAAATTTATGACGGATAATAAATAAAAATTTATTATAAACTCAACACACAACACTGTAATAAAAAACCCATAAATTCTTCAACGTCCGCAAACAGGTAGTCCTTTTAAATTTATGACGGATAATAAATAAAAATTTATTATAAACTCAACACACAACACTGTAATAAAAAACCCATAAATTCTTCAACGTCTTGCCTTTAATTTTGAAATTATTGTAAAATATTCAATAATTGATTAAGTTTTAATTTTTTTTTCAATTGCATAGTTGATTTTATAGACATATCTTTTTAACACCTGAATTTCAATAAAATCTGAGTACTTTTGATTTTTTGAACGAAGGTTTTTTTTTATTTACGCATTAAATAAAATAATATTATCAAAAGCAACCTAACCTACTGGTAGCGGTTTAAAAGTTCTATAAGTGGTTAAAATTTGAAGTCGACATTTTTATATTTAGGCACTTTAATTCGCGATACCCCAACCGATGAAACACCCTGTACATGCACTTTACTGACAACATCTATATTGGTCAATGATAATAAAGTATCTGCACGGACAATTCGAAATTTATACTACCATACTTCATCGAGAGCATTTTGACGAAAACATTTGAAAAAAGTCCTACCTTGTCCTTTTCAAATAGGGGGTTCTTATTACATGGAAGTACAAATATGTTTTTCTCGAAATTAATTGGTGACCAGGGTCTTACCTAGAAATAAAAAAAAAACATTAATATTAAAATTCAAATGTAATAATACTAATAAAAATATTTAAAACGTTGAACCAACATCAATCTAAGAGTAGAGTATAAGAAAATAGTGTTATTGGTTGATATAATCAGATCTTGGCAAAATTTACGCAGAAACACCTCTGCGTAAATTTTAGGAAATAAACAAAAACGATTTATTTATAAATATAAATGAAATGTAAACAAATAAGAATAGGACAGACGGTACCACTTATGCAGGCCTATAACAAAAGATTTAAGTTTACAATAAATATGAATTTAATTTAACTACATAAATAATAACGACGCAACTATGTAATTAAAAATGACGATTAGAGCTGTTATATACTATTATTTGAATCAGTTAGAAAGCCAATATGAATCTTTGACGAATTACTAATCTTGTCAAACAACAATACTATGTCTCTAAGATATAATATAGAATTGTTAAGTAAATCAGAACATGAAAGTGTTAATTTGTGATATAAATATGAATTATTAATTTTCTGTGACCTATTTACTGCATTGTTCGTAGATTTTTCTTATTGGGCGATTTACATGTCTGAAAGAGTTCTTTGTTTAGAAATTCTTATTTAATTTACTGTCCTCCCGTATATGTTTCGGGAATTTAAGCCCTTTTTTCAATTGCTTATTTAATGCAATTTAATATGTAAAAATATTACATTTTCAGCGCAAAGAATAAAATAAATAAAAAACGTTCAATTTATGTTGTATTAAGTTTTATTACAATAACTGTCACCAAAACATATGTTTGATTTTTATTGGCCTACATCGCATAGTGTACAAGTACTTACTTCTAGAACTAGATTACGTATTATTGTCTGAGAACGACGACAATGACGACGCTACATCGCAAGTATCGTTCAATGATGCTGCATCCGACGATTCCACCAGTCATTCAGAAGAAAATTTTCCTCTGAGCAATTTTATATGGACGAAAAAAGACGCAAAATTTGATCCACTTAAGAACTGATCCTACAAATGCAGTGCTTGATCTATTAGAAATCCAATGATTTCTTTGGTTTGTTATTTGATAACGATTTATTGGAACACATTTTTGATCGAACTTATCTGTTTGGCAAAAAATATCTGCCGACTTGTGCAAAAGAATTCAACATTTTCATTGGTATATATTTGCTAATGGACATAAATATGCCTCCGTTGTATTGAGATTATTGGTCCTTTCGACCGGAACTAAAGACACTTTAATCGCCTTTAAAATGTATGTGAATTGCTCTGGCGATCTATTATCCAATATACATCTGAATGACAACGTGTAAATGCTAAAAAAAAGAGAACCCTGATTTGACAAATTATACAAAATTCACCCCTATTTAGAAAAGTTGAAGAAAAACAATCAGCAGTATTACCAACCAACTAAAGAGAAAGTTGTGGATGAAGAATAGTGAAATTCAAAGGACACGTAGGATTTAAACAATACATGCCTCAAAAGTCAATAAAGCGAGACTTCAAAGTTTGGCTACGAGTTGATAAAGAAGAGTACATGTACCAGACAATTAACAAGACTCAAAGGCATGGAATAAAGGAACAATTTTTGCAACGGTCGATCTTCTGCATACTTTGCAAAAAAAATTCAAATATACTAGTGTGGGACTGCAAGAGCTAAAAACGCATATTACCCAAAAACCTACTGAAAAACAAATAAAACGTAGCGAATGGTTCTCAAAACGTCATAAAGTCAACTGTATCAGATGGAAGGAGAAGAGGGTAGTGCAGCTATTGTCAACAATTCATTTATCAGAAGGATATCGTATGGTCGACAAGAGAGAGAGATGGCTCCACTGCCACGGTAAATTGTTCTATATAATTGTTGAAGAATATTGATAAAATATGGATAGCATAGACCACAAAGGAAGAAAACGGTACCGTCTTTTCTGGCATTGTTTGAATACAATCTTGATAAACTCTTTCATCATATTCAGGAGTAAAACAAACAGCAAAATGTCGCTCAGAAACTTCAGATGCCACGTAACTCATTAAAGACTCAATATCTCCAGTGATAGTCAATCGATTCAAACTTATACTTCGCTAGGGAAGTTTGTCTGTATCAATCCAAACACCTGCCAGTGCATAGTACCTCAAGAAAATGCTCCCGGTGCAATACTGCTAATGATCTGACCAAGCAAGATGAATTTGCTCATAATGCAAAGTGGGGTTATGCTTTGCAACAGAAAATAGTAGATTGTTTAACAAGTAAAGAAAAGTGATGGTTTTCTAGCGAGTGAAAACAGATTGATTAACGAGCGTAGCGAGTGAATCTAGTTTTCACCGAGCTAGAAAACTCAATTTTTTTACGCGTTGAACACGTAATTTTTTCGTGTACTTCACGAGAATTATAATTCATAAGAATTTGTTTACTTAGTGACAAAACATCACAACAAGTAAAGAACTAATTTGCGAAAAAGCTTTCATGTAAAATGAATCAATCAAGCAAAAATAATGAAAAACTTCTGCAATTGGTATCAGGTTTACTGCCTACAAAGTCTAGAGCAAAATACGAGAAAATTTACCAACAGTTTTGTCAATGGAGAAATGAAAATAATGGAAGGAGCAAATGATGAAGATACACTAATTGTGTACTTTTGTGAAAAGGTTCGTTTTATGTATGAAATTTATTACAAGCACTAATTTTAAATATTCTTCCAGGTGAAAACTCTTAAATACTCAACACTCTGGTCAGTGTATTCGATGGTGAAAAGCACTCTACAAGTAAACGAAAACGTAGACATTTTTGCCTATAAAAAATTGTTGGCCTATCTGAAACGTCAAAATGACGGTTATGTACCAAAAAAATCAAAAGTTCTGTCAATTGATAATGTAAAGGGTTTCTTAAACAATGCTCCTGATAACAGCTTTCTCCTTATGAAGGTAGTGACAATCGTTGCGTTGCAAGGAGCTTGTCGAGCGGAAGAATTACGCCTCTTAAAAGTTGATGATGTAGAAGATACCGGGTGTATTTTGGTGATTGCTTTACACGACACAAAAACCAAAAAAAACGTGTCTTCACAGTAACGTCGGAAACTGGTATAAATGGTATTGAGTTTTACAGGAACTATTTGAATTTGAGACCGAAGCATGTGGACCATCGTAGACTCTTTATATGTTATAAACAGGGCAAGTGCACTGTACAACCAATCGGTATAAACACCTTCTACAATATACCAAGGAAAATTGCTGCGTATTTAGGACTTCCGGATTCGAACAGTTTCACAGGACATTGTTTCCGCAGAATTTCTGCGACATTTCTAGCCGACAGTAGGGCCGACATTCAAGTTTTGAAGAGACACGGTGATTGGCGTAGTAGCGGAGTCGCGGAAGCGTATGTGGAAGAGAGCATCGAAAACAAAGTGAACATTTCAAAAATAATTTTCAGTAATTTAACTAAAGAGACTTCTGCACCGTCAAGATCGACATCAGCTTCAGCCACATCAAGTGAAAAAATGAATAACTCAACTTTGGCAGTTTCTGAATTCAAGTCACTTTCCACATCTACTGGTATCTGATTTACTAATTTAACCAATTGTACATTTAAATTTATGCTAATAAATTGAATGAATAAAAAAAGTGTTGCTAACAAGAAAAGTCCCACTTTTCTTAATTATTTTGGGTTAAACAATATTATCAATTTCTATCAAGTACACGAAAAAAACATTTTTTTTTGATTTTCACACGAAGTGATTTGATTGAATTGATTTGAAAACTGAAAGTGCTTTTGTCTATAGGATTTTTGTATGAACTCGAGAACATAACTCATGATTCAAACGGTGGATATGCGTAATTCTTTTTTGTTATGTTCGTTATGGTCCTCGAAAAGTTTTCAGGAAAAAAATTTGGGACAATTACAAAGGAAAATCGGAAAATTTGGACAAACTACAAAAATCATAATTTTTGTTCGCACTCGATCATAACCGAAGATTTATTTGTTCATTATGCTCTTTCTTGGGATGGAAATAACTCAATTGAATGCTTACAATTAAAAAAAAATCTGGAAGAACTGGAGAAAAATCTGGAAAAACGCATTCCAATCTAAAATAAAATAAGATTAAGAAAAAGAAAATCACAAAATCTGGGCCCGATAGGCGGCGCTGTGGTCGACTTATAGCGCCACCTACCGGAAAGGGCAGAACAACTTTTACCGGGCGAGCTAGCTTTTAATAAAAAATTATAAGTTGTAACAGATTCATCAATTTAATTTACCACTACTTAAAAATTTTGTAGTCTTATGTTATAATTGAGTATGTTTACAAAATTCACGAAGTTCTGTTGAGATTCACAATTCTGCGCTTCAAACCAGGGTTAACGCATTCTCATTCGGTTTCTTGTTTAAGAAAG
Source organism: Amphimallon solstitiale (assembly GCA_963170755.1). Classification (NCBI taxonomy): domain Eukaryota; kingdom Metazoa; phylum Arthropoda; class Insecta; order Coleoptera; family Scarabaeidae; genus Amphimallon; species Amphimallon solstitiale. Next base: position 14,765,957 of record OY720683.1, on the reverse strand, counting down.
TCGCAAATTGTCCATAGAAATATTTTCGTATTATTATAATTGGATATATTATAAATTATAAGGTTAATTGTTTTGAGCAGACTATTCATTACTGTGGTTGAAATAAGAGTCGCCAATATATTCTGCCGCCAAAGTAAACATTGACTGAACTAGCTTATGTAATTCTCATTTTATACGCGATAAACTTTAAATCAGTACGTCCCTGCGTATTTAGAGACCACGCACGCTGGTGAAATATTAAGTTCGTTCACCTGTGAAATTCACCGGGCAAGAAATTTTCTGGACCACGAAACACTGAAGGCCGAATTGTGTCTCTCTCCTCAGAAAGTTTGACTCGAACACTGGAAACGTGTATAGAATTAGGCGCCGCCAGTCAAAGTGATCGGGATTCTTTTCGTTGATGTGCTTTCTACGCAGAAATAAAAAGAGACACGCCGCATCGCATCAACGGCATCCACTATAATCTCTACTTACGGAGACTATTCAATTACGGACATTTTCGAGAATGGACGCGGTGTAGAAAATAGACTCGGAATGATGAAAAACAACCGTTAACGTCTCGTAAAGTACTTTATTCCTGACGTTTTTCTATATATACGAAATAAATTGAAAACATTTTTCCAGATTATTTTTCATTACGCCATCTCGGGAAAAAAGAAATAACTCGGAGACGGTTCCGAAATATAATTGGAATAAAAAGAGAAAGTTTTTGTTCTAATTGTTTTTGAATTTCTTTGAACACTAAACGCAACAATTGAAAGTAATGGAGGATACTATTAGCTTAAACGCACAAAAAAAAAAAATTAAATAAGTTGGAAATTAAATGTTTTCAGATTTTTTTAAATTCTGAGTAATTGGTATAGATACAGGATGGTTCACTCACTCGATGACTCGTATACTGTAATTCAATAGAATAATAGAATTTATCGCCAATCGTCAATAAAGCGATGCATTACCATAGCGTTTTATGGAGGTAAACAAGCACTTTAACGTACTGTAAAATAATAGTATATTACATACCGAGGTGGAAAGTGTTTCATTACTGTCGAGAGATTAGGAATGAAACTCGAGACAGGAATGAAACTTTTCACCGAGGTTTGTATACTATTTTATTTACAACCATAATTATATTTATTTGTGATAAAAATTCCGGTAAAAGTTTTGACATATTGAGTTGTCAGATTTGTGATGATCTAGCGTAAACGTCAAATAAATATACGCAACTTTTTTCGGTGAATAGATTATAAAAGAAATGTTGAGTAGTACAGCCTTCAAGGTCTGCACTCCACTTGAACTGAGGGAAACTGTCCTCCCGTAGCAATCCAGATATCTTGGCTCGAATGGAGAAGGACAAGAAATCACTATTTCATCATATCAGCAATAGCAGGGCGGCCTATCTACATGTATTCAAGCTTCCAATAATTCTAATGTAACAATTAATTTTATTTACAACCATACAATTAATAATTATTTGTGATAAAAATTCCCATAATGTTTTGACATATCGAGTTGACAGTTTTAAATTGTGATTGACATTGAGGTTAAGAAACGAGGGCAGTAATAGAGGGCGGGAAGTAAATGAGGGCAGTAATAAGAGGGCGGGAAGTAAACGTGAACGAAGTCACACTTCCTAACTTTTAAAAAGTCAGAAATGCCAACATTACGCGTATGGTTGTAAATAAAGTACTTTACCTATCACTAATATCTGTCGACACAGACACGATTGTATGACATTAAACATAAATCGTTTGTCGCTGTCATAAAATGTCATAAGTCATTATGTCTTTATTTTTTAAATTACAAATTTTTGCGGTTGACGATAACATTTTGTATGCACGAAGTCAATAAAGTGCCTTTATCGAACTTGTCTGTTATTCGCTATCGGCTTGGTTCGACAAAGGATCACATTACTGACATAAATAACTATTTGGACTCACCGCCCGTAAAGTGACATTTGGCGCATGCATCGCTCGACCAGCAAGGAGTATTTCCCGGTTGAGGCGACTGTAAAAATTGAAAAAACACTCTTTGGTACATTTAAAAAAATATCCAACCTGATAGTAATAAAATTTAGTCTATAAAATACTACTTCTCTCGACTATTTTTTACTAAAAGTTGGGGAAATAGGAGTAATAATTAAAAATTCTTCCATTAAATTTGTGGCGCCATCTATTTGACGATATCTTAAGCGACATTCATATTGGCTGTTCATAATAAATTGTAATTAAACCAAAAAATGCACTAAATGTACTATAAATTTATAAATATAATGTTTGACATGTGTAAGAATACAGGGTATATCACGACGAGATTTCGTTAGAACAATATAGAAAACTAATAAGAGTTGAGTTATGAAATTTCGCAAATATTAGTTTCGCCTTAAGCTCTTTCGATTTAAAATAGTTTTGAATTTTTGCTTCTTCCGGTTACACCGGAAATGGATATCAACTTCCTTATTTTAAACGGAATACCCTATTTTTTATGACTGATTCGTATTTTCAACTTAATTTTAAGGAGAGTTTGTTTAATAAACTTTTCCTCTAAAGTTAGCCATTTTTGAAGTATTTCAATTTTTGTAAAAAAATTGACAGCTGCAGACTATTACTCATAACAACATTCCCAGTAATTGAATGCATGCACATATTTAAAATTTTAGGTAATCATTTTGGAAAGTATACTGCTTCAAATGCGGTATTATAAACTTTTCAAAATAATACAGGGTGGATCAGAAAACCATGTTGAACATTTCATTCAGAAAACATCAATATCTTTGTTATTTTTAAATAGCAACCTATATTTTTTTCAACTTCATTGGATTGCACGTTCAAAATTAGGGGCAGTATGTATTTACTTCCCTATAACTAAACGTCTTAGTTTCAGAGTTATTTTGGAAAATGTATCAATGCCTTTAAAGTTTTGTTTTGTATAATCAGTTAGGCTATCGAAATTATAATAATGTCGATATTGATAATGAAGATATTTTAAATCTAATAATAAGATATGGTGAATGTCATAGTGTAATCGACAGGACATATCATGTTTATGCAGAGAAATATCCAAATCGGTCAAGACCTACCAAGAGTATCTTAAGCAATCTTTTAAAAAATTGCATTTTCTTCGGATCATTCTTGCCGAAAACAGCCAAAAGAAAACCTGTTGTTGATAGTGAAGATGTGGAGATAACAGCACTTCCTTACTTTACAGCACATCCTAACTCAACAGTTATCGAGAAATTTTCAATTGAACATGCAATTATTGATATGTTCAATTGTAAATTTCTCGATAACTGTTGAGTTTGGGTATAGGACATGGTACATAAAACATACTTAGAATTCGATGTAGAATTAACAAATTAAATAAACAATATATGTTTCCATTTGAAGAAAAAAAATTGATGGTCGTAACTTATTTTTGGACCAGCCTTTGTAAATCAATTTACCATCAGAAAAACCGCAGCTAAAAATAAAAATCGACCTATCCGAGCGTTTTTCCATAAAACAAAACCAAAAATTTTAAATGAATTTATCCGAACCCGCGCGTCCTCTATGTATTACATATTGTAACAAAGAAGCCTGTGCTGTTATATGCTGTATCGAACTATACGCTATACGTTAAAATAAAGAATAGTTTTGGTGGCCATCTGGTAGAAAGAGAATCGTCACATTACTATTGTGTATCTCCGTCCTTTTCCAACTATTAGGCGTGTATTATGTGTTGCATACGTGAGTGTATTTTTATTAGCCATCTGGTTGCAAGTAGCAGCGATACAATTTTTAAAACAAATTTATTGGATAAAAGATGGTACTACTAACGCAACGTATTGCTATGGTTTTTTCACATGCTATGAAAAATTTAAGATTTATATATGTTTTATTGTTTGTTAATTAAGAGGATAAGATACCGAAAGATTATTTATTTTTGTTTATTAGAAATTTAAAATTGTTTAGATGTAAGAATTTTTATATCGATCGGGTTATTGGAAAGGGGATTGTGACCTTCGGTAGGCCTAGCGTTCGATATAGATAGGCATTAAATCTTGGTCTCCGGTATTGTAATGTTGTAAAAGAAATATATTTTTATAATTGAATTTTAATGTTAAATTTGTAAAGGAATTCATTTGATATCGGAGCTGAGGTTTAATCAAGTTTTTTGTGATTTGTTTTAATGCCATAAATACAAGTTAAGTATATAGTAATAAGAGTAAGAATGCATTCTGATAAAAAAAAGAGAAAAAATTTGAATATGTAAAAATTTTACTCGTCAATTTTTATATTTATATAGAATCTATTGATTTAAATTGTTATCATTGCATTATTTGATTATTTCAGTTTGATGAATTGTTGCTTAAATTATTTTGTTGTATAAGGTTATTAGTCGTGTTGGTCACTGCAAGTTTTTTTATCCTACTCTGTCAGTAAGAGGGTTTTTCTTGTGAATTTGAAATTATATATATATATATATATATATATATTTTTTGAGATTATTTAATATTTAATTATTTTTGATTGTTAAAAATTTGATAAAGAATAATTTGAATAAAAGAAAATTTATTTTCTTTATTGGGTAATTTGTTTTTTTTTTTAATTTGATTTTTATTTTCTAAGATCACGATTCCTGACGGGAAGATAGTTTAGTATTTCTTTCCTGAGGGAACCTGAGATAAAGAATCCTGTTCTCCGAGCTTGTTTTGGCATCATAATAAAAAAAATTAAATATACTATATCATAGCAGTATGTCTTAGATTGGACAAAATTATCCAGAGACAGACAGACCAGAACCAGGCCGCTTTTTTGAGTCTGGATCAAAAAAACACAGTTTTTGTCTCATACACGATTTAATAGAATATGTGTCTATTTTAAAATCATTGATATTTACCCTAAATTGTAAAAATGCAAATAACGTCCATACAAGAATAATAGGAACATACTGTTACATATAATGTTTGTTTTGTAAATACCTATGTAGATCTATGTCGTTTACCTATTTGATTTAGATAATAAACAGGTATTTTTTAGTGATTATTGCATTTCTGAAAAAGGAATATATAGGCTGATTCAATTTTGACGGTCACCATGGGTATTTCGCTTATTATTTGGAATAGAGAGTAGGTTTGAGTTTGGCAAAGTTGGTAAATTTTGTGTGTTGTTATGTAACTTGAGCATGTACCATGTCTTAGTTGGAAGAATTATATTGATAGATGAGAAGTAACACTTGAGCGCGAAAAACATAGTTACCGAGTATCTTGTCAATGGTTAGTTTTTTCAGAATGTATAATGAATTCAAAAGTATTCAGAAGCAAGTTTGGAACAACTTTTGCATAAAAAAATCTAATTTCACAGAGGCAGTACATTTTTATTCTTATACATACTTTTATTATGGAAGTATTTATTCAAATTCGTTTTTTGACCATTAATAATAAAAGGAACAGAACTCTTTGTTCAAGAAAACCCGTAAGTAGTGAACCTGTCAGTGTAAAAAACACAAGGCCTATAATTTGTGTAAAAGTAAGAAAAAGAGAAACAATCAATATATTTCTCATACCTACAACAGTCTAATTAAATAAGTTAAATATACATGTGTGCTCAGACAGTAGTCTTGGATATTATAAAATGCCTTCCTTGTCATCAAGTGTTTTATTAACTTTTGATACAGTATCAGCTATTAGAATGACCAATTCAAATGGAAAAAAATTTGAAAGACCGCCCTGAAATTTATCCGACAGTGGAGATTTCGCACGTTAATAATAAATTACTGAAAATAATTAAAAACAAGATCTGAAATTTAATTTCTTACATACCTATGTAAGTAATTTTTATTACAGAATTGATGAAAATAGTTTAAAAAATTTGTATAGGTACCTAAATAACTTGCCTAATATAATTAATACCAGTGGTCGACCAGTGGCCGAAATTCGAGCTTAATTCATTCAATTTTTAAGTTTGAGTTATTGAGGTTATTTTGTCAAAGAGTATACTTCTATAACCATTGCATATAATTTTTTTGAATTGTCTATTACGTCAGCTACGAGCCTGTAAAAATATGTCGTCATGCATTAATTTTCGAGTTAATTAATTAATGCATTTGTAACACACATTATACATACATTTTATCTTGTTGCACTCCTTTTCCATACGAACTGTAGCTATCTATGCCAAATCTCACACTAATCCTTGCGCGCAATATGCTTAAAACGGGGTGCAAAGTTTTTTCGTCACGTATTAATATACAAGGTGTCTCTAAAAGGTCTTTAAACAACTCTACCACGTATTTTTCGGACCAAAATAAACCGATTTAGCAAAACTTGGCTTAGTCAAAGTTGCTTAGTTTGTGCGCAATACGGTCCTGAAGTTGCAGTTGGAAAATTGTTTTTTTGTTATAAATTTGAAACGGCTGGAGCGATTGCGCTAAATTTTGCCACGTTTACATAGTTTTATGAGTCAAGAAATTCTGTATCAAAATTGTGATAGTAATCAATCCATAGGCGGAGAACCTGCGTTTATAAATATTAAAACATTTCCATTTTCTACGCCAATGGATAAAAAAGAGTTTGTCTATAAAATTTAGATTAAGTGTCTTAAGTACAAGAAAAAAGGTACTCTCGGTAAGACTCAAAAAATTGCATCGTTTTCTCAAAAATCGCATTTTAAGATATGAGAACATTAACTAGAGGACGGCAGCGCATACTGTGTGCTCCATGTACATGTATCTTTAAGCCGTGTACACGTGTCTTAGGCCGTTTAGACGTCTCTTTAAACTATGTACATGTCTTTTGACGTCGTTTTTGAATTGATAACTAGTAGTAAACGTGACAAAATTTAGCGCAATAGCTCCAGCCGTTTCAAATTTATAACAAAAAAACAATTTTCCAACTGCAATTCAGGACCGTATTGCGCACAAACTAAGCAACTTTGACTAAGCCAAGTTTTGCTAAATCGGTTTATTTTGGTCCGAAAAATACGTGGTAGAGTTGTTTAAAGACCTTTTAGAGACACCTAGTACATATATATATAATATTAATAATTGTAAGATATTAGGTAGCTTAGCTTATGGAGAAAAAATGCTGTTTCTTTTAGTGCTTGATCCAAAGCAATTAAGCGTATTTGTTTAGCTGCCTTTTGCATTTAATTGTCTTCACCCAGCATTCCGATTTAACAAGGCATGTTTTAAGCAGAAAACCAGATTCCGTCTCTCACGACCTAGATAATTCAGATGCCGCTAGTGTCCGACGATTATAATACTATAAAAATAACTCCTGTGATCCCACTGTTCCTTCTAATTCAGTTTAATTAATTCTATAGGAAAAGGTAATCAAACAATTTCCAATTTTTACTAAGGAAACGCTAAGAAAAAAATAATGAAAAAGCAATATTACACCTCTGTCAGAACATGCAATGAACTAAAGTTCAGTCTTACTAGTCAAGTAATATCTGCTATGAGATAAATCTGTCTGTTCTTAGTGCGAGTGTATGTAAAAGCGTGATTTGAGGCTCCACTGGCAATTCAATCACCATATTAAGACTTTTTATTTTTGAAATCGTTGTTTGATTACAAAAGCATCGATGTAAAAATTAGCGAGGCAGCCGTAAACAAGTTTTTCGATCACCTTTGGTATTCGTCGCCTGAACTAGTTGCATTTTCCTTTCTTGGCCCGGCAGTTCCCCTTTCAATTAAAACGAAGATGAGTGAAAAAGTTCTCATGTTTATAGACGAGGAAGACTAGAATTATGATGCAGAGTATACTCCTGTAAAACGTGTTACTGTAAAGATGAATGAAGTAAAAATGTGCCTTAAACTTTTTCAATACCCTACAAGTAGTTAGTCAATACCGTAAAGAATTTCCGGACGTATACAAATCGTCTGTTGTTAGCACAACTACTGAGCCGCAGCTAAACCTAAGACTGCGAATTTGTTAAACGTTTTACTGATTAACTATTGCTATTCTAGAAAAAATCAAGGTATGTACATTTTTACTTTGAATTTCAAATCCTATCCATCAACTGCAAATTAAATGGAAATTAAATTCCAAAGTATTTTCAGATTCGCATTTAATTTGAAACACTCTGTACATGATCACCAAAACATGAATATTTTTCGTAAAATATGGTTGAACAATACTTGAAATAATCTGTTGGCTAGATATTTTCGGTATATATATTATTAAATAAGAATCCGAGACCTTCTATTTTCGGCTTTTTTGTAACTGCGGAGCAAATAATAAAAAACATCCATGAAAATTTGTTTGAATTGAACAAATAGTATCATATCATTTCAATTTCATGTTATTTGTAAATATGTATGTGATTTTTCTTTTAATTGGCTGACAGAAAGACATATATAACATAATTATATGACTGAGTAAGCTATATAAGACGTATGTCGACCCTATATTTGCAGCAGACATTAAGGTTTTGCTACATTCAACTAGAGAGCGCCCCGAATATTCTTAAAAACTAATATTATTGTTGGCAGCGCCCTCTGTTTAAGAATTACTGCACCCATCACTCTGATTATGATCAGTGTTGCCAACTTGGGGGTTTTCCCCCTAGATTTAGGGGTTTTTTTGAGCCATGGGGGAAATCTGGGGGGTTTTATTTTTTAGGGGTATTTTTAGGGGTATTTGTAGAGGACATTGAAAACTGTTATACTTGAGTATTGCATTATTGCAAACAAAATTAAGGATAGGTGTATAAATTGTAATTTATTCGATTTTCCTACAAAATTAATAGATTTCGTCAGTTTTAAGTTCAACAGAAGAATTGTGAACTCATCCATGCCTTTTCCGCAATCGTATCACGGTATCATAAAAGCCGTCTACCTTCTTTTTCTAATTTTACAAATATGGAAATATCATACTATGAAAACATGGAACACAACTTAGAAACACTGAAGAAAAAAGGAAATTAATTACACCTAAACATTATCAAATTTCCCTTGACTTGCTTAAAATAGAACAAAACTTAAAAACATACCTGAGTGCATAGGAACCTACCTTTAAGTGTTTGTAAACGGCTGCACTGCATGCGCACATCGCAACTGTGGACCCAACGGTATCTAATTAACTCCGACTAACTTTTTTAGGAGCTTAATGTTTTATATTCTTGGTAACCAAGAAAAAAATTAATAGTATCCAAAATCACCAGATATAGTAATTTAAAAAATAATCACGAGGTAATTTAAAATTAAGAAAAACAACCAGAACTGGTGATAAATCACCAGCATTATTGGCAACACTGACTTGTCAAACAGACCTGTCAAATTAACGCCCGCGTCGTATGTGTAACACGCTAACACGTCATACAAGGATGATACATTGTGCAAAAAAAATACTTCATGTAGAAAACAAGCGGATTGTGCTTTTTACAGCCAAAAACAAATGGAGGTGCCAATCATCGAGGCCTGCCAACAATACCCCCCGCTACCCTATGTAGGTATATTATTTTTATAAGAGAACTATTTTGGAAAGTTTAAATAAAGATTGATTAAATATATGTTAAAAACTTATAACATTTTTTTAATTTCCTGGAAACATGCGTTTGGCTATACAAATAACTGTCACAATAATATAAAGGAGTTATTTTTTTTATAACAATTTATTTACTCGTTTTTAGGGGGTTTTTGATGAAATTTAGGGAGTTTTGAAGCATTATTCAGAGCATTCAGGGGGAATCGTCTGTAGTGGGTTGGCAACACTGATTATGATATATGGAATCTACTTTTCTAGATGAATCATTATACATAGTTTTCATTTTAATGCTAAATATCACCTTCAATATGAGAATAACATATTTCTATTATATTATCGCGTGCAATAAATACATGAACAGTTATATTCATAAACACTACATGTTCGTATCTATTAATATTCAAGACAACAAAATAGGAACATAATTTTACTTGTTGGACAATTATTATTGTACGCCTTGAAAGTCATTTTCGCTTATTCAGTCGTACACATTTGACCCTGAGACCTGAACGTATATACTATAGTTTCAGTTACAGTTATGTCTAAAATGTTTGGAGTAAAATCAACAAAGAAACGGTTTTTCTTATGAAATGATAAATAGTATGCAAATAAATAGTCTTTAGAACCTTACATATTGATGAGCATGTTATCTACATACCGTTATTTATGTGATTTTAAAGTGGTAATGAATTCCATTTAATATTGTTATCCCGCGCAGTGTAGTACAATATAATGCAATAATAATTATATATATAACAAACATCTTGGATAAATTTGCTATAAAATATTATGTGTGTGTGTGTATATGTGATATGTATGTACAAGTACAAGTCGCTTGTGTAAACACAACATCTACAGAAGAAAATAACGCCTGGAATTTGCCTTAAAAGACTGGATGACTTCCCAATCCATGCAACAATAATCATTATAACAGGACCGTTTTTCTTATGTAGTTATTGTTGAACTCGCTATAACCGAACTTGAAATTCCACATTATCATACATGCACTTCGAGAAGTATCAATAATAAATACTTTTTCTGTCGTATATGGAATGTAACAAGTATTCAGTGATTTTAACACTGTACATGTTACAGTTGAATATGTCTTCTTTTAAATAAATATGCAATACCTGGTTTGATTTCTTTGTGTTGTAAAAGTTTTTTACATCACAGCAAAATTTCCAAAATTTATTGAACTGGACGAAAGTTATTCATTATTATCAAAATAAATCTATAAAAATAATCATTTTACATATAAAACTAAAAACAATTCAACAATTAGCGTAGGAGAAGTAAATTTTACGCAGTTGATTAGATTGTCTTTAACTATAAAACACAGAAATATAAGATGGAGGGTTGGTATATTAGGAGCACACAGCAGTGGACCTTTTCAGGTAATATCTCACAAACAGATATCATGCTATAATATTAACCGGATGGTGTATGTGGGGATTATATGTTAGGGTTTGCATCGGCGTGTGGGGCTGTGCCGTAGGGGTCTACTTTGAGACCCGCACTATTTTTAATATATGTTGCTAATCTACAGAGAGCCCTCCATGACTGTGCTGTCACACAGTATTCAGACGACACTAGATATACTGTATCTGATGGGCGCCTGGATGAAGTATCGATCTTAGCATCTAGGGAGATAGCTGATATAAGATCGTGGTGTGATTTGTCAGTGTTTGCATCGGTAGGCAGTGGTGTGCCGCAGGGCCCGCTCTATTCTTAACATATATTGCTGATCTTCTGGCAGCCCTTCATGACTGTGTTGTCACATAGTATGCCGATGACATTAGATATATAGAATATCAGATGGGCGTTTGGGTGAAGTATCGATCTTGGCATCTAGACAGATAGTTCACATAAGATCGTAGTGTGATTTTAATAGTTTTAAACACAGCAAAGACTAGGATAGTTTAATTCTCAAAAAATTTAAAGTTCGGTGGCCATTCGGTTCCGGTAAGTCTATTCTGCAGCTCTCTGGGCCTTACCTCGGATGTCTTTTAGTCTTGGCGTAAGCACTGCGCTCTTCTGGCCTGCAGGATCGCCTCCGCCATGTTGAAGATGTGTACCTCGACCGATGCACGTAAGCTATGTTATTACGTTAGCATAGAGTCTCGCCTGCAATGTGCAATTGTTTTTTTTGGTATAATCCATCAATTTTAACGGGTGTGTGAAGTTAGCCCCCCTTTTTTTGAAAATCGAAATTCTGGCGGTTGTTCCAGGTTGTTCTAGTTGTTCTAAATATTGTTCCAAAGAATCTCCAAAAAAAATATGTTGACCGAGGTAATTCGGAAAAACAAATTTTGCCTTCCCTTTTTTTTTAAAAAATTGTAATTTTGACAATTGTTCTAGTTTATTTTACGTTTGTTCTAAATTATTCCAGAGCATTTAGAAGGAAAAAAAATCAAAATCAGAAGTGAAAATGGGGAAAATCGAAGGCCAAAAGTATGAAGTCAGACACAGTTTTTACAAAATTTAAAATTTTGACTGTTGCTTCAGGTTATTCTAGATTGTTCTGGAATATAAAAATCTCTTTTGTGTCCAAAGAAATTGAAAAAAAAAACAAAATTCAAAAGTGAGAAGTTGGTTCCTTCTTTCGAAAATCTAAATTCTGAGGCTTGTTCTAGAATTGTTCTAAATTGTTAGAAAGTATTTAAAAAAAATAAATCATAATTAGCCGAGAAAATGGCTAAAAACAATTCTCCGCCCGCTTCCCTTTTTTCGTAATCTTAATTCTGACGGTTGTTACAGGTTCTACTACATAAAAACCGTATTTCTTATATATCAAAATAAATTGGAAGAAAATGAAATTCAAATAAGAGAAATTGCCCCCCCCCCTCTTCCGAAAATCTAAATCTTAAATTGTTGTAAAGTACTTGAAGAAGGAAGGCACAATCGGACGAAATAATAGGAAAATACTGTTTTATAATGGGCATTGCTTCTATAACCGTACTCTTTTGTAATTTAAAATAAACATCTAATATAAGGAGTAAAAAAAAATAATAAAATTGTTCTTCTTTACCACTCTTTGTTTTATGGGTAACAAAATTAGTTAATAAGATAAAACCATCAATTTCCATTGCGTTTCGATGTAATTATCATCTTTATCAAAAAATCATACGATAAATCTGCAATTAATACAAAGAAAAAAAATATAACAAAATAAAAACCAACATCTGTGGTGAATATCTGTAGAGTTGTTTACGCATATATTTTAGAACACTGACACTTAGAAAACACAGAAGTTATATTAATAATTTTCAGTGTATTATACAAATACAGTTACAAACTTAAGTAAAAAATGTTAATCCAGCTGGGAAAAAAAACTAATGTCAAAATCAGAGTGATTAATTTGATGTTTTCCGGCGTTTGTTAATTGAAATGGTAGAAAGACAGAGAGCGATTGTGCTATTGATAGGGAGTTTCGAAGTACGAGAAGTTACTCATATATGACCCGGTGCTGTTTTCTTTTGCTAATTCCCGATTTTTTCTTTGCATTAGGTACTTGCAGTTTTATTGTAGGACTTTTTATTAAACATGATAATTACAAAAAACCCAAGAAAAACAAGTTGTATAAGCAGTAAATATATATTTTCCAAGAAGTATAATGTGCATTTATTTCAAAACCATGTTTTAACTTTATATTTTATTACAAAGGTAGGTAATACGATCTATTGGTGTGCATTTTTGAATTCCCGCAGAGATCTTTTCCGCAGCTCCAGTGTTTGAACCCTTCATTCGTTATGCTCCTGAGTAATAACTAAGTTTATGTTTCTATGATCACACGTAATGGGTTCAATTTGTCCATGTCATCGCAGAGGTCCAGTTGCTATGAGAAGGAGCCTTATTATAAAGCTATCGCAGCTTTTAATGCACTATATATACAGGGTTATGATAAAGTAACGTGCAAAATTTATAAAACGTACAATGTTCTTTTTTGGAAAAAAAAATGCAAAAACACGTCAAACAGTTTATTTTATTCCGCGTCTTTTAACATAAGTCAAAAAAATAATACGTCAAATTTGTCAAAGTTATGACGTCATCAATATTTTTTTAAATATGAAGCTTGGTTTTTCTGCATTATAAAGAAATAATTGAAGTAGGGGTCACATAAGAAAAAACTGAGAGAATTAATAAAAAACAAAATAAACTTTATTATAGTAATAACATTTAAATTAACTAAACAGTCCATTAAACCAAAGCGATTTCTTACAGGAATTGTTCAAACTGTGTCCCGTTCACTATCTGACATAGGCCAAGACGATGGTAGACCTGATTTACAGAGTCTTCGATCATCTGCGGAGTAAAACGAGTCATTTCATGTCTAATTCGTTTTTTTTTAGTAAAAAAAAACCAAGCTTCATATTTAAAAAAAAATATTGATGATGTCATAACTTTGACAAATTTGACGTTTTATTTTTTTGACTTATGTTAAAACACGCGGAATAAAATAAACTGTTTGACGTGTTTTTGCATTTTTTTTCAAAAATGAACATTGTACGTTCTATGAATTTTTTGCGTTACTTTATCATAACCCTGTATATCTTCTGCTATTGCAGTATACTGTTTACTTTTTGTTTGCTGTTTGTTGACTCTGTTAATGTTTTTGTAATGAAAATATACGGCAATAAAGCATTATTATTATCATTATTATTAAAAGAAAAATTGGTAAATTAAATTGCGTTTTCTTAAATATTTAAACCATATATTGTGGCTAACTGTTTAAATGAATTTAGTCGATGGAAAAAATCAGAGCCATCACTTCCCAGAATTGAATTGTAGTAGGTCTTCCGAAAATAAAAAAAAACGTCGAAGCATTGTATGATGATTAATCGAGCACTTCTCATTCTTTTAATGCGTCAGATATTTCGTATCGTTTATATCTAAAAGACGAACAACACATGTAGACGATTATTAACACCAAATTGTAACGGCACCAAGCCCACTTCTGTCGGCGCTTTTAGCGTGAAATGGACGATTTGTCTTTCGAAGAAATATTTCTCATTTTCTATGCATGTACATTTGTAATAAATAATGCATATATTAAAAAATATAATTGGAAATGCCAAGAAAAAGATATAGAGGAAATTTTTAATATAGGATACGCCAGCCTATTTGATTTTTGTTTTCGGCTAGTGTTAAATCTAGAAAACCTTTTAAGAAGAAACACCATCTAGACAACTCTTAAAACGCTTTCGATTAATCTAATAGAAAAAATAATGTATATTGTATTTGACAAAAAGAATATTATGAATTTTTATGAATCAAAAGTGATTATTTTAGAAAATAGAGGTTATGTCCTAACGCATCTAAGTCAGAAGTTTCTTGTTTCCATTGTTACGCCCTATTTTTCGTTTTTGCAATGTCCCGTAGGATCTTAACATTTCGCAGTTTATGTAGCTCGATTTTACCTTTTGACCGTGCCTGGTATACTTGAGTTATCTAACTAGGCATGACACATGTCTTTTGTTATGTACACACTCTCTTACAGAAACTAGACATCTCAGAGTAAGGCTATAAATTATTATTCATTTAACCTGTTAGACCGCAAATTTACGTTTTTCTTAAGAGTACGAGTTAGAATGAACGCTTCTGTACGTTCTTATAAATGCTTTCTTTTATATACGGCCAGCTTTATCAGGAACTTAGCTGGGATTTTTACTTGCATTTTGACGTTAAAACTTGATGTATTTCTGTTTTCTTAAGACTACGATTTATAGTGGGCAATTCCTGGGCCTGTAAACATTTGCTTAGGCCAACCTACCTGTATTTACTCTGTTGTACTAATTTTGGTGAACGCTTAATGCTTACACTCGACTTATTGCTTTTCCAGGTTACGATATCTGCGTGCATTTGCTTGTATTCATTCTGGCTTTTTGTATACTTCCCTCGTGACCATGTCTTGTGAAGGAGAACTCTATCATAATATATACAATCCTCTGTTATACCCTATCCATGCCTTGTTTATTGTAGGATGGTAGTATTTTTGTACGTGTCTGTCGTAGATTTTATGTCCTTCTTTTGACTTCTTGGGTCACTAAAAGAAAAAAAAGGATTCCTTGGAGTATGTATCTGGTTTAGGTAATGTAACATACTTGTTCCTTTCGTGTACGTATGAGCTGGTGTTATGAATGCACGTCTTACGATGAATTCCGCGACTTCGAATAACCTTAACCTCGAATAGGATGTTTGGGCGTTGTTTATTACCTGTAAATACAGTTATAGGTCGGAATGCTTCCGCCGTTGTTTTGAAGCATTGTACTCTCGTTATCTAACTAATTACCTGATAACTGGTCCGTTAATCATACATATTTTCTCTCATAATGTTCGACAGGATCATGCATTCTGTTTACATGTTTGGTTATCTGTCAACACGAACATCGCGCTATCAGCTGCATAGGTGCCAACTGATGGGACGTGAGGTTCCTTATCCGGACTATTTAACGGGTTGAAATGTGTGTATTACCGGTTTATTTTTAATTCATTCTGACATTATTTGGAATTCTAAGGGACGTTAATTGTGTTTTATTATTGAGTTCATGCTACTGTTGATTTACTTACGGGATAGTTTAGTGTTCGTGTGGTTTTGAATTCTTCCCGCCTGTGTTAAGTCTGTTTCCGGGTTCGAGAACTGCGTGAAGTCTAGGACGCATGGTTGAAGGAAGCACGCTGTCGGACTGGCACTTTTAGTCATCTCTTCAAGGAAAGTGCACAGGTGCAAAGCTACTTATCTTTTTAAAATTATTGTATGTCTAAGTAGACAATATCGCTCTGCGGCTCTAATGAGATAAGTGGATATTACCGTTGTCTTACCGTATCGTATCTATTAATGGGGGCGTAATGTAATATTGCCACCCTAGTTTTGCTGAACCACGTGTGTGGGCTCTAAGTTATTTGTACAATTGTGCCGTTTGAAGTAAAGATACCGTGTTATCCGAAATAAAAAAAATCGGGGTAAGTTTGAGAGAATTTCTTTAAAGTTAATTTCCAGAGTTTTAATCTCTGCTTTTTTTTATTTTTTTTGGGGGTACCTAGGAACTAGTAGTACGCTACCGATTTTAGGATATTTGCTGACGTACTCACTGCCGAATAAAATTATTGTGTGGAACACAGATCCTGCTTAGTCGAATTGTCCGTTATACCTTCCGTAGTGGCTTGTACTTAATCAGAGGTGTAAAGCTACCGACTCAGTGACAACAAGCCATTTGAGGCAAACATTTGCACATAGTACCTCTATGGTTAATCCAACATCATTAAACATACTTCTAATTAATAATGACAGGCAAAAATTTTTAAAACAAAGTGAACATTCATTCAATAAAAAGAATTAAGATAAAACTTCTATGTTATAATTCATAAAAATTTCGCGTAACTCATATAGTTTTACTATACAATTCTTCAAATTCTCTTTTGTATATGTCTTCCATTTTGTTTTATTCAGATATTCTAAAAAAACACAAATTATATATTTAAATTCTATTCCTTAATAATATACTCCAATCTTTAAAAGAATAAATAGTGTATATGTAATTATATAGATACATTTTTATCTTGCGTGTATAGAATACCGCCACGGCTTCGTTTTAATTTTTGATTTTTCCGTGATCTAAGCCAATGTCGAAGTAGTTCTCTTCGGTCTTGTTCCCGCCTTATATATCTTCGAACAATTGAAGATCGATAATTTCGCCCCCTCTGTCTTAAATTTTAAGTTGTTCATACTGCCACTCTCTTAGTTGAATTTCTTTCTTGCTTAATTTACGTTGTTATTTCGTGCTCATTCACTTTGACAGCTATCCAACAATGTCCGCAATGCAAATCTTCCCTATTTAAGTTTATAAATTTACCTCACTTTATTCCAGGTAAGTGTGTTATTCTTGTTTCCCTTTTTAACGTAAACATCTGTTGAATTCTGTTGTATCTGTATATGAATTCATCATTACTCTTGTAATTATTTGATAAGTATTTTCTTTCACCATTTATAAATCGTATTCTTATTATCTGTTTACTAGTTTGTTCGATTGTGAATAAAGGAAAAACGACGCAAATTACTTCAATCCTCCTTTCCGTCTTCTTACCAGGAAGGTCCGTTGCTGTTTCCTTTTCTTCTTCTTCAAACTAATTTCTCATCTCGGGTAAGATTGTTATTTCTAATAGGTATACTACAAATAAATTATTGACGTTTTATATTCTTTTGCAGGTATTGAACATACATGATCGTCATTGATATTTCAGAAACACAAAAAATACAAATATAGGAACTAAAGAATATATTTTAAAACTTTAAGACTACGTATTTACGTCTTTTTACTTTTACTGTTAGAGCCATTTATGAATTTGTCTTATTCATATCAACATTTACATTTTTACTTGATATGATGTCATCTTCTTTGGCATACCTATATGATTTTATTTTATTCGTATAGTACTTCTTGTTTATCGTTTCTACACAATAAAGTATTGCACTAGTGGAGGGGATAATATACTTGCAACACATATAATAAATAATATACCCTAATGTACTCAAATCTTGTTATTTGTATTGCTAATAATATCTCCTCTCTTACCTAGTCATTCAAATTTACTCAATTAATCTCAGGTTATAATCTATGATAATGATAATGTATCACTCAGTATATAATATTTTAAAATCTTTGCACCAAAATTAATGTACTCATATGCTATAATAGGTTTCTTTATTTCTTTTATCTATGCCCAAACACTACTCAGTTTTATTCTAAATCAATTTAATTAATTCTTTTTTTTTTATAATAATAATATTATTTAATGCATTTAGTAATAAATATTAATCTCCTAACTCTTTCAAATATTAATTACGATTCATCACTTCTTTATGGTATGACTTTCCTATAAATGTAGCTAGTTTTTATTTTTAACCGCGCAGTACTAGCATTTCATTTACTTTTATAAAGATGTCGCTTAGGTATTTGCCGTTATACACTACTACATACAAATAACAATTTAAATGTTTCTAATAATCTTGTTCTACTTATTCTTATAATGAGGAGAATATTGCTGCTAATAAATTATCCCTCTTATAGGATAACAATAGTACGGTATGTATACTTTTCCTCTCACTATAAACTTTATAATGCTATTTTATTTTTGTTTACTTGTAGGTCATTGACTTATCTGCTTCTATGTTCGTAATGAAAATGTCTAATACAATGTTACTATTTTACCAAATAAAAAGAAGAATTTCACCACAATACTAATTTAATGACAACAAATATAAAAATCTTGATTCGAAAATATACATCCAAAATAGTTATACGACATGTTCATAGATTGTTAACCTGTCTAATCGCACCTGTACGTTTATTGTTATATGAAGGATGTCAGCAAATGTTATTTATTCAAAAGGTATGTACAAATTCAATTCAATGTATCTTTTTCAATTTAGCATGCATTATACGATGCAATTTAATTATCTATAAATAACCTTCGTCTATAAAATTTTAAACAAGTTGAAGGTATGTTTTAGTACCAAGGTCATGTCAATTCATTTATATATGTGCATATTCTGTATCTTTTTATGAAAATAGAGATTTAATCTTTTAACAAAACGTATTTCTATACTTGTTTTATACTAGTCAACAATTCTAAATAATATTTATGACTTTTACTCGATATACAATTAAATAAATTCAAATTTTTCCTTATTTAAAAATTATACAACCTCTTGTTAATATTTTTCTTCTATCTCTGGTTTGTTTAAATTATGTTTTCCTTTTTTTCTCACAGGATCTTCCTGGACTCGTTCTGTGCAACTGGTAACTCTCTGGAAAACCCTCCTAGCACGACTTCTTGGTGTATCCTCGTTCTCCTTCAGGATCTGGAACTGCTTCGGTTATATCTTACAGGATGTATCTTGTTGTGTCCTCGAAAACTGCGGGATATCTTCTGGATTTAAATGCAGCTGTACTTCTATCTCGACTTAACACTAAACTAGACCTCTTCGGAAATATATATGGGTTATCTGATCCTCTAATTAATTTAACATTTACTGGAACGACATCAGGGATTCTAAATAGTTGGAACTTCTCGTTTTTATACAATAAACTGGACTTGAATAACTGGAATCCCTCTTTGAACTCACGTGCAACTGATGGATCCAATATTCCGCTCGGGCTTGGTTAATATTTGGTAAGTAATCTTTTGATATTTATTTTCCTTATATAATATCTTCTTTATTCATACAGGATACCAATTAATTAAATTACTATGAAATTATTGAATAATTTTATGCTTCTTTATAATATATTTTGATTCTGCCGTCATTAAATATTTTCTATGCTGAAAAGAACACTTTAAGCACCAACTTTCGCGGTTTTAGTGAATTTAAGATATACTTTTCGGAATAAAATCGTGATTTTCCGAAAAGTACACGCGCCTTTCTTGAAAAATATTTTTCAATCTTTGTTGTTTGTTTTTCGTCACCAAGACAATATTTCCGTTTTCTAATTTCATCCAATTAAATTCCTTTTCTCACAATTCTTGTTCAAAATGGTATTATAAAACTTTATTAATACGTTTCAGTGCTTTTCAAACTTTAGTAAACCTTCTCTATTAAATCTCTATTAATTTATAATAATGAATTACTAAGACTTTGTACTTCAAAAAATATTGCTAATCAAAATTTTCTGTAAATGTCAATTTTGACAGATCCGCTTATTCAAACTTTACCCGCGCAATTATTTACCAAGTTGTTTCCTTCATACTTCAACAATCAACATTAAATTATTTTACTTTACATTATTGTTAATTAGACAAGTTTTACAAGATTTCAAACTACATTTTTACATAAATTATAATATTTAAATCTCCATTTTCAGATACCAATGAAAATTACTGCCACCAAGAACCTGGTCCACTACAACTCCTTCAAGTACTGTTTTCATAATTGACTGCACACATCTTTATTGTAATAAATAACATTTTAAGTATACACAACTGTTCTTTTTTAGTTTAAATATTTTAATTTAACAGTCACAAAGAAAAATTAGTAAAATTAAATAATCCTTCCAACTTGTTCAAAAATATACAGTGCCAAACATCAATATTGTTACTCAGCACATATGCCCCTTTTAAAAAATGTAAATTTTCAACTCGAATCAAAATTTATATTTATTAAACAAAATCTGATAATTCACATGTTTATCAATGTGCTCAAAACAATTATTTTAATCTACTAAATCCTTTAACAAATTTCAAATGAATCTTCTATTATTTGGTAATATCATATAACATTTATTTATAACTATCTGTACATAACAGTGTTTAAATTCAAAATTATTTGTGACACTCATAACTATAAAACTCAACTTTCTTATAAGTCCAAAAGTAATATAAGGCTTTTCTTTATTTTCATTTTAATTATAAAAGTATAAATTTATTTATTTAAATGGATGTCTATGACCTGTATAAGAAATTTGTGTTCCATTATTTATCGTACTATGTATTATAATCTTTCTTAATGTTCCAATACCTTATTAAAAAATCTATATTTTTATTAATTGCCATCAAACTTTTAAACATTAATTGCATATATGTTTTTCTGTGTTTCCTTACTCAAACTTCTTATAAAAATATTATCTGTACTAACTTTTACATAAATAGGTGAATAACATATTCTTTTTATCTGTCTATGCCTCAGTTACTTATTTGCCTCTTTAAGAATGATTCACTATGCTTACTAATTATATATTATTTTCATTATATACTGTTCTCATTCGAACAAATTCCCTTTTTACCTATAATTGACATTTTCGTCATCCCCTATACTTTCATTTATGGAAAGTCCATATTTTTTTAACTTATCGTTTTTAAAGGCTTACGTTACCTATATAATTCTTTTTTAAGACACTTTTGGTCCTATATTTTATATCATTTTGGGTATTTTTCACCCTTTTATACATATACACTCTATAATAATTCCATATTCTTATGGTACTTTTAATATTTACTATTTATTGTAAGCATTTACTTTCATCTAACATATTTTATTTTTAAAAGGCTCTTCTTAACTTCTATCTTTTCCATTTCTTCATCACCTAACATGTTTGTTACATCTTGATAAATATTTTCTAACTTTCTTCAGTGCTTTACTTATTCTGAAACATTCTTTTTATTTTTATAAGGCTCAAGGTTATTTATCCTCTATACAACTTCTTTATCCACTTCATTCCATTTAAATACTCAGGCAAATCTATTTACTAGTCAGATTACTTATATTACCTTCTCTTATGATTATTTACTAATTTATATACAATATGGGAATGAGGATATAACTTATTTTTTTCTTTAATTAATCATCTTTTTTTTTTTTTTTTTAATAACTAATAATTGTAACAGACCTATAACTAAACTAATCTAATATAATACCGGAATACTTTATGTACATTCTTTATCTGAAAATCTCTCTATAAATTCAAATTATTTCTCGATAAACATGAACTTGTCTGTATACATGTATATCTGTTTCATCATTATGTCTTTTATTCATTTTAAAGAAAACGAAATCCAATATGCCCCTTTCTTATCAATTTGTTATCTGTATCTTGTCATGCCCCTATCTTATAACAAGGTATTTATGTCCTCCTAATACTTCATTACTATATAATTATTTATTTTCTAATAAACTCCAGGTCTCTATTTGTCAAAAACTTTTGAAATTTTGAGATCTACATGTTACTTGGATAAGCAGGTGTTGTAAGTACCTTCAGAAGACGATCTCCTTTCTTATCTTCTGTCCTGACTAAAATTTCCTAGGTATGAATTAGCATGATTCAGAGAAATAATGTCATTTCTCCTTTTACAGTTTAAACTTCCAATATTGTTCTTACTTATGCAAATAATGTGAATTATTTGTCATATTAAATTGTCGTTGATTACTTGTCGTATTATATCATTGTGGATGATTTGTCTTATTATATTGTTGTGGATGATTTGTCTTAACTCAGATTTAGGAAGTGTCGTTACTCACTTACACAATACAAACTTCCAATACTGTGTCTTACCTATAATTTCGGAAGATTTAATATAACTCAGATTTAGGAAGTGGCGTTAATCACTTTCACAGTACAGTCTTCCTAATACTGTGTCTTACCTATAATTTCGGAAGATTTAATATAACTCAGATTTAGGAAGTGGCGTTAATCACTTTCACAGTACAGTCTTCCTAATACTGTGTCTTACCTATAATTTCGGAAGATTTAATATAACTCAGATTTAGGAAGTGGCGTTAATCACTTTCACAGTACAGTCTACCTAATACTGTGTCTTACCTATAATTTCACGCCGTCTGAATAATCATCTAATCGTCTAAGTATGTTGATCAACCCATTCATATCTGTTACATTTTGACAAATAATTGCATGTGTATCAACAGGAATAAAATGTTGCAACAAATGTTGAGATATGGTCTGTTCGTCTAAATGTGAGATGTATCTACAATAATTAAACATTCTTTGTGCATAAGCCTCCCTCGAAGATTTACCTGGCTGATATCTCCCTGTTAACAGCCTCTGATGTGCTCTGCTTTGCTGCGTCTCACTCCAGTAATTGTTTTTAAATAATTCCACAAACTTACTTAAATCATCGCAACTGTCTTCAACCCTTTGAAACCAATCCGCTGCACCATTGTTTAAAGTCGCTCGAATAATATTCATTTGGCTCCTAAAATCCTGTATCTCTTCTATGTATCTTAAGATGTTAGTTAAATATGCCATGGGATGTGTCGTCATTTTATCTCCGCTAAAATGAGTAATATTTTCAATTCTTATACCGTTATTCAATATATGATAAGACGGTGTACAAGTAGCTTGTGGTATTTTAATATTTTTAGATTTCAACAAAAGTTCTTTCAACTCTAATTTCTGAACCTCGCACTCTTTTAAAACCTCTTCTATTCCAGATTTCTGAACACTCGTAGACATTGTTAATACTCTAATATCTTTCAAACACTTATCCTCAGTATTTTCTATCTTCTTATTTAAATTCTCCGCAAATTTTTCTGTCTTGTCCGTAACATCTTTGCTAACCTGATCTACTTCCTCTCGTATGCGTTTAGCTAACTCCTTATGTATCTCACTATTGTTCTTTTCTAATTGTTTAACGTTTTCTTGTACTACCTTTACTTTACCTTCAACCTCTTGTACTTTATTTCTAATAATAGATTTAACTTCCGTATCCTTAATTTGTAATTTTTCGTCTACTTCTTTCCGCATTTTCACTTCCCTGCTATCCATTTCAATAGTAATTTCTTTAACCTTTTCTTCTGTATCTCTCAGTAATGTTTTCTTTAATTCTTCCAGATTCCTTCTAGTTTCTTCTCTAGTATCAATGCTCGCCTTTTCCAACTTATCCAATTTTTCTCTTAATTCTTTTTTATCCTCATCCCTATTTTTCTTATTCTCTTCCCTAGCTTTGTCCAATTTATTACTTAATTCTTCCTTCAACTCCACTAAATTCTTCTTACTTTCTATTCTATCCTCATCCCTAATTTTCTCGCTTCTCTTAATATCCTCCTCTCTAATTTTCTTAGCTTCCATTTTATCCTCATCCCTATTTTTCTTATCTTCTTCATTCATTTGTTTTAATATTTGTAAAATTGGTCCAAAATCTACTACTGGGGTCGACATTTCTATTTTAGAAGTCTCTCCTTGTATTTCCACCTTATCACCTCTATCCTGTGTTTCCCCTGTCTGTTCAATACCTTCCTGAACTTGTAATGTAAGTTCTCCTCCCTCTGATACATTCACCTCCTGTCCTACCTCCTCTTCACTATCACTAGATGATTCAGATCTATTTAATCCAAAATTACTCTTAGATCTGGTATTCATTTTAAATAATTATAATACACAATTTCTTATACCTTAATATACTTTAAGCCGATTTAATTACCTTTGTAAAATGTATACTAATGTTACCGCTATTTCTATGATTAATAAAATATTTGAAATATGTTGTTGCGAGTCTTATTTTAATTTCTTCACGTTAGATACGTCATAAAATGAGCTAAGGAGGGTAATATAAATTACAAACACCTAATCAAAATTAATAAAATAATCAAAATACTATTTGCGAGTCTTATTTCAATCGCTCCACGTTGGGCACGCCATAAAATGCACTAGTGGAGGGGATAATATACTTGCAACACATATAATAAATAATATACCCTAATGTACTCAAATCTTGTTATTTGTATTGCTAATAATATCTCCTCTCTTACCTAGTCATTCAAATTTACTCAATTAATCTCAGGTTATAATCTATGATAATGATAATGTATCACTCAGTATATAATATTTTAAAATCTTTGCACCAAAATTAATGTACTCATATGCTATAATAGGTTTCTTTATTTCTTTTATCTATGCCCAAACACTACTCAGTTTTATTCTAAATCAATTTAATTAATTCTTTTTTTTTTATAATAATAATATTATTTAATGCATTTAGTAATAAATATTAATCTCCTAACTCTTTCAAATATTAATTACGATTCATCACTGCTTTATGGTATGACTTTCCTATAAATGTAGCTAGTTTTTATTTTTAACCGCGCAGTACTAGCATTTCATTTACTTTTATAAAGATGTCGCTTAGGTATTTGCCGTTATACACTACTACATACAAATAACAATTTAAATGTTTCTAATAATCTTGTTCTACTTATTCTTATAATGAGGAGAATATTGCTGCTAATAAATTATCCCTCTTATAGGATAACAATAGTACGGTATGTATACTTTTCCTCTCACTATAAACTTTATAATGCTATTTTATTTTTGTTTACTTGTAGGTCATTGACTTATCTGCTTCTATGTTCGTAATGAAAATGTCTAATACAATGTTACTATTTTACCAAATAAAAAGAAGAATTTCACCACAATACTAATTTAATGACAACAAATATAAAAATCTTGATTCGAAAATATACATCCAAAATAGTTATACGACATGTTCATAGATTGTTAACCTGTCTAATCGCACCTGTACGTTTATTGTTATATGAAGGATGTCAGCAAATGTTATTTATTCAAAAGGTATGTACAAATTCAATTCAATGTATCTTTTTCAATTTAGCATGCATTATACGATGCAATTTAATTATCTATAAATAACCTTCGTCTATAAAATTTTAAACAAGTTGAAGGTATGTTTTAGTACCAAGGTCATGTCAATTCATTTATATATGTGCATATTCTGTATCTTTTTATGAAAATAGAGATTTAATCTTTTAACAAAACGTATTTCTATACTTGTTTTATACTAGTCAACAATTCTAAATAATATTTATGACTTTTACTCGATATACAATTAAATAAATTCAAATTTTTCCTTATTTAAAAATTATACAACCTCTTGTTAATATTTTTCTTCTATCTCTGGTTTGTTTAAATTATGTTTTCCTTTTTTTCTCACAGGATCTTCCTGGACTCGTTCTGTGCAACTGGTAACTCTCTGGAAAACCCTCCTAGCACGACTTCTTGGTGTATCCTCGTTCTCCTTCAGGATCTGGAACTGCTTCGGTTATATCTTACAGGATGTATCTTGTTGTGTCCTCGAAAACTGCGGGATATCTTCTGGATTTAAATGCAGCTGTACTTCTATCTCGACTTAACACTAAACTAGACCTCTTCGGAAATATATATGGGTTATCTGATCCTCTAATTAATTTAACATTTACTGGAACGACATCAGGGATTCTAAATAGTTGGAACTTCTCGTTTTTATACAATAAACTGGACTTGAATAACTGGAATCCCTCTTTGAACTCACGTGCAACTGATGGATCCAATATTCCGCTCGGGCTTGGTTAATATTTGGTAAGTAATCTTTTGATATTTATTTTCCTTATATAATATCTTCTTTATTCATACAGGATACCAATTAATTAAATTACTATGAAATTATTGAATAATTTTATGCTTCTTTATAATATATTTTGATTCTGCCGTCATTAAATATTTTCTATGCTGAAAAGAACACTTTAAGCACCAACTTTCGCGGTTTTAGTGAATTTAAGATATACTTTTCGGAATAAAATCGTGATTTTCCGAAAAGTACACGCGCCTTTCTTGAAAAATATTTTTCAATCTTTGTTGTTTGTTTTTCGTCACCAAGACAATATTTCCGTTTTCTAATTTCATCCAATTAAATTCCTTTTCTCACAATTCTTGTTCAAAATGGTATTATAAAACTTTATTAATACGTTTCAGTGCTTTTCAAACTTTAGTAAACCTTCTCTATTAAATCTCTATTAATTTATAATAATGAATTACTAAGACTTTGTACTTCAAAAAATATTGCTAATCAAAATTTTCTGTAAATGTCAATTTTGACAGATCCGCTTATTCAAACTTTACCCGCGCAATTATTTACCAAGTTGTTTCCTTCATACTTCAACAATCAACATTAAATTATTTTACTTTACATTATTGTTAATTAGACAAGTTTTACAAGATTTCAAACTACATTTTTACATAAATTATAATATTTAAATCTCCATTTTCAGATACCAATGAAAATTACTGCCACCAAGAACCTGGTCCACTACAACTCCTTCAAGTACTGTTTTCATAATTGACTGCACACATCTTTATTGTAATAAATAACATTTTAAGTATACACAACTGTTCTTTTTTAGTTTAAATATTTTAATTTAACAGTCACAAAGAAAAATTAGTAAAATTAAATAATCCTTCCAACTTGTTCAAAAATATACAGTGCCAAACATCAATATTGTTACTCAGCACAGTATATTAATAATAATTTATATATTGTTTTATTTACAATATTTTTAACGAAGGAATTTATCCGTTTTGGTATCTGCAATCTATCTAACTTAAATGATTAGTAGAGCTTTTACTATTTAAACTTAAATAAATATTCAACTAAATTATAAGTCTTATACTATAACTAAATTAAATCTTAATACAATTTTTTTTTCTATTTTAATTTTCTATTATTTTAATTAATTTATCTAATGACACTTACCACCATTTACAAAATGTAAAGTTCACAGCAGTATGTGCACCAAATACTCCACCAGTAACTTTGAAATTATGTCAGGGCAGTATTGGATATGACTCACCAAGAAATTTTTGACATGATAATTAATTTGGTCCATTATTATTATATAAAATTCGGAACAAAGATACGTATGAAAAAGTCGTGTGTTGTCCGCACCGTATTTTTTAAACTATTCCATTGTATATGAATTATTTATTCTTTCCGCATACAATTAGTAACCAAAAAATTTAAGGAATTAGGTCATTACTTGATAATTTATTGATCGATCATTTCAAACAAATTCTAACAAGTTCGTTTTGAAAGGCATAAATTTAGATTAGCAAGAACCGAAGCAATTATAGTACGTCAATTAACCCGTTAACGCCACAATTATAATTTGTATTTCAAAATAGAACTAACAATCACAAGGAAGTAAAAAAAAAAACATACGAAACTGTATTTAAATGGACTACTCAATGATTATTATGTACCAATGTGACATCCTGCTTACGTTCGTAAGATTTTTATCTATATCTTTGGCAGGTCCAAACGCCCAAGATAATAAAGTTTTACACACGTTTTCCGCGGTGAATAAAAAAAAGACATATATATTCGGCGCCTTCTTTTTATTAGTTTCTTTGCATCAATTTTGATGTAACTCTGTACCGTTATCCGTGTTTTACGGCATTCTTATTCAAATGAAGGGTCATTATGTTAATAAACGGGCGATGGTCGAAACAAATCTTATAGTAGTTATACAAGAAGAGACGTTGCGCGGTTTACTATAAAGATTCGTATCGTTGAAATTTGTTCTACTTCGTCAAACTCGAGTTGGTATAATTTTCGGGATGGTTCGAGTAATTTATGTTGTATGCGTTGGGACAGGTTGCAATTAGGAATGCACGAGACATATGTATATACTATATAGTATATAATTAACTTATTAGCGTCTATTATTAACTATTATTTAAGCTGCATGTAAATAATAAAAATTAGTTAACGACGTTTTGTAATGTGTGTATACTAAAATCTCTAACATACATAAAATTATCATAATTCAATTTAGAAACTTAATTGGAGTTTGTGGCTTGATACTAAACAAAAAAAAGCACCTTTACCACACTAAAGCACTGTTAAGGGGGCTTACGCAGATGTGCCGACTAACTGCCGTGAGGTAGGACGTAAGGGGGTGTCGCCATATGTGTTAATGTAAATTCTGGACTTTACAAGGTTTCCATAAAACAATAGTACCGTTTTTATTTACGAAGTATAAGTTTTTAAAATAAAGTTTCTGAAACTGCGCATTTCGACAACTATGTCGTCATCATTGTACCGAAACCGTCAAATTATTGCCCGTTATATTTTAATGTTTTTAAATAAAATGAAAATTAAATCATTTTACCTGGCTAGCTCATGTTTTTTATCCCAGGACGATTCAGGTAGAGAGATAAAAATAATAATGTTAGGGCATGTTTAATACATCCATAATTCGTAGAGTCCCAACATGTCAGATTTCAATGCACAAACACCGA
The DNA here is from genome assembly GCA_963170755.1 of Amphimallon solstitiale. Taxonomy (NCBI): domain Eukaryota; kingdom Metazoa; phylum Arthropoda; class Insecta; order Coleoptera; family Scarabaeidae; genus Amphimallon; species Amphimallon solstitiale. The sequence goes on along the minus strand of OY720683.1, from coordinate 14,736,920 downwards.
AATTCAAAAAAAAACAATCATAAACTCTAAACAATAAAATATAAATTTACCAACCTTACCATCTCTCAATATAAGTCACCACACAAAAACAATAAAACACATTATATACAAAAAGAAAACCCTATACAAACTACCTTACCTCTTCATAGAAAACATTAAATTCTTCCATACTCATTTTTAATTGATTTATTTTACACCAATTCTACAATAAATAACGAATAAGATATAATAAATATTGTATAGAAAAGAAACACATAAAGTGTCTGTACTCCAATTCAAAGAAAAATAAACTCTTTACAAAATATCCTTATTCAAAAAAAAATTATTATAATTTCCAGAATCTTTTATCGTGACATGTAGCGTATGGCCATCATATTTTAAAATAAAATATTCTGGTTCTTAACAAATATCCTAATATCTCCTAACTATAATTTAAATATATTTATTTAATTCGAAACATTATTCCTTAAAAATTAAAATTATTAATACAGACACCGAATGCTTATTTGTATTTTAGAGCGGTTTTCACCTGCGATAAAGAATATCTTTAACAAAAAATTCAGTCATGCCTATTCAAGAGATTCTTCCCACTTTTTAAGATGTATATTACTGGCATCGCTCCTAGCGACGTATATATATATATTACTGCTTGAAAATGTAAACAAACAAATGCATCTTTAATATTGATGGGATTATGTCAATTTAGTATACGAGATTCAAAGAAAAACCAATATATAAGTATGAGAAAACGTGAATTATTGCAATATCTCGATTCAACACGATTAATAAAACCAATTCACCTGTTATACAGGGATTATTAGTAATTTTATAAATAAAAATTATAATGACATTGTTACATTGTTTTACTTAAACTAAGACTAATATAAAAGATTAAAGGTAAATTAAATTAATTAAATCTAATTGTGGTCTTGAGAATACTTATATACAACTTAATTTTAACTCAAGATCACAGCAATATGTATAATAATATCAAATTCAGTTAAAATAAACACACCATTATAATAATTTTAGAACTCATTCAATATTGACGGATTAGTTGTAAATATTCAAATATTATCGCCTCTACAAAATAAAACACTATACATCATTTGTTTTCCGGTGCCCTTCAGTATCTATATAAGAAAACAAATTATGCTCAGATTTAAACATACAACGTATATAATATGCGCTCTTTCATGCTTAAGCGGAAACTAAAAACCGCATCTTTCTAACTTTTACAGTTTCGAAGATATTTCCAAATTTCGAAAACGTTGCAAATGTATTCTTTTTCGAAAAACATGTAATTCCATAACGATTTGACTTAGACACAATGTATACCTAACATTAAACCTATAATTTAAAATAACAAAGTTGGTATCTACTTCCGGTACAACCGGAAGTCCGCCATTAATTCGGAATTTAATAAAATTCCTAACTTAATTTGCAGGACCCTGTATTACTTTAGTTCAAAGTAACGCCTGAACTTTTTATAAACCTGTACATTGTAACTTTATATCGAGAATATTGTTTATAATTTAAAATAACAAAGTTGGTATCTACTTCCGGTACAACCGGAAGTCCGCCATTAATTCGGAATTTAATAAAATTCCTAACTTAATTTGCAGGACCCTGTATTACTTTAGTTCAAAGTAACGCCTGAACTTTTTATAAACCTGTACATTGTAACTTTATATCGTTGCTTTGATATACATAATGTAAAGTACAAAATGATTAGTATTCAATAAGGCGCTTTGAACTATGTATCTAAAAAGAATTTACCTATCCTCGTAAAAGCCCCATTATCTGTTATAATTAAATACACCATCTCTGTCTTGTAAATAAACCTGATGGTTAACTCCCTGAAAAAATTCAATTCATTTCAATTAAACAAGTGTTAAATCTACATTGAATATCTTGTTAATACAATAATAGTTGCCACTCGTCCGTTTTTTTATCCATTACTTCTCAGTAATTACCGCTGCTAATTTTATAGCAAAAATAGCGACACAGCGGCTATAAAAACGGGTTTAAAAGACGAACAAGGCAGCGTCTAAATCAATCAAATGTTGACATCAGGTACGTTGACAATTGTGCGATAAGAAAACGTAACGAGAAAGAGAGAGAAACAGAAAGAAGAGAAAAATATTCTCGTAAATTATTTATTAGCGTTGTGCTCTTGTAACTATTCGAGACGGACGGAACAGATGAAAATAGTCGCCCCGTAGAGAAGAAATTCATTTAAAAGCGATTATAATTGTTGTATTATGTTAGCATTTCACTGTGGATTGTTATTATGAAGTTGAAAGAATTTGATAAAGTTAATTTAGAAACTTGTAATGTGCGGAGATATAATCTTAGTAATACTATAAATGTACGAGACCTATTTAAGGAATGTCAAGTATGATATAATTGACGTTCTTATTTGTAATACACATTGACATTTTTATAAAATACTCTAGCGATCCGAGTAAGACATTAAAAATGTGTTTCTGTTGATATATTCTAAGCTTTCACATTAACTATGAATTGCAATTTATTTTTTATTATTTGTTTACAAATATTTTACCATTTTATAATATAAAAAAATCGAATTAACTTTTGAAATTATTAATGTTTGTCGAGAAACAATTAGATGTTGTAAATGTGCAGGGTTTAGAGTCTTTACCAAGGAATGTAGAAATGCCGAAACTGGTGGAAATTGTGTTGGTAATCATTTAATAAACAAATGTGATAGCTCAATCATGTATATGTGCATAATTTGTATAAGTGCAGTTGATAAATTTAAAGTGGATATTGATATTAATCACACAGCGTTAGGCAGAAAATGTATGAATTACAGAAAAATAGTAGATATCCAGAAATTGAAAATTAAATTTATAAGTAGCAACTAGATAGTAGGCTTGGTAGCGATCAAATTGTAGTTTTTTAATTGTGAGGGCTTTTTGAATATTTAAATAATTACTTCAAAGCATATTATAGAAAAAATATTAGATCCTACGTTCCTATATTTGTAAATTTTAATAGCAATTGCTAAAGAAAGATTATTATTATTATTGTTATTATTCTATTCAAGGTTGCCTTGACATATGGGTATAGTGGTCTTGTATTAATGTAAGTCGGTATTTCAACTTTTTAAAAAAATATATAAAAAATGGCGCCCAAACCGTGGGGCACGATTAAAGAAATACTGTTTCTTTGGAATTCATGATTCCGAGAAGTTAAAAAATAAAAATTAGTAATTAAAAAGATAGTACATCAAATGATACCGAATAAACGCCAGCAGCAGTAATGTTAAAAAAGTTCACTCTGAAACACATTTCAAAAACGAGCAAAAAACCTGTTGATACTAATTTAAGAGTGGAAAAGTAGACAAAAGATTAACAAAACCTTAGAAATGAATTGCGAGAACGTGGCCTCAGATTCCGAGCCAGTAGATAGTACGGCCAAAAAACCATCTTGATGTTCAGATATATGGGCGGACATTCGTGTAAATACAGTTGAATAATATCAGTTCAAAAATTTTACCAAAATTAAAAATAATTGCAATAGGCCTATAGTACTCCATGCAGGACATATCATCCTTCTTGAATACAGGAGTTCCGAAGAAGTACATAATACTAATTAAAGGTTCCTCGGAAATTGATGGCAGAGAGATGAAGGAAGTTGAATCTACTACATTATGCAAAGTGCCACTGCCAAGGTTTAACCACAATCCTGACAAAATTGAAACGCATTATTGAATACGAACAAAATATATATAAAAATAGTTATTATTTAAGTAAATTACTTATGAACAAATTTTGATCTAATCTGTTGCGCTGGACATTCGAATCTACTACATTATGCAAAGCGAAACTGCCAATGTTTGACAACAATTCTGACGAAATTGATTAGCGTTACTGAACACGAACAATATATATATAGTTATTATTTAAGTAAATTACTTTTGAACAAATTTTGATAAAATCTGCCACTCTGAACATTCAAATCTACTAAATTGATAAATGTTACTGAACAAAATATATACAAAAATATTTTTATTGGCAGTGGCACTTTACATAATGTAGTAGATTCGAATGTCCAACGCAGCAGATTTGATCAAATTTTGTTCATTCATATATCTCAGTATTTTAACTTCCTTCATTCTCTCTGCCATTAGTTCCTGAGGAAGCTTTAATTAGTGTTATGTACTTCTTCGGAACTCCTGTATCCATGAAGGATGGGTCCTGTATGGAGAATAATTATAGGTCTATTGCAATTCTTTCTAATTTTGCTAAAAACTTCTAACTGACATTATTCAACTGTATTTACACGAATGTCCACCCACATGTCTGAACATCAACCTGGTTTTATGGCAGTACTATCTACTGGCTCGAATCTGGGGATACATTCTTGCAGTTCATTTCTGAAATTTTGTTGTCTTTTATCTACTTTTTCTCTTTTAAAATAGTATCAGTATTTTTTGCTGGTTTTTTAATTATATTTCGGAGTCAATTTTTTTAACATTACTGCTGTTGGCGTTTGCTCGGTATCATTTGAAGCAGTATCTTCTTGATTAGTCATTTTCATTTTCTCACTTCTCGAAATCATGAATTTCAAAGAAAAAGTGTAAGTATATATATTAATCGTGCCCCACGGTTGGGCGCCATTTGTAGTGTTTTTATATATTTTTAAAAAAAGTTGAAATAATGACTTACATTAATACAAGAGCGTATGCCCACATGTCGAAGCAACCTTTATCGCCTCACCCATGTGGCTTCCAACAATGCATGAATTGTATGGTACATTTATTATAAATAATATTTCTACAAATCACACTGTATATGCTACTATAGTTTAATAATAATATTCAACAACCAAAAATATAATATATTATTTCCATTACCAGAGTATATAAATACACGTAGGTACTACATACAACATTAAAGTCTTTTTAACCTATCCATATCATTAAGTCTTATGTAAATCGAGTAATTCTAACTAATGGCGATCAAAATTACACGAAATTACATGGGAAAACTCGCATATTACACGGAAATTGCTATTCATATTATACTTGTATACGGGAACATTAAAGTATACGCAACTAGCGGGACATGAGAAAATCGATATTAATTTTTGAACGAGACGTCTGAACTCTTTAGATTGTAGATATTGATCACGATGGAACTATAAAACACATATCCATTTAAACTTCGGAACTATTAACTTCGTAAACGAAGTACATAATGTCGCTTTATATACTTACTTGTGAGTTTGCAGAACTAACGCATAGCACATCTGCAGTATCGATTCGATATCTGCAGTGTAGGTACATATATAAAAGTACATACTTTAACTCGATCAGCTACGTAATAATTCATGTAGTTTAGTAATTTTAGGATATAGGCATCCCTCGACACTGCAATAGAGACTAGTATCGATTTTAGCAAGGTGGAAAATTAAAACGGCTTTTTTACGATGCTTTCATTTTAAGTACTCCATACATTAACGTCCGGTTTTTCCATATCCAATTAAAATACTCAACTTACTAATCATTAATACGAAGAAATATAGCGGTTGACTAAACAGTGTTTAGGGATTACTTTACTGTACAAAGTTGGCAACATAAAGAAGTTATAATAAATATGACGCCCCACGTTAGGCGCCAAATTGTTTAAAATATAAGAAATCTCAAAATTCACTTTGGAAATACATATTTTTTTATAATTTGGCAATATTATGCAATTACATACATTAAAAATTAACTATTATTATTTATTTATTATTATTTCTTCTTCCTGAATCAATTCCAATCAGATATATTCAGGATTCAATATCTATTTAGTACTGTGACTTACATATATACATTTATACGTAAAACGTATATGCATATATGCATGTGTTTGAGATACACACATACATTAAGTGCCATTGCCGACAATCGAACGCACAGACACCGGTGTTTCGACCTTTGAGGTCTCGTCAGTGTACGTGGAGACTGTCGACAATGGCTTCAAGACTTAAAACGCTGCTTATGTCATTTTTGCGTGTTAAATGCAGTGAGATTAACACTCAAAAATGACAGCAGATGAAGAAATTACTAAAAAAAACAAAAATGGAGGAAATAAACAACAAATTCGATAAATCGGATGTGCTGGGAAACAAATCAGAACAAAACAATTTTTGAAATAAAAGAATATAACCGAAGGTTGAAGAAGATAGAGCAACAGGAGCAGCGAGTGGACTAGTCAGAGCGTGAAAAAGAAAGAAAAACACTATCATTTTTAGAGTAAATGAGGGAAATCAAGAAAATGCAAAAAAAAATAGAAGAAAAATTATAAAAATGAAGAAAATAATAAGGTAAACAAACAGACATTTCAAAATCAAAACAAGAAAATATGGATTGACAAGGATTGTTGAAATAGCTACAATAAAGAAAAACTTCGATAAAACAAATAAACGCAGAAAGGGTAACAATGTGTATATCTACAACAAAAAAGTTAAATTCATCATCGAGGAAAGCAAAAGATGACAATAAACACGCTAATAGAATAGAAGTGAAGCAATAACAAGAACATTTACTCAACGATCATCAAAGAACGAGAAAACAGGGAGAGATAGAGAAAAGGTCAGAGATATTGCAAGAACGAATAGGTGGATCAAAAACTAAAAAGAATAAGCTGAATGAATATAATCTATTGGCCATTACAGCGGGACACACGTTGCAAGAGAGGAAAAGAAAATAATTATGAAAATGCACCTGAAAAAAGGAAAAGTGGAAAACAGCGACTTGAAACATAAGGAGCATCAGTGATGAAGAAAGTGAATTGACTCGACAGTTTGAAAATGCACGGCTTGATATTTGTATAAGTATACCATTGTTGAAATAATCAAATTTTGTACAAATATCATTAACCAACCCTGTATACTTTACAATAAATAAACAGAATAAAAATAAATAAATAGATTATCAATTATTATGAATATATATCAGAATTAGTAAAATTATGTAGCACAGTTATTTTAACTTCGTTTATAATGTATATTCGGCTTTTTAACAAACAAAATTCAAGTTATTTAGTTCTTTTTATAAAGATAAACTCAGTCTTTAGAAATGAACATAAACTCTCTTTTTTTATTATTAGGGCGTGAGTTCCTAATTCAGAAAATTTCGTTTATTTCTTACGGAATTAAATCCTAGAAAATGTTTTTAGACATAACTTTGTCGTTAATTGTCGTGCTTTGGTATTTTCAGGGACTTATTGATAACTTTTTGATGGGGCGGGGCTAACCACTGATTTTCGTTTTGATCCCCTATGTTGAAGTTAGCGTAAACGTATCTCAGTTTTGGGGTAACTATTTTTAAAAAAAATAACAGATTGAAAAACTTATTAATACTTGTATAATGTACCCGTTAAAGGTTAATGATATAAGGATCTGTGCAAACGATAAGCGTTATTGATTTTGTTGGTAATGACACTTTTGAGGGTGAAAATACACAATAGTGTTATCAATACCAACACATGTGAGTAGTTACGGTATTTGTTCATAATTTTAGCAGGAAGTAGCATGAATTAGATCTGCACTTACTGGTTTCAAAATAGATTCCAGAGCATGGATCTCTTGAATGATCTATGAACCTGACCCAAGAATTAACTACTTAGCCTTGGCTGGAAACCAGCAAGTGTTACTTCTACGCGAAATTAATTTTTCATGGAAAAACATTCTTACTGCCTCTAAAGCTTCATTCGCAGTATGCTGGCACCATGTGCGATTATCAAAACCTTCAAATTCTTGTAATGCTGGTCCTACAAAATTGCGGATAATCGAAGAATATCGTTGTGCACTTATTGTGATTGATTATCCTTGATTATTCTCATCAAAACACGGACTAATAATGCCTCTTGAAGATATTGCCGCCCATACTTTTGGAGTGTGCAAAGCGATTGTATGCTTTTCTCTTGGGTTTGCCGCAAACCAGTTCGTACCAACAATTCTGTTTATTCACGTGCCCGTCTAAATGAAAATGTGCATCGTCACTAAAAATAATATTATTATAATCATTGAACCCCTGCATCAAAGTAGCAAATTAAGACGGCTACGGTAATCATCGTTCTTCACAGCTTGAACCAACTGGATTTTATAAGGATGGCAATGTAAATCCTTTTTCAAAATTCTTTGAACACTACACTGTTTTTAAATGTATAGCATGTTCTCTTATCGAACGATGTGGATTCTAGCGTACAGCAGGGGTGTGTTCAGAAATGATGGATAGGATACTGGCATGGTCAGGTCATATTTTATGACGTTACCAACTTGGTAAATTTGGAGCGCTTTACAATTCTGAACGCCGTAAAGTGAGTCGAGTTAGTTTGTGGCAAAAGTCAAAGGTCAAAGCTAAGCATTGCAGAGTTAGAGGTTATGTATGAAAAAATAAAGTCATCAAAGAAATAAGTCGAAAATTAAAACTAATTAGAGCAATGGATCATAATCGAAAAATTTTTTTGGATCAAATTAAAATTGTCCAAAAACAAACTGTTCAAACTCCAAGAAACACACATATGAAATAATATGAAATTATAATTATAACCTTAAAAAACACCCAGAACCGTGCTTTAAATACCCCGACCCGAATGTCCATGAATCGCCCGCTATTAACCATCACAAATAGGTGGGTGATATAAGGAACACTCCGAGGATCGCACCAATCATTTCTGAACGGCAATGACGTCATAATTTTGGGACATCTTTTTGTTTCTGAACGGCAAGTGTGAAATTGGAATGACACTTGGATAACATTCTTTCCTTTTCTGAACGCACTCCAGCACTTACAGCTTCGATGTTGATTTCATTTCTAACAATTCTTCTGCGGCCACGGGGCTTAGAACAAACGGTAGAACCACTTACTTGAAATTTGCGTATTCATCGCTCAATTAAATTAGCAGATGGATCTTCATGAGCATACCGCACAAAACACGCTATTCACCGACTAAAACCACCATTGGGAAAGAAATTCCACAAGACGAAAATTCGAATGGTGGTAGTAAAAATAATCTGACATTGATAGTTTCCCTTAGATACAAAAAACAAAAACAAACTTCATTCTGAGTCACCCATTATAAGTTAGAACCGGTAACATCGCTCCAAAAATTTGAAAAACCTAATTTCATATCTGAAACGAAATTCCTCATTATTAGGTATAATTTCGTCGTTAAATCATGTTCAGTCTCTTCAATTAACATCTAGACGAGTGATTCGTAACGTAACACTGAAATTATCCCATATTACGCTCTAAAATTGCAGAACATTTACAGCGTCAATTCCCGCCAGGAAAGTTATCCCATTCTAATCTATTTAGAGCACGGTACAGTGTATCGAATGCGCTTTACACGGATCTGCACTTGCACAGTTTGTGTTCTCAATATTTTCTTCGGACACGTCGCACAGCGGTGTCTTCCGCCGACACACACTTGACGTTAATTTTACTTGTCAGGCACGATAAAGCCCACCAACTGGTCTTCGCTTGAGCGAAAGTCGTCTTAGATCCTCCATTACTGATAGCAATAAATATAGAAATATACAACCGTATTTATAACTATTTTTAATTATTTATTTATATCCTAAATGTCGTTGTCAGTAACATTACAAGATTAATTTGAAATTATGACGTTTTTATAAAATAGGGTTATTGTACTACTACTAAACAAAGTAAAATTTTAAATTATGATTATGTTATATTTAGGTATGTTGGTTAAATAATTGTAAAAAGTATTATATTTCCTGATTCTGATGTGGGCATCATCACAGTTCGTTGCAGTACAATGAAAATTGGTTAAGTAAATATTGCCCTGTCTCCTGCATCACCTTATTCAGGACCTACACCTACAGTCAACTAGTTTGCACAACCTAGCAGACAGTAAAATCGGTCACTTCATCACATGATCCTTTTACAAAGATCACGCGGTATTTGAAAGATGAAAACAATGATCTTTTTGAAGTGTAAAGTTCTTTGGGCGCGTTGCGTTGATTGTGGGCATTGAACAAGACTAAGCCGCCACGCTCGGCTATGTAACGCTCGTACGGGTAAAGTCGGCTCGAGTCAACTAAGGGAACGAGAGAAATATATCATATAGAGGTATTTAATTTCAATTAAATTGAAATTTAAATGAATAAATAAATTCATGTCCCCGAGCCGCACGGGTGAGAAGCCGGCACGTTAGCATCAGACCAGCGCGGGACTCGTAAGCGAGTATTTCGCGGACTGTGTTGCGTTCGCTAATTGGTAACTTCGCGGTCGGTTAACCAAAAAATTTGTTGTGTGTGTATGAGACATTATCTCTATAATAATATAATATAATATTTCGCGCTCAGGTAAGTTTTAGCATGTTTATTAAAATGATATGGATGACTCGGAAACTGATCAGTATATTCCGGGTGTTAAATAACGTCCACGCGCATTCACTATAATTTGTATACCAATGCAAAACAGAAACGTTGAGAATAGAGCATTGCTTTAATTGCTCATTATATACGAATTTATAAGCATTTAATTCTTTTCTGTTGGATGGATGAAGAAAATCAAATCGACGACAAATTAAAACGAAAAAGGGATTTGTCTAATGCGCGCGTGAAGAAATATCGTCAAAAGAAGCACACTAAATCTCAGCAACTGAATTCGTCGATGCAGGATGACCCTAATGTAATATAGAACGAAAAAAAAAGTTGGATTTCGTATTATTAACCTCGCCATGATGAAGTTTTGACTTCTGCCGTGTGGTTTTAAGCAAATTAACTCAGCAACAACTACAGTTCTCTGATAAACTAATCAATGACACAATGCGATAGGCGTTTAAACCAGAGGCAGCTATCTGGTTTACTCATTAGGACCTTTATCCACTTCATCACCATCTCTCGATTGGAGTTCGAATTCCTACTTTCATCATGCTGAACCCGAAACTGCTAGGTTGGAAGGAATCTCGTACGATGACAACGCATACAACAATTAACAATAACATTATATACCCACATACGTACATATCTACTCAATTTCTAGATCTTGTTTTGTAGTAAATTTTTATTTAGTAACTATGCCAATAAACCACAACTCCTATTTTATGAATATTTATTCAATTACACCTATGGTCTTATCAAATAATTAAAGAATGTCTACCTGAATAAAATTTTGCAGTGTTTTCCGTATTGCCATGCATATTTTTATTATTACCTCTCCGAGTGCTTGAGAAGATATTCTTAATGAAAATTTCTCCCAGTTGCCAAGAACCCAAGAGTCACAAGCAGTCCTACATGCGGCGACACTGCTTCTCTCAAGACTGTGTACTTTTATCCAGTGAGAGCGGCAACTTTGCTCAATAAAATCTAAAATTCTTTTTCGTCCATCCGTAGGTAATTTTTTAATATTAATTTCCCATTTTCTTGTAACTCGTTCGTTAATTGGTAATCACTGGGCAAAACGTTTCATTGTAGATACCAATACTTCCACCAACGTTTATGGCGTTTTCTCTTTTCCTTCTTCTTCTTCTAGCTACATTGCTGGAATTATGCAACCAAGGTGATGAGAAAGCTGAAGAAAAATCGGACGGAAAAGAGGCAAAAACTGAAGGTATCCTACACACCTTAAGTTCAGTTAAATGTACAAATTTTCTCACAGTTATTTACGATAGATAATTGCACAGATAAAAGTGTTAAATTTAATAGGCTCCTTAGTTGTTCTTCATTTTTTAATTCAAGTAGCACGTTATATCGTCTGCATATAGTTTCTGTGTTGCAGATAATTACTTCTGCAATGCCCGTAAAACTACACCAGCATTAAAGACAAGTAACTATTCATATGGTATAACAGAAACATCTTTAGAAGATTGTGTAGGTAAAAGAACTCACACATAATAATTATATAAGTATTCCTTCTCGATACCCACATACACAAAATAATTTCTTCATTTCAGTGGTTGATCTGCATACACCGTGAGTCTCCTTACAAAAGACGGATAAAAAGAAGAACGTCATGGAAGAAACAGATCTGTCTCCAAAACGCATAATTAATACTACTTACGTAGTTTAGTTTGGGGCATTGAATATACGAGAAAAATATTACATACAAAGCCGTGAGAGAACCACTAAATTATATATTAGATGAAGTAGGTGTTTTATGTTATGGCTATGCATGGTGATATGCAGTAGTATAAAAAATTATCGTAAGGTATAATTTGTTCTACGTGTATCTCATTAATGAAGAACGAAATTCTAATAAGTCGTCTTTTAACTTTTTTGTCCTTTATATTTCTGAGCCTGAATGCTTTATTAATGTGATTAAATAGGAGTCGAAAAAAATTAGTTTCTTATGTTGAGAACTCATAGGTATATATATATAGGCTTGATATATTGGCTCTTGGTTAATTATATTGTAAAATTTGCTTGAGGAAATGTGATAAGTTATAGGAATATATAATTGTTAATATCTCTTTGACTTTTAGATTATTTACGAGTCTAATGATAGAGATAATTGAAACAGCAATCTTAAATTTTATCTTTACAGTATGTAGGAGTGTTTTTAATTTATTTATAGTTTCTCATATTAGTAGATGATTTTTGGGCATATTTCTGGCATTAATGACAGATATTATCTAATTAAAAATCAATCAAATCATACCAAATAATTAACAGCGCGGTTTAAAGCATATAAATTTTCTTAATCGGATATATGCTCTATGATTTAGAAACGCAATGCCCTAATCAACTCAGATTAAAATAAAAACATAAATCTTCCGAGTTGTGTATAGGGTAAGACAACGAACAAAGTGAATTTAATCGTTTTTAAAAACGTGATAAAGCCAACAGCAACACCAATCATGACAGTGCGCCATCTGTTGTTAAAGTTTTTAAAGCGGAAGATTAATTTCTGTAATTTGATTTTTAATAACTTGGTATATGTCGTACCTACGTGTATTTCCTTTTAATGGCAAAACTGACAGCATATCTTCCTTAGCTACAATTAATGTATTTTCTTTTAATACATATAACTATTAAACTAAAGAAATGTCTGAACAACTATACCCATTAACAGCGGTATTGTACTATGATATCAAAAATTAAATTGGTCAATGTTGGTCATGGAATGTAAAACGCTTGTCTTAGTTTAAATCATCCTTTTGAAATAATTTAATCATTGTCAAGCTACACTGACATTATCAATAACCTACAAATGTGTTACCTACTTAGTTCAGCTGTAAAATAATAATGAACTACAAGTTATGAAATAAATAACGTTTTTATTAACCGGAAAAACTAAATTACAATAATTGTTGGAAATGTACCCCGTTTTGTTCAATGCACAAGTTTACGCGCCTCCTCATGCTGTGAAAAGCGTTTTACAGCATTTCTGGCGGTATGGTTGCACATTGCTGAACAATTCTTTGTTGCAGTTCTTGCAAATTATGTATCGGATTTGCGAAAATCTTATTTTTTAAATAAGGAAAGATAAATAGTCCATAATTGTGAAACAAGGTGATCTCGGAGAAAACTCAACTTCCGTATGCAAACTTATCAGCCGGTCATCAAAAAACTCGCGGAGAAAAGCAAGATTTTCTCGTGTAGTATGTGCTGTTGCACCGTCTTGCTGGAAATAACCGTATTGAAGTTCATCGTCTAACTGTTGCACAAATTCAGTCAAAAAATATTTCTGTACCTGTCTGCGTTGACGGTGAAATTGAAAAAAATTGGCTCAATTATTCTTCTGCGAGAAACTGCCATCCAAACACCAATTTTCTGAGCATGTAGTGGCGTTTCAATAAAAAATATGCGGGTTATCAGTGCTCCATATTCGCATAATCTGAGAATTGATGTATCCCGAAAGGTGGAACCAAGTTTCGTCAGAAAAAAAAGTTAAGTTCAGCAGATCGTCATTCATTAAATTATTAACGAACCAATGGCAGTACGCAAGGCGTTTGGGGTTGTCTGCAGGCAGAAGAGCTTGATATGATTGCATCTTATATGGATGCATGTTCAGGTCCTTCTTTACAATCGTTTGGCAAGTTCCATAAGAAAGCCGACTTTCTTGAGAGAGACGTTTTAAAGGTTTTGTAGGCTCTTCTTCCATACGTTGACGAACGTCATTAATAACTTCTTCTGTACGAACTCTTGGTCTATCAGCACCTTTTCTATGCGTCACAGAACCAGTTTCGCGAAACACTTCAACACAATTTGTAAGGCATGCATAAAAATTGTCCGGTAATACTGCTACGGCTGGGAAGTGCTCTCGAAAATTGTCCAAACACAAACGTTGACTTTATTCCCAAGTTCCATTAACTAGCACACCCGTTCGAAAATAGGCTTCAATCATGTAAATTTTGTGCTCTGTGGTGAAAACCATGATTCAAAAACCGTGCAGGATTAGAAAACTTCAACACAATAACTTGACAGATTTTGACATTCAAAAAATTATGACATACCTAAATGTACAATGCACGCTACGACAATAATTTTAAAATCCATGACCACCATTGACCAATTTAATTGTTGATATCCCGGTATTTTATAGAGCAATAATTTTTTAGATATTTCATACCCGAGTTGACGTGGCTCGCAAGCTTCAGGTTGGCTGTCTTACTTAGTTCGCATGTTGTCATCGTCAATTCCATTCCCAATTATCTGATGCTACTGCCGATAATGTCAAACAAAAAATTGAAGCAGTTTAAAATAACAATCCAGGAATTCTTACTGTACGCCGAATTGTTGACTGGTTTAGAGGTAAAGAAGTAGATTTTTCCGAACCGGGGATAAATGTGCCGGTACTAAAAAACTTTCTATTCTTTAGATATGCCCCTATTATAACAGTAGATGAAAGGTGACAATTATTGACACCTGAGCATATGGAACAATTAATGGTGATTTACTTTCATTTGAACTTTCAACGTGAACAGTTAACTGTCTAGATGTGTGATATGTTTTATTTACTCTTACTTGCTACGTACTTCTTTCTCTATACATATTTTGATTCGCGTGTGAAAAATATCAAATCAGGATTATTGTCTTCGATGTGTTCCTGGAATTATCTTCATGTATATCTTAACTTCCGATCCCTTACATTAAGAATTACTGTGAAGGATAGAAGACCTACTTTAAAAATAATTACAACTTAAGAGGCATCTGTACGCTCGTGCGAATTTTGGGTAGAGAGATCGCATTTTCTACTAAATAGGGCAGCTTGCTATGATGACGTATAGACAAATCTCTTACGAAGCTGACGTGCAGAAAACGAAAGGTGCGATAGAATCTAGTCCCGATATAGTTCTTTAAATTTTTGAGCCGTACGCGGTAAAAATGTCGACATGTGTTTTGTATTCAGAGAAGAAAAACCATGAAAAATAAAAGCGGCTAGGCTTACTGCCAAAATAAAATAACGCCAAAATTCCGATTTTTAAGAAAAAGGGATTGGAAAAATATCGTTTAGCCGGTTTTGATTTTTTTTTTTGGAAAGTTCATCAGCATTTGGTAATAATATCGTTTCGTAATAATAGAACATTATATTACTTGGGAAAATATATATTTAATATTTACTGCTTATATTAGATGTTTATTATAAATCATAATAGAGTATTGTTATAGAACTGCATCATACAAAAACTTTTTGAACACTGTAATGTGTGGAAAGTGCAAGTCAGTACGCCCCTTGTAAAATCGTTTTTCCCTATTATCTTGTCCAATTTTAATTTTTTCTTTGAAATACGTTGGAACAATTTAGAACAAACCTAGAACAACCTGGAACAGCCGTCAGAATTTTCATTTTCGCAAAAAGAGGGGCTGTAAGAAAATCTCTTCTCCTATTAACTCAGCCAGTTATGATTTTTTATTTGGACTACTTTGGAACAATTTAAAACAAACCTGGAACAAACGTCAGAATTTTGATTTTCGAAAAAAGGGGGGCTAACTTCACACACCACAAAGTGAAAATAAGTCGACATGTGTGTAAGAATTTTTCGAATTTCCGGAATATGTCACAGAGTGAGTAATTAAGGATTTTTTGGATTACGGAATACTCGCACACGCAAGTATACCAGCACTTCGTATCTATACAAGAAATTATTGCGAAACGTACGGTGTCCGGAGAAGACCCAAAATAGGTAGAATCGCGTCCATATCTCGCTAAAAAAAAAATTGTAATATATTTTGGAATTAAAAATGACTTGTTTTGTGGGAGTTTGCAACACGAAAGGAATATCATTTTTGATTATTTTATTATAATATACTATTTTTCGTGAGTCAAAAGGATAAGATTCTATTGGTGGTATACTATGTTCAAAAAAAATTTCGCAGTGAATTCGGTTTTGCCTACTCATGAAATTATTGGACAACCAAATAAACACATATTCCATGGAAACAACGTTCGAGAAGACCCAATCCAAGGGATCCATTGCCCAACCAATGCATCGGGCGAAGGCGGTAAATAAGAGAGATTCATTTTGTTTTTGGTCGCGGATTGCGTGAATTCCTTGAAGCGAAGTTGAGACAGTATGTACTTGCAAGTGGCATCACCGTACAATGCCATGAAGGTGACCTGTCCCGCGGCTTCAACGCACAGTATTCATCGTCACCGACATTTTTTCGCAACTGAAGTAACCGCTTATTTTCAAAGAGCCAGAAAAGATACGTTCTATCGTAGAAACTATCGTCTCTCTACTGCCCTTCAGACAAATCAAGGCAGATGTTAGAACCGGTTCCATAGACCGCTTCATTCTCTGAAATTTTACATTTACATCAAACGCTAAAAAACCCATTTTTGGAAACTTTGGCGCCCTCTGCTTTTTGCGCTTTTGGCTGCAGCGCAGCGAGTACATTAGATAATTTGTAGATAATATTGTCCTCTACAATTTTTGTTAAAGAATTTTTTATCCGACCAACCATTTACGCTGGAAATCCAACTTTTTGGTTTTAGGGTTGTCGCCTGCTCCACTAACGATTTATCAAATAAAATCGTCTCGCATATTTTTTTCAAAAAAAAAAAAATACAGATTAACTGTATTATAATGTCATATTGTAATTTGTAGAAGATGGATCGCTTCTCCATGGCTCACGTTAATGTGCGGTCCTTGCTTCCGAGTTTTGATGATTTAACGAACTTTTTAGCTTCCACCGGCATAGACATACTGGGTATTAGTGAGACTTGGTTGAGCTCTGCGACTGGGTCTGAGGTGCTCTGTATTGACGACTACGATTTCGTGCGTAGGGACAGGGACGGTAGAGGAGGTGGTGTGGGGTGTTACATAAGGTCAGTGGTTAAATATAGGGTACTACAGCTGAATATACCGGAGCAACTGTGGCTTTCGGTTAGGGTAAAGCAACAGAATCTTATAGTTGGTATAATTTATAGACCCCCTTCATCTAGTGTTAGCGAGTTTGTACTTCAGTTGGAAACCACTTTTTACAATCTCTTACCTGCATGTGATGACATTTTCTGTTTGGGTGACTTTAATATTGATGTACTAAGGCAATGCTCTGACACACAATTACTTAAATCACTTTTGACATCTCTGGGACTAAATCAAATCATAGACTGCCCTACTAGACTCACTAAGAAGTCTTATTCTTTGATTGACCTTATTATTGTGACTAATGTGGAGTTGGTATTGGACAGTGGTACAAAGAATGTTAATATAGCGGATCATGAGCTTGTTTTCTGTACAATTAATATTCAAAAGATTGGATCGTCTCCTTGTACAGTACTTGCTAGAAATTTGAATACAGTCAGTTATAACACTTTTCATTCGGACTTGTGTAGAGTTCCATTGCATTGTGTGTTTCATATGAATAATATTACTGATAAGTTAGAATATTTAAACGCTGTAGTTATAGGTTTATTTGACTGTTATGCTCCATTGCGTACACGCCAAGTGTCGAACAAACAGCACAGCCCCTGGTTATCACAGAATACGAAATACTTGATGCAGTTTCGTGATGAAGCTTATAAGAAATTTAAAATTTCGAAACGCTCTCCACAGTGGGAATACTATAAGTCCTTACGGAATTTCTGCACTTCTGTTATTAAGTCTGAAAAGACAGCCTATTTGAATCATAAATTCTCAACTTCCAGTCAAAAGATATGTTGGGAGGAATTGAAGAAACTAAATATCTGTAGGAAAAAATTGACACCTATCCCTGCTAACCTGGGAGATTCACATTGCATTAACGACTACTTTGTATCGCCAGTTTCTAATATTCCTTTGACATGTGATGCTGATACATTGCGGGGTTATCTGGATAATAAACACCCTAATCTTAAATCTTCTTTTGGTTTCAAGTCAGTACTTGAACATGAGGTTACTAAAATCATCATGACTATTTCATCTCGTGCAACGGGTTGTGATGGAATAAATATTATTATGCTGAGGATGTGTTGTCCGTATATAATCCCGTTCATCACTCACATTCTGAATTATTGTCTGGCTGAAGGAGTTTTTCCTGATCAATGGAAAACAGCGTTAATTATTCCTATACCTAAATGTGCAAATCCTAAGGACTTTAAAGATCTTCGTCCAATCAGTATACTTCCTTGTCTTTCTAAAATTTTGGAAAGGGTTGTGGACGCACAGGTACGTGAACATTTATTAGTTAATGATCTGCTGCCAATGAATCAGTCTGGTTTCAGACCCATGCACAGTTGTGCGACGGCCCTGGCGAAGGTGACTGATGATATCATCTCTAATCTGGATATTGGTAATGTGTCGGTTTTGGTATTACTGGATTACAGTAAGGCCTTCGATACCATAAACCATGAGCTGCTTCTTGCAGTTTTGCGTTTCGTGGGCTTCGATGATGTTGCTATTGCGTCAAAGAGTTTCCTTGAATGGAAAGTGCTCTAGTGATCTTCCGGTGGTTAGTGGAGTGCCTCAGGGCTCAGTATTGGGCCCTCTTCTATTTACTATATACACTTGCAGACTTCCGATATCTTTGCGTGTCTGTGAGTTTCATATGTATGCCGATGATACGCAGATCTACCATTCATTCAGTGCTGTGGACGTATCGCGAGCTGTCAATAATATGAATGAGCCAAGTCTTCTGTGCTGGTTTTCGGTTGCAGGTCACAGGCATTATTGGATTCCATTACTGTATCGGCTAATGGCATAACATTGCCGATAGTAAATGAGGCTAAAAACCTAGGGGTGATATTAGACACGTCTCTACGATTTAAATCGCATATCTCTCAATGCATTAAGCGTTGTTATTCAGCTCTTAAGCTACTCTATCCGCATAGATCGTACTTAACTGTGGAGACTAAGAAGTTGCTGTGCGATTCCCTGGTGTTGTCACATTTTCAATTCTGCTCTCCTGTAATAGCACCTTGCCTTGATTGCTCTGATAGAAGACGGGTCCAGCTGGTGCAGAATTCGTGTCTTCGCTTCATGTATGGAATCCGTAAGTTTGACCATATTTCGCACAAGCTGCATGATGCTGGTTGGCTTAGTATGGGGAATAGGGCACGGTTGCAGTCTACTGTATTTTTTCTTAAAATCATAAAATCTGGTTGTCCGCCCTATTTGACAGCAAAAATTAGATTTCGGGCTGATGTGCATAATGTGAACATCCGTACGAGAGGCTTAATTTCCCCGCCATTTCACAAAACGACTCTATATGAGCGTGGCTTCTCGTACTGTGTTTACGTTTGCTATAACTCATTGCCCGATGATCTCAGAAGCATGAGCCTTCCTGTACTTAAATATAATTTGAAAACAATTTTGCTTCGGGAGCGGGCGCCGTTGGCGTGAGCAAGTGATGGCTATGGAAGTCTTTGGCACCATTTCTGAATGAACTTTGCCGAGTATGTGTGCATTGCGTATTTTGAGCCTTGGCCGCGTCTGTCATCTGTCATCTGTAAACTGCTATGCTTAGTTAAGTCACAGGGCTGAGAGGAAGACCAGTCTTCGACTGATTCTTAGTCCTTTTACCTTCAATTTCAATTTGCTGCAATACTGGTTACATGTATATTAATATATCTTTATTATGTATATAACACAAACCTTGAAATGAGTTTTTCAATGTTTGTTGTTCTCTTTTTGCTCTTTTCAGTATTTCTTATGTGTTACTATATTTTGTAATTCAGTTCTTTACAATGTACTCATTTTTTTTTCTTTGTTGTTGTTGGTAATAAACTATTATTATTATTATTATTATTATTATTATTATTATTATATATTTAATTGAATTTCATTGTTTTATTATTATTTATAAATTTTTTAGAGTTACATGTTTGTTAATTATTATTATGTAACGCCATCTGTAAAATAATAAACAAGAGTATTTGGGTAAACTTTTTAAAATAAAAGATATCCTCTCAGAGCAATTCCTTGTTTACTTGAAATCTTTTTATAACTGCCCCAACACCGGATCGTTTGAGAGTAATTTTTTGCTCGGTCGTAAACTACTCTTTTGAACTTGCGTCTAGCAGTCTGATACAATTTCTGACTATCTGTACAGAGGAAGTACGCACCATCTATCTCCATCTCATTTCTTTACATATTTTTCAACTGCCCGGTAGAAGGCGCCACTGTACAGTGGCAAAACGCATATTTCAGAAGCGCCAAAAAAAACAGAGTAGGCATATTATTTTTCATTCGTGTATGTAAATGTTTTTGTTGTTCATTTATAAATCTATAATCTGAACGGAGCAAATTTATTTTTAATTATTTAAAAGGTGGTAAAAGGTGCCTTAAATAGGACATTGATTATGCTGATTACCGTTCCACTTTGATATCTAATTGTAATTAAATGAAATTGAATATAGAAAAAGCTCCGGGTGGAGGTTCGTTGGATAATAAGAAAGTTTGGCCGTCATTTAGATATAAATGCATATGGTATTGGACCGTACAAAGGTCTCTTAATTGAATGCATTTATTTCTTTTACCATATCGGAGAATCTACAGCATTCACATGTGTTAAATATAGAAGAACTACAGTGAACAAGTTCAATACATCCATAACAACTGTAAAACAGCAGTAATGGTGTAAATTCAAAAGCAATAAAGTTAACGTTAACATTAAAGAAAATTATGCCGTCATTCTCGACATTTCTTCCATAATTGCCACTTTAAGTGAGCGATCAAAAAATCAACGATCATTCGCATTCCCATTCAGAGATCATTATCGAAATGGAGATGTCACTTTCTTTTCTTTTCCGTTTTTTCTCTCTCTCACTCCAATGCACACACTTAATACAAAAAGAACACGGGACGTGGGCAATTGGCAAGGCAAATAGACCGGGATAATAGAAGTTCTGTGCCCATATATGTGTAAACGGGAACATGAAAAACCTAAATATAATCATCATAATCGTGGTAGTGTGCTTGGGGAATAGGAAGACGTTCAGATGTTACGAAAAGGAACAGGAGAGGGCGTGATTCTTGATCAAGGACCGCGTCGAGGGTCGTTTAAAATATTTGCCAAATAACCGGTTTAACATTGTCATACGTATGTGTATACCTATATATACTACGCTGGTTTTGGTCTGGCTTGAGACAATGAAAACTCATGGCTATAAGTGTTCACAAGGTTTTTATTCTTCGTATGTGAACGAACTAGATTGATCTTGAATTTTATCCGGTGATTTTTGTTTAATGCTGACGTTCGGGGTTGTTATAAGAGTGTTCGTTTATTTTTTAATTTACTCACTTAATACGGATGCGTATTTTGGAACAATATCTCATATTTATTCTCATAATTTATATTTCACATTTCCTTAAAGTTTTTTGAAATTCCTGCCAGAAGTAGGTCTTTCACTCTTATTGAAAATCAGTTTTTTGCCAATATTTCGCAAGTCATGCTGTTTAGACAGGTACGCTACGAGTACAATAGTTATTTACGAACCAAGTGCGGGAAGACTATTTTCCCGCATGAGCGCACATTGTAAGCACGAGCGACCGCAGGAAGCGAGTGCTTTTAATTGCGCGAATGCGTGGAAGATGTCTTCACGCAAGTGGTTTGTACAATATTTTTTGTACGAACATTAAATTAAAGAAATATTATTGATTAATGTCATTGGTATCATACCTAACCTAAGATAGATTACCTAATTAATTTAAGCATTTCATGTACGTAACTATTACTCACCTTTCCCTAAAATTAAGTTATTATATTCTTACACATGGCAAACATGAGGTATTTATTCTTATATTTATAAATTTATAATACATTTATTGCATTTTTTGGTTTAAATACAAACAATTCCGAATTGCCAATATGAATGTCGATGTGGTTCAAATAGATGGCGCTTGAATCTTGCTTAAGATGTCGCTTAAAATATCGTCAAATAGATGGCGCCACAATTTTTTTGGAAGAATTTTTAATTATTGCTCCTATTTCCCCAACTTTTAGTGAAGAATAGTGGAGGGAAGTAGTATTTTATAGACTAAATTTTATTACTACCAAGTTAGATTTTTTTTTAAATGTCCCAAAGTGCCAGTGTTTTTTTCAATTTTTATAATCGCCTCAACCGGGAAAACGTATTTCCCGGTCGAGCTACACATGCGCCAAATGTCATTTTACAGGCGGCGAGTACAAAAAAGTATTTAGAATTTAATTTTCAATACCTTTTATATAAAAAAAAATTCAAAATTCAGACCTGAAGTAACACTTTTACTCTTATCGAATAGCGACTTTTGTGCAAATATGTCGTAAATTATATACAGGGTGATTCTTAATATATGCGACAAACTTTAGGAGCTGATTCCTGGGGTTATTTTGATCATAAAAGTTCATAAGAACATATGTCCAAAACCGCTTAGTTCAGAAGTTATACAATGTTTAATAGAAAGTTAAAATAATAAATGGTTTTATTATAAATTTACAAAATAATCAGTAAAACAAAATATCGAGGTTCTGGACAGTACGTATCCAATTCGGTGGATAGGACGGGGAGGTCCACAACCGTGGCCTCCTCGGTCTCCAGACTTAAATTCATTGGACTTTTTTCTCTGGGGCCACCTTAAATCATTAGTTTACACGACTCCCATGGAAAATGTCGATGAACTAAGAAATCGTATTATAGCAGCTTTTGAAACAATTCGAAATACCCTTGGTATTTTCGAACGGACTCGCCAGTCAATACGACGGAGGATAGCAGCTTGTAGTACAGTTGGGGGCGGTCAATTTCAACAGTTACTATAAGTTAATTTTGTTTTACTAATTATTTTGTTAATTTATAATAAAACCATTTATTATTTTAACTTTCTATTAAACATTGTATAACTTCTGAACTAAGCGGTTTTGGACATATGTTCTTATGAACTTTTATGATCAAAATAACCCCAGGAATCAGCTCCTAAAGTTTGTCGCATATATTAAGAATCACCCTGTATATTTATCAAGAGTACAAACGTATTTAGAGCTAGATTTGGAATATGAAATTTCAAAATTTGGACCGAAAGTACCACATTTACTCTTAGCGAGTAGCACTGTCTTTCGAATATCTCGCAAAGAATGTATTCTGTAGAAATTTATTATAATAGGATTTTGAATAATTTATATATAAAAAAATTCTTAAAAAGCAGCCTATTTTTCTAAGAAGATAAACCTCTTTAAAACAATTTAGAACAATTTCGTATAATTTGAAACGCTAATACATATAAGAAGTCGTGTGGTGGCCACACCCCATTTTTCGTCGAAGCTCTCATCTGTAGGACTCTCATATTCAAAATGTAATAATTCATAGCATTTAGATGTAGAGGGAATTTCCATTTGATCTTGCCTTACACCTTGTAACTTTCTTTTGTGAATTTCTATCCCTGGACGTCAAACTAATTTCTTTTAGTAATTTAAAAATAAAAGAGTGTCAGCTACATTTAAATCTCTATTGCTGATCAACAAAACGTAACGAATACATTTATAAAAGAATAATAGCAAAGTCTGCTTTTGAGAATGCAAAATAGTCGATAACATTCTAAATAAAACTTTAAATTTATTAAAATTTATAACTACCATTTCATTCTCAGTCGAATACTTTCTAGTTAATAAGACCTTCCTTGTTTATCGCACAATGTCTATTTTCTCTCTCACTCACTCACAAAATCTGGTCTCTAAACACTAAATAAATGAGGATCGTAAAACCCTTCTCGTACGAGGAAGCTCCGCATGCTAGCCGAAACCGTACCATGTTTCACTTTAACATTTTCCCAACAATTAGTCTTGCATTATGTATTTCATTTTCCAAATCACAAGTTTAATTAAGAAAATATTTTTTTCAACTCTTTCAAGGACGTGGTCAGAATATTTTTTAAATTATCATAGTATCGTTAACTTTCGGATATTTTTCTAATTTCAGTTTTTATTTTTTTCTACATATATTTTCGGAAAAAGGACTATGCTATGATATTTCTTTTATTTGTTTAAGTAATTCACAAAATAATTGTCTAAATATTTAAAAAAATAAAGTCAGGATTTGGAAGAAACTGATTGAGGTAGTGAGCACTCCCCCTTAACCGGCAACAGAACTACCTCGTTTTAAGACCAGGTGCAGTATCAGGTAATATGTTGAGTGTATTGTCAGTAGCAGTTTATTACAAATAAATTTAAGGACAACGTAAACAATACGTAATGATTTGTAACCAAAGTTCAATAGTTCTAAATTTTTCCAAAATTAGACTAGAGTTGATTAACTGCAATAATTTAAATTTTCTATTCTACCACTTTTTCTAACATAAAGTTTGAATCACCCCGTATATAACCCATCACACATTCTGTCAACAAGATAACGTGCACGTACTCTTACAAAAGTTATTTTTTTTATATATCCACCAGTTTCTCTTTATCCTGTTAGTTCGTCAGTCAATTCGAATATCAAAGAAACTCATTTATCATGCGTCTGAGTATCCTCTTTACCGCTTATGCTTCGGGATCAGTGAATAAAGAGATCTTTGAAAAATTAAAACTTCCTCTTTTAGTGGAATACCACTTCGCTGACGTTGCCCGCTGCGTCCTCTTTAAACTCACGTATCGTGTTTCTTCTCCGGCAAACATGTAATTATTATTTTAGCTCCTCGCCCAACGCTAGCAATATATGAATGAAATGGTTTGTGTGTGGTCGACCTGGCCCGTTGGGGGTTTAAAATTACAAGGAAGTTATTATAACGTAAGTATCAATTTAGTTTTCAAAAATATATATTTGGCAGGCTCGTGCGGTTTTAGCATAATAAGTAGTGGTTATTCTCTAGATTAATGATGCAAGATGGGTAAAGGAAATTTGAACCTCTTAACAAAATATGTATACTCCTCCATTCAGTCTAAAAAGGAAGCATTGAGAATCATAGGGTTTAAAATAAACCTTCTTGATTGCTTGAAATGAAGTGTGCAGTTATAAAAAAAAATTCCTTTTACTTTTGTCGTTTGTGTTGTAGAGCAATAAAATGTTTGAAATCGTATCTAAATAACTAAAGTAATTCTTGATTTAGTTGGAAAATTTTTCAGAAAAATGGGAATAAGTCAAAAACTTTTGACTTTAGGCCTATACTATACATATACTTTACTACTAAAAATTATACGGGTAATACAAAAATGTAATAATATATTGGCTGTTCCATTTAAAAAACTATAACTATGGTCAGCCACCAAGTTATGGAACACTATGTATAATACAAAATATTTTGAAAATGTGCTCCTAATGTGTTACTACCACAAGAAAAAAACCGGTTCAAAATATATTTACTCGTAAAGGCACAATCGGCCTTACCCGCGGAGATGACACACCATGTATATACAACATATAAAAATAAGGACCGTACCAAGGTAATTAAAGATAATTGATTAAACGACTAATCGGTCTGTAAGTGGAAATCAAAAAACTTTTCTTTATATCTCAATATTCTCAGCATGTCTGTGTTGTTTTTAATTTTGTTAATGAAATAGTTTATTCCTGATGAAGCAATAGAAGAGATTGCGAAATATTGGGATATAAAAATAAAGTTTTTAAATTTCCTTTTACATACCGATTACCCTTTTACTAAGAATTGTAACCCATGTTTAACGTAAATAATAACAAATATAATATACAGTGTGACCAGTGAAGTTCGCATCATATGGGATTTTTTTTATTAATAGATTTATTCTAAATTTGAGTTTGGCATCAATTTCTGCTTCGATCAAGATGAAAATTAACCAAAAAAATAATAGTCACGTGATTCGCATTATCTGTCAAATTTAAATTTTTTTCCAAAAAAATTCAAAAGTGGGGTTATTTCTCAAAATATCGAAAAAAGTTATTAGAAAAAGTTTTTCTAAAAATAATTTTTAGCCCATATGCAAAATTTTAAGACAACGCAACCTACATAAAACTTCTTAGTTTTAACAATGCTTTATTCCAGACACATTTTCTTTAAGGCAGCGCCATATTCAATGTGTGTTTTTCTACAAAATCCAAATAGGGCTATTAAAATTTGGTCACATGTGATGCAAAGTTTATTTGTTTTTGACCCTGTATAAGGTAACTTCATAAAATAACTATTTTTGAAAATGTAGTTTGTGTCTAAAAGTAATACACATTAATATTAATACAGACAAGTACACAGCGTCACAAGTAAAGTCTGCATTAAGTGGAAAATAAGAAACTAGTTAAACTTTACGTAAGTTTAACTAGTTTCAATGATTTAATTTAAAACCCCTTTATTAAAATTTGTTATGGAGCTATGTTATAAAAAGTAAAAATAGTCTTTTATTATTTAAGTTCAGTTTCCAAAAAATTAACTAGTTTTATACCTTACGATGATGCACCAAACACAAGTTGGCCGCAAAACAAATGATAAAAAAGATCAACAAGCCCTTGCTTTATTAATGACAGTCAAATCGCTTTCTGTTTGTCATAGTGGCTTTTAATTAATATTGCGTATTAAATAAAAAATGTTAACTGTACAGGAAAGAATTGAAATTGTATTAATATGTGGTGAAAACACAAGTCATCGTGTAGCGGCCAACATTTTTAATGAAAGGCATCCAGGCAAAAATGTGCAACAATCTACTGTGAGTAGGATTATGGTGAAATTTAAATCAACTGGATCGGTGGAAAGTTCATTTAAAAAACCTCACAATCCTATAAAACATAGTGAAGAAGTCCAATTAAATGTTTGCCTAGATATTGTGGAACATGGTCAAACTAGTATTAGACATGTTTCTCGCAGAACTGACGTTCAAAGAGAGAGTGTAAGGAATATTTTGCACAAAAATAAATTTAAGCCGTATAGACCTAAATTTATAAATACTCCTAAGGAACAAGATTTTGACATACGTTTGGGATTCTCTTTTTGGTACCAGGGGGAAAAAGAAGAAAATGTGTCCTTTCCGTTTCACGTTTTATGGACCGACGAGGCCACTTTCACTTCAAACGGCGTTGTTGTAGATGGTGGGCTCAAGAAATTCCAAATTTTATAATAGAATGTAAGGACCAGTATTCCTT
This sequence comes from Amphimallon solstitiale, assembly GCA_963170755.1. Lineage (NCBI taxonomy): Eukaryota > Metazoa > Arthropoda > Insecta > Coleoptera > Scarabaeidae > Amphimallon > Amphimallon solstitiale. Next base: position 14,709,496 of record OY720683.1, on the reverse strand, counting down.
TAAAACTAATGTGTGGTGCGGTATTTTAAACGATCAAGTTGTTGGGCCTTATTTTTTTAGAGGCAATTTAAATTCTGCAGAATACCTACGCTTCCTTAACACCGAGGTCATTGAAGTTTTGGACATTATGCCTATTGAAATAAGGCATAATTTGTGGTACCTGTGTGACGGTGCTCCCATCCATACTACAAGACGGGTTCAAGAACGCCTCTTGGAAATATTTAGGGGCAAAGTAATTGGGCGTAATATGGAGCAATACTGGCCGACTAGGTCTCCGGATTTAACCCCACTTGATTTTTTCATGTGGGGTTACCTAAAACAAAAAGTTTACAAAGAAAAACCTTTCCGTAATGTTGATCATTTGGAAACGGTGATTCGAAACTGTATTTTAGAAATAAGGCCCCTTAGTATCAGAAACTCCATTAAAGATGTATCAAGAAGAACAATTGTTTGTATTGAACGCAATGGGAGGCACACAGAAATGTAATTTTAATTTTTAGGTTTTTCAAATTATGTTTAATTTAATATTCAAATAGCAAAAATACATATTGTTATTAATTGAAAAGCTGGAATTTTAAATGCGTTTCATTTTTATAATGTATTATGATTATTTTATTAGAAAATTTGACTTTTTAATTAAACTATTTTCTTAATATTAATGTGTATTACTTTTAGACACAAACTACGTTTTCAAAAATACTTATTTTATGAAGTTACCTTATACAGGGTCAAAAACAAATAAACTTTGCATCACATGTGACCAAATTTTAATAGCCCTATTTGGATTTTGTAGAAAAACACACATTGAATATGGCGCTGCCTTAAAGAAAATGTGTCTGGAATAAAGCATTGTTAAAACTAAGAAGTTTTATGTAGGTTGCGTTGTCTTATTTCGCAACAGTGGTGCAATTTACAAAAAAATTGGCAAAAAATCTAAATTATCTTATGCAGCTGAAATTTTGCATATGGGCTAAAATTGTTTTTAGAAAAACTTTTTCTAATAACTTTTTCGATATTTTGAGAAATAACCCCACTTTTGAATTTTTTTGGAAAAAAATTTAAATTTGACAGATAATGCGAATCACGTGACTATTATTTTTTTGGTTAATTTTCATCTTGATCGAAGCAGAAATTGATGCCAAACTCAAATTTAGAAAAAATCTATTAATAAAAAAAAATCCCATATGATGCGGACTTCACTGGTCACACTGTATATACTTGTCAACAAAAAAGTTAACAAAATGTGTGATGTAGGTAGTTAACAGTGTCAGCAAAATAACAGAATACTTTTACTTTTATTGTAAATACGGTTCATCTTCAGAATTCTCATTAGATTCAAGTTCTCGTCCCAAAAACAACTAACTTGAATGTTCGACATCAGTGTTGATGTATCACTGTGGTTATGCAAATAAAATACTGTAAAAATATCACAATTTTTTTTTAAAATAATTTAATAATAATTAGAAACAGAATTTTTATTCTGATCAAGTTTTTTTGATGTGTAATATTTTCTAAAATAAAAGTATTTTTTCAGAGTTATGAAAGTTTTTATTAATAATAGTATGAGATGATGCCTCTAAAATAACTTTCATCTTCCCTAAAGCTATAGATATTACTAAATTTATTTAAATAGTTCTATTTCCTAAAATGTTATATTTGTTAAGCATGCGAGCAGATAGTTACGACTTACGACCCTATAAATATCTTAGTTGGATATGCTAAGACTTTTAAAAACTTTCTCTGTACAACACTCTATGAACGCGTCAAACAAAAGGGAAACCATCGAACTCCAACCAATGTGGAAAGGCATATAATTATATGGCGTTGCTGTATTCCAGTTACGAGCACAAACAATAAATATATGTCCAACGCTATATACCCGTCTAGTCTATCTCATAAAACAATTGCGTGGCTACTTTAATCAAATGATAAAACGTTTTAGCATTTTTGCACGACAGCTAGTGTACGTTAGTGTCGTGTGCGATTCACAAATAAATTCGAATGCTGTAATCATTTTCCCATAAACTGTTGCCAGAAGACATGCCGTGACCCCTGCGAGCGTACGGTCAATAACTATTATGCATTTTATAATTACCGCAGATAATATGAAATCTTGGCCAGAGAAAGAGTTCCTTTGAAAACGGTAGTTTTTATTGTTATTGCTTTATTCATGAAGAAAAAGTCTTTATTATCTATGATAATTATAATATAAACTGCATATTGTAAGTTCATTGTTATCGAGTATGATTGTTTCTTTATTTTTATTTCTGCTTAAAATTTCTTGCATATTATCAATTCTGTTCCCGCGACTAAATGGAAAACATGAAATTTCATTGATAATATTCGAATTTATTCCGCGGAAAAAGATGGTGTGCTACAAATAAAAACTACACATGGCTCCTTGAGGTCATTGGTATTGTCTGCATTCCAAAATATCATTGCGACATGTTTCTATTTCTTATATTAACATTAAATGGAATGAGATTGTAATTATTAGGTGTTTTGGTATTTGTTTAGAGGTAAATTAAAGGGTGTCTTTGTCTTTAGTTGTTAAGTTAAAATGCCATTTACCATGTTTCTATTTCTAGTTAAGAGCCGTATATTGACCATACCTATACCTGCCCGGCAAGGTACATTTACGATGAGTTTCTTATCGGCTATTTATGACCGAACGTGTACATATATTTGCAAGGTAGAATTTTGGTAGAGCAGTACTTTTACGATCATTTGTCAAAAGACGCAAATATTTGCAAATTATTTAGTCGCTTTTCCCGTTCATAAACATTGCCTGCAATTTGCTTTCTTTGACGAAGAGACAGCATCTTTCACATATTATTGTACATAATTTAAACTAAAGTCCAAACCAGAGAGCTATCAGGAATTTCCGTTAGAACAGTGCAAATCGGAACATTATTATTAATAAATGAAATGTTTAGGTTGACGTCAGAAAATAGGGTGGTCTGCCAATAGCAATTCGTTTGGTGGGAGTAACTCATATTTTGAAGGTACTTTTACTGTTCAGAAACATTCATTTCAATTCAAGATGTAATATCAAACAGTTCGTCTTTAAAACTAAAAATAAAGTAGTTCAATTCTTGATGTAAAAATAAAAACAGTTGTTTCAATATACAACTAAAATCATTACAAACATAATTCAATGGATTGCTACCAAGTAATCCGAATTAAACAACCGTGTTAATTAAGGTGTAGTTGAAATAAAATAATTAGTGCTACAGTGCTGGAGTTTTATTGAATCTACGAATAGCCTTTGGTCCTTCAATACAACAGCATTTGAGAAAACTAGTACATGGGCTTCACGCAAACCAACAATCACATTCTTAGGACATATTTCAAACAAAGGGGACACTAGTCTTAATAGTTGTAATAACGAATCTATTTCATTCAAAGCTAACGACTTCATACCAAGAACCCTTAATAAAGACAAAACGAACAAAAAAATTGTATCAGGAGTTTATAAGTTAATTTGTGAAGATTATAAAAAAAGTCTACATAGGGAAGATAGAGCGGACGTTTGAAGCCGGAATGAAGGAACATTAAAGATATGAAAAAGTGTGGTAAAAGAACAGTCACTCGTTTTTCAAAAAAGGAATTCTTTTTTTGACTATCTTTTCTGGGTTCGGATGGCACGCAGGTTGACAATGTCTTCCTCGTGGTAATGTTAGGTTGTTATCCTCAAAACTAGAGATCTTCTAACTGAAGATGCAAATGGCGGTCTGTCTCCTGATGGTCTTCCGTCTAAGCTTGCATCTCCAAGGTTATCTCACCTTACTTTTTAGTTACAACGTATTGATGACGACCAATGAGTTAGAAACACGTGTCTACGGTTGCTCTACAGCGTAATTTACCCAATATTTTTCTATTTCTGGTTATATATATATCATATCTTCAGATGAATATATTTGTGGCATTAGTTATTTCCTTGTCAAATTTCTTCACTACTGCTATCATTTTCAAGTACCTCATTTTGGCCGCTTGAATTCAGCTCCATATGTCAATATACAGCATGAATCATATCCCTGAGGAAGGCAGATTGTGACTTTATGAGAAAAAATATTGCAAAGCGGTTTTTTCTTATGATAGCCACTCATCACGGTACCTTTTATCTTTTAAATTTATTTTGTGTTATACATAGTATTCCATAACAAGGTGGCTGACCATAATTATAGTTTTTTAAATGAAACACCTGTATGTTATTACTTTTTTGTCTTCCACGCATAATTCTTAGGCAAATTAGCAATATGGGATTAAAATTTGAAGTTTTCGTCATATTATCATTTTCCTGAAAAATTAAATGTTTCTATAAAATCGAAAACGATGTATTCAATGGACACAATTTTTGATAGTTATGTTCATGATAGAAAGTCTTAATAAAAGTATTTTTATTTTTTTGAATTACTAATTGCATGTCTAAAAGTCAATTTTTTCAAATGGAACACCCTGTATATTATTTCATTTTTGAATTTCTTATTAAATTTCACATCAAAAACATGTAAGACGTTAATACTTTAAAAATGACATTTACTGAGCTATTGTCATTTTTTGATATAATTTCGTCAATTATTTTTTCTTTGAATACGGTATTTTTGTACTGCAGAATGTCAAAGAAATTATTTATTATCCCGGAGAGTTTACCAGCAACGTTATCCTGAAAGAAGATGTCCCAAAACAGATGCCTTTAGAAGAGTAATGGATACTTTTGTTACTACTGATAGTATTGCTTATTCAAAACCCAAGGAAATCTAAATATGTGAAAAATAAAAAAAATCCATACACTAGTACCCGTGAAATTAGTCGTTTTCTGGATATTAACTAAACCATCGCTGCAAGGACCTTAACATAAAATAAATGTCATCTGAATGAATACATTTAAATACTGAGTTACGCAGCCACCATTTTAAAACTAGATGAGTGTTCTGGCAATTTGCAATAACTTAAATTAATGCCCAGGTAATTCTTTTTGACAACGTGTTATTTACGGATGAAGGTGGTTTCCATAGCAGAGAAATAGTTAACAAAAGAAATTTTCATTATTATTCAAATTAAAATCCTACTTCACTTATCAATAAATCATTAGCATAGATGGAGCATAAATGTACGGGGAGGCATACTTGGTGATTGGATGATAGGCCCGCATTTCTTTGCAGGTAGATTTAATGGACATGCTTTTGAACAATTTCTATCAAGAATTATTAGAAGATATTCCGCTAAATTAACGCAAAAGGACAAATATACAGTATATTTGTAAGACTTGTAACCACAAAGGAAGTTATGCGGGAACAAATTCGGAAGCGTGTTCAAAACTGTTTAAAAGTGAATGAACACTTGTTGCAATAATTTATTTCTGATCCACTAATTACTCAACCATTCACGTAACAATTCCTGTTTCTACACTTACTAAAATCAAGTTATTGATTTGTTTGATTTTAAAATTTATTTATTTTGCCATATTCTACATATTTTATTAAATATATTGCTGGTATTGAAATAAGATATATCCAGTTTTTAAGATATTTTCCCAATCATATACACAAAAATTATTTATGTAAGCTAATTATTATAAAATCATGGCTGTCCACTAAAAAGCAACTTATTAAATGTCATCCACTATACCGTATTCAAATAAAAAACATAAAGTTGACAAAACTATATTAAAAAACGACAATAGCTCAAGCGGGCTAACTTTTAAAGTAATAACGTTTTACATATTGTCGGTGCAAAATTTAGTAAGCAATTCAAAAATGAGCTGATATAAAGGCCGTTTCATTTGAAAAAAAAATACCTTTAGACAAAAACGTGAAATAATTTTAATCCGGTTTGCTGCACACGCAATTAGTAATTAAAAAGAATCAAATATGCTTCTATTAGCAGCTTTTATTATTAAAAACACTACCAAAAATTGTGTTCATCAAAAACGTCATTTTCGAGAAATCTAATTTTACAAAAACATTATTTTTTTCTGAAAAAGGCTTGTTGATCCTGAAACAGAAAATAACTCAAACGTACGACGGCAAGTATATACTTCTTTTGTAAATAATGTAGAACCAGAAATTTTTCACTTAGACCCAGATGGTGTTCTCGACGAGCAATCAAACTGTTTATTAAATATTCAAATTTTACAGATATTAAACAAAATCTATTAATAGTTAAACGTGGACAAGCATATGGAACATTACGAGCAGATCTTAATTCAATGGACAAATATTAGATAAATTTCTCGATTGGCTTTTTGAAAAAATTACAACTCGCTCGATGCATAACAATTATGAAATATGTTGTAATAACTTCATTTTTATAAGAAGTTTGATTGAAGGTAGAGGCGCCATTAGCTGTGGTTTTTGTGTTTCCAAATTTTGTAAATTAATTAATAATTATTACAATGCCACTTTTTGGGCTATCCACAACCACGGAATGGAGCACATCCACTGTACGTGGTGTTTGCGTCCAGTATATGAAGCGAACGGTAGATGCTGTATCTTAGATATTACAGATACAGAAATTACTTAAATTACTGCCCAAGGCAACTTTAAATTTTAGGCCTATACTATCTTATAACTTTTAGACTACGAATTTTTCGGGGATAACAAAAATGTAGTAATATACAGGCTCTATCATTTAAAAACTATAACTATAGTCAGCCACTACCTTATGGAACACCTGTATAATACAAAATAAATTAAAAATGTACTCCTAATGAGCAGCTATTACATGAAAAAAACCGCTTCGAAATATATTTTTTCATAAAGTCACACACTGCCTTCTCCAGGGAGATGATTCACCCTGTATTTTGTACTGTACATACTTTTATTTTTAGTTGTATTGTTTTTGAAAATATATATTTCTATGTATATAAATGGTTTTGTTTTTGTCGAAGCCAGTGTCGTAAAAATACTATAATAGTAAAATGAACTGTTGACTATTCTAAACTTAAAGCACGCGATCACACGGAATAAGCAACATCGACCAAATTTGACGATATTTCGAAGCAGCGTTCACATAAAACTATTCAATAATAACGAGAAAAAGTGTTATCAACAACAATAACAACAATAACAGTGATAAAACATTTTCACAGAACCCCAAAAGAAAATCAAGCTATATAAATGTAATTGAAGTCTGTCATGCAAAGAGCGAACAAACAAGCGAGTCGACGTTCATGTAAAATTAGCACTAGACAGACACGGCGAGCTTCGTGCAAGTTTTATGAGAACGTCTTGAAACGTACCTACACTCTTGTCACATATGTAAAATTTATGAATACATTAAAGCGGTGGACATGCAAATACTGCATGCAACACGGCCAACGCCTGTAATGATTCTGCATCGTCTAAGTGCTTTCAATTAAGAGAATAGGCCAGGTTTATATGGCTTTTCACATGTTCGACGTCTTCTTGTTTATCACCATTCCCGTCTAGGGCAAATACTTTGAATTAAAAAGTAGGTAAATTTGATTTTTACAAATAAGAAAAGTCGGTAAATATATCTGGACTTTATATAATTTATTCAATAATTTTCCTTTGTACTTAATTAAGCTGATCGAGACTGCTGGAGCTATTGAGGTTATGACTAACTTTGCTACTTAACACTAATGTCAAAAGAAATCATATAACTTCCAGATAAGGTCTGGCGTTAATAGCTTTTAAATCGTGCAAGTGCGCTTAACAACTAGTGATATAACCGGGGCCTACGGATTGATGTGTCCTCTGAAGCACGGTAGTCGCTCATAGAAATTATTATCTATAAAAATTGCACTCCACATTAGATGACCGTACTTATAAAAAAAAATCGCCCAACAATCTATGAAATCTCTTAAAAAATATGAAAATTATCCATGACGAACATAAAATAAACCCTGATCACACATAAACCAACTTATTCTTGACATGTAGCAACTGCGGTGGTCCCATTCAACCAAGGGGTGACACCGCTAAAGCCGGGTACATACACGAAGATAAATAAACTTTCATTAATTGTATTGTCAGTTGTTATCGTCGGTCTTGTAAAAATTATATGCACTAAATTCTTCATATTTATACCTTTAATTTCGAACAGTTGTTTTCAGAGATCAATAATTATCGTTTGTAAGTTGTATGTAAGTAATAATTTAATATGAAATGCAACTTCTGTTTCAATAAGCACTATTTTTACATTTTTTTCGGTATTGACTGGAAAGCCAAAAATGTTTACGCCTGAACAAGACGCACACATCCTTATCGCCCACTTTCGAAGTGCAAATCGCAATCAGGATGGTCTTGTTTCGATCAGTTTGTAGAAGCGTTTCCTAATGAAAATTTCAACTATGAGGTTTACGTTTTGAGAGCAAAAAATGTATTTGTAAGGATACATCAACCGGAAGGCCTAAAATATTAGTAGAAGCTGTTGTTAATGATCTTGAAGAAGGAATTAATCAAAGCCCCAACAAATCACTACGAAGGCTATCAGCACAGTCAGGTACACAAGCTAGAATATTTAAATAAGCACAAATCATTAATTATGTGTTCTTTTCTGGTATTAGTAGAGCTAGTTGTGTCAAAGCTCTACATAAAAATTTACATATTGCTGTAGCCTCAATAATTTGAATAATTTAAATAAATGATAATTTTTATGATAAAATTATAATATTCTTAATCATAAGCTAGTTCCTGATCAGCATAATATTTTAAAATTTCTTATGAGTTCTTGCAGTGATTTTAGCTTCTTCGTTTTCTGGTATACCTCTTATTCAGTTTTGTTTTGGATAAGGTTACAAATTAAAAGAAAAGTCTAAGGCCCAGATTTATAAATCATACTCAAGGCGCTGCAGATTCTCAAGTATGTATATACGACACATCTTCGTTTTATAAAACAACCTCAAGCACCGGCCAGTGCTCAAGGCAACGAAAACACCACTTCAGCCGTAAGGTTGTGTTCAACCAGGCTTGAGCACACGGTTGACAGATTCATTTGAAAACATAACCTTTCTATAAATAAATGTTTGAAGAATTTGCATAGTTCATGGAGTATTAACTGACGACATCGATTCGGAAAAAATGGACAAGAACATGAACGTGTGGTGATATATTTGGAATGGAATATTTGATTCATATGAATTCCCAATTTTATATCGCTTCCATGATATTTGATTGCAGTACTTTTAAAAATAATGATAGAAATATGTAAATGTCCACAGTAAATGACGCTTTTAAACTTTAGAAAGACAATGATTTTATTATCATGACTAATATACAAATTTATTTAGAACAGTTTGTTGATCAATTATAAATAATTGAAAGTTTCTTTCTAATGAAAGATATATTAATAATATGTGATGAATCAATATAACAATTAGCACATTAAAAGCAGCAATCTTACAAATCTATTACTACAATAATTACACACAATTAAAAAAAATAGTTCTTCTTTTTTACAATTACAAATTATGATAAAGTAGTTCAGATACTGGTAAATAATGAAAGTATGTGAATAATATTACATATTACTAAACCATATAAATAATTTAACGATGAGTGCCGACATATATACTTGAAACACAATTGAACTAAAGTATCTACACACATTGTTGCTAATTTGTTTAATAAATCTTCTTTGAATACATTCATTAAAAAAATAAATAAACATTACGTTACATATAAATTAATGATATTTTTCTATAGTAAGAGCGTTAACTAAAATTAATATTTATCAATTGATGATACAATTGAATACATAAATAAGAACATATTATGTACATGTAATTCAATGAAAATAAGATTGATCACTATATGTATAATGGATATTAAAATATCGACATTCGTAAATATTCATTTACCATGTGTTGTAATATGCAAATATGTATGCTTGGAGGTAGAATGCCACATGTGTTTAGGAAGCCCTCGTAATATCACATGTCTAGCTTTTTCAACAAAATTTTAGGTGAAACACAATAAACTGTTTTTGGTAAGCCACAGAAATGTAAAATGCATTAATTTCTTCTTCAAAAGCAACTGTTTCATATTCAACTCGCAAATATACTGCAGATATTGTATTTTTCTTAATCTAGAAATAATTTCCACGTAATAACTCATTGACATAACTTTTTTTTCAAAAAAAAGTCTTATTTGGCTATTGTTATTAACTAGTATATTTTCAGAGTTATTATTTCCATTACATTTCTCTGAAAATACAATTTATTTAATTACATACATGTAGATGTATAGATTTAAATGTTTAGCAATAAATTACTAATAAAAATAGCTATAATTCAATATTGCATTTAAAGTATTTCATTTTCAACTTACTTTAAAGAAATAAATACTATTACTACTACTAATTATTTCTTGGTTTTACTCATATTTCTTTTTAAAAGTGTTGATTACAACAGCTGATCAATGTTGCAACCAAAAGTTACTAAAGTTCCCTAACGTTGCCTGCTCAAGCTCCCCCGTTCACGAGAATTCTCGAAGTACGTTTTATAAAATTAAACACATGCTTGAGGTGACGATACAGAAATTCCGTGCTTAGGTGAGCTTGTGAATGACGTGAGCTGAGCTCCATCTATAAATACCGGTATAAATTTTACATAAACATCATATTTATATTCTTATTAAAAATATCAACCATAAATAGCATTGCTATACTGTATCTATAGCCATTTTTATTTTATACGTAATTAAAAAAAAACATTTATACCCATCTTTGGGTTATAATGTTTGTGTATAGCTTATATATCTATTATGATCATCATAAAATAATTAGCCTGTTCTTTTAAAAATAAGAAAAACCTTGATTCTTGATAAGTAATTTGTTATTATGTAGCTGATTTTATTTTACCAAAAACATACATTTTCACATAGTGCCTTGGTAATCTAGAACTTTGCAATCGTGAATGCTCGGAAATTGGCCTATACTAATCACTAGCTGCAAACATTCGCACGTAATACCACTAGCCTCTTAGTACTTGCCCAACAAAAACATTCCCTTTTTATTCGTATTTATTTGGTTTGAAATTTTAAATCAAAATGATAAAGTATAATAATTAATGATGCCTAATGATTTACTGAAAGCAAATATTCGCACATACAGGGCTTCCAGCGTAATATTTAATAAAAAATCTGATAAATCTGACTAAATGTGAAGAAAATCTGACTGAAATCTGACTAAAATCTCATCAATTGATTCGAATTTTAATGAGTATTTTGTGTGGAAATAATAAACACAAATTTTGATAAAAATACCATTTATTTAAATAGAACAAAAAATAAGAAACTCCATTCAAGTAACAAAAAATTAAAAAAATCTATACGTAACTAAATAAAAGATAATAAAAATTAAAAAAATATTTTTTTTTGAAATCATTTCTTGAATCTCTTCACATTATTGACGCATTTCTCCATCAACTTAGTTCTCTTAAGAACCAAGTTATTCTCCATTTCTTGAAGACGATCCATACCAGTCTTTTCTTTAGCATTCATTTTCCGATAACCTTCTAGCATGGTTTGAGCAATTCTCACTTCTTGTAAATCGTTTCGATCAAGCGCTTCATTCAGTCTTTTGTTTGCTTCTTTGATTACTTCTTCTCCGGCCTTGCTTTGGTCCATTACCACTTTTCGTTTCAACTTCAATTCCGCTTCCAAAGTTTCAATACTCTTCTTCTCCGCAGATGTTTCCTTTTGGTATTGTCGTTCCCTTTCTAGTCGTTCTTGCTCCAATCGAGCTTCTTCCGCTTTTCTTTTGGCATTCTCCTTCTTATCATTCAAGTATGTTTGGTAACTATTATGGGCTAATCGAGCCATTTCCAACAATTCTTTGGTTATTGGTACCAAGTGTGGTTTATTTCCATACCTCCCAAGAGCTGACGCAACATTTAGGCGAGCATTAAGAGTTCGCAGTGACATCGCCGTTTTGTCTTCGCTCAAGATCAGTTTAGATTTTGAAAAACCTCGTTCAACTGCAGCATTTCCATGCGATAAAGACAAAGCTGCTTTGACCACTTTCGTTAAGTTTGGATACTTGAAAGAAATATCGGCCTGTGTTGTCATTTTAAAGATCCTATTCCAAAAATAGAACAGGAGATCTTTTTTGGGGACCTTTTCTTCCAATAATACATCAAAGTCTTCGATGGTTGTCAAAATCGTCCACTCGTTGGCCAACATTGAAGGATTCACATTAAGTGGCAATTTTTCCGCAATCCTTAAAATAGATTGTGACCCGTGTGATTGTACTAATGTGGGATTCAAACAGCGGCAATGTCTTAAAAATGAACCAGTTTTTAATGAGGACTTGGCTATGAGATGTTTTGCAGCTGCAATAAAATGTTGTTGTGCTCCCTTATAAAATATAACGCGATCTTTTTCATTAAAGTTTGCCTGATTCATAAAAGTCTTTGTCTCAAAGCCAATATCAATGGTTGTTAAAACTCGTAAGTTTGCCTGATTAAAAATTTCATCGAGGGGTGAATGAGTGATCTCGTGTGCTTTTGGTGTCTTATCTTCCAAACATACTTTGGAAATTAATAAAGTAACCAATGAGATAAGTTCATCATATAAAATGTGTATCAGTGGCTTGTCAGTTTGAAACAGCCTAGTAAATGATTGGAATATTGTTGCACTATGAATTAAAAAGTAAATTTTGGCTTTCAATGCTTTTTCAGATAGATGTTCCGTAAGAGATTTGTACCGTTTTGTTTTCAATAAATCCTTTCTTTTACCTGGGATAAATGTCAAAAAATATCTCCTTATGGCTGACCATTGCTGAATCACCCTTTCTGCTGCATCTTGCATCGAAAGCCATCGAGTCCTTACGTGTTTAATAATCTTTGACTGAGGCAACTGCAATTCCTCTTGGACTTTCCGAAAATCCTCTTCTCGTTGGGGCCACTGATGAAAAAAATAGAACAAATCAATGATACAATCTTCAACTTCAATACCAAATTTATCAAGTCCTTTGAGAAAACTGTTGTGTACGATGTGAATGTCACAGGAACCTACAAAATAATTAATATTTAACTATAAAAAAAAAGATAACACAGGCACCTAACTTACCAAGGTCAAGCAAACTTTTATTTCTTTCACTTTTCAATTCATCATTGAGCAGAGAGTAAACCTTTTTATTCACATTAGGTTCATCCATTGACAACATCAAAAGATTAGTTTTCACCAAGCCATTATCATCAATTACTTTTTTAATATGATTCAGAATTACCTCAGCAGTGGCCGTTCCAATGAAATAGGTTTGTAAATGCCTTGTAACAACGGCTTCCATTTCTTCACTATAAAATCGTACCGCAAACTGTAGCTCCTTCTTGGATTCAGCATTTGTTGTTTCATCAAATTCAATGGTGTAACCATATGCTTTACGAACGTCATCAAGCATTTGCGATTGAAAATATGGGCCACAAGCTTCAGTAATATAGTAAGATATTTTAGTTCGGCTTAAGGTGAATTTTGCAGAAGTCTCGCAAGGAAACATTTCATAAAACAATTCTGAAATGCCATCACAATAAGAAACATTGTGTGTGATATCACAATGTTTTTAAATGTCCATAATAATTCAGCCTTGGTAACAGCATCTTTGACACAAAAAAGGCCCAGTGTTTTTGTGGGCACCAAATTATTGTTTTCCTCTTTTGGACATCCAGTAAGTCGCAATTGTTTTTCTTCAAGTTTTGACCGGGCATTTTTAATGTGTTTGCTGGTTTTCGCATGCCGTTTAATTGCTTGAAATCCCGTACTATCAATGTTAAGAGAAGCGCAACACACAATGCAGAAAGCATTCTGCCCATGTCCATCCTCGTCTTTGAGCCACTGTCCATATTTGTACCCCAAATTATCAACTTGTTGCAGCCAAGCCTCGGAAACTTTGCAGCCTTTACCCATGGTGATCTCTACCATAAAGTTATAAAAATAGAATCCAGTTTGTTATACTGAATAAAAGCACAACTTACAGTATTTTCCCAATTGTCATCATTCGCAGTCCCATTCTTCAGCTCACATTGCCCACATCACAAAAAGCGCAGTGACAAAAAATAATAAAAAAAACTTAACCTATTCGCTGATCGAACGCGGTGATCGAATTAATTGCCGATCTGCAATACCGATAATGTATTGTAATGACAGCGGCGCGGAAAATTTAAAATTCAAATTTTAAAATAAATTTCAAATTTCAGATAATTATTGAAATTTCATCTGAATTTGATCTAGTGGCTGACAGAAATCCACAGAATCAAGTTATCAAGTTCGTGATTTGAGAAAAATCTGACTTTTCAGACCATTTTCAAAGAAATCTGACAAAATCAGACAAGACTACAGAAATCTGACTAAATCTGATTATCTGACTTCACTGGAAGCCCTGCACATAGTACTCTCAGCGCATCCAAACACCATTAACTATCCTTTCATTACTATTAGAAACAAATAAATTATTTTACTAAACAGGATAATATTTATCTAATTAATAATGCTCAACGTCTTACTAAAAGCAAATATTTTCACATAGTACTTTTAGAAACGCACAGCACCACTAATTATTTCCAAAATTGAATCATTTATTTATTAACTTACTTTATTTCATCATATATCTTTTCAAATTCTGCCTTATTCATATCCTACATTTTAAAATAAACAGCAATACAAAAAAAATTAATTGAAAGGAAATTATTTAAAAATAAAAGCTAAACTAAAAATTGAATTCTAAATCTTAATAGAAATAAACTAATCGTGAGTCGAAATGTAGTGTATCAACCCTACTCTCGCATTTGCTATATCAAAAATTTGATCTTGTTAGAAAATTTAACGTCTTTCTAGTTCAAAATACAAATTTTTTCTTCCACATGTCGATTCTTGTTTTCTGATTATATATGAAGACAATTGACTATCGACAATTCACAGCGCTTCTCTTCTAAAAATTAAATTTTAAGTTGGCATCGATTTCTTGAAATACCCGTAGTGAAATCGCATCTACCCAATACGCACACCTTGTCTTTGACAGTTCATACACAAAAATGTCAGCACTAAAAGTCTTTCGCGAACTTGCTATGTTTCATCTACGGTAGGTATATTCCTTTTTCATCATTTGTTATGTATTTTCTTTTAGGAATACCCCAATTAGGTAGTATTGGGAACACGTTAAACACAACTGGAATTTTCTTCACGGAGCTTGCACTACAAAGACCATTCGCTTCCGTCACCTTGTCTCCAAATTCCATCCATGCCCTCTCTTCTGGTAGTATGTTAATT
This sequence comes from Amphimallon solstitiale, assembly GCA_963170755.1. Classification (NCBI taxonomy): domain Eukaryota; kingdom Metazoa; phylum Arthropoda; class Insecta; order Coleoptera; family Scarabaeidae; genus Amphimallon; species Amphimallon solstitiale. The sequence continues at coordinate 14,694,266 of OY720683.1, read as the reverse complement.
TGCAGAACGCTGTACACAATATTGACACTGCATTTTTCTGTTGTAGGTTTTTAAACCACACATGACCATTTCCTTAGTCTATTGAAGCCCTTGCGTTATTCGTATAAAAACTTATAAATGTATTTTTGTATTCGTAGAGTTATTATTTATACAGAACATTGCCATCGAATATATCGTATTATAAATGTTTTGACTCATATCCTTTTACTATTCATAGATACTGCACGGACCACCATAGATTATTTGCAGCAATGTTATGGAAATCGTATAATAAGCCAAGGCGTGTTGCCACCGAGGAGTCTAGATTTAACACGTCCAAGCCATTTACGACAGGTAAAGAATAATATCTATAAAAACCGTTTGCACAATTTGGACAAACTTCAACAAGCGATTAGACATAAAATTCAAAACATAACACACGAATAGCTTTGTCGTGTATTTGAAAACGTGAAACGACGAATAATGTTGTGTTTACAAGAAAATGGAGAACATTTTCAACAATTTTTATAAATAAACTTCTTTTCTACTTATCAGTGTTATTTTCAATTAATAATACCGTTTTTAGTGTGTTTATTAACAAGTCTGTACAATATAACCTCATTGTATTCTAGTGCTTGTCATTATTCAGAACAATATGGTTATGCCGTGCTTCTATACTACGCCACTGGATTTCACCAACTTTAGAAAAATAAAATCCATACTACCAACTTAATTGGCGTACAAACATTTATAGACAGTCAGTGTATATGCTAAACTGCTTCCACTAGTGAAGTGCTTTGAAATAAGCTGTTATTAAAACCGTTTTTACGTATGTACCTGTAACCTCTCTAACACTACTAAATTATGACTTTAAGATATTAAATTCTCTATGCAAGCTTAAACCTTAGACTATAATAATACTGAAATATCCAATCAAAAAATTGATTACATATAATTTGCCAAAATTGCTTCTTTTTCTCGATTAGTATGTCTAAGTGAAATTACAGTAAAAAAACTGACTAAACAAATTATATATCTTATTATTTAATTATATTTTCTGCATACATTTTTTAATTGGATATTGGACCACCCAAACTTTAAAATTCTTAATTTAATTACTATCAATATAGGAAAGATACGGAACTAATTCGTTTCAATAAGATTGTACATATTTTCTTGATCTAAGGCCATAAAATTATCTAAATTATGTATTATGTATATAGCTGCACAAATCGTCAAAATTAACCATGTAATTAACAGTTTTGTGTGTGTAATTTGTAAAACTGGTTAGCAAATAATATAGGATACAATTCTTCTTGACGTGAAGCAAATTATAAAGGAAGAACAAACATTGACCCGGGGCCATTCTAAGAAATTGAAGGAAATGTGGTTTAATTGCATGTGAATAAAAAAAATATATGGAAAAAATTTAATAAATAAGCAATGATTTGGTATAAAAACACAAATTATGGTTATCTGCTTTCACTATGATAAGTATGCTATTGTTAATTTTTTTCCAGTTTAATTTATATTAGAAATGGCCAAAACAAATAGAAAGCACTAATCTAATTAAAGAATCCTGAAGACATAAAAGAATTCTAAATGTTGATCTTTGAAAATGGGAATGTTAGACTTTCCTGGAATGCTGGCGTTACGCCATGTCTGTTGACATTTTGTGTATCTTTAAGACCACTGTCACACCGGAAGAGACACATAACTTGAATTGAGAACGTTTATCGATTCTCGTTTTTATGATCTGAGTAAAACTAAAAAAGTAATAAACTATGGTTGAAAGATCCCGTGTTGTATGGATTATTTTTCGTTAAAATCCTAACAACTACATAGGGCGCGGACAGGTATGGTTGATGACTCATCGCCCACGGGCGCACTATTGAAATGTTGTATTTTTAAAGAGGTTTTAATTTTATTTATATAATTGGATAACAAGTGGCTGGTGATCTATAAAATACAAAATACCTTATTATTTGTTCATTTTCTCTTCTGTAAGACTTATTCTCTTTGAATTAAGTACATCCTTGTAGATAGAAAATGTGCTTTCTACATCGCAACTGGTTATAGGTGCGTACTGGAAATATTCTTTTATTTCAGCGTATTTAGCATACACAATTGCCGCAATGTTATTAAATCTGGATTTCTATTAAAAACTGCGTCTAACTTTTGCCGAAGGCCACATCCGAAGTCACTTGGAATACTTTTGAAATTATTAATACCTCACGTTTAATGTGGTTAACTCATCTTTTAATTTGGGATTTCGATTTTCAAAATATGTGATTAATTTAGGCAAATTTCCAAAGCGTTCCTGAAGGAATAACAACTGATTTTTTAAATTTGGGATTTGTGTTTGTCCCTTGCACTCAGAAATACTTCGAGCATCGTCATTTAAACATGTAACGAAATTTTGTAAACTATCGAAATTCTCTGCATAAAAACTATTTCTGTGTATGTTTTAGCAAAGCTAAGTGACGAACGTGCGATATTCTGGCATTCTGTAACGATATTTTACAGACTTTGTAATAAATTTCAGAATCACTGACAATTCATTTTCATATCAGAAAAAGTAACATAAACAACGTTCTAGATCTAAATAAATGATAACTAAAAATGTACGCGTATGTTCTTGAAACTAAACGAAATCCATTGCACACTTACGTCTAGATAATTAGGAGAAGTCGATTCAATAAACCAGTATTAAACAGACTATTACAAAAATTACGAAGTACGTAATTAACAGTCAGAACAATGAAAAAACGAAACTAACGTAAGTATGAATGAAAATTTTATTTCTCTTGCAAAATATAAGGTAAATATAATGAATTTTAAAAACCCCTCACGCTCCTATCTACGCCAATGAAAAAAGAATTTTACTCATAAATTCCTTATTTTATGGGCATTTTTTGCTCTCATTCTCGGGCACTTCTCGGGCGTAAACAGATGTTGCAGTTCACCATATGAATTAGTGCTATTCAGTAAGCGTGTGTTGTTTACTTTATTTCTTTGCTCCGTTGTAACTTCGTCGTAGTTTAAACCGGTCATGTCCGCGCCCTACAAGTACAACATTAAAATACACAAAAAGTGTAAAACATAAAAGTATCCAATGCTAGATACTTAGTTCAAAATACTTCACTGGTTGTTATAAAATATTGTCCCAAATTTGATATAATTAATACAGGATGTTTCTTAATAACATGCTAATATTTAAGGGGATTATTCTTAGGTCCATTTTATGAAAAACACTTCATATAAACATATGTCCTAAATGTCTTAACTTTTGAACTGTAGGCTGCTAAAGTTTAAAAGAAAATTCAATCACGTGCATCTCGCTAGACCCCTTATGAGAAAAACATTATGTAACTTTGAACAACAATTTATTTAAGAGAATAACATAACCTACATACATTTTGAAATGGTAACAGCAAATTATCCTGAACGTGATATTGTGAAATAATTCACAATATCGAACAAGTGACATATAGGCTAGAATGAATCATTTAAGTAATATAGGTTGCAGATACATATTTTAAATATTCAATAAAGGATAAATTCATTTTTAAACACATTGTAACTGAAACAATATACAAATGATCATTTATAAACTTTATTTAGAAAAGTTTAAATTTTAGATATACAAAGATCAATGAAATAAAATATACATGCTAAATAAGTGAATAAACTCTATTTTGTAGAAACGATAAACAAGAAGTGATATTTGAATAAAAAGATACTATAAAATATGTACTGTTGTCTTGATAAAAAAGGGATATAACTACGATATTCATTACATTAGATGTTCAATCGTAAATAAAACATATTGTGTACGATAACAAGATGTTAAAATATATTCTTTAGTTCGTATACTTGTAGTTTTGTGCTTTTGAAACATCAACAACAAATTTGAATAATGAAGATTTACTTTGCGGGCATCATTTAATAACTGTCAAAGTGAATGAGTAGATGCACCAACTTAAATTAAGTATGAAGAATATTCAACCATGGAAGTGGCAGTAGGACCAACCCAAAAATTAAGTCAGAGGGCGCTAAAGTATCGATGTTCATTTGTTCATTGTTGTAAAATGCGGGAACGAGACCGAAGTGAAAGAATTCGACATTACTCTACATCGCGCTTAAAACTTAAAATTTGAAACGAAGTTCCTGCGATATCTTTTAAAATGTCTTCATACTGAAGACTGAAATATAGATATGTAAATACAGTAGGTCTGTATGCACTACTCGTTTTAAAATATTGGAGTATCTCATTAATAGACAGAATTTGTAAATATTAGCCCTATTAGTTTAGAAAATTTAAATAAAGATGGAAAACATGTACATTAATGAATTTGGAGAATTATTTGAACAACATAAGTAAGTGATACAATATTGTTTACTGGAGCTATAATCATAGAAGTTTTATTTTATATTTTTTGATAATTAAATGAATGTTCACTTGGTTTAAAATGTTGTTTTTCATTATTAAATCGAAATACTTTTTAATGGTGTGGAATCAACCATTGAGGTACTATGTGAAAATGTTTGCCTCAAATGGATTGGTAAGCGCCATTAAAGATTTATTTAAACACAGGATAATAAATTAATATACGAGAATATTTTGATGTGTGAACACTAAGCTGTTGGAGTAGTATGTGAAAATGTTTGCTCCTAACAATTAGTGAAAACTATTTTCGAAATATTTAAGTAGCAAGACGCTAGATTATCAGAGTAGTATGTGCAAATGTTTGCTTTGGTGAAATAGTGCTTGCATTGTGTTCAATATTCACTAAAACTCTCTTAAATAATTATAAATATCTGGTGAACGTACATTAAATTATTATCATGTCAAATTCATTCTACGATATAAACAATATTGAGTTAAAAACAATTTAAAAAAGAATGATTTGAACAGAATTAGTTTTGTGTTAGTTGTTATAAATGTTCATAAATGAGTTGGATACCATGTATTGCAAGGAAGACACAAACATGAATAAAATATATTTATTATTATTATTAAGACTTATAAATTGTGTTTAATTTCTTTACCCTATCCCATATTCAAACAGATAAGAGAAAGATCGATAAGCAAGGAGAAAACCGCTGTTAGAATCCACGAAAAGATTTTAAAATTTATGCTGCTGTGCTAAAGTCAGACATTAAGGTATCATTACTATTTTTGACATTTAAAAAGTAGATACTACAGCAATATGCTCAAAAGAAACTTTTTCACAAAATGGACCCAAGAATAACCACCTTAAATATTAACATGTTATTAAGAAACATATGATCGAAGGTTAAAGTGTTTTGAAACACAGTCAGGTAAATATTTCTTTAACAGTACAGAGATATTTATCAGGATTTAAGATTTTACAAGTTTGCAAATTTCACCAAACTATTAATGTTAATAACAAGAAGGAAGAGTATAACGGTAAAAACACGCAACAATTGCTCTAACGCATGCGTAAACGTGTTAAAATACGTGTCTGTTTCAGTACCATGTTTAAAAAGGTTGAAACTAATTTAAAGAAATACGTGTAGGTCTTATATTGTCTAGTAATTATATGGAATATCCATGAATCATTTTGAGCATGCAGTAAATATACACATTAAGATCTGGAAATTATGAACATTTAAGTTTCTGCCGGTGAACTACAATTTAACAGACATAAAACGTACAAGAACAAATGTAGATACTAGTAATGCAGAAGTAACTTCTCACTTGTCAAACGTTATATATATAATAAAATTTAATTATATTCCTTATTCCCATTAGGAAAGAGGCTTCCGAGATATGCATATTAAGCGTATAACTAATTATTTTTAGATTCAATTTAAGTATATGGTAGCCATCATCTATGTACGTACAACTAAGGATGCATATACCTATACTTAGGTAATATATACAGGTCTAATTTAAATATAGACCGCAGTACATATATAGATACAGACGGGTATAAATATTATATGTACATTATATATGTGAACGTTCTTCGTTTAAAAGTTCGCATAATTCAAATACACACATATTATTATACTGCATTGAAATATCCCACTTCAATATCTATTATCAATAGAATTTAAACAAAACATATCTTTTCTTTTATGTCAAAGTCACAGAAAAAAATTATAATTACTAAAATTTTGCATAAATATTTAAGCAAAAATGGTGTTAAAATAGTTTCAAAGTTATATTAAAAAGCTGGCAAAGAAAGATGTACCTACTCTGTCACTGAAGTAGAAAGAGCAGTTAGGCAAGTAAAATAAAGTGTATCAACAAGTTATTAGATTTCCTCTTTAATTATTAAAAAATGTATGCTTGCTTTTATTATAAATAATTCCTTGAGCTTGTCAAAATAAAGTAACTTACTTATATACATTTATACGTAAAACGTATATGCATATATACATGTGTTTGAGATACACACATACATTAAGTGCCATTGCCGACAATCGAACGCACAGACACCGGTGTTTCGACCTTTGAGGTCTCGTCAGTGTACGTGGAGACTGTCGACAATGGCTTTAAAACTTAAAACGCTACTTATGTCATTTTTGCGTGTTAAATGCAGTGAGAGTATCACAGCGACATCTAATACCCAAAGCATGACACAGAAAAAGCGATGTCGGCAATGGCACTTAATGTATGTGTGTATTCCAAACACATGCATATATGTATATACGTTTTACGTATAAATGTATATATGTAAGTCACAGTACTTATTTACTGCTTGATGTTAGTTTTAACATCCATGTGCTTACACTTTTCGTTTTCGTTTGTCAAAATAATACTATACAGATGAAAGGCGATAAAAATCTTATAAAGAGCTACCTTTGTTTATTTTTTTTTGGATCTGGGCAAGGCGCAAATTATTTGATTGTGTTAATCATAAACGCCTACTGGGGAATTTTATATCGGTTTGCTGTAAGGGTAACACCCTTACAATGGTTTAGGAGTTATTTGGAGAGCCGAAAGTACTATGTACAGGTCGCTTCGTGTCGATCGCAAGAACAGGCTTCTGGGGTTTCCTAAGGATCCGTACTCGGCCCACTTTTGTTTATATGTAAATAATGTCCACTCAGAGAGAGTTTTACTATTTGCTGACTACTGTTTTTATAGCCTGCGATAGAAATGATAACGTGGCCGCATTAGAGAAGAACTGCGAAATTTCAAGATGTATTTGAGTAGGAATAATTTGTATTTAAACTACTGTAAAACATAATTTGTCAATTTTAATGTATCAGGTAGATAAAAGAACTATAGCTACTTAATTAAAGCAAGTATTATACAAAACGACAATTTATTCGAAATGTTACTGGGACAGTCATATTAACTTAGGCTAGCCAAGAGGCTAGCATCAGTGTGTTTTGTATTAAAACAATTGAAACAATCAGTGAGGTTTTCATTCCTTGATATCGTAGGCTACATTAGCATGGGGTTCCTCAAGTGAGAGTGAGAGGGTCTATAGATTACAAAAAAGAGCAATATGGAACATCATGGATGTAAATGCGGGAACACCACTAAACTAAACATTATGACACTTCCTTGTTTATCTACCAACAATTAACCTACCCCAAACAAAATCTACTTCAATTTGTAAAAGTTGGGGATCACCATATATATTCTACGAGGCGAGGTGATGCACTGGATGAGCCCCCCGGACATATATATAGATTATTTTCTTATAAGAAAAGCCCATAGTATTTGATTATATGTAACTACATTCTATAAAATCTCGGAAAATATGAAAAATCTACAGTTGGGGAAATTTAAAGCAGCGTTAAAACAGTTGCTGACTGCTATATGCAATTACGTTTTTAGTGACTTTGAAAGTGGCATGCATATCTCAAATTTACACATCTAACATGCTTGTTTGTTTATTATTGTGTTTTACTTTCTTATACGTAGTATAAGGAAGTATTCTGATGATGAAAATTTTCGACCTCGAGATTTTTGCAGATGTCCACGTTTTGAAGTCCCCTGATACCAAAAAAGTGGTTTTTAAAAAATGTCTGTGTGTCTGTCTGCCTGTGTGTGTGTCTGTGTGTCTCCGTGTGTGTGACCACGATAGCGGTCAAACCGCTACAGATATCAATTCCAAATTTTGTATTTACGAATATAATCTCCCTCTTGAGAACTGATTAGATTTTGAGCAAAATCAGCAGACCGGAAGTAGTAGTTTACTTCAGTGAAAAAATCGAATTTTGCAAATATTTCGTGAATTACTAAGTTTAAACAAATTTATAAAGAATTCATATGTACTTAAAATTGAAATTGTGAACAATTCTATTAAAAAGGTTTTTCGAAATTCCTACCGGAAATAGGTCTTTTACTCTTATCGAAAATCAGTTTCTTGCAAATATTTTGCAAGTCATGCTATTTAGACAGGTACGCTACGAATATAAAAGTATTTAGAACTTAATTTCCAATATCTTTTGTATAAAAAAAATTTCAAAATTCGGACCGGAAGTATCACTTTTACTCTTACCGAATAACGATTTTTTGCAAATATGTCGTAAATTATGCATTCTATGTATATTTATGAAGAGTACAAAAGTATTTAGAGTTGGATTTGGAATATTTTTTGTATAAATGAAATTTCAAAATTCGGACCGGAAGTAACACTTTCATACGTATAAGAAAGTCGTGTGGTGGCCACACCTCATTTTTTATATTTATATCAATGACTTGTTCTATACCATTCGAATGGTCACATGAACTAATAAATATTATTATTATTAATTTATTAATAGTTTTGTCTACTTCAGTAGCACCTTATGAAATTCTCTTAGCCATATGGACAAATATATATATGTATATAGTAGATATAGATAATAAAAGATTTAAACAAATTCTTATTTTGGGACAATTTTTGATCTTTTAACAAAAGGCAGTTGTAATTATTAAAAAATGTGGTATTTTGCTATATTTTTATGCTTATGTTAACCTTTAATTGAAGTTTTTTTCATGAATCATCATACGCAGCTTTAAAATTTATCGAAAATGACAAACTAGCCAGGCGTAGTTGTAAAACAACAGGACAATTTCAAACATACAAATTTACCAAAGATGACATGCGGGCAAGTTTCACGATTGAAAGAAAACTTCATACATTTCGAAAAAGTAGCTACACTAATTAATAAGTACATTCATTGCGAAAAATAGGGTTCATTATTGATATTGATGATATTCACAATACATTCTGAAATATTTTCAAACATATCATCAAGCCCCAAGAGGACCCAGCGTCAGTAAGTTTTTCATATTCTGCAATACAAAGAATTTTACTCCGCCTTGCCCGATAAACTACAATCACTTTAATCTATATATCTGCAAACACTACTACCATATCTGACAACAATCATCCTAAGACATGGATCATCAGGGTTATGTATTTAATTTGGTAATAAATCAAAATATGGGCTATTCCATGGTTGGTTGAATGGTGACATTAAAACATTAAAACTACATTTTTAATATCTCTATCCAAATCATAATTCTTCACTAATTTGTGACGACTTGAAAACTAACGAATTTCTCGGAAAATAAGAAAAATACCAGATTTTTATTGAATAACTCGATAGTGGAAAAAATTAGTCACAGAGGACGCTGAAGCAACCCACCCTAAAATTAAATAGTCTACAGTCTACAGTACTCTACAGGATCAAGTTATAAAATGCCAATTTAAAAAAAAATAGATAATTTAATCATTATTAAATATAATATAATATAAAATTATTGCGATTTTATCTATGGAAATGCTTAACATATTTGGTTTCTTAATGCTAGTGATATACACATTTTTCATTTCATATTGCCGCGGCAATTTTGTTTAATTCACATATCTATGTCAAAAACTGTCATAATAAAATTAACATAACTTAGGTTGTCTAAACTCAGAATTGGAACGCAATTCTAACCGTGTAAAAAGATGCAAGTATCTCCTTGAAATAAAATCACAAAGTTTTTATCAACATTTTTTATACTCTGTATAACTCAGGTCTGAAAATAGTTCAGATAGGATGATGATCGATAATTACTGCAAGTTGAAATACTTCTAAAGCATGGCCTACGTAAATTAACCTGCAGGTATATTTCAAAAGGTTTTCGGTTTATTCCAAAACATAAAATTATTCTACATGGTAAAATACAATAAAAAAACATGAATAAATACAATGATTGACGTTATGAAGATAATTACTCATTTTAAAAGTATAATATTAATTACTCGTGCTTATTTTACAATGATAATTACACCGAAACATTCTATAAAATCCAGGAAGACAATGACATAAACGATTTTAATTATAAAACCAAGAAGGCATATCTACATAAAACGGTTTCTTTTATATTTTAACGGCGAACATCTGGTTTATGTTTTATTTATCTTTAATACATAAACCAAAAGCTTTTTATTATGGCCCCATACGATGTTTTAAAAATAATTAGAAAAGGCTAATAACTGATAACTAAAAGAGTACGTATAAATCATTTGTAAAACTATAAAAAGCAACATATATACACTTCTGTAAACGACAAGCTTATATAAGAAGATTGCATTAAAGTTAAAGAAATGAATTAAATGTTGTTAAATTATTGTACTATAGAAAATGTAATTATTTCACTCACGATTTAATCATTGCAGTTATGTAATAAAACGTTTCATTGAAAGACAATAATTAATATTATAAATTCTTATGCAATTTAAATGTAAATGACTTTGTTGTTTTCAATAACAAAGGTCGATAAAAGATAGTAATTAATCAGTTCATAGATTTCATTATGAATTAAAAGAAATTTGCTTTAAAAAAACAACTATGTACTTAAATCGTATATTCATTTACTATTTTTTTCTAATACTAGTTGGAATTTAAGAATATTTGACAGTCAATTAGCGGTTGCGGGGATACGAGAAGTAGGACAGTTCAGGACGTAGCACTTATGTCTCCAGGTAAACTTTTGAAGCAGGCAAGAAGCAGTATTCCAATGTTAAATTTTATTGGAAACGCAGGGGTCTGCGTAATCCAATAAATCGTGATTTTAAGTCAAAAACATGTATCGACCACGTGAACAAATCGTTATTTTCATTACTTTAAAAAGATGTAATTACGGAAATGTAATCTCCTAGAAATGCCGAACTTATTAATTCAAATTAACATTTGCATTTAATAGTTACAATTTCGACATTTTTATATACACACGAACAAATTACAGGTACCAACCATAAATTATTATTATTACGCCCCTGTGATGCGACTTAAGTTGGTGCCTTCTCTTATAGTAAAACCTACACTCGGAGAGGATGATTTCAGATCTTTAAGCAAGCATGCTATTTTCAGATTTTAAGTGCTAGAAAAATTTTCAGAAAATTTGTTTGGAAGATAGAGTAATACATATTTCCTAAGTAATTTTATGGTGTAATGTACTTGGCCCATCAAATACAAGAAATATTAGGAAACACGTTTTTATGCTCTTAACAACATTCTGATTTAAAGAATTATATTAATTGCAGTCACGCGAAGAAGTAGATGTAGATATCGATAACATCATTATTGCTATATAGCCTTGTAAATGTGAATGCCTTAGAAGCTAGGTGATGATACAGTGAACAATTTCCTAATCGTCATATTCTTGACAGGAAAACCTCCAGAAATATTATTATAAAGGTCGAACTGGAAGAAAATGTGGTAGAAGATGGAAGATCCACGTACTACCAGAAAAATATCAAATATTGCCTTTTATCAATAGCGTCTGCATACATTGCTCCAAATCCTTCAATTACTCACACTAACTCTTTTTATTGTTTTACTTGTTCAGTTGGCAGAATTCGCGGACGATATTAACATCATGAGCCGAACACCACGAGCCACAGAAGAAACATACTAACGGTTGAAAATAAATGCAAATAATCTTGGCGTCAAAGACAACATTGAGGTAATAACACAATTTACGAATCTCAGAGTAGAGTTATTAGGGCAAGAAACGAAAGAAGAAGAAATTCGAAAGCGAACAATCCTTACCAAATAAAACATTCTTTGCTACATACCACATATTCAAATCCAAAAATATACATCCTAGCACAAAAACTACTACATAATGGTAGCTATAAGTGAGACATTGATTTAGACATAAAAAGTAGTAAATATCAAAATAGGAAAAACCTGTGGATAGCGAGGTACAATCGTGAACTGCATCAACTTCACAAAAACTTGATTAAAGAGTGGTCGAAAGAAAAATACAAAGGCGTGAGATTGAAAGGAAGACCAAGATCGAGATGAGTATATGCGGTTGATGGGGGCACTAAGGAATTATTGAAGGTAAGGAACTGAAGGAGACAAGACAGAAGAGACAAAGAACTGTAGAGAGAGAAAGCGAAGGAAGCCAAGGCTCCACTCGGGCTGAAGAACCATTTTTAGCGATATAAGACATTAAGGCATTTCTTAAGAACTGTAATTCAGAATTTTCCTCAAACGTTTACCTTTCCCGGATTTCTTCCTAAGGGCGATATGAGGACATTAGTGTATACTAATCCAATGAAATATGAAGAAGATTTTAGAAATCGAATAAATAATAAGCTCTACGCAATAAAAAAAAAACCAACCCCTTTGTTGCTGATTTTAGCAATCAATGAGGAAAAGATTGGATATACGCAGCCTAGCAATTTTCGAAACAAAGCGTCTTACCCAAAACATATAGAACTACAAAAAAAACTTAGAATAGCCCAAGGAAGAACCGGTTGAATAATGCCCTCATTAGCCAAAACGCCGTATCGGCAAAAATCTAAAAACATTAACTTTTTTACATCATTCTGGTCGAAATATGATTATCCACTTTATTTGCTTAGTGAAAATGTCACAAGTCAAGGCCAAAACACATTAAAAGATAACATTTTATGCCGTATTTAATAATAATGCGGTATTATTACCGGACGAGACAAATAATGGCATAACATAACTGATCAAAGTTTATCCGAAAATATTATTGATATGGTGCCCATAATCACAGAAGGGAAAAAAACCCATAACTTCACAGATTTTGCAAGCTGTTCAAGCAGTTCAAACTGCAAAGAGTGGAAAAGTTGACATAAACGAAATGAAGCAAAGTGATTTCTTAAGTGGGCAAATCAGTCTTCTCAGAAAAAACTAAAACAAACGAACCGTACATATTTCAAAACATTGTTTAAGTCACTGTAACTCGAGAAAGTTATAACTTGCTTTTTAAAATGTAAATGCAAAAATGGAACGTTCAAACTGCCTTGATTTTTTGACTGTATAACATAATAACATGGTTTAAAACTTCCTGATCATATAAATCAGCCTTGTGGATTTCCTATATAGATAAACGGGACAATATACTGAAAAATCTTGAACAAGTTTTACAACAAAATAGAAGAAGTGTTGGTCAAATATACCCATACCACCACTAGTAAAGTTAGTTAGAGTGAAGTAGACTGGATTTGCAAACAAAAAAAAAACATCACAATTTACTTTTAATTTTAAGTTGATTTGATGTTATTTTAGTTGGTAATAAAAGCTTTTATTAAAAAAAAATATTCTATTTTATTTCGCTTTTTTACATAGTCGATAATCAGCATGAAAATATATTATAAATCTATGAAATTCTTAGCAAAAATGCTTCTTCCTAAGCAGGAGGAATTTTATTTATATTGGATATTTAAGAAGAACACAGTAATCAGGATTTTTAGAGTAAGTAAGACGTTTTTTGCCAATATAATGTACTGAAATGAATTCTGTGAACTTCATTACGTATATAAAGCACAAAACAGAACAAAATTCTGAATAGTTTTTTTTAGCAAAAATTGATACATATACACAGGCACTTAAAAAATACTAATTTACTGAAAAATTTTTTAAAAAGACATATTCAGCTTACAGATCAATGTCAAACAGATTAGTCCAATTTTCACAACTAACATTAACCTTGAAGTCTTTATTGTCAGAAAAAATTATTATATTTTTTTTCACCTAAATCATCAATTCATGTCAATGACCATTGTCATGTTGAATTAATTAATTAAACACACGTTATATTACACTTGATAATCTTCTGTCAAATAAAAGCCAAATTCACAAAACATCTTATATCATATGTATAATAATATACATAGTACAAGTAGTATTATATATATTCTTCTAATTACATTTGCCCAAAAATATATTGATCGAATAGTTGCACTTTTTATGTATTTATTTTATTATATAATCTGATTTAAATTGAATTGAGATGTATATAAGTAATTCACGTGGTAGGGTATTATATATTTATTTACTACACTTCCAAATCTTACGTAGGAATTATAGAATTTTGACTATATAGCAACATCACAGCCGATGTCATCCAAATTACGAATGTTGAAAGAAGCATTTGGACAAAATTAGAGTCAAAATTATTTATGTTTATGTTTTATATGTTTTTTTCTCTTTTCTTTAAGCATGGTTATCAAAAAATTAAAACGCTAAATCAGGGGTTGGACATCAGAATTAAACAATAACACATAGTAAAATGAAATAGTAAGAACTTCATGTTCTGGAGTTATCTATCATCATATGCAGATGAAAATTTAGATAAACATTTTTGTCAAAATATGTTTAAACCCTTTCTGATGTGTAGCGCTAGATAATTAAAAGAATATTCTTTAAATTACACCAAAATGAGGGAATTATATTGCCTGGATTAGTTACTTTATGATATAAATGAATCAACAGCATCACAATCTTTAGATTTCGTCATTTTAACCACGTGTTAGAATCCAATAAAAATTAAAAACATTTTTTAATATAGTGCAATTAAATATAAATACTTTCACCAAGGCTTTTAAATTTAAACAAACACAAATTCGTGGAACTTATTAAAATACCTCTTAATTACTGTTTATTTTTTATTATTATTAATTATTTAAAACAAAATAATAATATTTAAATTTTCGTATTTAATATTATAACAACACCAATATATTTATTTACAGTATTATTGCACTCTTTTGTTATGTTACTGAATCTTCAAGTTGATTGCCATTAGTCATTACTGTCAGTGTGTATACAATAAGAACATAAAACGCAAAATTAAAATCTTAAAGGGCTTGGATTTATTGCAAATGGATTGCATATAATATTCCAATAGTATTTTTATAGATTAAACAAAAACTAGAATACATGATATATATACTAAGGGAAATTAAATTACTTGCTATCAATAAATAATTTATATATAAACAAACACTGACCTGTTCATTTTTGACAACTTTTGAGATTCGAAGAGTAGGAAGAACAACAATCTTCAAGCAGTTACCGCCTAAGAAAAATCACCAACACCAATAGTTCTTTTTTTCGTCTTTTAAACCGAATTATAAACTTAATAAAAATACCAATAAATGTATTTTTTCTTTTTTAACAACAAAAACACTAAAATAAACTTTTACTCAATTCATTTACTGCCGGTAAAATAAAAATTATCCCTCGCGAATAATAACACTGCGATCTTGTGTCGTTACTTTTACCGTAAAAGTTATATTGCGTACTTCTTCCGTTTGTGTCCCGACCAACACTGATGTAAAATCCTCGAAGGCCGTCCTAACGCAGACTGCCCAAGAGGATACCGGCGTCCGACTATATGCTTACAGTTCTTCAGTACGATATTGGGTAGTAGTAGTAGGCTGGCGTATATAGCATATCACACGGTTGATCTATGTACGTATGTATCTCTTTCCAGTATTACGTTTGGTGATGTGAACATGAGTATGAATAAATATTTCAAAATATTATACAAAAAAAAAAGACGAGAAGAACAATCGAACAAATTATAAAACGTTTGGAATTTTTTGAGAATACGGGTGCAACCGATTTTTGACAAAAAAAATAGTGCATCGTATAGAGGACTTCTAATTGAACAACTTTTACTTATAGATTAATCGGCGCTCAAGTACAGGAACGGAGATAATTAATAATTAAGATGCTCACAGAGTGAATTTTTCATGTCACATTTTTAGTCGTATCTGTTATAAACACCGTTGAAACTATGAAAATTGTAATAAATGATGTTTATTTCACTTTACCACACAACAATTACATTTGATTTTTATGTTTTTTAATAACCTTTCGGGGTTTTTAAAATTCTAACATAACCCAATCATAATAACAAACCTAACCTTACACCACCTAGTGGAAAAACACCATTCCAACTTTCATTCGGTTTCGGACCAACGACTGTTATCCAAAGAGTTATACAGTCGAAAGTAGATAGATGGTCGAACAAACCTCTATATTTATTTGAAAATTATATGCAAATCAGTAATAAAAGACGATATAAAGTGTCGCGGGGCGTGGGGGAAGGGGCGGCAAAATATCAAAAGATCGGTATAAATCAACCGAAATACGAGTGTGCACAACGAATGGGGTACAGAAAGCAAAAACAAATATTCTTGCCGCCCCCTTCACATAGGGGGGCGGCAAGAACAGAACGGAATTTACACCGGGGAAGGCAGATGGTAAAAAAGTAAAAAGCCGTGGGTGGTGGGAAAGGACGGCAAACACGAAAAGTACAAACGCGCGGGGGTGGGGGGAAGGGGCGGCAAACACGAAAAGTACAAAATAAATTAACGGAATTAGAGGTGCGGGGAAGGGAGATGGTAAAGAAGTCAAAAAAATCTATACATTAAGGGGACACTCATTGCAATGATTGCAGTATAAATCATGTAAATGTGCAAAAATAGAATTATAAATGTTTGAAAAAATGAAAGAAAACACTTACTAGGTATATCATTCCGTAGTAATTTACAGGATATTATATAATTTTAAAAGACATGTTAAAAAATCCATGAAATAAACTACAAATTTATAATAATATACACTTTATAATGTCTTTTGTTACTGATTTGCATATAATTTTCAAATAAATATAGAGGTTTGTTCGACCAGCTAAAGGGTCTTCCAATAGGAAAACAATAACAAAGATTAATATTATTCTCCTACAACCGTGTTCATAGTTCTACTACAATTGTAACATTTACTACTACAAAAAGATAGTTACTGGGCTGTAGCTAAAATTCCTAAGGAGATTTTTTTCAGTGTAACTTACAATCAGGTATATTTGACAACTGTCAGTATAACTAAACTTGTAAACAACTGATTGAAATTGTCATACAAAATTTGTCGCCAAATATCATCTCCTACTAGATAGGCTCAGCGGAAAGACAACATTCCTCGTAGATTTCATATATTGCAACGAATTTATCAACAGACATAATTTATACAAAGTCCAGGTTAATAACCGAGTCGTTTCCTCAATATACGTACTTTTATATTGAACAAAAAGTGCCTTTAAAACTATTATTTCACTTTATTAATATTAAAATCCCTTTTATTTTGTAAATTATTAATCCTGTGATGGTAAGAAATAATAAAGCAAATATATCGAAAATAGAAAGAAATTAGAGGAAATTGAAAATTATATATACTTAAAACCAGCACTTCGCTGGGAACTTTTAATTTTATATTCATGACCGGTTTGACTTTATGGCCTCGTGTGCATGTATTTTTTAATGATTCGCGCAACCCTCCCTAGCAAATGCATGCTCACAGTTAATTATGAACAATTACGCACTTTCGCGCGCCTGCAACAGAACTGCAATGCCAAGGCAGGTCGACCCCGTCGACGACGACCGTGTCCCGGTCAAATCGTGATGATATCGGGATCGGCATTAATGTGTTTGTGGCTTTTGAAAGACATAAAATATATGCACTCACTCCGGTGAAAGGTATATTGACCTTTGTGCCGTATGGTAAGATTATTAGTTTATTATATGGCAGATAAAGTTAATGCCTAACAGTCTGAACGTGAAACTGTAAAAGCATAGGTGTGTGAGTACGGTACGTGAAATTGTCTGAAGAAAATATATAATATTACTTAATTTTATATGTGGTGGTACTATTCTCTACACTCTACAGCAATTTGGATTAATAACTATAATGTATCGCTATGTACGGCTATTTTAGAAAACACTAAAAAGCATGAAAACAAAAAAGAAATAGCAAAGCGAATATTTTCTGTTGACGTCAGTATTATCCTAGGTCAAGGTTCACAATCCATATAGACCGCATACTTCTTTTTATCGCGTGTAATATATACAGAGTTAAAGAAGAGACTATTTCAAAGCAATTTTTATAAAAGTTGCACATAGATTGGCCTTTTTTGGTGTTAGGTATGATATTTGAAATGTATTCTAACGATTCATTATAGTTTAACACATAAAATACTTGTATTTTTAAATTTATAGAAAATATATCTTTGTGTTTACAACAAGCAATGACTGATTTTTCTTTCTGTAGAAAATCTTCATAAACTTGCAAGTTTAACTATATCAATAATACAAAGCAATATTCTTCAAGGAAAGAAACAATATTTATATTGTATCCAGCATAGAAAGTTATTTTAATAAAGGTTTTGCATATACAACTTCCGTAAAATTCTTTGATAATTATAATTTCACGTATTTTTGAAGAATCTAAATGTGAAAAGATTAAATTACTTGCTAGGTAGTTATAAATAAAATCTTTCAGAAAAAAAAGCGACAGTTTGTTGTAAACATAATGTTGTATTGTCTACGCATCTAAAAATACAAGTATTTTGTATGTTAAACTATAGTAAATCATTGGAATACATTTCACACATAATACCTATATTGATAAAAAAACACCTACTTAAGGTATTATAAATAATATAAAACTCTTATTAACTTTGTCACACGTTGGGCTAGTCAAAGTGATAAAAAAAAAAACGTTATATTAATTATATCTCTTTAGTAAAACTGCCACACGTTTATTTGCTTCCGGATCTAACTCAGTCTATATAATTATGAACATGAGACTCTTTTATTTATAACATACCATACATTAATCACCCATAATATTTTAATAAAAATATTACCTTTAAACTATTCCTTTCACTTAGGCTTCCCAATATGCACCAATTTGATAATTTTTTATTTAGAAGTTGGTACTAACTCAATACTTCAAAATTAGGAATGTTCATACTTACTAATTGCTTTTTTAATAAATATAATATTTATTCTTAGGATCGCGTAGAAGGTCCGGTTAAAAGCACCTTGTTTAATTAATACTCTATTTATTATTTACCCCAATACTTGCATCAGGTAAGCAATCAATCAACGTTAAAAATATATGTCAAATTAAATAATTATTGGTTTTTCTTTTTAAGGTTATGCATCAATACTACTGTCAAATTATCCATCAATCTACCAAAACACTACTTCAATAATAGAACTATTCAAATCTCATACTATTTAATAAACAACCTAAATGCCAATATAAACGTTTTAGTGAAATGTATAACAAATAAATCTCAGTTTCCTAACTATTATAAACCAATTTAATTGACGTTGTAGATGGTAATAATATGGATCTATTATAGTGGACACTTTATCAAACAACCTCGAAGGTAAATACTTTTCTATTTTTATAAAACATACCCTTAAATATACAAATACACCATATTTTACTTAAATTCATACACATTAATCAATTAAGACAATATTAATGATGTAATTGTATAATTACAGATATGAATAATATTTGTATGGTATGGAAATTTAGAAATTAAAATTCAATGGCCAGATCACTGTGAAATTTAAATGTTAAAATTATCAAGTTATGTAAACTTGTTCAAAATGTAAATTTGTCAACTTTTATAACAATTGTAAGCTTCTATTAGCTTCGATAAATTTCTAATTAAGACACTACATATACAACCTTTTGGCCAAATTAATTTATGTATACTTCTTGTTTTTCAATGATGTTATTACGATCCTTTTTTATCCTAGAAAACTCCTGTTCTGTATGGTATTCTCGATCTAGCTGTCCTACTGGATACTTGGTTTGGAAATATGTTTAATTTCTTCGGAAAGATGACATCAACGGAATTTTAACCAATAACTGCAATTTCTCACCGGACAATAGCCTTCCCAACTTGCACCACTAGAACTTTTCCAACTTTAGAATTTCCCTGGATTTATGGACACTCAATTTCTAACGGCTATTGCAATTCACCCTGGATCGGCTAATGGAACTCCTGTATCTCACAATTAATATTTATATTTGGTATTCTTCAACTGGATTATTAAAGCTGAAATAAAGCACTGTTTCCTGGATTTGTGTGAACACTGGATTTACAATTGAACTATTATAATCTTCTGGATAGACAATATTCTTTTGACGAACTCTTCAATTATTGGATATTCTCCTTTTAAAATAGTAAGTACTCTTCCAATTATTTCAATTAATTAATTTAAATTTCTTTTAAAAAAAATTTATCAAACACTTTTTATATCACCTTATTATTTTCTCACATGTATGATTGTTTTATTCATACGTTTTCCAACTAATTTTGGTTTAATTTACCCTTAATCTTTATAAATATTTATGATTCTCTCAAAAACGCACATGCGCCTCAAGAATTTTTAAAAATTCTCCCTGTTGTATCTGTTTCAATAATTCTCCTTGGTGATCTTTAATAAATTTTCAATTCAGCCAATCGATATCTTCTACATACTTTTTTCAAACAATATAGTTTTTAAATCTGTTTGACCATTTTCTATACTATCTAAACTTTATAAATTTCATTATTTTAATTCTTTTAAATTTTAATTAAGTTTTCCTATACCTTTAGTATTTAAAAATATGCATTCTTAGAAATTTTATAAACCAAATGTCACTTTTGACACTTAACTCTTCCATCCGGTTGTATGATATTTAAAATGTACTTTTCACTCAATTTTAATTATTTATCTTTCAATATTCAATTTTTAAGCATCTTTCACCTCTTTAACGTCATTTAAACTAGTTTTTACAAAATAACAATAATTCTTATAGTACCATAATTAACATTTAAATTTCTTTACAGATTATGGTAAAACCTAATGAAAAATGAAACTAGTCAACATGTGAATATACCAGTGGGTCCATCAAGTAATGTACCATACCAAACAATATCATTGTACAATAACTTAATAAATTCTCACATCAATTTCAACTACTTTTGTCCATATTATTATCATCTAAGTTCTTCAATAAGTAACTAAATTTTCATATAAATAATTTCTACAATAATGTTATTAGAGTCAACAGTTGAACTCTACCAATATATATATTTAATAATTCAAGTGATATACAAAGAGCAATTGCAAGTGCAAATTAATAAAGTCTGACATAAAGACCTGAAGACTTCAGAAAAAATAGTGTAGTGAAATTAGAGGCCATACTAATGAATTTAAAACTTAAAGCACCTAGAGAATCTTGCATGGAGAATTAAGAAAATCTTATACACAAAAAATAGAACTATAAAAAACTGTAGCAATGACAGAGAAATTTCGTTACTACACAGGATGCCCATTTTCTGTCTCCCGATATTGGTAACTTTCAATGTTGAAGATATATTATCGATTAAATTAGCAAAGTTCTTAAGAGATTTAAAGAGTATTTAGTAGTAGTTTTAAATTTGACATTTATAGACAACTTTTGAAGATATCTTTGACATTAAAAAGTGTCAAAATTTTCAATTATCCATATCTTCGTAACCATTAAAGATATAACAAAAGTAAAAATGGCGCCTGGTAGTAATTTTTACGTCGAATTTACTAATTTTAGTTAAAAAATTCATGACACACTTAATTATCAAAATATAATATAAACTTAACTTTTACAAAGATAACTATTCCAAAGCCTACATCTATGAAATCAGAAAAAAAGTAATCATTTTATTGAAGTCATGGTCAACTGAATGTCATTAAAAAAAAACATAAATTTATATCATATCTTGATAATTAAGTTGGCCATGAATTTTTAATTAAGATTATTAAATTCTAAGTAAATAACTACCAGGTCCCATTTTTAGTTTTGCTCCATCTTTAATGGTTACGTAGATATGGATAACTTAAAATTTCGGCTATTTTCAATTTTTTTTAAATACCTTCAACAGTTGACAATAAATATCAAATCTGAAATAGCTATCAAATACTTCTCAAATTTTTGAACAACTTTGCTAATTTATTCTATTAATTGAGTTAGCAGACGGTTCTTGGTGGAACATTTTATTAATAACTATTTTAAATAAAATAAAAATAAAATAAAACTCTTGAAAACTTTCCACAATTTTTTTTTTGTTTTCAAGAGCTTTATTTTATTTTTATTTTATTTAAAATAGTTATTTGCTAATTTAATCGCTCCTACTAGCTTCTGAATAGTAGAAGGAATCAGAAGACTTGGTAAAAAAAACGAATGACGATATCAGAGCTGAACTTCAAATAAGGCCAATTGAATGAATAAAAGCAGGAGATTTTGGCCAACAGGAACATCTGTTGTATTGCTAAAAATATAAAATGAAAAGGAAAATTTTGGAAAACTAAAGTGTAGACTCCTACATACGGTATGTGCAGAAATCAGACATCAGTGAGATTCTTTTATAAATTACTTAATAATGCTATTGATGCTTCCAAAGTACTACAGAGCATCTCAACCTCAGTATTCAGTCAAGTCTCTTATGGGATATACAGGGTGTCCGGGAAAATGTGGGAAATCTCTTGAATGCAGATAGAACATGAAAAAATAAGATTACAAGTTCCTATAAAAGTCTTTCATACAGGCCCTTCCTACGGAGATATGCGTCCCTGAAGGACGTCGCTGGAAATCGGTTGTTATTAAATTTCACCTTAACGGAATTATTGAAAAACATCACAAGAGGGTTCAACATGGGCTCAATTCAATGTGTCAATGATGTGATGACAAGTTCTAAAATGCCGGATATTTTATTTATTTCGTACCATAGTAACGTTTACAACAGCAATAAGTTTTTTTGGTGCTGATAAAAACTAAATCGCACATTTTTTGCAAACTTTTTCTCGTAAACGGTTCATTTTAACGACAATAAGCAAGAGTACCTATCCAGTTTAATATTTTTAAAGTCTTTGTTATACAGGGTGTTAAAAATGTAGGCATTTAGTTGTAAAGATTAGCCCGCCCCTGGTAAACTACAAAAGCTCAATATGTTTCAAGGACACTATTTTAAGAGGTCCTTACTAGTGTCCATCACATTAAATTTTTATTAAATTATATTAATTACTTTCAAAGAAATTCAATAAAAACCGACTTCTAGCGGCGTTCTTCAGGGACGCATATCTCCGTAGGAGGGGCCTGTAGGAAATTTTTTTATAGAAACTTGTCTTCTTATTTGTTCATGTTCTATCTGTATCCAAGAGATTTCCCACATGTTCCCGGACACCCTGTATACCTATTTTACTACCGTAAGCAATCTGTAATAAACTGTCTTTTTTTATTTCAAGGCAATGTTGTCAGTTCGAGTTATTATGTTTATGGTTGGTATTGTCGATATGGAGTAAGTATCACAACATAACCTTCCTGTCAAGTGTCAAATTATATATAATAATAAATTAGAATAATATCCTAATGCACCAGGTGCCATTTTTAGTTTTGTTCTATCTTTAATGGTTACGAAGATATGGATAACTTTTCGACTATTCTCAATTTTTTTTTAAATACCTTCAACAGTTGACAATAAATATTAATTCTGAAATAGCTATCAAATACTCCTCAAATTTCTGAACAACTTTGCTAATTTAATCGATCCTGTATTTTTAATATTAAAAAATACCCATATAGGTAAACAGAAAATGGGCATCCTGTATACGTCGCTAAAAGTATGTGAGAGTACTATAGAGAATATGCTAAGACGCTAGCAGACGAAGAAACTGGATTTATACCAGCCCACAATGAACATGACAATTTCTAACATTATAAAAAACAATTCAGAAAACAACAGCAAAACGGGAAGAAGTTCTTTTAAGTTTTGTAGATATGAAGACAGCTTTTGCAGTGGTCAACAGCAAATGAATATGGAGAAGTTTCAAAGATGAAGATGTTGACGTAGATATATTTAAAATAATTCAAAATATTTAACAAAAGTGCAAATAACAAGGTCCGAACATGTAATCTAATATCAGAAAGGTTCTCAAATGTTGAAAAAGTCAGACAAGGTCGTGTGTTGAGCCCATTACCGTACGCATACCTCGTGAACAAAGTTATAAAATAAAGTTAGATTAGGAGCAACAATTTTACTACAGGCTACAGAAATATTCAGTCTGTGTCTATGCTGACATCTTATTGGTAGCAAGAGGTTATCCAGTACTAGAGAAAAGCAAAGCTAGGTATTGACAAATATACTAAGAAAATATGACATATTCCTGTATAAGGACAAAACTTAATGTGATGGTAGTATTAAGTATAGTAAAAAGGACGTAAGATAAAGAAATTGAAACTGGAATAAAAAAAAACAATATATATATATATATATCAGAAAAAGAAAAATATTGGGTATAATCCGCTGTAGAGCAACCGCAGACACGTGTTTCTGACTAATTGGTCGTCATCAGTACGGTGTAGCCAAGGAATTAGGTGGGATAACCTTGGAGATGTAAGCTAAACGGAAGACCATCAGGTGACAGACCACCATTTGCAGCTTCAGCTAGAAGATCCTCGGTTCCGAGGACAACAACTAACGTCGCCACGTGGCGACGTTAGTCTCCAAGGTTATCCCACCTAATTCCTTGGCTACACCGTACTGATGACGACCAATTAGTCAGAAACACGTGTCTGCGGTTGCTCTACAGCGGATTATACCCAATATTTTTCTTTTTCTGATATTTTATGTATCCGCAATAATTTCTTATTCTTTCATTTATATATATATATATATATTGTCGTCCTCGTGGCGATGGTGGTTGTTGTCCACAAAACCGAGGATTCTCGCACTCGAAAGTTATCCCACCTTATTCCTTGGCTACACCGTACTGATGACGACCAAACAGAAACACGTGTTCAAGAAATTTCAAAAGCCACAATCCTTAAAACAATACATACCCCCCAATTTTTCCATATTGACATGCAGAACACTAGCTTCTGAATAATAGAAGGAATCAGAAGACTTGATAAAAAAATAAGAATGACGACATCAGAACTGAACTTCAAATAAGGTCAATACATGAATAAAGACAGGAGATTTTGGCCAACAGAAACATCTGTTGTATTGCTGAAAATATTAAATGAAAAGGAAAAATTTGGAAATCTGAAGTATAGACGAGGTCTACACACGGTATACGCAGAAATAAAACTTCAGTGAGATTCCTTTATAAATTTCTTAATAATGCTATTGATGTTTCCCAAGTACTAGAAAAGAATAATCTGACATTTGGCTACGGTAACTTGTTCCACTGTTCCCGCGCTAGGAAAAATATTATGCAGAACTGGCCTAAATTGTTCCAAAGTTTTTGGCTCTAAACCAATATACCTAAATTATGAATATGACTCATTTTAGTCCATAAATATAGAATTTATTAATAACATCACTCCAGTGCCACCTATCGGATCCCAGTATGCGTAGCTATGAATCATCGTCTCGACAAAACAAATATATTGTGTGAATATGTCCTCAATCGGTCAAATCGATCAGAAGTTATACGATCACTAATAGACGCACCAACAATTGATTATACAGGGTTACCGCTAAATAGGTACCAGGCTATACGAATCTGAAAAATACGTATAAATGTCTAACTGGACAACAAAAAAGAAATTTATTTGTAAATCATAGGATAAGCAAAGTTATGGACCGACTTTAACCACATTTTGGCCCTAAAAATTTAGAAATTTTTGGGGCCAAAATGTGGTTAAAGTCGGTCCATAACTTTGCTTATCCTATACGCTTTTACGTCAATACCACTAATAATTTCAGTTTAAAGTTCTTCCAATAAACGATAAAATGCAAGTAGTTACAACCTTTGTTAGAGAATGAATTGCAATTGAAAAGATTTTCTATAGCAATGTTTTTTTGTTGTTGTGAATAGAACGCCTTTATGTGGAAAAGATCGACAACCTCGGTCTAATACCATGTTTTTTTTTGAGTAAATAGAAGTATATTATTTTAAAACTTAAATTCCTCTATATAAAATTTATTATGTTTGTATATTAACTGCACAGGTTCGGACTAGAGGTAAGAAAAGTCAATTTCTCGTCACTACATTATCATATTTTTCTTTTTCCTCCTTTTTTTAATGACCTTATTTAAAACTAACCCTGTATATACAAAGATGTACCTACTACATAAATATTAATAATTCTATGATTATCTACGTTAGAAAAGAAAGAAACGAATTTCTTGAAGTATAAGGAACCTCAAATGCAAAAAAAAAACTAAGCACAAATGATTATATTAATAAAATTTAAATTAAATAAGTTTGTATGTATGTACATATAACGTATGCATAATGCATCAATAATTTGTGAAAAGCTGTCTTCTAGTTAGATGTTACGTACCAGTGAAACCGACATGAAGAAAATTGTACTAATAACATGCTAATCTTTAGTAAAATAGAGTTAAGAATTCCAGAAAATCATTAATTTAAAAACAAATAGAGCATACTTAAACACAAATACTAATGAATTAATAACAGTGTAGACGACACCAGTCGTGAATACTGCCCGGAAGAAATGGGATATATTCAAATGCTAAGTTATAATTACCATACTAAAAAAACGCACTTAACGTGAGATAAGTAAACAATATTTTACATACCAGTATCATTAAGCTAATTGTAAATAGGAGTCTGTTTGCACAATTTTACATACTCATCTGTTATAATGTCAATGTTCTTCATTATATAAATAGGTACTTGTAGATATGCAGGTACTATCGTTGACTTCGGGGCACGAAAAATATTTAATAAAATGAACGCCTTCAAGATACGAATTTTTTATAGAGGCTTTAAGGAATGTCAACTAATTGTTAAATCCATTACTAGGATGTTATTTATACAAAGGGGCAAAAAAATTATAGTTACTAAAATAGCGTTTGAATTGTATAGAACAATATTTCTAAAACTAACATACAGGCTGCCCCAGAAATAAAAAGACGGAGTAGCAGAAACCGGAAGCTAGATTGTGTAAAAACGTACCCTCAAAATATCAAGTCTTTATTCGTGCGCAGACGGCAGAAAAAAAATAATAAAGAATTCAATTGACCTTACGCCGACCCTGGACTAAATATCCACCTGCTTCACTTTCACGATCGGTCCTTTTCAGGACCACCATTGTGTTAAAAAAAAAGGAGGAGGAATAGATACTTCATAATAAATATCAAACCATTAATTACTTTAATTTTACACCTGCAAGAAAAAAATAATTACATTCTAGATATTTACTGTAATCTAGAAAAACTACGATTTATTGAATATTCTAAAATAATAATAATCAGCTGTTTCCGACTACAAACATATTAAAGAGCAACAACCTTCCTATTTTAAAAATAAAAACAATATTTTATTGTCTGCAATAAAGTGGGTCGCCCATATGGAAAAAAATATGTTTTATATGAATGAGTACGATTTAACGGTTTTTTCCCGTTTTATACAAATAAAAGCGTATTTTTCTATGAATGCGTGTTCGTTTCTATTTACAATTGAGCATTCTTACGTGTATTTATACACATACATTCTGTGCCAGGTCCGTAATGTAATTTTTTTATCTAAAAATCAATATAGAAAATTAAATTTTTAATTTCTTCGTTATTGCGGTATATTTGGTTTCTGTTCGGACTTTACATACCTGCTACTCCGTCTTTTACTTTCTTATACGTAGTATAAGGAAGTATTGTGATGATGAAAATTTTCGACCTCGAGATTTTTGCAGATGTCCACGTTTTGAGGTCCCCTGATACCAAAAAAGTGGTTTTAAAAAAATGTCTGTGTGTCTGTGTGTGTGTGTCTCTCTCTCTCTCTCTCTGTGTGTGTGTGTGTGACCACGATAGCGCTCAAACCGCTTTAGATATCAATTCCAAATTTTGTATTTACGAATATAATCTCCCTCTTGAGAACTGATTAGATTTTGAGCAAAATCGGCAGACCGGAAGTAGTAGTTTACTTCAGTGCAAAAATCGAGTTTTGCAAATATTTCGTCAATTACTAAGTTGAAACAAATTTATAAAGAATTCAAATGTACTCAAAATTAAATTTGAGAAAAATTGTTTTAATAAAGTTTTTCGAAATTCCTACCGGAAGTAGGTCTTTTACTCTTATCGAAAATCAGTTTTTTGCGAATATCTCGCAAGTTATGCTTTCTAGACAGGTACATTACGAGTATAAAAGTATTTAGAACATACTTTTAAATATCTTTTGTATAAAAAAAATTTCAATATTTAGACCGGAAGTACCACTTTTACTCTTATCGAATAGCGATTTTTTGCAAATATGTCGTAAATTATGCATTCTATATATATTTATGAAGAGTACAAAAGTATTTAGAGTTGGATTTGGAATATTTTTTGTATAAATGAAATTTCAAAATTCGGACCGGAAGTAACACTTTCATACGTATAAGAAAGTCGTGTGGTGGCCACACCTCATTTTTTATTTCTGGGACACCTGTACATTTTTGGTCGAAACACTGAGTTTAACTTAAAAAAAATCTGCAAGACAAAATTTACAAGAAGTAAAAAGACATTTAGATACAAAATTACATTTGATGACGGTGAAGAATATAAGGAAGACAATGTTTTAAGAACTTCTTCCATGAAAAGGATAAGTTATTTCTGTTTTCTGTACGGAAAGCAAGCATTCCGTACAGAGAAAAAAAAACAGAGAAATATGTCCTGAACAAAGGAGGTTCTAGTAAGAAATTTGCGGAGAATCATACTAAAGAACAAAATATCCTTTGGGGAAACCATTCCAATTGTTAATAATAACTTAAACGTCAATAACTCGAAACCAATATAATATCAGATAGGACCTTTGGGCTTAGCACGGCAGTATAGCGGCCAAACTGATAACGCTAAATACCAAACTATACATTTACGGGTATAGTCTTTCTCGCAATTTTTGATTAGATTTTTAGACAAATCGATAGACCGGCAGTTTAATTTAATGAAAAAATAAAATTTTACCAATATTTCGTAATCTACTAAATTTAGACTTTAGATTTCTAGAAAATTCAAAAGTAATAAAGAGCGATTTGTTAATAGTTATTTACGAACCAAAAGAGGAAGATTATGTTTTCTCGCATGAGCACATTTTTAAAGCACGAGCGACTGAAAAGAGCGAGTGCTAATAATTGCGCGAACTTATCCAGCTAATCTTTATTATTGTATTTTTGACATAATTTTTTTAAAATTTTTTAAATTTAATAATCAAATCTGATACAAATATCAAACATTTACGATGTATGTAAAATGTTATGTCAAACATCGCCTTTAATATTAATTTTAAATATGTAGGTTCTACATGTCAATCCAAATTTAAATTTGGACATATTGGAACAAGTAACAAATTTTAATATTGTTGATATGTAACTTAACTGTCTACTTATCATGTGAAATTGTGTTATATTTTTAAGTTGTGTTCCGAATTTTGACTGGATATTTAAATTACTCCTTCATAGTCTGAGACGCGATATACTTGTAAATAAAATTACAAATAAATACTTCTGACACAAACTTACTATCATTGTCTAAAAGTGTCCTTAATTTTATGTACTACTTCGTTTTATTACTATTCAAAAAAATAGTAAATTTTCTAATTAATCCAATATATTCATCTTACTGGATTTTACTAATACATTATGTAGGTATGTAATTATATTTAACAAGACGAACAAGAAAGTGTAGCTTCCTATTCACCGAACAAGAAGTATCCTACATTCAAACGTAATTGCACCAGTATATACACGGAGAATAGATTTAATATTACTTCACACAACATGAACTTCATCTAAATTTGCATACCTATACGTATGTATGTACGTAAGACAGATGCAATTATATTGTCTGCGATATATGAACAATTTTAACGGCGTAAATTGGTGAATATAAATGGTTATTTTAACGCAAACTTCTGTATTATAAATAAAGTCAATTATGTATGTATGTAAGATCATGAATGATTAATTGGTACTCTTGCCATAAAATTAACCATATGCTTATCGTGAATAAGGTATAAATATCTAATATCAAATGCAATCTATAAGACACGAAGGTAAGCATTTATAAATCGTATATGAATAATATTAATCAATAAGATTTTTCCAGATAAACAAAGAAATATACTTGTTTTTTGTTGATAATTTCATGACATACGAGGATGATTTAACGGAAGGTGAAACTTAAATTGAAAAACTTGAATTATGACAAAGATTTGTTTTTTGTTTTTCAACATATACCCTTTAACATTAATACATTTGAACCAGCTATATCAGCCTGTGATTAAAACTTCTACAGATAAATTTTCGATGGTAGTTAATACCTAAACTTCAGGAGAATTTTTACTATGCTAGAGGACTTTACTCTCCGAAGAAAATCAATTATTTTATTCTGATGACTGCGATAAAGTGACAGAGTACTTCAATTAGAAATAATGTGAAAAACGTCAGGCCACAATGTCTGCAACTAAATTTATTGATAATTAGATGTTAAATATCACAGAAAGCATGACATGAAATTAACACACGTCAAATTTTAATTAATACAAAAAGAGTGAGAATAACTAAACAATCTTTTAATAGATGGCCCCAGCTGACTCAAATGTATATAAAATTCAACCACGATTTATTCAGAATAAAAAAAAAGGTGAATTAAACAATACATACAAATAAGGCATTACAAAATACTGACACAGAATTAAATAGTTTTCTGTACTACAAGGAAAGGATTATTCGGCACCAACAACAAAATCTTGCTCGCCTCCAGCGTGAAGTAGTGCAAAACTAGTTAGTGATTTTAAACCAATGCTGCGTCTTTGTATAAAAGCTTGTCAACTGCTTTAAATAGTGGTGTTAGTCCATTTTTTATTTACTGAGTGTCCCGTGTGAGTTTTTCATTATAAAAGCAAACTTGTGATGAAAAATATTAATGTTTCTTTTCCAATTATCTTTGGCTTCTTAGTCTGACATTTCTTGCTGATAATTTGGCTTTCAGGGGGTAACGTTGAGTTTTGCAGTATAAAAGCAAACATGTAATGAAAAACCTTAATTATTTTCTTTCAATTATATTTGGCTTCTTAGGCTGACTTTTGATGCTGATGAGATGGCTTTCAAAGCGTCACGTTTTGAAAAGAGTTTTTTAGTATAAAAGCAGACATGTGATGAAAAATGCTAATGCTAGTTTTTCATTTCTCTTTGGGTTCTTAGGTTGACTTTTCTTGCTGATAAGTTGGCCTTCAAGAGGTGAAGTTTTGAAAACAGTTTCTCAATATAAACGCAAACTTGTGATGAAAAATATTAATGCTTCTTTTTCAATTATCTTTGGCTTCTTAGGCTGACTTTTCTTGTTGATAAGTTGGCTTTCAAGGGGAAACATTTTGAAAAAGAGCTTTTCAGTTAAAAGCAAACATGTGATAAAAAATATTAATGTTTTTTTTTCAATTATCTTTGGCTTCTTAGGCTGACTCTTCTTGCTGATAATTTGGCTTTAAAGGGGTAACGTTTTAAAAAGAGCTTTTCAGTTAAATCAAACAAGTGATGAAAAATATTAATGCTTTTTTTTCAATTCTCTTTGGCTTCTTAGGCTGACTTTGCTTGCTGTTAAGTTGGCTTTCAAGGGGTAACGTTTTAAAAAGAGCTTTTCAGTTAAAAGCAAACATGTGATGAAAAATATTAATGTTTTTTTTGTCAATTATCTTTGGCTTCTAAGGCTGACTTTTCTTGCTGATAATTTGGCTTTAAAGGGGTAACGTTTTAAAAAGAGCTTTTCAGTTAAATCAAACATGTGATGAAAAATATTAATGCTTTTTTTCAATTCTGTTTGGCTTCTTAGGCTGACTTTCCTTGCTGATAAGATGGCTTTCAAGGGGTAGCGTTTTAAAAAGAGCTTTTCAGTTAAAATCAAACATGTGATAACAAATATTAATGTTTTTTTCAATTATCTTTGGCTTCTAAGGCTGACTTTTCTGGCTGATAATTTGGCTTTAAAGGGGTAACGTTTTAAAAAGAGCTTTTCAGTTAAATCAAACATGTGATGAAAAATATTAATGCTTTTTTTTCAATTCTCTTTGGCTTCTTAGGCTGACTTTCCTTGCTGATAAGTTGGCTTTCAAGGGTTAACGTTTTAAAAAGAGCTTTTCAGTTAAAAGCAAACATGTGATAACAAATATTACTGTTTTTTTCAATTATCTTTGGCTTCTAAGGCTGACTTTTCTTGCTGATAATTTGGCTTTAAAGGGGTAACGTTTTAAAAATAGCTTTTCAGTTAAATCAAACATGTGATGAAAAATATTAATGTTTTTTTTTCAATTATCTTTGGCTTCTTAGGCTGACTTTTCTTGCTGATAATTTGGCTTTAAAGGGGTAACGTTTTAAAAACATCTTTTCAGTTAAATCAAACATGTGATGAAAAATATTAATGTTTTTTTTCAATTCTCTTTGGCTTCTTAGGCTGACTTTCCTTGCTGATAAGTTGGCTTTCAAGGGTTAACGTTTTAAAAACAGCTTTTCAGTTAAAAGCAGACATGTGATAACAAATATTAATGTTTTTTTCAATTATCTTTGGCTTCTTAGGCTGACTTTTCTGGCTGATAATTTGGCTTTAAAGGGGTAACGTTTTAAAAAGAGCTTTTCAGTTAAATCAAACATGTGATGAAAAATATTAATGTTTTTTTTTTCAATTCTCTTTGGCTTCTTAGGCTGACTTTCCTTGCTGATAAGTTGGCTTTCAAGGGTTAACGTTTTAAAAAGAGCTTTTCAGTTAAAAGCAAACATGTGATAACAAATATTACTGTTTTTTTCAATTATCTTTGGCTTCTAAGGCTGACTTTTCTTGCTGATAATTTGGCTTTAAAGGGGTAACGTTTTAAAAACATCTTTTCAGTTAAATCAAACATGTGATGAAAAATATTAATGTTTTTTTTTTCAATTCTCTTTGGCTTCTTAGGCTGACTTTCCTTGCTGATAAGTTGGCTTTCAAGGGTTAACGTTTTAAAAACAGCTTTTCAGTTAAAAGCAAACATGTGATAACAAATATTAATGTTTTTTTCAATTATCTTTGGCTTCTTAGGCTGACTTTTCTGGCTGATAATTTGGCTTTAAAGGGGTAATGTTTTAAAAAGAGCTTTTCAGTTAAATCAAACATGTGATGAAAAATATTAATGTTTTTTTTTTCAATTCTCTTTGGCTTCTTAGGCTGACTTTCCTTGCTGATAAGTTGGCTTTCAAGGGTTAACGTTTTAAAAAGAGCTTTTCAGTTAAAAGCAAACATGTGATAACAAATATTACTGTTTTTTTCAATTATCTTTGGCTTCTAAGGCTGACTTTTCTTGCTGATAATTTGGCTTTAAAGGGGTAACGTTTTAAAAACATCTTTTCAGTTAAATCAAACATGTGATGAAAAATATTAATGTTTTTTTTTTCAATTCTCTTTGGCTTCTTAGGCTGACTTTCCTTGCTGATAAGTTGGCTTTCAAGGGTTAACGTTTTAAAAACAGCTTTTCAGTTAAAAGCAAACATGTGATAACAAATATTAATGTTTTTTTCAATTATCTTCGGCTTCTTAGGCTGACTTTTCTGGCTGATAATTTGGCTTTAAAGGGGTAACGTTTTAAAAAGAGCTTTTCAGTTAAATCAAACATGTGATGAAAAATATTAATGTTTTTTTTTTTGTCAATTATCTTTGGCTTCTTAGGCTGACTTTCCTTGCTGATAAGTTGGCTTTGAAGGGGTAACGTTTTAAAAAGTGTTTTTTCAGTATAAAAGCAATCATGTGATGAAAAATATTAATGTTTTTTTTCAATTCTCTTTGACTTCTTAGACTGACTTTCATTGCTGATAAGATGGCCTTCAAGGGGCAACGTTTTGAAAAGGGTTTTTTAATATAAAAGCAAACATGTGATGAAAAAAATTTTCTTTTCATTTATCTTTGGCTTCTTAGGCTGACTTTTCTTGTTGATAAGTTGGCTTTCAAGGGGTAGCGTTTTAAAAAAGAGCTTTTCAGTTAAAAGCAAACATGTGATAAAAAATATTAATGTTTTTTTTTCAATTATCTTTGGCTTCTTAGGCTGACTTTTTTTTTCAGTTAAATCAAACAAGTGATGAAAAATATTAATGCTTTTTTTTCAATTCTCTTTGGCTTCTTAGGCTGACTTTGCTTGCTGTTAAGTTGGCTTTCAAGGGGTAACGTTTTAAAAAGAGCTTTTCAGTTAAAAGTAAACATGTGATAAAAAATATTAATGCTTTTTTTTTCAATTCTCTTTGGCTTCTTAGGCTGACTTTCCTTGCTGATAAGTTGGCTTTCAAGGGTTAACGTTTTAAAAAGAGCTTTTCAGTTAAAAGCAAATATGTGATAAAAAATATTAATGTTTTTTTCAATTATCTTTGGCTTCTTATGCTGACTTTTTTTGCTGATAATTTGGCTTTAAAGGGGTAACGTTTTAAAAAGAGGTTTTCAGTTAAATCAAACATGTGATGAAAAATATTAATGTTTTCTTTCAATTACCTTTGGCTTCTTAGGCTGACTTTGCTTGCTGATAAGTTGGCTTTGAAGGGTTAACGTCTTATAAAGAGTTTTTCACTATAAAAGCAAAGATGTGATGAAAAGTATTAATTTTTTTTTTCAATTTTCTGCCTTCTTAGGCTGACTTTCATTACTGATAAGATGGCCTTCAAGGAGTAACGTTTTGAAAAGAGTTTTTTTAATATAATGCAAGCATGTGATGAAAAAAATTTTTTTTCAATTATCTTTGGTTTCTTAGGCTGACTTTTTTTGCTGATAAGTTGGCTTTCAAGGGGAAACGTTTTAAAAAGAGCTTCTCAGTTAAAAGCAAACATGTGATGAAAAATATTAATGTTTTCTTTCAATTACCTTTGGCTTCTTAGGCTGACTTTTGTTGCTGAAAAGTTGGCTTTCAAGGGGTAACGTTTTAAAAAGAGTTTTTCAGTATAAAAGCAAAGATGTGTTAAAAAATGTTAATGTTTTTTTCAATTATCCTTGGCTTCTTAGGCTGATTTTTCTTGATGATATACTCGAAAACATTGAAAAACGCCGGTTAGAGACAGGTAATCAATGATTGGGCTTAATCAATTATTAGGTAACCGATTATTTTAATCGGAGTGGAAAAACCGATCCTAAAATGATATAAGAATTAGTTATTAAATATAGAACTATTTTCAAACAGTATTTCTTTGTAGACTTGTGATATTATATAACGTAATTTCATATTGGATAAAAATCAACATATTTTGCATATGTGCCTAATTTCATAGCGAGCCCTGATTTCATGTTTCGCCTCGAAGATTTGTAGTGTAAAAATAAAAGTTTACTGCCAATCTTTACTGCTTGTGTGCGTATATTATTTTTAAGATGCGGTCATTAAAAATAATAATTAATATGTAAATTGAAAATTTGCATACAGCATACATAGGGCTTTATGACTTATTTATATTCTTCCGTGAAAAACATGCGCGAATGTTACCTCCCATGGAGGCAAACGTGAAAGAGATTTTTTAAATTATATTTCGTCAAATTAATATTTTTAAGTAAATACATTTTAGAAAATCTTTGTAATTCAAGCAACAAAATTCTTTATTTGGGTAACACTAAATTATCTTATTTCCATTTCAAGAACGATTCACATATACTATTTTCTATATTGTAAATAGGTGTAAGAACTATTGACAGTAAATGTATTGAATCTAGGTTATGTTTCCGTTAATAATTCCCAAAACATAATTAGTGTAACAGTCTACTAGTTACACATATGCAATTCTGTATACACACATCCTTGCTGAAGCAGATATACTCCTCATCAATGTTTATTAGCAATAAAGTTGAAAAAAGATAATTGACTCGAACTGGCTATAAAGTGGCTGCTTTCATTAAAGAAGCCCATTAAACTGTTTTTCAATCGACTATTATCACCTCATACTATCCTTTTTGTCGTGCCTTCCAACACCGTAAACAAAGTACTTGGCGATTAATTAGAAACTTATTGATTATTGCTATATTCGCTTCTGTATGTCTGCAAATGTATAACTACAGCAAAAATGCAATTATATCTCTTTCATTGCGTAAAAGTAATTAAAATATGTCAAACATGAATATATTATTGCCGAATTTCAACAGTAGTTTTTTTAAGTTAGATAAGGTTTTTATATTCCCGGACTAGACATTTTTCAATTATAATATAATTTTTCATTATAGTGATTTATTATCATACATGCCTTAGTAACGACTTTGACAATTTACAAAACAATTGCAGCAGTATTAAATTTAATATCTGTCAGTTTGTGTTGTCACGTATCAAAATGCACAAACTTGAATATCGAGCAGTTGTAAAACTCTTGACAAAACAAAAAAGTCTCCAAAAATTATTCGTAAACAAATGTTAGCTGTATGTGTTGATGATTGTCCTTCAAAGTCGACTATCTGCGAATGGTCAAAATTATTTAAACATGGCCGAGAATCACTGGATGCTAACCCCGTCCAGGTTGGCCTGTTGACGTGATCACCGACGATGTTATTGAAAAAACCAAGTGTTTGGTACTGGAGGATGCAATATTAAAGAAGCGACAATTCTTGTTTCCTTTATTTTTTTTTCTGTTATTGGGTATTTCTATGGCCCGTACTATGAAAAAAATACTGGGAGATTGCTAACAGCTTTACTTTTTCAAATATACAGTTTTATTATTTTGTCAAAAAAATACAAAAAATTAATACATATGCCGTGGTATCTTGCATATTTATGAGATAATAGTAATAGCATTAAGACTTAATTTAAGTGTATAAAATATAAAAGAAACAATAATAATAAGTTTATTGTATTTCAAAAATTTTAACATGAGTATATTGGGTTGCATACATTTTATGTGAGAAAATGTAGACATAAAAATTGAATTTATATTTACAATTTAGATATTAAATAAGTACTAAAATAAAAGACGAGATAGAATTTAAGATATATATATTTCTTTTATAGAAAAGGGAAACAAGATGTATGGTTTGTGTATAATGAAAAATTCGATATGCACGAGAGAAATATAATTGAATAATTATGTAAACTTGAGAACGTGCATGAGGTAATAAAATTATGTTTCATAAGCTGTAGAGAGGTTTTGTACGGTTTTTGATGACCTACAAAATAAAAAGAAAATATAATGTAAACTTGGTTTGTAGTTTATTACAGATAGATATATCACCGTTAGAGAAGTCCTGGATAGAAGGAGGCGACGAAAAGGCAAACCAAATGGACCGTAGTAGTACGAGTAATCTTATTAAAAGGATACCTGTTATTTGCAATGTTTTTCCAATATTGCCGAGAGCTGGACATAAAACAAAAATAAGAATTGTGTTAGCTAATGGAAAGAGGAAATATGTGAAAAATAGTAATTATTACCTTCTTTACTATTTTTCACATATTTCCTCTATTCATAAACAAATATAAAGAAGATTTATATTAATACAAGTATACCTACGTTGGAGAAACGCTGGACAATTTATGGGAAACTTTTAAAGTATAAACAGACAATTCTCGGGGTGTTGACATTTTGAAGTGGGGAACTGTCAAAAGGACAACAAGTGCGTGTGTGTGTGTGCTGGAATCACTACGGCAACTTGAAAAGCCAGGAGCTCACTAAAGACGCAGGGTGACAATTTAAATGGTAGTTTCTGAAGATGGCGTTGAGAACGGTCACGTGTCTTTCCCGGGAATATAAATTGAAAACAAGAATCGACAAGATTCATTCATTGATTGATTCACATATTAGCTGGTTATATAAAACTTAAAATCGTAGGGTTAGATACACCACGATTCATATTGATTTCTTTTGTATTAGCGTGTTAATTTTATTTTCATTCAAGTTTCATTCATTTTTAATTTCTTTGTTTAATTGTTTTTTTTTGTAATTTTGTAAAAATAATGGAGATGCAAATGGCCGAATTTGAAAAGTTTTTCAATGATTCAAAGTAAGTTAGACACAAAGACTTATCAATGTGGCTATACGAGTATTGGAATATATCGTGCGAACGTATATTCAATATAACGTTTTGCAACAGGGATAATAAATATTTCCCTGAGATAGTAATAAGCATTCTTTAGTTTCAAGTTTAAAAGAGATAAAATAATTAATGGTGTTGAGTGTTAAGAGGATATAGCGTGCAAATGTATATTTTCTGGCACAGTATTTGGCATCATTAATAGT
This sequence comes from Amphimallon solstitiale, assembly GCA_963170755.1. Taxonomy (NCBI): domain Eukaryota; kingdom Metazoa; phylum Arthropoda; class Insecta; order Coleoptera; family Scarabaeidae; genus Amphimallon; species Amphimallon solstitiale. The sequence continues at coordinate 14,656,016 of OY720683.1, read as the reverse complement.
TACAATAAAATGTTGATTATGAATTAATGATTTAAGATTAGATTTGAAATAAGGAAAGTGTCTCTGGGTAGCGGACTCTGAGATGCTAGCTATAACACGTGCGAATGGTTATAGATAGTAATCAGATTCAAGCTTTTCTCCAAACATTGACCATTGCGAAATTCTAGGTTTCTAGGGCATTACGTGCGAATATAATGTATCTGGTGAAAATAGAACTAGCATAAAATGTAAATAATATACAAAAGTTAATTGGATTTATTTGTTGAGAAACAGGAAAATATTTTTAGTGTTCTATTTAATTAAGTATAAGAAAATATATTCGTCTCATAAAGAAACGTTACAACCTAGAACAAGGTACAAACGTTTTCTTATTATTATGTTTCTATTAAAATATATATAGTGAATACAGTATAGCGATGCTATATTTTTTATGTAATAAATATTAAATAAATTCGACAATTATGTTTTATATGATTTCTGGTCTTTCATTTTAAATAAGCTATAACCTTATCCCAATCTTTAGAAAAAAACAAGAGATTTGACGAGAGGAAGGAAATTCAGATACACTGAAGAATTCACGTATGCTTATAAAGTACGTGCTGTTAAGATATATATAAAATATACATTAAGGATAATAAAAATTATCATCATCTTTATTATTTATGTTGCTGGAACAGCACACAACATAATTTATTTGGCAAAGCCTAATATATGGCAATCATATTCCAAATAGTTATGTTGTCACAGCAATATGTTAACAAAATTTCTATCGAACACTATCAAACGATCTTTTATAAGATTTTCTTGAATGAACGACTTTAGGTAGATCTCGTTGCAAACCCCAGCAGTAGTCTGTCATCATATGTGAGTCCCACCTTCCCTGATAACGCTCTTCCATTGTCCGAAGATCCAAATGAAATCTTTCACTCTGCTCCTCACTAAAATCACCCAGATTTTTGGAAATCGGTCTAAATGCAAGTGCAGGAAGTGGATTTTTATGCTCATGTTGCACCCTAGCTGTTGCAAATTCGATAGCATGCACTCAATAAGCTCGACATGGTCGTCAGATTTCTTTTTGCCTAGGAAATTACTCAATAACCAAAACAAATGAATTCCAAGCTTTGGATTCGACTTCAGTCATTGAATTGATAAAATTAGGATCATTCACGAGTTGCCTAATCTGTCGCCCATCAAAAATACCAGCTTTCAATTTTTCTGTACTTAATCCTGGAAACTTGCATGAAAGAAAATTGAAACATTCGCCACTTTTGTCAAGCGCCTCCACAAACTGTTTCATTATGCCGAGTTTAATATGAAGTGGTGGAAGTATGATGCGGTCTCGGCTAACTAAAGGCACGTTTATGACATTTTTGTACCAACTTTTAGGTATTCTCGCAGTGGCCAAACTTTTTGTGACCAATGGTGTTGTTTGTCACGACTGTCCCAGAGACACATGAAACACGGGAACTTTGTGTACCCCCCTTGTTGACCTAAAAGAGAGTTAACCATTTTCAGATCAATACAAATCACCCAGTTCTTGATACTTAATTTTTTCCATAACCTTAGAAACATTTGAGTATTCTTCTTTTAAAGTAGTCGAATGTACAATAGGTGTGGATCCGTACTTGTTACCGTTATGAAGCATAACAGACTTTAAACTTCTTTTGCTGCTGTTTATAAAAAGACGCCAATCACTAGGTTGGTACTTCTTTAAACCCAATTATTGCAAAATACCACCAACATCGCAACAAAAGACTAAATCCTTCTCTTGAGCAAAATACGTTAACAGGTTTTTTTCTCGAGTACGATAAAATGTGATGTTGGTTTCCGGAGTAAGCAATTTTTTTTCTTTCAAACGAGATGCTAAAATTTGAGAAACTTCTTTCGGTAAATTCAGATCTCTTACTAAGTCATTTAGTTATTGTATTTCGTTCGGGTTCACAGAGATTTGGATCATCAGCAGATTTAGATGTGCTGGGTTGCACCTCTCGTGATTTTAATAGAGGTCGTTGAGCAGAAGATAAGTTAGGATATGACCATTTACTACGATATCCAGGGTTAATTCCGTTTATTTTCACAACGCAGAAGTAGCAGTCGTCATGATGGTTTTGAGGTTCACGCCAAATCATGGGTGTTACGAACATTATTGCATCTCCTTTTCCACTGGATCATAACCGTAGACATGCCACAGATTTCTGGCATACAATACGAAGAACCCATGGCTTGTCCTGATTACACAATTTTATTTAAAAGTATTGATGATCCGCAATTTTCACAAAATCCGATATAGGTTTTCGATACTTTTCAAATATATATTCACCACAAATATAGCAAAAACAATCTGGATTAAGCACACAACATCTTCTTGACGAAGCCATATCTAAAACAACAACAAAATATATTTTAGTGTGTAATAAAAAACGAAAATCTAAGTAAAAATATGTAGTAAATGAGGGTAGTTAGCTATAACTCAAAAACAAAAACTGTTAGGAAAAAATTGTTGCCGTATTTGAAACGTACGCGTCAATTTGAGATAGAAACAAAAAAAATCACAGGAAGCAAACAATTTTTCTTTTTTTGTTGACCAGTGAATTATCTACGTAAGGCTATTACGGTAACAGGTATTACGCAAGATTAATAATCGCCTAAGAGATTCTATTAAAGCGAAAAGTCGCGGAAAATTGAAGCAAGGTATCCTGTTGCTTCACGATAATGCACCAATCCACAAATCAAGATTTGCAAAATTTGCCGTTGTCGAATGTGGCTTCACAGAAATAGACCATCCACCTTGTACTCCAGATTTCGCTCCGTGCGACTATTTTTCCTAATCTCAAAATAACTCTATTGAGGGATATTTTGCAGACAAGCCAAAGGATTTTTTTTAAAATGGATTAGAAATGTTATTAAAACGATGTAAGACTCTCATCCAGAAACAATATTTAAGCTATATTGTAAAAAAAATATATTGTGATCAAAACTTTTTTTCAAGCTTAGTATGGAAATATAAAAACGACCCGTCGTATAACCGTCGACTGAATTTCATGTAGGAAAAATTGTTAACATATAATTTTACTGGAGACACTTGTGTCGTAATTTTTTTGAAGCTTGTATTGAAATTAGTCCATTATCACATTCAATTTCATATGAGCAAAGTCAATGTTCTAATATCCTGCAATAAACTCCTTTTTTAGTAAAAATAACAATTTTCAAGACAGTTCCTGAATTTGTAATTAATTTAACTGAGCCAAGGTTTACTACAGGGTTCAGTACTGGGACCGTTGTTGTTTATCATTTATGTGAATGGCATGCTTTTCAGCACTGATGTCTATAGAGTAAGATTGTATGAGGCTACGTGTCAATGATAGTGCGTCGGAGCTATTGTCAAGACGCAAAATCTATAGTTATCACATGCTACCACATAGAAACCATCATCGTCAAGCTTCTGACTGAACATATTGAATACGCATATCCATCGTTTGAATCGTGAGTTATGGTCTTAAGATCATAGAAAAATCCTAGAAAAAAACACTTCCAGTTTTTCTCGAATTTTCCATTTTTTTCCCTAGAAACTCTGCTTGTTACCAACATTTTAAAAAAAATCACCTAATCGATCCATCCGTTCTCAATTGATGCGCTTACTAACGTACAACATTTAATTTTTATTTATATAGAAATTATTCTATATTTACTAGTTTCTTGCCATCTGGGCATATCGCTTATTATTCCACTGCATATTGCGTTACAGTACAATCCTAGAGGACTGGATGAAGATCGAAAACATATAGTAAGAATAAAGTGGGCCCTAAGAGTGGTCCATGAGGCATACCTCTATTTGGACATGTAAATTCACGCATTCAGCTCTTGCTGACACCACTTATACCCCTCCCACCACTTGATTCCTAGCCTTACCATTTTATTTAATAAAGTTTATCATCTAAAAAGATATGCTGACAATGGAAAACAACGATATATGGCGGTCATCGCTTGTTGATTTTATCATTAACTGTGATTATATAGTTTACTAGCGATACACGGCGCGCGTTGCTACGCCAAAAAAAAAACAATCCTTATCGGCACCAAACTTCACAGGAACACTCTCCAGACAACGCTAGAGTTTTCCCGAGAACCCGCCTACACACATACATCCACTTTTAATCTAACCACGGAATAATCACAGATGATCCGATATCAATAAGATTAAATGATGGAAAATGTTTTTATTTATGGTCTATTCTAGAGTTTTCCTGAAAATTTCATCAAAATCGGTTCAGACTTGCTATTTTAATAACACAACTAATAACAAAAGTATGTCAAGACATCACCGTTTTGTTCCTTGTTAAATACATTTTTGAGTGTTGTTAATGTTATCTTTACTTTTATCATTCCTTGATTTTATATTTTACGCTGTAATTTTCGAAAAATGCAAAATATCATAGAATGTTCCATTTAAATAAACATAACTTTGATATGCACCTTCCCTTTCGAACACTCCGTATAGTTAAAAATAATTTTAGGTTGTACCCTGCATCTGAAAAAGCTTCTAGCGTTGTCCGTAGACATACCGTGTCGTATTTATACCACACTAATAAATGTATAAAGAAAACAAATGCCCTCAATTGCGTTGTTAATCTCAATAATAACTTTACTGTTGTTGTTAAATAGTCCCAATATATATTCTTATACATCGCATATTCCAGAAACTGCCGGCACAATCTACTCACAAAAGAGTCCGATACTACTGCAAAAATAATTCGTAAACTCGTCAAAACTTCGACGATTTCAATTTATTATGTATCGTAGCTACTATATTGCGACAACGACTTCAGAAACGCGTAGCGGAGAAATGGAAAAATAATTAAGGGTCGGTTCGTTTAAGAAAGAAGTGAACTTTCGGTCCGCTGCCCCTAAAACGGAGGGAGGTAAATATTTTAAGAAGTCTCTATTGTATTTGCGAGAGGTGAATAGAAAATTGAATCAATTGAGACGCATAATGACGCCCTAGCAAATCGCGTCGAGACGTCGTCGGGACGCCGCCGTTGAAGTGAAAACCTTTTTAGAAGTACTTTCAACGGGGAAACTTCGCGAAAATTAAAGTTTATTTCAAGTATAATAATTATGACGAAATTTATGAAGAAATTAAGTGCTGAACGTTTAAAGATATGAACATAGGAATGATATTGAATACATTTAGTGACCCTGTTCTAAAGAACAATAACAAACATAACAAATATACATATTGCTGTGGTTGCAAGAATTGTATTTATTTTGAATTAATGCAATGAATTCACTGAAAATTATTATATACTACCTACAAACCTATTCCTTAACAGCATATATTTTATAAGTTCTTATGAGTTCTTGCAGTATTTTCAGCTTCTTCGTTTTCTGGTGTCTTTCTTATTTAGTATAGTTTTGGGATAAGGTTATAAATTTTTAAAGAAAAGTCTAGGTTTTTATATAAAAATCATATTTATATTTTTTTTTATTAAAACATTAACCATAAATAGCATAGCTATACTGTATCTATGTTAATTTTTTTATAATATAAGTAATTAAAAGAAAACATTTCTACCCATCTTTTTGGTTATAATGTTTCTGTAAAGCTAATATATCTATAATGATAGTCATCAAATATTTATCCTGTTTTTAAATATAAAAGAAAACTTCGATTCCTGATAAGTAATTTGATAGTATTAAGCTGACTCTATTTTACCAAAAGCATACATTTTCACGTAGTGCCTTGGTAATCTAGAATTTTGTAATGGTAAATGCTCGGAAATTGGCCTATATTAATCACTAGCTGTAAACATTCGCACGTACTACTGCTAGCGTCTTAATACCTGCTCACCAAAAACATTCCTTTTCTTTATATATTATTTGGTTTGAAAATTTAAATCAAGAAATTTTTTTTAATACAATCATTAATGATGCCTAATAATGTGCTGAGAGTAAACATTCACACGTAGTACTCTCAGAGTATCCAACACCATTAATTATCCCTTCGTTGTTATTATAGATTAATGAATTATTATTACTAAACAGGATAATATTTGTCCAAATTAATAATGCTCAACGTCTTACCAAAAAGCAAACATTTTCACGTAGTACTTTTTAGAAACGCACAACACCACCAATTATTTCCTAAATTGAATTATTTATTTATTAACTTATTTTATTTCATCATTCAACTTTTCAAATTCTGTCTTATGCATATCCTACATTTTAAATAAACAGTAATATGAAAACTAAATTATTGAAAGAAAATTATTTTTTAAAAAATAACTAAATGAAAATTAAATCCTAAATCTTAATACAAATGAAATAATCGTGAGTCGAAATGTAGTGTATAAACCCGACACTCGCTTTTTCTATCCCCAAAATTTTTATTCTCTTTTCAAAATTCGCGTCTTAATACTTCGAAGTTCAAATTCAATCTCTTTTCAAGTCTATTCCTGTTTTCAAATATCTACCGAAACAATTGAATATCAGCCATCCGCAGCGCACCTCTTCTCAACTAATTTTTAAGTTGGCATTGAACGTATCGAAACGCCCGTGATGAAATCTCTTCTGTTCATTTTCTGCAAGTTGCCGCTTTTACACTAACACGCACATATTGTCTTTGACAGTTCACTCACTAATGTCGGCACTCCGGATTGTTTGTTTTGAAAAAGTGTTTCACCAACTTGCTATGTTTCTTCTACGGTAGGTATATTTTCTTTTCTTCTTAATACTGTCCCTCCTTGTACTTGTTTATATTCGTTACATATTTTCTTTTCCCATTCATGAAAATAATCCTTATCTTCCTTTTAGAAACATCTCGATTAGGAAAAACTGGAAACACACCGCAGACAAATGAAATCTTTCTTCCACACCTTGCATCACAAAGATCAGTCACGCCTGCTACGCTGTCTTTTGACTCTATCCAGGCTTTTTCCCACGGTAATACATTTATTTGCAAAAAAACTGTAAACAATATTGATACTATGTTTTTCTTTGCAGGTTTTCGAACTATACAAGATCATTCCCACAGTCTATTAAAGTTCCTGTGCCACACATACAAAAATTCATGAATGTATTCTTGTATTCATACAGTTATTGTTTACATAGAACATTGTCATCGAACATATCGTATTATAAATGTTCAACTCATATCCTTTTACTATTCATAAATATAAGTTCAAGGTATTTACTATATTTTAAATATGATTATTAAAAATCTTTCTTATAAATTTTCACATTATGCACGTTTAAATTTACATTTATTTATGTTGTTATATTTTCATCTCGTGCATATCTAATGTGACCCTGCTCATACAATTTTATAGCATTTAAATGAGTCACTCTCTTTATCGTTCCATCCCTCACCATTCTCTGTTATTAATTTTGAGTACCTTTTTGTTTTTAAATAATGGTCCATTACTTAAGACTTCCCGCAGTCTGACATCGAAATAAGCGGCAATATTAACGTTTTGGTTTCACAACACAGAAAGTAACATGTCTATTTTTGAAACTAAATACAGCTTTACTTTCAAACACATTGTCAGAATTTCATTTGGGAAAGGCCCGATAGACCGAAACATGTAATGAGAAGATAATAATTGTTATAAAATAAAAACATTGGCATAACAACGCCTTTGTTTTATTCACCAGTCATGACGACCTAAAAAACGCCAAAAAAACGAAAATTGTATTAATATACAAGGTCACTAAGAAGAAAACCCCTCATATACATAACTAATTGAATTTTCAAGCTCTTCGTGCTTGAATCCGTCTCTTTTGCTTCTGCTTACGACTTTATTACAATATCCTATAAAACACGAGCATTGCCATGATGCTTCTTATAATGCCCGATTTTTTGACGCGGCCACAATATACGTCTAATTTTGACTTTGGCACAAATTGTCATTGCGTCAGAAGTTAGATGATGTTTACTCGTTGCTATAAACTTAAAAAGTCTATTGAGACCTAATTGTCAATTTGAATGTCATTCTTGACATAACTAAATGTATCAATTGTGTGTAATTTTTTTGTATTTATTAAGCACCATTTTTATAATATAAAATACTCGTTTTCTGAGGCCAGTGCGTTTTAGCCTCCCGAATCTTATAAGGATTTTGTCGTGCCCAAATTATTTGGTTTTAAACGCTTTATAGCAACTGCTTCTTGAAATTTGGAACTGGTCGGCAAGCATATTTAAGCTTGTGGAGCCCTCGTTTTCAACCATCAAACAAATGTTTATGTTGGTCTCTTCTGTAACTGCAGATGGATTTCTAATTCGTTTCCTGTGGTAACAATTTACGCAACCCGTGCTCTTGAATTCATTGTAAATTCCAGACCTGTCGAAATACTTAAAACTGGCCGATCAGAATATGCTGCAGCCAAGTTGTTAACAATATCTCTGAAGGACATTCGTTGGATACATGCCGTAATAATTTCCACTCGTTCTGCAACTGCGTACATAGATATTTTTTTCGACAAGCGCTAGTGACATCTAGCATAAAATGTTTAAATGTTTACGATACTTTCATTTTGTCAGTCAATTTTGTGCGAATTAATTACAACTGAAAACGAAAAAATAATTAAAAAGAACAACTTCATGTCATTAAAACAATGTACAATTGGTAGAAAAATGTTTTATTTATTAAATGAAACGCAAATTTCTTTCAAATTTGATCCGTAACTAAAGTTAACATCGCCGGGTAGAATTTATAGCACGCAAATCCCTATGTTCCGCGTTAAAAAAAATTTACTGTATATAATGTCAATTTAAGTTTCTATTAAAAAAAAATTAATGATCTTTCTGAGACTAGAAAAGATTTCGATCATGTGGCATAGAAGTCCCAACTTTATTTTCAGAGCAAATAGTAACACGTACACATATTGATTCGTAAACAAGACAATATTCGCCAGTTAGTGCAGACATCGTGAAATACAATACTCGATACATCGGTTGTTGTGTCATCCCTGACCACCAACCTAGAAGAAAGCCCAGTCTATCTTTATCGGCAGATGCAATCCTATATATATATATATTTATTTCGTCTTTTCATTAGTTTTGTATTGATTGGTACTGGGATTTTCGATTAGTCGGAGTGTCTGTTCACATTTCTGTCTGTGGCCTGAGAAGGGTGGGAGAGTTTTAACACATACACACACCGAGATAAACACAAGCACAGAACACACAGACATATCAGCTCTGGGGGTCATTTCTTATTTATATAGCCTACGTATTTTCCGTAGATATATTGCCGGTTGTAGTGGATGGAATGATGTCATCCCACCCTCTCTCTGTACACGTTTTTCCATTATGCGTTATAAATACCGACGGATAACAAGGATTACGTCATGATTATGATAAATCCATATTTGTACAGATAGATTTTACACTACAAAATAATGCAGAACGTGTTAGGTTTTAAGTATGACAGAAATTAAACGGGCAAGAAATGAAGAAACCTTTGTAATACAGGCTAAATTTTGTATATTTAGAGCAACGTTTAAGAGCTGGTTTTTCCAACACCGATTAAAATACTCGGCTAACTATTTGTAGATTGATTATATCTAACAGGCGTTTTGAATGCCAATAAATACGCCGGTTATCTAAACAGTGTTTAGGGATTTATTTTACAAATTTGGCAACATATTAGCTAGTGCATTTGATCTAAAGTAGTATATTTTGTTTTCATAATATTGGCTCCATTTCCAATTTTTTCTACAGATTATCTTTATATATATAACCGTTGGTGCTCTGTTAGTTATTCAAGAACTAATTAATGGCTCAATCAATCTTCTTGATATTCTCAGACCATATTTATATCGTCAATAAATGCTATCAAAATATTCGATAGGTGGCGCTAAAGTCAAATTATTAACAATTTCTATATTCACGGACCAACATGACTCATATTCACAATATATGTTGGTTTACTTTATTCAGTAACTTTTTAATGGCATAACTAATCTTCTTCATATGCTCAGACCATATTTATATCGTCAATGCGTGTAAAGTAGTCTGTCAACACATTAGATAGGTCGCGCTGAAGTCAAGTTATTAACAAATTCTATATTTATGACTCAGCACCAACAATATGACTCATATTTACAACAGGTTGGTTTAGTGACAAAAAAGAAAATCTCAAAATTTGGACACGATTGGTGGCGCTGTGGTCGAATTATTAATATATTCTATATTTCTAAACAGAAATGATGCCTATCCTGCAAAAAATCATAAAAGTAGGAATAGTCTGTTGAAAAACAAAAGTCTGCATCTGTGTCTTAAGCTTAAGCAATCACATTCTAACCCTATAAGACATAAGATATTGCTCTTTCCAATACCAATAATTTAACTTGTACCAAATATCTGTTGGGTGAATGAAGTCATATACTTTTACTGAACTTCTTTCCACGTTTATCAATAGCCCAATTTCTTCTGGTTTTTCTGAGTTCCTGCAACACGTTTTTAGATCTCTCATATTATCTGTTCTTATCAACGAATCTCAAAATTGTTTAGCCTTCCTCCATTAATCATAAGGTCTTTGTTGTCCCTATCATTTTTTAATAACATCTTCTAATACTAACGTGAATAATTAAGGAAAAATAAAGTGTCTCTGTCATATCCCTCTTCTTATCGGGATTAGATTAATATTTGCGTTTAGTCTGTTAGTAGCCTCCTACTGTATATTCTCTGTTACTTTCTATTACTATACCTGTATATTCTCTGTTACTTCCATAATCGTGAAGCTATTCGACAGGTCTGCAGAGAATTAAATGGTCTGGGTTTCTTCAGAGAAGAAAGCGAAGAAGAAATGCAAAAGAAGTTCTATGTTGTACTCTTGTCTTTTCTCAATTATGTTACGAGTAGTTTGGAATCCAATAATGGGTGAAGACCTTGGCTTAAAATCTGAAACAAAATGCAAAAGGAAAAGTCCTTTACCACAAAAGTTAAAAATATATAAAAAAAATCTATACACGTATTTCGGCAACTAAGGTGTCATCTTCAATAGAAACCTGTAGAAAAGCATAAACAAATTTTGTCTAAGGGATAACACTCTTAGTGTTGTTCCACTGGTGATTTGGTGAAGAGCATATCTGCTAAGGTCGCCAAAAACACTACGTTTAACCCTCTTTTTGTGTTTTTCTAAAGGTTTCTGCTGACGATATCTTTGAAATTTTTGTGTTAAGGGACTTTTCCTTTTGCATATTGTTTCAGAGTAGTTTGTGGATTAATTGTTTTTTAGAACCTGCCTGTTCAGGAGATTAACAAACATCGAGTTGCGACATCAGTCCATTTGTTAGTATTTTGGTCAATTTTTAAACGTGATACTATTCTAAAACGGATAACATTTAGTCTTTAATTTGGCATGGATTCCTTTACTGCTGAAAAATATCTTTCTGACTTGACTAGTCTGCGTAATTTTCAGCAATATATTAAATATTCGTTTAGAAATGTATTAGACAACTTTAATTTTGTTTTGTACTTTTTGTATTTTTTTTTTGCAATTTTTTCCCCCATTAGATAACTATTAATATATTCGTGTATACAGAAGGAAGGAACTACACTTTAAATTTCGTCGAAAGCAAAGTCATTCTGAATGAAAAACAGCTAATAATGAAATTTAATTGTTTCCTAAAGATCACAAAAGAAATAAATACATCGTCTTATATACATAATTCAGTGTCATTCATATTTTTTTCTGTTTCCTTTACGTCGTCCTTTGTATTTAGGAGGTTCAGGTTTTTAAGTTGAACGACCCAATATGGTCGGAGCACAGGAGAAGACTAACGTAAGAAGAATTTTGTTTTAATCGCGGTATTCCAGGAAATCGAAATATCAGCATGCACTGTGACAAGGTTAACATTGAAATAAGATAATAAACAAAACAAACTGTAATCTGGACGTTAATTGCTGTGTCACAGAAAAACATTATTTTATAAATAAAAGATGTGATGTATTTATTATACGCGAAGTTTTAACTTGTATTTATTGCTAGTTTACTTTTAATACAAGGTGCTGCAAATTAAGAATAACGTATTTGAAACAAGTAAATTTTTAATTTTAGAAATCTAAATTAAAAATGTACCTACCTAATTAAAATTATTATCACTGCTAAAAACACAAAATTATAACTATAATTTTCGACACTGAGATAAGTTAATTTTAAAGAAACTTAAAATTTAGTATATCATCCATCGGACTGCCCATAGTACATATTCCATCTGTTACTTGATATAAGTCAGTACGATTTAGAGACTCTCACTCAGACATCCGCGTTGGCGCGGAGGTAGCGCAAGCGACTAGAGATAGGGAGGTCTTGGATTCGAATCATAGTCGTGGGTAGATTTTTAAAATTAAAAATTTACCGATTTATATAATTATCGGTGCTAAAAGCAGGAAATTATAATTAGTATTTGAAATCTATCTGTATTGAGTGTGCTTTAACAAGGAGTAAGGCTTTTTGCCATACGATGCAAAGTTTTGCATTTATATAACATGCAATACGACAGTATTAATTTAATATGTAAAAACATAAAATTATAAACAATAAGTAATTTCCGGAGATTTACTTAGTAGGATCTGCCTTAAGTTGAAATATTACAGATTTTTAATACCAATAACCTACTGCTTGGATTCTTCAAAACGGGAACAGGTACTAAGAAGTTTTAGTTAAATGATAGGTAGATTAATGCTATAACAAATATAACGCAATAATCCCCGGAAAAATTGTTGAACTTGTTGATTGGGGGGGGGGGGTTAAAATCGAATAAGTGTATGTTTAGTAGGGAGCGGAATCGAGCGAGCTAAACTACCACGGAGCCACAACCGTGAAAAGAAATAATGTAAACAACTGCGTGTTGTTTACATTATATCTGAATAGCACTAATTCATAGGGCGAACTGCAACATCTGTTTACGCTCGACAAGAGACCGAGAATCAGAGAAAAAAAGGGCAATAAAATAAGGAATTTATGAGGTAAAATTCTTTATACACGGGCGTAGATAACGGCGTCAGGAGTGTTTAAAATTTATTATATTTACGTTATATTTGCAAGAGAAATAAAATTTTCATTTATACCTTACGTTAGTTTCCTTGTTTCATTGTTTTAACTGTTAATTACGTACTTCGTAATTTTTGTAATAGTTCCTGCCGGTTCATTGAATCTACTTCTTCCTTTTATATCGACGTAAGTGTTAATTGGATTTTGTTAAGATTAAGATTAAAATTTTTAATTATCGTTTATTTAGATCTAGAACATTGTTTATGTTACTTTTTCAGATATGATATGGAAGAACGTCGAGAAATACATCGTGAAACAATGGCGAGTTGGATTGGGGGTCATACTGATTGTATGTCCATTGTCAGTGATTCCGATATTTATTGCAAAGTCTGTAAAATATCGTTACAGAATACCAAAAAATCGAACGTACAACGTCACTTAGCATCGCTAAAACATACACAGAAATTGGACCCGTTGAAAGCTGACAATTTTAACGAAGAACTCTGTGGCGGCTAATATCCCATTCAAGAAACTTGACAATCCCACTTTCAAAACATTTCTCCAAAAATATACTGGTCGACATGTTCCTGATGAATCCACCTTACGCAAATGTTATGTTTCTAAGTGTTTCACGAAAACAGTAGAATGCATTAGAAGACATCTTTCAAATCAGTACCTATGGATAAGTGCCGACGAAACTGTCGATATATTAGGACGCTGTGTGGTAAATATTGTAGCTGGTGTACTACATCCAACTATTCCATATAACGCATATGTAATAGCATCTAAAGTTATAAATACAGTTGATGCGGAAACAGTTGCTAAAACCATTGACGAGAATTTGCACAAAATGCTTCATTCGGACGACAGGTACAGGGAAAAAATACTTTTATTTGTTAGTGACAGTGCCGCATATATGTTGAAAACAGGCAGACTATTAAAGGAAACATATCCTTATATGCTGCATATTACTTGTGTAGCACATACTCTCCACAGAATCTGTGAATATATCAGAGACAACTATCCGGAAATTGATAGACTTGTAGACTTTTAAAAAAGTTTTCAGAAAAGCACCATCGAGAGTGGCCCTTTACAGGGAAAAACTTCCACCTTTGTCACTGTCACCCGCGCCAGTAATAACTAGATGGGGAACATGGCTGGAAGCTACTAGTTTTTATGCAGAGAATTTCGATAGTTTACAAAATTTCGTTACATGTTTAAATGACGATGCTCGAAGTATTTCTGAGTGCAAGGAACTAACACAAATCCCAAATTTAAAAAATCAGCTGTTATGCCTTCAGGAACACTTTGGAAATTTGCCTAAACTAATCACATATTTTGAAAATCGAAATCTCAAACTAAAAGATGGATTAACCACATTAGATGCGGCTATTAATAATTTCAAAAGTATTCCAAGTGACTTCGGATGTGGCCTTCGGCAAAAGTTAGACGCAGTTTTTGATAGAAATCCAGATTTAATAACATTGTGGCAATTGTGTATGGGGACAATGACACAAAATCAAACTGCTAAATACGCTGAAATAAAAGAATATTTCCAGTACGCACCTATAACTAGTTGCGATGTAGAAAGGACGTTTTCTATCTACAAGGATGTAATTCATTCAAAGAGAACAAATCTTACAGAAGAGAACCTTGAGAAAGTATTCCTGGTGAATATTAATACTCCTTTACTCGACTTGAACAACAAAATCAAGAAATAATAATATATTTTGTATTTTATGAGTTGTCATTATATTATATATTGTATAAATAACATTAAAACCTCTTTAAAAATACAACATTTCAATAGTGCGCCCATGAGCGATGAGTCATGGCTCGCTCGATTCCGCTCCCTAATGTTTAGGCAAGGTCAATAGGACTTCTTTTTCCCTTATAGGTCATTTGTAGTGTTGTATTTATCATATTTATATTTATAAAATTGCAACAAAATACAAAATAAAATTTTACCCAACATAAAATTCTCTCTCTCTCTCAAATAAAATTCGATGTAGCGTATGCATCCAGCAGAGGTTTCCACGTTGCCAAAATTTACAAATGTGTCGAAAAAATGAAATAGTTTCCTTGGTAGTAGCGGAAATGTGATTAGTAAGTAATATAAAATTACAAATGGCTGTCATCTAAAAAAAAATATTGAATAGTATACAACAGCTTTACTCCTAGTTTTTAATTAAACAGTTTGCGTCGTTATTATTTGTGTAGTTACATTAAATACACGTTTAAGTTAGACCTATACCTTTTGGTGGAACAGCATAAGTAATATCGGCTGTCCTATGCTTATTTGTTTACATGTTCACGTATACATATCCGATTTTATTGCAATTTTTTTAGATGACAGTCAATTTGTCATTTTGCTGCTGTTTACTAATTATATTGCCGCTTCTGCTAAGAAACCTAATTCATTTTTCAATATACAGTGTAAATTTCCAAACATCCTAGTGTGCGTTTTATTTTAATTTTTTCAATATACAGCACGTGTCAATTTTCATTAGCCATAGGCGATTAATTCATGCAATACGTGACAACATGGCACCCCACCTTTCCTCTTCAATGCGAGCGCGACCGATACAAGCTCAAGCTAGCAGTCATGCTGATCAAAGCCTTTTGGCCAAGGTCATTAACAATTTTAGTTTATCCCCCACCTGCAATGGCGCTAGTCTCATAGATATGTTTTATTTTGGAGTTTGGTGCACATGCTTATAGCACTTTAGTTGGCAGTAGTGCTATTCTATTAATTGACATCTGAGCGTGCATCTGAGTCATCAGACATCAATTGTTGGTTGTGTTTACGCCATTTAATCTTATTATTGAATTTAGTACATTAGTTCCGTGAATTATATATATTTATCTACGTTTATCTTGTATATATATTAGTTATTTTATAGTATTTTTGGTTTAAGGTGTATGTACATAGTTTTTATTTGTGCGTCTAATATTTCTGTATATAAATACAATTTTGTGTAAATAATTTTCAAATTTGATTGCGAGTTATACACTTTTGCATCATGGTAAACCAGTGTTGTGTGACAACTTGTACAAACACAAGTAAAGAGGTACCTATGCATCGTTTTCCGCACTTGGATCTTGAGGTATTTCTATATACTATTAACAAATATATCAAACTTATTTGAACTTTTTTCGTTGTTTTGAGCAGGTCTACAATATATGGATTCAAAGAATAAACAATTAAAAATTAAAAAAGTTAAATCCCGATCAGGTGCATAGGAATTATCGTGTGTGTCATGCACACTTTAGTGATTATTGCAAACTTCCACTTGAACATGCAGTTAATCGAAGAATTTTAAAGAATCGCAGCTTACCAACAATAAATTTACCAGGTATGTAATATATATTCACATTTTATGTTTAAGCTTAGTGCTCTGTCAGTAATTATTTAAAGTATCGAAAGTGTAGCGTAACAGATAGGGAAGCATGAAGACATAGCACATTGCAGAAACGAACTAATAACTTATATCAAGATTGTATTTTAAGAATCATTATATACTTGTTTATATTTGTTTTTTGTAACTAGTGAAATTGTTAAATTATTATAAATGTTATTGTTTTCTGTGTTAGGTTTTCAAGGATCTAATACTTACGAGGAATCATTACTACCATGGTCATCTCCAATCTACTCAGCCTTTACATCAAAGCTGTTTGAGGAAACAGCATCTAAGCATGTGACAGAAAATGTTGGTGCAGCCAGCACTTCTAAAGGTAGTATAATGTTTATGCAATTATTTTTCTTATATACATGTATGTATGTAATATTCTTTGCAGTGATAGCAACCGCTGCAATACAGACTCCTCCACATTCACCTCAGTCTGCTATACCTGAAACACCAAAATCACGAATGGGTAAGGTACAACTGAATAGTCTACAACTATTATATGACTTTTAAATTACACGGACATTAAGATTATTTCTTTGTTCTCAGATCTAAGGAAGAAAGTTCGTATTCTACAGACAGTTGGAGTGCGCAGGTGTAATCAACTGACACCAAAAGCAAGGAAATTATACAGACTCACAAAAACCTTTCGGGGCATAGCTAAACAATTATATAAAGAAAATTGTAGTAACAAAGAACGCTTGGAGAGAGCATCAGCGTTCTCGGAAACTGTAGATTTTATTAAAAGTACTGTGAACCAAACCACATATTCTTTTATAATGTCACAATTAAGGTTGCAAAAGAAAAAACCGAAGAGCAGAAGATATTCTTTAAAAGAAAGAATATTTGCTCTGACACTATACAAAAATGCTCCAAAGAATTATAAACTTCTAAGAAAAATTTTTGCTCTTCCAAGTAAATATACGTTAATGAAATTGTTGAGCCAAGTGCCTTTGGCATGTGGCATTAATGAGGAGATAATGAAGAGTTTGCAAGAACATGTTCAAAAACTCCATCCATATGATAGATACTGTACTATCATATTTGATGAGATATCATTAACACCAAATTTATCTTACACCCCACATTCTGATAGCTTTGAAGGTTTTGAAGATGTTGGAAATGAGAGGAGGAGAAAGTTTGCAGACCATAGTTTAGTTTTTATGGCCAGAGGAATTCGCAAGGCATGGAAACAACCACTTTGTTTTTATTTTGTTGAAAGTGCAATGAAAAAGTCCGATCTTGTTTCTAAAATAAAGGAAATTATCAGAGCCACTGTAAAGATTGGACTAGTACCAGTAGCAACTGTATGTGACCAGCATCAAACTAATATAGGAGCCTATAGTGAGTTGCTGAAACAAACAAATGAAGAGTGTTTACGAAACAATGTGGAAAATAGATACAATGGCTTTGTTGTCGATGAAATAGAGATTATACCTCTTTTTGATCCACCTCATTTACTTAAAGGGCTACGCAATAATATGTTGCATTATGATGTGAAATTTGTATGGAAGGCTGACAAAGAACAAACAGCGAGATGGGAAGATGTTGTGAAGCTCTATGAGTGTGACCATCCTGAACAAGATATCAAAATGTGCGAGAAGTTGACGGATAAACACGTATATGAAGATAAAATGAATAAAATGAAAGTTAAACTGGCAGCACAAGTCTTCAGTCAAAGAGTTAGTGCGCTAATGCGAAATTTACCAAGGCTAGGTATGTTGTTCTTATTGTATTATGTTGGACAGCATTCATATAAACATTTTTCAGGTGTTAATTTGTTATCGCACACTGCCGTGGATACTGCTGATTTTTTATTATTCGTAGACTATCTGTTTGATAGTGTTAATGGGGATAAATTTATTTCAACAAAAAAATTTAGATGTTCAATAACCTCTACAAGTCCACATATGAAGTTTTATGACGAAGCAATCACAGTTTTGAGCACTGTCAAATTTATTAACAAAAATGGAAATATCGTTGCCGTGCCTACCACGCAAAACTGGATTAGGACACTAAAAGGTATTAAGTACTTGTGGAGTAAAGTTAATACTGAGTGGAGTGCACTGGAGCACAAAACAAGTAAAAAGACTGTAGTGCAACATCCTCTAGTTTTTCTCAGCCCGAGGAACCTGAACCAAGACCCAGTGGAGAACTTTTTTGGGTGCATACGAAGTCATGGTGTCAGAAATGTCAACCCGTCATGTACGTCTTTCAGACAATCTTTCACTTCCCTTATAGTAACTAACTTCTTGTCAAAGCACTCTCCAGGGGCCAACTGTGAGCCAGATAATTGTGAAGAAGCTCTTGACACACTGACGGTTTTTTTGCAACCACATCAAAGGTTCAATAATCGTGACAAATCCAGTATCACGTTAAATACTGCTAATACAGTTACATATACAACCCCAGTAAGAGGATATATTTCTGGATTTGTAGCAAAAAAAATTATAACAGCAACCCATAGCTGCAAAACATGTAAACGTGAGTTACTTACGACGAGCAAACAGAGTCCGGAATATGAACTCATTAATATTAGAGCTTATACCTCTAAGTCATTGACGGCTCCAAACACGTCATTTATGCAATTATTTTCTAAATATATATATAACCTACGTTTGTATACTGATAAATATGCACATATGAAGGATATTAGATCGATTTTGTATACCGTATTTGATGTAAACGATTTTAATTATTTTACGTGTAAGGATCACAGTATATTTAGTATGTTTAAAAAGTATTTAGTTAGATTTTATCTATTTAATTTTGCCAGAAATATAAATTTATCCTTAAGAGGCCTAGACCAACATAAAAGAAAGGATTTATATGAGCCATTAAGGCTTATGGCATGCAGTAAGTATGGCAAAAAATACAAGAAAAAATAAAGATTATTATTATTATTATTGAAGTTTTATTTACCAAAGTAAGCTTTCTTGACTAATAATTTCGACATTTTAATTTATGTGTTATTCATGTCATATTACGACATGTATAACACATAAATTAAAATATAAAATAACTGAAATCAAAATAAATTTTGAAAATAAAGCCGCGCAAATTTAAAAATTGTTTAGTTCTTCCCCCACGCACAATGGCGCTGCAAGAGTCGAAAAAATTTACTATTGCCGTACCTTATCTATTTATGTATTTTATCTATGCTAGCAGTAGCTGTTGGACTATTGACTAGGGTGTTTGTACTGCGCTCAGAAATAATGTTTACGCATTGCAAGGATTTTTCTTTTTCCTTTCAGTAAATGCAGAGAATTATTAAGCTGCGTTCACGCTGCATGTCACAAACAAAAGCGTAATTCTAATAAAATTAAAAATCAGGGAAATAAAAAAGGATTCTGAAAATAATAATAAACTACTAGATCGCGGCGGCCATTTGATGATGACGGCTTTTATTGCAGACTAGATCGCAACGTGTTCGCAGCTAAACATTTAATGTAGAAGTGGGAAGATCGGAGAAAGTCCTTGTGACGTCGATTGTTATCGGGATTGGTGACGGATAGTAGGGGTGACACACGTTGCCACATATTATTTGTATACGTATAAATCGCATGTAAACATTGAATCCATATACCTAATGAAAATTGACACATACGGTATGTACATATATGTTCTTAATATTGAAGATACAGGATCGGTTAAATTAGAAATTTGAGGAGGAATTGATAGCATTTTCAGTTTTGATATTAATTGTCCATTTATGAAGGTATTTAAAAAAAAATTGAAAATACCCGAAATTTTCAGTTATCCATAACTTCGTAATCATGAAAGATAGAACAAAGCTAAAAATGGCACCTGGTAGTAATTTTTACGTAGAACTTAATGATATTAATTAAAAATTCATGGCCGACTTAATTATCAAAGTGACATAAACTTTGTTTTTAAATGCCAGTCACAGTTGGCCATGACGTCATTAACCCTTTAAGTGGCAGAGGTAGCTATAGCTACCACCTGTTATTAAAGTCGAAATTCCAGCATCGGCCCAGCTGATTTGATTTTACGCCTTCCACTTAATGCATTAAGTTACCCTGGCCTCTATTGCTACCACGCAGACAATATTTTCGCACGCATTTTGCCTTATTCGTGATGGCTAGTATCTATAGCTACCAGTGTCACTTAACGCGCCTTATGTTTCGTCGTTTACTGGTGTTTTTGGTTTTTTCGGCTTGTTTTTTCCTGTTATAGCGCACTTGATTTGCGAAATAAATTGGTAAGTTTTCCTACAATGTATACTAGCAAATTTAGTTTATTTTGCATGTTAAAATTTTCGCATATCTGGGAGAAATAAAATAAAATCGTATTAGTAGACCATAACGTAACCCCACTTACAAAAGAAAAACATGCTTCTTTCAACTTTTATCAATAAAATTTTATATATGTTTTTTGAGAATCCTATAGAACACTATATTACCTTTGAAACTATCGTCAAAGATTTTCTCTACAATTTTCGGCAAACTTGTTATAAACAAAAAAAAAACTGTTGCAGAATAATGGATAATAATAATTATGGCAAACCATTAACACAAGCTGAATTGGAACAGTTGGCCAACGAGCTGTGGGATGATGAAAACTCGTTTGATGAAGAAAACTTTTGTTATTCTGACTATGGAGGGGATTCTGATGCGGCAGATAATTTCATATTGTCAAGCGGACCTTCTACGTCAGGCATAAGTGGTACCAGAAATTCCAAGAAGGTTGCTCAAGAAAGTATATCTCACGATAAAACTGTATTGGAGGGTGAAGTTGAAGTAGACAATACATTTGATGATTCCGACGTCGACCCAACATTTGATCCTGATGATCTCATTCCTAATAAAAAACGCAAAGTATTCCAAATCTCCTCTAGTTCATCTTCAAGCATGAAGAGGACATAGGAATATCTGACAACATACCCAGTAAGACTCGGTCCCTATCACCTGATGACAGTTTTTCTTGGTCGAAACACGATCAACCTCCTTTGCACATGGCAAGTTTTCAGTTCACCGAAGCAACTAGAGTTCACAGTATTGATGTAGACCCAAATGATATTTCACCACTAACATATTTCAAATTGTTTTTCAATGAGAATCTTTGTGAAGAATTTATCACCCAATCAAACTTATATGCTACTCAAGGAAACACATCACTAGATTTAGGAACAAGTGAATTTTCGGCCTTTTTGGGAGTGCTCATTATAATGGGTTTCCACTGCTTGCCCACCATGAAGTCATATTGGTCCAATGATTGTAATTTTCGAGTAAGCCGAATAACAGATATATTTACACTCAAGAGATTTTTAAAAATACTTAGGTATTTACATATAAACGATAATTCTAAGATGGCAGTACGTGAAAGTCCAGAATTTGACAAGTTACCTATATAAAATTCGACCGCTTCTAAAGGATTTGAAGACTAAATTTTTTTCAGCATTTTTTCCATCAAGATATCTTTCAATTGATGAAAGCATGATAGGGTTCAAAGGCAGAACGTCACTAAAACAATATATGCCAATGGAGCCTATCAAGAGAGGATTCAAAGTGTGGGCAATTGCGTGTGCTGAGACGGGTTATCTACTTGACTTTGAGGTTTATGAAGGCAAAACTACCAAGTATCCAAATGCTGATATGTTGGGTGAAAGCGTCGTACTAAACCTAACTGAAAAATTTGCTGGAAAAGGCTACTGTATTTTCTTCGACAATTTTTTTTTCCACATTGCCATTATTTCAGAAATTGCTGGACAAACAAATTTTTGCATGTGGCACTATTCGGCAAACTAGGAAGCAATTCCCGAAAAAGTTTTTGTGTCTAGATAAAACTTTGAAGATGGGTGATTCAGACTCGATTTTTTCTGGAGATATAACCGTGTATAAATTGAAAGATAGTGGAGTAAAATGTGTAACAGTTGTTAGTAATATGCACGAATTTGAGAAGAAAACGGAAGTATTGCGTGCTGATAAAACTGGATCTCGACAAAAAGTACCCTGTCCTCAAGCTATTGCCGACTACAACTCGTACATGGGAGGAGTTGACCATTTCGATCAGCTCCATGCTACTTATACGGTGACTTGGAAGTCACGAAGATGGTGGATGAAGATATTTTTTTATTTGTTGGATGCAGCAATTGTTAACAGTTACATATTATATAAGGAAGATATGAAGAAAAAAATTCCCAATCAAAAACCTATGAGTCAGTTGCAATTTAGAAGTTCTCTCGCTAATGCTTTGATTTCCACTTATTCTTGCCGAAAACGCCCAGGACCACAAAAAAATGAAAACAAGTTTGATGATGCAGGACACCTTCCTATAAAGGGAACATACCGTCGTTGTGCAGGTTGCGCTAAACAAAAGAGACAAACACGCTCTAATATTATTTGTAAGAAATGTAATGTCGCCTTGTGCAAGTCATGTTTCGATCTTTTCCATTCGAAGTAGTTTTATTATTATTATATGAACAAAATAAAAATATTTTAAGTTCTTTGTAGTGCCTTAAAGTTAAGTTAAAATAAAGCTTGTACAAAAAAAATATTTGAAATTTGTTGTTTTTCTAAAGGAACCTTGGTAGCTATAGATACCACTATTTTTTCGTATTTTTTTAATGTTAGCATTTCTGTTTTTTTTTTTTAATATTTTTCCCGTGTTACAAGGACTACTTTTAACATGTAGGCATAATCAGAATTACAATAAACGAAAAAAAAAAGTTTTGCCACTTAAAGGGTTAAAATGCAATTTTTTTCTAATTTCAAACCAATTACAAAACGCTGTCTAATACAAACATCGGTGTCGACCATTTTGAAACTGTCTTCAATGCTGTCACTTGTTGACGCAGAAAGTTACTATTGCAGTGGATGTAGAAGAAAGTTTGAGAAATAGCGCCAAATTCAAATTTTTCTCTTAACTAACTAAAATAGGACGCATTAGATATTGACTGATCCTTGTATTTACAATCATTGCAGTTATCGTAGTTATATAGTTTGAAGTGTGCCTTTTCATATATTGGATTAGACAGTTATAACACATGCATACCTATATATGTATGCCGCATAAAGATAAAAGTTTATATAAGTAACCTTCTAAGTAAATTCTGCTAAAAAAAAACAAAAATTTTGCACACCACTGATGTCCTACAGAAACGTACATTACGTGGTTATTCGTAGTGGAAACACGTTTTCCGTTCGTGTTGACACTACAAAACTGGTAATTGGCTTCCGCACTCTGGACGTTAGTTGACTTTTTTTCTGAAAAAAATATGTACCACAATAAAGAGCGGCACAACGGAAAGTGCTAAATGCACCTTAAATGAGTAACTTACTTCTTCACATCGTTTTAGCACAAATGAGAACAGTAGGTGAGAACAAGCAGAGTTAACTTTTAGTTTTAAAAGCGGAATTTCGAGAAAAAAATAATGGATAGTTTACACAAGCTGTCTTGTATGTGAATGTATACAGACAGGGTTTCTGTTGAAACCTTTTACTGTGCTTTTACTAAGACTTGGAAGCGAGAAGCGAATGCCATAGTAGATGTTTCTTCGAAAATAATTCGAAAAGCGTACTAATAGATTTCGAAAATGATTGAAGAAGGCTTCTAAACGAATTCAAAAAACATTATAAAATGATCCTAAATGAATAACATGTCAACATCTGCTGCTATTTTTTTACGTTTATTCAAGTAATAATCAAGAACTGTCCCCTTTTGTAGCAAAGTTTTGGGTAAATAGTAATAATAATAACAATAATAATAATAGTAATAATAATAATAATAATAATAATAATAATAATAGAGGATGTAAGGAACAACTAATCATTGACTCCATGCTGACGGCCCATGCAAAATCACAGAAAGAAATCTATATACGACGTACTTAGATTACCAGAAACCTTTCGGTAGTGTCCCTCACTCATGGCTACTTGAAACTCTATCGCTCTATAAGTTAGATGAATATCTGATAACGTTTCTTAGAAACATCGTGAAGAAATCGAGCACGATCATAAAACTAGCCACCAATACCCAGACCATCGTGAATGAAAATATACCCGTTAAAAGGGGAATATTTCAGGAAGACGAGCTGAGACCCCTGTGGTTTTGTATGGCATTAACCCACTACGAAGGAAGAAAATGATATAAAATGAACATAGTCCATCTGAGGCACCTGATGTATACATGGGCGACATTAAGTTGTATGCCAGTACTGAGAAAGACCTAAGGCAACTGCCCAAAAAGACTAAGACCTTCAGTGATGATATAGGGATGAAATTCGGAATAGACAAATGGAGAACACATGCTGTGATTGGGGGTAGTTGGAGAAAAATGGAACCATTCGATGTGGTCAGAGAACAGCAAAGGATTGCGGGATTGGATCCGGATGAACTCTAAAAATATCTGGCCTTTGGACAGGCTAGGGGAATTGATCATGCTGAAAGTAAACATGTAATAACAACAGCGTAGAAGGAAAGGATAAAATCAATAATGAAGACAGAATTGTCAGCTGGCAATGAAGCCAAAGCCTTAAACACGTTTGCAATTTCATTATTGACATACAGCTTCGGCATACTTAAATGGACAGAAACTGAACTTTAGACAGAACAACCCGAACAATGACCACGAAGTATGGAATACATCATCCAAAGAGTACCATTGAAAGATTCCATCTGGCAAGGAAGCATGGTGGGAGAGGGATTCAGAACATCCGCAATCTCCACTGGGCACAAAAAAAGAAATTACATACTGCTGTGGTTACAACAATGCAACCACAACTGTAACATTGATAATAGAATAATTGTAGCATTGCCACACGTTGGGCATAGCCATATAAAATATATATGCTGTGGTTACAACAATGCAACCACAATTGTAACATTGATAATAGAATAATTGTAGCATTGCCCCACGTTGGGCGTCATAAAAATATATATACTGTAACCTTTACGTTACCAGAATTGCATAAATATTTTTCATGAATGCTGAGAATGCATTAAAGATTATTATATCTTTACCTATAAGTCTATTCCCTAACAGCATTTCAATTATTCCTGTGAGTTCTAGCAGTGATCTTTCTTCTTTTACTCTGGTGTGTCTCTTATTTAGTTTATATTTGGATAAGGTCAATAATAAAAATAAAGTTTAAATTTCATAAAAATATTTATAATTCTCTTTTAGAAAAACAGTAACAAAAACATTGTTATCATGTGGCTATATCTAGTATTTTTCTTTTACAATAAAAGAACATAAAAAAATATCATTTCTTTACACTGATATGAAAAAAAAATATTATCTTGCTATTTTTATTTTTAATATAACAATATTTATTGATTCAAAAAAAAATCTTTCCCATACGAAGCTAATTTTTATTTCAACAAAGACATACATTCGCACATAGTGCCTCTGATGATCTAAAACTTCGCAACGAGAATGTCTTGAAAATGACCCATACCAATCGCTAAATGCAATTATTCGCATATATTACATTTAACGGCTTGATGCTTGCCCATCAAGAACATCCCTGTTTATTCGTATTCATTTATTTGAAAATTTTGATTAAGACTGACTAAAATAATCGTTAATGTGCCTAATGATTCACTGAAAGCAAATATTTCCACACAGCACTTCCAGTGTCCTGAACACCATTAACTATCTTCCCACTATTACAAAAAAAATAATCCAATTTAACAAGACAATATTTATTTAAATTAATGATGCTCAACGCCTTGCTAAAAACAAATATTCTCACATAGTACTTTTAGAGTACGTCTTACACAATCAATTATTTAAAATTGAATATTCACCTCAAAAAAACTTACTTAAGTTCATCATACAATTTGTCGAATTCCATTTTATTCATGTCCTCCATTTTGAAAAATCTAATAATACAACATAGAAATGAAATTATTAAATGCAAAAATTTACTAACAATAATAAAACTAAAATTTAACTTGAATTCAAAAACAAAAACTTAATACATTGAAAACTAATAATGAATTTGTAGTAGTGTATAAAACCCCTACTCTCATTCTTTTTACTATCACAAAAGATCTCAAAATTTGTACGTCTAACAAATTCAAATGATAGGATTCATCTCCCTCTCCATTCATTTTCGCGGCCTTATATAATTTAAAACAAAAGATAGCTACTTATTCACAGCGCCACGAATGTATTGCCTCTCTCACTGCCATACATATATTACCTTTTCCCACTGATTAAAGTTATTCTTATCTTCTTTTTGTAGATACCTTTGTTGGATACAATCGGGAGCACGTTATGTACCACCGAAATTGTCTTCATGAAAACTGTATTACAAAGAGTACTCGCATCCACCGCACTGCTTCCCCGCTGTATCCAATTTTTCTCTGCTTCTAGTATGTCGATTTGCAGATAATTACAAACAATATTAATGCTATTTCTTCTTTGCAGGTTTTTTAAAAACTACACATGATTTGCTCTGCTATCTTTGAAGCCCTTTATGCATACAAAACTTCTTAAATGTATTTTTGACTTCTGCATTTATCAACACATAACACTTATCGATGTGTCGTCTCGAATAAAGAGTACTTTTCCGTATATATCCTTTTAATATTTTTAGATATAAGAATCAGGTATTTACTACACGTTTAAATATGACCATAAAACTCTTTCATGAATTGAGATTATTGTACATGTCCGAGACTACATTTTATACATTTGAATTTGTGTTTTCGTCTCGGGCATGCCGAATGTGGCCTCGCTCATACAATTTAATGGCATTCAAATGATTCATTCTTTTTATTGTTCCGTCATTTAACATAACTCTCTCTCTATTATTTACTATTAGTACATTTTTATTTTTGAGCAGTGGTCCATTTCTTAAAATGTTTAGTGCCACTCTAACGCCTTGTGAGAAATTTGGCTCTGTTTTTCTATATTCAAGCCATACCTTGTGCTTGTCTTTTCTATAAAAATATAGAATTCATATATTTATTTGTTTTGTTTGTTTTTATTCCTAAATTCTTAATATTTAAACGTAATTTATATATACATACATTTTCTTAATGACATTGCCCCTTAAAGGTTAGGCAACCCATTTTTACTTGTTGTAATACTTTTAACCTATGCTTATTATATCAGTATTTTCGTTTTAAACGAAAAATTAATGTTCTTATTCTATAACTTAACTATTTACAAAATTTTATAATTCTTAAAATATAAAGATCACGGCAATACGTACTTCAAGGAAAAAGATCAGCACAGTACTTTACACCACTACACCGTGCAGAACAATTATAAAGGGTCACCGCTCAAAGTAGAAGACCTGGAAAACAAAATTGAAACTGAACAGCAGATAATAGAAAGATGGAGGGATAAACTACTACACGGAAGATTCCCAGTGCAAATTCATATGGACGAGATAGATGCGGCCGCTTCTGTGGAGTGGATTAAAACCGGCACAATATACGCTGAAATGGAAGGATTAATGTTCGCGATCCAAGATCAGGTTGTCGCTACCAAATACTACCGCAAACACATCCTCAAAGAAGTCATAGATGATAAATGCAGACTTTGAATGCAAAAAGGCGAAATCATAGACCACCTTGTTAGTGCATGCCATATACTAGCGCCGATGGACTATACGACAAGGCATAGTATGGTAGTAAAAATTGTGGCTGTTCCTGGTGCTGCCAATCTAACAAAAAAAAACCATCAAGAGAAAATCAGTAAATGCTTACCACTAGTCATAGAACTAAAAACCATGTGGAAGCACGACGTAGTCACTATTAAACCCGTCATAATTGAAGCAACAGGAGAAATACCCAATACCATACACCAATCTCTAAAGAAACTACGCATCATGGAGGCATCTACAAATTAATGCAGAAGGCAGTGATATTACAAACCTGTGCAATAATAAGGAATATGACAAGCAACATCTAAACTAACACTCGAATCTATCCTCTCATAGCAAAACTGCAACCCGATCATTTAATTAATAATAATAACCTCCCCAAGGTTGAAGAGTGAATAACTCGATAATAATAATAATTTATTATCCAACAGTATTAGTTACTTGTTACATGATAATGCAAAGAAATAGAAAGGAGTGCACAATAAAAAAAATTATTATAATGTTATACATTAGTCTATGTAAACAAAAACACTAAAACACCTTTACAACACTAAAGCAGAAAAAACTAAATACGTATTTCGACAACTATGTTGTCATCTTCAGAAGCACTGATAAAAATCGCGTTGTCTATACACCCTAGCTTATACAGAACAACACTAGTGTGAATTTCTTTCTTACCCAAGAAATTATTTTTTAATTACATATTTAACCTTCTCCCTTTGTTATCATTTCCTTTATTTCGTCTTTTAATCTCCCATCTTCGTATTTCTTTATGTACCTATTATTATTTCTTTTTGTTACTGTATTATTAACACTTACAAATATCAAATATGCAATTTAAAAAGTAATCTTTATACCGGAAATTTGTTATACTTACCATAAAACAAGTTCATGTAATCTACATTATAAAACATAATGTACTTCATTTATGCTATAAACAAAATACTATATTAACTGTACAATAAAACGTTATTTTTTTATTAATTCAAAAGGACTTTATTAAAAGAAATATTAACAATGGCAGTAAAAAATTTAAATTAGTACACATACAAAAGCTAGCGATAGAAAAAAGGAAAGAAATTAATTAAAGCACCCAGCAAGACGGAATGAAAATTTATTAGGACCGGATTTTTTCTGTCACTTATCCCAATGTTTAGCAGTTTGAAAAAAATAATTAATGTTCCAGTATGAATAGACAGACCGAAGAATCAAATAGATTATGCGGTAAGGATTTAATTAAATGTTGTTTTATTTGAACGATATTTTGGAGTGTGTTCGTAAAGTCAGGTGAGAGGTAAGGTAAGAGTAATAGAAGGTAACGATGGTCACTTATACTTTTAATCTACTTACACGAACGGGTAGGGTAGAGTGTGAACGTACTCAGTGAACTGTCACATAATCATACATAACCTACGTATGTAGTTTGACAATTGTCAATAATGTTTTCTGTAATCGTAAGAAATATATTGTAAATGGAGAAAAAAAATAAAATAGTAGTGGCTGCAATAACTGCTGTAAAATATTATATTGACGTTGTAACAAACATATGTGATGATGAAGAGGATACCAATATACCCGCCCGAATTGAAAATTATGTGGACAAAATTATACCTAACTTTGCTAACGAGCAATTTAGCAAGCATTTTCGCATGAATCTATCTACGTTTGAACAACTATTACCTCTGATATCTCGCTCCATACATACGACACATACATATTGGACGACCATCAATTGCCATTGAAAAGCAATTATTGAGTGTATTGTGGATTTTAGCAACGCCAGATTCATACAGGTGATTTTTCCAGAACTTTATGCAACATAAGTAAAGTTTACTTACAATTTATTGGTACGTTTATGGCAATTGTTTCAGATCTGTAGGTGAAAGATTCAACCTGAATAAATCTTCATTATCAGAAGATTGTGTTAGAATAATTAATGCACTCAATAAAATTGCTAAGACTGTTATCTGTTGTCCAAGAGAGGAAGGAATGGAAACAACAATAAATGCCTTCCGAAATATTGCAAGGATGGATAATGTTGTGGGAGCGATAGATGGAACATTTATTCCTATAAAAGCACCACATAACGACCCTGAAGTTTATAAGACAAGAAAATTAATATATGCCATTACTTTGCAGGCAGTCTGCAATGCAAATTTAAAATTAACTGATTGCTTTGTGTGTTACCCTGGGTCAGTCAGTGACACCAGAATTTTCCGTAATTCTGGTCTGTATAAAGAAATACTGCAAAATGAAAGAAAATACTTTCCCGACTGCCGAATGTATATAATTGGAGACAAAGCCTATCCATTATTAGGATGGTGTATTCCTCCATATATTGACCGTGGTAACTTGACTGCGAATCAGTTAAATTTTAACAGAACATTATCAAGAACAAGACAGGTGACTGAAAGAGTCTTTGCTTTATTATTTGGTAGATTTCGGCGTTTAAAGTTCTTAGACATGAATAAAACTGAGCTAATACCAGCAACTGTAATGGCCTGCTGTGTGTTACATAATATTTGCTTAGACAATGAAATAAATCTACAAGAATTTATGGCTGAAGGAAATGTTGATGGGAATGATGCTGTAGAAGCTCAAAATTATGGAAATCTTGATGAACAAACTAGAAATGGTAATATTAAGAGAAATGAATTGTGCAGGAGTTTTACTAGACAATAAACATTTTTCTTGTTTTAAAATAGTTTTTTATTTTGTGTTCAAATATATCAATAAAATTGTTAAAATTGGCATAGTTTTCTTCCTATAGAAATTATGAATTAAAATTAAAAGTATTCTAACAAAATAAAAGCAATTCTAATTTAACAAAAAAAGTATTAAAGTTTATCTATTAATTTTTGGAACATTGATTCAAATGATTCATTTATTTCAGTTAACATTTTTATTTTTTCTTTGTGTCTTCTCTCTGTATCACTTTCTCTTTTTTTTTTCTTGAGCATATCTCTGTTATTTCAGTCGTGTGTGTTTCACCTACAACAAATGTTCTTTAAATTGTATACACATGTAAGTATTACAGATGCACCTTTACCTTCTGCATCAGTGGTAGTATCACTTTCAAGTGCATCACTTCCTGAAGTGTCCCTGATAGCTAGAGGTGTAACATTTGGTTTTTCACCTAAAATATCTTCCAAAACATCATCATACTCAAAATGTATAGGCGCTGCTCCACTTCGTTTTTTATTGTCTTTCCATTTCATGTACCTCATTTTTAAATACTTTGTTCTATCTTTGACTTGCTGTCTTGTAAAAATAAAACCTTTTATCTTCAAATCATCAGATATTTGCTGATAAACTTGATCATTTCTTTTTGAAGTACATTGTAAATCATTATAATGTGTTTGAAATAATTGCAATAATGCTAAGGTTTCCTTTTTTCCCCATTTGCAGTGTACATTCTGGCTATCTTGGTGTTCTTGTCTCGCATTATATAAAATATTTCTGTGAATTTCTGTTCCACTTGGAAACCAAAAATCTGGCATATTTCTTTACTTATTGGAATCATACTTATTTCATTTGCTAACAAAACGGACAACGTGCATATGGTATGTTATTAATCTTAAAAATTATTAAAAAAAACTTACTGGTTTTATTTCTTATTAAAATATTATTTTCCACAGCTACAATCTCATTATTTGGATCTCGTACTATATCATGGGAACACGTTGTTATTTCGTCCATTTTTCGTTTGTGTTTGCATATGTTCTTATAATTATATTTATATTACGACACGAGCTTATTCCGATGATTGTTTCGTGGATTTCATCTGGTTTGAAAACATAACCTTATTGCATAATTTCGTATCTGGGTACGATTTGCGCAAGCGCTACCCTGTTTACCGCACTCCAAACCGAGTTAAAAAAGGAACATCCTGGTATACCACTTCCGCGTTCGTAAATGTCGATAATTGGGAACATATTTGATTTTACGAACGGGTAAGGTAAACTTTGGATACTCCACGGATAACGCGAGGAGCTTTTACGAACGCACTCTTAAATTCGTGGTGTGTTGATTTGATTTACATAGTTTTATAATGAAGAATATTGTGTTTAGTGTTTTTATATACCTATATAATATTATACTTATATGTTCTTCTAGTCTGATTATAATTGTTTGGTTATTTTTTTGATGATATTTTGTATAAACAATCTTTTAAAATGAAATATGTTGCCGTCGGAAATATAAAATAAATTATTGATGTATTAAAATGTTTTGCACTTAATATACAGTCATCATATACCTCAAACACATGCATATATGCATATACGTTTTACGTATAAAGGTATATATGTAAGTCACAGTAATTATTCATCATATGTCCCCATATACATATCTAGCGAATTAGTAAAGTTGTAATGAAGGTTTTTATGGCATATTGCATACAGTTGGAAAGAGAATACATCAGAGAAGCTTTTAAAAGAATTAGAAGATCACGATCGCTATTAGTTATCTTTTTTATTGCAATGTAAAGTTGAGTCTAAATTCTATTTTTACCTCTTCCAAAAGCTTGTGAGTTAATAAAATGAAAACTACATCTTATTCGTAAGTAAGTTTGAATTTGATTGAACCACACAACTGTATACATTGCTGCACATGCCGAATTTTGGAATTTTTCAAAATAAAAATTTAAAAGTTCAAAAACGTGTGTGACTAATACTGGACCTTAAGAGACAGCAAATGACCCCTTCTACCTTCCAATTTAATTTGGCAAACAATACACCAAACACCCTGTAATACGTATAAAAAAGTAAAAGTGACATTTAACATTAAAATATCAAATCACCATAATGTTGGGACAAAGTGTCTGCAGAGTTTATGTTATCTTCAAGTGCTTGTCTTAATTTATACCGTTCCTTTAAACAGAATTCTCCTTTCTTGAGAAACACCATAATAAATATGAATCTGCGAAAATTATATGTCTGAGCAATTTATGTAACTTTGCAAAATATGCATGAAACATGCACATAATACAATTTCGCCTCTCCATATATACACAATATACATGCACATAGTTCACGAAATCAATCAATACATGAAACTTCAGTACAAAATACGCATCTGTTCGGTTTTCACTGAATGGAACAAAATATATACACTTGTTACCCTTAACAACCCAATTGATCAACCAATTGTTACAGAGAACAGATATGAGCAAGCCGTCAACGTGATATTACAGTTTACATTACGCGTCTCTAAAATCAACATTAATTTCGATTTTAAGAATTTCCTCTTTAATACAGTCAAAGTTTCCAAAACTGTTTGTATATTTTAAGAAAAATTTTTCATTGAAATTGAAAAAGAGAAATATTTCGTGTTTAGATATTTATTGTTTAAATACGTACACTGGCTTGCAATAAAATCCGGTACACCTAGTTTTAGCTATATTAAATTTACCTTTTTCAATTCAATTCAATTCAATTCAATCTTTATTGGTGTTCTGTACAATGTACTTACACAAGTCATTCTAACTATCTATACATATATATATATATAAGGACAAAAGAAAAGAAAAAGTATTACACTGGACAATAACAAATAACAGATAATCACCAACTTACAAACTAAAATCTTTTACATTAAGTTTACAAGTAAAAGGCTCTTGCAAACAGGAACTGTTTCACCCTCGATTTAAACTGTTTCACAGGTAAAGACTTAATTTCTGCGGGCAACTTGTTCAAGAATTTTATACCTAAATACCCAGCACATTTCTGGCTTTTCGATAGTCTGCAAAATTTCTGAACACTTTCAGTTTTATTTCGCGTATCATACCCGTGATTATCCGAGTGAATTGACACGTCGGAAATATTGGCCTTTATGTACAATACTCCAGTATGTATAGGGCAGGTAGTGTTAATATTTTTAATTGAATAAAAGAGCCCCTGCAGTCCTCCCTGTACTGGTCACCGGCCACTATGCGAACTGCCTTTCTTTGGAGAGCAAAGACTCTCACTCATGTAGCAGCGCTACCCCATGATAATAGAGAATATGTCATTAGTGAATGACAAAGTAAGCCCGACTTATCAATGTAGTGTCATCCGCATAAAGGATTAGTATCGAATCCGTGACATTGAGTGAGAAATCGTTCGTATATATCAGAAACAATAAGGGTCCCAAAATAGAACCCTGAGGAATAACCATGGTGATATATTGTTTGTTAGACAGTTCATTATTACAGAGAACCTGTTGGCTACGATCTTCTAAATATGACGTTATCAGCTTAATACTGCTCAAATCAAAGTTATAGTGTCGCAGCTTATGAATCAACAAATTATGAGGGACACAATCAAATGCCTTAGATAAATCATAAAAGGTACCCAACAGGTATTCCTCCTTTTCAAAGCATTCAACGATCTCCCGCACAAAATCAAAGACTGCGGTTTTTGTACTAATATTCTGCCTAAATCCATATTGATGTTCAGAGAATAGATTATTATTTTCGAAGTAGCTGTATATTTTACTTCTTAAAATTTTTTCAAAAACCTTGGATATTATAGGTAGAAGTGATATGGGTCTAAACTTAAAGATCTCTTTTGGATCTCCTTTCTTAAAGATAGGGATAACAATAGCTACTTTCAAAGCTTCTGGAAATATTCCTTCTGTTATAGAAAGGTTAAATAATTTTGTTAACGGTATGATTAAAAGATCTTTTATGCATTTAATAACTGGTACTGTAAATCCGTAAATATCCTTACTATGCGTTGCTTTAAGAGAGTTAATCGTATCTCTCACTTCTACTGGACTAACTAAATCTACTGAAAAACAGCAACCTTCGCAACTAATTTTACTAAGGTAAGTATCTATATCTACACTTTCGTTAGCTACGTTAGCTGCTATACCTCTAGGATAATTAATAAGGAAGTCGTTTACTTCGTCTGCATCAAAGTCTGCTGCAACAGTACTGTTATTTTTTCTGTAGCTATTTACAACTTTCCACATGACTCTACTCGAATAATTGGATTCACTAATGATGCGATCGTTCATTGAAATCTTGGCATGTTTTATATTTTGTCTATATTTTTTGCGATATTCATTACGATAAGTTTTCATCACATCAGAATTAGTTGCATCACAAATATCGCACAACAATCTTAGATTTTCGCGCATAACTCTTAGTTCCGCATTAAACCAACTATTATTAACCTTAATTCCATCATTACGACACGTTTTTTCAGGAAATGAATCATTAAAGGTGCATACCAAAGCATTCATGAATATCTCAAACTTCTCATTAGCATTAGAATTATTTTAGTACCTTTCTGGTGACATTTCTGATTTGACATTACTGAACTCTAATCAATCAAAATTGATCAAAATGCTAAAATTATCTGAATGTGGTAAAGTATTAATATTATCAAAATTAGAATAAGGATGGTCCATAAGAAATGTAGCTAGAAGATTTAATATAAATAAATGTACGGTTTTTAATGTTAAGAAAAAATTGGGAATAAAGTGGAGTGTCAAAAGGAAAGAAGATTCAGAGTGGCCGAAAAATTTAAATCGGCAACAAGATGAATTTTTGTTAGATTATTTAAGAGAAAATCCATTCAAAACAGCAAGAGATGCTGTAGTTCACACAGATTTTCCAAGATCTTGGTCAACAGCATGTCGCAGAATTAGCACTTCCGAATTAAAAAATTATGCATGTGTCAAAAGTTAGTATTATCTCCCAGAGTCTTATTTTCATTAAATTATATGCTTCGCGAACAGATTTTTGGGATAGTGAAGTATTTTTGGACGAAAAAAATTCCAGTCAAGCCACGATGATCACGTGAATGTGTACCGCCCAAGAAACACAAGGTGTGATGAAAGATTTGTGTCTCCGTCAAATAGATCGTGAAGATTTCTGCTAACGTCTGGGCATGGATGTGTGCACAAGGTACGGGAGTTTCATATCAAATTAAAGACCGTTTAATCTGAGAATCATATCTACACAGACTAATTCACCGAGAACAAAGCTTACGGACCTTCAAATGTTTGTGGAGTATAATGTTAATTGCTTTCACACCAATCAAGTAGCTTGAATGCTTTTGACAATAGTATGCCGGTCTTCTACAATCATGTTCCGAATAAGAGCAATATTTTTTCTGTAACTGCTCTAAGCCAAAAACTTGTTCATTGGCGAATGATTTATTGGCGAAAGCAGCACTTTAAACTAATGTAACTTACAAACAATCAGGTATATTGACAAGTGTCACTACAAATAAACTTGTAAACAAGTGATTGAAATTGTCATACAAAATTTGTCGCAATATATCATCGCCTACTAGATAGGCTCAGCGGAAAAAGAACATCCCTCGTAAATACAGAGAAAATTAGTGAACTGTGGTGTAATATAAACTCATAGGATTATATTGCGTTCGAGTGATTTCATGTATTATATTGTGTAAATTTAATAAAAATAAATTTATATCAATAGTAAAATCTACAGTAGAAAGCAAAAAAAAGTAGACAAAAATACAGATTTCTGTCATAGACTTTCTAAAAATGATTAGTGTAATAGCGCCTTCAAAGTTACTTGTCAATATTTGGTTATCTTTCAAAATTGACAACCTTAAACTTGATATTAAGCTTATTATAAAGATGCCTTCCATAAATGAAGATATTAAATGTTATTACACATTTAAGTAACGGTTTCAAAAAGAGATAATATAAATAAAAGCACAGCTTTTAGAAGTATTAAAATATGGCGAGATCACCATAGAATTTGTATAATTTCTGGTTCTGACTGCAAAAAAATATCAACAGCCGAGCAAGACCGCCATATCGTCACCCTAATTAGCAAACCTCGTAACTCCCAAATGACAAAATTTGTAGGAAACAAATAAATTTATCTATCTTTACAGTTTTTTTCAACAAGGACAGTCTCTATTCATATGTATAACTGTAAGTAGCTACTTTATCAGTTATATCAATATTTTTAAAGATTCATACAATACTTCGGTGTTACAATGGAGTTACGAGGTTTTTCCATTAAATCCCAAAGTATCTGGAGTTACGAGGTCACGAGATCATTACAAAAAGGTGAAAAAAATAAAAGAAATAGTTTTGTTGATGATCAGTGTTTACTTATTTGAAATTAAACAGAAAGGTACTTCAAGAAAATATACAAAAAATATATATTACTTAGAACTAGCATTAATTCACTTAAAATTAAACATGTAACTAAGCACTCGACAACAAACTGCACTACGAGTAAACTCAAAATGAATTACGTAAAGTATACTATGAAAACCAATATTTTAAAGATGCTGTAAGTTATCATAGAATGCGTGGTAATCAGACAGCATAGTGGTTTTTAATGCCTGGAGATGTTCAAACTTTTCTTGTTTAATTTTCAATTTTTCTTGATAGAGTTGTGGTATCTCATTAAATGGTATGCCTAAAGGTACCTTTTTGTTACCTCTAATTGGGAGAGGCTGCCAGTCCTCAGTGTGGCGAAGCTTAAATTCAAGTGTACCATTTGGGTTATAACGTAGTTCACGCAAGTCAGTTACAGTAGGATCTCCTGATCTTTTTCCTGGCCTAATAGAAGGTATAGACTGCACGCTGCTAAAATTTCGGAAAAAACTGTACTCTAAATATTTTACTTGATATGGTTCTGGTCGTTTACGAGCTTTTTGAACATGTGACACGTAATCTGCAGGCACATTTATAATTTTATTTCGTAGTTGCCGTTCTATGCAAGAGTGCATGGAATCAGCTTCCATTTGTGTGTGGCCACGCTCTAAATATTTCTGGACAACACGCACTCTGTGATGGACGGCAAAGTTAAGTAAGGCACTGGACAGAATTGCATTGCGGTTTTGGCCAGTACAGCCATCGCTGTAAAAAATTAGTTCTTGTCCAGATTGAAGATGTGGCAGCTGGGTTTCTGCAAAGTAGCAAAGTATTGTAGAAAATTCATTTGCACCCACCGTTCCTTCTATTTCGCTCCATAAGAAGCAATATCCAGCATGTGTATTAACATCGAAAATAGTGAAGTTGTGTACAGCTAACTTTGTTTTATAATACAAGCTGGAGACGTTTGATTTTAGGCACAAAAGAACTGCCTGCAAGTCCATAGTATACACTTTGTTGTTCTCACTGCTTTTATCCTGGTCCTTCTCCTCTCTGGCTTCTTTTTTCTTCTCTTGATGCTTTGTGTATTCTTCTTCTAAAATATTATTCGCATTTTTAGCCACACATAAGTCACATTCGTCCTTCTTTCTTTGAAATAGACTCAAATTCATGTCGTTGAAATAGTGGTCAAAATAAGTAATAGAAAATGGCTCGACATTCCTTGGATGACACCAATATTTACTGTACAGTTCATACAACTGTTGTTTGGACTGCCATTGTGGTTCGAGATATAATTTCTGAGATGTTGATCTGCAATAATGTGACTCCATCTTTGGCAGAGTTTCAAAAAATAGTTTAAGGGAATCTATTCTTGTAACATCCAATCTTCTCCTTTTCTTTTGACTTGGGTCTTCATTTTTCCGGTTTGTCTCAGTTTCTATAGCTTCGTCATCATCAGCCGTAGTGTGTAAACCAAGTTCTGTTTTATCTTCTTTCTGTCAAGTTTCCAGGAACGTGCTGTCCATTCTCCTATTCCCAGTGAATTAAGAAACATTCTTTTGCACACCTTGAGTGGTTCATTGTTTTTTCGTAAATAGTAACTAAAGCTATTTACCCTTCGTGAGTTCTCCTTTTCTTTTCGATCTCTGTGTTGTTGAGTTTCACCCAATGTCATATTCAGCTGCACAAATAGTTTCTTTTCTTTCCAACTGAATTTCCAAAAACTGTCGAATTCTGATTTTCTATCCTCCTCAGAAAATAAATAACATTTTAAAGTATGCTTGTTTGCTGATCCTTGATTTTTGGTAGATATTTTGCACGAACACCTCTCTTTCAGAACTCGCTGTTGCTTTCGAATGCTGTATTCCCATTTCCCATCAACTATCTTTTTTCCTTTATACGAGTCGCCTAGCTCTCTTCTTCTTTTATTCTGCTCCCTCTTCCAGTTGCCTTCTTTAACGTGTCTTCTTTTCAGTCTTTTTCTTCTCAAAGGCTCTTCGTTTTCCGCATTTTCTTCTTCGCTATTCAAGTCTTCAGTAGGTCGATAATCTGGATCTTCAGCTGTTGATGTTTTAGTAGTATTTTGATCCACACTGCCTTTCACAATTTCATGCCTAGAAATATCTTCCGATGAGTTAGGCTCCGAATCTTTTTCTTTGCAACTTTGAACTACAGTAGGTTGATAATCTGTGTCTTCAGTTTGTGACGCCTCATTGGCATTTGTCTCAGTAACTTCTATGTTTTCGTCTTCCAAAGTATCTTCAGATAAGAAGTATACTTCACTAGCTTCTATCTCCACATCTTGTAAATTCCTTGCTGTGTTCTGTTGATTGGAATTACAATTTATCTCTGTTATGCTGTGTTCTGGAACTACAGTATATTCCACATTGTTTGGTAGTTGAGACTCCACGAAAATTGGAGGTTTTTCAAGAGCCATGTCTAGAATTTTTCGTGCACGGGACACCATCTACGAAAATAAGACAAAACCGTAATTGACACTTTACAAAAGTAAATAAATTAAAGAAAAAAACAAACATTTATTTCAAAAGTTACTTAAAACAATATAAATGTACATTACCTTGTTGAAGCGATGCAAATTAGGGCTCACGGTTGACTTAGACAACACCTAATTTAACATTACACACAAGTATTACATCAATTTTAGCTTTGGAGATACGAGGTTTTCCCTTAGCACAAAACGTTATGGAGTTACGAGGTTTTCTTTTAACGCTATACCGACTAA
Source organism: Amphimallon solstitiale (assembly GCA_963170755.1). Lineage (NCBI taxonomy): Eukaryota > Metazoa > Arthropoda > Insecta > Coleoptera > Scarabaeidae > Amphimallon > Amphimallon solstitiale. The sequence continues at coordinate 14,616,215 of OY720683.1, read as the reverse complement.
ATAAACTAACATGAAGTTACGATATTTGATCACAACGTAGCTACCAAGTCATACTAACAGATGGCGCAAATATCTAAAATTATGATAAAAATGGAGTTACGAGGTTTGCTAATTAGGGTGACGATATCACAAATGTGCTTATTGAAAATCCATTTACTACAGTAGTGAATGCAGCTGATGTAAATAACCTTGTGGGTTTTGTTTTTACTGTTCAACGAAGAATTAGAGAAGCTAATTTGCGGTCTATAAAACTACCGAAAAACAATTTGAATGTGACCCACAAAGAAACTCGTGTAAGATATGCACTTGAACATCTGTCCCATCCATACATCGAATAGAGTGAAAACATGGTTCAGAGAAAATAATATCAATGTGTTGGATTTTCTGCCAAGAAGTCCTGATTTAAATATTATCGAAAATATGTGGGAGTTAATGATCAAAAAAATTAAATCAAAGATCTCAAAATAGAATAGAACTGATAGAAATAGTTCACACAGCATGAGAGAATCAAAATCAAAATAATACCAACCTTTATAACTCTATTCCAAATGGATTGTAAGAAGTTTTAAACAAAAACGGCTCTATAACCAGATATTAATAGATGTTTTCTTTGTGATGTCTTTTAATTAGTATTTTGATTCTTATTAATCAGGTAGAAGATGTTTTGATAATTATTTGATATTCCATAGAATAATGACTTGACACTAATGACAAGTAAATAAAGCCAGGTTTACAAAGTACCATATCTCTTGTCTACTTTTTTTTTGCTTTCGACTGTAAGTATTTGTATTTTTTAAATGTAAAAGTTGAAGTTATGTGATTTGTAGTTTTGTGTATTTTTCTATTACATTAATAACGCATTAAATACACATATTCTAAAAACAAGCTCATTTCAAATTCTGCGCCAATATGCTGCTAGCGCCATCTTCGTACCCGTTCATTCATGTGTGACAAGAATAGAAGATCTTGGATATTTTGCTATCAAGTAGTTGCCGGTCTAGTTTGTTTAGTCTGTGATGTCTAGATATGTTATGCTTCCGTCAGTATGACAATCATACCATAATAAGACTTTCATTTTTCAACAAGATGACAATCCTGTGCGCACAACCAGAGTTATCACACAGTGGATTACCAATCGGAACGTTGACATGTTACCTTGGCCTGGTGAAACGAATGTATAAACGAAATTTAAGAATCCGTAATAAAAATGAATTATGGGCGACAATTGAGAATGCTTGTGTGGAATGGAGAATGCTTGTGTGGAATTAAGCGTGGATCAGGATATTTGGAGGAAACTTATTCTGATTCTGTCAATGTCAACAAGTCTTGCACAAGTTTTAGAAGTTAATGGTGCAATGATTACGTACTGACTCTTATAATTAGATACCTACTTCTATATTAACATGTTTATCATGATTAATAACAATATATGATATTAACCAAATTTTGTCTTTGATTTTATACTAAATACCGCACTGTCAAACGGACTACATACATATGTTGATAATCACATCACGTTTGCTTTATATTTTATATGTCATATCTGTGAACACTAAAGTCAGCTTACATTTATTTGCCTATAATCTTAAAAAATAAGCTAACTTAAAAGTAAAGTTACGGGATTTTATTGCAAGCCAGTGTACCTTTAAAATATTTCTGTTTATCATATTATCCTATTGTTAGTAAAAAATACGATAATAATCAATGTCCATCTCTAGTAAATCAACAGATACCCCAGCTAAATATTTTTTATTCATTTCAAATATCGTCGAATTTTTTAAAAATCTCTTTAATTGTTCTATATAGTCAAGTTTTCTTATCTATTCCATTAATTTATATTTAACTCAAACACGATCTTTATAGAAATTGCAGCAACACGCTTAACTATAAAATATCGATCAAACAAACTTGCTGGCAACCACAAATCTGACTTTTTTTTAATCCGTCAAGTATATATGAAGTTATGAAGTTTATATCGGACAGTACACATGACAGTATATAATCAAAAGTGACATTACAATGTCTGTTATACCGCTAGCCCAGCCGAGGCTGGTGCTTGGTCTGCAAACGAACATAAAAGGCAATTCCCACTTCATCAACGATGAAGAGGTTATTTATCCGGTGGGTGGGGTCTTGTGCGTCCACAACTTCAACCAGAGGAAGCAGAAATTCATCAAGCTCGGCGATAAAGGTCAAAATGTCACGTCGATCTGTGTCAGTCCTAATCGGTATGTATTATGATTTCCATGTGCAGATATTTTCATAGTTCCGTGAAACATATACTTTGTAAATGAATTACATTTTAGTTTACTTGACTTTCTCAACTAATAAAATCTAATGAGTAATTTGATTATAAGTTCATACAATGTATATATTAATTAGTTGGTTATAGAGAATACGTTACCGTAAAACCGTAAAATTAAGACATTTATTTGAAAAACAAAATTTCTTTTCTAATAGTAATTTTCTTATAGCAAAGTAAATATTAGTAAATATTAACAATTAATAGATATTTTCTGCTCAGTATCTCTTTGCCATTTTCGGTCACAAAATTGGACCCGATAGGTGGCGCTATGGTCGAGTTATTAATAGATTTTATTTATAACCCCGTATATTAAGACGTTCATGTGGTCAACAAAATTGTTTTGGTATATGCTGCCACCTGATAGATGGAGCTATTTTTTTTTGGTAGAACAAGTCTAACTGAATCTCTCTATCGCTGCACTATATAAGGCCGTCACATAACTTCGACTTACGTTGATGGTAACACCAAAATATTGAACCTTAAGTAGCGCCATCTAGTAATAGAATAATAAACTCAAAACGAATTATTTCTCAATTTTTATTCAAATAAACTTTAAAATAATACTTTAAACGTTAACTTTACAATAATTAATATTAGTAATTTAATATAATGAAATAGAACGAAATAAAATTGAAAAATGTTGCTGAAAATTATGTTGTTAAGTAGTTTCAAGAATAACAATTGTACTTACATATCTAATTTTTTCTAACAATTCAAAATAATTATACTAATTGGGGAACAATTATGTTGTAAAGTTTTTTGTATAAGGCTTCTTGGATTTTAAAACATGATATCGGAACTAATTGATTTTATTGACATCAGGAAACCCTTAATTTGCTGTACAGTATACTCAAATATTACAAGAAACTAATATACATATTTATATATTTATTAAAAGAAACTAGTTGTGTTTGCAATCTCTTCGAGCTTGAATCGCCTTTTGCGCGTCCGCTTACAGCTGTCCGTCAATCTCTCCGAGCTTGAATCGCTTTTTTCGCGTCCGCTTAGAGTTTTTTCACAGTTTCCTGTAAAAAGCAATCACTGTCATGACGCCATTTAGAATGTTCGGTTTTATTAACTTTTGACGCACCCCTGTACACATATAAATTTTGTTATGCCAATCGTATATATTATTTAGAACTTTTCTTTCCTTTTTACACAAACCATTACACTGAACACTGAAGAGCGAGAAGGATAATTAAATGTTAAACATAAATCAAGTTTACGAAGGAAGGATGTGCTCAGATTCAAGCACTTTTCGAAGAACCTTTCCGTCACATTGCTTTTTAAAATTTTTATTTCGGATTCGTGATCAGCGACCTCAAAGACTCCCATATACTAAATTTCAACAAGATTAAAGACATTTTGAAGAACTTTCCGCCATATTGAATCCACCATTATGTTTTTTTGACACTTCGACTTTGGATTCGTGATCGGCGACCTCAAGAACCCCCGTATCTAAAATTTCACATTCATACATCAATTTTCAAAATTCTTCCGCCATTTTGTTTTTTTTGACATTTTGACTTTGGATTCGTGATCATCGACCTCAAACACCCCCGTATCTAAAATTTCACATTCATACATCAATTTTAAAAAAAATCTTCCGCCATTTTGTTTTTTTTGACATTTTGACTTTGGATTAGTGATCGGCGACCGCAAACACCCCCGCTTCCAAAATTTCACTTTCATACATCAATTTTCAAAAAACGCTCCGCCATTTTTTTTTGACATTTGGAATAGCGATCGGCGATCGCAAAAACTTCCAAGTTCCTAGTTTTACTTTTTATCAGGAGATTACAATAAACTGATATACATATTTACATATTTATTAAAAGGATTATAGAATATGTTTAAATAACACAATGTTATATTTTATTTATAGAATTTTTTAAAAAATTAGTAGTAAACACAAAGATATATTGTCTATAAATCTAAAAATATAGGTATTTTATGTGTTAAACTATAATGAATCGTTCGAATACATTTCAAATATCAACACCAAAAAAAGGTCAATTATGTACACAACTTTTATAAAAATTATTTTGAAATACTTTCTTGTTTAACTCCACATACTTTACACGCGATAAAAAGAAGTATCCGGTTTGTTCGGATTGTGAACCTTGACACAAGGATAATAGTAACGTTAACAGAAAATACCCGCCTTGTTAGAAAACATTTAAACAAGTCCCTCATAATTTCAGAAAAATCATTGCGATTGCCGAGTCTGGTGAGAAACCGTTCGCAACCCTCTTCGACGCCCAAACGTGTAAGAAAAAAAAGCAACTTTTACTGCCGCCGGAGAAGGAGTGCTCTGCCAAAGAATTCGCTGCTGTTGCCTTCACTGCGGACAATAAAAGTATAGTGATGGTGACTGGCGATCCCGAATGGATACTATATCTCTACAAATGCGATAAAGGGAAACTAGAAAATACCACGAGAGCGAACAATTCCAACGGCACTGGCACAGTCGTGCAGGTAGGTACGAAAAATAAAATGAGATTTATAGGATATTTTGCTAAAACGATTGGTTCTGCAATCAGTACTACGTACCTATCTATGTACAATATGACAATTAAATAACGGAACTTTTTAGGTATAGAATGAAATATGTACACATTATATTATTGTTAAATACTTTTTTTAATTCAAAATATGATCCATTGGCCCCAATACAGCATATGGCACGGGTGACTAATGCATGCATCGACTTTTTGATGTCGGATTTTGGAATGTTCTTCAGCACCTCTGTCACGGCTGCTTGAATGGTTGGAACATCATCATAAAAGTGTCCTTTCATTGCAGTTTTTAGTTTCGGGAACGAAAAATAGTCGCACGGTGATAGATCAGGCTAATACGGTGGGTGGGCGATGTGACAAATTTGTTTTTTATTTAAAAACTCACGAACGTTTAAGGTCTTGTGAGGTGGTGCATTATCGTGCAATAAAAACAGCTGTTTTCCTGCTGAATATTCGGGCCTAACTCGAACAATTTTCGACCACAAACGATGTAAAACTCCTAAATAATATTCTCCATTAACTGTTTCACCTTCTGGAACAAATTCCTTGTGGACAATACCTTTAGAATCATAGAAAAACAAATCAACATTGTCTTGATTCTTGACTTCTGAAAGCGTAACTTTTGTGGTTTTGGTTCGCCTTTCGACTTCCATTGTGCAGATTGGTGCTTAGTTTCAGGGTCATATTTAAAGCACCATGTCTCATCACCGATTATAATAGAATCAAGAAAATCTGGGTCGTTTTCAGCAGTTTTAATGATGTCTCTACACTGCTCTACACGAGCGATTTTTTGGTCTTCATTTAATTGATGTGGAACAAAACGTGCGCACACCTTTCTTTTACCCAAATCGATCGTCAAAATTTGTCGAACAGTTTCTCTACTGATATGTAATTCTGCAGATAACATTATCACAGTGAAATTCCCATCAATAGCAATTATTGCTTGAATTTTTTGCACCAATTCAGCGCGATTTTTACCTACTGGACGTCCAGGTCTTGCATCATCATTTAAATCTTCACAACAGTTTATAAATCGCGTAAACCACTCATAAACTCTTTACGAGACATACAACCATCACCATAAACTTTTTTCAATAGTTTGTGCGTCTCAGTAATTTTTTTCCCAGTTTTAAAACAAAATTTAATATTCGCTTTTTGTTCCATTCTTATTTTACGACATGAGCACCTAACCTACAATCACTAAAATGCATGTAACTTTATAAGCTGTCATCCGATTTGCACGAACTTCAATGCGTTTAAAAAAGGAAACCTGTGTGTTTCTAATGCTGCTACCGTTTGATAGATGGCGATAAGTGTTCTATGATTTAAATTAAAAGTTCCGTTATTTAATTGTCATACATGTACAGTCACAAGTAAGATTAAGGGCACATCTGTTAGTTCAACCTATAATGCTTTTTCTTTTTTTGAAATAATACTGTAGATCTATCGGTTATTAGTATACTTGAATCGTATTGGCAATCGACTAGGACTAGGCCAAAGTACCGAACTAAAGAAACGATTCAATGGGCCGAGCCGTATGATATTATCATGATTTTCAACAATTTTTTTTAAGCTATGGGAACGCAGATAAAGAACGTTTACCCAGTGATGCCAGATCAGGAAATTTTTCCCTACTTCTATCGATTTTTTTTTTGTCAAATCGGGAAAAAGGGAATTTTCGGTATTATGTAGGGAATTTTTGAGAAAAAAATCCAAATGCATTACAAAAGACATGAAACGAATTGCCATTCTGAAGTAATTTAATAATTACTTTTTTTTATTGTTTCTACATTTTAAATTTTTTCTTTTTATATTTAATATTTAGTACCACCTACTGGCTAGTTATGTAATATATAAACAAAGAATCGGTAAGAATGGGTGCAACAAAGAGTTAAAAAATCGCGAATCTTTTCTTTAAAAGAGGGCACGCCAAAAAAAATCCTAATAATTTTCTTTTTAATTTTTGAATCAAAATTATCAAAAATATACTATAAATACATAAATATTTTCATGAAATACATGATAATTTTCTTTATACATATAATCATATCAACTATTCCAAATAACAGACGACAAGTTGATTTTAGTTTAGAATACACATAAAGATTAAAGAGAGTATTTTTTGAAATATTCTGTTGAAGTATTTTGGTATACCATTAAAACATATAATAATTTTCAAGACCAATATGAATTTTTAAATATTGTACTACATTTAGCTAGTCTATGTACGAGGTAGGTGCCGCAAATTTTCGGCCTGATATCCAAAAAAGAAACTTGGAACAATATAGGATTTTTTATTTTTCAATGTAATTTCCCCTAACTTCTATACATTTATTACAACGATTAATTGTATATGTGAATAAAAATGTATATTATAGTTATTTATTTTTGTTGTATGCAACACTCATAATTTTAAAAAGGAATTTACATTTTTTACATATTTAATACCTACTATTTCAATACACTTTCCTTGCTTGAATGTTTGTTTTTTTTTATATATAAATTCATAGAAAAATATTTAGCGAATTCTAGTGAATTTTCGAGGGATAACTATGGTCGTCTAGCATCACTGCGTTTACCATACACAACGCATGCAGAGATGGAAATCTTTCCATTCAATCGCTGCAGTATCCCTTTTTAGGGGGCTTACGCAGAGGTGCCGACTAACTGCCGTGAGGTAAGACGTAAGAGGGTGGTGCCATATGCGCTAACGCAAATTCAGAACTTTAGAAGGTTTCGTTAAAACAAAAGTACCGCTTTCATTTACGAAATATCAACACGAAATTTAAAACACAAATAACCCAAAAGGCTCAGTGCATGTTCGACTGATATTAGTTTTTAAAATAAAGTTTCTGAAACTGTGTTATGATGTTGTAAATTTTGCCAACTTTGAGAGTGAAATGTACGAGTAAATAATTTTAATTATAAGAAAGAACTCCCAACGGAACCTTAGTCAATCCCTTGTATTCAATTTAATGCAAAAACATAATAAGAAAAACAAATATTTCTGTTGTTTGTTTTATTTGAACGAATACCTTACAACGGCGGAATTTGCATTAGCGTTTATGGCGCCAACCCCTTACGTCCTACCTCACGGCAGTTAGTCGGCACCTCTGCGTAAGCCCCCTTAAGTGTGGTAGTATCAAATGATTCTTATTATAGGTATTTTATATACTACTTGCTTGTAAAATGTACATATTTACAATTTTCGTAATACGTATTCCAAAAGAATTCTATGGTTTTTGTAACTAAGTACATATGGTGGAAACGCGTTACATTCAGTTGCACGTCATACTAGATCCATGACGACTCGCCTTGTATATGTTGCCGGATATATTTTTATTTCTGTCAGTGACATTTGATATAACCAAAGATAAAAATTATTCATAATACAATAACTATAACGTAATATATTTAGTAATTGAAATGCTCTAAGACTTCAGTCTTTCTCAACTTATTTATTATATTGATTTAGATTCTCGAAAAACCTTAAATGTTTCATTACGTATCCGTAATATAATTTAAAATAAGCAATACTTACGCTATTCACATTAAATTTAACACATGATCATAGAAAAGTTTGTAAAAAGCCTCGACTGTTTACAAAAACCTTTCGGCATTATATTCAATGGACGCAAATAAATAATAAATATAAAGAAGAAGCACTGTTTTTAAGCAATTTATATCAAAGCAAAAATAAACATGAAAAATTTGACAGGAAGAATATACACAACGCACGTCCTTTTGATATGATTTATCTGTCAACACCGAATTGAACTATTAGTCTATTAAAAATATGTCATAAAGAAATTTAATATTGAAACGGAAATTATGTGTTTATTTGCCATGAATGCGTATATTACGATCAATTTATAAATCTTCTATTTAAGGGGATATTAAAGTCGATTTGGTAAAATTGGAGTGAGAAGAGAATAAGTGAAATAAAATACTCCAAACTACCGCAAAAAGTTCGGACAGTCCCATAGGCGGGGCCAAGAAGTAGGTAAGAGCTGAGGGCGCTGCTAAAATACAAATAATTCAGTACCGCACCATTCCGGAATTTCTTAATTTAATTACTCAAATTAAACTTTTTTCCGCAATCCAAAAAGCTATATCTCATAAGAAAACATTGGTCTACACGGGAATTACATCCGTTTTGATCAATTTCATTTAATTATTTCAGTTTTTGACCGAGAAACACACGTACATTTTACTCTAATTTGGAATAAAAAAAATAGATGGTTGTGACAAAAAAATACATAATCTGACAACCTTTCCGTGTACACATATCTATATTGGAGTTGTACAGAAAATTTCACATTTCTCTCTTGAACAATTGTAAAAAAAAACTGATAAATTCGATATCATACTTTCTCGACAGTTTTAATATCCCCTTAAGCTAATGAAATAAATACCCTCAAGTAGAATTTAATAAAGTAACTTTTTTAGTTTTTCTAATACAGTTATGACAACATGTAAACATCATCGATGACGTGCAACTGAACTTAACGCGTCTCCAGTATACATTCTTTTTTGTTTCAGATAGCCAGTAATCCTACAGATTCAAATTTGGTCGTATTGGTGGGTAACCTGCTTTTTCGTATGCTGGCGTGTGCGGAAAGTAGTTGGAGACAATTTGGTTTCTCGAAGGCTGACCAATTAAATATATCTTGCGCAGCCTGGCTGACCCAAGACAGACTTCTAGCCGGCACTGTAGACGGGAGAATATTGGCGTTTGAAAATGGTGACTTGAAATCAATTTACTCCGCATCGGACCTGATGGTTCTCAATTTTAAGGTATTTCATATACTTGTCGAAACAAAATACGGACACAAGTTGGCCCAAAATCGATTTATCAAAATCGAGAAATCTTATGAAATATCACACAAATTGCGTTCCATAAACTTACATTTAAATAATCCGATATGCGGTGGTATGTATATGGTAGTCGCTTTTACAACGTTATACATACATATAAACATATAATATAAGCAAGTAATAACAAAAAACACACTTGGTATTGTTTCACAAATAAATATAATTAAATACTCGATGTACATTTCGCCTTGCGGCATCGTCAGGAGTTCTCGAGAAACTAAAGTAAAATTTAATATACTGTAACTACCTACTTCTAACAAAAATGTAAATAAAAATGTACAAAAATAGAAAATTATGAGAAGGTCATGGCTTATCTGGAAAGACCGTTTTTACAAGGCTAGGGTTTATTAGCGGTGAATTTATGAGTTCTGTTTGTTCATTAAGAACATTGCCTGGTTGTAAAAGTAAACTTTCTTTTATAAAATAACCATCTAGAACATTCATTTTAAACTAAAGTTATGTTCCCAAGCGTAATTAAACATTCGAAAGGTAAAATTAAGATTCTCAACTCCGAATTAAAATGCAGCAAAATAATAACAAAAAAAAAAGAAATTGTAACATACCTCCGGTCACAGGAGCAAAGAATTGAGTTTGATTAATGACAACAATTTCAGATCAGAACACACCATATTGTGCTCTGAGTAGCGTCTTTTGTTTTTCACTATGCGCATAGAATTTAGTTAATTCTTGTTTCTTATTTTCTTTTATTATATTTATTTTGTTAATAATCTTGTTGTATGGTAGAAAATAAATGCTATTATTATTATTATTAGTTTTTAATTTGATTTGACTAATCAAGACTTCAGACCATTTAAGATTTCCGAATAACATTGATACTCTTTTAGCGGGATTCAGCACACGACTATGCTGCTCCGAGACACGAATGATCTCATCAATGTCAGACTGAACCTCTCGAACAGCACCCGTCCACTCACGGGGATGGAACGAAGTATAAATCTGAGTGTCATCAGCATAAATTTCAATTACAGATCTTTTGACCACCTTTGGATGAAACGATGTATAAATGCAAAATAATAGTGGACCTAAAATTGAACCGTGCGGCACACCCCTAGAAATCGAAAGACACTCAGACTCACACCCATTAATGAATACGCACTGAACCCTGTCCACCAGATAAGACCCCAGCAAAGTAACTGCGCCATCATCAAAACCAATATGACGCTATATAGATAACAGAATTCGATGATCAATTGCATCAAAGGCTTTGCTGAATTCGAAAATCTTACTAAAAGAAAAAAATATATGTATAATTGGCATTAAAAGAAATCCTTTAAAAGCGAGCGCCTTTACAGCTAATCACCTACTTGATTCGCTCTCATACACATGAGGCATATTAAATATTTATTGAAAACATAAAGTCTCCAATGAAAAATTAATATTTTTTTTATTTTCAGATAGCTGAAGGTGATCAACCAGAATCTGGTGCTAACATTGAAGATTTAGACTTCCTAAGATATGGTGACTCTCATGAAGTTAAAGCACTTTCCAATTTTGCCAAAGGATTCGTTTATGCCCATACGCCCGGCACGGTGTATATGTATGAAAAAGAAACACCTCATAAATATCGGAGAAGAAACGTCTTCAAAATACCGGACCATCACATCGAACGCGAAGAAGTTGAAGAACCCGAACAGATAGTGATGAATGACATTAATTGTATGTCCGTCAATGTCTCCGAAGACAGACTTATAGCTACGTGTAACGAGACGCAAATTTACGTGGTGAGATTATGGGGGCAGGACTTGAATGCAGCCCCGGAAATTTTATTCACAGAACTCGGAGTGAACTTGCACCACGGCCCGATAGGTGGCATGGCCGTGTGCGCCTGGAAACCTATTTTCATCACCTCAGGGGCGTACGATAGGACCTTGCGTATTTGGAATTTAGAAACGGAATCTTTGGAATTGTACAAAAAATATTTAGAGGACATACACGGATTAGCTCTTCATCCTACTGGGTTATTCACTATAGTCGGATTTTCGGACAAGTTGAGATTTCTTACGATATTGATGGACGAATTTTCGACCACTAGAGAATTTCCAGTTCGAAATTGTAAATTATGCAGTTTCAGTAAGTTAGGTCACCTATTCGCGGCAGCCAATGGTAACGTAATTCAAGTGTATTCTACGATATCATTCGAGCATCTCTTCAATCTGAAAGGACACAATGGAAGGGTAATAAAATTGAAGGGTTTTTATCAAAAATAACCAATGTCAAAATCACTGTGTTTCCAGAAAACAAAAAAAACTTTACCCAGCCAATATCATTTGGTTTATCACTTCTTTTATGCTAATATGAGTAAAAGTCCTTATTTTTGCGTGATTTGCAATAAACTTTATGAATATGAAACATTTAGTTTGGAAGAAAAACAAATAATGAGCTTTGACAATGGATGTTTTTGCTAATAAAAAATCAGGATATTTTTAATTAATTTGTTTTATTATGTAAAGTAATTAATACAAATATTTTTTCTATTCTTGTCCATCGCTGTTATCATCTTCATCAAGGTCAATATTGTTGGTGGCTTCTATTGCAGAAAATAATTGATAAAACGAGACACTTTCTGGCTTTTTAAGGCGGCCAGAGTTGTTATATTTTTTATTTTGTCAGAACTGATAGAAAGTTTTTTATTACACAAGGTTTTCAAATCCATGAAATTTTATTTTTTTATTTCGAACGGCGCAGTGCGTCCATGGGCCAGTGTAAGTTTCTCGAACTTTGACATATTGAGAATCAGCCGACATTTCGATAACACGGGCTTGTCTCAAGCTTAAACTTGGTCTTGGACTTTTTAAGAAGTAAGGAAAACATGCGCTTTGCATATCAAAAAACATTTCTTGACTCATATTGACGACGTTAAATGGAAAGACTGCGATTGTTTGATAGAATGACTTAGGTCGAGGTTGAGATCCTGTCGAACTGTTGTACTTCTGCCGGAACTGTCGGGACTTCGGAACTCTTGGAACGGTCGGAGTCCCACCGGGACTCCGCCTAAACTCTCCTTATTTTTCTTCTGCACCTAGTTTTATCAGTTCTTGGTATAATTCTTTCACTCCCTGTATACAGTTAACGTGCGTGCCCATTTTTAGTTCTTTTTGGTAGAAGTTAATTTGGATATGTTAGTTGAAAGTACCCCTTTTACATGTACCTTCTTATCTTGGTCTTGTCAATAATATAATTTAGACACCACTGTGTGTGATCTATTACTTTTTCAGTAGACGTAAGAATGTCTAAAACACACTTGACTAAATGTTGCTGCGCACACATGTTCTTCTTCGAATGTGGTCTGTAATCTGTTATAACTCAGAATTCTACATACTTTCCGCATTACCAATTACTATTGACATATTTATGCAACTTTAACAATAGGGTTTCCAAACCACCCCATAATAAACTACTTGAAACTCATGTAAAGGATATCTACTGACCGTCTGCTTTAAAGTGCCTGGCGACAAGTGCTCTGTATATCACTTACACGTAACAGCTTTATTTCACACACTTATAATTTCCCTTAACGAATATTTATGCATTCTTTTAAAGGTACTTGTATATTTCATTTCCCTTGACGGTCTTAGAACTAATATATTGCCTTTAAGCAATATGTATAAATTTCTCATTGATCCATGTATATAGACGATAGGTGTGGTTTTAGTTTATAAGATTTCTTATGCCGCCCTTTTTAATTTAAGGAGAGGGGTTTTACGAAATATTGACCGAAATGATTTGGGAAAAATAAAAAATAATTAAATAAATGCATGAAACATAAATATAAAATTTTAACAAATAAATCGCGTAAGCCGATTTATTACAGAATTTAAGCCCAAAGATATCCTGACAGAAGACAATCTTCAGTTACAAGTTTGGAAAGACTTAAGGAAAGATTCATTAGAACAGGAAATATAAGTTATGAAAAGCTTGAAAGGACAAAGAGGACAAGTGACGAAGACAAATTGAAAGTCTTGTTATCAGTAATTGAGGAGCCCTCTACTAGTTCGACCAAAATATCAACAGGAACTAATATACCACGATCTACTGTTAGCAAGATTTAAAAAAAATATCATCACTACAGTATTTCCTTTCATCAAGAACTGTTGGGGCCTGATTTAGAGACTAGAAAGACGTTTTGCGAATGGGGATAAGAAATTGAAAGGATAACACCTAACTTCTTCCAAAAGGTATTATTTACTGACGAATCGACCTTTATTCAGAGTGGTAGCCCAAACCGTCATAATCTTCATCGTTATGCAATAGACAACCAAGAATATTAAGAGCGATTGACAAGCAGAGGCAATGGACTATAAATGTTTGGGCCGGTATTATGGGCAACTTTATAATTGGACCACATTTCCTTCACGGACATTTAAATGGTGCGCAATATTTGAATTTTTTCATCAATCAAGAATTCGAAGGTAGATGGATCGGCCGCGGTGGTCCCATTAGCTGGCCACCTAGATCGCCAGATTTGACCAAACTTGATTTTTTTTCAATGGGGGTACATAAAAAATATTGTATACCAGACACCTCCAACTACAGTATGTAGACGAAATGAGGCAGCACATAATACGTGCTTTTGAAGCAGTTTCCATTGGGAAGTTGCAACACGTAAATAGGTCCTTTCTGTCAAGGCTGCAAATGTGTTCTATTCAAAATGGGGGTCACTTTGAAAATTATAAATACTGCTTCTAACAAAATTACAGTTTCATACTTTTAGTCGTTTATTTGTTTTTGTTTGTCAAATCGTTTACCCAGTACACTAAATCGAACCGAAAACAAATAACACTGGCCAACAAGGTTTTTACCCTAAGTTAGTAACTAATGAAATTGAACAGCATATATAAAGTAAAAATGATTCGAAAAGCGGCAGTATTGGCTTAGCTCTGGTTACAGAGAAAATGCAGGTCGAGACTTGTTGCAGACGTGACTTACTCGTTCCCTCAAGAATGTTCAAGTTTGCAGTGTTATGCTTTAATCTGGTTGGTTGATAGGACTTAGGGAGGGGATAAGCAGATACATACTATATAAGAGATACATCTTTGACTGAAATACCACTAGCGCTAGCACAGCATAAAGCCGTGAATGAGAATTTTTAATAACGAAATTAAAAATTCAGATAATTTAGTTCCATCTTTAAAGACACAGTCATGCCTCGTTCGTGTAGAAGTAATCCAAATAACTTTTGTTACGTATGTGGTAAATTTACCCCACTAGGCCTGAGTGAAAAGTTAAAGGTGCAAATCCACAATGAGAATATCTCATGAGATTTTTGTCTCATGCAATAAAAATCGCAGGATAACTCCAATTTCATTGGTCTTTCGACCGTTTCCACAATGAAATTGAAGCGATTTTTATTGAGTGAGACAAAAATCTCATGAGATATTCTCATTGTGGATTTGCACCTTAAGTCTGAACATTTGCCGGGCCTATGAACTTTACTTCGATATGAACGTCAAAAATCAGGACAAACAGTGGGTTCCACATGTAATATGTACTACATGCAGCAGATATTTGCGAGATTGGTTATGTGGACAACGACATTCTTTACCGTTCGCCATTCCTATGCGATGGAAAGAACAAAAGAATCATCTTGAAGATTGCTATTTTTGCCTTAACAAAACTGCAGGACTTAACACCCGTAAGAAAAGAAAATATAATTATGTGGAAACTGAGTCAGCTCAGAAACCTCGACCCCATGATGAACAGCATCCTGTTCCATGTGGAAACTGAGTCAGCTCAGAAACCTCGACCCCATGATGAACAGCATCCTGTTCCACGACCGCCAATTTACAAAGAAAGCGAGGAGAGTACAATAGCTACCGATAGCGACACTAGCTTTGAAGGTAATGAAAAATCAAGTGACCCTGATTTTATTCCATCTACATCAAACGAACCACATTTAATTACTCAGTTTGAATTAATGACTTGGTGCGGGATTTGAATTTATCAAAATCACAAGCAGAACTTCTTGGGTCGCGACTACAGCAATGGAATCTCTTAGCAAAGGACACAAGAATAAGTATTTTTCGCAGCAGACATGAAAATATTGTTGATTTTTATAGTATGGCCGGTAATCTGGTCTACTGCAATAATATTTATAAACTTTCTGAAGCTTTTGGAATACATCATGATCCCAGTTCTTGGAGATTATTCATAGACTCATCAAAGACCAGCCTAAAAGCAGTTTTGTTGCATAATGGAAACCATTATCCTGCTATTCCGATAGGTTATGCTGTTTCTATGAAAGAAACTTACGAAAATCTGAAAATTTTATTAGAAAAGATAAAGTACAAAGACTATTCCTAGAATATTTGTGCAGATTTTAAAGTAATTGCAATTATTTTGGGTATGCAATCTGGTTACACCAAATACTGTTGCTTCTTATGTCTTTGGGACAGTCGTGACAGGGAAAAACATTACCATAAGCAAGAGTGGCCACTACGACAACAGTTTATACCAGGAAAAGACAATGTACAACATCAGCCTCTAGTAGAAAAAGAAAAGATCATAATACCACCTCTCCACGTGAAACTTGGGCTCATGAAAAATTTTGTAAAGGCAGTGGACCGCGAAGGTGACGGTTTTAGATACCTTCGTGAAAAGTTTCCAAAAATAACAGAAGGAAAACTGAAAGAAGGTATTTTTGTTGGACCTCAGATACGAGAAATAGTAAATGATGAAATCTTTGAAACCAAATTAACAGCGAAGGAAAAAACAGCTTGGCGCTCCATGGTACGAATTTCTTGGGAAACAAAAAAGCTGACAACTATAAAACTTTAGTAATGGATATGATACAAGCATTTCACGCTGCTGGCTGTAATATGTCCCTTAAAGTGCACATTCTACATTCTCACTTGGATTTTTTTCCGGAAAATATGGGCGACGTTAGCGATGAACACGGTGAGCGCTTCCACCAAGACATCATGGGAATGGAAAAACGGTATCAGGGGAAATGGAATCCTATTATGTTAGCAGATTACTGTTGGACGTTAAGAAGAGATGCTGTAGATGTTGTTTATAAGAGACAGAGCAATATTACTTTACATTTCTAATTATAATAATTTGAAATATACATTAAATTATGATCTAATCTAAAAAATCTTTTCATTGTAATACAATAAAAAATCGAGCTAACTTTACGTTCTACCTTTTATTAAAATAAATGTTTATATGTTTTCTATTGAAATTCGTTGAAACTTGTTGGCCAGTGTAATTCAGTGTAATGAAAAATTAAAAATAACTCCGAAATTATTGAGTTTGGGTATAGGACATTATTAACAAAAAATTAAGCGCAATTAACGCATCATTCCAAAAATTTAATAATATATGGGGTGTTCCATTTGAAAAAAATCAGTAAACGCTCTTTGACGATAGCCAAATTCATTCCATCGTAACAAACACCCTGTATAATAAAATGAATGTTTGATTATTTTGAAGGTTCAACACATCCTTTGGCTGCATAATTACTAAATAATTTTGTCTTTGATAATCGTAATACTACCACATAGAATTATTATGGTAAACATTGTCGCGACCATTTTTTTTATAATTTTCATTAATAACTCAACAATGCGTCATCCAAAACCAAAACCCAAGATATCGATGAAAACACAAATTAAAGTAGATAAGGAAAAACAAAAGTTATACAGGGTGTTTCATTAAAAAAAAATTCGAATGTGTGCCATTTTAACGCATCACTCTGTATAATTCAAATTATTTTCAAAATGTGTGTTTTTTGTTACTGTGCCACTTTTTATAAATTAAATTTCTTATAATCGTAAAAAATAGTTTCAATATTTTTTATTGTTCACTACAATATTGCTTCGCCAAACTTTGGCAAAACAATATTGTCCGTCTTTTTTATCATTGTAGCTTTTTTCGTGTTTCTTAATTCACTGTTTAAAGGTACGTTCTATTTGACCAATGTAGACTTTGTCAAACAGGACGTACCTTTGAAAAGAGAATTAAGAAACTCGAAGAAAAAAAAAGTTACAATGATAAAAAGACGTATTCAACATTTGCCAACCATTTTACATGTAGAAAATAAGGGGGGAAAACTTAATTTATTTGAAGCTTTAGAAATTAATAGATATAGAAGAATAGGTTTGACACTAAACGAACAAACAGATTTAAATCATTCCTCCCTACTGTCTTTCTAAATTTCTAAAAGCACCCCCTCTTTGAACCCCAAGACTTATGTGAAATATATAACGATGTTATCATTTTGTAAGCATTACTCCGTCATCACCTGATGAAGCCATAGTTTGGCGAAACAATATTGTAGTGAACTATAAAAATTATTTGAAACTATTTTTACGATTATATTTATTCTAATATGGCGTTTCAACAAGTAACATCCCGTTCAATTATATATAAATGTAAATATATAGAAAAATCATCAAAGTTTCTAACCTAGTACCTGAATTACAGGCTATGTTCTGTCCTTTTTTTCTTCAAAGTGTTATACTAGAAATACTCACAAACGGCGCTTTTTGGATACACTATAGAAGAGAAGGTACAACATGACAAATTACAAACACAATAATCCTCAAATCTATGAATATAATAATTGCTTACTTTAGGAAGAAAAACAAACAAATAAGCACTAACAATATATCAAAAAATCAAAACTAGCCGATTTTTTGTACAGCAAACCTATGGACTATTATATCAATGGACATTTTTCATGTTAATAAATTATTCACATACATAGATAGATATCACAGCAATATGTAGTGTCTACATTATATTATTTTGACACCTAAACATCGTGTTATTAATTACTGTAATATTTTTTCTCTCTCTATTCCTTCTAGGTTACAGGAATGTCGTGGATGCATGATGATTATAAAATGGTGTCTTGTGGCACAGAGGGGGCTGTTTATGAATGGCAAATATCTACCACGAGAAGAATCAGTGAAACTATCATAAAATCGTGCCAATTCGCGGCCGTTAACATGACCAACGATGGAAAATCTGTTTTTGCCGTTGGTTCTGATGGACGCTTGAGAGAAATCATGAATTGTAATGTTCACAGGGATGTTATGGTGACCCAGAGTGGATTAGATAGTGTTACACTATCAAACTCAGATCTCATGTTGTTCGTGACTGGAAATCATGGTGTTGTTTATTCTGTAAAGTTACCTGTTTTAGATTACGCCGAGTATTTAGAGTTCTCAGTGCATAGCACCAAAATCACCCATGTAAGCAGTAAGGATATATTTGTTATTCTTAACCGATTTGCTTACAATTACAGGCGGCCATCACCTATGATGATAAATTCTTGATAACATGCTCTATGGATGGTTGCATAGTTATTTGGAAATTGATGAATATCGAAGGCAAAGCCGTCAAATTAGACAAAGAATTTACACCATCAACTGAAATATTAATTGCACGTGGTGATCTCGAAGAGAAATTCGCAATTATCAAGGATCTCCAGCTAAGGATGCACGAGTTAGAGACCGAGCACGCCTATCAAATGCGACAAAGCGAAGCTTTACACAACGCCACCATTAAAGATATCCACGAAGGGTATTGCACTGCCATTGAAGAGTTAAAAGAAAAGAATGAGGTATTTGACTGTCCCTGAATTTATTGAGCTCTTTCTTATATCTATTTCATTTTAGCAATTGGACATCGATCACATGCAGGAGATAAACAACATAAATACAGATATTAGTAAGATGAAAAGTTCCCACGAGGTGTTCGTACAAACACTGGAAAGTAATTACAACGAGAAATTGATTGTCGAATATGAGAAATATATTAAGTTGGAAGAAAAAATGGAAAAGATGAGAATTAGATATGATAAAGAACTGGAAGAATTAGCGGCAGCTAAGAAGGAATCAGAAACTAACATAACTAATAATTATATACAAAAACTAAACGAAAAAGAAGTACAATTAGAAGAGGTAATGTATTTTTTGAGGGTGGTTTCAAATATACATATTTTAGCAATATGGGTCTCGTGTAATTGTGACATCTGACTCTCTAGCGCATAATAACCATCAATAGACGGTTCTTTTACGGGGGAGCATTTTATTGGAGGGATTGGATGGTAGTGTCGTGACGTGTCAGTGACTCATTATTAGTATAAATATAAAGTTTTAACACAATCGCGTCAGCAGTCTTTAAACTATCATTGACGTTATTAAGTTCCTTACGAAACAAGCCAAGTCTGTTCATACTTACTGAAAGAAATGTTATTGGTTTACGGGGATTCTTGCTTGAATTGACCACTCCACAATTGGTAAACCATGTTTCATCTGTCCAAAGTATTTTCCTAGGAAAATCAGTATCATCTTCACACATCAGCACTGTTGCATCCACAACATATATTTATAGGGCTGTACCCAACGTGGGGCAATATTACATTTTCATCTTAAATAAGAAATTTACCATTTTGTAACAGTGCTACAACCACAGCAATATGTCGGGTGAACATTATAATTTTTGAAACTAAAGAATTGTGTTTTAATATATATACAGTGAGAACGCGCGGGTTGGAATAAATTCATTTAAAATTTTTGGTTTTGTTTTATGGAAAAACGCTCGGATAGGTCGATTTTTATTTTTAGCTGCGGTTTTTTTGATGGTAAATTGATGTACAAAGGCTGGTCCAAAACTAAGTTACGACAATGAAATTTTTTTTTCAAATGGAAACATGTTTTTTATTTAAATTGTTAATTCTGCATCGAATTCTAAGTATGTTTCATGTACCATGTCCTATGCCCAAACTCGACAGTTATCGAGAAATTTACAATTGAACATATCAATAAATGAGACCGTATCCTACAAAATTTATTTCACTCTGTTGTCTGAAAAGGACTGATTTATTAAAAAAACAGTTTGAACATTTAATTTGATTGGTTTTTTGTTTTTTAATAAGTCGGTCCTTTTCAGACAACAGAGAGAAATAAATTTTGTAGGATACGGTCTCAGTTATTTATATGCTCAATTGTAAATTTCTCGATATGGGAAATTTAATAAGAAATTCAAAAATGAAATAATATACAGGCTGTTCCATTTGAAAAAATTTACTTTTTTGCAAAAACTATCAAAAGCATATCAAAAAACGACAATAACTCTTTAACAGTCACTATTATGGTATTGACGTCTTACATGTTTCTGACATGAAATTTAATAAACAATTCAAAAATGAACTGATATACAGGTGTTCCATTTTAAAAAAATGACTTTTATACACAAACGTATCATCTAATTTTAATCCAGTTTCCTGCACATACAGTTAGTAACTGTAAAAAAATAAAACGTGTTTCTACTAGGACCTCTTATTGTAAACAATACTGCAAAAAATTTTGTCCATCTAATGCGTCATTTTCGAGAAATATAATTTTATACAAACATTGAATTTTTCAAAAAAATGGGAATAAGTTAAAAACTTTACACTTTAGGCCTATACTATCTTATAACTTTTTGACTAAAAATTATACGGGGAATTCAAAAATATATAGGGTGTTCCATTTAAAAAACTATAACTATAGTTATCCACCAACTTATGGAACACTCTGTATAATACAAAATATTTTTTAAAATGTGCTCCTAATGAACAGCTATCACATGGAAAAAAACCGCTTCGAAATATCTTTACTCATAAGGGCATAATCGGCCTTACCCGCTTAGATGACTCACCCTGTATATAGTTATAAAATAAATAGAAAAAAACTTATTATATAATAAAAACAACATACTATCATTCCAGCTGATTGAAGAAGCTAAGCAACGGACCAAAGAACATGAAGTCATCAAACAACAGATAGAAGATGATGCAGATCGTGAAATCTATGAAATTAAAACGACTTACGAGAAACAACTGACAGACGAGCAAGACGCCAACGTACGCCTGAAAGGAGAGACGCAAATCATAAAGAAAAAATTGATGGCTTCCCAAAAAGAAATCGACGACTTGAAGCATACCGTTCACACTCACGAAAACGAGCAGTACAAATTAAAACAGATAATATTGAGTTTGGAAAAAGACATCGTCGACTTAAAGAAAGAAATTTCCGAGAGAGATTCGACTATACAAGACAAAGAAAAACGCATTTTCGAACTGAAGAGGAAGAATCAAGAATTGGAAAAGTTCAAGTTCATATTGGACTTTAAAATAAACGAATTAAAGGGTCAAATAGAGCCCAGAGATAGGACGATTAGGGAACAAATGGAACAAATAACGGATATGGTGAATGAATTGGAAAATTTGCAAAAGATCATAGTAAGCTTAGACGTTCAACTAAATGAACTGAGAGAAAAATTAAAAGCAGCTGATAGTGAGATTAAAAGAGAAATCATGAAGAACAGAGCGGCCAAAGCAGCACTCAAACAGATACAGAATGATATCCATTTCGCTAGTGGTTACATCCAAGATATTCCAAAACTTCAAAAATCAGTTAAGGTAAATTTAAAATCCAACATTGGCTATGCATAATTTGATATTTAATTTTTATTATATTCTTAGGATATGTATCACAAATACAACGCAGATAAGGATTTCGAAACTATTCAGGCAGAAGATCAAGAATCCAAGAATGAATTTCTCCGTCAAAGAGACTTCTTGGAGCGTACTGTGAAAACTTTACAAATGCAAGTAAGTTATTCCTATACCTATCATATGCTACATTATATGTTTACAAGGTGTTTCAAAGGTGATTTCATCACTGTAAACGTTGGTAACTTTTAATTAATAGTCGAAATCGTTGTAGTAGGTGACTCAGAATGAATTTTTTTGTATCTAGGAGAAACTGTCATTGTCAAATTATGTTTACTGCCACCATTCGAATTATCATCTTGTGGATTTTTTTCCCAATAGAATACTTTAGTGGTGTTTTGTGTAAACGCGTTCTACGAAAATGCTCATTTGTACGTGCAAGTTCAAAGAGCGCTTCGAAATTACTACAATTGGCAGAATACTCATCGAGGTCCACGGTTAATTTAATTAAGCAATTTTCAAGTAAGCTGTTCTACAGCTTGTTCTAAGCCAAGCCCTGGGATCGCATAAGATCTGATAGAAAAGAAATCAACATCGAAGCTGTACGTGCTGCTGCACACGCTAATGACTTGTTTTGATAATACAGTCACCATTATCATCATCATTGCTAGTATCAGAGCTTCTTTCTGTAGGAGTATTGTTAATATCAGCATCGTCACCCATAATCTGGTATCCTTTTTCTTCGTGATCACATCCTATCCATTCCTGTATTTCTTCTTTGCCTATTCCTTCCAAACCATTGATTTCTGACACTATGGAGACTGTTTTCAATTGATAATAGATCTTGATCATTCAAATCATCTTCCTTCTCAACTTCAGTATCTTCTAATGTCATTATTTTATCAAATGCATTTCTAATATAATTTCCTTCACACTATTCCCCTAACAATTGGAGCATAAAGCCTTTACTGTAAAGTCTCTTCGTGACCTCCATAACCCCTTGGTCTACTGGCTGGGCAATACATGTAACATTCGGAGGAAAATATACCACGAATATGTTTCCATCTTCTTTTTAGTAACTCTGGATGCGTCGGTGCATTATGCAATAGTAGTATGGCTTTTGGTGAAAGATTATTTTGATGATTTCAGATAAGTTTTAGCCTGAGGTATAAATTTATCGAAAAACCGCTTTCTAACAATTACTCGGTCCATCCAAGCAGTCTTCTGATTATAATAGTCAACGGGTAAACCATTGGCTTTTATATTTTTAAATGCCCTGGGATTTTTGGATTTCCCAACAACAGATAACTTGACTTTATGTGTTCCTGATCCATTAGCACAGCATAATACTGTTATACGATCCTTGCTGGTATTGAAACCTGAAGTAAAGAAAAGGTTTATATTCTAAAGTTGTTTAAAAATGAAGACAAATAAGAATTAAATTTGCTCGCATCTTAAGTCGTGTTCTTTAACAAATCATAGCAAAATTCTGCCATAGCTACATCATCAGTAGTCAATTTTTCCCCTTAAATGGCTAATTCTTGTGTTCCATGGCGCTTTTTAAACATGTGCAGCCAAGCAGAAAACACAGAAAAGTTTCCTTTAATTTTCAGCTTTTTATGAAACTTTTAGGCTTGTTTAGCACACATAGTTTGCTTTAGCTTCAAAGTTCTGAAATTAAGCTTTTTTCTTCACAATATCACGCATCGTTTTCTTGCCTCTATCATATTCTTTAGCGAGTTATGCAACACCCCTTCTCAAATTGTCGAAAAATATTGATTTTTTGTTCTATAGTCAAAACATTGAACTTAAGACTTTTATTCGCGCCAACCTAAATATCTAGGGAGTTAAACATGATTCTCGACCAAACCTTCGTATAAAATATCATAACCTTTTTGATGATTAGTGTACATTTACACTAGTAGATCAGTATTTGTAGAAAATTAACTTTAATGCACATATTTATTATAAATGTCCTTAGAGTAGCTATTTAAAAAGTATTTAAATTTAGGAACTAATTTTACGGACTCTGTCCCACTTTTTCTCACCAATATACGATATTTTACATACTCTTTCTTAATAATCTACCTAGGTGTCGAAAACTACAACAGCAGTCATGGATAAAGTTAAATTAGTTGAAGAAAATGCCAGCCTCATAACAGAAACAAACTTCTTAAGAAAAGACTTGAAGATCGAACTTAGGAAGAATATGAAAATGGAGGCGTTACTGGGTATGACGAAGAAAGTTCTGACCAATAGGGAATCGGAGAAAAGGTTGAATGATGCGGTTGCAACACGCCAAGAAATTCATAATGAATACAAGGCGAAGATTAGTGTAAATATACCTAATTAATGTAAAAAAAAATCAATGCTACCTTATGACATTTTTTTATAGGATGATGGGAGATGTATACAAGCCTTACAAGATGAAAATAGGCGGTTACTGAATAAAGTTACAGACGGTAAGGAAGCTCACGGCGCAGAGAAAGAAGAAACTCCCCCAACTGAATAAGCTAGTCCAATATTTATTTTATTTATGTAGTATATTTATTTATTTTATATATATTGTTATTGTAAATAATAAAAGATGTGGTATTTTACACGAAATCTAAGTATCTTAATAAAGGTTATATATAAGATAAACGCACAGGGCTCATTTCTTATAAATGTGTGAGAAAAGAGCTTCCGAATTTGTCAAAAATGCAAATCTATCTCCTCCGAAGATATGATGTTTTGACGTCCTCGAAGAGTTGATACATCTAGAAGACTTTTTGTACTTCTTAAAATTGAAAATTAAAAGATCGATTTTTCTGAAATGCCCCAAAGGGGCAGCGTTTTTTGCAATTTTTACAGTCGAGGTGAGTAAAAAAATATTTCTTTTATTACTGCTCTTATACTCTTTGCACAAAATCTCATATTTCTAGTGCTTAAGTAGCAGTTTTGTCTAGAAAATAATTTTGTCCAGCTAAAATCGCAAGTAAGTTTGACACTATTATCTACATAAGGTTTCAGCAAATCCAAACTTGACACGAAATCTGTAAAATTCTAAATTTCTAATACTACACTATGAGATACACAATCGAAACCTTTAGAGAGATCACCAAACAGTGCCTGCGATTACCCAGAATATCAATTAACATACTTGATGACATAAGTGGATAAAGGTGTGATGTCACATTTTTTCACAAAATGAATTTATGCATTTTTTAGGCACCTCTGGTGTAAAAGTGACCTTCAATAAACACAGATTCCATATTTTCGTTGTTATCTGATGGTTTTCAGATAATAAAGCTCTCATGTCGCTCACACTGTAAAAATTATCAGTGGAAAAAGTGGAAAATTTTTGTTACATGACACTTTTATCACCTCACGCTATTAAGGCAAAAAAGTCAATAATATGTATCACAAACTGGAAGAGTTATGGAAAAGAAGGCAATAAAAAAAGGAGAACTGTCGCACGAAGTGTTGTAATAAGTTCTACACCAAACATTGAGAAGGAATTTTGAAGAGATTTTACAATCTAGATGTAAGTAATAAGAATATCCTGATATTACAAATTCAGCCAGTATTTCATCATCGATCAGACAGAAAAACATCAAAATAAAACTTATTTTTGACAAGCAGGTGATACCAGTGTGTAGAGATACTTTATGCTCTCTATATAAAGTAGGAAGAAGAAAATTGAAATAACATAAAAACTGTTGAAACTTGATCAAACTTTCATTCTATAGGCAGATACCTACAAGAGAAAAATCTTACATTACAATGAATTTGCACCAAACCATGCCAATACCCCAAGTTATCCATATCCAAGTCTGTCCTACTTCAGAGAAATGTGGTTCTTCAGTTTTGGTATTCAATTCATTACTCATTCTAGCTCAAAAGTCGTATTTTTACTTTCTTATAAGGAAGTATTGTGATGATGAAAATTTTCGACCTCGAGATTTTTGCAGATATCCACGTTTTGAAGTCCCCTGATACCGAAAAAGTGGTTTTCAAAAAATGCCTGGGTGTCTCTCCCTGTGTGTGAGTGTGTGCGACCACGATAGCGGTCAAACCGTTGTAGCTATAATTCTAAATTTTGTATTTACGTGTATAATCTCCCTCTTGAGATCTGATTAGTTTTTCAGTAAAATCGGTAGACCGGAAGTAGTAGTTTACTTCGGTAAAAACTCGAATTTTGCCAATATTTCGTCAATTACTAAGTTTAAACAAATTTATAAAGAATTCAAATGTACTCAAAATTAAATTTGAGAAAAATCATATTAAAAAACTTTTTCGAAATTCCTACTGGAAGTAGGTCGTTTACTCTTATCGAAAAGCAATTTTTTTGGGAATATTTTGCAAATCATGCTTTTTAGACATGTACATTATGAGTATAAAAGTATTTAAAACGTAATTTCAATACCTTTTGTATAAAATTTTTTTTTTAATTCGGACCGGAAGTAACACTTTTACTCTTATCGAATAGCGATTTTTTGCAAATATGTCGCAAATTATGCATTCTATATATGTATATTTATCAAGAGTACATAAGTATTTAGAGCTGGATTTTGAATATTTTTTGTATAAATGAAATTTCAAAATTCGGACCGGAAGTAACACTTCTACTCTTAGGGAGTAGCACTTTTTTTCGAATATCTTGCAAGTATGCATTCTATAGCGATTTATTAAGAGAATGGAAGTACTTAGAGTAGTATTCTTAAAATTATATAGTTTGAAACGCTCATACGTATAAGAAA
Organism: Amphimallon solstitiale; assembly: GCA_963170755.1. Lineage (NCBI taxonomy): Eukaryota > Metazoa > Arthropoda > Insecta > Coleoptera > Scarabaeidae > Amphimallon > Amphimallon solstitiale. The sequence goes on along the minus strand of OY720683.1, from coordinate 14,589,305 downwards.
GTCGTGCGGTGGCCACACCTCATTTTTTTTACTTTCTTATAAGGAAGTATTGTGATGATGAAAATTTTTGACCCCGAGATTTTTGCAAATATCCACGTTTTGTGGTCCCCTGATACCGAGAAAGTGGTTTTTAAAAAATGTCTGTCTCTCTCTCTCTGTGTGTGTCTGACCACGATAGCGGTCAAACCGCTGTAGCTATCAATTCTAAATTTTGTATTTACGTGTATAATCTCTCTCTTGAGATCTGATTAGTTTCGTCAACGGACCGGAAGTAACACTTTTACTCTTATCGAATAGCGATTTTTTGCAAATATGTCGCAAATTATGCATTCTATATATATTTATCAAGAGTACAAAAGTATTTAGACCTTGATTTGCAATGTTTTTTGTATACATGAAATTTAAAAATTCGGATCGGAAGTAACACTTTCACTCTTAGCGAGTAGCATTTTTTCTCGAATATCTGCAAAGTATGCATTCTATAAAGATTTATTAAGAGTATAGAGAATGGGATTTTGAATAATTTTTGTATAAAAAATTCTTAAGATTCTATAATTTGAAGCGCCCATACGTATAAGAAAGTCGTGTGGTGGCCACACATCATTTTTTTAATTGGACAAAAGACACTGCCAATCGAGGCGGTAATGAAATCCGAAGTTGTTTATTACGGTACTGCAATTTGAGTTGAGAATACCCTAATGCCCATCACTTAATAATTTGGTCTGCCTCATGCAGAGATCAAAATAAGTACCTTTTCATCATTTGTCTTTAACAGTATTTCATACAAATCAGGTATTTCGACGAAATTGGAAATTTCGTCGAAAGAAGGTTACAGATGGTACTTAGAAGGTGTTTTGGAGGAAACTAGTCTTAATCCCAAGAAGAAAGAGGGTCTTATTGATTCTGTTAGCACAAGTTACTTTGCTTTACCTATTTATTTTGATAATCTTCATTTTGCTCATATTTCTTCCAAGTTTGTAATTAATTTATGATTTTTCAATAAATAAAATTGTTAAAACTGGAAAGTCAAACCTGATCCATTTTAGCCTTTTGCATTTTTCTCTATCTAAAAAAATACATGCAATTGGGAAGTTACATAACACCTTCATTCATAGCAAAACAGATAATACTTGGAGCTGAGAATTGGTGGATAAATAATACTTTTTTCACAGATGGATTTTGTTTAATATGAAAATACATGAAAGAAAATAATCCATTTGTATTTATTTTTTGATGTTACAATCATCTCATTCAAAAACTAAATAAAAAGGTTTCAGCTTAAGATGTGTTATGCTAACTTTAAAAATGTGACATGACGCCTATATCCACTTATATCTTCAATTATCTACTTTAATTGCCATGTATGAAGCATAACGGATTGAATTATCATTACTATAGTTACACACAAAAATTAATTAAGTAAATGTTAAAAATTATGGCTACAGTACTTTCACTAATCCTAATGACAAGTAACTTACTTATAAATAGTTTTAATTTTTTCGGTTGATACATAGATTTATATTTAAAAATTATCCACGCTATCATCTAAAACATGCGTTGGTTAATTACTTACTGCGTTAAAATGTAACAGACAGAAATAATTGGAAAATTATTTTCATTGAGAACAGTTATTTGCGTACCATCTTTACATAAATCAAATTCATTACCGGTTTCGCTTACACCATTATACATCTGTTTTAAATACATTATGTACCCCTTCTACAAACACGTGTAGTACGAATACCCGAAATAAATCCAATTATTATGAGTTCACGTTAGTTACTTGTTTGAGGACCACCACCTTTCTTCGTCCGCGACCCTTTAAATAATTATTACCCTCGTAAATGATAAATGAAAACATCCCTTAATTTGTGTAATCTGATTGTCTCTCCTAATGTTTAGGTATAGATATAGACGGATAGGCCGTACATTTATCCATCTACTACGTAGTATAACGTGGGGCCGAATAGGGTCAGGGAAAACATGATGACTAGGTTCAGCGGGGACTTTAATACAGGCACTGAAGAGAGACAGACAGAGGGGAAATGGAAAGAAGCAGAAGACGAACAAGATGTGGCGGTATTGAGGGTGATGGTGAAGTGGGGGTGTCTTTGCAGGAAACTAATAGACCTTTACCTTTATCCTGGGGGCGATAGAAAAATAGGGGGTGGTGTTGTGTGATGGTCGGTTCCGTTATTTTATGGGGAATACATCTCCTATATGTGATTTATCGATGACTGTTTTTTTTTTCAGGAAATGTATTAATAATGGTCGGAGGTCGTGCTCTTACATTTCTTTCTTCCCGGTTTGCCAAAATAAATTGATGTTTTTGATTTTTTTAGGCTGGCGTTGGGTGATTTAAAAGTAAAAGCTCATACGACGTATTCGTACAACACAATAAGTGAGGTTCCAAAATTTATCTATACAGCATGTTTCACAGAAGAAAACCGCATTGAAATAGTATAACATCTTTTTACAAAAAATTCCCCTTAAATAAAGATATGATTTGACATCTGGAATATATTGTACAAAGAACTTTGTAATGGAAGACATTAGCTTTGTAAATATTAATTTTTTTGAAAAAAATTTCGAAGGGGTATGGCGATTTTATGTGAGGGGAATATTTCATCGCATTTTCAGTTTCTTACTTCCTGTTTTTCATATTATGACGTCACTGATTTTTTTTTAATGAAAAAAGGCACAAGAGAACAAAAAAAAATTATTTTTCTACATAACTCCCTTCAACACTAATACACATATTCCATATTTTTTCCAGTTGCCCCATATCCTCAGAAAAAAATTGCTTCGGTAACCCCGCAAAATATTCTTCAACAGCTTCTTTGAGTTCTTCATCAGAAGCAAAACGCTTTCTTCTGAGATGCTCTTTTAAATTTTTGAATAAGAAGAAGTCTGACGGAGCTAGGTCGGGGCTATAAGGTGGATGCCTTAACTCTATAAACCCACAGTCATTGATTATGTGCTGAACTTTGTTTGCCTTATGAACCCGACAATTGTCGTGCAGCAACACGTTTTTTTGTGGATAAGAATGCGGGCGTTTTTCCTCCAGAGCAGTTTTTAAATTTTTAATTGTGCTTCCGTAGGCCTCTCCATTTAAGGTAGACCCTCTCGGCATATATTCAATAAGCAAAACTCCTTCAGCATCCCAGAAAACAGTTGCCATCAGTTTTTTCCCAGAAAATTGTGTCTTGGCCTTTTCTGGTGGTGGAGAGCCCTTATGAACCCACTGCATGGATTCTTGTTTAGTTGGAGGGTCCCAGTAATATACCCAAATCTCATCCCCGGTAATAATTCGAGATAAAAATGTTTTGCCCATCTCCAACTTGACCAAATTTTCTTGAGAAACTTCTTTTCTGCCCAGTTTTTGTTCAGGTGTAAGCAATCTGGGTATTCACCGTGCAGACACCTTCTTCATACCCAAATCGTCATGCAAAATTTTGAGGACACTTGTTTCGGATATACAGACTTCATTGGCAATGACAGAGATCTTTACATGACGATCTTTCAGTACCAAATTTTGGACTTTTCACACAATGTTTTCAGTCCGGACTTTGGGTCATCATTGATTGACTCTCGGCCCCATCAAAAGAGTTTAGACCAATATTTTACTTGGAAATAAGATGGTGTATCTTCCCCATATACAGCAACCATTCTTTCATGAATTGCTTTTGGACCATTGCCTTCCTTTGTCAGGAACTTTATTACGCTGCGATGTTCAACTTTAGTCTCACTCATTTTATCGAGAAATGGACCGTCTCAAATCTCTATACACAGCATAAACTAAACACAACTTAGCACATGTACTTCTAACAGTGACAGCAATTTTTCAATAATTTGTTTGACATCGTCACTCTTTTGTTTCATGGCTAAGTAGATAACATAAAAATACACCCTCGTATATTATACTTGGAAAAAATAAGAAAAAAGTACTAAAGTTCAAATATTAAAAATGCATTAAACGAATCTAGTCACATAAATTTGAGGGAATTATTGATTCGTTTTTATCATAAAAATTTTGAAAATTTGAACTATAAATTTACTATCTACTCTATTCAAAGTTAATAAATACATTAAAACTAAACTGATTAAACCAGAAAACAAAAACTCTAAAAGTAACATCAAACACAAAAATAAGCACAGAAATAACACTGTTTAAATTATATTTACACTAAGTGTTCAAAATGACGACCCCGTACCATATGAGAATGGCCAAGACGATTATAAAACTCATTTTTCACATTCTGAATAGCGTGAGCTGATATTAATCCAATTTCATGTCGAATTCTGTGCTTGAGATCTTCTAAATTATTAAGTCGATTCTTATGCACTTTACTTGTTAAGTACCCCCATAGAAAGAAGTCTAATGGCGTTAGATCTGGAAATCTAGCCGGCCATTCCATCGGACTTCTTCTTCCTATCCATCTTCCTCGGAGAACTTGATCCTAGAGGGTCGCACATTGCGTAATGAGGTGCAGCACCATCACGTTGTAACCACATACTATTATTTGGTAGGCCTGGGCTGTTTGCATTACAAAACAATGCAGCTAATACATCAATTCGAACTGTAGAAATTGCAAGTATCTCTCTTCAGTCAAATAGTTAGCAAAAATAAACCTAGAATTCTGTCACCAATAATTCCTACCCATACGTTAACTTTCTGAGAATATTGTGTATGAATTTCCTCCATCCAATTGGGATTTTCCTAGCCCAATATCTATAATTCTGTCTAGTAACTGTTCCATTTAAATAAAATATTGCCTCATCCGAAAATAAAATTTGGAAAAACAATGGATTGCGGATACAAATGTCCATCATTTATTAACAGAATTCGTACATACGTTCATAATCATCTTCTGCTAACTCATGAATCAATTGCAGCTTATAAGGGTGAGATTTTTAAACTTTTTCAAAACTTTCAGAAGTATGGCTTACATTGTGGTCTAAAGCAATGCTTCTGCTAGTTGAATTTGGATTGTTTTCAATTTCTAGTAGAACATCAAGTTGTACATATTCATTTAATGTCCCTGGACTTCCAGTTTTTTGAAGATTATTACAATGCCATGTTCCTGAAATTTATTAGAGTTCAGTTAACATTTAGCAGCTAAATTAGAGTTTGAAAATGGAAAATTAATCCTGAGATAAAAAGTAAGTTCGAATGTAACTCGATAAGATAATTTATTAAATGTGTAAACAATTATTGAAACATTTATTGCATACTATTCAAAAATACTGTTATTAAAATCACAGTTCACAGCTTACTGTTGCATCAACTTGGACATTTCGTTCTTTTTATGACATAACAAAAAAACAAATTGATGTCAGGTCAACCAAAGGTAAAAAACTGTTTTACCGATTTGAAAGTTAAAGGTCCTATATAGTCGATATATGAATAGTTGAAAAATAGGAGATTTTTGATGCAAGATATTTTTGTGGATTTTAAAATTCGAGAAAACCTTTCAACGTTAACTTATGAAGAACTTAGTAATCTACCCCGCTCAAGAATCAAATTTAGAAAAAAATGATCTGTTTAAAGAAAATTAATTAATATATCAAAATATTAAAAACAAGTTTTCTGAAAAATCCTTTGTAGCAGATTTGTTTGCTTTAATTCACGTTATAAATTGAATATAAAGCTACCCTGCTCTGCACTTATTTTTAGTTCAATTATTCTTTACTTTGTTTTAAATGAATAGAAAATAAATTAAAATTAGGCAACCCACATACAATGAATTGTTATCCTGGTAAAAATCTTTCCCGCGGTTACCAATGTGTAAATGTTTGGTCATAAATGAATTTTCATCCGCTTGGAGATGTCAATTTAAATCTGAAGTTATAATTATGTTTTCTGTTTATCTGTCATTTCGTAAATTTCAAAATGGACATTTTGAGTTGACGCATGCGCAGAACAGGCAATGTGACCAATTCTATCTCTCTTAGTTGGGACGAAAAATTACACATTATCAAGATATAACACACGCAATATAGTAGTATTATATACAGGGTGTATTTGAAATAAGGGGACAGAGTATGATAAAAGGAAAGAAGCAATTATGTAGAATATAAATCCCAAAAATTGTGAGTCAATTACGACACGAACGCCAAAATTAAAAACCCCCGAAAAGTGTTTAATGTGCCGGCTATGGATTTAGCAGGTATCGCGCCAGTTAGACCAGACAGCCGACGTCATGAGTCGTAATAAATAATATTTTTACGGAACTAAATGACATATACATACATAGATACACACACAGCAATAACATTGTTTACTATTTCTAAACAGGTGTTCATGCTAAGAGTTCAACAACCTTAATATGAAATATCAGCTGATTTGGGATAAAATTGATGCGTGTACTTTATTCGATTTCTTTTGTTCTCTTATAAAATACCTTAGTTTTTAACAACGAGATTTTTTTTTATTGAGATGCCGAGATTATTTAGATATTACATTTTCTTCAGCAATAAATGTATAGTAAGTACTATTACTGCTATTATGATTCAATTGAACGACTTTTTACTTCTTATTTCTCACAAAAACAAATTTGTGTTGTAAAATTTGCCCAACTCTACTTATGAGAAACTTTTATTTTAATTGGACGCAAATGAATTAATAAAAAACATAATTTATTTCAGTTCGTGCGTTGTGTAAGCCATAGTCGAAACATCCACACGTAACAATCGAACGAGACTGACCTCGCACGCCTTCACACTCCTACATAGTACCCCACTCTTGCATACCCTACAGTCGTATTAAAGTGCAGTGGCGCGACGGATATTTTAAAAATATCTTTGTAATTTTTAAAATTTGAATTTGCGCAAAATATTTTGGATTTGAGTCAAATAAAATTAAATCTTTCCATTAATCATACTCTGTCCCCTTATTTCAAATACACCCTGTATATGATTTTATCTAACTGTGGAGAGACAACTTCAATGTTTATGTGGAACTAACTATAAGACAACAATCGTTTTGTTGTAGAGATATGTAATACTTTTTGCTCTAATATCACCACGTATTCCGTTATTTTATCTCAGACTATACCTATTGAACCACGCAATAAAATGGGTTATAAGTTCAGTAGTGACCGAATTCTTCGATTCTTCATTTCCGGAAATGAAGCCATTACGGGCCGGATGTCTATTACATAATTCATGTGAGTTGATATTTGTGGACGCGTAGAACTCTATAAATGTACCGTTTATCTCACGAATAAATCGTGATGTACAAGATTTGGAACGGATTATGTTATCGGTGTAAAAATTGTAACTTTTCAGTTAAAATTGTTTATTGAAAACTGTATGTTAAGATGTTAGTATACCAGGTAATAATCCATAAGGATAATTTATATTTTTCTTACAATTTAGGTTACACGCATATAAAAATGTGTAAAAGTCACTTATGATGACCATTTCGACATTGATGCATGACTTACAAATATACAAAACAAATTAGGAAAACCTGAATATCATGGGTATTATTTCTTTGTGAAAACATGTGAAAATACTAATAGTCCGTATTAGTATTTACGACATTCATCGACATTAGTTTTTTATTTAAGCAACAAAATTACAATGTAATCGCACTAACGCGAAATGTATTCACCAACTCATTCTTTAAAAGTATGTGTTTGCTAACTCTTTTCTATAACCGGTCGTTTTAAACACCATTGACTCGAACTTATTCATCGGCTTCCATCTATCAATGTTAAATTATGTTTTCAATTCTTTATGGTAAGCGAACGCTTTGCATATATCTTAAATTGTAAAAGAAACATAAAGAAAACCTCGATTTATAGTGCCTGTGTCAAGCGTAAATTAATTACACTGTAATGAACTTGAATTAATTCATTCTAATCAAGTCGTGAATGAATACAGATTGAATGAGATTTTGTAGAAGATATAATTATATTTATAAATGGACTCAGGTTGTCAAATACAAAACACGTATTTCGAATGCTTATTAAACTATAAACAACATTAAACTATTTACTACAATTTTTCGTTATAAATGTTGTTATATCTTAGTATACAAGAGTTGTCCCGTTGAAACACATCTTTCGTCCATAAAAGTAATAGAATAATGAACTGTACAAGCTGTGTGTATATTATACGTATATTGAGTTTCAACGCGACGCATCTGGCTTTCCCCCTCTTGCCGTCAATAACGATATTTACAAGTTACGATATGTATGTATAAAAATAATTGCATCTATTGCGCCGAATGTAGGCGACGTTGGAAGGCAGGCATTTGCGCCAAAAGTATTTCAGTCAAATCGTAAACGCTGTGTTCAACGGGCCGATCTGTTGTTTACTTTTATGAGTTATATGTATTATATTGCATACATATTGCTGTGAATCTTACATTTTGAAAATAGGATTAAGGATTAATTTAGTTATGGAATAAGCGTTATAATTCATTGAATATTATTTAAGTTTAAATAGCTAAAGCTATATTAATCACTGAAGTAAGATGGGTTGCAGAATCCTAAAGGATATAAACTCCTTCGTTGAAAATATTGTAAATAAAATATACAAATGGTTATTAATAAACTTTATTTAAGAAAGCTTTATTGTGAAGAAAACGATACATTTAAATGCTACTATACGAATAAAATAAAATCAGATATGCTAAAGAAAATGAAATAGTATCCAAGGAAAACGTGAATGTTAGCATGAATAGTATCAATTCTTAAATATGACTCTAACAACAAAAGTAAAAAGGTTGTAAATACGTACAGTTAATAAAAAAGGATATAACTATGATATTTATCTTATGAGATTTGCTATCGTAAATAAAACTTCTTGTAGACAATTATGAACTGTTAAAATGTATTCTTTGGTTCCTATAATTTGTAGTCTTTGTGTCTCTGAATCATCAATGACGATCGTGTATGGTTTAACACCTGCAAAAAGAATAGAAAACGTCAATAATTTGTTTGTAACCTATTAGAAATAACAATCTTGCCTGAGACGAGAGGCTGGTTTGAAGATAAAGAAAAGGAAACTGCAACAAGCCTTCCTGGTACGGGGTTGTGAAGGAGGATAGAAGTTGTTTGCGACGTTTTTCAGTTATTCCCAAATAGACAAACTGGTAAACAAAAAATGAGGTGTGGCCACCACACGACTTTCTTATACGTATGAAAGTGTTACTTCCGGTCCGAATTTTGAAATTTCATTTATACAAAAAATATTCCAAATCCAACTCTAAATACTTTTGTACTCTTCATAAATATACATAGAATGCATAATTTACGACATATTTGCAAAAAATCGTTATTCGGGAAGAGTAAAAGTGATACTTCCGGTCCGAATTTTGAAATTTTTTTTATATAAAAGATATTGGAAATGAAGTTCTAAATAATTTTATATTCATAGCGTACCTGTCTAAAAAGCATGACTTGCAAAATATTTGCAAGAAACTGATTTTCGATAAGAGTAAAAGACCTACTTCCGGTAGGAATTTCGAAAAACCTTTCTAATAAAATTGTTCACAATCTCAATTTTAAGTACATATGAATTCTTTATAAATTTGTTTAAACTTAGTAATTCACGAAAATTTGCAAAATTCGATTTTTTCACTGAAGTAAACTACTACTTCCGGTCTGCTGATTTTGCTCAAAATCTAATCAGTTCTCAAGAGGGAGATTATATTCGTAAATACAAAATTTGGAATTGATATCTGTAGCGGTTTGACCGCTATCGTGGTCACACACACAGAGACACACAGACAGACAGACAGACAGACAGACATTTTTTAAAAACCACTTTTTTGGTATCAGAGGACTTCAAAACATGGACATCTGCAAAAATCCCGAGGTCGAAAATTTTCATCATCACAATACTTCCTTATACTACGTATAAGAAAGTAAAAATTAGAATACGATTAGTAAATGGTGAAAGAAAATACTTATCAAATAATTACAAGAGTAATGAGTTCATATACAGATACAACAGATGTCTTTTGTTGGAGAATATATAAAGCGAAAATAAGACTGGACAGAGAGATTTTGACTTTGATTTAGATCGCGAAAAAACCAATTAAAAAACGAAGCTCCGGCAGCATAGAAGTATATCTATTCATACCGAGGAACATATACAGTAAGGCAATACGCACTACCTGTTTTGTTGAAGATTGAAAAATACAAAAAAAAATAGAATTTAAATATTTAATTTGTATTTCTTTAAAAAAATGTTTTTGATTTAAAAACAAAATGAAAGATTATTTATAAAAGGGAATTTGAAGAATTGTATAATCAAAGTGAGTCACGAAAAATCTTTATGAGCTATAACATACAAGTTTATCTTAAATTGTTTTATGAAATGAATGTTCACTTTGCTTTAAATATTTAGCCTATTCATTATTAATTAGAAATATGTTTAATGTTGTTGGATCGACCATAGAGGTACTACGTGCGAATGTTTGCCTCAAATGGATTGTTGAGCATCATTAAAGATTAATATATTTTTTGCCGAACTCATGTAAATACCATCTTTCTCGCCGTAAATTATTTCACTTAATTCGACACACCGTTTTATGTTTATTGACACATGTAAATAATATTCTAATGAATGTAAGGTTATTGTCAATATAAGAATTGTAATTGCTTTTGTGGACAACAAATATTATCTGATTTTCTTGTAATATATATATATATATATGTAAAAATGTGTAATTAATAACTGTCTTACATGTAAGTAAATTAGTTGACATTGAAATATTTTGTATTCTCTTAATGCTAGGAAGTAAAAAAAAGATAATAAGACAAAATAAAGTGATTCTAAAAAGCACATTACCTTAGTTTTTTCCTCCGAAACCGAGTTACTCGTATCAGAGCATTTACTGTTGGTAAATTCACATTCACTAGACACTAGAAACGCTTATTATTAATATAACACATTTTGTTTTTCAAGCTTAAAAACTAATTATCTATGAAATATAGATAGTGAAGGTGGACGAATGCCAACTGTAGTTTTAATTGATGACAATGCCACTCTGATGTTAAATATCCCTAAGAGTGCACAGGACATTTAGTTATCCGTTGTTAAGTATAGATGGGAGCACCAGGCCATTCAATTTGGCAATTAGCTACATTAATTAATATTTAACAAATTTTAAAGAGCACATCATAAATCACAACAAGACAAGGTAGCTAAGTTTATTTCCAGCAGTAGAAAGAGGGCTTCAGAAGAATTTTTAGGGTTTGTCCATTCCTTGAAGACTATTTATCACTCAAAAATAGCTTCTGCGGAACAAGACAGAAATTCTTTAGTAGAAACTACTAGTATATTAGAAAATAAAAAGCGCTTGTTAAAAAATAGAATAGAAGATAAATTCCTGCCATTCAAAGTGAAGCTAATTATTCGCGAAGGTGCTGGACAAGATGCACAAAATCAAGGTATATGTGAGCAGCACATATTATAAAGAAGTAGAACTATTTATTTTATTTAATCAACAGCTAATTTCTACATATTACTATTGACATAAAACAATCCTCCAAGCCTAGCAGAACAGATACACAAATATGCAAATGCGTGGTGTTGTTATATTAATTAAAAATCACCATCTCTAGACCAAAATCACAGTTACCGTTTAACGCAGTAGAGGTTCGAACACTCATTAATTACCCGTCGCAATTAAGAGCAATTATTGGGCCAATGATTACGTTAGACCATTAGGGAGGCTATTACCTTAATTAACCCGCGCTAGATCATCCCGTTTGAGTTGCGAAAAGCCGGTTTGTGACAATTATACAATTATGTGCTCGAAGAACACATTAATTTCTGATTGCGTTATAATTATTCCGCTGTTCATTGAGATTCAATAAAAAAAGTTGTATTAAATTAATATTATTGCTAGTTATCAAATTACTATACTTTCTTATAATATAAACATTGTTACTTGTTTATTTTTTATTTATTTTATTGTCCAACAGAATTATTTGCAATTGTAGGAAAACATATTACACTATCTGTAAGATATTATTTATCGAGTACTTCAACTTCTTGGCAAATTAATCACATAGATAAAGCTCGTTTAGAAGTGAAGAACCTATATTGTCTTACTTGTCAACTTACAATTTATTTTCTGAGGAAATAGTTCTTACTGTTGGATACTATATCATTTATGAATATAATGAAAAGCAAAGGGCTCAAAATGCTGCCCTGTGGTATACCAACGGCACCGAAAGCTCACCCGACTCATTATCTTTTCGTAAGCACGTCACCAATTCAACTGCAAAAGCTAGTAATATACATTTTGAACTTAAATCTAAAACCACTACAGGACACAGTTCAAAGGGAAAAAATGGATTACATGTTATTATAATGCACCTCTATGGAATATGGTACAAAGTCACATAATAACAGACAATCTTTTTTTCATTTTACTATAGTTCTGTGTTTTTATTTGTATTGCAGTCCATTAAATAATTTCATGTACGTTAGTTATATTTCTACTTTTGAAGAAACTTTAAGGTATTCAAACTCTATCTTCATATAAGAAGAGTGCCGTATGTAAATCCTCTGCTTGAAAAATTCCTCTACAACTTTCCCTATGCCCCATATTATTAAGTATTCTTATGTCCTCCTTTTGCACTGTAAATACTGATATCAGTTGCTGATTGGAGATCCCAAAAATGACAGGGGTCATGCCATTTTTGGTTAGAAACTGGCGTACAGAAAGGGCTGTGAGAGCAAGGGCGTTATCGTGGTCGCGCGACCGTCACAAATCAGGCCCCTTCCATCGCAAACTGTTGCATAATCTTTTCAAAACTTCAAGGTAGAAAGCCTGGGTAACTATCTGACCTTGTGGGATAAACTCTGAATACGAATCATCTCACATCGAAAATAAATCAGCATTGTTTTGACGTTTGACTTCACTTGATAAGCATTTGGAAGACAGGTAAACTTGAAGTCTTCGATCGGCTTGATTGTTACTTCGTTTCTGCGTCATAGCTGTAACACCATGATTCGTTTCCTATGATGGCCTTCGAAAAAATTTCCTTTCGGAATTCTAATTTCAAAGCACAGCATGCTTCCTCACGAACTCGTTTACGTTCAGCAGTCAGTAGACGAGACACGAATTTGGCAGCCACCCTTTTCATCCACAAATCTTCCATTAAAATTGGCCGAACTGAACTCCAAGTCACTTTAGATAGTTTCTCAACTTCTTCAATGTCCGTCGTCGATGTTTCAGGATGATTTCGCTAATGTTTTCAAAATTTTCATCGGTTCAGGTCGTGGAAGGACAACCAGAGCAAGGTTTGTCATCAATTGATATTTCACCTCTTTTGACTCAACCCTTAAGTTTCCCCAATACAACCATTCATTTCAAGAGTTTCTATGCCAGTTTTTCCGAGCAAGAAACAAAACTTTACCGCCTCGCGTTGTTCACGAAAATCAACCATTGTAAAAACGACACATAAAACAACTATCACTAACAAATTCACACAAACCAAACGAAACCCTTTTTAGCAACGCATGGCTTGCTGACTCGGAAAAAGTAACTTTATACGCCCCTAGCGACAAAATACGGTACTACAAAAAGTCCGATCACCACAACATCAGTTCGGTTTTTTTGGATACCCCTTCATAATATCATATACATAATTTATGAAAATTGAAAAAATGAATTGTGGTATAGCCATGGACACCAAAAGCCCACGCGGTAACACTTCATTTTTGCTTGCGATTAATTAAAAACGACAGAACCCATTTCAAAGCTATATTACTATACTCGAATCGCCGAACAGATGCAGTAATAAAAGTGCGTGATCACAACGTAATCGCAACGTGTTCAAGGCATCCTATACATAAAAACGGTCGGCGGGAAACATCGTTTACATTAGGCTAAACCGTAATATATATCACGGATCGCGTTTGTTTACTTTTATTTTACTTTATTACTGTTTCCGTTAAATCTGTTCTTGCTGCATTTATTGTTTTCTTTCGGATATTTTGATCAGTTTTTTTAAATACGTTAGTAATTAGTAATCCGAAATGATACAAATTATAACTAATTATATCTTCGAGGTTAGAATTCAACAGTAATTCAAATATTACTTCAATTTCTTTGTTTCTAGCAAAGTTATACATAGTAGACTATGGAATATTCACCTCCAAGAAAGAGGCTCGCAAAACACTTCTCAGCGGAAGAAAAAGAAATGGTTATGAATATACATCAAAAGGTGACAATTTTGAAACGACTGCAAAAGCGGCAGGGGGTAAATTGCAGAATATGGGTGCAACCGATTTTTGACAAAAAAAAACGAGTGTACCTTATAGAGGACATCTAATTGAACGACTTTTACTTATAAATTAATCGGTGCAAACGTACTGGAACGGAGATTATTAATAATTAAGGTGCTCACCTAGTGAATTTTTCCATGTCACATTTTTAGTCGTATCTGTTATACACATTGTTAAAATTATAAAAATCGTAATAAATGATGTTCATTTCACTTTACCACACAACAATTACATTTAATTTTTATGTTTTTTAATAACTTTTCTGCGATTTTAAAATTCTAACATAACCCAATCATAACAACAAACCTAACCTTAAACCACCTAGTGCAAAAAGCCCATTCTAAGTTACATTCGGACCAATTACTGTCATCCATAGAGTTATACAGAATAAGGTAGATAGATGGTCGAACAAACCTCTTGCATTTTTCAATATTTATTTGAAAATTATATGCAAATCAGTAACAGAAGACGTTATAAAGTGTATATTATTTATAAATTTTTAGTTTATTTCATTGATTTTTTTAACATGCCTTTTAAAATTATATATTATCCTGTAAATAAGTACGGAATGATATAGAGAATATTTATAAGTGTTTTCTTTCATTTTTTCAAACATTTATAATTCTCTTTTTGCACATTTACATGATTTATACTGCAATCATTGCAATGATTGTTCTCTTAATTTATAGATTTTTTTATTTCTTTACCATCTCCCTTCCCCGCACCTCTAATTCCGTTAATTTATTTTGTACTTTTCGTGTTTGCCGGGAAGGGGCGGCAAAACATCAAAAAATTGGTATAAATCAACCGAAATACGAGTGCGGGCAACGAATCCCCATTCGTTGCTATTAATTATTACCGTAAAAAAGTTCGTTATCACATTGAATTCATTTATTGTTGAATGTTTGCATTGCATTTTTCGTTCATTTCTATTTTTGCCACCCCCCTTAACCATCTCGCGAAACAGAATTCATATGAAAAATAATTGCAATGCAAACATTCAACAATACATTCTATATGAGAATGTATACCTATATATTTGTACTCATAATTTTTAAATACTTGTAAAAGACTAATGGGATGGGGAACGGGGACAGAAAACAAACAAAATGCGAATTATCCTACACAAAATGAAAGGTAAAAATAAACACGGAAGTATATATAATGTTAATGTAATTATGTATTTATTTACGACTTGGGTTAGGTTGGGTTGGGTTATATACCAACCATTATGTATTTTCCAATTGCTTCTAATAAATAAATACCAGAAAACACCTATAAACATTCTCTATATCATTCCGTAAATTTAAAAAGCATGTTAAAAAATCAATGAAATAAACTATAAATTTATAAATAATGTACACTCTATAACGCTTTTTGTTACTGATTTGCATATATTTTTCAAATAAATATTGAAAAATACAAGAGGTTTATTCGACCATCTATCTACCTTCTTCTGTATAACTCTATGGATGACAGTCGTTGGTCCGAAAGTAACTTAGAATGGGCTTTTTCCACTAGGTGGTTTAAGGTTAGGTTTGTTGTTATGATTGGGTTATATTAGAATTTTGAAATCGCAGAAAAGTTATTAAAAAACATAAAAATTAAATGTAATTGTTGTGTGGTAAAGTGAAATAAACATCATTTTTAACGATTTTTATAATTTCAACAGTATGTATAACAGATACCACTAAAAATGTGACATGGAAAAATTCACTCGGTGAGCACCTTACTTAGCTATTAATTATCTACGTTCCTGTACATTTACACCGATTAATTTATAAGTAAAAGTTGTTCAATTAGATGTCCTCTATAAGTTACACTCGTTTCTTTTGTCAAAAATCGGTTACACCCATATTTTGCAAGAATTCCAGAAGATGATGTAAATAATGTTTAATAAATTTTATGCACATTCCCTATTATACTGATATTCTTATTATTATATTTGTAGGTACTTATAAAATGTAAAATACATGCTATTTTATAGAGACAATACAATCTTAATACGTTCTGATAGTAAACATTTGAATATGGAAAATTTCTTATGTCAAATACTACGGCGATAACTATTTTACCGACATTTATCCTTGAATGATTTTATGTGCCTGTTTGCATCCGACTTTGTTGTGATCACGTGAACTCAACGTGATCACTGCATCTGTTCGGCGATTCAAGTATAAGTGGCTAATTTATTTAAAAATATGAATTAATGTTAAAATAAAAAAATAATTATCTTGTTCATGTGTTTTATTTTTAAGTCTCACCTTCCGGTATATCATCCTCGTATCTGTTTCATTTATCGATACATTCACATCAAGTTGATTATACCTCTATAATAAGAGAACAAATAGTTATATTTCCCGAATATAATCTATATTTCTGAATCTTCAGTTCTTTTCGCATAATCGGTGCTATTTTAAAATAGGAGTTACGAGTATTTTTCACAAGTCAGGAAAACCATGTCCGTCTTATTTTAGCTTGTAGGCGTACAAAACTGTAAATGTTCTTATGAACGCACACAAAGAATAAATTTCGAATCGTTGAACACAGAACAAGTTGGGCAATTTGCCTACAGGTACATACTTATTCCCCAAGATAATCACTATGATTAAAATGGAAGTGCTTTTGAGAAATACCAATTGTTCATTCACGATAAAAACAGTTATAAACATTATTTGTACATGTTATGTGCGTGTGGATATTTTTCTATCGGAATACCAAACAATATAAATATTTATATGCTCTTCTTATTTGTTTATCATTCTGAACGCATAATATTACATCAGATTTGGTTCTTCCTGAATTGGTTATTATGGGAAATATATGTATCCTTTTACAACAATAAAAGAATACATAATGTCGGAATGTGTTGCCACAAGCAAATAGGTAGATAATTTTCAAGTTATGTGGTTAAAAGTATGTAGTAATATAAAAGAAGTATATCTTGTATCTTGAATCCGTTTGTATTATAATAAGAATTTTCCTCTACGCATATCTTATTCTGAGGCAATATCTACTGCGTGTCCTTAAATGTTTGTACGCCAATTAAGTAGTGTAGTGTTAGTATGGATTTTATTTTTCTAAAGTTGGTGAAATGACAAGCTCCAAAGCACAAGGAGGTTATGTTGTACATACTTGTTAATAG
The DNA here is from genome assembly GCA_963170755.1 of Amphimallon solstitiale. Lineage (NCBI taxonomy): Eukaryota > Metazoa > Arthropoda > Insecta > Coleoptera > Scarabaeidae > Amphimallon > Amphimallon solstitiale. The sequence continues at coordinate 14,571,898 of OY720683.1, read as the reverse complement.
ACACATTGAAAGTGCTATTATTAAATGAAAATAACACTGATAAGTAGAAAATAAGTTTATTTATAAAAATTGTTGAAAATGTTCTACATTTGCTTGTAAACACAACATTATTCGTCGTTTCATGTTTTCAAATACATGGCAAAGCTGTTCTTCTGTTATGTTTTGAATTTCATGCCTAATCGCTTGTTGAAGTTTATCAAAATTGTGCACGCGGTTTTTATAGACATTATTCTTTACCTGTCCATAAAGAAAATAATCTGGTGGTGTTAAATCTGGACTCCTCGCTGGTCACAGACCTTGGCTTGATGCCGCTGATTAATAAATTCTGTCAAAATGACAATTTTATATCTCTGCATTAATTGTTTCGTTAAAGAATATTGGCTCCATTATTCTCCGTCTTGAAATTGCAATCCAAATTCCAACTTTTAATAAATGCAAATTTTTTTCAACGAAATTATGAAGGTTCTCCGTTCGATAATTCTGGCTATATACATAACCAGATAAATAGAACCGTGCTTCGTCAGTGAAGAAGGTTAGATCCAGTAAATCATTATTATTAATGTGCTCGTTAAACAATTGACAGAACAGTATGCGTTTTTGATAATCACGAATTGCTGCACAACCGAAACTCGATAGGGATGCATATGTAAATTTTATGTAGAGCTTTTGCACAACTAGCTCTACTAATACCTGAAAAGAACAACTAGCATCGGATATTCACAGGATTAATTAGTGTTTGATACGTAAATGTACAATCAAAAACACCGGCGGATATTTACAGTATTAATTACTGCTTGATTAGTAAATGTACTATCAAAAACATCAATCAAGGATTGAGAAACTAGTTACCTCTTGGCGAGTGAATGTACCACCGGAAAGGTTTTTAGTGGAACATGCGAATAGGTGATTGCACAATTTAGCAAATTCGTTTCATTGAAAATGTTTCCTTTGTAGGCGACCTCTCAAAATAGCTTATTGTAGAAGCATCACAACTCTTGTATAATAAAAAAAACTATATTTAACTTTGTAAAATTACAATAAATGTTCAACAATATCACCATTTTGTTGAATGCAGGTAAAAGCTTTTTTATGAACGGCTGTTACAGCATTCGAAATGCTTCCACCATTTATTGAATTAATTCATAAGCTAATACTATTTTCTAATTCCACTACATAGGTGTATTTCTGTTGGTAAACCTTATTCTTTATATTGCACCAAAAGAATAAATCTTAAAGTGACAAGTCTGGAGAACACTTTATCGAACCATTTTTTCCTATCCAGCGATCTTCAAGAAGCCCTTGCATAATTGCACGAACCTGTTGGAAGTGAATATTTTGACGATCTACTAAATTAATATTATCTAGGAGTTCTTGCAATACATCCACCATAAAATTGCTCCCGTAAGCGATCCATAATAAAACAAAGGTAGTTTGCAGTTTTTAATTAATTTTATGAAATTTACAAGTTGTAATACACCAAATTTAGTTGAAATGGACATTTTCACAATTATACTTTATTACTGTAATAATGATTTATTTCTTTAATGCAATTTTTATTTCCCGCACTCAAACGCAAGCACGAAATGAGATGTTTTGATGAGCGAGTACAAAAAATAAATAAAGTTGGTTTGTGAATTACGGCCGCTTTGATTAAATCACAAAATAGTTAATATCTGCGTTACTTCAAGTATTTTGATACAGGAGTGTATAGTAGCGTTTGTCTAGAATTAGTTTTCCTTTCCTTTAAAGTAAAAATATACTGGTTGTTCCATTTAAAAAATTAATGTTTTTTCAAATATCACGGAAAAGCGATGTTCAATTATTTTTTAAAGTGCTACTTTGCTAATATATAACCAAAGTCAAAGCTCCAATAAAAACAAAGTTAGCAATAGAGGCGAGTTAATTTGAAACAGGCTGTATATAACGAGACAATGCAAGCTTAAATTGTTCAGGTGAGACTGTCATGGCGACCATATAAAATTTTCCTAAATCTAAGATGAGCACAAGATGTCTCAAATTCACAAAGCTTGAAATGTGTGATATCAGCAGACCGGCATCACACGAAAGAAAACGGAAACGATGCGTTTGTTTTATTGCATGTATTTATTTGTGCATGTTCATTTCTGGATATGTCAGTTTTCAAGGTATCGAGTTTTATTGGTTGTTCTTTTGACTTTATTGCTTGTTATTTTTGATTTGGTATAGTCGATTCTTTTATAGTTTTCATTTAATTCCGTTTTGTTTAGCTGTTTCTATATATGTGAGTAGTCGTTTATGCAAATTACCACAGACGTGTTAAGATCTGTGGAAATTTTAAAATCAAAAAATTTTAAAAATGTTCTTGGTCGTATTTGCAGCTCTAGTTAGAATTGATAGAAACATCGTCGTCTTCGGATATTAAATTTAAATTCGACAGTATAAAATATGTGCTATATGCCACGTATACACTTATCTAAATTGCCTTGTTTTATTATAAAAAGATTTTTCAAATTTGAATGCATATAAACGCAAAGTAGAACATATGTATAGTACGGATAAATTATAAGGTAAATTTTCGCACGCGATAATTTTTAAATTCACCTCAGTACATTCATTAAATACACATCAACTCGAAGGAACCGTACGTACCACCGAAAAAGTTTGTATAATAAGCTAACTTACAATTAGTTCAATTTCCAACTTTTAACAAGCTATTCACCCTTTATTTCGATATTTCAGCAAATATTACCATCTCTTTCAATTTAAATAAATTTGCATTATGAGTACTGCTCAGCAGCAGTTTCTGATAACTTTTCAGCAACTTCAGGTGCTTTTCAAAGAAGACTTCATGTTTCTATTTATTTTAATTTAAAATTTAATTGATACAATTTTCACAGCAAAATGAATATTTAAGCAAACGGTATTTCAGGCACGTTGCATAAATTGGGCGTTGGTTAGTACGTTATGTTTGTATTTTCATAGAAATTTAACATTGTCGCGGTATTGAATAAGACGTTTATTGTTTCCTGTTCTTTTTCCGATAATAGTAAATTCTATCGTATGTTCAACAAAGCTATTACTAAAGTAGGTTCGCTCATAAAGGGTGACTGATTTTAAAAATAAAACAGCTCAATGCTTTTTGAACGTATTAATAAATTGTGCTTAGAAATATAATTACTATCATCTAGAAATTAAACCTTAAAATCAATCTTGTCTAAATGTTTCCCTTGAGGTCGTATCCACTCATATAAACGATGTCGTGCATTTGGAAAAACTCGCTGACAAAGTGCTACAGGGATGGCAGTAATTTCTTCCCGTATTCGGTCTTTTAAGATAGCCCCACAAGAAGAAATCTAGTGGTGTAAAAGCACAGCTTCTAGCAGGCTACTCAATGTTATCTCCACGCGAAATTAATTTTTCATGGAGAAACATTCTTACTGCCTCTAAAGCTTCATTCGCAGTATGCCTTTGACTCCGTTAATTGTCATTTTGTTAGTAGTAAGATCTATAACCTGGGAATTCGTGGGGAACTGAACAAATGGAGTGTCTCATTTTTAAAAGACAGAAACATTGTTGTTAAACTTGGTGACGTCATATCGGAGGAATATGATATGGACGTTGGAGTTCCACAGGGCAGTGTTCTGGGTCCATTAATATTTTTATTATTTATAAATGACCTACCTAGTTTCATAAACTATGGCAAAATATTTCTGTATGCTGACGATACAGCAATAGTGGTTTCCCACTCGGATCTAGAACAGCTCAACAATAATATCAATATAGTCCTACATAGTTTTGAGGACTGGTGTTGTGCCAACAAATTCATAATCAACCATGATAAGACGGTTATTATTGAATTTTTCAACAGACATAGAACACGCTCAGGTTTAGACATAACATTTAATAATCAAATTATTGAGGTCTCTAGAAATTGTAAATTCTTAGGTACAATTCTTGATGAAAATGTGTGCGGTAAACTTCAGAGGACATATTATGTTTTGCACACTTTGAAAAGCATCTTGAATGCCGAATCCCTTCTCAGCGTTTATTATGCTTATGTCTACTCTATAATTTCCTATAATATTATTGTCTGGGGCCAAGCGAGGGATATACAAAGAGTGTTTCTTCTGCAAAAGCGTATCATTAGACTTGTTTTTGATTTGCCCTACCATGAGTCTTGTAGGGGCACCTTCCGCTCAAAGAGAATATTTACTGTTACTTCTGTCTGCTTATAAATTATTAACATATATTTTTAATAACAAGCATAGATTTTCAATAATAAGTGAGAAGCATAATTACAGGACTCGTAATAGAAATAACTTAGTTGTGGACAGATCATATCACTTGTTTCATCAAAAGTCCCCACTCATCACTGGCTCTACAATTTTTAATAAATTGCCAATACACATGCGGGACTCGAGTCTGGCAAACTTTAAGAAACTATTGAGGGATTTTCTAATCGACCACAGTTTCTATAGTATGGCAGAGCTCCATGCACGGTTGCCATAGTATTGTACATTTAGTCTATTTATGTTTTGTGGTTTATATTTATGTATGTGTATATATGTTTTACTATTTGTGTAATATACTATGATTGACGAAATCTATATCCAGTGGATCTGAGACTAATAAAGCATTATTATTATTATTATTATTATGGCTTGTGGCGCCATCTTGCTGGAACCATGTGCGATTATCAAACTGTGGTCCTACAAAATTGCGGATAATCGAGGCATATCGTTGTGCATTTACTGTAATTGATTGTCCTTGACTATTCTCAAAAAAATACGGACCAATAATGCCTGCCAAGACTGGGAACTTTGTTTCAAACGATAATGTACGATACAACTTCCGTAAGGCGAATTTGGCTTTTTTATATCTTCATTTACAAAATACTGACTGGATACCTATTCTAATGTAAATATGGCGGTAAAGGCGTTCTATGACAGTCTTTATTCTAGTTTAGATTGTTTTGTACCTCAGTTCCGAACATCTAAACGTCATTATCCTCAGTGGTTTACTGGTGAAATTAGGCAGCTAATCCATAGGAAGGAATTTTATTTCAAAAAATGGAAATCTACAAAATCTTTATATTATTTAAATGAATTCAGAAAAGTACGACATCTGGTGAAGAATGAGGCACGGGCTGCTTATAATACATACAGTACTCGGGTGGAATCAGAAATTACAACTAATCCAAAGATATTTTGGAGATTTATAAATGCCAAGCGTTCATCAACCAGAATTCCAGGAAATATGCACTGCGGTGATGATGACCTCACTCAGTCCTTGGAAATAGTGAATGGATTTGCGTTGGAATTCTCTAAAGTCTTCCAAAATAATATGTCTTTTCCTACAACTTTAGTGAGTGCTCATCCTTCCTTTGGTATTGACTGCGTTCATGAGAGTGAAGTGAAACATAGTGCAACTAGATTGAAATCTGACTGTACCTCGGGAAACGATAACATTCCGAGCTTTTTGGTGCGGGACTGTGCTTCTATCTTAGCTATACCACTTACAGTATTATTCAACTTAATATTAAAAACGAGTACGTTCCCAAACTCCTGGAAGATCAGCAGACTTGTTCCGGTTTTCAAGAGTGGTGAGAAATCAGAAGTAAAAAATTATAGACCGATAAGTATTTTGACCAACAACCAACAACAAGTCTCCTGTTTCTCACATGTCAGCTAATTTTAACAAATTATATAGAGATATGTTTTAAATGTTTAGTATTTAACAATTTTGTAATTCCTCATATTTTTTGTGTCATATAAATGGTTTGTACTGTTGGACAATAAAGATTATTATTATTATTATTATTATTATTATTATTATTATATTGCCGTCCATACAGTTACTTTTGGAGTATGCAAAGCGACTGCATGTTTTTCTCTTGGGTTTGCCGAAGACCATTACCGACAATTCTGTTTGTTCTCCTACCATCATCATTCATCAAAGCTTGGATCTTATAAGGATGTTAATGTAAATCCTTTTCCAAAATTCTTTGAACACTACACCGATTTAAATGTAAAGCAAACGCATATTTTCTTATCGAACGATGTGGATTAAGCGTAGAGCACCACTTACAGCTTCGATGTTGATTTCATTTCTAACAGATCTACTGTGGCCACGGGGCTTAGAAAAAAACTGCAGAACAACTTACTTGAAATTTGCGTATCAATTGCTTAATTAAATTAGGATATGGACCTTAATGCACGGAAAAAAATATACCCAAATAAGTACTGCAATTCTAGAGCAACGCCATGAAAGTTACCGTAAATATAGGGATTATTGCACCTTGCAAGTACGGTTCCTACATTTTTACGTCCGATTTTTAACATACTTTCTTTATCAATGTTGTCATGAAAATATGTTTTATATTCTAGTAAATACTTCGGTAATATTGTAGAAAATGTCTTGGTAATATTATAATAAATATTTCGGTAAAACTGCAGTAAATATTTCAGTAATATATTGGTATATATGTCAGTAATATAGTAGTAAATATGTCAGTAATACTGCAGAAAATATTTCACAGTAATATTGTGATTAATATGCCAGTAATATTGTAGTAAATATTTCGATAACACTGTAGTTATAGATGCAGGTAATATTGTCATAAATATTTCAATATTATTCCGGGAAACCTGTCAGTAATATTACTAAAAGATCTAGGTACCACAATATGTATACTGAAATCCCTACTACATTTTATATATATGCATTTAAAATATAATAAAACACATTTATCAAATATGTATATCAAACTTACATTTTATTTATTTTTAATTTTTAAATATTACAATGGTGGTTAAATAAAATCATTTATCATTGAAATAAACTCATTTTGAGATTCACCTTGGGCAGCTTCCAATGCAAATCACCCTTTATGTTCCTTCCATATAAAAATAAAAGCAGTATTTTAAAAGCAAATAATTCTTTGGTACCTAAAATTAAGGATAAAGTTAAACTTTTCTGTTTAATAAATCGCATTTTTACCTACCATCAGATTTGTCGGATTTGTTACTGGTGTAATATACTTGCTATGTATGTGTCTTGTTTACATCCTGCTACATTGAGAATCTTTTCTGAGCAACTGGGCCATTTATAGTACAAACAATTTAGTTTAGCTTCATTCAAATTCTCAAAATCAATTAATAACTGAAAGGAAAAACACAAACTATCACTAATTCAGTAATTTTATTAAAAAAATTAGGTGACTACCCCAAAAATACTTACTAATCTATATCCCAGTGGTTCCCTTAAACCCGTTCCATTTTTCTACGACTTTGCTTTGTCGATGAGTTATTTTTTAACCACTGTGTATCCTCTTCATTGTCAACAAATATATTTTCATGAATAACTGCTGCTGGTTCTAGTTTAAAAAAGAACAATAGTTTAAAAAAAAAAACAAATAGGTCTGTTATTCGTTTTCACCTGTTGTATCCTTTAATAATCCAAAATTTTTGATAATTTTCTCATGTATAGGTAGGTAGTATAGAGTTTTCGTCGGGCAGTTTTTGGATTCTTATCTTTATAATTTTTCACATATGGCATGTAATAGATATCTGGCCGCTCATGTAAAAACAGTATTAATTTCGTTTGCAAGGTTATATTTATCAATACTTTTTTCAAATCACGCAAGTATACATATACGAACAAAATTTTTTCGTATATGTATAAATGTATGAATGCATATCTACCCTAAGCCGGCATTGCGAACAAACAACGTGCAGACAGCTGTTTCGACCTTACATTGGTCTCATCAGTGCACGAACGTGTTTGATCACAATCCCTCAAAAGCTTAGAAAACCTGATATTGTCAACTTACGTACCAAACGCCATGAGAGATTCTCAGCGGCATCTGTTACCCAAGTGCGACATCGCAAGGTAATTTTTTCAAAATTTACATAGTTTAAAAAATAAGTATACATATACCTAATAGGAGAAAACTAATTACATTATTTTTTAGAATTAAATAGGTATTATTAGAAATGAGTAAATTTTATTAGAAATTCTTTCTACTGTGCAAATAGATGAAAAATGATGCCAGTGGCAACTGATTATCTATACAATAAAAACTCTACTGCAATTTTAGAAAAAATGTTTTTCGTGTATAGGTAGTTACTCTTACTTATCTTAAATATACGTATGCACCGGTACAGTAAATGAATAAATATTGGAAAATATAGGAAAGTGAACAATTTATGCATATTTTCTAACGTTTCTATTCATATAAAAAGAAACATAAAAGTATTTATTAAGCATGCAAATAGCAATATAAAGCTTTTCCGTCCATTACATAAAGTTTATAGATCCTAAAACAGTTACGATTCAATCCTATAATTATTTAAAACGACTTACCTTCAAATACGCACTTATAACACTCAAATCCAATTTTTTCAAGTAATGAATACTATCCATTAACGAGAACCATTTCCCTACTGCTGTTAAATTGTGTGGTTATACATACTGCTTTAATAAAATAGACCAAATAAAAACTATAAAAAACAATAAAATCTACACACGTGGCTGACTTTACAAGGTCAAACCTATATATTTTGTGGTACAAAATAAAAAAAAAATCATGTTTTTTGTATTTGTATAATAATATTTTTGCCCCAGTTTTACAGGCAAATGATTGACCAGGCATCTAGAAAACTTGCAACAATTTATTTTAAAAAATTCTATAATTTGTATACCAAAATAAATGACATTACTGCAAAATGTAGCTGTAAATTCTTCAACAATTTTTTTAAATATTTGCAGCAATTCTTGTGGCAGATATGCATTACTTATCATATGTTAGATTAGTTGCAAACTTATAGGAGCTGTACTTGCAAGTGTGACATAATTATACTAGCTATTGCAGATTTTTAACTTGCAAAATCTTAGAAGCACGATTGCCATAATTTTTACAATTAAATTTTTTTCTGTGTGAGCATACTGCAAATTGTAGTGATTTCGAAACGCTCTCTAGACTTCCACGTAAGAATGAGCATTTTCGTAGAAAGTGTTTACACCAAAGGCACGCTACGCTGTTCACCACTAAAGTATTCCGTTAGGAAAAATCCGCAAGGGGATAATCGAATGGTGGCAGTAAAAATAATCTGACACTGACTGTTTCTCATAGACATACAAAACAAAACCAAATTTCACTCTGAGTCACTCATTATATCATAGGCAAATCATTGATATAAATTACAAAAAAAGGACCAGCAAAAAGATGCTACATTGAGGTACACGGGTTCTTACAACAAATGATTATTCAAAATAAAGCTTTAAATACTTTTCTACTCTCAACTCCTACTAACATGGTATTTTATAAGCTTCAGGTATATGGGCTTTTAATGAAGGGATACCTAGTGAAAAAGAAGATCGAGGTTTCTGCTATGTTTGGGCAAAGATGTAGTTAGTAGGGGAGCGCAAGAAATAGGCTCTCGTCTCTTGAAATACATAAGAACGCACGTGTCACAAGATGTTAAGCATCTTGTATTATGGAGCGATTCTTGTGGGAGGGGGGCTAAACAGACCCTCAAGCTGACATTAATGTTAAAAGGTGCGTTACATAATACTCATCACTTAACAAGTACCACATTGAAGTATCTATGTTCTGGACATACTTTCCTCCCAAATGCCCAAAACGCCCAAATGCTGACTTCAGTCACGTCGAATCGGCACTGAAACAGCAAAAAGACTCCATTTACCCTTTGACTAAATGACCCATTCCATTTTGTTCACAAAAGCTATAAGACCATAATGAAATTTGTCTACAATGGTTATTCAATATTAACAAAACTGTATTCTCAATAAATGATGCAGCAAATTTAGTAACATGTTAACACCAAACAAAATATAATCACAAATTTGACTTTAAAAATACAAAAGTTCTAACTAAACAAAATAATGCCAAAGCGCGAGAAATATTAGAAATGACAGAAATGAAATTGACGGTTTATCAAAAATTTATCATCCAATAATTCAATAATTAGCATTTAATAAATACAATTTAAAAAAGAAGAAAATGAGACAACAACAACAAGCTAAAATTACATTAAAAATAAAAAAACAAAAAAAGGAAAAAAAATTGAAAAAAAGGAATGTATAAAAATAAACACAGACATTCAATATAGACAAAATGTGCTCACTATTTGACAATAACTTGTCAAATATATTAAACTATTTTAACCTGGGGGATAATGGAAATAAAAGCACTTCGAATACTGTATTTGTAATTTAATTAATTTAAATTTTCAGTATTTTAATACGCTTGCCTCATATCAAGCAAATATTTTGCTCGAGTAAACGAAACACCTCCCCAGAAAGAGATCCGTACAGCGCACACAACTTCAAGAACGAAGAGTTAAACTCCCACAAATACACCCACATAAAGTTACTATTAATTATATTACATATCATATTTAAAGATCGTTTATAAAACGGGTTTTCCTAAAGCTTGTGCATGCAGTTATTTCTGGAGGTATGTAACCTCACCATGAACTCGACCTTGTGAAAAATTTGCAACAGGAAATAATGTAAAAAATATAAATAAACAAACAAACATTATAGAAGTTGATATACACAGATATACATGCATATATTAATATTTATTACATGCAATGAACTATTTAAAGCAAAATGGGTGAATTTCACATAATAAAATAATCATTAAAGTTAGGTTTGTTGCAACTGAAATGATAACTTATATTGCGTTCAGGTAAGTGAATTAATTAACATAAAATAGGTAAAAAAACAAAACAAATATACAAATCATCAAATAATATACGACTGTTCTAATAAATTGTAATTAAATTAAGAATAAGATGTCGTTTTTCGACAAGAGGTATTGCTGTGATCTTTAACTAGATTAAATAGAATACGCACAGATATTTCTTCATTTGGTGAGTTATGCAGTCAGTACAAACAGCTACCTTATCTGTCCACTTATTAATTATTACTAATGTGTTGCCCAGGACACTTGTTCTCAGGTACAGTTTATTTTTAGAAATTCCATACTCTCATGGATACGGTAAAATAAATGAAATAAGTATTACGTGTTTATTTATAGTATATCAAGTCATTCTGTATGTAGAATTTAGTTACCTACAAAATAAACAACAATCAATACACATTAACTTATATGTGCTAAATAAACTTCGCAAGACTTAATGCATAGAAAAAATATACATACAAGAAAAATATATAAATCAGACACAATCTGCATGATTTAAAAATATCAAATTAGTTTTAAGTAATAAACAGAAGCTTTCGCCCAGGCGTTACCCCAGTTACTCAAGTAATTTCGACAATATAGCTCAAGGACACTGGTAAATTAGACGCCCACGCGCTAGAATCTTTTATGAAACCAGTGAGCACGAATCTTATTCACACAGTCAGTTGCCAAAACTAGATCAAACGCGTAACTGCATATTTAAATGCCCTGGTATTAATCATATACCTATACATTCTCACATTATCAATGATATCCTCAGTACACACAACACACTTATTGACTGCACAGGTGTTCATTCTATACATCATCAATCAATTTATTGAACGAGTGTCTGCCCGAAACAATTATGATTAAATATCTCCGATAATTAACATGATTTTGAAAATTGAATAAATTAATTACCATGCTAATTGTCCTAAAAATTAATTCAATATAGATCTAAATACATTAAATTCTAGTACATATTCTCAAATTCTGGAGTGCCCATATTACAACACTGTAATCATAAAGAAACACTTTGGTGTATAAATAGAAATGAAATGCTGTTTGTTGGTAAACGCATCACTTGAGACTTGAGAAAAATTGAGAAATTCGGGAAAAACTGAAAGTGCTTTTTTGTATGAATTCAAGACCACTCGAACGATGGATACGCGTAATTCTTTTTTCTTTTTTTGTTCGTTATGGTACTGGAAAAGTTTTCAGGGAAAGAATTCGGGACAGTTACGAAGGAAAGTCGGAAGTTTCGGACAAACTACTAATTCTTGTACGCACTTTCGATCATAATTGATGATAGAAACAACATATTTGGTTGATTCTGTTTTTATTCTGTTCGTTACTAGCAAATTATGTATTTACGAACCAAAATGACTCATATTCACAATATATTATGTTGATTTAGTGCCAAAAAAGAAAATCACAAAATCTGAACAAATGTTTATTTTGCAAAAGCGTGCCATTAGGATAATTGAACATCTAACACCACACGATTCTTGCAAAACTTATTTTTTCTACTCCCATACTTTAATTGTATTATTAGACATACTGAACCTGCACTTTAATGATGTCCATTAAGATACAGATTTTCATTAAGATACAAGTTTATACCCAATAGGAATGCGACATTCCAATATTCATCAATATTCAATATGGCCACTTCATATCTGACAAATATAAAAATTAATTAAATCTGACAGTTCTGTGCAATTTACTAGTAAGTAGTTAAAATTTGTGCTTTTTTGAAACTATAAACGGTAAAAATGAGGGATAATGACAGTGAAATGTAAAATTTGACTCCACCAGAAATTATGGAACAAGCCTTAGTAGCCATGAACAATTTATTACCAGCTAGGCAACAAGTGTATATACCAACTAAGGAGTGTACTTAACAGTAAGTTGCTATCCACAGGAGCAAAGAGTGTACCAGACAATATTGAGGCCTATAGTATCATTTGGAAGCAAATCTTGGACAATGGATAAGAACGAACAAAAAATGTTAGCAGTATGGGAAAGAAAATGCCTGCGAAAGATATATAAAGGCAAAATAGTGAATGATAGATGGGAAAAAGAACCAACAGAGAACTACAGGAACTGTATAACCAACCAAACATAATAGGAATAGCTAAGGGATATAGATTAAGATGGTTAGGACACAGAAGGCATGGAAAACGACAGAGTACCTAAAAGACTAATGGAAGGAGGCATAGGAGGAAAGAGGAAGCGAGGTAGACCCAAAATAAAATGGATGGACATGGTGCTAAAGGATGTTAAGTGTTTGAGGGTAAATAACTAGCGGAAAAAGGCAAGAGATAGGAAGGAGTGGAAAAGGATAACGCATCAAGCCAAAGACCTACTAGGCCTGCAGAGCTAATAGATATATATAATATCTTGGTATGCTTATGATGTTTTCGTTGCAAATGCCTATTTTTACAATAATTAATGAATTTGAAATTGAATGTTCGTGTTGTACATAAAAGTACGGATTTTATTTAATAACACAAGAAAATATGATAAACCAAAGTAAAAAGGTAAGAGGATAGGTTATAGCTTAGTTATAAACATAAAATGACGTTTGGGATCACTTACTTTCTCCATGTTTACGCAAGAACCAATGAAATCTCTTAAAAATATATACCATTTTGGCGCGATATTTGAATCACTCGTCCTTATTCTGAGACAGGGTATATATTATAAATAATAAATAAATGTGATTTAAAAGAGAGAGAAAACCCTGATTTCTTTTGGTAGCTCACAGTAAAATTTACGAACAGTACGGTTTTGAGTAGCTTCAAGGTTTGGTGACCGTTAGCGCGTTAGTGATACGCCTTATCACTATATTTTTATGTAATAAAATTAAAGCCCTTATTGACTGAACAATCTAACCTGCAACGTCTATAATTAATACATATACTACCTTTTATGAGCTTTCCATCCACATAAACACGGAGCTTCATGAACTTGGCCGGCACCTTTTTTGCGTCGTTTTGTCCTTTTTTCCCTCTTCCTTTATTAGCAAACATAATTTAATGCTAGCTCGCGTATATACACACATGGAAGTCACGCACTTTACCGTGTGTGTTCGAAGCGTCTCTTTGGACATCGAACGCTTTCTTTGTGGCCGCTAAAACGACGAACAGACGGTGTTAAATTTCTTACAAATGTGCCGATGTCTTGTGTAAACATCGAACTTGTTGCGTGCCGTTTCCAGTGCTTGTTTTCAATTTAATGTCCGCAACATTGACTCGCCGAAACTACCAACGTAGAACGAAAAGACTGTTGGACAATAAAGACTATATACTCGTAGTATTAACTTTCAGAGAAATCAGAATTAAAAACGAAACTGGAGTCATTAATAATGAACATACTACCCTTAATAACTTTTGAAATAAGTCTCTCGTCGTAGTCGTCGTGACAGGTCGATTTTTGTTCTTAGGCTTTGTCAGTGGCGCAGCGAGGGTGGGGGGATTAGGGGTTACACCCCCCTCCCCCCAGGCCGCCTGATGATTTTCAAAATGTTAGTCTAACCGAAACTGGATACTTTTGCTCAGAGCAACAATTTTAGTGTAAGCATATTTTTTAAATATGGCGCTAATGCAAGTGCCGAGGGCGAAGATTGCACCATTGGCGAATTTTAGTTTCAAATAGACTTATTTCATGGATATACACAAAAAAATTTCATTTTCTCAACGCAGCGTGTTATTTTTTAATAGTTCAACGATTTTAATGTGGTTTTTGAATTTGAATAATTTATTTCTTTGGGATTAAAAACCCTAAGATCTTTAAAAATTCTGGTTGGCCAAGGATACGATGGAGCTAGTGCAATGAGCTCTTAGTGGAGCACATACCATTGTTCGGCAGAGCTATCCCAAAGCCCCTTCGTTCATTGTTGGACTCACTGCTTTAATTTAGCACTTTCTGATCAATCTACAATTTTATTAATTTTCCAAAACGACAACGAGTGCTGGAAAATGAGATCAGTAAATTAGTAGAAAAACCAAAAATAGAGAAACTTAGAAGATTATGTCCCACCAGATGGATTCAGAGACATGACGCCGTGACTGCATTCGTTTCTCTTCTAAAGCCAATAATAAATGCCTTGCTTGAGATTGCTACATGGACTGATGAAAAAATCGCAATCGAAGCTCAATTACTTTCGTCGGCAGTTTGTCAAGGTGGCTTTCCTTTATGTACTTTTGATGAAAGCTGTATTTTCACTGACTTTACCACTGAGCAAGTATTTACAGACCCCAAATTTGGACCTGGTTTAGCTCTTGAGTCAGCTGAAAATTTCAATGAGTCCTTAAAGCAAATGAGACCAGACGACGAGAAGTAATTTTCAGAGTTTGACGTTACAATGTTACAACCTACAACCACTAATCAACAAACTCACAGAAATATTTTCCTAGTTCATCGCCACAAGATTATTATCGAAGGGTTATTTATATTTCGTTTCTCGACCAAACAATACAGGCAATAAATGCAAAATCCATTAAGCACAAAATTGCTCTTGAACCTTTCCAAAGACTTTTATCTAGTAATAATAGTTTAGACTCTTTAGACATTAAAGAAATTTTTAATTCCACCAATCTCCAGCTTTTGGAATTTTATCAATTTGATGATTCTGGTGCTATGCGAGAAGTTACACTTTGGGTCCAGTTTACCAGAGATAAAGCAGAAAAGCCACAAAGTCCGATTGAGGCTTTGGAAAGATGCAATAAAAAATTGTTTCCCACAATTTAATTTTTTTCTGTTATAATGGCAACTTTACCAGTCACCACATATGAGTATACTCACTGTTTTAAAGTTTTTTATTGCTATTTATATTTTTAGGCCTGATACAGTAAGCTGTCCCGATACTTCCTTACGTCCTTATTTTTTAACTCTTGGACTTTTTCTGATAATTCACCGATAGGCAATAGAACTTCCTTAATAATTGCAGCACCATGAATAAGATTTTTATGTACTGTAGGTAGCATGAAGTACCAATTGTACAAAGATACATATAATTCTGCAATGGCCTTTTCTCGAGCGCACTAGTTGTAGTCCTTATGTTTACGTATGCGGGAAACCTGTAGAATCACATGCATCCAAATCGTGTCAATTGGAATTGTGACGATTTTGTGCTGATAACGTGAAAAATATGAAGGATTTGTCGATTTTAAATAATATAAATTTAACATATCTACTGTACACTAATAGTAGGATAATGACATTCTTCACATGTATTATTCTAAGATCCACATTATTTTTTTCTTTATGTTGCATCCTATGGGCTCGGATGGCACGCAGGTGGACAATGTCTACCTTGCGGTGACGTTTAGATGTATCCTCGACCTAATGTATCGAGGACATTCTGGCTGAAGCCTCAATACTATGTCTCCTGTATATGTCTCTGATTAATGCTTTTCACCTCCAAGGTCATCCCATCTTCCTCCGATCTAGAAATAGCATCAAGAATTTGCGGTTTGCGTTCACTTCCCTTTTTTTGATTTGTCTCGTTCTTCTATGCTTTCGCTTGACGACTGTAAACCCCCTTAAAATGCCCCACGTTGGGCGCCATAAAGTAAAGGTATCCGCTCAAATTGCCCCAAAATTGGAAGCCTTAATGTAAAGGATCCCCTATATCTAAATTATAAATTTAATGTAACTTGAAATTTATAAAATAAAATGTAAATAAACTAGCCTACTAAGCTCAGTTCGAACTCTCCAGGGCGATTCAGGTTAATAATAAGATATGATTAATTAAAAGTTTCCCAAACATTATTTAGTGTTAATAAAAATAAAATCCATTTTATAATTTAAATAATACTTATATTCAAAATCAATGAATTTTATATATTTTTACAGACAAAAAAAATAAATAAAATCTCACACAATATACTGCTCTTAATATAAGAAAAATCAAAACACATTAATAAACAGGTTAAATACACTTTTATAAAGACTACATTGAAGAAAATTTATGTATACCATTCGTTATATTTAAACATAAACAACAGAAGCAAGAAATTACAGCGTATGCTACATACAAGATTTATGTATGATTATATACATATACCACAATGCTGAGACAGATTAAGTTACATTATACTTTATATTACGGAGACGATATTTATTTAACGATTATATTTATTTTACTCATATAAATATATCTACTTCGTTCGTCTCTGTTTGAAAATTAAATTATAAGATTTAATTCTTTATTATCAAAATACATCCACATACAATAATTGTTGTCATCTAAACAATACTTAATATTAACGCTTTATCTGTCTTCTCTCTTCGGCGCTGTTTTCTAGCGGGAATTTCTTTGTTCACGACCAAGACGTGAAGAATCGGCCTGCTCTGCCAAATGGTGCACAATATCTTTATCCCAAAAGCTATAACACTTTGCACATTTAATATGTATATACAAATTTAACCACTGTGTTATTACTTTATGATTAACAACAATACTCATGACTTTTGCCTGACCCACTACAGGAGTCTATTATTTATTTAAATTACAATTAACAACAATACTTATGACTGTTGCCGACCCACTCAGGAGTCTATTATTTGGAGTTCGCCTTTCGACACAAAGTCTAACTTTCGACTCTTATTTCAATACATATTCTTGCTTTTTATAAGTGGACGTCTGCGATTCCCTGCTCTCTAAATAGTCCGGGCCTTCCTGATACACTTTCATGCACAAAGTGTTGAGACCGTGTGAACGCAATACCAATCTTAAATAAACACGGAAGTTTAGACGCCACTATACTTATACATAAATACATAATAAAACTAATGACTAAATGTGATTTAACATTACAATAATATATTCATTGATTTTAAATACGTTTAAAAATGTTTATAAAGTATTATTAATCAGATTATTTAATACGGTAAAATTTATACTATTAATACAGGGTGTAGCACCTAAGATGCCTCGGACCGTAGCTCCTCTATCATACAATATATTTTAATTAATATAATAATTTATTAATTTTTTTTCAAGTGCTTTAAGTTATTTTTTTTTTTTAATGGAAAACTTGGAATTTCGATTATTCGATTATCCAACGATGTAATTATTTTATATGCTTCCCATTTGATATTTTAGAAAAAAATGACTATTTGCAAAGCCCAATCAAAATTTATATTCTTTCCTTAAAACACTTAAAAAAAAATTAAGAGTAGGTAGAAGTGGTCTTAGTCTATCCCTAAATTCGAAATCCAAACGCCGCGGCGCCGGTACAATTTAGTTCCTGCCAAAAAAATGTCGAAGTATGGTTTAACTGCGAAGAAAAACCGTTATAACAGCGAAACCGCTAAAGTAAGCGGTATGACGTTACATAAAAAAAAAGTACTCTTCAAGGGCTTTCCGAATCAGCCATAATATATATATTGTTCCATTTAAAAAAACATAGGTTTGATACGCCACTGGAATACGGCACGGCACTGATGACCAAAAATATTTTAGGAAAATTGCGATTGTAATTATGGACAATTTTTCTCTTAGACTTTTTTCGATATATTGTATGATAGAGGAGCTACGGTCCGAGGCATCTTAGGTGCTACACCCTGTATATAAAATTAGGCCGTAAATACCACCAGTTTAAGATTCTTCCAAAAAAAAAACATTCAAATGCAAATAGTTACAACCTTTGAGAATGAATGACAATTGAAAAGATTTTCTATGGCGATGTTTTTTTTTGTGAATACCACGCCTTTATGTGGAAAAGGTCGACAATATCGGTGCATTATCTTGTTTTTTCTTTCGGAAAATAGAAATATATTATTTTGAAACTTAAATTCCTCTATATGAAAATTATTATGTTTGTATATTAATTTCAACAGGCTAGGACTCGAGGAAAGAAGAATCAATTTCTCGTCACTGCGTGCACATTAGACCGCGATTTTTTTTCTACGGGCATTACTCATATTTTTCCTTTCATCCCCCCCCCCCCTTTTTTTTAATGACGATATTTAAAAGTAACTCTGTATATAAATATATTTCAGCTCCTTTGTAAATATAATTACAATAATTATAATAAATATTATTACAACACTTTTAAAAAACTTGTTTCATATACTCGTTATATTAAAACTATTGTCGGTTTAAATGTCATCTAATAAAAATATCAAAATTATTTGTTTATATATTCAATATCCCAAACAGTTTTAAAATTATAATAAACCAAATGTTTGTAATTCTTAGGGCTCCAAATAGGCACCACCATAATATATTTTTTGGTTAACTATAATAGAAAAATCTCCTGTAAGCAGAGTTTAAAAGGCAAAAAGACTAAAAGAAAAACTGGCAATAAGGAAATATTGAACACGTTTTATATAAAATAACCTTCGAGATTTATGTTCTTTAAAATCCCCTGCAGCTACCGACACGTCGCCTCGTGGAAAGCTTCCTGTTGAAAGAAATCAAGTCAAGTGGTAGAACCCAAGACTATAAATTTAAAACAACCGCTCTCCACCGGCCACCACTGCCAAAAACATCAAGCTATCAAGTAAAAGACCACCCCTTACGATTATTAACGACTAATAGCGGACATGTATGTGTGTATAAACGTGGATACATGCCTCGGACCACTGCTGTTTATATTTCCAAGCAACAACCCTCCAAACCGACTAGAAAATAAAGAACGAGACCTCTCACACAGAAGAACCTGATACTTCCTTCTTGAAATACCTCCTGTGCAAACAACCGTGTGTACTCGCGAGCTTCAATCTGTAATGTATACTGAAGACTAGGTATATGAAATGTCGTTTTTTTTAATTTCAAAGCAAAGAAATGAGATTTTTAAACGGCCTGTGTATCTTGATATTTATTTTCAATTTAAAATCCAATTTAAATCAGACATTCAATATGTCATTTTGTGATGGAGATCCCGTTGTTTTTCTTTTTAAAGGCATGATATGACATTTTTCTTGTACCTACATTATATATGAGGGAAACAGCAAGATCAATATGGAAAATTTTCATAAAGATTTGCGTAAATCTGTACCTACCTTACATTTCGAATACTCTAACCACATTCATATTAAATAAAATTGATTGATGTCGCCTTTACAAATGTGACTCGCTGTACCTGTAAATAAAAATTGTAATAATTTATGGATTGAAATTACGATTACAAGAAAGTTAATTTTGCTCTATGTAGCTGTATAGTCGAATCGTTTTGGCAACCATCACGGCCAAAGTACGAATTATAGGGAGTGCATAATTTCAAAATTAAAAAATGAGGTGTGGCCACCACACGACTTTCTTATACGTATGAAAGTGTTACTTCCGGTCCGAATTTTGAAATTTCATTTATACAAAAAATATTCCAAATCCAACTCTAAATACTTTTGTACTCTTCATAAATATATATAGAATGCATAATTTACGACATATTTGCAAAAAATCGTTATTCGGTAAGAGTAAAAGTGTTACTTCCGGTCCGAATTTTGAAATTTTTTTTATACAAAAGATATTTAAAAATACGTTCTAAATACTTTTATACTGATAATTTACCTGCCTAGAAAGCATGACTTGCGTGATATTCGCAAAAAACTGATTTTCGATAAGAGTAAAAGACCTACTTCTGGTCGGAATTTCGAAAAACTTTATTAATACAATTTTTCTCAAATTTAATTTTGAGTACATTTGAATTCCTTATAAATTTGTTTAAACTTAGTAATTGACGAAATATTTGCAAAATTCGATTTTTTCACTGAAGTAAACTACTACTTCCGGTCTGCCGATTTTGCTCAAAATCTAATCAGTTCTCAAGAGGAAGATTATATTCGTAAATACAAAATTTGAAATTGATATCTGTAGCGGTTTGATCGCTATCGTGGTCACACACACAGAGACAGACAGACAGACAGACAGACAGAGAGAGAGAGAGACATTTTTTAAAAACCACTTTTTTGGTATCAGGGGACCTCAAAACGTGGACATCTGCAAAAATCTCGAGGTCGAAAATTTTCATCATCACAATACTTCCTTATACTACGTATAAGAAAGTAAAAGTATAATACAAGAACGCTTACCCAATCTTTATAAGTTTCACCGACATACTGTTCCAGGCAGGTACTGTTCATTGTACAGTTTGTTTTGAGGGAATAATAAATATAACACTACAGTTTGATTACATCTGACGATAGACGAAGTCCATTTTGCGTGTCTTTGACTTGCAGAACAGTTCTATCACTTTTTCATTAAAATTTGGGAAATCATTTATAAATTCAATTAAAAACCGGTGCTGCTTCGATGTGATCTCTGAGCGATTTATCTAATTCTGCCGTAAAATTTATCAATTCCCGAAAAATGCCCTTGGTATTCGACGTTTGCCGTTCATCATGACCCCGAAGTGCCAGTTCAAACGCGCCACAAAATCTAATGCAATTTATTATTAAATTTAACACATGCCTATTTTTTGTTACCTGTTCATTGTGTTGTTGAACTGCTTTTCTATATGATGATCTAAAACATTCTGAATGTTATTTTTTCCTAACATTCTTAGACTAAATATATTTTTCAAATGCCCTTCGGAATTTTCATGTTTCGTAATTTTAGCACTAAGATGAATTAAGTCTTTCATTCCGTTCTTTGACCAAGACGGTTCACCACCAAACAAAAGACACGGAAAACAAAACAAAGTATTTTTAATTTCACACCCACAAATCCAGTCATTTTTCTGATAAATATTCATTTTGAATTTTCTTATAACGTCTTTACCTTTAACAGATTGTTTATTTCCTAAACATAATTGAGGCATCGGCCGTTTAAGATTTTTATTGCGATTTTTTCATCATACGTTAACCGCGAAAACGTGTTATTCTGCATCGCAGACACGAAATTCATCTTACAACAGCGTTGAGCAGACGGGAATGTTGCTCACATGCTATGTATTATACGATATGGAACTAGAACAAAATACAGTTCTCCCCACTTTCAATGTAATGTTTAATGGCTTAACGCAGCAACAGTAGCGCTTTGCACATCCGTGCGCTGTTAGTCTTAGTCGTCATTATATCTATGACTACGATCGGTGCATGTAGGTTGTTTCGCGTGCCGTACACGCCACGTTCCTGTTCAATAACAATGAATACGTAATAAATAAATACTTTCACAGTTAGTCGCCACTTGGTTTGTTTTGTTTCAAAATTCCAGGGGGTGCAATTGCTCACTTGCTCTCATTAAAGAGCCGCCACTGGCAGAAACTGAGAAAGAATAAAATAGAAATAATGCAAAATTGAAACTGTCAAAACACAATACTAAATTAATTCTATTGTGGCCGTCCTTGCAAACGAACCAATAGTAAGTGTTGTTTTACGTATGACGTTCAAGTGACGCATTTCTCGTGCGCTGTTGCTACTGCATCTGTTCGGTAATTCTACTATAAATATTCTTGTTTCTACTCATATATTTTATATAACATATAACAAGCATTGTTGATAAGTTAAAAAGGTTTAGATGACAATTAACAAACGTCAAAAGATAATTATGACAAATGTCAAAAGGTGTATATTATTATTTATGACAGTCCTGAAATGACTTTTGTAGGTTATATGACTTGACAGGTAAATTTCGCAACATCTCAAATTTGACGTCATTTTAATTTAGTGGCGCATGTCGGTTGCGAGAGCAACTCTACTATACCTAATTATAATTAGTTAATGCTAAATATAGAATGACATGGGGTGATTGTTCACTTCTTACAGGACATTACTAACTTTAACTAAATGTTTTGGAATCACTGTGTTACTTTTTCCATTACCTGTTTGCTCTTTTACTTTCTTATCTACAGGGTGTCCGGGAAAATGTGGGAAATCTCTTGGATGCAGATAGAACATGAACAAATAAGATGACAAGTTCCTATAAAAATTCTTCCTACAAGCCCCTCCTACAGAGATATGCGTCCCTGAAGGAGGCCGCTGGAAATCGGTTTTTAATGAATTTCTTTTAAGGTAATTAATATAAATATAAACGCAGTGGTGCAATAGGTTTTTTTGGTGCTGATAAAAACAAAAAGCACATTTTTTGCAAACTTTTTCTCGTAAACGGTGTTCTTTAACGACAATAAGCAAGAGTACCTTTTTTAAAATCTAAGGTTCAAGCTATCCAGTTTAATATTAGTCTTTATCATACAGGGTGTTAAAAATTTAGGCATTAAGTTGTAAAGATTAGCCCGCCCCTGGTAAACTACAAAAGCTAAATATGTTTCAAGGACACTATCGTAAGAGGTCCTTACTAGTGCCCGTCATATTAAATTTTTATTAAATTATATTAATTACTTTAAAAGAAATTCAATAAAAACCGATTTCCAGCGGCGTCCTTCAGGGATGCATATCTCCGTAGGAGGGGCATGTAGGAAAAATCTTTATAGGAACTTGTCATCTTATTTGTTCATGTTCTATCTACATCCAAGAGATTTCCCACATTTTCCCGGACACCTGTATATAAATAAAAATCAAATGCTGTTTGTTGGTAAGGCATCACTTGAAAACGGCTGGACCGATTTGGCTACTTTCTTTTTAAAAATGTTGGTTATAGTCCGAAATTGAAAAGTTGCCCGGAAAATTCGGGAAAAACTGAAAGTGCTTTTTCTATAGGATTTTTGTATGAACAAAAGACCATAACTCCCGACTCCAATGATGAATATGCGTAATTCTTCTTTGTTTTGTTCGTTATGGTCCTGAAAAGGTTTTCAAGAAAAGAAATTCGAGACAATTGCAAGTGAAAGTCGGAAAATTCGGACAAAATACAAAAATCATGATTTTTATTTATTTTAATTTAAAGTATAAAAATTACTTTTTTTTAATACTTTATATACATTATACATCATGTTGATTGTACATCGTGGTAGTGTTTTCGATTGTTGTAATTTATTGAGTGTTTTTATCATTCGTAATAAATGTTTTTAAATAATTAATGTTTATTATATTTGTGTGTTTTCGCACCTCTAGTTTATCTCGTGAATAAGTTCTAAATACAGATCGAAAATTTGAGCGTTGATGGTAAACTCTTTGGGCTGATAAATAATTTCTTTTACATTCCTTCAGTACAAAAAAAAACGTACTAAAATAAAAAACATAAAGTTGGCAAAATTATTATATTAAAAAACGGCGTAATGGCCCCTTTTAAAATAATAACGTCTAACATGTTTTTGGATTTAGTAAGAAATTCAAATATGAATCAATATACCGGCAATTCCATTTGAAAAAAGATCACTTTTAGACAAAAATATGTCATGTAACTTTATTCCAGTTTTCTGCAAATTCAATTAGTAATTGCAGAAAAATAAAGTACCTATGTTTGTATTAGGACCCTTTTTTATGAACAACGCTACCAAACATGGTATCCATCTAATACGTTGTTTTCGAGAAATATAATTTTATAAAAGTTTGAACTTTTTAAAAAAATGGAAAAAGTCGAAAACCTTAAATTTTAGGTCTAACTATCTTGTAACTTTTTGACTAGGAATTATACGAAGAATACAAAAATGTTATAATATATAGGCTGTTCCATTTAAAAAACGATAACTATGGCTGACCAAGTTATGGAACACTCTGTATATTCCAAAATAATTTTAAAAGGTGTTCCTAATAAGTGGCTATCACTGGAAGAAAACCGCTTCAAAACAACTTTTTGCTCATAAAGCACAATTTACTTTCCCCGCGGAAATGACTGTCTGTATATAATATACCTGTTAGTAAACGTACCTGTTAACGTTTCATGTCTTCTCCCATATTCTTATTATAAATATTACACTTGGAAAGTAACAGTACACCAACATATATTAAACTTTATATAGTTTACATATTAGAGTAATTATATTATCTTAAAATCATTCCCACGCACCAACTAGAATTATAAAATTCGTCTTTATAAAAATGGACGCGAACATGCTATTGCCATCTATCGTTCAATTTACAAGCATATAGCAGCACATTATTGTAGATAATGTCGATTACTTTATCTAAAACATCCACATGCATCCACATTATGCAACCCTCTAATGCAGCCACTCATGGAAATATATGTTATTTATAATCAATTCAGTGTTGTTTATGAAAAATTATAATAATACAAACGTTGCTCTACAAAAATCTCAGGGTGCTATCAGTCTTCGCGTTTTTTTTTTTTTGGAAAAGATTAGTAAAAGTCAGAAGGCAATAAAAAGTACCTATAAAGTTCTAAAAAAAACTTATTAATAATAGGCACTACATATTTCCAAGTCGTATACATATTAACTTTGATTTTTTACTTGTTCAAACATTAATAGATTGAAAACATTCTAAAATATTTAATTTTATATTCTATTTAAAAGAAAAATATATACAAAACTTCATAAGCAAATTATCGGTTTTTTTCTGCTGTATTGGTGGTATAATCGTAACAATATTCTTCCAAATTATTCCATTATAAATATCTGACCAAATAATACAAAAAATTTAAAAAAATCTTACTTCACTTGAACATCAGATTGATGTTTAAAATCTATGTCAATATGTCTGTGAAATACTGGCATTATCGTCATTATCATTTCTTCATTAATTATAGTTTTATATTATACATTTAATATTTTTTTATGCTAACTTACCCTTTACATCAACACGAGTCGAGTTTTCTTCATTTTGTTAAACAGTAAAAGTGATATTCATTTCCTTTTATTAAATTTTCGAGGTACAAATGACGATTATTGGCTCAGTGAATAATATGTCTTTGGATGAAAGTTAACGGATATAAGATTCCTATACAATTCAAAAATTTACATATGCCAACATTATCAGACTCAACTTTACTAGAAAATAATGATGTACTACCAACATAAAATCGCTTTTAAAGTTCTTTTTGAGAATACGTAAAAATACAAATTTACAAGTTATCATTAGTCCATAGAAAAAAAATAGAAACAACATATAAGGTGAATTGAATGATGTGCTTGTGTACATACGACTTCGGAGTGATCACCTGAACCCAAAGTGATCACTGAATCTGTTCAGCGATTTGAGTATAGCACCAGAAATTTTAAAATGAGCATAAAGAGAAGACGCGTTATATTCAATTGTACGTCATTAATGAGGTTTACATGTTATCATAACTGTATTAGAGAAACTAAAAAAGTTATTTTGCTAAATTATATTTGAGGGGTTTTATTTCATTAGTTTAAATAGAAAATGTATAAATTGGTCGTAATATACGCATTCATAGTAAATAAACACATAATTTCCGTTTCAATTTTCTTTCTTCTTTTTAATAGACTAATAGTTCAATTCGGTGTTGACAGATAAATCAAATCTGTCAAAAAGGCGTATGCTGTGTATATTTCCCCTGTCAAATTTTGGTGTTTATTTTGCTTTAATTACGTGATAAAAGACGGAAGTTGGGAAAGACTGAAGTCCTAGGGCATTGCAATTACTAAATATATTAAAGACGTCTTTTTCTGTTGAAATGTGTTCAAACTGGTTCAACCTGTTTTAAAAGAGGATATTTTCGTGTTGCAACGGTGACGTCATACACGACACCGGTTAAACCAGTTTTGAAACGATTTTCCAACGTGTTTCAATCATTCTATCTCTGTTGTTGGCGTTTTGGTGTTTTCAAAACACAAATAACATAACCTTACTGATATATGTCACGTGAACGTTTTAAAACTGGTGCATTTTTGTGATAATATTGATGACGTTGCGATCGCAACAGTTTCAAAACGTTTTCGAAACTGTTTCATCATCAAAAAGACGTCTTAAGTTATAGTTACTGTATGTGAATAAAAAAAATTTTTTTGGTTATATCAAATGTAACTGACAGAAGTAAAAATAGATCCAGCAACAGAAACAAGACGCGTTTCCTTTATAAATAGCCATAAGTATATTGCTGGTAATTATGTTCCTTTGGCTAATACTGTTATACGCCAAGTATTAATATTTAAGGAACCATATGTTATTTCTAAGTGATTGGGTAATGACCGATATGTTGTAAAGGATGTCGATGGATTTCAATTAGCACATACACCATTTGAGAGTATTTACCAGTCATCACGTATTAAACCGTGGATCAGTACTAACTAATCCATCCACATCCACTAGTGTTTAACATTTTGAATTTAGCGCTGCCTGATCGTATGATCGGTGTTGTCAGGATAGGCCGAGTTGTAAACAGTAACATTTTTATGATGTATTTGGCAGTATTGTATTGAAGAGAGCAAAAGATGACAACTTAACAACTATTTGAACGTTTTATTGAAATAAATCAGTGATTATATTAATAAACCGATAGGGCTTACAATCACGAATAAAATTAAATATAATAACTTTAGGCAGGTAAATTATTATATTAGCGAACTGTAAAAGTCAGGGATTGGTTTACAAGTCGATTCAGTATTAAACGTCAAGAAGTGAATGTGAAATGTATGAAACGATACGATTATAGGTACTTAACGTGTAAATCTTGGACAGAATGTACAAGTGTTGACGGACGCTGATGGCTCGGTAGAGGCTAAAAGACAATAGATTGATAAAAAGGAGTCAGGATTGGTTTACAAGTCGATTCAGTATTAAACGTCAAGAAGTGAATGTGAAATGTATGAAACGATACGATTATAGGTACTTAACGTGTAAATCTTGGACAGAATTTACAAGTGATGACGGACGTTGATGGCTCGGTAGAGGCTAAAAGACAATAGATTGATAAAAAGGAGAAAATATAAAAGAAAATAGGATAATAGTGTGATAGCACGCGTTTGTAAAGTTGGGCCTTTTTAAAATAATATGAGGAACAATACCTTAAGTAGACAAGTCTATTTGGGGTTCTGACCAATTAGAAAAAAGAGCGGTAACGCAACATCAAAGATAATGACAAGGAGTCTATATAATTCAAGGATTGCGATATTTATAACCATAATCAGCATACTTACATTACATAGATCAAAATGATATGTAACAATAGGTAAATCTGGAGGTAAGGTAAATAGGGGACGCTAAAGATGGGCTAATATATGAATTATGGTGATAGTAATCACGGAATTAATTGAGAGTAGGGGTTCTGACCAATTAGAAAAAAGAGCGGTAACGCAACATCAAAGATAATGACAAGGAGTCGATATAATTCAAGGATTACGATATTTATAACCATAATCAGCATACTTACATTACATAGATCAAAATGATATGTAACAATAGGTAAATCTGGAGGTAAGGGAAATAGGGGACGCTAAGATGGGCTAATATATGAATTATGGTGATAGTAATCACGGAATTAATTGAGAGCAGGTACTCACGCGTATTACAGGCGGCAAGAAAGGGAGATAATCTTGGATTTATTGCAGAGCCGGTATATTTCGACTCTAGAAATTCCTTATGTATCCTTTGTTCCAAGAAATATTTATTAAAATTGATTTAAAACTTTAATATAAGTTGTAATATTCTATAATTACTAAGATTTTTGATACTTCCATACATACCTTTATTTTTTTCTTGTGGTGTCATGTCTTCTTGATACTTCATATGTTCGCCGTAAGGGGGCATAACTGTTGATTTCAGTTAGTCCTATCAGGACACCACTCTGAGATTTTATTGACAAGTTAGTTGGTTTGATTAGATCAAAGTACAATGTTAAAAAAGGAATACCAATACAAAGAGAATTCTTTTTATTGCTACTACAAACTAACTACAAAATCTTACAATATATTAAAATACACAAAAACTGTTTATTTTATTGCATGTTAAGAATGTTCATATTACTCTTTCGATGTCTGTGATACTGATAATATTGTACAAGTCGTTTTCAGATCTCTTGATACAATTATGCAAGATACGTTAGTTTACTAAATACTTAGAATTTTCCAATAAACAGCATTAATTACTATTTATTCTGTACCTAACAAATTAACATTCACAAACTCTCTGCTGAAAAATTATAATAATGCAAATGTTGCTCTACAGAAACCTCAGGGTTCTATCAGTCTTCTTCTTTTTTCTTTTTTCTTTTTTTTTGGTAAAAGATTGGTAAAACTCAGAAGGCAATAAAATCTAACTAACTGATAAATCACATGAATGATGGTTATAAGTTAATATTAAACGTAAAAATTTGCACTTAGTACATATACGAGAAATAAATATATAAAAGAAAGTTCTAAAACAAACTTATTGGTAATACTATGTCATATTTCCAAGTTGTATACATATTAATTTTGATTTTCTACTTGTTCAGACATTAATAGATTGAAAACAGTCTAAAATATTTAATTTCATATTCTATTTAAAAAAAATATATATACAAAATACATAAGTAAATTTTCATATAGAATACTATATGTATAAGAATTTAAAAACCTAAAGATTTGATATGTAGAAAAACTTGAAAAATAATCAACTCCGGATGAATTAAGAAAAAAATAAAAACAACGCAAGCGCACCACAATGCAAACCCCACGAGCATGAGAAACATATGCGTTTCTAACTTTTATCAATCCGAAGATTTTCGTTCAGGGGCAAGGTGTTAAACTACTAACAGAATCATAATGTGCCGGAAGTGTTAAAAGAGCATCATCAGCGGTCCTGTCGACAGCACAGTTAACGGGTTTCGCTCTATTTGTATCGACGCAATCTATGGGCATCTTGATGGTTTCCATCGTATAAGAATGGCCGTGCAACGTCAACTTGATGATAGTGTGTAGAGGTACATGAACGTACGGTATTTCTTCAGGTTCCGTTTCCAGGAAATAAGCCAAGATGCAACGTAGAACTGCTTGGTGAGAAATTGTAAGGATATTGGTTTCGGTTTCTAATTGGAACAGTACTGGCTCCAAGCGTTTCATAACGTCTAGATAGGATTCACCTTGTGGGTAACGGTATCTGAGCTTTTCGCAATCCCTCAATGCTAGTTCACGTGGAAAATGTGCGGCCAATTCTTCGTACGTCAAACTTTCACAATCACCCTGAAACAACAGATGAAGATAATGTTAAATACAGTCTTTGATATGTTAAGATACTAAACTAATAATTATTGATAAACCACATTAAATAATACTTAAAAAGGAGTATAAATGTAATCTAGAAAATATATATAAACAGCACGCCAATGCCAAGTTTGGCTTGTTATGAGTAATATATTAATAGGGCCGATTAACTAATCCTTTAGAATCTCCCGTTGCTTTGTTAACATTTTAATGTGGGTAGCTAGAACAAGAGTTCGTTATTCTTTTGATGCACAACTAGTGTTTATTTTCTCTATACTTTGTCTCAGACTAAGAAGGAGTCTTTCAAATATCGCGCCAAAATGGTACATTTTTAAGAGATTTCATGAGCTCTTCCGTAGGCAAATTTAATTTGGAAAAATAAGTACCTATGCAATATCCATCATATATTATAACATAAACAAGCTTTAATCTGTGATCTTATGTTTTTGCTCTTTTTTTAATATATTCAATACAATCTGCTGTTACACCTTCTATTTTTCCCTTACTTGTCCTCATTGAGTTGAATTTACTATATTTTAGAATGTTTAGTTCATTTAATTTTGGGGCGAGCTGTATATTAGCCCACAAATTAATTTTATTTTTCCACGTAGTATAAATTGTGTTGGTTCCTTTTGTCTCGGAATATTTTGGTTTAATTTTACATTTCTATTGTTATTTTTGGAACCCATTTTTAATACAATTTTCCCGCTGGTATGGCCATCTATTGGTATTAGTCCGTATTGAGACCTGTGTGTTGCCGCCTGAAATAATTTCAATTAAGTATTATAATTTTCTACTTTTTGGAGTTATTTATTTCCTATTATGTATATTGATTACCCTCTGCTTGTTCTTTTCCTTCATCGTTATCATAATCTAGCATTAAACTTTATGTGTTGTTGGAATGGTTTTATCGAAATGGCGTTGTCGCCCGCCCTACTCGAGGAGTGAGTCGTTGAGACATTTTCCCCTAAAAGCGTTGATTTACTTTCATTTTGTTAGTCCTTCTGAAAAGCAGTGTTAATTATCCAACTACTTTCTGCATTAGTTTTTCTGATATAATTATATGCCGTCTTAAGTGGAATCTTGCTATTTAGCTAGCAGATGATTGGGCAGAAGTGCTATTAATTTCGTTTTCTTATCGACATTGTCGGATATTCCTTTGGATTTTTAATTCACTGGTGAGTTTCAGAGTTTATGTCTAGACTTTTAATTAACGCATTTTGTCTCGTTTTCCCATTTTCCTTTTAGCTTTTATTGCCGGATGGCACAATTTTCTTGTAACGCCAACACTGAGTGTTTGATTTAACATGTGCGTTTATAGGTTGTCGCCATTTTGAGTAAATCTGGACTTAGGATGGAATTCTGAGTTAAAAGGACTATTTCCGCATCCATACCGTGACCGAGGATTTAAGCCGACCCTTTCTACTGCTTTCGTGGACGTCTAGAGGGAGTTCCACCCCCAGAATTTCCATTCCGAGGGATTTATTGTCTCACAGATAGGTTTTTCTTTTATTGTTTTAATGTAACTATGATTCTTTGAAGAGTCGAATTTGAACTGTGCATTTAATTATTGCCTAGTGAACATTCGAAGTTTTATTTCGTAAATTTAAATTAAACACATGGCTCAATAAATGTTAATTTTGGCCCCGATAATTGCAATATCAGAGGGTTGAGTCATACTCAGGCTCTTGCAATTTTTTCTGTGTTGTTTAAATGTTAAGAGGGTTACTCTTATTTTTATTTTGTGTTAATTGAATCTCTGCAAAGTGTAAATTCTGTAATTAATATTTAATTTGACCACGTACCTGCCGATTTCAAGGGTTGGGTAACGTTTTCATCTTTCTGTATTTGAGATTTTGTTATTAGCGCCTTCAGCCATTTCTATTTAGACGTAACTTATTTAGAACAGGCTTCGGTTGTTAAATTGTTGCTACTGTACATTTTTATAGTTAGTTTTTTTGGTGAGGTTATCCCCATTTAATTTCTGTTGTAACTACACTTTTGAGTGTTTTCTTTACGTTATCCAAGTTTATGTAAATACACGCTTCTTAATTCAATATTTAGGTGCACATTTGTAATTACGTGTCATTAAGTTAATTTTAAGTGCATTTTAGCTCATTTGGCAATTTTATTATCTTTTAAATTAGCTTATGGTTTTCTTATAAGTTATGTAATAGTTGGTATATATCGGGTGATCCACCCATATGTTTAATGATTTTTATATTTTCATTTAAAACTATTTTATTGTTAAATTTAAATCCAATGAGCCTTAGTAGATCGAATATTCTTTCCTTTGGACAACTTGGATCTCATTAAACTTGTTATTTGTTTGTTTATCTCGAGTGAGCTTAAAACTGAATGGCAGCTGGCGCCTACAAGTCATTCAACTTCAGTATTCTGAATGACCTACCCCTAAAACCGCCTAGTTAGAGGCAAAGCACCACTTCATCTTTTCTACCGCACACTAGGGAAGTAAGGTAAGACGGGTTGAAGATGACACACAGGAATTCTCCGAAATTTTCATAAGTTTATATAGACGAAGCTACAGGTTTGTAACTCCGACGAACGGGCGCATCTTTTATTTGCCGACCGGATGACATTATTTTAGTTGCCGTCAGCGCCATTTGTGCCTCCTTCTGCCAGGACAATCCTAAGGCAAGAGGGCACGTAGCACTGCACATTTAAGTACGTCACGAACAGTAATATACAAAATGTTAAACTTCAAAAATGGGAACAACAGTAATTGAAATGAACATCTCCAAGTCAGTAAGTAAGATATAGGTATTACTCTGAATTATAATAGTGTATTAAAATACAAGTAATAGAATGCCTTTCATTCCAGCATGATTTCCGTGCGTAGCGCGAGTGGCCGAAGGAATGAATGCTGGAATGGCCTTCTGTTACGAGTGTTTTACACTATTTTCTCTGTTTCGGATTGTATTTACATTATTCATTTATAAAAAAAATTGTTAAAAATATACATTTAGGGAAATTTTGATAACGTGACGTAGTCGCTTGGTAGCACTGATTTATATTTGACAGTTGACTTTTGTAAGAATTATTTGAATTGAAAAGTTTGTTTAAATTAGAAAAAAACTCATATTATCTGTGGGCGGAATATCAGAGAAGAGCTTCAATCTACGCCACCAGAATTGCGGGACGTGGACTCCAACGCCATAATGTTCCAAAATGTAAATATGCAGCAATTACAAGTGTAGATGTAGACAGAAGAAGCTTTTCGTGTTTAAAAAATATCTTGGGCGACCCCAGAAAAATTTTCTGGGTGCAAAACATACAAAAATATTTAATTATATCCTTTTTTATACAGGGTGTTTAAAAAAGATGCGGCAATATTAAAGGGGTTGATTGTCCAGGTCATTTTATACAAAAAAGTTTATAATAAACAAGGTCCGCAAACGCTTCGTTGCCGATCTACAGCGTGTTGAAGTTTAATTAAAAGAAACAGTAAAAATTAGATTTCTCCAAGACGACATTAAAGATCATAATGAAATTTTAGGCGTGTTATTTTTCAAGAAAAAATAGGACGCCGTATAAAATGACCTGGACAATCAACCCCTTTAATATTGCCGCATCTTTTTTAAACACCCTGTATATGAATCCGACTGAGTAATTGAAATTAATTTTTTAGATTTGGTAAAATGGTATTTATATTATTTTTGTCTTTTGTCCTGTGTCCTTGTTTATTTTTCCTAAGAATTCATATATTTTTTTTGTTGAATTTCTGACAGTGGCTCAAAATCTGAAACAAATTGCAAAAGGAAAAATCCCTTACCACAAAAATTAAAAAGCCTATATATGTATTTCGGCAACTAAGTTGTCATCTTCAGCAGAAACATGTAGAAAGTTATCCCATTGGTGATTTGGTGAAGAGCATATCTTTTAAGATTACACTTTAGCCAAATACACTACGTTTAACACTCTTTTCTGTTTTTCTACAGGTTTCTACTGAAGATGGAATCTTAGTTGCCGAAATACGTATACCATGTGCTTGCGGTCAAGCTGCGGATACAGTTTACTGTAAGATAAAACGACGACACCGAGAGTTTGTATGAGTTAGTACGAGAAAGCAATATACAACAAACTGCAGTACAGCTTGTTATCTATCCTTGTTGCCCTGATTAAACGAGAGTCAGTCTAGCCCAGGCATGGCTAACATACGGCCCGCGGGCCGGATCCGGCCCGCGTAATGAATTTATCCGGCCCGCGATTAATTTTTCAATATTAGCTATTTATCTTCCAATAATTGGCTGATTTCTTTTTTATTACATGTAATGTTTTTATTGTATCTCTGGCTTCCAAATAATATTTTAAAACTGTAAATTTGTTTACGAAATAAAGCTCATTTCAATAATTGGTCGAATGGATTCGTGATACTTCTTTATCTCTATACTCGATATGAACTGTTTGACGGCGATGTTAGCCGATGTGTCGACGTTCAGCGGCGACGGCCTCTATAGCGGCCTGAGCACAAATCGCTGGCTCATTGACTACGAGTGGCGGCTGTGGCCGCTGCATAGAAATTCCACCTTGAAACCCCCACTCGTTTAGGCGGAAGTCGCCAGTCATTGTAGCATAGACAATAGTTGCGGTTGATGACTGAAAACGTGTACATCCTGTTTGTAAAACGAAATAATTGTTTTATTTGCTATATAACTCCTTCAAGTTCATTCTATAAATTAAATATTATTTCGATTGATTGCGATACAGTTTGGATATTTATAGGGTATGTAATTATAATTTCATTAAAGTAATATTGTAAATTAAAAAAACTTTTCACCCTAGGGATGGCTTCCAGAAAACGAACAATTGATCTTGAATGCCGTATATTTAATGATGAATGGAAGTGGAAATATTTTTTTACTATGTACAATAATAAGGCGGTTTGTCTTATTTGCAATTCGGGTGTAGCCCTTTTAAAAGAATATAACTTGAGAAGACATTTTGAAACGAAACATGAAAGTTACGCACAACATTTAAATGAAGAAAGCCGAAAAAAACAAGCTGTAGATCTGGTAGAAAAATTGACCCGGCGGCAAAATATATTTACACAGCAAAATCGATTACAAGTATCTGCTACTGAAGCAAGTTTACTAGTAGCAAAACGGATTGCTCAATGCGGAAAACCTTTTGCTGAAGGAGAATTTGTAAAAAAGTGCATGTTGGATGTTTGTGATGTAATGTGTCCAGAAGTTAAACATAAATTTGAAAATATAAGCCTCTCTCGGCAAACTATTGCCAGAAGAATAGAAGTTATGAATGTTCATTTAAATGATCAGTTACTGAATAATTTAGAATCGGCCCATTTTTATGCAATAGCTCTTGATGAAAGTTGCGATGTAAAGGATACTGCTCAGTTATTAATTTTTATCAGAGCTATCACTGCAGATTTTCAAGTTTCGGAAGAACTTTTGTCAATTGTTCCTATGAAAGACACAACAAAAGGAGAAGATCTTTTCCGAGAGGTCGAGAAATGTTTTTTGAAATACAATATTGACTGGAAAAAAATAGTGAATGTAACAACAGATGGAGCACCAAATATGGTTGGAAAAAATATTGGTCTCATAAAACGAATTGATGATAAAATTTCTGAAATTGATCCAAATCATAAAATTATTCTCATACACTGCATCATTCATCAACACGCATTATGCAAAAACATTTTAAAAATCGATCATGTTACAAACGTAGTTATGAAATTAGTGAATTTCCTTCGATCAAAAGGGTTAAAACACAGGCAATTTATTGGACTCCTTGAAGAACTAAATACCAGTTACTTAGATGTACCATATCACAATAAAATCCGTTGGTTAAGCTTGGGAAAAGTGTTAAGACGTGTGTGGGATCTCCAAGAAGAAATAAAAATATTTTTAACGCTTAAAGAAAATGAGGATTCTCCTGAATTATCAGAACCAAATTGGATTTGTGATTTAGCATTTTCTTTGGATATTCTCACACATCATAACGAATTTAACGTATGCTTACAGGGAAAAAATTTGTATGCTCATGATTTAATACAAAAGTTAAAATCTTTTGAAATGAAGCTTAGTCTTTTTTCTAGAAATCTGGCTGAATGCAAATTTGATCATTTTCCAACGTTAAAGGCCGTATCTTTAAATATTTCAAGAGAAAAGGTTCAAGAATTTAATAACAATATCCTTGCACTAATGACAGATTTCGAGCAGCGATTCGATTGCTTCAAGAAAATTGATAAAAATTTATCTATTATCCGAAATCCATTTTCTGTACATGTAGATGACGTTCCTGTTGATATACAATTAGAAATAATTAATTTACAATGTGATGAATTATTACATGAGAAATATCGAGAAGAGCAAGAAAATTTGTGCAATTTTTATAAGCAATTGAATGATGGAACTTACGGAAATTTAAAACAACTTGCAAAGATACATTTAGTAATCCTCAGTTCAACTTATATTTGTGAACAAACTTTTTCATTAATGAATCTAAATAAAAATATAACAAGATCAAGATTGAATGATTCACATTTGGAAGCTGTGTTAAGAATAGCTACTACAAGTATAGAGCCAGATATTAAGCAAATAGTAGGCGATGCAAAGCGCCTCAACAAGTCACATTAATTATTATGTTAATTTGTTATACTAAATTACATTTATTCATAAACAAATTCAATAATAAAATTTTGTTTGCTTAAACGAATCGTTTCTGTTTTTTTTAAATTTACATTATTTAATTTTAATATTTCGTCCGGCCCGTGAAAAAAGTTTTCTTTCCAATCCGGCCCGGGGGCAGAAACTGTTGGCCACCCCTGGTCTAGCCCGTCTAGCCTCAGCGTAAATGTACTCGAATCCCCTCTTTTCCAACACTACACTCGACCAAAAAGCAGTTTGTATATTGCTTTCTCGTACTAAAACTCTCGGTGTCGTCGTTTTATCTTACAGTAAACTGTATCCGCAGCTTGACGGCAAGCACATGGAATAGATTTCTTATATCATTTTAATTTTTGTCGTAAGGGATTTTTTTCTTTTGCATTTTGTTTCTTCTTTTAATCCAATAAAATTATATTTTGCAGTTTTTTTATACTTTTTGGTTTCTTTAACGCTTTTCTATGCTTTTTTAAAGAGCTTTTTCCATTTTTTGTGCTTAAAAATTCCAGCTCTAATTATTATATAAAAATAGTAATACTTACAGAATGTATTTCATCTAATTCTGGCAGATGTTGCTGGGGTGCTTGTATTTCAGCCGCCGTTGCCTTAGTACGCCTGAGATTGGATGTCCACACTTGAAGAGATGGTAAATTCAAAGCGTTTATGTGTTTTGAAAGGGCTTGAGCATAGAGACGACCACGTGGTGATAATAGAGCATCGCCGCCGATTCTTCCAGTAACGTTGAATTCACTTTCTCCGTGCTATAAAAAAAAATGTTCAACTGAATAATATCCGTCTAAATAACACTTAAAATGAATTTAGTAAGGCGGTGTTGTCAATATTGAATGATCATGTTGCTACCAAAGTGATAATCTTTTGTAAAAATTACGACACAAAACAAGTAGTGAGAGAGAGAGAAACTTACCCTGCTGAAATATAAAGTTTGCTGTGTCGGCCTGGGAACCGAAATGTAACCCAATATTTTACTTTCTCTAACACCGACGACGCCATGAGCCACAACTCCTCCGTGACCACCGTCCAAGAGCTTAATCATCGGCGATGGCAATTCCCAATGACTACCCAAAGACGGTGACTCATACTGAGCTTTGTAATGCGCCATCTTGTACTTGAGATCTCTCAGGGCGGCTTTCGTCTCCATGTCTATGTAATCAACGCTGTACTTCAGGATGTTCTTGAAATTACTCTCCAAAAGGATCGGATCCTCGCAAACGCATTCGATGAACATAATTCTGAATCCTAATTTGCCGTAGATCAGATCGTAGATTTCCTCGCGCTGAGCTCGAGAAACATTGGGTCCATCCAAAATGGCTACTTGATGACCGTTAATTTGGAGCCATTCGGCGGAATCTTCCAGGGCTTCGCGGAAACTCTGCTGACGAATACGCACGGCTGGTAGATTGTCGGCATTGAACATTTCGTGGGAATCGTATTTGGTGACATGTTTCCGACGGTAGTCGCTTATATCAAATACTGAAAATACGAAAGTAAATACGAATTAGTTATTTTGAGCTTTCAAAAAATGTGGATATCGCTGAAAAGGTGTTATTTTACAGTCATTTTCTTTTTCTTTTCCGATTTTGTCAATTGCGTTTCACTATTTGTCAAATGACTTTCGTTGTATTTAAACGTTAAGGGTCCTATATAGTGGATCTGTCAACAATGGAAAAATAGCAGATTTTAGATGCAAGATATTTTTGTTGATTCTAAATTTGGAGAAAGCCTTTCAACGTCAACTTATGAGGAATTTAGTAATCTACCCCGCTGAGGAATCAAATTTAGAAAAAAATTATCGGATTAAAGAAAATTAATTAGTATGTCAAAATATTAAAAACAAGTTTTCTCAAAAATCCTTCGGAGGAGATTTGTTTGCTTGAGTTCACGTTATAAATTGAATAAAAAGCTACCCCGCTCTGCACTTATTTTTCGTTCAACTATTCTTTACTTTGTTTTAAATAAATATAAAATAAATTAAAATTAGGCAACCCACATTACAGTGAATTGTTATTCTATTAAAAATCTTTCCCGCGGTTACAAATGTGTAAATATTTGGTCATAAACGAATTTTTATTCGCTTAGATATTATTTCAAATATTTATTATATATTCCCTATGTGTAATAAGTACTTGGACAACCTTGGATTATTAAATTATGTGCTATGCAACCAATATTACATTTCCGATCCACTATATAGGACCCTTTATTGAGTTTGTCAAATTACTTTCCCTGTATAACAATTGCTTTTCTTGTTTATCTGTAGGTATGTATACCTCAAGACTTCCTCACTTCTATGGAATCTTACATTGTCCATAACAATATGAGCGAGCCCCTTTCTACACCGTCATTATGTAAATGTTGAATTAAAGTTGTGAGAAATTCAGAAACGTGCAGTTCATTAAAGGGCACATCTTGATTTTGAAACAAATAAAAGGTGTTCCATTTAAAAGGAAGCGACGATCATTTAATTCATTCACCCCTGTATATTACATGTTAAATATTTCTAAATCAGAATTAATTTAAATTATGTTTCAAGATCTAAATAAATTACGTTTTAAAATAATAATTAAATTTCATTTCAAAATTAAATCTGCATTAAAATCTGCGTCTCATAGATATATGCTATTCAAAATATTCAATTTAAAATATTTAGTTTATGGACAACTCTTTGTTCAAATTTAAGATTCGCAACACATGCATTTTTTGTCCGTCTAGATCAGTGATTCTCAACCTTTTTTTTGTTGCGGCACTCTTTTAACGATTTAAAAATTTGGCGGCACACAAAGAAAAAGATAAGTTCAAAAATTATTTACTTACCTATAACAAACGCGTAAAATAGTTTATGATAATAATTTTAAATGTGCGAAATAAAATAATATGTACTACAAAAATAACAGTACGTTTATTAAGGGATTAATTACAAGTTAATAATAAGAATACTTTTAATGCTAAATTTCAGCTTGATGTTTTTTGATAATTTCATTTATATTTGGTCGTAAAAATGACAATGCTACTCTTATATCGTCTTCTACATTTAACAATCTTGATCTTTTTTTAGTTTTAATGTTGATTAATGCTGAAAATCCGAATTCACACAAATAAGATGTGGAAAATTGTAATAATATGTTTAAAGCTTTCTTGGCTATCATTGGATAATCGCATCTAATGTTCATCCAAAATGAATTAATTGATTCTTGTGAATGTTTTAAAATTAAATCTCGATTATTGGAAAGCAAAATGAGTTCTTCCTCTTCATTCAAAGTTAAGTCAGATACAGAAGTATCCGTTATGAGAAATGGATTACGAACCCAATCAAATTTCTTTATATCTAATTTTGGGAAATAATGAATAATTCTCTCCTCTAATGTTGTCAAATGGTCAATAACAATTAATTCAATAGTTTTATAAGAGTCTTTTGGGATTAACTCCAGCTTTTCTAAATTGCCTTTCTGAGCTTTATTCTTCCATAGTTATTTGTTTTTGGAATCCCACCAGCTTATCGGTTGAGTTTAAGATATTTTCATTAGGCCCTTATATACTGTAATTTATGTTATTAAAAATAACAAAAATGTCTGATAAGTAAGCCAATATAGTACACCATAACTGAATCACATACATTTGCCAATGTTAACGAAAGAAAATGTGCAGTAACTACTATACAATGCGTTGGGAAGTCCCACCGTCATTAAAACAACCTGTTTTTATACGTACTACTGACAAGTGTGAGCCGACTTGAGGCACATATAAAACACAACACAACTCTCGTAACGAATGCCTATTTGCTTTCGTTACGCTACGAACGTAAGTTGCCGAGGGTTTTCGAATTTCGTACGACATCGGTACGCTTCGAAACTTACAGAATACGAAAGTTCGACCGCAACGATTTTTTGGTACAATGCGTTCGAAAATGCGTAACGAAAAAGTTACAGAATAGGGGTGTAGGAAAGAACACGTTGCAAAACTAGTAATGAAATAATTTTAAAAAAATTATGGATTTAAATATCTATTCCTGTTAAAAGGATTTTTCTTTTTAAATCATATTATTTAATAATATTGCGGCACACTTTTAGAATTTCGCGGCACACAAAAGTGCCGCGGCACAGTGGTTGAGAATCACTCTGGTCTAGACTATTTAAATAGTATGTTCTCACTAGGGATGCGCATGATATATCGTTTTTAAAAAAATATCCATATTTTCTTTTCGATAATCCAGATTAAAATCAATATTTTTTTATTCAATAATATCGACTGATATCGATTTTTTATTCGATAATATCGTTTTAAGTAAAAGTTAATAATTTGAAAAATGCTTATTGGGATGTTTGCTATTTCGTAGAAATTATAATCTGGAAGCGGCAGCTTCATAGATTTACATTTTGTATAGTTGTAATTACGACATTTACATGTTAACTTCCCTTATACAGCTTCAGCGCGCGGGGTATGATCACCCGATGCCAGTCGATATTCTTCGGACGTATATTCGAAAAAATGATCTCCGCCAGCTGTGTTCGCCAGATATAGATATAATATTATTTTTCTTAGTGGTTGCTCATTTTATAAATTTAAGTATGGACATTTTATCCATCGAAGAACGAAAGTTTGTTGTAAAATGTTATCATCGTGGTCAATCTATTCGACAAAACATGCTTTCTTTTCAAACGCAGTAATTATTTTATTTTTGAATGCATAATTCTGCTATAAATGTATTCAACTTATTTTTCCAGAGTTGTTATTTCGTTATATTTACTGGAGAGAATCTCTAATTTTAATTTCTATTTCAAGGGTCGTTTTTATGTTATTTTATGGTATTTCTGTTATACTTATTTATAGTTTTTGTTACCATAAAATTTCTATTTATTTATTTTTCGCTAGACATCTTAGTTTATTCTGCAGATGTTTCAGGCGGGTTGTTTTTATTTCATTCTAAAACCCAGTTGTACTGCTATAACTTTTAACACAACTACATTATTATTTAATTTCATAAGGATAATCATAATTACGTTATAAGTATTACAATCTTCGCGTTATTATCGACTTAGTTATCTAAGCAATCATCATCACTTAAAGAGAAAATTTAATTTGTTCTTTTTGTCAATCTGCGAAAAAATGATCAGATCACTTGATCACTATGAGTTCGAATATGAGCAGACAATGCTAGTATGTTGTGCCGTAACTCTAATATGTATTATCGGA
The DNA here is from genome assembly GCA_963170755.1 of Amphimallon solstitiale. NCBI lineage: Eukaryota > Metazoa > Arthropoda > Insecta > Coleoptera > Scarabaeidae > Amphimallon > Amphimallon solstitiale. The sequence continues at coordinate 14,530,391 of OY720683.1, read as the reverse complement.
CCACGTTTAGATGTGAGTTTACGTATACCATCGGGTGATCATACCTCGCGCGCTCTTGCTGTATATGAGTATATGAGTGGTCATTTTCAGTTTTAATGTTGATGTTACTAAATAATATTGTGGGAAATTTGAAAAATGTTTACTGGGTTAATATAAAGTTAAAGTTATGCTGTGGGAAAACTTAAAAGAAGCTTACCCTAATTTAGCAAAAATTGCGCCGAAATATTGATGTACTGTAGCTAACTTCAGTGCCATTAGAAAGGCTATTTTCAAACGCTGGACAAATTTTAACTCAGCAAAGGAACAGACTTAAAGGGCATCGATTATCAATTACTGTTTCTTCAAAATTGTAAAGCAGATATGATTAAATTTTTTAAAGATTATTATTTTTAATTTGTGTTTTTGTATTTGTTTTATACCACTTGTATTTTGATTGGAATTTTTTTAATTTTGGAATAAATATATATACTTTAAGTTAAAGATTTTATTATTTGTTACTAATAAATGACTTGGAAAAGCCACAAAGAACTTTTATTATAAACATGAAAAAAATATCGATATCAAGGAATATCGATATTCTTACTTCGATTTACATAAAAAACCAAAGCCGAAGGATTTGGAGCGGGAGTACAAGGAGGACATGGCCCTAGTATCCACGTCCGGAATGAATTGTATGGAAGACTTGATGGGTCAAGATGTTAAAATATACTGGGACTCCATCATGTATCCATCACATTGATAAATATATTATTAAGAGTTTATGAGCAAGCAATTCATAAAGTTGTTAAAAAAAAATCACAGTATATTACACTACCATTCAGTTTTTGACGAAAAAAGATATTAGAATATTGGTAGATTCTTCAGTAATTGCCCAAAATATGTATAAGGCAAATAAGAAGTTACTGAAAAATAAGGCATTAATTAACCCAAAGAACGAACATGAGAATATATACCACGTTAATAAGGCCCATACATACCTATGCAGCTGAAACAATGACCATGACAAAAAGAGAAGAATAAGAACTGTTGAGAGGAAAATCATGAGAATAATACTAGGCCCAACACGAACAACAGACGGAGAATACAAAATGAGAACCAATTTGGAAATAGAACAGGAGTTGAAAAAAAGAGAATATTATAGGTCTAATAAAAGAACAAAGATTGAGATGACTAGGACATGCGTGGAGAAGATGTAATAAACGTATTAATGGAATAGAAACCAGCCAGCAGGAGACGTAGAGGTAGACCAAGATCAACTTGGATACAAGAAGTGAAGGACGACCTAAAGAAGATTGGAGTAAGAAATCCAGAAAGAGTTGTTAAAGCTTCCTGGAGCGCTTTTCATTTTATTTTAAATTACCCGGTTAGAAAGAAGAACTTTCAGTACAATGTTGCAATTGTATTCTAAATTGAAATGCAAATATTAAGAAAACGGTATCAAAAATAAAAATTAAAGACTACGAAACCCGGCAATACAAAAAAAAAGCCCTCTGTAGGTAGAATAAAATATTTACCATTGCAAAACATTATTCTTTGATATATGTACTTATAAATAAATGTTACTGAATCTAAAAATAGAGTCAATTGTGTGACTGACTACGATAATTAAATGTGTACAAATAGTAATGATAAATATTTGATGATATTGTTCATGATTTCACTTCTGCTCTTCAAATCTAAGAATCGATAAATCGAAATGGACCAATTATCTCTAAACACACAATAGAATGGACTCGAAAAATTGTCACCTCATGTTAACGTTACAAAAATACTACTTGATACACGTAAAGTGTAATTATAGTAAAGTCATTCGTATTATCTTTTTTTTTGAGATAACTTTTTATCACTCAAAAAAAAAATGATTTATACAAATCGTATCATCGGATGATGTTTCAATTTGTTTACCCCATGGCTAATAATAAACTTTAAGTATAGTCATGTATATCATTATTTAAATATGTAACTTCTTACTCGGAAATTGTAAATTCGATATGAAATCTCGTTTACTTAAGCATAATACAATCACAATGGGTTTAAGGTCACGATGAGGTGAGGACACATTTACTCTTGAACTATTGTACTAAAGTATAACAATCTTAAAGTTGGATTTTGGTGCGTAACGATTTTCATTGTTTTTTTTTTATATACAGGCTGTCTGTTGAAGCTCGGCCACCGACCATATCTCGACAACCCCTTATCGAACAACCTGACGGAAAAAATCTTGATAGTAAAATGGACAACGGGAATTTCGAACAAAAATATTTTTAAGTTTCCATAATGACCGCAAGGGGGCGCAATTCTCAATATCAATTAAAAATGCGATAATTTTTCATTAAATGCATTTTCAGACGTTCTTATACAATTTTTATTTGAAACTTTTTTATCTAAGTCCCATACGAAGGGGGTGGAGGGGGGGTATGTCTGCTTACAAAAGTGGGTATAATTTCGGTTTGCCTCAACGGATTTTAATGTTTCTGAGCTCATTAGATAGAGAATCTTACAAAGAATTGAAGGATATGTAGTACGAAATTACGTGGTTGTCAAAAAAAATAACAGGGGGCACTGTTCTCAATTTATGTATATTACTTGTTTTTTCTTTCAAATTTTAAATCGAACAGTATATTTTTAATATCGTAATATTGAAGCACATAAAAAACTGAAGAGAATGTAGAAAACAGAAAGTCGCTATCTGTTTTCTTGACGAATATATAGTCATACGAAGACAATCAAGAAAAATATTTTTTTTTAATATAAATTTATTTATTGCGAGTAATAATTTAATTTTAATTTTAAAGGGTCGTGTATAGTTCGCTTTCACTTAAATTTTCATCATACTCTTCCATAAATTTCAATCTTCTCACCGGTTTTTTATTCATTGCATATGTTACGTTAGATTCTCCTTTTAAATGTTTTCAAATTCCCTAGGTATGTACTTTTAAATTTCATGCCTTGTCTTTTCAGACATTAAAATAAAATAATAACAATATTAATAATATATCTTTATTCCCAACAGATATACATCTAATTATAGGAAAACAGCAAAAATAATTTCCTTAACTCATGAACTAAGTATACAATAGGGAGAAGAAAGACAATATAATATAATGCATTAGTTATAACCAAATCATTTAATTTTTAGAACGAAAGCCTATAAAAATTGATATCTAATTCATACCCGCCTATAAGATGAAAGTAAGTAAAAGAACCTATTATTATACCTAAACATAAATAAGAAAATATATTGACCAAGTAGTAAAAATGAAAAGAAAAATATATTTAAATCAGAAAGTACAAAATAAAACAAAAAAAACTTTAACTTAACAAATGCTCAGTGTTCACCATTATTTTCAATACACACGTTTACTTGTCGATTAGTAGAGAGCACAGTTACTTCAATTTCGGAGGCAACAATTGTGGTAATCCGCTTTTTCTGATGATAAACTATGAGAACAAGAATGCATTTTCAAAGCACTGAAAATACACTCTGATCATGTCATAAACTTCATCGTTAGAATATGACATTTTACAAACTATATCTGCAGGTGTCCAGAAAGGCTTAACTTGCTAAATAACTAGAAAAAGTTTAACTACAAATGACAGTAAAATTTTTACATTTCGATTTTCATGGCCCACCTTGGAAATCTCATAATAATGTAAACATTGAGAAAGAATAGGTAGGGAGACGACGTCACGTGATCAAACCGGGTAAACGTCCGCCATATTGATACTACACTTACGTCAAACAGGTAGAGTTGGTAAAAAGTGGAGTGTTTATTAAGTGCATCGTGTATTAGAGTTATATAATGAGTTAAATATTAAAAGACATTATGGTTTCTTGTGCTCTACGTAACTGCAACAGCAGAGACGGCGTTGATAAGAAGAATCCATCTGGAATAACATTTCATAGGTTAGTGTAGGCCTGACAGGTGTGGGATGACAAACTATACACTGTTCATTTAAAAGGAGGATCTAACGTAACTATGTAATGAATTAAAAAGTCGATAAAAAAGTCTTTTACTCTTATCGAAAATCAGTTTTTTGCGAATATTTCGCAAGTTATGCTTTTTAGACAGGTACGTTACGAGTATAAAAATATTTAGAACTTAATTTTCAATACATTTTGTATAAAAAAAATTACAAAATTCGGACCGGAAGTAACACTTTTATTCTTATCGATAACGATTTTTTGCAAATATGTCGTAAATTATGCATTTTATATATATTTGTCAAGAGTACAAAAGTATTTACAACTGGATTTGCAATGTTTTTTGTATACACGAAATTTCAAAATTCGGACCGGAAGTATTACTTTTATTCTTAGCGAGTAGCACTTTTTTTCGAATATCTTGCATTCTATAGACATTTATTAAGAGAATAGAAGTACTTAGAACAGGATATTGAATAATTTTTGTACAAAAAAATTTCTAAAAATTTTATAATTTGAAACGCTGATACGTATAAGAAAGTAGTGTGGTTTGAAATGCCTTGAATGTTTATTTGAATAATTTCTGAATCTGAAGTATATCAAAGTGGTCTCACATACATTTGTAACAATAATAAAACTGTCTGGAACCGTTCAAAAATAATGAGGATTTGTTAATTATAAACGTCTTTTTGTTAATTCCGGCGTCATATATACTATATAGGTAGTATGCATAGACGTGGAAGTGAGCTTACCTTTTGTGTTATCCCCTGTGAAATTCAAATATCTGGCAAGGCGGTGAGCCAAAACCGACTTTCCCCGGCCAGGCAGGCCCACCATAGCGACCAAAAGAGGAGCATATTGACGTAGAACAGGCTTCTTATACGTTTGAATACCTGAAACAACAATAGAATTTTTTGTTAGAATAAAGTAGTATACAAAAGGGAATATAATAAACATAACAAGGAACCACGTCATTACTGCTAAATAAATAAATTTTACAGATAAGTGTTGCAAAGACTAAACTTATGTAATCAAATACACACACTCATAGCTAAACGTGTAAGGTATTCTTTTGCATGGCGACGATTTGTAAATATTTGTTTGGTGTGGATAAATAAAATAATTCAGGACTGTCAAATTAAATCATCTAAGCGTAATAATGCTACTACGCAAATGGCACAGAAGTCTTGCAATGATCCCATTGTTTCTACTCTTTTGGGCATCAAATTGAAAATATATATTGAGACGAATCTAGTAAACTCTGCAGTTTTGCAGCATTTTTTATTTCTCAAAGCTTCTCCGATTCAATTCAGAAAAAAAAGTATTATTAACGATTCAGTATTTCTAAATTGCTATAATTCAAATTATTACATAACCCCTATTGATTTACTGAAAATACAATAATTATACAGAAGGTGCAACATCGTACAACAATGTATTAAGTTTTATCTTCAACAATCACTTTTGCGAAGTAATTAACGGATAATATCTTTTCTTAATAATGATTAATAAAACAAACATAATTGTCGATTAATTAGCAGATGTTGACTAATATTCATAGAAAGAACAGGATATGATAAGAAAAAATACTTATTGTATTTTTAATATTTATAATAAGTATTAAAAATAATTTAATTCTTTATTTTATTATTAAATTGTTTTTTTAACATTATATTATTTCACAAAATGTAATATATCAACTATATCCCATGAAAACGATGGGTTAGACATTTGGTGTTCCTCCAAAGACAACTAAACTAATTCAATAAATAACCACTGTAATTTATTTGTAATCATAATGACTAAATCTCAGTTCTTCCATTGGCTGATAAACATGAAGTAGATAACAGATGATCACACTGGTGATTTGATGAACAGCTTATCTTCTAAGGTTACACCTTAGCTAAAAACATTACGTATAACACTAGTTCTTGTTTTCCTACAGGTTTCTGCTGAAGATGGCAACTTAGTTGCCGAAACACGTATAAGGATTTTTTATATCTTTTTAATTTTTGTAAAAGATTTTTCCTTTTGCATTTTGTTTTAGATAAAACATGAATAAAATAGTCAATATAACTTAGGTATACATTATTCCCAGTATCTTTAATTTTGAAGTTTAACATAAATACGTGTATATACTATTTCAAATTGAATATTTCAATTTATATTCGTTAAGAAACGTTATGATATTTTGCTGTATTAGCATTTTATTAATTGGATAATAACTAGCTCACGTGTTAATTTTGTTTATAACTACAACATCTGCATGAATGTAAAACTGTAAAGGTGTTTGTTACCTTTCAAAATAATCTTTACATTGTTGGGACAGCAGAATAATATTTTTGCGTCAGCACAATAAAAATATAGCACAACAGGAAGAGAAGAATCAGCTAAATTCTGGCATACGTAATTCAAATATGTATATCGCTTATTATTTCCTCATTGATATCTAAACATAACGATTTATATATTTCAAAGTCTATTTTGTAATAAAAAAAATTGTTATCGCTCGAAATGAACAAATATTAATTAGTCAATATTTTATTTTACACAATAATACAGAAGAAGTCCTTTATTGCATTTTAACATACACAGTTGCTTAAAATAATAAAGGAACACGATATTTATTTATAAATATATAATAAAGGAGGACGTATTTCTATCGGCTCTGCAAATGTGCAGTGTCGAAATGTAAAATATTGCACGTTGTTAAAAGGGAAGTTGTGATAATGAAAGTATGTACATATACAATTAATGATTAATCATAAGCGTGGTTCAACATATATAAAATAACAAACAATGGGTCATCCAATAAGTGCTACGTTTGCCAAATGGAATTTAGAAGGACGGAAAGAACGGTAAATGTGAGGAAAATAGACATGGTAAATGCGCGAGAGTCAGTGACATTTTCAAACGATGTAAGTTTTTTTCTATTAGTTGCATTATGTAAAAAAAACTTACATTGTTTGAAAATGTAGAGAATTAAGACGACCATAAGCAAAAAGAAATTTGTAACTAACACATGCACAGTTATTATAAATACACCTATAATAGACGCATTAAGCTAACGACAGCTTGATTTCTTGCATGAGTATGGGTCCACCGATGCACATTCACTTTTAATAATCTTGTCTCTTTGATAATGGTGAGTGATCTTACGAAAACATGCTTTAATGAAATCTAATAAAACTTGTGAAACAGTTAAAGGCGAGTTTGATTTGAGGAGTTAACAGTGACAGTCAACCAAAACTTTTAAATATATATAATGTTTCAGCAAGAACCTACCGCAGGAACAATTAATCATATTAAATGTCTGTATATGTTTCTGAAAGTTATAAATTATAAATATTTTTTATGAATTGAGTTATTTCATCTAAAATATGCAACCATTTTATGAAAAAAAAATTGATTCCATCAGCAATAAAAATCAATTATCAAAAGTAAAACAATTCTCAAGAAGTTTTTTACGTAGAGCTATGTAATTTATGAGGAAACAAACTGGATGCACTAATTTCGTGTATTCTAAATCAACGTTGTAAGAAAGTTAGCTAAAAAAATACTTTAAAGTTTGCAATCACGCTAATAGAACGTGACTCAATTAAGTCGGCATGGCTTATAGCAAGCCCTTATTGCTTGAGCTCATTCATTGCATAGAGATGACTACCAAATCACATCAAATTTAAGATGAAATCAAAACATATCTACTGCGCATACGCAATTTACAAACTCAACAAAGCACCTGCTTTTGGGTATGTGCTTCATTGATGAGGGAGGTAATAAAATAACTCAGAGTTTCTCAGAGATTTAAAATAAAAAGAATACAGCTAATGCTACACCTGATTGTCCAGGTGATCAATCAAGCTATAACTGTATATGTACTTTGTCAATAAACCCAATGGAACTGAATAATAAACTAGTATGACCAATCAGTGTCAAACTCAAAGTATTTGTTGCACCGAAAATTAAACATTTTGTACATCAAAATGTTATTCAAACTATGCCATTGCCTATGTGATTCTATAAAAATTTAAAACTATTTAAGCAAAAAAAAAACAGTTTTGATACAATTTTATTTAAATCCTAGAAATGACACACTTTTTCCCAATTGCCATACCTCCTAACTATTATCGTTTCTGAGGTTCCCAAGTGGAAGGCACGTTATTTCCGACACATTGATTGGCTTCATTATTTATAGAATTTTATAATTATATTAACATATATGTACATTTGATTATCAAAAAAACACACCACATACAAAGGCCGATCATAGCCACGCTTTATTATTGCCAAAAAAAATATCATTCTGACTTATTGCATATTCTCTAATTATACGGTTCATTCAATGTTAACCTTGACCATTCGATTTGCACAATAAAATTGTAAAGTACCGTTAAAAGATTGTTTTTAAATTATTTTTTTTAGATAACTTCGTGTTGCAACGTGCCATATCTTCAATCACGCGAAGAACTAATGTCTCATTTAGCTGAATGTTTGCGATATGTGTAATATTAAGAAGAACTGTTTAGTATTACCAGAAAACAAAGTAATTTAATTTAATTAGATGTTTTATACTATTAGTGTGTAATTCGAATTATCTTTTTATTTCCTTAATGTTGATAGGTTGCATAAATAATTGGAAAACATTGACAAACACACATTAACAAAGTTATGAAATTGGGTATGTCATCAAAAAACTATATTCGCAGTAAGCTGATAGTGGCAAGTATAATATACATGTCATTAGTGTTAGTTTACCTACTTCAAAAATATTTGCAATTATTTCATATTAAGTTTTTATTGTCGAAAGCTACTTTCAAAATGGTGTACTCGTAAAACTTGAAAATTGACTCATATTCCTTGCAGCCATGTCTAGAAAAATGTCGTAGAAAATTATCAAATTTTGTTGTAGCGCACAGTATAGAATATTAGATCCACTTTGCATATGCATAAACTGGTTAAGAAGCGATTGTTTAAAATATTTACTATTAGTTGTCTCCCTGAAATGACTCCTATATTTGCAAAACTCGTTATTAGACAAAATATTTCAAAATCAAACTAAATACCCAAAAAACATAAAGCTTAATAACCCACTTAAGCTATATGTTTGTTTTGTGTAAAACTGTCACCTTATTATCTGAATGTAGGCACAAATACGGAGATTATTTGTAAAACTCGGTTTCGGTTGGGTGCACGCCAATTATACAAAATGTTTGACAATTTATTTGAAATCATTATGCACACGAATTTGACAAATTAGTGGGTTGTTGAACACAAATTAAACAAAACATAAATAAAACTATTAAATAATCATTTGGCATTTATAGTCAATGTCAAAGAAATTTATTAACACAGTATTAATTAAGAATTTGCCAAAAATGTGTTGTAAACAACAAAGCAGGTATTATATTAATAACTATTGGTTAATAACAGGACTCATGATTAAATACGACCGGGGAATAATGAGACATAACGTTACCATTATTCCCTGCATTCCGCCAATAAGAACCTAACGTCACTAACATTGTCATAGTAACGATAAGGCAAGTGCGGCCATTTTACTAACTGTCAAACCGTCAAACGGTCCATATAGTAATCTATTAATTGATATTTTCGTTTAATTATCTTGATTTTTTTTGATAATCTTCTGTTAGTAGTAGATAAAGTAGTTTATACAACGAGTCAATAATGACAGTTATTATTCCCGAGAGCCGAATTTACGAACCGAGCAGCGAAGCGGCGAGGGAGTAACTCGGCTCGAGGGAATAATAGTCATTATTGCGAGTAGATCCGAAATAAACGCTTTCTGTCGTTCATAAGCAGTTGTAGAACATGCAATACGTGCCATGTGTATCCGACGGCACATGTTTTACTACGAGGGTTTTTACTTGCCACGACAGTAATACTCTGCAATGCATCAGAGATACATACCGTCAAATTCTAGCGCAGAGAAATCTCTTATCCACCATTCAACGAGTCATATTTACGCAACAGAATACACGTAACTAATAAAAGTTAACAATACATTGGCCCGCCAAACACAGCACTTAATATTTAACTAAAATATGTTTGGCGCAAAAATCCGCCCTTTATTGACGGCAAGGCGTCGTGTTATGTATAATATATAGATTATAACATTACATATTATTACATAATGTACAACTTGTTAACGTACATTGTATGTCAAGTTCTGTAATGTAAACCTAATTTCCTATCCCTAGTTATTATAATTTAGAAAGAACCACATACCATTCTAAAAAAAAATTAAAGAAATGCCCCAGATTTAAGTGTTTGTATTCCAAAGTTCTTTATATACTTAAATGCTTGTAAATATCTATTTCTATAAGCATGATAAACACTGATATGCATGTTCAAGCCTTATATTCAAGGACATTCCCAGCAATGACGTTATATTAGGTATCAATAGCACACAAAAATTATACATGTAATGTATACCTACAATTATAAAAAAAAAGAATGTATTGTATGACTTAACAAAGTAAAGTAATTACTAATTACACACCTTTTTTTCATAAGCCCTTGTTCTAGATCATGGAAACTTTACAAGGTGCTAAATATGGGCGTCTGTTTACATTGTCACATTTATTGCAGTCCCTGATAAGAGGGAATATTTTATGATAAATTTTATATAAGTAAAGAAAGTGAGAATACTTCTGTAATTAAACAAATATTTATTTCGTGTAAGTTTATACGGCTTACCTTATTATTTTGAACGTTAAGAGTTTGATCGTTACAAAAATTGCAACAGTTTCAAGTTAATACGAAGTTATGTTTTTGTATTGTTATAAAATTTAGTAAACGATTATATTATTTAGTAAACGATAATATGTATACATGTTGCAGTAAAAAGTATTGTCTGGTTCTCAGATCTACGATTTGGACTGCACGTCTGCTCAAATATAGTACATTTTAACACCAAATAAGAAGAGATAATAATAATAATATACATTTCTTGCAGAATAAGAATTAATATTCAATTCATTCTGGCAAATATTAAAATATTTACAAATTCCATAAAGCCGGGATCGTAATAAACCATCCGTTCTCGCCGTTAAAAAAATAAAATACATTCTGAAAGCGAGATGGCAGGCATATTTTTCATATCGCTGCATTTAAGACTCGACTAAACTTTTTGCCGTAACTATACATTTTATTACTTGATCAAGGTCATGTAATCGCCCAAATTGTTACATTACAAAACAATTAAAAATCAAACAAAATGCACTGATTTTTCAATTTGCAAAGTGCACCCAACCCACATACAAAACTATTAAAAAGAAAATTGTATAAATTGACATATATACTATTTTATGAAAATGACAGATAAAAATTTGAATTAAATTTAAATTCTAAACCTTCTTTTCAATTCTTCTCAGTTCTTGATCCATGAGAACTGAGAGCTTTCTGCATAAATAGGCCCAATTGATAATATCGCACATGTTAAGCAACGACCATAAAGTATATTCAAAAGCCGTCACAGTAAGAACGACTTTTCTTTCGTGGAGTGCAGAATTTGTTATCTAACGATTATTAAACAGAACTTCATTAATATCAGTGTCTTCAATAACAAAGAGCGAAAAGTATTATCGAAAATGAAGGAATTTAAACATTCATTGCATAATTGTTTTTAAATAAACAATTTTGGCGACCAACGTGGGGCGTCATATTTATTATCACGCTTCTATGTTTGTAATTGTTTTCGGCAAATATTTTTAATTTTATGATGACAATTGAATTATATTTACGTAATATTTGACTGGCAGACACTAAAAATTCTTTACCTTTAAGTATGTCTAACTCCAAGTAAATAATTCAAACAAGGAATTTTACAAATTGTCTAATAATTATAGTACAGGGTTAGTTAAAAGTATGGAGACGGCGATTTATTGTCGTTAATATTCATTTTAGAGAATTATGTTCCATATAAAAGTTTATTAGGATATTTTGATCTACATTTGAGAATATTTGATTTTTTTTTCTTCAATTGTTTTTTAGTTACGCCTGTCCGCGCAGTTTTTTTAAATGGGAACTAGTGAATTTTACTCTACCATTCGATAGAGAATTTTTTTCTCTTTCCAATAATGTTTTTGTTTTTTTTAAATTCATTTTAATAACTTTTACAAGAAAAATTAAACAAATTAATAACAAAGTAAAAAAAATCTCGGGGAATTTCTTGTATCGTTCTGGTAATTCTGATTTGTAAATCTTCGACGTTATCGGGCTTACCTTCGTAAACTTTGTTTTTTACGTATCCCCAAAGAAAAAAATCTAAAGGACTTAAATCTGGCGAACGGGCTGGCCATTCAATGGTTCCTCGTCTTCCAATCCATCTGTGGGGAAAAACGTTGTCCAGATATTGACGAACATTTACACCATAATGTGGTGGGGCGCCATCTTGCTGGAACCAGATACTGTCATTGGGCAGGTGTTCATTGTTTTCATGTGGATAGAGCGTAGCACAAGCAGGTATTATTTCATTTTGCAATAACTGCAAATACAGACCCGAAGTTAAATTGCCATTGATGAAAAAGGGACCGATAATATGACCGCCAAGAATGCCAACCCAAACATTAACCTTTTGGGGGTACTGCGTATGGTGCTCCAAAAACCAAAAGGGATTTTCCGATGACCAGTATCTGCAGTTATGTCTGTTTACTTCACCGGTAAGGCAAAAAGTAGCTTCGTCAGAGAAAAGAATATTGTTGACAAAATTTTCATTATTATTGCAAATATTTAACATTTCTTCAGAAAATTGTAATCTCCTATCAAAATCATCTTCCGTTAACTCGTGTACAAGGTGTACCTTATAAGGTTTATACTTTTCACTTTTTAAAAATGACACGATCGATGACTGCGAAATATTGAAATTGGCCGCTAATTGATTGGTTGATAAATGAGGATCTTCAGATACAGCCAATAAAATATCCAGTTTGTTATCATCGCTTTTTGCTGTTCTAGGTCTACCACTCCTTGGCAAATCTTTAACGCTACCAGTTTGTTCAAAGCGTCTTAAAGTTTTACCAACAACGGATTTAGAAATTGGATTTCTATTTGGATGCGTATCATTAAATAAATTACAAACGTCTTGTAAACTTCTGCGTCTATCTCCATAACCCAACATCATAAGTATTTCAATTCGTTCATGTTCACTTAAACTCGCCATTGTTAATATTAACAGCAACAAATTGCACAAATGAATTATTTCTGTCAAAGATTTGACGTACACAATAACCACTGATAAAATTATGTCGCTCAAGTTTGTTTATCGCATCGCTTCTGTCTATCTGCGATGTACCGAACATCTGTGAAACACTTGAACCGGCCTTTTCTTATAAAAAAGTTATTAAATTGAATTTTAAAAAAACAAAAATATTATTGTAAAGAGAAAAAATTCTCTATCGAATGATAGAGTAAAATTTACTAGTTCCCATTTAAAAAAACTGCGCGGACAGGCGTAACTAAAAACCAATTGAAGAAAAAAAATCAAATATTCTCAAATGTAGATCAAAATATCCTAACAAACTTTTATATTGAACATAATTCTCTAAAATGAATATTAACGACAATAAATCGCCGTCTCCATACTTTTAACTAACCCTGTATATATGTAACACTACACGACTCAAAATAAAAACCAGCAAACAACAAACGAAACCAACAATTTTTACATTGTCTGGTACACTATAGTGACTATAGCTACATTAACATTTCGCCTTATCTCTCAGAATTTAACCATAATGGAAATATATACTTAACGACATAATTTATTGGCAATGTAACAATTGAAAAGCACCTAGTGAGTTTTATAAAATAGCAAATAATCATGCCAATAACAAAAATCAATTTAACGCGTGATATGATGCTCTTTATAAATTCAGTGTTCCAAAAGGTAGCCAGACGCACAAAAATACTGAGAATCTAACGACGGGCATTCTAGGACTGTCTTATTTTTAGCACTTTGACGTCACACAACGAAAACAGATTTGGCACTAATTCATAAGATCATGTATATATAACACCTTCAACGTGCAGAGTGACATTATCAAAATAATGTGTTGCTCTGTTGCAACATGTATGTATGTAGGTGTTTACATGCACGAGCAGCTCTAATTTCCAAATTATATACTCTTATTCTCATATTTTTACATTGAAATAAATTTAACGTTGCTTATGTATTTTTAATTGGCAGGTGCTAGAAAAAATCAATGGGAATAGGATCTTTATGATCACCTTGGATTTTTCGGGAATTTATATATACAGTCTTTATAATGATCGTAATAATGTGATTTTGAAATAAAAGAAAAATATATTATTATCAATTTAAACTATTATTCTAACAAGAGTCAAATACTCGGTATCTCAATTGTACTTCATATCAAAAATAGTCTAATTTCAAACTTTAGGATAGGTACAGAGAAGACTCAAAATTAAAAACACTTAATGCTGTGACCATAATGATATCAATTAAAAATATAACGCGTGTATAAAATTGTGTTTTTGAAAATCTTAATTTTATTTAAAAATTCAAATTTAATTTTCATAATTATTATATTAATAAGCAGGGTATTTGGTGTATCGTTTGTCAAATTTAATTGGTCGATAGACGTGTCTCTTAAGACTCAATAACTCAATATTAGTTCCACGGAGTTTTTTTTCGACTTTATTATTTTTAGTTTGCAAAATCCCAAAATTCAGCATTTAAACTTGAATTTTAAAAAAAAAGTTACCGGTACAGTCTACAAATTTAAGTGTAATTTTCTTGTGTATACTGTTATGCGGTTCAGCCAAATTCAAAATTACTTGCAAATAACAATATATAGTGGCTGTACCAGTGACTTTTTTTAACGTTAAGTTCAATGCTAAATTTTGGGATTTTTCAAAATAAAAATTAAAAAGTCGAAAAAATTCCGTGGGGCTAATATTGAGTTATTAGGCCTTAAGAGACAGCAAATTTGGCAAACGATGCACCAAACACCCTGTATATAAGACAACAAATTTACAACACTCGGCATATGCCTTAACAGGTTGGCTGCCATGGCGGTCGTATTCGACCGCCCATATATATTTCTCTTTTGCCACGGCGGTCGTATACGACCGCTGAAACATCGTTTTGTATTTGAATTTCTCACACGCGAGCGGTTGTATGTAGGAACGCTCAGATCATTATATCCGACCGCTGTGGCATGGAGGGCTATCGAAATTGTACGAATTTTTGGATATCTGACGGTACACGGTAAAAATGACATCAACTTTTTTGATAAAATTTTATTAAAAATAAAGGTTTTCATATCAAATATAACGTACCTAATACAATAAAACAAATAAACAATTCATTTGCTATAAAATAATATGTTCATTTACTTTGAATGTGCTAGATTGAAACAATCTAGACAAAAATGAGGTTGCCCCTCACACATGCTACAATATGTGACAACCTTTTTTACATGGTTTTTGTTTATTTCTCCACGAATTTTTCTGGCATAGCAGCCCTTACAATATTTTCTCACTTTATCAAAGAGACCTTCCTTTTTGAGAAATGTATGAGTTTGAATATTTCTTCTCGTAGGTGTTTCCACTCGAGGTTTTTCGTCTGCATCGTCTTCTAAATTTGTGTCCTTTCCACTGAGAAGAGCTCTTACAACCTCTTCTCGAAATTTTTTGTTGGCATGTTGATTATAAACGATATGGGCGTTGACCATACAAGTTCCCAAAAGAAATTCTATTGCTAGTTTTCTATACCATTTGATAGATTTTCTCAACGGAGAATGGTAGCTTGCCATCTGGTCAGATTGGTCAATAGATGATTTGGCCTCATTATATTCCATTACGGCCCGCGGCTTTTCCACGGCACCATTTCTGCGCTGCACTGGTACAGTTTCGGTGGTGTGTTTGGTAGACAGAAGCAGCACATCTCTTTTGTCTTTCCATTTTAGTATACAAATTCCTCGTTCATTTTCTAATCCAAAAACTTGCCCTTTTTTCAATTTCTTCTCGAGAACTTCTTTGGGATTTCCACGTCGATTAGCTCGTAGGGTTCCAATGTAATGTGTTTGCTGATCAAGCAATAGATTAGTCAGTTCGAGGCTGCTGTAATAATTATCAGCTATAATGGTTCTACCTGAATTTAAAAGGTTTTGCGACAAATTGATGACAATGTTTGTTGAAACGGAAGCAACACCTTCATTTCTTTCTTTCCCGGCGTAAATTTTTATGTTCCATGTGTGGCCATTATCACTGCACAATTTAAATAGTTTAACTCCGTATTTATGTGTTTTCTGTGGTATATATTGTTTGAACAGTAAACCACCCTGGAATGGTATTATAGACTCATCGATGCAGAAGGTACGACCAGGAGTGTATACTGCTTGCAAGTTTTCAACCAATTTGTCTAGGAGAGGCTGGACTTTATGCAAACGCTCACCTTCTGGACAATTTGCATTATCAGAAAAGTGCCATATTCGCAGGAGCAACTGAAATCTGTTCCTTGGCATAATTTTTGGAATAATACTATTTTTGAAGAGATCGTCGTTACTCCAATATTTTGCTATTGAAGGCATCTTCACCAAATCCATATATGCCACAATTCCAATAAACTGGAGCATTTCTTTTTTATCAGTTGGCACCCATCAGTGTAGCCTTGATCCCTTACTTATATCATCTGCCTCATCTAGGACTTGAGTTGCATATAGATTTGTTTGATTGACCATTTCATTTATTACGTGATCATCGACAAAAGTTCGAAAACAATTGTATGCTGACAAACCGTTTACAAGAGTTGCAGCGTAATTGGCATGTAAACCACCTTCTGCAGAATAATCAAAAACATTATGATTTCCAACAGGCAATTGCCATATTTGATCTGGATTTTCATTACGAATTTCGGCTTGGTCAGGTACTGCATTTTCAAAATTTTCGATGTTTCCGTTATCAAACGCCTCATCTTCAAGAATCTCGTCAAATACTTGTTCTGAATCAATTCGTTCATCTTCACAAGCTTCAAGTGTTTCGGTTCCCTCCAATATAACGACCTCACTTGATTTTGAGCAACAGGGTTGGTTCACCAGATCAGAATTCTTATTTTTTTTAGTTTTTTTTCGATATGTATTGTCTTGGAACTTTTGAAAAATGTTGCATTCTTTTATTTCTTCGAAATGTCATACGAATTTGTTTTTTTTTCAGTTTCTTCCGCACCATCGGAACTATACAAAATTTCTTCGTCACTTGAAGGTAAAAACAAAGGGTCAAGATCAGAATCAAAAGAACTGCAATCATCAGATATATCTTGAACATCTGTAAAAGGATTATTGCAAAAGTAACTTATATTTACTCGTTTTTCAATAAATAATTCTAAATTCCGTGACACAGTGCGACGGCTGTAGAAAAACATAATTTTATACACTTACCTGATGATTCCTTATTGTCTAATGCCATTTGTACAATTTTTTTTGTTCGCTCACTCATCTTTGAACAGTTTCATAAGATATAAGACGCAATACAAACATAGAAGACGTCCAACGCTTACAAGTCGCTACTCGCACGAAACGCCCGCTTTCCCGACCGCTCGGCACGGGCGCCCTCCTTAGGTCGCCCATGCCGGGGCGGTCGTATACGACCGCTTAATCAATTTTGAGAAAAATACGCTTATGATTTAAAAATTTATTGTAATTCATAATTCCACTCTATTTAGGAAGCTACAGTTCACATTTTTTTCAACTTGGCACCAAGGGTAATTTTTATGAATTTTGCTGGCAGCTAACCTGTTAACATCCTTTAGTTCACAACAATACATTAGTACCAGATTATTGCTTATTTAATTTTTTTTTATATAGATTGCCTATATGCAAAGGGGCAATAGGCGTTTCCTTGTAATTTGTTTTCTTTAGTAATTTCTTACTAATCTGATTTATAATACACTAAAAATAATACCTACACTTACTTACATATTATTTATGTGCATTTTTACATATACAACTTTTGTTAGTAGCAATTTATTACTAAGACACGTACTGACTTCTCAGTCATGCTCGGAATGCTTTTAAACCATACCTAAACTAGTATGTATTGCAGTTTTCAAGTAGCAGTATCGTCAGAAACATTGAAGTGGTTTGATAGAGTTGATGATTCGAACACGAATATTTCTTCGTTCACACAGATCGAATACAAGTTATTGTTGACCTACCTCCCATTTTTTCTAGTGAAAAGGTCTAAGACATTTGAAAATAAGAATGCCTAACAACAAAAATATCTGATTGACAAAAGTAGTAGCAAATAATGGCAAACTAAATTATTTAAATGAAGAATAATTTTGATCCATAAATTAGATTTAATTCAGGAATATCGCACATAAATATTATTAATATGTTAATCAATTTTACTTACTGTGTTGAATAATTTCAATTAGTTTTTCGACATTATATTATATTTTATAAGCATTTGTTGGTGTAAATATTCTAAACCAGTAAACATGATGCCAAGTTTGCTTTAGAAAATAGAAACGCGATTTTGGATTCTGTTGCGAAAATCGAGCACTTAAAATTAAAAGAGAACCAGTTATAACTCTATGAAAAGGCAATTAATTATAGTTGGCCAACAAACAAATATATCAAATAGTAAAAATCTAGGTTTATATCCAGATTAGTTCAGAAATTATTATTTATGAATATATCATTCAACAGCTGACCACATTAATTTATAATAAATTAATTGATCCAACCTTCATCTTCCATTTTATATATTTTATGACTTCACATTTCAAAAATAGTTTGAATTTTTAAAAATTATAAAGATCTTCACAAAAATTTTGTGACACTAGAAATTTATATGAAAAAAGTCACCAAGTCATAGTATGCTTACGTATGATAATACTATATAAAATAAAAAAAATATTTACCCTATAGTAATAAAATAATAATTAATAAATATACTAAATAAATAGGTATACTACGTATATCGTTATACAATTTAGCGAAATATTTGCACCAATACCAAACAGGTCATCAGAACTTAAAATTGTTTTTTTTTTTATGTACGACGCACATAGGGGTATTTGTTAAATTTAGCCGGCCAAAAGTCGAATTTTCAGAATTGCACTCAGGTAAAAACGAAAAGGTTTCTAGAATAACAGGGTAGTGGGGCAACCCAGCCGCAATGTTTTCATTTCACCCTTCCCAACTTACAGGGGATAGGGTCAGTCGAAAGTCAGGTATTGTTCACAGTGGTTGTGTGTTTTCGATATTCGTGCTTTAAAACTCTATATTTCATTAATTATTATGTTGTGTTCTCTTGTGAAAAAATTAATTTTAGTTATGGATTCTGAAACTGCTGGTAAGTGACTTTTTTTTATAGCCACAATATTATAAAATGTCCACCCCATTTATTTCTTTTTTGCATTTTTAAGAAGGCATTTCAATTCCGTAATTTTTCGCGAAAATAATAGTTTTTGGGAGTCTTTTTGTTTTAGTGCCAGGCATTTCCCGGCTATGATTCTTATATATTCTTAAAATATAATACTTCTACTTTCTAAAAATGTGAAAATTGGCTCCAACTAATTCCTACTCCTCAATTTAGAGCGATTTTAAATTTCTGACATGAAAATGTGAAAATATTATAACTTTCGATAAATTATGTTTTTATTATTTCAGGACCTTCTGGAGTAGTATGATGACTCGTAGGAAAATATTTGACCTAATGAGATCACAAAATGATCTCAATTTTAACGGTCAATTAAAATGCATCGAAGATTACTTGATTTCACATAAACCTTATAGCGAAGAGCAAGTAACGGAACTAAAGCGTAATTTTTCAAAATTGGGATCCGAAATGAAACATCGCTGGGTGGCAACAAAATATAGAGGTGATTTATTTGTGAAAAATAATGAAAAGTGATTGAGTGGAATGTTTCAATTACCTATATTAGCGACAAGACCGGGCAGACCAACAAAATCTTTTGAAGATGTTAGTGAGAGGAGCAAAAGACGCTAGACTGAGAATATACGTTTGTCTGATAGCGTGCAAAATTTGTCTGCCAAATCTGAAGCAGACAAACTCTTATTACAAAGAAACAAAGAGAGAATTCAAGACGAATTTAAAAGCAACCTAGGTCTCCCTGTAAATTTTACTAAAGCTGGATTCCGAAACACTAATGACGGGAATACGAGCCGAAGGTTATTGATGATCCTGAGTTGGCAGCTGAAATAACAGGACTGGATGTTACTTTGATAAAAAAAAATCAAAGTGATTATTGAATGCATTTCAAGTGGGTACATAATAGATGTACAAAAACTTCGGACATTTACCAGTGATACTGCTGAACTGTTGCGCGGTATGGTAGGCATACTATGACGCCTACCATGCATAAAATTTGAATACATGGTTCTATAATAATAGAGAGTGCCCTTTTGCCAATAGGACAAATGTCTGAAGAAGCGGCAGAAGCCAGAAATAAACATTTCCGTTTATATAGGCAAAATTTCGCACGAAAATTTAACAGAGTAGACTGTAATAGAGACGTTTTAAATAGGCTCTTGTTACGGCGAATAATTATGAAGAAAAAACGAAATTCTTTTATGAAGGAAACACTTGAAATGTTAATGTGAAGAAAACTAACTGTTTTTGCATTTAATATTAAATTTTCTAGTTTTATAATATAATTATGTTAGTTACTTATTTTTTATTTAGTCAGTTTTATTTCACAGCTGTAATTTTTAAATAAATGTTACGTATAAGAACTATGTTTTTCTTTCGCCTTTTGCTTTTGCCCTTTGCTGCATTGCTGAAAATTAGAAGTGAAGGTACGTTTGCATACTTTTATTGAGTTACCGATTAATTTCCAAACGATTAAGAACGATAAATAATTTTGTCCCGCTAGATTAGTCAAATACCCCTATGTGCGACGTAGTCAAATAGTACATGAAACACGTCACTAAATTCTGAATACATAATAAAAACATACCAGCGTACAAAGTATTTTACGCCAAATAGACTTTGATCAGAGCATTACTCAAACGTTTGTTTTGCAAAAGTTATCTCCCTAAAAAAACATTGACATTTTGACATCCAGTCTGATATTTACCAGTTTTACGATTTTCGTAAAGTTGCGTACAATAACATTTGCTTAGGTCATTTTGGGTATTGAAATCGTCATAGGGTGTGTGTCTTAGATATCGAAATTGAAGTTCAACTTATTTGGATAATTTCGTAAAATAATTAACTCTACTATTAGAACAATGACGGATATTTCCTCTATTTACATAAGAGTTATTTTTGATTTCCAACAACACATTGTTGTAAGCCAAGTTTTGAAATCGAATGAACTTAAAGAATTACAACATCTAAGTCGTATAAGTAACTAATTTCTCACAATTATATTTTTTTCTGGGGTTTTCTCTCTATACACACCAACGGTAAAGTTTAACTTTCGCATTAGAGAATATATAACATTTGTAAAATATTTCGCAGGCAATTCTTATCAAAAAATATTCCATAAAGTCGAACAATTCCCATTGTTCCAACATTTTCAGTTAATAATACACCCAACAACACCAACAGACAGTTTAACCGTTTAAAAAATGAGGTTTTCTTATAAATATGTGCGTTTCAAATTATACGAAAGTTGTTCTAAATTACGTTTTAAATACTTTTATCTTCTGATTAAAAAAAAAACCTGTAAGCAAATGTGTTACTTCAAGTCCGAATTTTGGGATCTTTTTTAATAAAAATTATTCAAAATCCTACTCTAAATACTTCTATTCTCTTAATAAATCTCTATAGACTGTATACTTTGCGACATATTTGCAAAAAAGTGCCACTCGATAAGAGTAAAATTGTTACTTCCTGTCCGAATTTTGAAATTTCTTTTACACAAAAATTATTCCAAATCTAGCTCTAAATACTGATGTAATCTTGATAAATATATATATGGAATGCATAATTTACGACATATTTGCAAAACATTGCTACTCGATAGGAGTAAAAGTGGTACTTCCGGTTTAAATTTTCAAAATTATTTTACTCGACAAGTATTGAAAATCAATCTTTAAATACTTTTATACTCATAATGTATCAGCCTCGAAAGCATAACTTGCGAGGTATTCGCAAAAATCTGATTTTCGATAAAAGTCTAACTTTCGAAAACTTTTTCAATAAAATTCTTCTCAAATTCACTTTTGAGTGCTTTTGAGTTCTTTATAAATTTCTTTAAACTTGATGAAATATTGGTAAATGACGTTTTTTTTACTGAAGTAAAGTACTACTTCCGGTCTACCGATTTTACTGAAAATCTAATCAGAGCTCAAGAGGAAGATTATACTCGTAAATATAAAATTTGAAAATGATAAATTTTGACGGCTATCGTGGTCATAAACACATGGACATACATACACACACTCACATTGACACACCCAGAAAGAGAAATCTTTTAAAACCCACTTTTTCTGTATCGTGGACATCTGTAAAAATCTCGAGGTCGAAAATTTCACAAAAATCACAATACTTCTTTACACTATGTATAAAAAAGTAAACAGCATAGCATGGTGAGATGAAAACGGTAAAATGCAGCACATTTGGCAAAACCGTATCTTTAGAATTTCAACACAAACCTATTAGTGCAATTCAAAAATTTGGATACCGAATAAAAACCAACCCACAGGTTATAGACAATAGAAGTGGAGGTGGTAAATTGTGTAAAATAAGATCAGTTGTTGTGTTTATTAACTTGTTCCATGTTTTCCAGTCCAGTGTTTGTCATTTTGACTCCTTTACTGTTTCCCTTTTCTGTTTCATATCTGCTG
Organism: Amphimallon solstitiale; assembly: GCA_963170755.1. Lineage (NCBI taxonomy): Eukaryota > Metazoa > Arthropoda > Insecta > Coleoptera > Scarabaeidae > Amphimallon > Amphimallon solstitiale. The sequence continues at coordinate 14,507,660 of OY720683.1, read as the reverse complement.
CAGTCTGTTTTGTAGTTTTAATATTGTTATTCCTGCTTTTTTACTTTTGTTATCTTCTCGTTTCCAACTCTTGTCATATTTGGTCTGTCCGAAGATTCGTGTTAAATACAAAATCTCAGCGGCGTCTAGTTGACTTTGATGTATTTTCATGGCCATCAAATTTAAGCGGAATTTGTCCGTTCAGCCTAGCGTAAAAGCAGAGATCTAGTGGTTCTCTGGTAGTTAGAGGAAGGCATGCGAACATTGTAACGGACTTTTGTCCGTCACTGTATAAATTGTCGAATAAAATTGTATTAATGCTTTTTATGTGATTTTGATGATAGGTTCGATAATTTAATACAAATGTTCTAAAATATGTTTAATTTATCCAAAGTCAATTAGTAAAGAGAAAGATGATGTTTTTGTTAATTTTCTAAATGCATTTGTGCACGTGATAATATCGCGCGTTCTGGCTCTTTACGCGAGATAGATACTTCGGAAAAACACTGTTTTTAGCTATTATTAGTGCAAGTCCGGGCCTATATAAGACGACGACTTTGTTAGTAAAATCAGAGTTCTCCTCGGCAGTCTGGGGGGATCTTCTCACAGAGAGTTATCCTGGCAGTCTAGGAGAATTCTCACCAAACTCTCTGGCAGTCTAGAGAGTACCTAATACCTATCCCTTAGTCTTTCTGGCAGTCTAGAAAGGCGGTCCGTAAGTTGTTTTGTTACCAGACAGATCGTGGCAAGGAAACAATTTCGTCCTGTAAGTCCCGAGTAAATCTTTATATGGTTATTCCATTCATTTAAAATAATCAGGTCAGATAGATTTTATTAATTTCAAATGTACCAAAGTAAATTTTAGGTTCACGTAGGATTTCAAGGAAATTCTCGTCGAATATCTCTTCAATATTACGAACATAAGCACCAGATGATGCAGTAACGTTTTTTGCTAGACTTGTGTAAAAATATCACCTTTCTCGAAGTAAATATCATGTATATAATATCTTAATTCACAAAATATTTATGACCGTATATTTTAATATTCAATGTTTGAATATTCCGTTAAATGTTTGTTGACATACTACGAATAATTTTTTTCAGTAAATGTAAAATTATTTTCAATATATGAATTATAGTTGCTTTTGTATATAACAAATACTTTATGATCTTCTTGTAAATATATGTACTAAATTTGTGTTATTGAATTTCTGTTTTATATCTAAATAAAAAGAATGACATAGTAAGATTTCTTTTACTGTTAATGCTAGAAGGTAATATAAAATGAATATTGAAGTAATAAGCATGTTAAAACATACCGAACCAGAGTCTTCTTCTCCGTAAACCGAACTACCCGTATTTGAGCGTTACTGTCGATAAAGTTCACATTCACTAGACACTTAAAACACTTGATTTTATCATTACACATATTGTTTTAAGTTGAATATCTAATTATCTGTCAGATATCGACAGTGAAGGTGGACGAATACCAACTGTAGCTTTAATAGACGACAATATCACTCTGATGTTAAATATCCCTAAGACTGTACAAGACGTTTAGTTATCTGTTGATAGATGGGAGCACTTCAATTTGGCAATTAGCATTATTACTTAAGTATTTAACAATTTAAAGAGGGTTTCATGTCGCAACATTACCTGTCAGCGGACAGTATTCTAAATATTTCTGTCATAAGGAACGTCATGTTCAAGCAAAAAGTTTTAACGGAAGAAGGAGTAAAGCCGTGTGAAATTACCATATTGGAAGAACAGTTCGTGCATGATACCAGAGTGATTGGATTCCTCAAGGAGATGTTAACAGTAAAGAAATTCAGCAATGATTCTGAAGACGAGCAGTTTGTGCGCAAGTTGTTTTTAGAATGTCGGCGTCCTTTTTTCGAAAATGAACTTAGAACACTGCCGATTTGATGAGAAAAAATGCGCTTCCAATAAAGCAACGTATGTGGAAAAATGAGAACTTTTTTTGTATTTCGTTTTCTGTAATAAATCACTGAAAAAACAATTCCTATTAAATTTGAATAAAAGACTTGGGGCATCTTCACCTCTATCTCCTTGATTCCTAATTTGAATGGCATATACGAGTGCTCTTTTGTCGTCTCTTGATAATTTAAGTATCCAATCTATCACTATGGTGTAACAGCCCTCCTCAAATATTCACAAGTTGCACCCAACTCAAGAGCATCATGGTCGCAGGTAATTGTATTCCCTTTATTTTCTACGTTTCTGATTATTATTATTTGCCTTACCTTATATTTATTTCAATTTTTCATTCACCTATTTCATTTATGCATACATACTCGGGCGTTAATTGTATGTTTCTTTGTATCTGGTAATGCCATATATTTAAATAGTTATTAACTTGTGTAAGTTAAATACACTAAAGACACCGTTAGCACATTAATGCATAAAAAAACTATGTTGTCATCATGAGTAGCACTGATTAATAAAATACGTATTTAGCTTTTTGTGGTTTATTGTAGTAACGGTGTTTTTAGTGAATTGGTTTAGTGTCAGGCCCCAGACACAAAATTAGTTTCTTACTTGTATAAGGAACAGAAAATACCGCCCCAAGTATACATACTAGCGTGGCCCAAAATTTTGAAAAGATCGAAATTTTAAATTTTTTCATTCGGACCTAAAAACATCCTACAATAAATTTCAGCCATATTCGAGGACATTAACCCATGCCGATGTACTTCCAACGACTTGCACATTTACCATTCTAAATAACACCCAATTTGACGTGTTTTTTGGGTACAAATAAGTCAACGCTTTCACTAATTTACAACTTTGCTTGACGCGTATAACGGGTAACATCTGACCTTATGCTAAGGTGCACCACAAGTTAAACATTTTTAGAATTATTATATTCACTTACAGCTTTCTTTTTAGCTCAAAACCGCAAAAAACACGTGAAATTGAATGCTATTCAGAATGGTAAATGTTTAATACACCATGGGTTAATGTCCTCGAATTTGACTGAAATTCTTTGTACGATGTTTTTATTTCCTAATGAAAAAAAATTATGGTATATGCGTTTCAAAACTCGAACTTTTCATAATTTTGGGCCGACATACATAATTTTTTATTAGATATGTTATTCGCAATAGCCGCAATCGGCCACTGTCCGAATGTTTTGCCCACTACGCGTTTTGTGTATTGCAGTTTACCCACGAAGCGATTAAGAAGATTTCTATCGAGCAGTGAGCAAAACGAATTACCCAGAACGCGTTGTGGGTAAACTACGTTACTCAAAAAGCGAAATTATCTTTCGAGCGGCTTTGTTTCGCATTGTGGATCTTTTCGTTTACCCACGTCGCGTTCTGGGTATAGAACTTTACCCAAAACGCGTTGTAAATAAATTAACAAATAATTAAACAAAAATATTTATTTTAGCGGAACATTAAAATATATAACATAATTATAATATGTTAATAAACATAAAAAACACATAAAAATAAAAAAACACAGAAAACAATATGGAAATATAAAAACCAGAAATAAAAAAGCAAAAAAATATGTTACTTATTTTTACAAGACGTGCTTTTATGGCATTTTGAATTGCATTTAATATTTGATTTAAGGCACTTACATGCTTTTGTGTGGCACCCTTTCCAACAATTACACCGAATAAAACCTTGCTTAGACCCAGAAGATAATTTTGCTTCTTCTCGCACGTTAACAGAAGAATCTGATGGCACTTCAGATAATGATAAAAATACTGACTGAACCCTGACTTTGGGAGTGTCGAGGTTTGCCATGGACCAATTTGAGAGCAGACCAATTTGCTGCTAACTTTTCGATTACCTAAAAAGTAGGCACTTAGATAAAGGAAAGCCCTTGTGTGAAGCCATTACACTTACTTGATTACAAAATTCTCTTCCATTGTCACTATGTAATATGTTCGGAGCACCAAACAAACAGACGATATCAAGAATAACTTCTGCTACTTCATCCGCCGTTTTTGTTTTAAGTGGTCGCAATATAACATATTTCGTTAGATGATCTTGATAATTAAGAATAAATTTATATTCTCCATCAGGTTCACTCTGCATATCGATGAGGTCAACCTATAAAAGTATATTTCTATAAAACAGAGTAAAAAATATTACAAAAAAATATTACCTGGCATCGAGAATTCATTTCACTCATAATTAAAGGTTTAACAACTAATCCCTTACTCTTTGCTTTCTTTTTCAAGGCACATGATTGACACAGACTTAAATATATCAAAATTACTTCTCTAGTTATATTGCAGTATTTATTTTTCAATTCATTTTCCATTGCCTTCTCTTTTTTATGTCCAATTTGTAAATGTGCTGTGTGTATTATATCATACATCTCACTTGCTGTACAGTAAAAAATTAAACCTGATTGGATTCTTGATTTTTCTTTACTGACTAGTTTATCCTTTTCTTCAACTGTCAATAAATCATATCGTTTTAATCTACGATAATCTTTTGACGATAATTCAAGACCATCCCGTTTCTTTTGTAGAGCAATTTTGGTTTCTTGAACTATTTCTAAGTAACGTTCATCCGATAATAGAAACGACCTGTCTTTCTTTTCCAACATTAGGATCCGCAATCTTTCTTCAAATTCAGCCTTCATCTTGTTTAAAACAATTGCCGGTACACAAAACACACATCAACGCGACGTGGGTAAACGAAAAGATCCACAATGCGAAACAAAGCCGCTCGAAAGATAATTTCGCTTTTTGAGTAACGTAGTTTACCCACAACGCGTTCTGGGTAATTCGTTTTGCTCACTGCTCGATAAAAATCTTCTTAATCGCTTCGTGGGTAAACTGCAATACACAAAACGCGTAGTGGGCAAAACATTCGGACAGTGGCCGATTTCGGCTATTGCGAATAACAGATACACTATCAAATTTATTAAGCTTTCGCATTTTGTACATAATCGGTGTTATGACTTCCTATCTATAATAATAAGTATTAATTTTAAATCTCTTAAATGATATTATCAATAAATGCAAAGATTTATTTTAACAAACAATTGTAAAACGACTGGTATCCACTGGAAGAAGCAAATTATTTTTAAGCATTTAATGCCTAAACAGTTATTTCTGAGGTGAAATATCACAAAACACGACCTTCGGATTATACACATAAACAACTCTACTTAATTCTAGATCAGAAGTATATAAACAAACTTAGAAAATTCTCTAAAAGGGAGCTGAAAAATGATGAAACGCAATTAATTGACATAAACGCTACGATTTTTTTAATCGTGTTTGACAACATTTACACAATGATAAAAGATTGTGGAAAGCCTATATATATTCTGTTTGTTTTAGATATGTCCATTATACGGTATTGAGGACTGTAATGTCAATATTAACGTGTAAAAACATAATATTTTATACCATAATATTGAATATCTTCTGTTTTGCTCAATATTATGTTATAATTTCACTGATTAATATAATAATAATATATTTTAATATTTCTCGTATCTTGTATGACAACTAGTACCACGCGATCATTTAAATTCTAAATTATAGCAGGCGGGATTTTTTTTATTAGGTTGTCCAGAATGTCAATTATTGATTAATTAACATTTTGAAACGTCACTTTGAAAATTCAAATTGTAAATTAGTACTTATATACCAACTTAATTTAAATTTCACAGCCTGCTCTAATTTAGAATTTAAATGATCGCGCGGTATTATCAGTAATAATATCACAAGAGCATAGAAAATAATCGATTATATTCCCGAGTCACGAGACGTATTCTGCGAAACACCACGATGGATTATTTTCGTTTGCTCGAGTGATATTCGTTACGATTATATAAAGCATAGGTTCCCAAAGTGGGCGATAACGCCCCCTTGTGGGCGCTGCAGGTCTAAAGGGGGGCGGTAAGAGACCCAGAAAAAAAATGGGGGCGTTGTGTAAAGGCTTAGGGGGCGATTTGTAATTTCATCTAGAATCTAGGAGGACTCTTAGACACCGACTGAGCTCTCGACTCTCGACTAGGGATGGGCGATAAACATCGATGTTCATTGAACATCGATATTTTAGGATCGATGTTCGATGTTTTTGCATCGATGTTTGCAATTTAGATTTATCGATAAACTATCGATGTTAGAAGAAATATAGTGAACATCGAACTTTTAAGCTTGACAAAATGTATTTGCACTAATCACAAAATAAAACAGCGTCCTCTGTTGACAAATACAAAAATGTTTCCAAATTAACAGCTCACATACAGGCTACGAGGATGTAAAATTGTCTACGAATAAAAGAAGTATTTAAATTACACAGTGCTATATCATATAAATTCGAATATTTCATTTTAGGCTCTTTTAAATATTACTCAGTATAAATATTTAAATAATATATAATTAAATACATAAATTTATAGTACTTTTAATGTGCAGAATAAAAGTTAAATTATGTATGCATGCAGAATAAGTGAAGGAGGTAAACGTATTTTCATAGAAAAAGAAGGGAGATAGACATTACCGATGTATACTTCTTCGGGAAATTCCCTAGTGCGTACAATCATACACGACGATACACGTATTAAATGCAAGATGACACATCAGAAATATAAAACCATATCCATATGTATCTCGGTATTTGCCAGCGTAGTCAAAAAAAAATGCAAGACTATAAAATCCCAAATAAAAATCGTTCTCTTAAAAAGCTTTGATACACGTAAATGTATATATTTTTTAAGTATCAGACGATTTAAGTCATGTGGTTGTTTCATGCGTAATTGCATAATATTGTTTTTTTATATAGTTTTTTTTGAGTAGTTTCTAAAGTTAACTACATATTATAAATGTATATATTTCTTTTATTATTTTTTTTGAATAGTGATATCTTTTATATCATTTTGTTAAGGACGTAAATTAATTAAGTTATAATAAAGTTTTTGTTAAACTGCCAAAAAATACATCTATAAATATAATTATCGATGTTTAAAAACATCGATGTTTGGTAGTCGATATTTTGCAACCATCGATGTTGATCAACGATGTTAACATCGATGTTTGATATCGATGTTTACCCACCGATGTCCCATCCCTACTCTCGACTACAGCTTGTGAACATCAACTAATATTAATTAAGAGATTGCTCAAACCAACTCGGTTCGATATTTCTCTCCGAGTAGTTCATATATCTGTCCTGTTTTATTGAATAAATAAAATAAAAAACATATCAATCGGTCGCTCCGTTTCGAAACGAAAAGAGACACAAACAAACAAATAAAAAGGCAACTGTATCAATCGGCTGGTTCATAGAATACTTGTTCTTACTTGTTGAGTACGATTGAGCGTCGAATGAGATAAACGAGTTTATGCATGTTTGTCTTATTCCTGTCGGTGCGTGCTGCTTATGCAATCCTATATAAACAAAGTAATATTTATTTTATTTTCATTTGCGGTTTCGCGCGTAATAGATAAGCAGTACTTAAGTTCAACACTTATACTTACGTATTTCTCAAAACAAAACAATGTCGGAAGTAAAAAAGAAGAGACGGCAATACTGTGCGGAATATATTAAATTCGGATTCATTGAAAATCCTACAAACCCATCGTCGCCTTTGTGCCTTCTATGCCTAAAAACATTTTCGAATGAAGCAATGAAGCCTTCAAGACTTCAAGATCATTTGAATAAAATGCATCCAGATAAGAAAGACAAGAATGTAGCATATTTTCAAGACCTAGAGAAGAAGCATAATACTCGGCCAAGTGTAGCAAAACTCTTTTCGGCGGCTGCTAAGCAAGATGACGACGGACTTCGAGCTTCGTACAACATCTCTTTGTTAATTGCTCAAAAAGGCAAACCACACAACATCGGAGAAGTGTTAATTTTGCCAGCAATAAAGGAAGTAATAACTACTGTGCTTCATAAACCGGCCGCAGATATTATCGGAAAAATTCCTTTGAGTAATAATTCTGTGCAAAGACGAATTGATGAAATGGCCGGAAACATAGAAGAATCATTGTGCAATCATCTGAGGACTAGTCAATTCTCAATTCAGCTCGATGAGTCCACTTTACCAACTAATGAAGCATTGTTGCTGTCTTACGTGAGGTTTATTAAAGATGAGAAAATATGTGAAGAACTATTGTTTGCTAGAAATTTAGAGACCGATACAAAAGGCGAAACCATATTCAATACATTGGAAAAGTTTTGTGATGAGAAAGAGATTCCCTTGAAAAATATTATATCAGTTGCTACGGATGGCGCTCCGGCTATGACAGGGTGCCATAAAGGCTTCATAGCGTACGTAAAAAATAAAATTCCAGATGTCCTTGCTGTACATTGCGTTATTCATAGACAACATTTGGTTGCTAGAAATTTAAGTGAACGACTATTTCAATCACTGCAATATGTCATCAAAGCAGTCAATAAAATCCGTAACTGCTCTTTGAATGATAGATTATTTCATCAGCTTTGTGTTACTAATGACGAAGATTTCAACCGTTTGTTGTTTCATACCGAAGTTCGTTGGCTATCAAGAGGCAATTGTCTGACTCGATTTTACAACCTGTTTGACTCTGTGATAGAGTTTTTGGAAACTAAAGATACAGAATTGCGCAACAAGCTCATTACATCAAAAAATGATATAGCTTACATGACAGACCTGTATAAATTGTTCAACAACATGAATCTCCAACTGCAAGGCGATGAACTAAATTTAATTAAAACAAAAAATGTCGTTGCTGCTTTCGCAGCCAAACTGCTTCTACACAAAAAGAATATGGGCAGACGTGAGTTTCATAATTTTCCGAATTTATCAGTATCCTGCAGTAACGACGACTTGTTTGCCTACTGCCAACATTTGGAAAAGCTCCACATTGACTTCACCGAACGATACCAGGATATTTTGAACTTGGAAATACCAGACTGGGTGTTGGATCCGTTTTCAAATGTCAACACAGCAATATCACCACATCTGGAAGAAGAACTTATAGAATTGACAACGAACGAGGAAATAAAAATCAAGTTCAAAAATGGCTACCAAGAATTTTGGCTACAAAAACCGATCCCGCAATTGTACCCTGGATTGTGGTCAATCATTCAACGATTCTTGATAGCATTCCCATCGTCATATTTGTGTGAACGTGGATTTAGTGCTGTAGCAACGCTGCTTACTAAAAAGAGAAATCGTTTGCATGTTACCGAACGTGGTGACTTGCGGCTGTTCTTGAGTAAATTGGAACCTGATATCAACAAACTTATTAAACAGCATCAGATTCATCCTTCACATTAGTTTTTATATTAGAATCGATTATGTTTGTTTTATTTTGAATTTTGAATAAAAGATACTTTGTCTGAATACTATAAAGTTGCGTTTCAATAATCATTCTCATTGGCAGGTGTAGCCCGTAAAAGTTAACTTGAGACCTGAGCGCCGTTGTGTACTACCTACTACGCTCAGGTCTCAAGTTAACTCATTCATTCTAAACGAGACTTTTACTATAACCCATAGTAAAAGTCTCATTTAGAATGAATGTTTAATCTCCGCTAATATAGCTCACAATAATTAATTTAATTTGAAGTTATAGTGGTTTTTGAGTAGGTGAAAAAATGGGGGCGCTAAAAAATAATTTATTCTCAAAGTGGGCAGTAGGCAAAATAAGTTTGGGAACCACTGATATAAAGAATTAACTAACGAAATTTTTTTATTGGTTGAAATTAAAAGTACAATTATTATAATAAATATTTGTTGTATTATCTTTAGAAGTTGAATTTGAGGTGCTGGTGCTGATTTTGACGGTATTTTGCGGTGTCAAATTTTCAATTTCTTTATCTATTTCGGTCCCCGAGCTTATACCAAAGCGTTCCGTCGAAAAACTTAAAAAAACATTATGAAAATTGCTGAATATATTTTTGACGTTTATCAGCAAACTTCAAAACACTTGTTACCATGACAACATTCATATTGTTGGAGCAAGCGAAACACCAAAACGGTTATATCACGTCGTCAAGAGTATATTCACTTATCAATACATGGTAACTATGTAAAATTTGTAATTGCTATTGGCTAAATTTCAAATGAATTATATAATCATCAATATTTAACTACATCGAGAACTCGTCTCTATGTGCATATGTCTGTCTGTGTCTCTGTGTGATTACGATAGAGGACGAACGGATGAAGTTATCGTATCAAAGCTTATTTTAAAAAAATATAGTATCTTCCCTATATCTGACTGGAATTTCAGTCACATCGATAGATAAATAGTTCCAAAATCACATTTTACTTTCTTATATGTAGTATAAGGAAGTATTGTGATGATGAAAATTTTCGACCTCGAGATTTTTGCGGATGTCCACGTTTTGAGGTCCCCTGATACCAAAAAAGTGGTTTTTAAAAAATGTCTGTGTGTCTGTCTGTCTGTCTGTCTGTCTGTCTCTCTGTGTGTGTGTGTGACCACGATAGCGGTCAAACCGCTGTAGATATCAATTCCAAATTTTGAATTTACGTGTATAATCTCCCTCTTGAGATCTGATTAGTTTTTCAGTAAAATCGGTAGACCGGAAGTAGCAGTTTACTTCAGTGAAAAAATCGAATTTTGCCAATATTTCGTCAAATACTAAGTTTATACAAATTTATAAAGAATTCATATGTACTTAAAATTAAAATTGAGAACAATTTTATTTGAAAAGTTTTTCGAAATTCCTACCGGAAGTAGGTCTTTTACTCTTATCGAAAATCGGTTTTTTGCGAATATTTCGCAAGTCAAGCTTTTTAGACAGGTACGTTACGTGTATAAAAGTATTCAAAACATAGTTTTCAATATCTTTTGTATAAAAAAGATTTCAAAATTCGGACCGGAAGTAACACTTTTATTACTATTAAGAGTACAAAAGTATTTAGAGTTATATTTGCAATATTTTTTGTATATATGAAATTTCAAAATTCGGACCGGAAGTGGCAGTTTTACTCTTAGCGAGTAGCACTTTTTTTCGAATATCTTGCAAAGTATGCATTCTATAGCGATTTATTAAGAGAATGAAAGTACTTAGAATAGGATTTTGAATAAGTTTTGTATAAAAAAATTCTTAAAATTGTATAGTTTGAAACGCTCATACGTATAAGAAAGTCGTGTGGTGGCCACACCTAATTTTTACTTTCTTATACGTAGTATAAGGAAGTATTGTGATGATGAAAATTTTCGACCTCGAGATTTTTGCAGATGTCCACGTTTTGAGGTCCCCTGATACCAAAAAAGTGGTTTTTAAAGAATCTCTCTCTCTCTCTCTCTCTCTCTCTCTCTCTCTCTCTCTCTCTCTCTCTCTCTCTCTCTCTCTCTCTCTCTCTCTCTCTCTCTCTGTGTGTGTGTGTGTGTATGTGTGTGTGTGTGACCACGATAGCGGTCAAACCGCGGTAGATATCAATTCCAAATTTTGTATTTGCGTTTGTAATCTGCCTCTTGAGAACTGATTAGATTTTGAGCAAAATCGGCAGACCGGAAGTAGTAGTTTACTTCAGTGAAGAAATCGAAATTTGCAAATAAGTCATATGTACTTAGAATTAAGTTTGAAACAAATTGTCTTAAAAAAGTTTTTCGAAATTCCAACCGGAAGTAGGTCTTTTACTCTTTTACTCTTATCGAAAATCAGTTTTTTGCGAATATCTCGCAAGTCATGCTTTCTAGGCAGGTACATTCCGAGTATAAAAGTATTTAAATTATAATTTTAAATATCTTTTGTATAAAAAAAATTTTAAAATTCGGACCGGAAGTACCACTTTTACTCTTACCGAATATCGATTTTTTGCAGATATGTCGTAAATTATGCATTCTATATATATTTATTAAGAGTACAAAAGTATTTAAAGTTGAATTTCCAATATTTTTTGTGTACATGAAATTTCAAAATTCGGACCGGAAGTGGCAGTTTTACTCTTAGCGAGTAGCACTTTTTTTTCGAATATCTTGCAAAGTATGCATTCTATAGCGATTTATTAAGAGAATGAAAGTACTTAGAATAGGATTTTGAATAAGTTTTGTATAAAAAAATTCTTAAAATTGTATAGTTTGAAACGCTCATACGTATAAGAAAGTCGTGTGGTGGCCACACCGAATTTTTCTAATATCTCGTCAACTACAACGTTTAGACAAATCACTAAAGAACATGAAAGTACCTAGAAGTGAATTTGAGAACTTTCCAAAATGTTTACCGGACGTAGATCTTATACTCTTATCGAAAAGCAGTTTTCTTTGGCAATATCTGACAAATTAGACATTTTACACAAGTTTACAGTTTGAAAATCTTTAGAATTCAATTTCGAATAACTTAAAAAAAAAATATTCCGCAAATTATGCATTCTATACTGACTTATTAAGATATAAATGCAGTATTTAGACCTTACCTATAAACACTTTTGTATTTACAAATCGACACGCAAATAAGTATAACTTTTCAGCAAAATGAAGATCATTCATATTTACTTTTCAGTTACGAATAAAAAATGTTACTATTCAAAATTGGTTCCGGCATAGTTTGAAACATTGTGATGTTGGTTACTATACAATTAAATGTTCAAGTAACATGCACTACATTCAGTAATATTTACTTGCATATAAAATTATTCCAACGTAAATAAAACAAACTTGTTGAACTACACTTTAATAACTTAAAACGGACAATTGTTTCACCACACAATGGCTTCTTCAGCATGACTAAAAATTCATGTTACAAAGTATATATCCGATGTGTATCGGTTGTGGGACGTAAGAAAAAAAAAAGAATAACGGAAATTGGTTAAAACACTCATAAAACTATGTGTAATATACTACAAATAAATTAAGTAAAGGAGATTTATTTATTTCTAATTAATCAGTTAAAAGAAAATTAAGAGTTTTTGTGTTTATTAATATTTGAAGCTCCTAAGAAATTCTATTTTACGTTCTTATTTTGTACCCCTAACACAGTAAAATCTTCGTTAAAATTATGCCCTTCATGAGAAAAATAATATAAGAAGACCAGTTGATAAATGAGCTTATCATGTACGAGAGAGGTTAACTTAGGATTTTAAGAAATGTCAATGTTTCTAAAAAGTATTAAATATCAAATAGTAATGTTATTGCACCAAAACATGTAATCCTTATACTAGTAATACAAAAATATTTTTCTAAATAGTAAATTTTATAAATACCTTTGCGTTTATAAACAAATCCGGAAGGTAATTCCATAAAACTAGTACAGGAGCACATAATTTTTTCACTATTCATTATCCTTTTACTAAGACCGTTCCTGTTTGAATGGAGAATAATACAGGAGCAAGCGCTAATTAAATAATCGAGTGTATTTCAACAAAAACAGATGTATTACACTATTACAAATACGTAATCTGATAACGTTTGGAGTGTCTTCGTGATGAACACACTTCAAAAACTGTCTCACTACACTAATGTATGTATTTAACAATGCTATTAAAGCTTTTACAAACAAATATGGGCGTATACAGTGCAAGAGTCTACGTCAAAAGTAGAACAATTTTCGGGCTTGCAATTTAGATAAGGCAACGTTCCAATTAAAAAAATAAACAAGCCTTAATTTATAGACACATTTACACTGGTATGTATAATAAATATTCTCTAATAGCGCCTTTGAAAAAATAAATAAAATTGTCATAAACCAGGATATGATTATCGAAAATTATGAGAACAACTAAAATACTTTAAACAGCCGAAAAATAGAGAAATGTATGTTTGGAAAATTATCGTAGAATAATATATAAATTTGATGATAACGATCTGTAGATATTGCAGATATGATTGTTTGAAATGGAAAAATTATGAATAATTAATTAATTTTATTTCAAATAATGTTTTTTTTGTCTATTTTTATAGCTCACAATTAAACGATTGTTCTTGAGTAAGCGTCCTAATCAATGACACTATCGAGGATAGTTAATTAATTTTTGTGTGCTCTATTGTAGTAGGAAGCAGAATAATATCATGTTGATGGTGACAGTTTAGTTGTAAAAGTCCGCATACAGCTCTGTAATGTATACAAAATATAATAAAAAGCTGATTCAAGATGTATTAATTCTTCCTTTAAAAAAAAATCATTGTGTTTGTAAAATTTTAGAGAAATAAATAAATAATAAACGTTGGCCTATGTAAACAATTAAGAAACGATTTTTTTTCCGGTTTGGATAATAAATTTGTCACATCTGCCAATCTAGACCAATGATATGCAGGTAAAGAACATACTAATTTTTTTTATATAATTTTTAGATCTGGTTGTAATAGCTGGATCTTAGATATAAAAGGTAGACGCAATTGTTTCAGAAAATCAATAATAAGATGTTTGTAGGTCAAATTTTCTTTGAATTTTAGGCTGCTATGCCTTACTGAATATGCATAAATAATAAAAGCTATAATAATAATAATTTATATTGATACAAAAAAAAAAAACAGAAAATGTAAGCCGAATAATTAAGAAATATCGTCAAAGTCTAAATGTGTACTGTCATGTATATATATTCATGACTATTTGCAAACTTGTACATACCCTGTACATCTTTTTTGAGTAAATAAAATCAATCAATCAATCAATCAATCAATCAATCATGAGCAATGCAAAGTAACCAGTTGGTAAATTACAGTGTAAGTCAGGCTGCAAGAAAAAATCGTATTGTGTATAGCGAGCGATTGCCACGTTGTTTTAAATAAAATAAATATGTACGACAGTTTTTTTTCCATATGTAAATATATTTACATAACATGCAATGAATGGATGACTGTTTGCCTTCCGGAGCTGGTATTTAGTTTGTATCAATACTTGCTAACCGAAAATATCGCGAAACAACTTCAGTACTCCGTTACTTTTGACTGCTAATGACACATCAATATAACAATAGAGAGCAAATGAATAAAAAAATTAAGACAGAGCACAGAACACAGAAGTGAACTAAAAAAAGAAAAATTTACCACAATTTCTTTTTGTATGTTGCTATTAACATTTTAATTAATTTTTTTAATACTCAATTATTCAATACAATAACAATTTTAGTATGTGAAATTGGTAGCATTTTATGGTAAACTATAAAAAATAGTTGATAATTTCCTATACATTTCTTTTTATTTACGAACTAACAGACTTTACTCGCAGCAATTATTTATTAATTACTACCAAAATACATAAGCAGTGCTTATCAGAGACGTAATGTAATGTTCCAAAAATTCAATGAGCTTAAGAATTCTTTAAAATCTCCATATTTAGGTTTGAAAATACATATATTTATATAAACTAAACAATTACTAAATCGATCCGATACTTCCGCCACAAGAAATGATCTATTCGTTAGATAAAGATATTTCAATTTCTCATCAAGTACTAAACTTCCATAAAAATTGATAGACGAATAGGGATGAAGAGGAGCCATATATAATTAATGGTCACCACTTTTGTCGATATTAACCACTTGGACGTCAATTAATGACGTATTCCTTAAATAAAGATGTGCCGATTTGCTCTTTTAGTTTTTCAACAACTTTTCTGGAATATGGACAGAAGGAGGAAAAATTCTATAATGGTCATGGATTTCAACCACTCAGATTTCTTTCTAAGGCGTTAAGTGTACGTACGAAACTATCATACTGGACAGAATTACGAACATGTTCAATTATTTGAGTGATATCTATAGCAGGAGTTGGTTAGCAAACAATGAATTGTCAAGTACTCATTATTTTACGCATGATTTCATTAATTCCGGTTTCTTTCTTCTGTAGAAGAAATATTGACCATTTTGAGAGTTTTTATTTAAAACTTTCACATATTATTATTATTATTATTACATACCTACTATCAATCTAAAATTAGTAAAAATCCATACGATAAATAAACTCGGTCATAAAAGTATGAATTTCCTCAAAGTATAAAAACTGTTTCTATTTCCATGGCACATAAAGCTTGAATGCATGTATGTAAACGAAAGAATATAAAATATCCCAGGACCTAATTAAAATCTTGGCTACGAATTCAAAAAATCACGACATACATGTTTCTGGACTTTAGACTTGTGACGATGTTTTTTGCGAGCTAAAAAGTCAACGAGCCATGCCAAATTCTGTGACGCAATCCGTGCAAAGGTGATTGTAGAAAATTGGATTTTCGTGTTTATGGTGATGTTATGTTTGGATTCCTCAAAGTCGAACTGTTATGAGTAACTGCAAATATAATCTATAATACTGGTTCAAGATATGCAATGCATTTATAATCGATTAGCGTAGATGCAAATTTAGTCCAGTCGAAATAGATCAAATAACGAGGTGTGGCCGCCACACGACTTTCTTTATGCGTATGAGCGTTTCAAATCATAAAATTTTAAGAAATTTTACTTTCTTATACGTAGTATAACGAAGTATTGTGATGATGAAAATTTTCGACCTCGAGATTTTTGCAGATGTCCACGTTTTGAAGTCCCCTGATACCGAAAAAGTGGTTTTTAAAAAATGTCTGTGTGTGACCACGATAGCGGTCAAAACCGCTACAACCGCTACAGGTATCAAATCCAAATTTTGTATTTACGAATATAATCCCCCTCTTGAGATCTGATTATATTTTCAGTAAAATCGGCAGACCGGAAGTAGTAGTTTACTTCAGTGAAAAAATTGAATTTTACCAATATTTCGTCAACTACTATGTTTAAACAAATTTATAAAGAATTCAAATGTACTCAAAATTAAATTTCAGAAGAATTTTATTCAAAAAGTTTTTCGAAATTCGTACCGGAAGTAGGTCTTTTACTCTTATCGAATATCAGTTTTTTGCGAATATTTCGCAAGTTATGCTTTTTAGACAGGTACGTTACGAGTATAAAAGTATTTAGAACTTAATGTTCAATACCTTTTGTATAAAAAAAATTCAAAATTTGGACCGGAAGTAACACTTTTACTCGTATCGAATAGCCATTTTTTGCAAATATGTCGTAAATTATGCATTCTCTATATATTTGTCAAGAGTACAAAAGTATTTAGAACTGGATTTGGGATATTTTTTGTATAAATAAAATTTCAAAATTCGGACCGGAAGTAACACTTCTACTCTTAGCGACTATCCTTTTTTCAAATATCTCGCAAAGTATGCATTCTATAGAGATTTATTAAGAGAATAGAATAATTTAGAATAGGATTTTGAATATTTTTTGTATAAAAAAATTCTTAAGATTTGAACTTGAAGTGACACATTAACACGTTTATTTTTCTAAGGTAAAAGTATTGGTGGCCACACCTCATTTTTTTATACAAACATTATTCAAAATTCTATTCTAGGTACTGTTCTCTTAATAAATCCCTATTGCAAGAAATTCGAAAAAAAAGTGCTACTCGCTAAAAGTGTTACTTCCGGTCCGAATTTTGAAATTTTTTGTATACAAAAGTTATTGAAAATTATATTGTAAATACTTTTATGCTTTTATGCATGACTTGCGAGATATTCGCAAAAAACTGATTTTCGATAAGAGTAAAAAACCTACTTCCGGTAAGAATTTCGAAAAACTTTTTTAATACAATTTGTCCCATATTTAATTTGGAGTACTTTTGAATTCTTTATAAATTTATGTAAATTTAGTAATCAACGAAATATTGGCAAAATTCTATTTTTTCTCTGAATTTACTGAAAAACTAAACAGATCTCAAAAGGGAGATTATACTCGCAAATACAAAATTTGGAATTGATATCTATAGCCGTTTGATCGCTATCGTGGTCAGAGAGAGAGAGAGAGAGAAAGGGAGAGAGAAATAGGGGGTGAAATTTATTGAATGAATAACTCATTTATTTTCAATTCACACGAAAAATGTTGATAACCAATGTTGTTTGAAATTGAATTTGCTACAACTTTGGTCCCTATTGTTTTTTCACTAGTATCGATATTCTTTTATCTAGACCCGAAAAGAAGTGGGGGTGTACCTAAATATTGTATAATCTCGTCATTAAAATAAATTAAGACTAGCATAGATCCTAGGATGCTGCCTTGTGGTACTCTTTTAGAATATTTAACTACAGTAACGCTAACACAACGACTAAAAAAATGAGGTGTGGCCACCACACGACTTTCTTATACGTATGAGCGTTTCAAATTATAGGATTTTAAGAATTTTTTTATACAAAATTTATTCACAATCCTATTCTAAGTACTTCTATTATCTTAATAAATCTCTATAGAATGCATACTTTGCAAGATATCAAAAAAGTGCTACTCGCTAAGAGTAAAAGTGCTACTTCCGGTCCGAATCTTGAAATTTCATATATACAAAAAATATTGCAAATCCAATTCTAAATACTTTTGTACTCTTGATAAATACATATCCAATGCATAACTTACGACATATTTGCAAAAATCGCTATTCGATAAGAGTAAAAGTGGTACTTGCGGTCTGAATTTGGAAATATTTTTTATACAAAAGATATTGAAAATTATGTTCTAAATACTTTTATACTCGTCACGTACTTGTCTAAAAAGCATGAATTGCGAAATATTCGCAAAAACTGATTTTCGATAAGAGTAAAAGACCTACTTCCGGTAGGAATTTCGAAAAGCTTTTTAAATAAAATTATTTTCAATTTTAATTTTAAGTACATATGAATTTTTTATAAATTTGTTTAAACTTAGTAGTTGACGAAATATTGGGAAAATTCGAAATTTTCACAGAAGTAAACTACTACTTCCGGTCTGCCAATTTTGCTGAAAATCGAATCAGTTCTCAAGAGGGAGATTATACTACTAAATACAAAATTTGAAATAGATAGCTAAAGCGGTTTGACCGCTATCGTGGTCACACACAGACGCACAGACACACAGACACAGACAGACAGACAGACAGACACACAGACATTTTTTAAAAACCACTTTTTTGGTATCAGGGGACTTCAAAACGTGGACATCTGCAAAAATCTCGAGGTCGAAAATTTTCATCATCACAATACTTCCTTATACTACGTATAAGAAAGTAAAACGAATAGAGGAAAACGATACATTCAATTAATAACATCCATTTGATTATTTCTATCGCCATATTGTAGGAATGCTAAATATTAAATATTTTGCAATTATCTAGGAAGAATGTAAGTCTTTCGTGCTTCATTCACAACAACCGCCAAGTAACAGTAAAGATCTGACTTTAACGAGAACCCTAAGAGTAATTATTGATTTATCAAAGATAATTATAATCAATAAATACATTTAAAATACTATTTCTGTACATTTTGTACCATTAATCTTGTGTGTTGAAATAAGATATTTACTTCCCCTTTAGCTAACACATATTTTGAATTTATTGATAGTAAAAGTAACTTCTAACGAGCATGACACAAAATTGATAAAAATGTTTACTTTTTGTGATACTTCATATCTCTTAGGTTTATTGGTATCTCGTTGATTCCAGAATTATCCGCTTTAATCGTTCTCTTTCTTTATATTCTAGCACTGGTAATATTGTTGTCTGAAGCTCCAAATGATATACAGCTAGTAAAACTTGTCTGATGCAATAATTACTAGAAATTTTTAGTTCCGCTTATAATGTTTAATCGATATTAAATTAAATCATAATTATTAAATCAATAAAATAAATAAATTTATCGTCACAAACTAATATATTTATACATATATAATATTTCTAATTATTAATTTAGCCGACTTTGATGGCTGATGAGTGAAATAGATAATTCTTTCAGTTCCAGTGACAATGACACATTTTTCCCTTTTAACTTGAAGTGGACATCCCATTAGAATAACTGATGTAAAGTGCATAATAAGATAATTAATTATTAAGATCATGTCCGTTAATCTTATCAGAAAAATGTTTATAGTAATATTTTGTTATACAAACGAAAATGATAAAACCTTATCGGAATATACTTCTTGTGATTCATTCTCATAAGTCACAATGAGTTATATCCTTTGTTTATTATATCTATATCGATATTTTGTTTATACGTAGGTAGGTAAGTAAAGCACACTTCCTTCCAACACTTTAATCTGTGGTGTAATAACCAAGAAAAAGAAAAATTACCACCACTAATCTAAATAAATATTTTTGTTATTAATTTAAATGTGTGGATTTATATAATAAAAAATAATTGATCGATACATTATTATGTGTGATATTTAATAAATTATACAGGGTGAATCATTAGCAGCCGCTTCTTCTATTTTTTTTGTGTTATCAATAAGAAAAAAATGAGGTGTGGCCACCGCACGACTTTCTTATACGTATGAAAGTGTTACTTCCGGTCCGAATTTTGTAATTTCATTTATACAAAAAATATTCCAAATCCAACTCTAAATACTTTTGTACTCTTCATAAATATATATAGAGTGCATAATTTACGACATATTTGCAAAAAATCGTTATTCAGTAAGAGTAAAAGTGTCAGTTCGGTCCGAATTTTGATTTTTTTTTTTATACAAAAGGTATTGAAAATTAAGTTCTAGATACTTTTATACTCGTAACGTACCTGTCTAAAAAGCATGACTTGCCAAAATATTTGCAAAAAACTGATTTTCGATAAGAGTAAAAGACCTACTTCCGGTAGGAATTTCGGAAAACCTTTTTAATAAAATTGTTCACAATTTCAGTTTTAAGTACATATGAATTCTTTATAAATTTGTCTAAACTTAGTAATTGATAAAATATTGGCAAAATTTGATTTTTTCACTGAAGTAAACTACTACTTTGTAATGGGTACATACTATTTCATTTATTAATTTTATAAACTTTAATTTTAAGGTTTTAATATTTTGAAGAAAAATAATAATTAAAATCAATGAATGTTATGGTATTATTAAGTAAATATTAGTCATAAGTTTAGTATGTGTTTAGTTCTAAGAATTGTGGCGCCGAATGTTTACAACAGTGAAATAAACGCTACAGTTGTGATAAACATTCGCCGACATAAAAGAGTGTGTGTGAGAAACTTAAGTGGGAACAACCGAACTATATGGAAAAAACGGGGAACCACCGGCGGTTCAACATAAAATGAAAACACGCGCTGGAAACAAGAGAAGAGAGTCAACCGCTAGATTTTATTCAAGTCGGACAGTGAACTCCCAAGTCGGCAGAAATTCGACTGAGAGACTTCATAAAGAAGTCATCGAATTCACGACTAATAGATCGTCAAGTAATATTTGTTAAATGTTATAAAAATAAGAAGGAGAACCTACACTCCTATAACTAATTGGATAACAATAATAAGAATTGTTATTACAAAAATAGTGATTAAAGTAGCACTTAAAGAGTAAATGTGCACGGTGTTAAAAGTTTAATAACAGAATATATTGTGCTCCAGTAAGCCAGAGCAAGGGGATTCGTCACCATAGGATCATGAATCGTGACCAATCAACAAATGATGCCGATGAAAACATCGCAAGAAAAAGAAGATTTTACGGAAGATAGACATCACTGAAGAGCGAAGAAAGAAACTTTGTTATAAGGTATTTTTAAAAGATTATGAATTAAATTTTAAATTGATGTTAATATAATAAAGTTATCAAATAAATATCATCTCCGTTCTAATAAGGAGAATGTAATTTAATCTGTATTAGCAGCGTTGTATGTATATAATAATAATACCCAAAACGTGTGTAAAGCATACGTAGTAAATTCTGGCATCCGTTGTTGATATCTGACTATATTGAATAATATACAAACACATTTATATCTGTTTGGCATTTATAAAATTGTATTCAAATTGTCTTTTAAATAAATTTGATTTGATTTTATGTTGGTATGAGATTGTTCGTTATCTGTTAAAATTATATGTGTGATTCATTGATTTTAATATAAGTATTATTTAAAGTTTCAATGGTATTTTTCTTTTTATTAAATTTAATTAATGTTTAGGAACCCTCTTTATTAAGCATTTCTGATAAACCCAAACCGCCCTGAGAGAAATTGAGTTATAGTCGGCAAATTGGGGTGTTCCTTTACATTATGTTGCCCAACTTTGGGGCAGTATTGGTATTTTAATTATATTGTAAAGTAATACCTTTGCATTATGGCGCCCAACGTGGGGCATTTTATTCATTTTAAATAACATATAATTACATTATAAGGTATACCGTTGCATTATGGCGCGCCAACTGCAGGGCTCGAAGAAATGATGTGTTCTTTTAAAAAAAAAAATATATTAAATAAATTATAGAAGGTGTACCATTACATATAGCGCACCAGCCGGTGGGCCCGAAAAGACACTAAATTTTCAATTCATTTCAAATTTGTGTTGAGTAGTTTGGTAGGAATAAAGCTTTCTCAGATATTTTAAAAATATTTTCACGTAATTTTTAAATTCTTTTGAACGAAATTTTAATTTTTAAATAAAAGCGCAGTTTAAATTTGAATTAAAATTCATACAATTTAAATATTTTTTTTGATATACAGGGTGTTACAAAAGTTTGTGCAAACATTTACAGGGCGCATAGCATATAAGGTATACGGTACAATAATACGTATTATACAGGGTGCTTCGAAAGAAAGGACACTTTATTGGGGGGTTAATAGGAATAAAACCAAAAATATTTTACACGAATAAGCGGTAATTTTGGAAGCAAATTGGCAACGTATTATACAGGGTGATCCAAAGGAATAGGCACACCTGGTTGGGGGGTCACCGGAATTAAGTAAGTAAACATTTTATACAATTAGCGGAGCTTTTAAAGGCAAAGTAGAATAAAATTTGAACGGAAAAGAATTTTCTTTTATCGCGTTGTTGTCAAATTTTTATTTAGTTGTTTTTATATGCCTTTATCGTTGTTTTAAATAAAGCCGCCGTAGTATAAAATAAACGTAGCCTCCAAAGGAAATAAAGTGGGAAGAATATTAAAGAAGGAATTGAAGTGAATGTATTTAAGGAGTGGTAAAATGATAGGAGAAAAGGAAATAATCATGGGAAATTCAGATGTAGAAAATGAGAGTGAAGAAACAAACCAAGGAGCATCCGGATATAAAACCCCGGACGAAAACGTGGTCGAAAAGGAAGCGACGCCCAAAGGAATAGGAGATATGCAGGCACTTTTTGACTTCATGATACAATTAAGGAAAGATTTAAAGGAAGACAGTGATAAGAAATTCGAAAAATTAGATAAAAATATGACAGAATCCAAGCAGGAGATGAGTGAAAAAATAGACAAAAATATGGAAAAATTAGAAGAATTAAAGAAAGACATCCAAGAAGCAAATTACCAGATGTATGAAAAAATAGCAAAGAGCCAAGGACAACTAAGAAAGGAAATCGAAGATTTCAAGGAAAAAACAGAAACAGAATTGAAAGCAGTCGACGAAAAGGTTCAGCATCAAGCATATAAATTCGAAAGAAAATTAGAGGAGGAAAAAGCAGAAAGAAGACACGAAGTCAATCAGAAAATCGAACAAGTAAACAAAGATGTTGAAAAAACTAACATGGAAATTGAAAACACCAAAAAGGAGGTCGCGAAGACCAGACAAGAAGTCGAACAGGAAATTGAATGTTTAAAGAAAATAGCGCCAGTGAGCATAGAAAGAATAATAGAAGAAAAGAAAGTACCTATGTTCAACGGAGATAAAAGAGGGTTTCACCCAAAGGAATTTCTGGAAGCACTAAGGAGACATGTCGAATTTGGAACAATACCAGAAAGAAAGAAGCTCGATTTTGCGATAGGCCAATTGGAAGGCGATGCACGAGTATGGGCCAATGCAGTGAAACATCAGTGGGACAATATAGAAAACTTCCAACAAGAACTACTGAAGATGTATTGGTCCGAAAGCGAACAAAAAAGAATTTGGATGGAATTACTGAGGTCTAGAAAATACAATGCGAAATTCGGTACTATGACTCAGCACGTATGGTATTGGGTGAATAAGACACAATATGTGAATCCACCAATCGGCGCAGAACTATTCATAGAAGTAATACGTAAACATTTCTCCTATGAAGGGGAAAGTATTCTACTATCAGCAAAAAAGTTTTTTCATTTGTATAACGGACCTTATGAAATTTTACGAAGAGTAAGTGAAAATGCTTATTGGTTAGGGGACCCAATCACCAAAGAATACAAATGCACCCAAAACATTATGAATCTGAGAAAGTATAAAAAACCGCCAAAAGACCCACAGACAGACAGACAGACATTTTTTAAAAACCTCTTTTTCGGTATCAGGGGACTTCAAAACGTGGACATCTGCAAAAACCTCGAGGTCGAAAATTTTCATCATCACAATACTTCCTTATACTACGTATAAGAAAGTAAAAAATAGTGGAATATATTTAGATTTTGTAGTATACTGTTTTAAATTGCCTATTCAACTCTTTTTTATTTTTCAAAATTGAGCCAATTTTCTTCTTGAGTTATTAATTTTTTTTTGGAAATTTCTGACCAAAACACGTGTTCAGAAAAAAAAAATTTCGCATCGTTTTTAAAAGTAAAAACATTAACTATGGTGGTGCGTGTAGCGAAGAAAATTCTGTATCGGATGGTCTAAGTGCACTCAAAAAACTTTGTTTTTTCAAAGCCTATTTCTCGAAATTTTCACATACCAAAAACATTTCTTTTAAATGGAACATCCGGTGTTTTATTGTGGGTTTTTCTTCCTTTTTTATTCTCTTCATTTTTGTTAACAATGTCCTATATCTATCTTTTGTAATTTTTGAAATGATCACTAAAGAACTACAAGCGCTGTTGTTCTATGCAGCCAAAAATTCGTTCATCCAGTAAAGTCTGGAGTGGGGCTTGACTGCCTGAGTCAACTGTTAAAGAAAGTCGGTTTTAATGTACGTACATGTACAGAAAAATAAGTTCGAAGATTCTGACATGTCTGACTCAGATACTGCGATAGAAGTTAATTTCAACTAATGTTTTTATCGCTAAATTGGGTCAGCTTTTAAATTTACTTTTATTTTTTAAAGAGAAAATTTCAATTGTATTGCATTTTGTCTTGTTTAGTTCGTTACGTTCTGTTGTAATAAGTAAAATAGAAATGAAACATATTATTGTTTTTCATTTCTTGTATGTACTATATTTTTTGTGAATGTACTATAATTATTTACCACTGTTTACTATAATCGCTTCCAAGATAGTTGGCAACGCTGGTTATGCGGCTCGCGCATTGAAGACTTAAATCATTCGCTTGGAATTATCCGGCAGTGTTGGGCGTGTTTAGATTGCATAGTATTGCACATGTTTTAGAAAACTATTGAAACCCACCATCCTCCGAAAGATTATAAGAACATTACACTCGGAAGTAAAGGTAAGGTATTTTAAAATAAAATGTGAGGCCAATTAAGTGTTTTTCGATCTCTATTGTTTAAATATACATACGTTTTTAGATTAAATTCTATTTCACAATATAAATTGAACTGTAATATTAAATGAGTTGGCCGATACTTGCTGGACACCCATATTAGTTAATAATAGTAGATGGAGTAAAACACAATTTACAACAAATCCAGTATATTAAAATAACGTATTACAAAAGTAAATTACAGAATTTCGCCACAGTACTTCTAGACATTGTAAGATCTGAACACCTGATTTTGAGAAAATATATAGTTTAGTAGTAATTGAATATCCGAAGAAGTTACAGTGATAGCGACGAAACATGTCATAAACTTTGTAATAAGTTGTTTTAATATACTGGATTTGTTGTAAATTGTGTTTTACCCCGTCTACTATTATTAAGAAATTGAACTGTAAGAGTTTATACCTGCTAGGTATGTGTATTCGTCAGGGCACAATTTTAATTACAGACTATACAAGTTTGAAGTAAAGTGAATATAATGAAATATACGCATTGCACGTTTTAACTTAAATCATTCGCCTGAAATTATCCAATAGTGGACTAGAGGACCATTATAATACACTCGGAAATAAAACTAAGATATTTTAAAATATAATGTGCAGGTATTTAAATGTTTTTCCATCTTTATTGTTTAAATATAAATACGTTTTTACATCAAGGTCTATTTCACAAGACAATTTGCGCTGTAGGAGATTATACCTGCCAGATATAAAACGAATTTTATAGTTAATTTAATAACCGCATATCTTGGAAGGTATGTGTTGATATACTTCTGGGATGTCCCGGTACATTACTCAATTACAGACCATAAAAATTGAAATAAAATGAATATGAACAAAAGATACTTTTATTACCCAATTATATATTTCTAACATGATGTTATTTTCAAAATAAGCATTTTCGTTTTATATTTATAGCAAACGAAACATCCTAAGGTTGTATTTTAATTGTAAAAACTGCATTTCAATTACCAGCCTCTCTTACAGGAGTTTTAATTTTAACTTTTATTTGGCTTTTTATCAAAACTCGATTATGTGACTATTATTTTATACACAAGGCTATATAAATTTGTGGAGCATAGAATTTTAATGATAATATCCTATATATATATATATATAATATTAAGACGTTTTTAAAATACATTTACATTTAATACACCTGGTTTTGTTATTTATAGCTATTGTAAACAATTTTCTTTTCTCGAAATATATAACCAGCTGCTGTTTAAGAAGTTATAACCTCGTTTCAATAACCTGTAATGTAGTGTAAAGCGGTCGAAATGTTGATACAGTTAATCAAGTGTGTTTTTCTTAGAAAGCCTGTACCATATTATCTGATTATCTATATCTGTTCTGTCATTACACCAATACCATCACATAAATAGAAAAGTAAATTGAAAATACAGTAAGGTGACAACATTAACTGACTCGCATATTATGTTAAAATATTTTTTATGTGAAATGCTACCTTAATTTTTAAAATTTCTTATATCATCGATCATGCCTAATGCTGTATATAAATGAAAATATATACCGGGTGTCCACACTTAAGTGCGCACTATTGATAACTCTGTTATCTTTGGAGGTGCAGAATCGGTCAAATGGGCAAAGTAGTACCATTTTTTATGGCGGTTACAATTGTGAAAATAGAAAAACAATTGAACGTCGGGTTCTCTAGATATTCGACCAAACAAATTTTTTTTAAATGGAACACCCTGTATATTTTTTGGCGATTGGAAAGAGAATCGCAAACTGAACAAAAGAGTCTTAGTACACTAGTATAAAAAAATGTCAAATAAAGTAGTTACTGAGAAATCTTGTTTGCATGAAATCGATATATCTACGGACAATTAAACATTCATTAAAGCCTTTAATTTAATAAACAAATAAAAATAAATACAAAAATAGTAAAGAAAATTATTCAAATTAAATGTTCAAAGACATCTCCTTCCATTTCAATACATTTTCTCAATCTTGTGTGAACATTACGTGTAGCTCCTAAAATGGTCCTACCATCGATGGCGTTAATGATGTTGGAAATTCTTTCCTGAAGCTCATCCACTATTGCATATCTATGTTTGTACACTTGATTTTTTACTGCTCCCCACAAGAAAAAATCTAATGGCGTCATGTCAGGCGAACGTGCGGGCCACTGAATAGGACCATTTGTGCCAATCCATCTATTGCCAAGTAATCTTTCTAATAACTCCCTTGTCTCGCGGTGATTATGGGCAGGCGCTCCATCTTGTTGAAAGTAAATAATCTGTCTGTCTACCAAATTTAATTCATCCAGAAAATTTTCTAAAATTTCTGTCAATAATGCCACATATCTTTCTCCTGTTAAAGAACCCCGATAGAAAAATGGCCCAACAATTCGGGATCCGATTATACCACACCAAACATTTAAACTGAATCGGTGTTGTGGATTACAAGGATAAACAACAAATGGGTTTTCACGACTCCAGTAATGATTATTTCTTTTATTGATCATCCCGCGATTAGAAAAGTTGGATTCATCACTCCATAAAATGTGTCTGAAGAAATTGTGATTTTCTTCAAAAGCATTGATAAACCATTGCGCAAAAGTTAATCGTCTTTGATAGTCACCCAAAAGTAGAGTTTGAACAGGCTGATATTTAAAGGGAACATATTTATTTTTTTTCAAAATTTTATGGATCGTACTACGAGAAACACCTGATTCTCTGGACAAATCCCTTACAGAATTATTTGGATGTACCTGAAAATATGCCAATACATTTATTTCTGTCTCTTGTGATAATATAAAATCATTTTTGATCCTCTTCTTTATAAAAACTGTTTCGTTGCTTCTTAATCTTCGATAAAGTTTTAAAAAATAGCGACGATCTGGTACATTACGATCAGGAAATTGCTGAATGTAACATTCGAGCGCTTTATCTGAATTTTTGTTAAACTTCAAGTACAACTCCAACATATTACACTTTTCCAAATGAGTAAATGCCATTGTTACGGTTGAAAAAATTGTAAAACCAGTACTTTTTCCACACAGTAACTTTAACAACAGCAAATACAAATAATTTGACAGCTACTAGACAATGTGACGCTTTAATTTTCCATAGGTATATCGATTTCATGCAAATAAAGCAAAGATACAGATTTCTCAGTAACTACTTTATTTGACATTTTTTTATACTAGTGTACTAAGACTCTTTTGTTCAGTTTGCGATTCTCTTTCCAATCGCCAAAAAATATACAGGGTGTTCCATTTAAAAAAAAATTGTTTGGTCGAATATCTAGAGAACCCGACGTTCAATTGTTTTTCTATTTTCACAATTGTAACCGCCATAAAAAATGGTACTACTTTGCCCATTTGACCGATTCTGCACCTCCAAAGATAACAGAGTTATCAATAGTGCGCACTTAAGTGTGGACACCCGGTATATATATTAATAACAATACAACTTAGAACACATTCCACACGACCAGATGAACAATTTTTCTTTTAAAGGTGGAAATAAAATTTACGGTGCTTTCAAGAAATATTGAACAATATACCAGTTTTGTTTAATACGGGGTCAACATTGATATCACAACTATAATTGTAGTTCTTTACTACAGCAACTAGATAACAATAAAGCGGCTTTCATGAAGTTATATATTGTACTAGTCTGAGTATAAAGCTAAGCTCTGTACTGCAAATTTGACACTACAATGTTTAATATGCCACACTTTGTGTCAACTAAAATACTAAGTTCAAACTTTATTATCTTTTGTATTTAAAATTTATTTTTGCTTAATACTTTTTAGATAAACCCTGTATACGTACTACATATAATACATGTCATTTCATAAATGTATATTTAATTTTATAATCTAATTATTATATCCCCGACTAGCTCAATTATATACTTAATTCACTCTTGTAAATAATTAATTTTCCAATTCTAAATACATATATAAGACTCTTATTTACTTCAATAAATAATCACCTTACTATTCTAATAATTATTTGAAACCAAAACCAATCTTTAAATTTATTTTAAACTGAATACTCTACCGGTAAGTTTTCGGGTGAAGCAACGACAGAGGAGTGTCCAAGTCCCCACTATCACTCGCTACAGTTATCGTATTCCCCGACGCGAACGGCTGTAGCATAGAGAAATTAACAGTAAAAAGAGTACCAACTTAATGTATTAAAATTCGAAGCACAATAGCGCCGCCATTTTTAGCCAATGGTACTAATTTTCAACAGCGCCATATTTGAATATTTAAATACCATACTTTCTGAATTAAAATTTAATATTATTTTTAAATAAAGATAAAAATGCAGTAATTGATCATTTGAGTGACATATTTATCAACTTAATAATCAATTACACATTTTCATCTACTTTCACAAAACACTACTTCATGGAAGTCAACTATTTTAAAAATAAAAAGAGAAAAATTGTTATACATAGTAAGTTTAATTTTAGAAAACAGTTAATAAATAAAATTAAACATATTATAACATTATATAAAATATAAATAAAATTCTCATAAAAACAATAAATAAAGACATTTACAGATATTAAATTTTTACAAAGTATCAACAATAAATAAAATGCAAACTGAATTAACGAAAAGTAGATTCTTGTAATAATAATAACAATAATACATAAACAGAAAGTAAACTCTTATAAAAATATTAACAAAAAATATATTCTATAACAATTAAAAATATCACAGTAAAGGTGTCTTCCTCGGTAATCAATGCAGTCATCAGGCCAGTTAACGTAAACATGTAAAAAAGAAAGAAAATGACAAGTACCTAATCTGTATCTGTATAGTATATGTATCTATATATAACAATTACCACTAACAAGTTCCACACTTATGTTATGTTGCAAGATATACTTATTTATACTACACTAATAATCACAAACATCAGTAACAACACAATATTTGTTCCAGATTTATACTATGAAATTTTTGTCAATATTTTAGCAGCACTTTCTTTTACGGCACCTCATTCTATTCTTTACCCTTCTTTCCAATTCACAAAAAAACTTTTTAAATAACATATTAAGAACTAACTCAACTATTTTATTTTTAACATTAAATTTGTGCACAGTACACTGTAGCCACTCAAACGTTACATTTTCACTAATGCAAAACTTCAACTTTTCATATACATTTGTATTATGTCCTCGCTTTTCTAAATATTTATAGATAATATGATACATATGGGCTATACAATATATTAATTCCGTTCGAGCATATTTTAAATGGTCTTTCTGTGTATGATATTCTTTAAACATTGTAAATGTATGTTCAGGTAAAATTTCGGTACTTAATAAATCACTTTCGCAATCTTTGCACTCTAATTGAAGCCGTTTAACAATATAACCTGATACATACGTTACTGCCTGTAATTCAGCAAAATCTGCATTTTCTGGTTTGTCTGGTACATTCCAAGGTATAGTATCTTCTTCTCCAAATGTTGTTGAGTTACCTTTTCTTATGCAACTTCTAATAAATGTATTTAAGTCATCTAAAACATCACTCTCATCATCTTCACAATTTTTGCCTTTGTTTTTGTGTGATACTAATCCATTTAATATCGAAGTTTTCAAAGCACTGCTAAACTGGTAACAAGTAGGGTTATCATTACCTCTTCCATACTGCCTAATAATGCTAAATAAATTCTCTTGACTCTCTCTTGGTGGTTCTTTTTCATGACAAGTATCTTCACTAATTGTAGAATTAATATTCACAGCTGTTATGTTATTGTTGAATATATCTGGTTCTGCAAATTTTATTAGCCTACGTTTCAATGTACTTGTAAAATTTTTTTCTGAAAAGTGATCTTGGCATATGTACCGCTTTCCAGTTGTGTCGGAGAATTCCGGAAAATGGATTTTCAATACATTTGTCCACCTCCTTCCTCGTGAAGTTTTCGGATCGAATAAAAAAAAGCATACATTTTGTGAGGTATTTTTTTCCAATAATCTACAACGAACATTTGCACAGAATGGAATGCAGCACGATAAACTTGTTTCACTCATGATTTAAGGATAATAAAAATTAAAACAAAGACTTTCCAAACAATTTTCCATACGATACCCGGAACCTATACTACAACATGGCTGACAATGTGATAAATGGCGGTAAATGTACGAGTAACCACGCATGCGCTAAAATTGCATTAGTTCATAGGATTAAAAATGGCGGAGCCACCATCGTGTAATTCAAGTTGGAGCTCTTCTTTATTTTCTCTATGGGCTGTAGTATACTACTACCACCGCTCTGGTTAACGGAGGGGAGTACATATACGTAGTCGTTCAGTTGTGGGGACTGATACATGCGCTATACAATCGTTGCGTTACCAGAAAACCTACCAGTATACACTTAATACGGTACTGCTTCTTCTATCTTCGATTTTTAAATATACCTATAATATAGTATATTTATTTCTATGATGTTGGTATCAATGTGTTCAATTTCATATATGTACGTTAATTATCAAAGATAATATAACGAGATCTTGACAAATAGTCGACTATTTCATTGTGATCAATATTTCGAGTGTGCGCTACGGTCAATTTGACGAGACCAAAATTGGCATTAATAATTTGACTAGAGCACGAGAGCTTTAGCTCGAGGGCTTTAGTCTTTAATTATTAATGCCAATTTTGGTTAAGTCAAATTAGGAGGAACACGAGAAAAATTGAAACAATGTAATAGTCGACTACTTATCAAGCTCGAGCTATATTTGTTAAGATTATTTCCTAAACCAAGTTTCATAGTAAAAAATGAGTTGTCAAATCGATGTGATTATCAATAATTTCATCCGAAACATCGCTAAATCTCTTTTTGTCGGACATTTTCATCTATTTGACACGTTTGCCACTTAATGAAAAAATACATACCTGATTTGTTACCTACATTTGAATAGTCGATTTGTAATAGTCGCTGATATCAAGAACCGGTACCGTTCATTGGTTAATTTCAACTTCAGTTTTGATTGTGATTTGACAAAATTTAAATTTGACAGGTGAAGGAAATAATCACCTTTATTTAATATTACTAATATTAAAATCTAATGAAACTATTTGTGTAACGTGAATTAGTTCGTTTTAAAACTACTATATAATTATATAATATATGGTATCTAATATGTTATTAATATTACCATGGGTAAGTGAACCATTAAATTCCCTTTTATTTATGATACTGAAAATAATTGTTTGTTTTATTTTAGGTTATGCATTGCATCTACTTATACGCCATGAACTTGACCTAGATATTACTGATCTGTTAATAAAACAAAGAATCTTTTTATATATAAACTGTTTTAATAAACACAATAAATATATCCGATGAAGTTGAAATTTAACAAGGATGTCTATTATTTACAGAAATACATGGATGGTAAACTAAATAATAGACGTTACGAAGTGTTTTTTTTATGATGTGGAATTTATATCATTGATAGTTAGTCTAATGTGTTAACTGTAGCCAAGAAAATTCTGTATCGGATGGTATAAGTGCACTCAACAAACTTTTTTTTTTCAAATCCTACTTCTCGAAATTTTCACATACCAAAAACTTATTTCTTTTAAATGGAACACCCGATGTTTTATTGTGGCTTTTTCTTCCTTTTTTATTCTCTTCATTTTAGTTAACAATGTCCTATATCTATCTTTTGTAATTATTGAAATAATCACTAAAGAACTACAAGCGCTGTTGTTCTATGCAGAAAAACAATGCATATACCGTGTGGCCGCCGTTCATAGCGCGATGCATGTATTAGTAACTACTGGTCGACTATAAATGGGCGTGCCAACTTGAATTGCCACACCGACAGCGGGTGTATAAGTTATACGTTTAAATGTATTCGTAGGCAAATCAAGTGAAGAGCAGTGTAATAGGTAATGCGTTCCCGTTGTAAGTAATTATTTGTAGTTGTTTGAAGCATCAGATAATCACTGATAATATGTCAGTGAAGTAACTCATCACAGCTTCATAAACAACATAAAAGAGCAAAAATAAATAATAAATAACTCCTAGACTTTAAAATAAAAAAAACTTCTTAACTAAAATAATATTTTTCAACAAATATTATAATCTAAAAACTCAACTATAATAAAATACTGAAACATAAAATATTTACTTCTTAAAACAGAATTGTAATTCAACATTGCAATTAACCTGTAATTAGCTAAAAAAATGTTATTCTTAAGCAATAATAAAACTCGAACTGACGCCCATATGTGGAAGCGACTGCCCGACTACACCGTATAAATGTCGATTTTTTGGACAAATACGAGTGCATCATAGGCATATGCGAAATACTAGCTCTGTTGTAATCCAGTATAACACTGCGTCTACTTGTTTACCGTTCTAATACACAGGCATCTCTATCTGTTTCGCTTACTCTACAGGTATCGCGATAATGCAGACGCACGCGGTCTTATGGTATGATTTTTTTCTGAATACATGTTTTGGTCAATAATTTCAAAAAAAAAATAACTCAAAAACTACGCCTCAATTTTGAAAAAGAAAAAACTGTTAAACAGGCAATTTAATACAGTATTAGAAAATCCAAAATTATATAGGGTGTCATTTAAAATTAAAAGTTCCATGCAGTTCCGGTGAAACCGGAAGTGCGTCAGAGCTTAAAGTATTTTTGAAATATGCCCTCCAAGCAACTGTGAATTTTCCACTATTTTTTTCCTTTATTTAAAACAGAAAAGATCAATCGAAGAAGCGGCTACTAATGGCTCACCCTGTATTAAAAACATAAAATATTAGTTTTCACAAAACTCTTCTAGCATATAAATCCTCAATTTAGGGATTATTTGATAATATGTGTAATTTAGCTTAATCTAATACATTTTATAAAATTAAAGAAGTGATCTAGATGTGAATTATATTTAGTGTTTGAAGTAAATTTAAAGCAAAGTTAGATTCCTAACTCAATTACCATTTATACATTTCACTTCCAAATTATGCACGTACCAAAAACATTACCGATATACTTTTGAAGAGCATGAATTACAAATAGACACCTCCATCATAATTTCTTATTATTACGTGAATATAATCAAATAATTTTTATTTGTCGTAATACATTTGTCGAATTGCAAAAAGTAAACAAACTTGTTATGTCAGCACCATAACCCCCTATTAAATCAAGTGCTCTATTTTCATGACATATTAATTGGATTTCTATTGCAAAATGTAATTATAACGTAAACATATACATGTTTATATCCATCCGTTAGTTCTATTAACATGTAAAAAAAAAATTAATTGGCTGAACCTTTTATAACATTTTTTTGACTCTGGTGTTACTATACACTGCCGCAAGAAAGAGTAGACACCTTTTTTTATAACAATATACGAGGTGTGGTAATTAAATAACGAGAATTACTGCAAGAGCTTTCGAAAGACTATGATAATTATTGCGGCATGTCGTGGCTGTTATGAAGTGAAAGAAGGGCTCTTTGATTATGTCATTTAACGTTTCGTTTTTGTTGTTTGTTCATAAATTACGTCGTCTTTTTTTTTTGTTTATTAGTGGTGCAAACATACATCTAGGAAACCGTCCATTTTCGAACTCATGTTCATTAGAGATTTTCTGCATGTTTTAAGCCATACTATCCTCTTCAAAGTTTGTGATACTTTTTTCTAACACCTTCTATAAAATGCCCCAGCGATGTGTTACATTTCTAACAGTGTTGTATGTATAAATAGTTAGTTATTTATACACATCACAGAATACTGTTAAAATAAACTGACTATAAGAAAATGGAAAGAAATAGGTATGCTGTGTATAAAAATACAGAAAAGAATATAATACTTAAAAGGATAATTTAAAAATAACAAACTAATATAATAATGCATTTTTCGGACAGGTCATGCACATTGCTTTACGTTGATCAAAGTCAAAACAAGAATCTATTTCTGGACAGTCAAAAGTAATTTTAGTTGTGATTTTAAAAATGAATGAAACATAATGTACCATCTATTAAAGACAATTTATGTGGAGACTGTGTTAAAAAAATATGTTAAAGAAATCAGCCTTTAAATTTTCTTAATTTTCAAACGTTTTGCAATTATATCGTTATGATAAAAGAAGAATCTACTGAAATATCTTTCATAAATCAAGTCTATTTATGTTTTTCTTTAACACTTGATATAGTTCCAAAATTACAAACTTAATTTATAAGGAAATTCAAAAACTAATATTTGAATCAGTACCATAAAACATGTGGTAACATTTCTGACATGCCAAAATAAAATAGCAAATTTCGGACAAATTCTTTGGGATTTACGCATTACAAGTGATTCAAATAGCATTCAAAATAGATTTTATTTTCACGGTGTAGTTCAAAATACAAAAGACCTAACGCAATATCACAACACAATGACGTGTGCTTTATATGAATATTTATGTCTAAAATCTAAATTTCAAATCAACATACGCAAATTATGGAAATATTCCTTGTTTGTGGAATGTTCAATTTGAGTACGTTTATGTACAGTTTTAGTGATTATTGATGACGAAGAATTTATAATACGAAAAAAATTACTATAGCAGAAAAAGATCTTCATCTTTATCTCATTCCCACAGCACAACTTGAAATCACTCATGAAAATAAATTCGTATACTAAGTCTTGATCACAAAGTACCTATCTGATCAACAGTAATTTTATAAATAATAACCTAAAAGTTGGCAGGAATTTGGAATAAATTATGTAGTGTTAACTTAAAAAACTGATTTTAATAAAAGTAAATAATAGTAACTAATACATCCAAAATAATGTTTGTCTGACAAGGTAGTAAAGTAAATTTTTTCTTTGCGAATGTAGATATTAGAAAATAAGCATTATGAGTGATGACAAATAATTTCGCAAGTAAACCTGTGGCACAGACTGGCACAGTTAGAGACTAGATGTTGACTGTCGACTGCTATTTTTTTATTTGGGGAAGTCAGTTTTTTTTCGGGGAAGTCCCTCATTTTACCACTAAATGTTTGAATTATTCATAAAAAGCGTGGTTCGTTTTATCCGAAAGGTTGTTTTAAACAGTATAATATTTTTGGGTAAAAATTAACACTGCTTTCATGGAATTTTGGTCCGTACCTTGCAAGTGGTTCGTTATAACCGCGAGTTCGATTTAACCAGGTTCGTTATAAGTGGACATTACTGTATACAAGCTGTTTGATAATAAAAACGCCCCATCCTGTAACTTCTTTACTTATTATCCGTTTCAATACATAAAAAAAGTACAAAAATGGTTTGACAAACTCTATAAACTGCCCAAATTCCAATTTTTTCAACGATGTCTTGAATACATAACGATAGTCAACTTTTTACTTTCTTATACGTTATAAGAAAGTATTGTGATGATGAAAATTTTCCACCTCGAGATTTTTGCAGATGTCCACGTTTTGAAGTCCCCTGATCCCGAAAAACTGGTTTTTAAAAAATGTCTGTCTGTCTGTCTCTCTGTGTGTGTGTGTGTGTGACCACGATAGCGGCCAAACCGCTATAGGTATCAATTCCAAATTTTATATTTACGAATATAATCTCCCTCTTGAGACCTGATTAGATTTTCAATAAAATCGGCAGACCGGAAGTAGTAGTTTACTTCAGTGAAAAAATCGAATCTTGCCAATTACTCGTCAAGTTTAAACAAATTTGTAAAGAATTCATATACATATACTCAAAATTAAATTTGAGAAGAATTTTATTAAAAAGGTTTTTCGAAATTCCTACGGAAAATAGGTATTTTACTCTTATCGAAAATCAGTTTTTTGCGAATATTTCGCAAGTCATGCTTTTTAGACAGGTACGTTACGACTATAAAAGTATTTAGAATTTAATTTTCAATACTTTTTGTATAAAAAAAATTTCAAAATTCGGACCGAAAGTAACACTTTTACTCTTATCGAATAGCGATTTTTGCAAATTATGCATTCTATATATACAGGGTGTTTAAAAAAGATGCGGCAATATTAAAGGGGTTGATTGTCCAGGTCATTTTATACAAAAAGTTAATAATAAACAAGGTCCGCAAACGCTTCGTTACCGATCTACAGCGTGTTGAAGTTTAATTAAAAGAAACAGTAAAAATCAGATTTCTCCAAGACGGCATTAAAGCATGTAAGCATGATAAATGTACATGCACTAAAATGTGTTTTTTTTTAACTAAAAAACGTTACGTCGTACGATAAAAAGTTAAGAGAGCTTTTTTCTTCACAATTGAACAAAGAATAGAAACATATTTTTATTTTTAGAGAAATCAGCGGCGTCCTATTTTTTTCTTGAAAAATAACACGCCTAAAATTTCATTACGATCTTTAATGCCGTCTTGGAAAAATCTAATTTTTACTGTTTCTTTTAATTAAACTTCAACACGCTGTAGATCGGTAACGAAGCGTTTGCGGACCTTGTTTATTATAAACTTTTTTGTATAAAATGACCTGGACAATCAACCCCTTTAATATTGCCGCATCTTTTTTAAACACCCTGTATTTGTCAAGAGTACAAAAGCATTTAGAGTTGGATTTGAAATATTTTTTGTATAAATGAAATTTCAAAATTCGGACCGGAAGTAACACTTTTACTCTTATCGAATAGCGATTTTTGCAGATATTTCGTAAATTATGCATTCAATATATATTTGTCAAGAGTATAAAAGAATTTAGAGTTGGATTTGGAATATTTTTTGTATAAATGAAAATTCAAAATTCGGACCG
Organism: Amphimallon solstitiale; assembly: GCA_963170755.1. Classification (NCBI taxonomy): domain Eukaryota; kingdom Metazoa; phylum Arthropoda; class Insecta; order Coleoptera; family Scarabaeidae; genus Amphimallon; species Amphimallon solstitiale. Next base: position 14,469,663 of record OY720683.1, on the reverse strand, counting down.
GAAGTAATACTTTTACTCTGAGCGAGTAGCATTTTTTTGCAAATATCTCATAAAGTATGTATCCTGTAGAGATTTATTAAGAGACTGGAAGTACTTAGAATAGGATTTTGAATAATTTTTGTATAAAATAATTTTTAAAATTGTATGATTTGAAACGCTCATACGTATAAGAAAGTCGTGTGGTGGCCACACCTCATTTTTTTTTAAATGGATGAATGAATTATGAATAATAAATGACTACTGTGGAAGTGTTGTGTAACAAATAAAAAAATTTAAATAAATGATGCAGACTTCCCAGCTAATTTTCGAATGACAGACGTTTAAATGACATATTTGTCACATTTGTGTTTCGATTTTTTTCACGGCACACTTGAAAATTTCATAGTAAGTGAATAAACGTTGCAGAATATTCAATTTTTTTTTTTTTATTAAATATCAACCAAATCATAACTAAATGAACATTACTAGATTCAGAAAAAATATATCTCTACCAGACTAAACGAAGAAAACTACAGGTGTCCATTTAAAAAAAAAAGTTGATGACTAACTTTACGTATTCAAGACAGCGTTGAAAAAATTGGGAGTATGGGCAGTTTATAGAGTTTGTCAAAACATTTTTTTGCTTTTTTTTATTTTTGGAAATCTGATAATAAATAAAGAAGTTACGGGATGGGGCGTTTTTTTATCAAACAGCTACTACTACTACTATGTATACTCGTACTATAAAAATGTTCTCGTCGATCCGACGACTGTGGAAACAAATCAAAAAAAAATACAAGATGGCGGCCAAATGACATTACAAAACCCGGAAGCTGAGTTTTACGCTTACATAAAATCTCTTAAAGAGAAAATCGCTGCCTACCCAAAATGCAGGGTCATATCACGGATTAACACGACTACATATTTATGTTCTCACCTATTTCATATTAGGTATTCATATCAGTTATTTTTTATTTTATTCCTGTTTCCTGATAACCTTTTACTATTTTGAATTCATGAACAAGAGCGACTACAACCCAGCCGACTTATTAAAATATGTATAATATGACATTAGAATATGTCACCGCTACAAAGTAACTCAAGCTGAACTGTTTCTAACTATACGAGCATGAAGGTAATCCAATAGAAAACAATAATGTTAGTTCTACCATTTAGAAACCTGATTTTTAAATAAATAATATAACGAATTCAAGGCGAAACGAAGCAAATAGTTATTTTGTAATTACAATTTATAATGCACTCTCAACGACTCCCTTATTTTAATATTAATTTGTATCTACTGTAAACGTAAAGCGCTTAACAAAGACACAAAGAGAACTCGTTCTTTGACGAGAAAATTAATAAATATTAATCACGCCATTTTATATGAATCAATTTGTTTAAACATTTTGTATAATGAAAAAACCATATTCAAACTGACTACTTTGATCGAATAATAATAATATACATTTTATTGTCCAACAAATTACTGTCCACACAGCAAATATAAGCACATGAAAGTGTAACAAAAGTAAGGGTTGTAATAGATACCATAAAATCGTTTCAAACAGGCAGAAGCGTAGCCACACCATCAACATTTCACCCAGAGAGGTGAACTTAATGTCACTTAATCTTGCATATGGCGTATCTGCTAAAGTTAAAGGAAATGGGCTCTATCTTTCTGGTGAATCTTATGATGCAACACTGTCACACACCTCGCAATTTATCATGTTGGTCTTGTAAATGTTGCTAAATCGGCAACTGACGAGTTTTAAATCATCGGCAAAGATAGACTTGTCACAATAAATCCCCGTAAAGAGATCGTTAATGAATATTAGAAACAGTAACGGACCCAATTTGACCCTTGCGGAACTCCAGATGTTGCACTGAATAAATATGATTTGTATCCAGTGAAGGTAATACACTTCAATATGAATATGTTGTGTAGATATGAGAAAAAATGTTGACTGAAACCGAAAAGGGCAAAACCGACACATATCTGAATAATTATAATTAATGGACCCCATATTAATGAGCTCAATAAACTGAATGGTAGGTCATGGAACTATGTCCGCCGGCATACAGATCAGATATAACATTTTGCAAATGTCTTTCTCCTAAAAATCCTAAAATAAGAACACCTTTAGAACTAATTTCTTCTTTTGTATAGTAAAGTGAAAAGGCAACGATATACGAGTATTTTGAAAATCTGCCAAATTATTTCTTATTCTGAGAAAATGCAACGGCCAAAAATTAATGCTGTATTAATATTACATATTTATAAAACAGGCAGACAGTTATTCCGTAAATTTATAAAAATTGTGAATAGATAAATAATTTTTTTCATTTAAATAGTTTCATTTTAACACGGAAATATATCTAGCCATACCTTAATCATTTGTTTGAAAACATTGTAAAATAACATCCCAAAAACCGGATATATCAATTATCAAGCTACTAAAAAAGCAAAAACACTAAAGTATAAACTAAAGCAAGCAATATATTATGTATCTTAATTATATAAGTATAATTTATAATGCCCATTATGTATTTGCAGTAATTATAAATATTAAATAAATTAATATAAATATTTCATTATAATGTATTATCAGCCAGTACTTATTAGCTGTTTAAATATAAAAATCCGGTCCTACTATGACCTAGTATTACTACCAGCATGCGAGACAAAACCAGAAACACACCCACCAAAAAGGCTAGTAGTCAACAAACGCAATCAGCTGTTGACTATCCATAACAAAAACATACGTTGATATAATTACGACAAGGCTTGTAAAAAGTGCCTATGTGTTAATATTATAACCAAAACTACATAATAATTCAAAAATAGAAACTTACCTTTATTATTATTGCTGTCTTCTTTTTCTATGTTGTACAAAGTAACACCCGTACCGTTGTTGTTATTCATGGTTTATGCAAAATGGCTAATTGTATAGTTGTAACAAGAGAATTCGAAATTCAGGGTCGACTAGATCCTTTTTTATTATTACTAATCTGGTATATTATCGCTACCGAATCTCTGTATACCGTAGAAATACGATTTAAATATTAAAATAAAAAAGACGAAAATTACAAAATAAAAACGCCACAATTATAAAACAGTTCGTTTTGGTATTTTATTCTGGAAGTAAAACTGGAATACTTTTTTTTACAATCGGAGTGATTGGTGTCTTTTTATTAAAGACTAAATATTGTGTTTTTCTTCTGAAAAATGGTCTGATGACGTGTGTATTATGAACTTTTTCAGGATATGTCGCATACCAAGCCTGTATCTTATTTCAGTCGCCAGCTTATTTCTTAATTTGCACAGGGAGTTAAAAATTTGGATACAAATAAAATTCACTGATGAGATTTCTTGTAGGCGTTCTTAACTGATTTTCACTTTTACTCTTGGTTTAAAAAATAACACTTACGATTCTAACTAACATTAAATCATAATAATTAGGGCATAAACGGTAGCGTTAATTTGAAGCGAGTTGTTATTAATTCAGTTAACGAATATATCTTCAGCAGAATTGTGTATAAAGTAAACACAACTCCGACGGGATACGCACTACGCACCTCTCAACAGAGAATCGAGAACTGTTCCATGTTGAACAGGACGCTTGACTTTTGTTAGTTGGGGAATCGATAACGACCACGTCAATATGTTTGTTCAAGAGGTGGTATCATTAAAGAGGTTCTTCACTTTCCCGCTACTATTTATACATTTTAAATTCTATTTAAACAATGAGATAAATGAACATATTTATTAATTGAATAGATAGGTACATATTTATCTTTTATAAATATTTTAAGAGAAAATCTGTAATTCTCTGAGTTTAAGGAGACTGAAAATAAAAAAAACAATGGGAAACATCGTAGTAACTTACCAAATTGAGAGCTATAATAGCTGTATTTAATTGATTTATCAATCGTACATAATATTAGCAAATTTTATTTTTAATAATTCCTCCCTTGAATTCAACATAATTGTCAAATTTGACATTATAATCCCATTAATCTCATCGCATGGTCTTAAAAGTTATCAACATAAACTAGTCAACTTCAATAACATATGATTCATTTAAAATTAAATATTATTAATTTTATTTTATCGTATTGGCAGGACAAATGGACGAAAGACACCTCAAAGTAGCCAATTTCTAACTCGCAATCCGTAAATCAATTAAATACACTCATTACTCGGGTAGTGCACAAAGAATTATTTAACAGCTGTCAAACATGTCATTTTGTATGCAATTCGAAATATTCACACATTTCTACATAGCGTTGATTAGAGTTACACAATGGGCTACTTTGAAATCAAAAGGACATTTCATTATACTACATGAGCATTTTAAACTGTCCTGGGTTGGCAACAAGAAAGTCCCAGTATTATCAAAAACTAGGAAATATTTACTTCCGTGAATTGTCCATACTAAATTTATATGTCAAATGTCAAAATCAAAATGTAAAAATTAAAGTGCAATTACTATATTTCTAAAAAATTCTTTCATATAATTCAACTCAAAACTAAACCTATTTCATTGACATTTATCACACGAAAATTTTAAATAGTAAACCTAATCAGAAAAATAAATAAGAAAGGCTTGCCAATTACACTGTGTTCCTATATTAAAATCAGTATGGCCAACTCGGGATAGTTCAAAATGCTCACGTTGTATTTCATTACTATACGTCAAAACTTATTTTGCATGAATACCTCAGAATTGATAAATTTTCGTTGTCAAGTTTAAATTGACAATATACGTTATATCACAAATAACCAAATACGCAGCTGTATATCTAGTTGATTAGAAAGCGTAGAGAACATAAAGACATACGATGCATTTTGATTGCTTGAATAGTTTGGCGCCAAAATTCGTCAATTTAAATATTAAAATTTGCAAGTTATATATAGGTATATTAAAATAAGCTATACCTTATTCCAAAAATAGAGAGACGAAATTCTGAACTGACCCAAGTAAGAGCTATATCTTATTGGTCGACAACAAGGCGAAATAACACCATGCAACTTTCGCTTTTTGCTATCAATTGTCAAATATTTTGACATCTTTGACGTTTTTGTTTTCTAAATCTTGTTTTCAAATTGGTTTACATGATTTCAACTTAAATAATGGAGAAATCAGAGTGAGCTTTGCAGTGTCGAAAATTATCTCCCTCTTGAGATTTGATTAGTTTTTCAGTAAAAGCGGTAAGCCGGAAGTAGAAGTTTACTTCGGTGAAAAAATTGAATTTTGCCAATATTTCGTTAACTACTAAGTTTAAAGACATTTATAAAGAATTTATATGTACTCAAAATTAAATTTGAGATGAATTTTATTAAAGAAGTTTTTCGAAATTCCTACCGGAAGTAGGTCTTTTACTCTTATCGAAATTCAGTTTTTGCGAATATTTCGCAAGCCATGCCTTTTAGACAGATACGTTACGAGTATAAAAGTATTTAAAACATAATTTTAAATACCTTTTGTATAAAAAAAATTCAAAATCCGGACCGGAAGTAACACTTTTACTTTTATCGAATTGCGATTTCTTACAAACATGTCGTAAATTACGGATTCTATATATATTTATCAAGAGTACAAAAGCATTTAGAGCTGGATTTGCAGTGTTTTTTGTATACGTGAAATTTCAAAATTTAGACCGGAAGTAACACTTTTACTCTTAGCGAGTAGCACTTTTTTTCGTATATCTTGCAAAGTATGCATTCTATAGAGATTTACTAAGAGAATAGAAGTACTTAGAATAGGATTTTGAATAATTTTTGTATAAAACAATTCATAAAATTTTATAATTTGAAACGCACGTACGTATAAGAAAGTCGTGTGGTGGCCTAACCTCACCCCGGTGATGCTGTACAAATTTCCTGAGAATCTGATCATGAACTCCGAAATTAAGACTGTTACTTATTTAACCGTTAATTTATATATATTGTTGTAAAATATATGTTTGCCGTTAGTTTTTAAAAAATATCCATATACCTAGTAACTGTGTGCAAAATTTAAAATTTGCTTGAGGTACATACATAATGCAAATTTTAGAGTTTTAATTTTGTTTGTTAAATAGACTGGATAACAACATAAATGATCCTTTCACTTTAAATACTAAATTTACGCATTTCTCTATTTTCTATGTTGACGTCAATATTTTGAAATAGAATTTTTGGAAACTGTCCAAACATCCTATGGACTTCTGATTCAGGGTAAACACTAAGATTACCAGACGTGAGAAGCACTATACTATCATTACTAGAAATTTCACCTATTAAGCATACAATTTTAATGGGAAATAGTTCATTTGCCAGTATATTTCTTTATTTATTTAAAGTCTTACCGATATATTAAAAAAATGGTTGGATATAGAATATTTGATCAGATAATAATTACATACTTGAAGAAAGAAAATAAATACCACAAGAAAGGATATAATATAAACAAATAGAAATTAATGCCTAAAATAAAGTCGTTAAAAGCAAATTGTTATTGCGATATTCAGTAATTACATTCTTAAATACTTTTTATTTGACAATGGGATCAGTATATTATACTAAAAGACGTTCCCAAGAACGAATAACATAATTGATTTTTTATTACTCTTTATCTTTTAAACTTAGTATTATATTACTTTAAAACTCCATTTACATCTACACCATCTCTCAAAAAAATTGGGACATATTGAAAATGCCGTCCATTTCGAACTTAATTCATTTCATTTTTAAGTTTGAACGTTTTTAGCGATAATCTCTACTCAGTACGACTGTTTGACCACAGACTATTTTGTGTTTGACATTCAGTATGAACGTTAACAATGAATGTTTTATTTTATTTAATTTAATGTATTTGTAACCATATTATACATACATTTTATCATTCTGCATTCCATCTCCATATGAACTTTAACTATGGCAAATCTCATACTCCTCCGTGGGAGCAATTTGCTTAAAAGGGGTACAAAGTTTTTTATTCACATATTAATATATAGATATATATAGCCCGACAGGCGCTGTTCTATCACTTCCGGTAGGTGACGAGATTAGTATTCTACCAAAAAAAAATAGAGGCATCTATCGGGCGGCAGCATATACCAAAATGATTTTGTTGACCACGCGAACATTGTGTAAATATAAATCATGTCGGATTATAAATATAAAATTTATTGATAACTTAACCACAGCACCACCTCTCAGGTCCAGATTTTGCGATTTTATTTTTTTGCACTAAACCAATATTGTTATACCTTTTTTTTGAATCCTATACCTTATATTAGACTTTATAATTTTGGTACATTTCCGGCGAGTGTCGCTGTATATTTGTCTTGAACTCTTCCGTGCGTATTAGGTCACGCCTAGAATTAATCTTTTGTTTTACTGTTGGAATTACGTATAAATATTTTCTGTGGAATGTAGAATTTTCTTTTAATGTTCGAATGAGTTGTACATTTCCTTTCGAATTATTTTTAATTGTTATTGGGAATAATTAGATTGTTTTCTTATGTTAATTACCTCAAGTTCACCTTTTTTTTTAATTTGAAGGTCTAGTTAGTCATGCTGGCGCCATCTCGTGTGTGTGCGACTGATTATGCTATAGGTAGCATTTAGAATGTCCTTCTGTTTAATGTTGTTATATTCCTTACGTCGCTGCATAATTATCTGCGATTATTTCTATTTAATTATTTCTTTGTTTGGTTCTTATTAATCTGTCCGTTATCCTTTAAATATTTGATGTAACAATTCACTTTCAACTTGCTAGATGTCGCCTTGACACCTCGTATCCCGGCCTCGTGTTCTTGGAATTCATTCTTCCAATATCGATCGAACCGTTTAGTTGATTGAAAAAAAGCGATCCATTTACTTCAAACAGTGTTCACTGTAATTAATGGACTGTTTGTCTATTTACCGTACAATTCACACGATAAATCGTGGATGATTAAACAGTGATAAATATAAAAATTTTCGTAGTTAAATAATTTTCTGCTGCAATGGTGCAGGATTTTCTTGTTTGAAGTAAATCACTGGATCGGCAAGCTTAATAAGTTTCTTAATTTCTCTTCCTCCTGCTTAATGCCTTGTTTCGTATATTTTCCCTTTTAGCTTTTTATTTTATACCGTACTGTCGATTGCATGTATGTGCGAACACGTGTTGAAATTCCGGAAGTAACGCCGCCATCACGCTAGCCTATCTTCCACTAAACACGTGGCGTTTAACTATATCTTGGAATTTTTGAACCATCCGCTGCCTTTGTGGGCAAATCTACATCATTTTGGACCCGGAATTAATATATTTCCATTGCGGATGCCTTATTGAAAACCGATGCCCCGTGTGAATCTAATGCACTGTCAAGTTATGTATATATAATTATTCTTATTTGGAAATTTATTTATCTGTTTTGCTTGCGTTTTGCCTGTAAATTCATTTTCATTAACGTTTTGAGTCCATCCAATTTAATTGCTAGTTAATTTCTGTCAGGACAGAAGCTTATTTTGCAGTTTTTAATTAATTTTTGTACTCAGAAGTGTTCTAGCTAATTAATTATTTGTTTTTTTAATACACATCTACAGCATGTAATGACTGTAGGGGATTAAATGTAAAGCAAGATCTCATTTTGCCTTAATTTCTTTTGTAAGTTAATTAATTAATATTTAATCAACATAATTTCCTAGCTTATTTAAATTTTAGACAGTTTATTTTCAAATTTAATTTAATTTTCAACTTTTAAGCGCATTTATGCTCTTTTGGCGTTTTATAGCTTATTTAAATTTTAGACAGTTGATTATTTACAAATTTAATTTAGTTTAATTTTTAAGTGCATTTATGCTCTTTTGGCGTGGTATAGATGCTTTAAATTTAGATTGTTGTTTATTTTTAAAATTTAATTTGTATTATATACCGGTAAGTTTTCGGGTGAAGCAACGACAGAGGAGTGTCCAAGTCCCCACTATCACTCGCTACAGTTATCGTATTCCCCGACGCGAACGGCTGTTACCCAAGCGTCTCACTGTATTGAAATGAAATGAGTCGATACGCTTCGAGGGGAGTACATATACGTAGTCGTTCAGTTGTGGGGACTGATACATGCGCTATACAATCGTTGCGTTACCAGAAAACCTACCGGTATAGGGTAATCGGTAATCCACCCATTTGTGGAATTATTATAATTTTCTTGGTGCATCTTGGCATTCTATAATTCCAATCTTACTTAATAAACTTGTTATTGTTGTTTATATCGTGTATGAATGTCTCACTATACCTAGTGTACCTGAGTTATTTTCGCTGTCGGAAGAAGTAACTTATTGGAGTGGGCCTGAAATAGAATGACAGCTGGCGCCTAAGAGTCATCCACCTTCGGTAATCTGAGTGACCCATCCCCTTAAACCGAGAGTTAGAGGCACAAGCTCCACCATCTTTTCCAATGCACACTAGGGAGTAGGGGGGTAAGGCAGGTTGAAGGTGACACAATAAATTTCCGAAACTTTCATAAATTTAATTGGACGAAGCTACAGGTGTGAAACTCCGACAAACGAGCACATCTCTAATTTTCGACCGGATGAAATTATTCTAGTTACCGTTAGAGCCATATGTACCTCCCTTTCTGCCAGGACAATCCTAAGGCGAAGCGAGCGTAACAATATACAGGGCAATCCAAATTAAGTGTTCACCATTGGTAACTTTGTTATTATTAAAGATACAAGATTGTTTAAATTAGCAAACTTGTAGTACTTTTAACGCTCTTTAAGATGGAAGAATAAAAAAAACAAATGAGCAACGCGTTTTCGAGTTTTGCCGAAAAATATTTTTTTTTCAAATGGAAACCCCTGTATATTATATCATTTTCTGCTAGAACTTTAATTTTTAAACAAAAAATCTTATAAGAAATTTTTTACTAGGATTAAAAATACTTGAGTTATAATAAATACACAAAAACAGCTAAGTCAAGTGCGTTTCTAGGTATCTATGAAAACGACGATAAGTCTTTCTACCAAACGTCAAATATTAGTACAGTTTTATTAGTTTTTCACTCATAAGTTTCATTGTGCTAGTTATTAATTTGACAAAAAAATGATTTTTACCCATTCAGAAAAGTGTGATATGTTAGAATCTTATTTAGTGTGCAGAAAATCCTCTAGGAGAGCAAAAGAACACTACGCTGAATTATATCCACTCCGAACACAACCACATGAGCAATATTTTCTGAGACTCTACCGAAAATTTAGAGGCAATGAGAGTGTTTTTGCCAAAACAAGGACAAAAAGGACTTTTATAAAAAGCGAGGCCACGGAAATTGCAGTTATCGCATATTTTGAGGCCAACCGTGAGAATTCCATACTAGATATTGTCAATGAATCTGATTTGAGTCACGATACTGTTCATAGGATTCTGAAGAAACACAAATTCATTCCTTATAAGTACAAACCAGTTCAGGTTTTTTTGCCAGGGGATCCAGAGAGAAGAATGTTTTTTTGCCACTGGTATCTTAACTTTTGTCGCCAAAATGTAAACAATTTTCGTTATATTTTATGGACCGATGAATCGAATTTCTCAAATTCTGGAATGTACAATAAAAAAAATCATCATTACTGGTCAAAGGAAAATCTTCTTTTAGTAAATCCAAGACGTCCACAAGTCCGTTTCAGTTTTAATGTTTGGTGCGGTTTAATCGGTTCATGGATTGTTGGTCCTTTCTTTTATGAGGGCACTCTAACTGGTGAAAGGTACACAGAATTTTTGACAGAAATTTTGAATAATTTCTTAGACGATCTGGATCTCATAAGTAGACAGAATCTGCATTTTCAGCAGGATGGCGCACCTGCGCACAACTACAGAGGTACTCATCAACTTCTAAATACTATTTTTAACACTTCATGGATAGGAACAAATGGTCCTATTCAGTGGCCTCCCCGATCGCCAGATTTAAGCCGCTTGATTTTTTTTATGGGGTTATTTAAAGAACGAGATTTATAAGCAAAGGTACGAAAACGTAAACGCCCTAAAGATTGCAGTTGGTGAAAAGATAAACCAAATAGATGGTAGGACCATACTGAAGGCAGTTCGAGAAGTTCGGAAGCGTGTACAAAAATGTATTGAACTACAAGGTGGTATTTTTGAACATCTTCTATGAATCAGTGATTTTTATTTTCTTTTAATGATAAGTTTATGTATAAAATAAAGTTTATAAAACTAATTTAGCTGTTTTCGTTTATTCATTATAACTCAAGTATTTTTAATCCCAGTAAAAAATTGCTTATAAGATTTTTTGTTTAAAAATTAAAGTTCTAGCAGAAAATGATATAATATACAGGGGTTTCCATTTGAAAAAAAAATATTTTTCGGCAAAACTCGAAAACGCGTTGCTCATTTGTTTTTTTTATTCTTCCATCTTAAAGAGCGTTAAAAGTACTACAAGTTTGCTAATTTAAACAATCTTGTATCTTTAATAATAACAAAGTTACCAATGGTGAACACTTAATTTGGATTGCCCTGTATAGTATGAATATGAGTTATTTTGGTCCATAAATATAGAATTTGTTAATAACCAGATATATAGAGAGTACTGCATATAGAAAATTTACAAAAAAATATTACAAAATTGTCTATCAAATTTAGAAAATACATGATAAATTTTATGCGTAATTTAGGTGCTACATTATTTAGATTCTGTTATAATTTAAGTGATAAAAAAATTGCAAGTGCAGTATAACCTCAAATTAAGTCAACCTATATAGTTTTGATGTTATTGAAAATTGAAAAAATCTTTGTTTCGTAAATAGATGATTATTCCAAATATGATACCTTTCACATTGAGAAATAGCTTCAATTTCAAAAATATGCACTATTACACCATAGTACGACAGGATGTTATGGTACTAGCTTATACTGTAGGTATTTATTTTTGAGAAGTTTATTACTAACTTTTTCTTTTAATTCTAATTAGTAGAATTATATAATTTTGTCAAATTTTCCAAAAATGTGTGTATTTGATTTGTTATTATAAAACTTTGTGTTATCTCTGCTATTGCCAAATGTCTGTACAAAGTGATATTGAATATCCCACATGATTAGTAATGTTATCGCAAGTGTCAAGTCATGAATGACTTTCATCACCCAATTAGCAAGCCTCCTTACATATACCAACCACATCATTATAATTAATATCCACATTAAAAGATTTTATTATTAATACTATAAATTTTTCATTAATTTTGTTGTAATACATGACGAGAGAAACCAAGATGAAATCCCTAAAGCAGAACGCGAAGACAGTTAAAAAATGTCAACAGACACTTGTATTTCAAAAAATTGTATTTTAATAACAAACATTGTCGGACAATTGTTTCGAACTTCTCAGTTGATTATCAACCAGTGGCGGCTGCTGCAGGGAGGGCAATGGGGCACTGCCCCCCCCCCTCCCCCTCCGTGATAAATTTCTTTTAACAGATAAATTAATTATAAATACCTAATTTGTATGTAATTTTTCTGATTTGTTTGAAAATAAATAATATCCCTAGGAGCAACACCACTATATGCACACTTGTCCTACATTAGCAAATATATATTTTTGTCCTTCTTTAAAATTGTGATTTTGCTGCTTATGGATTTTTTCGGAAGTAACAGTCCGTCTCTTCAGCGCGTTTAAAAATCACAGTCTGACGTAGGCTCCGGGGCATCTCGCGCGACAGCACCGTTTGTATTAGAAATCGAGTGGATAAAAAGTGGCGCGGGGCGAGAGCAGTGTATGTCAGCGAGCGGGCACTACTCTCTAATGCCGGATGACATCCAGTGTGTACTATCACAGAATAACAGAAGTGACAAAAGCCTCACTTGCATAATTCCGATATTTATGCGCAAAATCAAACAAAATGGAGTGTTTTATTTTTGTTGTGTACTTGTATAATAATATAACCTGTCTTAATTTTATAATTTATAATTTACGAAAAAATAATAAGTAAAGGTGCCAGTTAAGTTGTTGTTGATATAAATAATGGAAACTGTACGAAAGAAGATATCTGGCGTACGTAGATGTTGTATTTTTCTTGTAAAAATGTTCAGCAACAAAATATATTCTACAGTTTCTTAAAGATCAAAATCGGTAAGTTATAGCTATTGAGTAACAGTTAATTTGTAATAATTCATCTTGTTTGTAGTGTCTTACACTGGATCACCAGCTGTAACCGGAATGACCTTCTAAGTAAAGATTTGTCAAAATTATGACAAACAACATTTGTGTGTGCCTGTGGTAAACACTTTGAATCACACATGTGTTTAAACGATTTAAGGAATCAAATGCAATTTCCGCATTATTTCTCTCACTCTGCAAGGAAACACCAGAAACAACAGCTTTTGATGCAAAATTTCACACGGGTAGGTTATTTTTCATAAAAGTGTTTTTAATATAAACAACCATAAAATTAAAATATTTCCAAAATTATTTGTTACCATTTATCTTTTTATATATTCAACAATTTTGTCTATATTAAGTTGCAATACCGTTGCATTGTAATTTTAAAATATGTAACTTCGTACATCATCATTGGAGTAGAATAAATATATTAACATGACTTTATAATTTGAAATATTCCAAAAAATCTGTACATGATGATAACAATGTTTTACTTTAATTTCTCTAATAAGATATTTCGTAATTTAAATTTGTAAACTTATTTACTATCTACAAAAAATATATGATCTTATTTATCATTGTTAAATATATGTTGAAAAGGTTTGCACTTATAATTAAAGTTTTTATTAAAGATGAAGCATGAAAATAAATACTTCTAATATGGTTTTTGTCTTTTTATATTAGTGAAGGAACCTTCTTCGAAAATAAGAATTTTAGAGAACATTGTTATCTCTCACAGCCATGACCAAATTGAAAAGAAATCAACTTAAACCTCACCAGAACTATCTACAGGTAAATGTTTATTATAAAATATTATATTATAAGAAGTATTATTTGAAATTTTAAAAGCATACTAATTTCAAAATGTATTTTGGAAACTATGAATGTTCCTAGCACAAGTGATATTGGATCCCAAAATTTAGCAGAAAGTGAACCACCTATAGGTATGACAATTAATATTTACAATACAAAATTATATTATGAGCAAAACATAAAATACGTTTAGTTATTTAACTAAAGAATTCGAAGTCATTTTTGAACAAAAATTCAACACGTATGTATTTAACCTAGTATAAAATAGAATAATTTTGAACTTTTCAGTTACACACATACAATTTATTTGTATTTAATGAAATGTATAATTGTAATTGTAATTCCGTCTTTTTACTTTCTTATACGTAGTATAAGGAAGTATTGTGATGATGAAAATTTTCGACCTCGAGATTTTTACAGATGTCCACGTTTTGAAGTCTTCTGATACCGAAAAAGTGGTTTTTAAAAAATGTCTCTCTCTCTCTCTCTCTCTCCCCCCCTCTCTCCCTCTCTCCCTCTCTCTCTCTCTCTCCCTCTCTCTCTCTCTCTCTCCTCTCTCTCTCTCTCTCTCTCCCTCTCTCTCTCTCTCTCCCCCTCTCTTTCTCTCTCTCTCTGTCTGTCTGTGTGTGTGTGGCCACGATAGCGGTCAAACCGCTGTAGATATCAATTCCAAATTTTGTATTTACGTGTATAAATACCCTCTTGAGATCTGATTAGTTTTTCAGTAAAATCGGTAGACCGGAAGTAGCAGTTTACTTCAGCAAAAAAATCGAATTTTGCCAATATTTCGTCAAATACTAAGTTTAAACAAATTTATAAAGAATTCATATATACTTAAAATTAAAATTGAGAATAATTTTATTTAAACAGTTTTTCGAAATTCCTACCGGAAGTAGGTCTTTTACTCTTATCGAAAATCAGTTTCTTGCGAATATCTCGCAAGTCATGCTTTTTAGGCAGGTACATTACGAGTATAAAAGTATTTAGAACATACTTTTCCATATCTTTTGTATAAAAAAAATTTCAAAATTCGGACCGGAAGTAACAGTTTTACTCTTACCGAATAGCGAATTTTTGCAAATATGTCGTAAATTATGCATTTTGTATATATTTATCAAGAGTACAAAAGTATTTAGAGTTAGATTTGCAATGTTTTTTGTATAAATGAAAGTTCAAAATTCGGACTGGAAGTAGCACTTTTACTCTTAGCGAGTAGCACTTTTTTTCGAATATCTTGCAAAGTATGCATTCTATAGCGATTTATTAAGAGAATGAAAGTACTTAGAATAGGATTTTGAATAAGTTTTGTATAAAAAAATTCTTAAAATTGTATAGTTTGAAACGCTCATACGTATAAGAAAGTCGTGTGGTGGCCACACCTCATTTTTTTAATTGTATTTTAGCAGTTATGGAAATACCTACTACAAGTGATGTTGAGGTTCAAACAGAAAAAAATTTCTCTGCCCATA
The DNA here is from genome assembly GCA_963170755.1 of Amphimallon solstitiale. Lineage (NCBI taxonomy): Eukaryota > Metazoa > Arthropoda > Insecta > Coleoptera > Scarabaeidae > Amphimallon > Amphimallon solstitiale. Next base: position 14,454,268 of record OY720683.1, on the reverse strand, counting down.
CACCCAGAAAGGAAAGACTGAGAAAATCTCTAAAACAGCATCGAGTTGTAGCTACTAAATCTAAAATGAAATCCTATCCTAAACAGGAGAATTTACAATATTTTCTAGGGCTTTGTGACAGATATTTATTAAAAGAACTGCCAACTCTTGTTAAATTTAATGCAGTTAATAAAAATAAGAATATTGCAATATTGTTTTTCAACTTTGAAGAGAATAAAAAGATTTTCTAGAAATACCATGCAGGGAAGCAGACTATGTGCCTCAGCAAGGTGTTCCATTGAAGAACAATTACTGACATCAACACCAGACTTCAGTGAATTAGTTATTAATCATTTTGCTAATCGTAGGGAACGGCGAATGGATTTTATTTTCAAACAAGTCAATTGAATAACATATTGAGTTGATTTTTTTGTCTGTACTTAATTTTTGATATTAAACACTCACACCACCCCGGTGCCCTCCCGTCCCAAAAAATCACGGGCCGCCACTGCGCTTTACACATCTATAACATGGACTTTGCTCAGTTGCAGTTAAACGATTAATTGGATACTGTATATTAAATTTAGGATTATTATAATTACGCTCGACTTAGATAGAAATGTTTCACTAATCTTGAAGGGAAAATAAAAGAGAACATGTTTATCAATGTCGCTTATCTTAATATAAATCAAAGTTAATGAAAACACATCTGTGCTGTATATGTAATCGCGAGTCTGGCGATTAAACAAAACCAAGACGGTCGACCACGAACAAATCAAAGTTCGCAAATAATCTGTTGTATAATAGATTCACTATTCATACAAGTGTTAAATATTGCATAGGATGGTTTGTACAATGCGCGCACGTGAAAAATGTTTTGCCCTCGAAAGGTGGGCGGGCTATGACAAATTTGTAACCCTATGTTCTGCAGTACAGTTATGGTTCCTTAATAAAAACTTTTTAACTTGCTTTTATAAACATAATGCTAAATTTTTAATGTATTTTTACATATGGCTGACAGAAGCGTAAATTGACGTCACGTACCCCTTTGGCGACATTTTAATTTGAACTATTCAATCATCCATGTTTCAGTTAATAACAGGGATAACAATTACGCATATGATATAATCACAGAAATCCACAGAAGAAGAATACAAGAATACATTAACGAAGGTAAAACAAACTATATGCCTTGGAGATTCACTCTGTATATATTTTGTATTCATTTTCTACATTTAATTTTAAGGGACAGATTTGGAACCGCTGTATATCTTATTGTCTTTTTACAATAGAGTTTATTCTTTCTGCCTTAATCTAGTTATATCATATTAGTAGTCGAGTTGTCTATATTGTTAGTTGTCACAAAAATACATTAGGGCCGGTTTTTCCAACTCCGATTAAAATGCCAATTAGTGTAATTATTGTTTAAAACACCGGTTAGTACAAAGTTGCGTTTTTCCAACACCAGTTAGCGCTAATTATAGATATAGAACGCCGTTAATCGAAAAAATTTTGACCGGTTTTCGAGTACATACCTCCTAAAATGTTAAACAGTGATTAGGATTACTTACATATGCGCATAACCTCAGTGACTTGAATTTTTATTTGTATCTACAGCGACTATGTTTTTATATAGGTACCTACATACATTTATTTCCTATATCAAAGTATTGTTTGGAATTAATTAATAATTCCTCTCATCAGTGTTGCTTTGGTAATTTAATTGCTCCTTCTATAAATGAAATGAACCGTATAGTTAAAAATAACATTACTGAATATGTGTCACTTTTAGTTTACTACATGAATATAATTAATTGATAACCACGAATATACCGGGTCGTCCAAAAGTCTGGATTCACGTGGATTTTGAGTAAACTATTCACTTTTTTGGAAAACTGAATTCTGTATCTTGAATGGGAATAAAATTGCAACTCAATAGTATTTTTTATTTCAAAAAAATTGTTTATAATTTTGAGATAAAGTTAATAACAATGTTTTTTTAAATGGAAACCTACCGTGATTTTTATTTCAGAGAGAGTACTTTCGATAAGAATTGCATTGGCATAGAAATTTTGGCTATAAACCTTACGATTATTGTTTAAATTAATATTAAATTTTCGATCCGAACACTCGTTCGCGCTTGTTCGGAAAATACACGAACGTGTCTTCTCTTACCACGTTTCCAACTGTAGGCATGGGTCCACCCCCTAATAAAGCATTCTATTGAAGGCGTTACGTTTATCTTGAATGAAAGCATTTTTTTTTTATAAAATGGAGATCTACCGCTTTTTGTCGCCGTATCCCACCATAATTAGAATTTCTATCCGTTCTCTCTCTACCAGTTCCATATTTACGCAAATTGTTCAAAATCACAGATCACAAAAATAATAGATAAAGTCAATACCAAAACAACACAATTAACAACAAACAAAACGTTCAAGAAAACAGAAAATAAAAATTCAAATTCGCTCCGTAAACGTACACTAGTAATACCAAAAACAGAATGAGATAAGATTTGGACCTTCCAAGTGTCTAAAAACGGAAAAAGACCATAAAATTATTTTTTATTAAACTACGTTGTACTTTCTCATAACGTTTAAATATCGTAATCGCGGTAGATCTCCATTTTATAAAAAAAAAATGCTTTCATTCAAGATAAACGTAACGCCTTCAATAGAATGCTTTATTAGGGGGTGGACCCATGCCTACAGTTGGAAACGTGGTAAGAGAAGACACGTTCGTGTATTTTCCGAACAAGCGCGAACGAGTGTTCGGATCGAAAATTTAATATTAATTTAAACAATAATCGTAAGGTTTATAGCCAAAATTTCTATGCCAATGCAATTCTTATCGAAAGTACTCTCTCTGAAATAAAAATCACGGTAGGTTTCCATTTAAAAAAACATTGTTATTAACTTTATCTCAAAATTATAAACAATTTTTTTGAAATAAAAAATACTATTGAGTTGCAATTTTATTCCCATTCAAGATACAGAATTCAGTTTTCCAAAAAAGTGAATAGTTTACTCAAAATCCACGTGAATCCAGACTTTTGGACGACCCGGTATATCTTTTGTGCGATTCAGTTTTGGAAGTTTTTTAGTTTTACTACAATTCAGGGACAAATGTGGAAGATCATAAATATTCTGTGGCAATATTTGCTTGCGTTTGCGCTTTTTCTCTACGTAATTTCTAGGGGGGCGGACACGAGCGGTTGATGACTCATCGCCCATGGGCGCACTATTGAAATGTTGTATTTTTAAAGAGGACTTAATTTTATTTATATAATTGGATAACAGGAGGCTGGTGATCTCATAAAATACAAAATACCTTGTTATTTCTTCATTTTCTCTTCTGTAAGACATGTTCTCTTTGAATTAAGTACATCCTTGTAGATAGAAAACGTCCTTTCTACATCGCAATTGGTTATAGGTGCGTACTGGTAATATTCTTTTATTTCAGCGTATTTAGCATACACAATTGCCGCAATGTTATTAAATCTGGATTTCTATTAAAAGCTGCGTCTAACTTTTGCCGAAGGCTACATCCGAAGTCACTTGGAATACTTTTGAAATTATTAATAGCCACATTTAATGTGATTAATCCATTTTTTAATTTGAGATTCGATTTTCAAAATATGTGATTAGTTTAGGCGAATTTCCAAAGTGTTCCTGAAGGAAGAACAACTGATTTTTTAAATTTGGGATTTGTGTTAGTTCCTTGCACTCAGAAATACTTCGAGCATCGTCATTTAAACATGTAACGAAATTTTGTTAACTATCGAAATTCTCTGCATAAAAACTATTTCTGTGTATGTTTTAGCCAAGCTAAGTGACGAACGTGCGATATTTTGGCATTCTGTAACGTTATTTAACAGACTTTGTAATAAATTTCGAAATCACTGACAATTCATTTTCATATCAGAAAAAGTAACATAAACAACATTCTAGTTCTAAATAAATGATAACTAAAAATGTACGCGTATGTTATTGAAACTAAATAACAGTAAGTATATACATATTTACATTATTTCTCTTGCGAAATATAAGGTAAAAATAATAAATTTTAAAAACCCCTCACGCTCCTATCTACGCCGATGTAGAAAGGATTTTACTCATAAATTTCTTATTTTAAGGGCATTTTTTGCTCTCATTCTCGGGCACTTTTCGGGCGTAAACAGATGTTGCAGTTCACCATATGAATTAGTGCTATTCAGTAAGTGGGTGTTGTTTATATTATTTCTTTGCTCCGTTGTAATTTCGTCGTAGTTTAAACCGGTCCTGTCCGCCCCCTAGTAATTGCATTAAACATCATCACTTTATTAAAACATCATTTCAGGCGAAATATTTTTTGCGATCACTTAAGATATGACATTAACATATTAAACTATATTGAAAAATTACAAGTAAAATTGAAAACGTGGAAGAATTTTTAGAGAAGCCGGCAAGTTCACGTTGAGAGCTTATGCAGACACTTTAAGTACTTTTGTCAAAACTGGAGTTTGGATTAATAGAGTGCATGCTTGTAAAGTTAACGTGTACTTAAATTCCACGTTAATAAAATTAGTGGTACTGCCATGCTCGCACTCTGATTCGTATATTGTAATTTTTTTATCATTTTTCGCAGTACTTTTGTATTTCTCAATAACAGTAAGTAATCAATAATTTTGGTTCAGTATCACTCAAGTTTGTTGCACTTTGCTATTTATTCCATAATAACAATTTTAAATATATACTACATAGACAGAAATTATCAGACGCACATGTACACAAAATAAATGTCTAGAGATTATTTATTAAAATGAAATTTCCTAATTATATAGAATATAATCTTTAAAAAAATAACATAAGGGCAAAAAACACAAAAAACAAAAATTCAAATGCAGAAAATGGCGCCAATATTATTAGAACAAAATACAACGCGATCATTTAAATTCTAAATTATAGCGGGCGGGATTATTTTTATTAGGTTGTCCAGAATGTCAATTATTGATTAATTAACATTTTGAAACGTCACTTTGACAATTCAAATTGTAAATTAGTACTTATATACCAACTTAATTTATATTTCACAGCCTGCTCTAATTTAGAATTTAAATGATCGCGCGGTATATAAATTTAGATCAAATGGCACTAGCAATATTGCCAACTTTGTACAATAAATTCTTAAACACTGTGTATTTCTCAGAGAAATAGAGTAGGGGAGAACGCGCTTAAAGATGCGCCAACTAAGTTAAATTGAATTCCGCCATTTTGAAGGTTCTATTACGGTAATATTTATACCTAGCTCAACAATTCGCATGTAAAGTTCATTGACTTAGAAAAATGTAAACAAACTTACGTGTGAAAAGAAATGCCTTCCTGCAAAATGGCGACCACAATAGCGTTTGCTTAAAACTGGATGCGCACTCGTCGAAGCGCGTTCTCCCCTACTCTATTTCTCTGGTATTTCTTCGCAGTGATAAACAGCGGTTAGTAATTGATAACACTGCCCAACAATGAAAATGTTTCGGACACAAAAATAGCTGAATCTTATGTATTTCTACCCGCTGAATTCAAAAATAACAATAAAAATCACCGATTAGCTCTTGTTTTGAAGGTACAGTGACATGTCATTGATCTAGGGTAAGAATTATTAGTTTGAGGAAAATTTACGTTTTGGTATTTGGCACAACTGTCAACCGACAGAACACATGCTTTTTAACTATTTGGAGGTTGTGTACACTTTTACTGGTGCTGTTAATGTGCATTTCGTATTGTTTCTGTTATAATTCATATATATTTCTCGTTTGTAAGTGCTTATGAAGTGTAAAATTGTAAAAATGCCACGAGAATGTGTAAATCAAGTGAATCAATTCTGTTACATTTGTGGAGAAATAACATTTTCGTCACAAAAACCCAATCTGACGCCTATTGTGAAGACTGCTTACCAGCATTATTTTGGTGTGAAGGTAGGAGACCAGGATAAGTCATGGGCTCCACATATGTGTTGTAACTCTTGTTCAGTCACACTGCGAGAATGGTTGAAAAATAAAAAACGATCTATGCCTTTTGCTGTGCCTATGGTTTGGCGGGAGCCTAAAAACCATATAGATGATTGTTATTTCTGCTTGACCCCACCTATAAAGGCAGGAATGTCTATGAAGAAAAGAAGAAAAGTTCAATACCCAAATCTTCAATCTGCTATTCGACCTATTCCTCATTCAAATAGCTTACCTGTTCCTAATCCACCCGAAAACTTTTCATTTGAAATAGACATTCAAGACTCTGTGGATGAAGAGGAACCCAGTAAGCCTTCCACATCCCATGACCCTGATTTTGAAATAAAAGATTACAAACCGCACAAACTGTGTCAAGCGGAACTGAGTGATCTCATTAGAGACCTCGACCTGTCAAAGGAGAAGGCAGAGCTCCTAGCTTCTAAACTACAGCAATGGAATCTTCTCCAATGTGATGTTAGGGTCTCACAGTACAGACAACGTCATAAGAATCTGATTTCCTTTTTTGAGAAGAGAAACAATCTTGTTGTTTGCCGCGACATTAATGGCTTGATGAAGGATTTGAATTTGAACCATGATCCGACTGAATGGAGACTATTCATAGACTCCTCCAAGCTTAGTTTAAAAGCTGTATTACTACACAATGGAAACCATCTTCCTTCTATTCCTGTTGGTCATGCTGTTCACATGAAGGAGGCTTATGGAAATATGTCAACACTCCTCGAGTCGATAAAATATAATGAACACAAGTGGAAAATCTGTGGCGATTTCAAAGTAATCGCTATACTCTTGGGAATGCAACTGGGTTACACAAAATACTGCTGTTTTTTATGTATGTGGGACAGTAGGGATAGAAAATCACATTATATCCAAGTAGACTGGCCTGCAAGAAATCTTAAGCCAAGCGAGAAAAATGTTGTTGCTAAGCCACTTGTGGATCCAAAAGATGTTCTTCTTCCACCCCTACATATAAAGCTGGGATTGATGAAAAACTTTGTTAAAGGTATGAACCAAGAAGGACAGGCCTTTAAGTACGTAAGGTAAAAATTTCCGAAATTAAGTGATGCCAAAGTTAAGGAAGGTATTTTCGTCGGGCCACAAATTCGAGAACTTGTAAAGGATCCTGCATTTGATCGAGTTCTGGAGGGAAAAGAAAAGGAAGCTTGGGAAGCCTTCAAGGGAGTTGTTCATGGATTTTTAGGCAACAAACGGGATAAGAACTACACTCAGTTAGTGACAGTGCTCCTACAAAAATATCATGAACTCGGATGCAGCATGTCTCTTAAAATACATTTTCTACACTCCCATCTCGACTTTTTTCCTCCTAATTGTGGAGCTGTCCGTGATGAACACGGTGAGCGATTCCATCAGGATATTTCTGTTATGGAACAAAGATATCAGGGCTGTTGCAATGAAGCAATGCTTGCGGATTACTGTTGGTCATTGTGTAGGGATGCTCCAGAAGTCGTTTACAAGAGGCAAGCCAAGAGACCACGATCCCATGAAGCCAGTACATAGTTATCTTTACGATCATACATCTTCCAGGTATTCTTCAACTATTTTAGGACTCTTTGAATGTATCTGCTACAAAAAAAATTAAATGGACTTTCAATGTAGATGGAAAATGTAATTAAACTGTATAGTCTACTATTAATCAAATTCACACTAAGCTAATTCCATGTATTGTGTATCACAGAAACTAGAGCTAATAAAAATATTTCATTGTTAAATTCGTTTTGCTCAACCAATGTGTCCATGTCGTGTATGACCTAAGCCAGCTGGCATAAAATTGACCTACAAATGTTTATGTTTTTGTCTTCAAGTTGAGAATATTCTCGAAAATGTTTACAGGATTGTTATTAACTCAAATCTTCTCGAATAATGTTTGTCATATTTATTTTTTTACTGTTAATATTCCGTGAGCTGGTTTGTCATTTTTGTGGTTGTTCATTTTAAAGAACTGCAAGATTATCACTGTTGTTTTTTGAGTTGTGAAATTGGTAATGAGCCTATAATGTATACCTAACTCAATTGTATGATGCAATTTTTATAATACTTTGTTTATCTAAATAACCCAAATAATATGTAATACGTCAACAACAACGAATTTCCTCATTATTGAATGAATTTCTAAGAAGACAACAAATAAGCACTTATGGAATCATCAATAACCTTGTGATTCACAAATGCTTGACGACAAATTTCTAATTTATTTAATAAGTACTGGCAAATATTTTCACCAGTTGCTTTATGAAAGTAAAAAATAAACAATATACACATATTTTTTTATGTCGCAATATCGTCTGATTTTTTTTACGTAAATAAGTGTGTAAATTGGCTGGGCTTTCTTTTAGTTTGTTTGAATTTATAAATAGTTTCATAGAGTACGTAAGATACGCATATATAAATGTTCCAAGAATTTCTCTAAAAAGTAATTGTGTTGCTCCAGGTGGCCTGTTTTCATTTCAGTTTTATTTTTTACTGTAATATGTCTAAATATAAGAGTAAAAAGGTGATAGATACTTCCTTTTCGAATTTTTAAAGTTGTTTTTTATATAATAGTTAATACAAATTAATTATTAAATACTTTTATAGGTACTCCTATTAATATATTTGAGCAAAATTGCTAATATTAAGTTATTTGCAAAAGACATCGATAACAGAATTTCGAATCAAAATGTACCTATATACTACTCTAGGAAACCACTGACAAAACGATTGCGATTGCTGTAATTACTAGTTAGTAACCGCACTAACTTTTTCTAATAACATTATATTTATGTTTACGTAAATGTGATTAATCCAGTGATTATTTATAATTACGGGTGATATTCATAATCACTACTAAATTTGGTAAATGTGATAAATTATTGAATACATATTTATCAAATTTATCGCTTAGTTTATAAAATCCCCAAGTCGTAATAGGGAATTTAATAAATTCAGATCACTTTGTGGAGAAACGAGGTCTTAATTCCAAAAAATAAATATTTTCAAAGAGGTAACACTAGAAATTTCGTTGCTAAGAATTAGAACATCGACATGATGGCTATTAAATCTTAATAGTATATTATGCAATGAGCATTTAATGATAGCTATTAAGACACGAGTAAGAAAATTACAATACGAGGCGAAGCCGAGTATTGTAATGAATACGAGTGTCTTAATAGCCATTATATGCGAGTTGCATACACTATTTTTTCAACGACCCCATAATAAAACATTATTTTTTGAACATTCCATTTCATAAATTGAGGTTAAAATTTTCTATGCACCTTTGCGAATTTAGCTGGTAATAAATTGTTCGTGGTTACTAAGGCTTGTTACATAATTTCTGGTGGAATCAAATTTAACATTTCACTGTCATTATCCCTTTTATATTTTCAAAAAAGCACAAATTTTAAGTACTTACTTGTAAATTGCAGAGAACTGTCACATTTATTTAATTTGTAAATCTGTCAGATATGCAGTCGCCATATTGAATATTGTTTGAATATTGGAATGTCGCATTCCTATTGGATATAAACTTGTATCGTAATGGACATCATTAAAGTACAGGTTCGGCATATCTAATATATACAATTAAAGTATGGGAGTAGAAAAATAATATTTCAATTTAAAGAATTAAATAAAAGTGGCGCTTTTGTACTTTGCTTTCATTAGTTATCTTAGAACAGATATAATAAATAATATAATAAGTCGTAAAAGGTATTGAAAAATACAAAATGATCAAAATTGCTGAAAGTAAAATAAAGTCTAAATTGTTATTTCAGTCAATACTTTATTTTTATCTAAGCAAAACAGAACTTTGAACTAGTATTTCTCGGTAATTTTTATGTCTTGTCAAATAAAAGAATTGAATAAAGAAAACAATTTTATTATTAGAACTTACACAAAGTAGTTTCATGTCAAAAACAAACTAAACCCATATTATAGCAAAAAGTATTTACTTACATTTTCTTGTAAGTTTACTTATTTAGACACATTAGACTGTTATGACATATATAATTACAGGTTTTTGCATTTGCACTTATCAAACTTGCACTTACCCTTGCAAACACATCCCTGATATCCCTGACCTCCATAAAGAGATGCTTTTCTAACACATCCTCGAAGTAATATTGCTAGATCTGGAACATCATCAAGTAAAATAAATTTTTCTTCACATATTGTGAATTGATTTCTGGTACCTATACCACTGTTAAAGTTTTCCATGTTTTGTTCCTAACAGATAAAAGTTGTACAAAGCCTAACCCTTGAGACAGTGTATTAGTTTTATTGCTTTTCAACTAAGAATATTTTCAACATCTTGATTTGCACGCTCGACCGATCTTGAGCCTGGCTGTCCTTAGGTTTTTCGCGCACAATTTTCAAATTCGGTCCAATTGCACAAGCTTCTTCCACGATTTGATTACTGAACTCACAAACGCTGTCACTTTGAAATACACTGGCAGCTTCAAATATGGTAAAAATATCAATTAAATGATATGCAACTTCTTCTGTGCGTTTTGCTTTTTGGAGCATGCAAATGTAGGAACTTCGTCAAGTGTACTTGATAGACAAATATAAATTTGAAATAATTATCTGGTTACGACTGCATGTCAATTAGGTCTACCTGGCATCTTGAGTTAATCTCTTGAAAAACCATTGGCCTACAACGAGTCTTTTCTTGGGCAACTTTGATTTCTTTTGATAACTTTCACACAAATTTAAGTAAATTATCACTACTGAGGTGGTAATATTTTTGTACCTTATCTACAATAACGCTAATAACGAACAGTCTACGAACCCGAGTTGCTTTGCAATGGCATACGCCATGACAGAAACTACAACAGAAACCATGCAGCTGCGCAAACTGAACGAATTTTGGTAAAGTTATGGACTTTTATTACATTCCCCATTACGAGTTGGGGATTTTATAAACTAACTGGTAAATTTGATCAATATTCAATAATTTATCACAATTACCGAGTTTAGTGGAGATTATGAATGATTACCAGGAATTATTCATAATCACCAGTTTATTTCATTTACCTACCCTAACATATATATCCTTCCTCAGAATAAAGAGTGATTCAAATATCCCGCCAAAACCCGGAACACATAGCTTAAAATATAGTGAACAATTTGATATGACATCTATGTACTAATTTGTCAATACTTTTAAATTTTATTATTTGTTCTAATAACTGTCAGGGTTCTTTTTTTTATTGATAAAATAATTGCATAAGAAACATTTTTGGATGGAAAATCTACCCAAAATTAGGGTTGAATATGATGTTTGACATAAGCTATTCTGGCAAACTCGAGCATATAAATATTTCATAAAATATTCTTTTCAATATGAAAATAATATGTATGTTTATATATCATATATTATTGATATTTATTTCAGGTCTAATACTATCATGCAAGCAAAATGTAACTATTTTTTTAAATTTATTACTTAATGTATGATAACGCTTGCCCCCACATCACCAACATTGTACAGAGTTACCTAAATGAGGTTTACATACGTGTTTTGGAGTGGCCAGCTAGAAGCTCTGACGGGAATACAATACTGTCACGGTGAAGATATTAACGTGCCTGCACCACAATGTCACGGTGGGCTTTAACGTTAATGTCGCAGGTCTAAACTCGTGACGGAGTTTTGCTCTGGGGGAGCACTCGCTATTATGATTATATAATAAATAGCAAAAGGCACCTACCTTTTCTTCTCCGCCGAACTTGGACTCTCAAGGGGGCGAGGAGATTGAGTTGTCTCAATAAAATACTACTTATAACACACTTTTTTATTAAATACTAATAACCACTAGATGACAACAATAAGAATTACTACGAAGGATAACAGTGATCCTCCTATCGGAAGATCACTTATGAATCTATTTCCGTTCGGCATGTGCTCTTTTATTACCTCGGTAACGCCGAGTCCGTCAATACCTTGCAGAATTTGCACATTCTGTCCGTTCGATCAACTTCCGTTGAACTCATCGAACGGACAGACAGGTTGTCCTTTAGACACAATCGACTCAGTGCTAGGTTAATCAGGATTCAGGTTACCGCTGTAATAATTCTAGAGCTATACAGAGTGTTGATTCGCGACAATACAACATGTCTGGGATAACATTGTGTCGGGACTATGATCCAGACAAATTCCAACCAATAACGCTAGAAGAGCTAGAAGCAGCGGTCACTGAAGAATGAAACCAGTTGAGTCAAGACTACATCATAGGTCTTATTGAGTAATTGCCTAGGCGGATGGCAGCCGTAATACGGACTCGAGGCGGAAATATTCATTATTAGTTCAACTTCCGTTAATTACATAATTTACGTTGGTGTTACTCAATTCAATTGTTATGTTTATCAAGTTGTGGTTTTTGGTTCCTTTTGCATTTTGTTTTATTTTTATGTTTGTGTACTACGTAGTTATAGAACATAAAATTTTGAAAATATTAAAAGTTTTTTAAAAAATGAGTGATTCCATAATTTTTTTGCGGAGTGTATTTTCGATTTTTTAATGAATTTATTTCAGCCTTTGTTATTTTTAAGACCTGCTACTGTGAAAATAAAAAATATATTCAGATTTTAAGTTAAGCATACCTATGTTTTTTAAGTTCTTATCCGGCTCGAAGGACCAAGGAGTGGATAATTCTGAAGCAACGAAATTTCTTCACTCACTTATTTACTACTAATCTTGAAGATTGCTGCGATTGTTTTTCAAAATGAAGAAATGCTCCCATTAGAAATAAAACACAAACAATTGTTTCAGATTTGTGTTTGAGTTTTATTTCTATTGGAATATGGATTTACATCAAGTAAAGGCCGAATCTATTGAATGCTCCCATTAGTATTTTTAATAGAAGCTTCGCACTTCACGTGTCTTTGACACGAACATATCGTCTCTTCAACGTCATCTGAATGTCATCTTAAAATAAATAATATTTCTCAATGAAGAAGAGCTTAAAAGACAACTGAAACAATAATCACCATTACAGATTTACATATTTTATGCATGATAGTGTAGACAGGCGTGCGAAGGCTTTTTTATATGAAGGGGCAATTGACGAGACCAGGACCAAATAAATTATTATAATCAAATCTTTTAAATTAAATTTAAATTTTTCAACAAACTGAAGGTCGAAACATGTGCGGGTTCCATTTTGGCGGTATCCTGCGGTCACGATGTTTGACCTACTTTTATTCTTTTATTTTGAAAGTTTCCAGCGCTGCCGCAAGCCCGTTCGAAAATGTACTGATATTTTAGTTGAAAACGTACTGAATTTGGTAAAAATGTACTGATTGGCGGGAAATTTAAAAAGTTTGTTATAAAAGGATATTTGTTTTATAACGTAATTGTAACAAGAGGTAGCAGAAATACAGATTATTGTAATATAAAAGATAAAATAATATCTTAATCATAGTAGGTAGGGATGTTTACAGAATGGAAATTAAAACACACAGACGCCAAATGATTTATAGAGACATATTTCCATATTGATTTTATTGGAAAAACAAATATGTATTAATATTGAATTTCAATATTAGTATGATATGATTCAAAGCGCCTGTCATTAATAAGTTTTGTTTTCTTTTCTTCTCTTAATTACAGCATACGACTCAATTCTGTTCGCTAAAGCTTTTATATGTTCGCTGAATATTAAACGTTGGGGAGGGCTAACTAAGTATTGTTTGTACTTGCAAAGCTGCCGAATGATTTAGGAACATATTTTGTTTGTTATGTCTACTAATAGTGATTTTGTTAATTGTATACGTATGCACATTAACAAATTATGTATTAACGAAAACAAATACATATAGTATAGTAATATAAATAGAATTAATTTCAATATGTGTGTGTGATATAATAATAATACGTAAATAATTACATATCTATGGATATGATTCAAATATTATATAACGTAATTAAACGTAGTACTACGTAAAATTCAATACTGACGTACTGAATTTTAACGTTTTGTACTGAATTCAGTACAATTGCACAGAAACGGCAGCCCTGAAAGTTTCTATGACTTTATAATATATTCTACAACTATTCAGGGGACGATTGCCCCCCTGGCCACCCTGTGCGCACGCCTATGATAGTATATACGCCACTGGTAGCAGTTAAGGAAAGTGTAATCAGGTAGTTGCCAATTATCTTTTTTTTTTCTTAACAAAAAAACATTTTTTAGCAATTAAATAGTTTTAATTTCTATTCATCCAGTCAGTTTATGATATTCGATGCAATAGTAATTAATAATAATAAAAAGGAAGTAAAAAATTTAATCGTTTTCTTATTACTTTAAAAAGAATAGTTTGTAGTTTCATTAGGTACTATGTTGGTTACCTACAAGAAATAAAATTTCAATACATTTTAAATATTTCAGCATATCAAGTAGCTATAAAATGTAAAAAAAAATATTGATGTATATATGTACCCGGTATGATATTCAACATTAGTTCTGTACAAGTAATCATATTGCTAGTGTTTTTTATACTCCCGGGGTAAGTTTAGTGCCGTACAGTTTAAACGTGTAAATATAATATAGGTTCGCAATATACTTGGTAAGAACACGTCCGTATATATTTTTTGATTGATAGTATGACCTGTGGGTGTATAGTTTGGGGCAGTAATGCAAAATGGATGAAAGTGGCGTTTCATATAATTTCTGAAAGTGTGATCTATAAAATTGCATATAACAGGTGACTGTAATTGATTTACGCATACCTATTTAAAAAAATTTACGTTATTAAGGCTATACGCCCGGCCTCGAAATCGTTTTTACCATTTCCTAATCGTATTTTTCATGAAAACCTTACCGAATTTACACGCTAATTTAAGAAAACAATGCCTTTCAATGGATAAATCGTAATTTCTTCGAAATTGTCCAAAGGGCCCTAAATAAAAATAAAAATGTAAGAAATTTCAAAAAACAAGCCTTTATTTAAAATTATGTAACACTCAACAGCAATACATAAATTTTATTTTTTCTTAATTTTTAAAAATAAGGTCACGAAACGGAAAACAAAATTTTGAAATTTGGGCGAAATTCACTGAAATCAAATAGAGTATGTGGTACGCTCGCACATTGTGTCGAGAGGTAGCTCCACCTACCATTTCGGGCAGTTTCTACGCAGTTTGTAAAATACTTCTGAGATCGGTGTATGTTAAGAAAGTAATCGTTACTCGGACATTATTTTATCGAAACCGTTGATATTTTCTTTACAATATAGTGTACATATACAATGTCAGCGTCACAATACTTCCTTATACTACGTATCAGAAAGTAAAAGCAATATCTCTTCCCGTCCCTAACGCTATACCTGCTAGAAGCACATGCTAGGACTCACACGGCTTGCGGGCAGGGAGTATAATTATGTATTATATTTGACTCGCAATAATTTGCTTCTGAAACGATCTAGAAATTTATTTCTTGCACAAAAAATAATTTTGGAATGTTGGCTTTATTTTGTTTCACATATATATGGGTAAATTCTGAAAAATAAGATTAGTTACTCGATAGCTGAAAAATACCTTACACAAATTGGTCGTCTACTAAAACTTTTTTTTTTTTTATAAAACTTACACACCATAAAGAAAAGTCGAAAACACTAGTATCATCCAAATACTTTAGGGTATAACCTTAAAAAAAAATAGATCCCTAGCTCGCTGCATTGCTAAGATATCACGAGATAAGTATTAAAAATTGAAGAAAATGAAAATTTTAAAATTTACACAAAAAAACGATTTTTCGACCTTTTTGCGATTTCGATTTTATTTTCCAACTCAAAATTTGAATCCGGCAGGTGATTTTACATATTCAGCTTCACTTTTTTTGTGTGTTTGAGAAAATATAGATTGTCTAATTTAGGGGAGGTTGCTTCCCGACTGCCAAACATGTCGGCCAACCGGCGATTATCTGAGACCATAACGCAGCCATAAATTACAGGCAGATTAGATTAGGTGACAAGTACTTTTCTCTATCTTTTTCCTCAGCATAAGACAGAGCACGCGGACCCTTAAACATTTGTCTTTTATTACATTTGCACGATAAAACAGTGGTACACCTCTTTCAAATCGAACTCAGCTTGAAGCGGGCGTTCAGCCTTAAATCGGAAGTAGGTATAATATCGAAAACAAGATGGTTAGCTTTAGTTCCTGCAATGGAAAGTGTTTTACAATTAATTAAACCATTAAAATGTTATTTCCTTTCTAACGAAAAATGTCCAAGAATATTAGAATTTTTTTCCTTAAATGAAATTTTACTTTATTCACAACCAATATCAGTGTTTCATAATTCTCTTAACCCTTAGTTAGTCGCGTCATAAAAAATTACGTATCTGGTCGCGTGGGGTCATTATGACCCAATGTCCAGAAGGATGTTTTCTTTTTTAAATTCACTAATCAATAACTTTATTTTAAGAAAATCATACATTGCAGGTCGAAACATAAACATTTTTGTAAAAACATCATAAAAATATTCTTAAAAATACTCTAATCGCTATCAACACAATCGGTACAAAAAATCTTTTTTGTGTTTGCTTTGCAAATACAGTTATTGCATTCACTGCATCTAACAGACAGTTGGTTATCGTTTTTCCTTGGGCATTTTCCACATATTCCTCGGGAAGGTCCAAGTATGTTGGGTTGAAGTAATATATTTTCATATACCGGGCTCTTTTTTTATCATTACACATAGCATTTTCCCTATGTGTAATGATAAAAAAAAATTGTCAATGCATTAGGGATATAGTCACTGTATAGTAGACAACCAGTTATACACTCGTATTTTGACAAGCAGGAACAGTGAGCTGTCATAAGATTTTTATCAGTCAATTTTCGTTAAACTTTTTATTAAAATTTTAAAATAAAAATTGAGTTTGTAGCAGAAACACTGTACGATACACGTGTTAAAATGTTATTTTATTTTGCTTTTTTTAAATTGCTCCAGTTCCTAATCACCCTCGTGTCGCAAATCTTACTCGCAAAATAAAATAGCACTTTTAACAATTATATCGTAAATAACTAATTTTGTACAATTTTTCTTACAATTTTAAAACTCGAAATATATCACGTCGTCAACATCATAATTGCTACATTAAGGATTTCCCGCCATTTCCCACTGTCCGCGTAGCGTTGATACAAATAAAATAATATTCTGGAGATCCGTTTCTCTTACTTCTACCATAAATTATTTGTACGGAAAAATTAAACTTTGCAGCGTACATAAAACCTTTTACATTTATTACGAAAATGTTAAAATTTAACGCGAAAGTATTTGATTCGGCAATAATACTTGTACTGGTAACACTGGGCGATACAGAGCAAAATAAAGCTTAGAAGAATTAGATTATGTTTTTAATAAAGAAAATGCAGAATATCACTTGGAACAAAATAATTGGTTTATTATAACAATTAAACGAACTTAAATGTGAAGTCTAATATCATAACAAGTTCTCGAAATGTCCACCTTGTCTTTCAAGGCAATAAGCAAGGCGATCTTGAAAGCAACGAAGTGTATTTCTAATAAATTCTGGCCTTATTCCATTACATGCAGTACGTATCCGCTCTTTTAGTTCATTCAAGTTGCGTATTCGTACATTGTTGTAAATTTTACTTTTTAGGTAACCCCAAAGAAAATAGTCATTTGGAGATAAATCAGCTGATCTTGAGACCAAATCTACCAATCCACCGTCTTTGAAATAAGTTATTTAAAAAATTCCTGATAGCGTTAGTAGATTGTGGCGGGGCCCCATCCATTTGGAACCAGGGTTCATCAACATTCATCATATCAATTGATGGAATGATATGGTCTCTCAACAAATGCAAATATTTCACTGCAGTGAGGTTACCGTCAATAAAAAATGGGCCAATAAGTCTATCGCTTATTATTCCAATCCAGACATTAACTTTTTGAGGGTACTGTGTTCGGGTCAGGTTTTGAGCGTGAGGATTTGTACGGGACCAGTACCTAATAGATTAATGGATAGGAAATTTAATAATTTTTCATGGATAAATGTAGGGTACAAACCGAAAGTTCTGAGAGTTGACTTCACCGTTTATGGTAAATGTAGCCTCATCAGTAAAAATTATTTTATTTAAAATTTCTTGGTTTTCATTTAACATGTTAAACATTATTTCACAAAACTCAGTTCGTTTTATCTTATCCTCTTCGAAAAGCTCTTGATGATTTGATATTTTGTATGGCCTATATTTAAATTCTTTCAGAGTTTTGTATACCGAACTGTACGATGCTCCAAAATGTTTAGCTACATCTAAAAGGGATCCTACAGACCGTTCCTCTACGTAACACAGCATATTTAATTTCATGTCTTCTGTTCGAACATGATTGGTTCTATTTCTTTTTTTGTGAGAATTTAGAACACAACCATCTTCTTGAAACTTTTTAAAAAAGTTCAGAATTGTTTTTGCACAAGGTATTGGCCTGTCTGGATAATTGACGGAAAACATGTCTCTAACTTGCCTTAAACTATTATTTTTCTGGTACCACATTACTATTGCCACCTTTTCATTTCTGTTGTATTTATCCATGATTTATAAATAAATTATCTATTTTTTAATAAAATGTATTTAATTTATGACTTATGTTTGAATAAAAATTCAGAAATATTAGACATAAAAAATGTTTTTCCCGTCATGGCAACCTGATTTAAAAATTAAGGTATGCTATACGTAAATTCTTCATTGGTGTATAACTGGTTGTCTACTATACAGTGACTCTATCGCTAATGCATTGACAATTTTTTTTTATCATTACACATAGGGAAAATGCTATGTGTAATGATAAAAAAAGAGCCCGGTATAATACAACGAGTAGTCAAAATATGCTCGATTACTTTTGTGGTGGTTCACGAATGTTTCCTTGCGCTTGAATATTAATAGGACGAGTGCGTCAGCACGAGTCCTATTTACAAGCGCAAGGAAACAAGAGTGATAACACCGCAAAAATGATCTACCATACTTTGATTACGAATTGTATTCGAAGGACTATTCATCGAATGATTCATTCATAAATGACGAACTGAGTTTTTTAATTTTCTAAAATTAAGTAGCTATTGCGTTGGTTTCCATAGTAGTATGTTTTCAACAAACTACTGTCAATGTAGAAAATTTTCTACGATTCGAATTTAATAAGTTATTGCAAGAATAAATAGATTTCTGATATGGAAAGCAATTCAAAAAGGTTTGGTGAAAAAGGTGAAAGTGAAATTGATGCTGAAATTCATAAAACTATTCCGGAAAACACAAAGAAAACAAGAGATTATATCTGGAGGCAATTCTCAGATTTCTCGGCAATATAAATTCTATTAAAACTTACCTGCAGTTAGATGATGAACACCATGAGGGTATTATTGGTCATTTGAGAAAAAATATAACAAATACTGGATCCACTGCTGTAGCCTCTACTTCTAATATCACCAGTTCCGTTGCACTGTCCGAAGAAAGTGAGATGAAAGGCACTTTCAGAGAAGCCTTTTTACACAACTGTAGTCATATTAATTTTTCTAATTGCAATTTTCATTTATAAAATTATAATCCATCATGTAATTTTTATTATATAAGGTATTTGTACGTTATTGTTTCAAAAAATAAAAAAATTGCGACATATATCTGTCAAAAATATCCACCGATACCACTAGTGGTGATTTCAATGAAATACCCACTAGTGTAAATACGCAGCAGTATTTTTGTTGCTAGGACACAAAAATGTGATTCTTTGATTCTTATTGGTCATATTTTTACAAATGACACATGAGTTGAATAGTCAAAGATAATATAACGAGAGCTTGACAAATAGTCGACTATTTCATTGTGATCAATTTTTCGAGTGTGCGCTACGGTCAATTTGACGAGACCAAAATTGGCATTAATAATTTGACTAGAGCACGAGAGCTTTAGCTCGAGGGCTTTAGTCTTTAATTATTAATGCCAATTTTGGTCTCGTCAAATTGGGAGGCACACGAGAAAAATTGAAACAATGTAATAGTCGACTACTTATCAAGCTCGAGCTATATTTGTTAAGATTATTTCCTAAACCAAGTTTCATAATAAAAAATGAGTTGTCAAATCGATGTGATTATCAATAATTTCATCCGAAACATCGCTAAATCTCTTTTTGTCGGACATTTTCATCTATTTGACACGTATGCCACTTAATGAAAAAATACATACTTGATTTGTTACCTACATTTAAAATAGTCGATTTGTAATAGTCGCTGATATCAAGAACCGGTACCTTTCATTGGTTAATTTCAACTTCAGTTTTGATTGTGATTGGACAAAATTTAAATTTGACAGGTGAAGGAAATAATCAGATATATTTTGCTGGAGGCCGATACGTGTTCGCAAATTTTTTGAAATAAAATTGGAAGAACTGCGAGATACTTGATGACTTTTCACTAATTCCTGTGAAATGATTTTAAAAATATTCTTCTTTGCATGTTGGCGGTACTGTTTACGTTTGCTTTATATATAACGTAAGAATTAATTGCAGCAACGTTTAGAAAATGAAAGAAGACAGCTAGTGGCCATCTTTTGGGGTCTGAGCTGGTCGCAAACATCAACACCAGGTTTTGTGCAAATTAAAACGTTATCAATTCTGGCTTCTGAAGATCTCCTGTGGATTCGTGTATTTTGTCATCATGGTGCATGCTTGAAACCACGATAACACTTTTTGATGTTTTAGGCACGTATGAGATAATTGTCATTTCCTCTGTGAAACCAAAAATGCTAGTTCTAACTGATTTATCTTTCTGCGGCAAAAATTCTTTTGTAATTCCTTTTCTATTCTTTCTAAGCGTGCCAACCATTGTCAATTAATTTATAATCACTAAGCAATGACCTCACTAGAGGGATACTGGTATACCAGTTGTCTGTGGTAATATTGCGATTTGAGTTTTACCGGAAATGCACGGAACTTAATTTTTTTAAATGACTCGCCCTATATATTTTTGGATTTCCTAGTACTGCTTTAAATTTCCTATTGAACTGTTTTTTTCTTTTTCAAAATTGAGCCAATAGTTTTTGAGTTATTATTAGTTTTTGAAAATATTTGACCAAAACACGTGTTCAGAAAAAATCGTTTTCACATTGTTTTTAAAAGTAGAAACATTAAGTTTGGTGGTGCTTGTAGCCAAGAAAATTCTGCATCATTTGGTATAAGTTGCACTCGACAATACCACAAAAACCTTTGTTTTTTCAAAGCCTACTTCCCGAAATTTTCGCATACCAAAAACTTATTTTTTTTAAATGGAACACCCAGTATTTTATTGTGGCCTATTGTTCCTTTTTTTATTCTCTTTCATTTTTGTTAACAATGTCCTATACCTATCTTTTGTAATTTCTGAGATAATCACTATAGGAACAATTAGCGGTCAAATAAAGAACTACGAGCGCTATTGTTCTATTCACCCAAATATTCGTTCAACCAATGGAAGGCTGGAATGGGGCCCGACCTACTTAGTCAACTGTCAAACAAAATAAAGGTTAAATCCAGCTATCCCAAAAGTAATAATTTTACATAATGAAGGTCATCGCATTTAATTTTTTTAATTTCGGCAATGTCCAGTTGCAGTATTTTATTTTTTATTCTATTGGTTAACAACCAAATAAAATAAAGGTTATGTTTACTAACATATTTGAAGATGCCGCCAAATAAGACGGCGAGCGGTGGGAGTAAGTCCGCACAGCATTAGCAATAGTGGGGCAAATATAGTCTGACATTGTTGGATAGTCTTCAATAAGTGGGCGTCCGCGTTTTTAAAAACGACCACAGCGCATTCCTACCGCTCGCCATCTTATTTGACGTTTACTGTAGCTAAATAATCTTTTTGTACTCGCTTATCAAAACCTGT
Organism: Amphimallon solstitiale; assembly: GCA_963170755.1. Lineage (NCBI taxonomy): Eukaryota > Metazoa > Arthropoda > Insecta > Coleoptera > Scarabaeidae > Amphimallon > Amphimallon solstitiale. The sequence continues at coordinate 14,432,415 of OY720683.1, read as the reverse complement.
CATTTCACAATTCGATTTGCGTGCGTAAAAAGTCACTTTAAACACGAGTGCGTAAAAGTAAAGTTGGTACTTCCTAGAACTTGATTAATTTAGTGACATTTTAAAATCATAAATTCCTAACCTTAATAATATGCTACCCAGTTCGTTGTTTTTCTATGAAAATAAAAGGAAATGAAATAGAATTTTTTGAATTTGATAATTTTAAATTAAATGTCACTTCAAATAATCAATACTGCCAATTCAATTTTTTTTAATTAATATCAAGAGATTAGTAGTGTGTCATAAACGATAACGTATTTAACAATATGTATTATTATTATAGTTCTCGTACAAAAAATATTGTACAAACTTCGTGCGTGAAACATTTTGCGAATTCGTGTCCATAAAGCGCTCGCCTTTCGGCTCGCGCTTTAAACTGGTCACTCATTCGCGAAATATGATTTCACGCACTTGGTTCGTAAATAACTATTAAACCATATTACATTCCTGCATGTATCATTGTATCCCCAAAGTTGATTGGTCAATATCTTCTTCATAGATTATAATTAAAAATAGCCAGTTATAGATTGTGTTGAGGCAGGTAAGTATGATTCTATTTTACGCGTATTTATATCTGGTGCAGCATAAGTTGAATGCCTCTCCGCATCCGTCAGAGTATGGAAACCACAGAAAAACCTAGGTACCTACATTCAGAGAGAACGAATTCGAACACGGATTACGAAGCAAGCTTGCAATACTCTGCACCAATATTAAAATAATTATTTACACCGTTCTAGCGCAGCTTTATCGGCACTGAAGGAAAAATCAACTCATAATAACCGTTATTTTAAATTTATTTATAATTATCCATGCCTGCAAAATACTGATGACTAAATAGAATGAATCATATAAACAAGTTCTCCATACAACTGGAATAATACAATCGGTCATACAATTTTATACAATTGCCATTTTATTTATGCGATCGGTGAGGACCAGAGCAGCTCACCCAGAAGAAGGTATTTGTGATTGTTTTCAGTTTCCGATCTGCTTGAAGATATATCGTATCGTGCGTATAGGTTTTATGTTCGATATTATTACACCTATTACATGTTGAAAACAATAGGCGAATTTTATTTACACCTTGTATATATACAAATTATAAATATAGTTACAGAGGGATTCGACAAGATTGCATATCCCATCCCGCTTCAGTAATATTAAGCTCAATTTATTAACGATTTAATACATAATTGAATTTTGTTCCAACATAAAACCATAAACAAGACGGAAGCAGTCAAATGTAAAATCAATCAAAAACAAGTTTGTGATTTATAAGAACACTTTACAAAACCAGCGACAGGAAACATGAAAATATTTTATCCCGTTATCTATTTATGATAAAATTTTAAAAACAGGACAACATAAGCAGTTATTAATAAGCAAAAAATAGCCTTCACAATTATTTTTAACAGAAGCAGAGAAAAATAAGAATTTTGAGTATCTATTACGCCATCTCTTAGGCGAAAACTTAACTTGAGCAAAGTTATGAAAATGACCGATAATTGACCTCAAATTTCGTCCACTCAGACTTAATTAAACACAGAAAGTAATAGCAGGATCTATTAAAGAGGTATGATAGAGGTTAACTTAATAAAAGTAACGTTCTTTACCATATTGTAACATAACATTTCCATTATTTTTGCTTCAGATACTCAAAATGCTTCCCAACTTTGCTAGGCGATTAAATAATAAGGGATTCAACAAGCTAGTGGCCCTGTTGCAATCAAATTATTCCACAGAAACTGCCACATTCGAAACGAAACCTTTCAGATTACATAGATTGGAAGATGGACCTTCGACAAACCCTACATTAACTAAAGCTGATGCACTCGAAATATATAAAAAGATGCAAACTATTAGACGAATGGAAACATCAGCTGGTAATTTATACAAGGAAAAAATTATTAGAGGTTTTTGTCACTTATATTCTGGCCAGGAAGCTGTTTGTGTTGGTATCAAAACAGCGTTAAGGCCAAGTGATAATGTTATAACAGCATATCGTGCACACGGTTGGACGCATATGATGGGAGCTGAACCGCTACAAGTTCTAGCTGAGCTTACTGGTAAGCAATCTGGTTGTGCTAGGGGCAAAGGTGGATCAATGCACATGTATTGTAACAATTTCTATGGAGGCAATGGAATTGTCGGTGCTCAAGTTCCTCTGGGTGTTGGTATCGCTCTGTCAACAAAATATCAGAAAATTGACTCAGTTTGCGTTACTTTATATGGTGATGGTGCAGCTAATCAAGGGCAAGTTTTTGAAGTGTTCAATATGGCAAAATTACTAGACATTCCCTGTGTTTTCGTATGTGAAAATAATGGCTATGGTATGGGTACAAGTTCTGAACGATCATCAGCAAACACCTCATACTATACTAGAGGTGATTATGTGCCCGGTATATGGGTTGATGGCATGGATGTACTAGCTTGCAGAGAAGCAATGAGATATGCTGTGAATCATTGTTCTTCTGGTAAAGGGCCTATCGTTCTGGAAGCGGCAACGTACAGATATTCAGGACATTCAATGTCCGATCCTGGTACCAGTTACAGAACTAGAGATGAAATTCAAGAAGTGAGACAAACACGAGATCCCATTACCTCATTTAAGGAAAAAATTTTGAATGCCAATCTTGCAACAGCAGAAGAATTAAAAGCAATTGAAACTGAAATTCGTGCTGTGGTCGATGAAGCCACGAAGAAGGCAAAAATAGACAAAGAAATTGAATTTGAAGAGTTATATACTGACATATACTGTGAAAATATGGAGGGCAGAATTCGAGGTATGACACCTTTTGAAACATTCGAACATAAACGACTTGGCCCTGCTGTTAATCAGTAAAATTATTTTTCAACTTTATTTCTTATTTGTTATGTACAGTATGTAATTTTATTTTTAGAAAAAGAGTGCTGTTTCCTTGAATTTTAAGTAATTTTTATTATAATTGGTTTTAAGATATGAATGTATTTATTTCAAATAAAAGGGTTCAGTTCTGTCTACGTGTACTTATTTTAAATGAGCGTGTCAGTTATCACCAAAACTGTTTCATTTAAATATAACCATCCGCTATAAACTCAACAGAATATGTGATGGCAATTGCTAAATATCCTCTCTAATATGTTTGTTTTGCATTAAATGAAAAAGGAATTAATTATAAATGATTCAAATGAACAACTATCAGTAAAAGTTATAATCTTTAACATATTGAAACAACATTTAAATTATTTTTGTTTCAGGTATTTAAAATGTTTGCCAATTTTACTAGACGATATAATAGTAAAGGATTCAGCATATTTGTTAAATCATTTCAATCAAATTATTCTACGGAAACTGCTACATTTGAAACAAAGCCATTTAGATTATATAAATTAGATGATGGACCTTCCACAACTACTACTTTAACTAAAGTCGATGCTCTTGATATGTATAGAAAAATGCAAACTGTTAGGCAATTGGGAACGTCTGCTGGTAATTTATACAAAGAGGAATTCGTTAGAGGTTTCTGTCACTTATATAATGGTCAGGAAGCTGTGTGCGTCGGTTTTAAGGCAGCATTAAAACCAAGTGATAATGTTATAACATCTTATCGACAACATGGATGGGCACACATGATGGGAATATCTCCGCATGCAATTTTATCTGAACTTACCGGGAAAGAATCTGGATGTTCTAGGGGCAGAGGAGGAGCTATGCACATGTACTGTGATAATTTCTACGGAGGAAATGGAATAGTTGGTGCCCAAGTTCCACTGGGTGTCGGTCTCGCTCTGGCAACGAAATATAAGAATATTGATTCAGTTACCCTTGCTATATACGGAGATGGTGCAGCTAATCAGGGACAAATTTTTGAAGTCTTCAATATGGCCAAACTATTAAATATTCCTTGTGTTTTCGTTTGCGAAAATAATGGCTATGGCATGAGCACAAGTGCCGAACGATCCTCCGTGAACACTGCGTACTACACAAGAGCCGATTGTGTACCGGGCTTATGGGTTGACGGCATGGATGTGCTAGCTTGCAGAGAGGCAATGATATATGCTAGGAATCATTGTACTTCTGGTAAAGGACCGATCGTCGTAGAAGCATCCACATACAGATATTCAGGTCATTCGGTGACAGATCCGGGTACTGATTATAGAACTACAGATGAAATTCAAGAAGTTAGACAATCTCGCGATCCCATATCTACGTTTAAAGAGAAAATTCTGAATGCTAATCTTGTAACAGTAGAAGAATTAAAAGCAATCGAAAGAGAAATCATAGCCACTATCGATGATGCTACCAAAAAATCAAAAACAGACACAGAGATTGGCCTCAGTGAAATAACTGCTGATATATATACTGAAAATTTAGAAGGAAACATTCGAAGTATGACTTCATTTGAGATATTTGAGCATAAAAGAATTGGTGCTGCCGTTAATCTCTAAGTTATTTAAAAGTTTATATTTATTGTGTAGGTACACGTAAAATAGTATTTTAAAAAATATTTTATTTCTACTTGATTTATAATTAATGTCCATTATTATAATTTTATAAATGTATTTACTCTAAATAAAAAGATTCATTAAAAATATTGCATATTGCAAGCAATATATAGCTGTGCGATAGGTTTGACTGAGAAAGTCATATTAAGGGCCGGTTTTTCCAACACCGATATAATTGCTCAGTTAACTAATCATTGATTAAGCCTAGATTATCTCTAACCGGCGTTTACTAATGCAAAGAAATACGTCGGTTATCTAAACAGTGATTAAGGATTTATTGTATAAAGTTGGTAACAAAGATTATAAACCTACAAAGGATTGCTCAATCAGCTTCGGACGTGATCGGTCATACTCGGCAGTGACGTAGTCACCGGACCTACGAAATAGTTGAAATATAATGTCTTACGCTTTTCACAGATTTCATAGCATTGCAATATTTAAAATAAATAGTAGATTATTAAAATAATTAATCAGTATTTTCAGTAAATCTTGGGTACTGGTAAAAAAATGGATAAAATAAAAACTAAATTTTTATTTAAATTTTAACTAAACTTAAGAGACAATTTTTTTAAATTTCTTTGCGGTCTTTCTTTCAGAAGCCACAATTTTTCTTTTTCTGTTTTTGATTTTTTTTTCTTCTTGCTTAATATTTTCATAATTTATTTTAATAATTGTTCTAAGTTTTATAAAATTTTGAACTAAATCTAAAGGGATGTTTTCCTTCTGATAAATAAAGTTACTCAGCTGTTTGGTAACCGAGTGTTTTTTCTCAAGTTGAGGTCCATGGTACTTGAGAAAATATTTATTCATTTTTTTTACTTTTTGGAGCCATGACCTCTTAGGTTTAATTAAGCCTCCATACGATAAGTGTTCAACCCATGAGGGTAAATTATACTGATGTTCCGTGAGTAATAATTGGTGTGTATAATCGCCCAGATCAGGATATTTATCTTTGAATTTCTTTGCGATATATCCAGCAATATACTCTAGAGCATCGTTGGCAGTCTCTAAATTACTTGAATCGTTGGAAGAAGTTGAAGAAGAAGAGGATATAGATAAGTTAATTTCGACTAAATTATTATCTGAAGGATTTAATGCTATCTCAGCTTGTTCAAAGACTTTTGCTGATAAATATTCCTGAGGCTCCGCCTCTTCAGTATTCACATGGCTACTAAGAATGCCAGGGTTCTTCCCTAAAATAATCATACGAATTCTGTACAGTGCATTTAACGGCGATGGATGATCATCTGCTCCTCCTCTACTTCTTAGTTGGAAAAAAAAGTTTTCTAAACAGTCCTGGTTTAGTCTGTGTGTGCATATATAGGCAGCATTAAATTCTTCTTTCATTGAATTAAAAAGACCTTTTAATGATTTTGTAGATATAATTATTCCTTTTTGAAATGTCTGTATACTTGTTTTACCAATGGGTTTCATATTTTCTATTAAATCGATAATTTTGTCCAAATGTGCTACCTGACTTTCTAAATTGATTCCAAAAGCATTTTTGGACGCTAATTTATTACGAGGTGCGTAACTATTAAATATGTCAAACCATTGGTTTATATCGCTAATGAAAGTAGCTACATTTACAGCAAGAAGAGGATCATTACCTGGTTTATAACGAGCAAGAGCTTTTGCAGTCGTTTCTGATAACAATTCCGCAGCCAAACGAACATTCTGTCTTTGAGGTCCATTGCATTCCAAGTGTTTTTTTGAAATTTTGTAACAGACATTGAGTTCTGTGTCTGTCACTTTCAATAGTTCCTCCAATGGATTCTTATTTATCAAACTTCCATCTTTTAATTGAAAGCCGGTATCCAGTAACCAATTTCTAATTAATTTCAGGAGATGTGGAATATCTGCAAAGACAAATATATCTCTGTTGGTAGCGGGATGTTTGAAAGATGTGTTGTTAATGTCTATTCCTAAGTCTTTCCATAAACCAACATTTGTACTGCCGCAGTCACTAACTATTGCTACCACTTTAAAACCCTTTTCAGACAATTTGTCTATAATAGAGAATAAAATATTCGAAGTCATTCTCTGATCAAAATCAAGAAAAATAGGCTGTTTCCAATTTGAAAACAAGCCCCGTGCCATAATACACTGCATATAATTATGTGGACCCAAAATTCTATCATTTCCAACGTCATATTCTACGATATTTTGTACTTTTACTTCATCAAAACATAACACTACTGTTTTTTCAAAATCATTCATGGATTCTCCTGCTAATTGCATAAATTCCAAAACGCTTGTTAAAATTCCATTAGTAATCTTCAATTTACTTGCCCATCTTCTGAGAGAAGATAAACCAGGAAGGGGAAAGTGAAGTTTATCTTTAACATACAGATATGCCTTCTTACTATAATACCGTAGAGTAAAAGCTGATGCAGCTTCTTCGGAAGTCCAGTTGACTCGTTTCCTCCTATTTAATAACATGTTCATTTGATTTTTGGTAAACATTTTTTTTACAGCGTCTGTTTCTTCTTTCTTATTTTGGCACAGTTGTTGACATTTACTTTTGTAATGGCGTAATTGGTCATTCAATAATTTTATTTTTTTCCCACTGCTGTTCTTCAATAGCTTATGTTGCTTTTCAAGTTCATTATATTTTGTCAGTAATTCATTATTGTCATATTTTATTTCATGTGAACGCTTTTCTTCAGATGTTCTTGACATTATTTCTTGAGAGAGATGCTCATCACAAACCTGTGAAGTTGAAGCCTGGGGGTTAATATCAGATGGTATACTAGTTTTCAAAATATCCTCAACTTCTTTTTGCTTCTGTCTCTTTAAAAGTCTTTCGCTTCTTTGTATTTGTTGTGTCTGATTTTTTTCTTTCTTTTCAAGAGGTAAATTTACTGTTGGGACTGCTGTCTTCTTCAGTTTTCTTCTTACTGGTAATCCTAAATTAAGTAATCTGTAATGCCATTCTTAATATGTATTTTTTTTATATTTACCTAATAGTTCATTCTGTAAATCCCTTTCGTAATCATTAGACGTAAAGTGCACAGAACAAATTTGGCTTGTGTTGGGATTGAATTTATCGGCTCTTTGGCATCGTCGAATCCATTCTTTTTTTATAGTTGTGGAGACCAAATTATTTGCGCGAGGAAATTCATGGTAAATGACACTTTCATTTTTTGCTTTGGTTACAACTCTGCTATTGTTGCAACCAAATACGGCGCATCTACGACCCGGCATAGCGCTTATGTTTTCACGTGGTTTTCACTACCTATCAATAAAATTAAATTAATTGAAAATTTTAATAAAGAGTGGTTTTATTACTAACACAATAAAAACACAAAGTCAATCGCGAAATATAGATTTAAATCATAAAATAAAGCAAAACAATCTCATTAATTTGGCACGTGCAACACACGCCTATGTACTAAAAACACTGGAAACGTTACGATTTGAAGAGCATGGTCCAGTTGTGACGTCACCGCAGTGCGCGCCGTGAGGGGGGATATGCTAACGTTACAGCATAGGGAATGAGCAATCCTTTGTAGGTTTATAATCTTTGGTTGGTAACATATTTGCTAGTGCATTTGATCTAAATTAGTATATTTTGCTCTAATAATATTGGCGCCATTTTCTACATTTGAATTATTCTTTGTGCTTTTCTTTTTAGTAATTTCCATTATGAAATAACGATGTGCAACAAACTAAAGTGATATTCAAACAATTGTATTGATTACTTGCTGCTATTGAGAAATACAAAAATTTTGTGAAAAATGAAAAAACATACAAATACATGCATATATGTATTCCTATGTAATTAACAGTTACCAAACATATGTAAAATATAATACTTGTAAGAAAATCATAAAAGAAAAAATACTTTGTTGAAAAAGGAAAGTCTGCATTTCACATTCTAATGGTATAACATATTGCACTTTCCGTTGCCATATCTGAGACAATTTAACTTGCACAAAATGTCTATAGGATGAATAAAGGACAATACTTTTACTAAAAGATCATATATCAGCTGTTTATTTATGGGTCATTTTCAAAAACTTTTAACTTTACATATACCCTATAACTACAATCTTATCTAAAATGATAGTAGGCCATACTATTTTTTTTTAGGTATATTAAACGTTATGGTGTGTCAATTTAAAGACAAATAATAACCTAAAATTGCTATCTCCTTTTATTTTTAAACTTTAAATATTCCATTTTACATTACCGTCACGTTATACTTTTTCAGTTTTTCAAATTTGGCTTTATATATTTATCATATTTTGTATATAGGTACCTTATAAAATTAATTTTTTTTACATTCTATCAACACTTGTTCTACGCCATGTTTATGTAAAATTTCAAAGATTATAGCATATTTTTTTGTTTTTAAGTATTTACGAAATATACCTAAGAGCACTAACATTACCGTCACGCCAACTTTTGTGAAAAAGGGTAAGTTTTAAGCAGCATATATTTACTTCTAATAGTCATAGGCGTAACTAGACCTCAGCCATGGGCGGGGGGTCACCTCAAAGATATGCGGTGATCGTCCATTTTTCGGACCCGTTTTTCTTTCGCATTTGTCAGCACTGGTAGTGGTTCCATTTCTTTTTATTAGAGTGTGTTGAAATAATACATTTGTCAATGCTTTAAAATTAACAAGCACTTAATGACCCAATTTTTTTTTTATTTTTTACGATGGGGGGGGTTTCTAACACCCCACCGCCCCCGGTTACGCCTATGCTAATAGTAGCCATCGTTATCATCACATTTGTCCAATATTTTAAACCACTGCTAGTTTCATATTTCCTAACCTCAAGTTTTTCTTTCTAGCCTAGAAAGAAAGACTTGAGGTTAGGAAATATGAAACTTTACACCTAGAAATTCTAGGTGTAACATTTCTAACACTGTTTTACAACTGTTCAAACATTACCGTCACGTTCGCAAAACAGCCAAAACGTGATGGTAATGATAAAAAAGTGACGGTAAAAATTTCGATTTACAAGTTAATAAGTAATTAGTTTATAAACATTTGGAATATCACTACAAAAAGTATAACAGTATAATGGGTGAAAGTATATTTTTTGAAAGTAATATAAGCCAAAAGTTAAAGGTTATTGAAAATGACCCTTATAACAATACATTCTAACTAATTTTATGTCCTTTAAACAAAGAAAGTTGATCAAGAAAACCTTGTTTCCAAATTGGTTTACACAATTTCATCTTCAAAAATGTTATGTTCTGGAGAAATTGGAGTTAATTTGACAGTGAATTGAGATAAAGCCCCAAAATTGCAATAGCATTAAAAAACCTCCAAAACTGAATCGTCCTCATCAGAAAAAATAATGTATTTGTGGTTATAAATTAATTTTATTTCTGTAGTATGCTAAAAGTTACACATATAATTCAATATTATATAATTTTTATATTTAATTATACTGCTCATGAAAAACGCAAATTTGTACTAACCGATGTTTTAATCAATGATTACGCTAACCGCCGTTTTAATTGGAGCTGGAAAAACCGACCCTAAGGGTTTTCCAGTTATTTATAGAAGTTAAAATGAACTATACTCAAATCGCTGAACAGATTCAGTAATCGCATTGGGTTTACTGAACTCATTCAAATATCAGTGTTTGTAAAATAGTTATCGCCGTAGTATTTGACATAAGACATTTGTGCATATTCAAATGAAAACAGAGTAAATGCAGCCAAAACAGGTTTAACGAACATAGAAACGCAAAAGTAAATAAACACCTGTGATCTGTGATACTATTACAGTTTGCCTAATGAAAACGATGATTGCCGGATACTGTTTTTATGCATAGGATGCCTTGATCACGCACTTTTATTACTGAATCTCTTCGGCGATTCTAGTATAGGTCGAAGTAACCGCGATCAAAATTAACCTACCTTCGCCGGAACTATAATTATTAAGAAGTCGAGTAGTTAGAGTTATTTTCAGCTTGTTTACTTATTATCATAAATAATCCACTAATGAGTGGACACTGTGGCTCAAAATCTGAAACAAAACGCAAAAGGAAAAGTCCCTTACTACAAAAATTAAAAATATATAAAAAATCTATATACGAATTTCGATATTAAGTTGCCAAAATACGTATATAGATTTTCTACATCTTTTTAAATTTTGTGCTAGGTAGGAGACTTTTCCTTTTGCATTTTGTATCACAAATAAGAGAGAGTATGACGTAAGACGCACTACAAAACAGACAAATTACGTTTGATATAAAATGCAGTCGAGAATGCGTGGATCGTTCTAAACCACGGTTCTAAACCAATTTCAAAGCTGGTCCTTGAGGGGGCGGGGGTAAGTAACACCAGCGCCAGGAAGATCAGAACGACACTAACAAAAGAAACAATCTGGGTGTGCTGAGTGTAGTAGAAGTTGCAATTGAGGTAACTCTGTACTTACTAATAATAAGCACTTATTACAACCTCATTGGAAATTGCAAGTCAGTTATGGTACAATAAATAATATGTGAAGAGTTTCCATTTATTGTTGATGTAGAGCTCGGTTATAGCGTCGTCATCGTGGACGATATTTTTTTGACGTTATAGCCGGGTGACGCTATTCACGAGACAGGTGAGTTTCAAAAAACTGTTCACAAATTTTTACATAACTAATCCGATACGTAACATGCTTTATTACGTAACATGCTTTATTATCTATTTTACATTATTATACACTAAATATTATGGTAAATACACAAGTACAACACACTCAGATACATACAGGGTGTCCCAGAAATAAAAAGACGGAGTAGCAGAAATCGGAAGCTAGATTGTGTAAACCGTACCCTCAAAATATCAAGTCTTTATTCGTGCGCAGACGGCAGAAAAAAAAATAATAAAGAATTCAATTGGCCTTACGCCGACCCTGGACTAAATATCCACTTCATAATAAATATCAAACTATTAATTACTTTAATTTTACACCTGCTAGAAAAAAAATAATTACATTCTTGATATTTACTGTAATCTAGAAAAACTACCATTTATTGAATATTCTAAAGTAATAATAATCAGATGTTTCCGACTACAAACACATTAAAGAGCAACAACCTTCCTATTTTAAAAATAAAAACAATCTTTTATTGTCTGCAATAAAGTGGGTCGCCGATCTGGCAAAAAATATGTTTTATATGAATGAGTGCGATTTAACGTTTTTTTCCCGTTTTATACAAATAAAAGCGTATTTTTCTATGAATGCGTGTTCGTTTCTATTTACAAGTGAGCATTCTTACGTGTATTTATAAACATACATTCTGTGCCAGGTCCGTAATGTAATTTTTTTATCTAAAAAACAACATAGAAAATTAAATTTTTAATTTCTTCGTTATTGCGCCTGTTTCTGTTCGGCCTTTACATACCTGCTATTCCGTCTTTTTATTTCTGGGACACCTGTATATATGTATGTATTTATGTTTTAATACAGTCTGTACTTTTGATTGGTGTACATTTTTCACTCCAAATGAGTCTGTCAATCTCCGATTCTAATCGATGAAAATTTTCCATGACTTGTGCTGAAGTTTCACGAAATCTAAAAAATGTATTTATCACACGGACTGCATCAAGCACTTCTTGATTTGTCGGCTCCGCAATTTCTAAATCGCAAGTTTCCTCTTTGTCATTAAAATCTTCCAATTCATCATTCTCAATTTTAACCAGTTTTATTGTATCGGCGTCAGATGTAATCAAATCATGATTAATGTCCGACACCTCTTCCACTTTTAACGTATCCAAATGACAGTCTTTTGTACCTACATTTTTCGTCAAATCATGATCGATATCCGCCACGCCTTCCACTTTTATCGTAGCCAACTGACATTCTTTTGCACCAACATTTTGCACTGTCAGCCTTTCTTTAGTTAGTTTTCCTCCTATGCATTTTTCATTTTCGTATTTCAGTGTCCCATCTGGTAAAAGCTTATAAAAACTTTCGGTTTCATCGGCGTTAAAAATGTCTTCCTCTTTATAGCCTTCTCGCAACCTTGGCCGCACATTCGTTAACCAGTTTTCTGTTTCTTGAGGATTAACACTTTTTGCCTGGCCACTAATTTTTCCGAAGCTAATCGCATGTCGACGTTTAAAACGATCGAGCCATCCACGAGAACATTTGAATTCCGAATCTCCCAGTAAACGTCCAAATTCTTCGGCCTTTTCCATAAGTAGTGGTCCATTTATTGGCAAACTTGCACTTCGACATTGAGAAAACCACTTAATTAACGCACTATCGACGTCAGGTTTTTCACAAAACCTAATCTTCTTCGCCTGGCCTCCTCCTTGATCAAACGATTTCAAGATCTTTTCTTTGTTTTTTATTATTGTTCCCACGGTAGAGTTAACCAAACCAAATTCCCGACACACATCCGCTTTTTTCTTACCACTCTCGATGGCATTGATAACGGCCACTTTATCGTGCAACGTAAGGACTTTACGTTTACGACCGGACATTTTAAAACTCAAATTTCCAACCGCAACAACCGCGAAACTGCACAAAAATCACTTTAAAAATTTCTTTGGCAACGGTTTATGAATCACATATTCATTAAACAGTAAGCTACATAGTACTGTATTGTTAAATGGTCCATGAATTCTAAGAAATGAGGTCATTGTTATTTATTTCCTACAACAGTACCTCTGTGAATACGGACATCCCAGTAGTTATATTGCCTACATATTATAATATGTACGTATGTCATACGTATGTTGGTATTTCAATTGACGTTAAACCCGAGATTCACCTTGACGCCGTTATATACAATGTTTTTTAGGTTTTCTACTAGAAATAGATAATTCCAGGGACCCAAACAATTACGACGCTATTACCGAGTTGCCACTATAATCGATGACGTTATAAACATGTTGTAAGTAGATTGAATTTTGAGTTAGTTCAATAGAAATATCTCATTTCCATTGAACTGAGATGACTTATCTATTATGATGACTTGGCAAGAGGTGGCGGCCAACTTTTCTTGCCAAGTCTACTCATTGATATACGTAATTTAAATATTACGCAATATAATTTTTTTAACAAAATTGTACAGAACAATGATTGTAATAAAACAGTTTACCAAAAATATAAATACATTGAATTAAATATATAATCATAACAATAAAGTTCATTATTGTAGACAATTAGGGCACAAAAAATACAGAATTCACTTGACATGCAGATTCCTATTTATTGAAACGGTACTAACAGCTATCAGATGCCACTGAGGAACACATTAAATGTCATTTTTTGAATCTCAAAACAATGGAAAGTAAACAATGGAGTGATAAAATGAACATAAAAATATAATGAAACAAATATCAAGTATCTACTTACAGTGATAAAACTAGCACTATTCTGACAATGATGAACAATGACAAAGAAAACAAATTATGTGCAAATCTGGAAAATTGGATGACAAATTTGCCTAAACAATTGAAATCTGTGCCTTTAATACATTTAGCAATACCAGGTAACTAGATTTAGTACAATAGAATTTTGTTTTTATATTGAGTCTTAACTCAAGGCTCGGTACACAAGTCCACACGTTATATAAAATGTTTAACAAACAATTTATTTGAAAATGTTATGCACACAAATTTGACAAATTATTAGGTTTTTTGACACAAATTAAACAAAACATATGTAAAACTAAATTATATATTCATTTGGCATTTATAATTAATGTCAAATAAATTTATTAAGACATTATTAATTCAAGAATTTGTCAAAAATGTGTTTAAAATATTTTGTCAAGCAAATTATTTTATATAATTGGTGTGCACCAGTCTAATACACATAACATAATTTTAGGTTCGCATGACAGCTTCACTTCTGATATTAAAAGTACATCGAAAATTTCACCGGATACAGGCAGCACACTACAAAGACTGAAATGGTTGGGTCCCTTACTTGGTTTTGTTGTGAGACGCTGGGTAAGAACTCAGGAATTTGATGTGGTCAAACAACTGCAGTCTGGAATACGATATTTTGATCTCAGAATAGCTACTAAAGATAGAACAGAGCAATTATTTTTTGTACATGGTCAATACTCAGTTGATGTGGTGTCTGTACTGAATGAAATAGAAAATTTTTTAGATGCAAATCTTCAAGAGGTATACTCATTTGTGTTGTGGTCATTTTTAATCTAGATTTGTTGCAATGCAGGTAGTTATATTGGATTGTCAGCATTTTTATGATTTTACCTCACGAGATCATAATAGACTGATGCAGCTATTGAAAGCCACATTCGGTGTAAAGTTATTGCCTTATTCAGTAACAATGGACCATCTAACGTTGGATTTTATTACAGAAAGATACGATTATCAAGTAAGTGTATTAAAAATTCTGCAACAAATATTAAAAGTACGTGATTGTTCCTAATGATATATCAGTGTTACGAATGAAAAGAGAGCGAAGTGATTTATTTTCAGGTAATACTTATATATAGATCTGATAAAGCACGCTTTAATCAACCCTTCTTATGGCCTGCAGCTAGTTTTCCCACTCCTTGGCCAGATACAGTATGTCCTATTACATTAATATCAAAATTAAACGAAGGTCTTCAATATCGGCCACAAGGAATAGCGTTTATATCACAGTGTGTATTGACCCCAACTTCTTCATTTATATTTAAGAAATTATGCGGTAAGTAGTGTTTATGAATACCGATCCTATCTTTTGTTGCAACTATAAAACATTTTCTGAAGTAAAAGTTGGACCACTTAATACTCAATTATTTTTATTTCTATATAGATGTTACACTTTGTCTGTCCCATACCTGATTTTAGGTTCTTAAATGTGGGTATATTACTGCAATTTTGAGTTTCCTGTGAAGTTTTTATAAGAAGGCAAATAATTAACTTATGAGTTACATACACTAATTAAGAAATATATATTCATTTTACTATTTACTTTCTTATGTTTAGTTAGTAATGCATTAGGTGGAACACCCATATACACCAGCAATACTTAATAATTGTAATCGCTGGAAATTCGAGGTTTGTTATTTCTTGAATTTTTATTATGTATCGTTTGACGATGAACAGTGTTCAAAATCGACAAAAACGTGATCGTAATTAAAAAAGTTTAAAATTTTTGATAATGCTGTAAGTTATTTATTTGTTTGTACGCGTCATCATACAATTTTTCACCAAGAATTGCTGTTTTATCTTTGTCAACGAGACACAATTATCAAAAACTGCAAAATTAACAATATTTCTGTAGGGTATATTTTAGTACTCGAAACTTAAGTTGTGTTTGTTATTACCTGAGCCAGGTATCTTGGTCGATTTAAAAGTAATTATTACAGGTGATTTCGTATCAATCCAGAGCATGATTCTGTTGCTTGACCTTACAGACGAAGATAAACTTGAACTTAAGGAGAACGAGTATGACGACGAAAGCAAAATATATAGGGAAGACGCAAGTGTAGATTTGGATGATTAGTCTTATAATTTGTTTTGTCTCTGCCTCGTCTTGGCTATGTGTATGTCAGAAATAGTTTCTATAATATGTACAATTGCCTTCTTTTGAAATGGCCGGTCTACATTGAAAATTGATCCGCAAATACTAGCATGGTCACATTCTAAAATTCGATTTGTTTACTCCGAAGTCAAGAACGGGACAAGCAAAAAAACAGGCGTCATAAATCATATACAGGCTATTCCACGAGAGCCGTTCGTTAGAAGTTTTCGTGGTTAGAAAAAACTTAGAATTCTGAAATTTTGGGTTCCAGGGTTATTCAAGATTCTCTTTCATTTTAAAATATTTTCAAGATCATACTACTTCCGGTTATACCGGAAGTGTCGCCATTAACTTCTGTATTTTAAATGGAACACCCGGTATATCATTTCATTTTTGGATTCCTGAGAAAATTTCATAGTGGGTTTTCATCAGGTTTCCCTATACCTATTTTCAATTTTTTCTTACATATCTTGATTTTTTTGAAAATTTTGACAGATATAGCCCTTTTTTGAGCATTGCGCCCTTTAACCAATTTCGATTGGTGGAAAGCGCTTCTGGGGTAGACGGAAGCACAGGAATGATACTTTCGAATGCCATATTGACAACTGATTTATCGCATACAGGGTATCCAAAATTTAATGACCAATTACATCATTTTAAAAGTTGAAAAAGCTCGTTTTTTCAAATGGGACACCCTGTATTTTATTTGCTATAACATTCCCTATACCTATTTCCAGTGGTTTTCTTGTTAATTCAATTTTTTTATTTTAATGTGGTTTTTTGGCAGAAACCGAAACATCGCTTGCCTTTCGAAGCCAAATAAACATCAATGAAACGGTAAAAAAATTACTTTAATTAGAACATGACATTAGTACATAACATTTAGAACGAAATATAAAATAAAAACAAAAAATTGGAACATAATGACAAAAAATAATAAGAGAATGTAAAATTACAATAATTGTTCTATATGACCTCCATTTTGGTTCAAACACTGAATAACTCTGTCATATACTCCTCGCGAAACAGATCTCCGAAGTTCGTCTGGACTTATATTAGTAAACGCATGGTGAACACGGTTCAATAATTCCTCTCTAGTTTGTACCGGCCTTAAGTACACTAGTTCTTTTATACGACCCCAGAGGTAAAAATCCAAGGGGGTCAAATCGGGTGATCTGGGTGGCCAGTTCCAAGGTCCTCGCGCGCCAATCCACCGATCCTCGAACATCATTGACAATTGCCGGTGTACAGCTATAGTTAAATGTGCTGGAGCACCATCAAGCTGAAACCAACTGTTTGCTCTATCACGTGGAGGTAGGGCATTTAGAAAATCACTAACAAACCCTCTCAGTATCTCCAGATATCTAGCCACATTTAAATTTTCATCGTACACTTGATAAGCCACTCTGTTGTCCATAATTAAACAAAAAACATCGAAACTAAAGCGGTCTTGGTGATTATGTTCCCTAATAACATGTGGATTATCTTGTGCCCAGTAGTGAGTATTTCGGCGATTTGTAATTCCTTGCCTGCTGAATTTCGATTCATCAGTCCACATAATCTGATGAAGAAATCTCGGATCTTGGGTCATTTTCAAAATCATAAATTCGAAAAAGTGAACAGTTATCTCACAAAAAGGATGCATTCCATGTTTTTTTAATATTCTGTGGATTGATGATTTTGAAATACCCAAATCCAGCGCTGCTGTCGAAATTGAACTCCGCGGATAAGCTTGAAAAAACGCCAACACATTCACCACGTTATCTTCATTATCAGTTACGGGCTTTAGGTTATTTTGAGTTGCCCTTACGTTTCCAGTTGCTATAAAGCGAGTTTCGATTCTTGCGAATTTTCCGGGAGTCATTGTTGGTAGGTCCGGATATCGTTCATTAAATAGTCTGCATGTTCGTCGAACAATTCGTCCACATTCACCGTGCGTGTAAAACAAATTTAATAAATCATTATTGGAATATTCTTCAACATTCTCCATTATAAACTGTACTTAAGCAAGTTAACAAACTCCCTAGAACTGTAAATAGATACCTCACGAATCTATACGATGATACTGCTTTGACATTAAATCAACATTGTTTCAATTCCTGTCAAAATCAAGGCTTACTAGGTAGAACTTTTGGAGTTTGATCACCTTTTGATAAAAATATGGTTTAACAAGAAAACCACTGGAAATAGGTATAGGGAATGTTATAGCAAATCGATGCAGAATCAAATTCTGCATCCGATCATCCAATAAAATACAGGGTGTCCCATTTGAAAAAACGAACGTTTTCAACTTTTAAAATGATGTAATTGGTCATTAAATTTTGGATAGCCTGTATGCGATAAATCAGTTGTCAATATGGCATTCGAAAGTATCATTCCTGTGCTTCCGTCTACCCCAGAAGCGCTTTCCACCAATCGAAATTGGTTAAAGGGCGCAATGCTCAAAACAGGGCTACATCTGTCAAAATTTTCAAAAAAATCAAGATATCTAAGAAAAAATTGAAAATAGGTATAGGGAAACCTGATGAAAATCCACTATGAAATTTTCTCAGGAATCCAAAAATGAAATATTATACCGGGTGTTCCATTTAAAATAAGGAAGTTAATGGCGACACTTCCGGTATAACCGGAAGTAGTATGATCTTGAAAATATTTTAAAATGAAAGAGAATCTTGAATAACCCTGGAATCCAAAATTTCAGAATTCTAAGTTTTTTCTAACCACGAAAACTTCTAACGAACGGCTCTCGTGGAATACCCTGTATAGCATGAATAAGCCACTGTACTTAAAATATCAAAGCGGTTTATATTTTGGGAAGTTTCATAAATACTCTCCTCAAACACATATATTTTGAATGCCTTGCTTTTTATATACAGATTGTCGTAGTTAAAGTTAATATGCATCTTCAAATACACACACATAAACATGTACCTATGTACGTATGTATACAACAGTTCAAGAATGTGGCTCTTGGTTTACCCACACCACCTCCCCGAGAGCGCGAACACCATGCGCACATGGCATTCGTTCCGTATCTTTAGAGCAGGCACTTACATTGTGTCTGAGCAAACTCGCAAATATTAAAATAAAATGCCCTTAGCTGTCGAGGAAAAAATACAGATTGTGTTATGGTATGCGAAGCATAATTCGTACAAAGACGTGCAAAATTTATTTGTATAGTTCATTATAATATTTAGTTTCGTTTTAAATGTGAGAATTTTATTTTAGTTACAATTTTTATAGTTTTGTTTCAGTTCACTGTTAATACATTATACATCAATTACCAAAATAGCGGAGCAATTCCTTAAAGCAAACGTCTGCATACCAGCTTTCAACGTTTTGCACTGAAGCCTCGGTCTCGGTATCCGGTGTCCGCCCGATATGAACTCATGTGTATTCCCCTATTATCGTACCCCTCCATTTCATGTTTGCATGCACGTGTGTGCGTGTCTGTGTTTCCCTATATCTACTTTTATTTCAGTCAAACGGTATAATTAAATGTTGAATACAATTGATTGTATTACATTATGTATTAAGTTGCTTTATAAAAGAAACTACATATGGCATATACCTACTATAGCCAATATATTCGAAATATTTGAGTTCATTTATAATTTATTGCCTCATAACATTCATGCTACTTTCTTAGAAAAAATAATTTTTATTTTCCTGAATGTCTTTCTGGCTTTTATTTTATTCTTTAATGCTTTATTTTAATTTCAATATCGAGATTCACTGTTTTATTCAAATCTCGGTTATCTAGAATTTTAGGACTTGTTCCTATTATTTCTGGGAGTAATTTGTATTTATTTTAGACGTTAGATATTTTAATTGTAATAACAACGTTTAACAGGAAACTAAAATAAGACTAAAACAATTTGTTGTTATAACAATCCCTGTTTTCTTATAAAATGTAAACATATTTTTATTATCTTAATAAATCTCTATAGAATGCATAATTTCAGAAACATTTGCAAAAAACTACTATTCGATAAAAGTAAAAGTGTTACTTCCGGTCCGAATTTTGAAATTTCTTTTATACAAAAATTGTTCCAATTCCGGCTCTAAATATTTTTGTATCATTTATGTAGGAAGACTTACTTCCGGCATAAATTTCGAGAAAGTCTCTCTAAAATTCACATTTTAGTACTTTTGTATTCTTTAGAAATTCGCCTAAACGTACTAGTTGACGACGTATTAATAAATTTTGATTTTTTACTGAAGTAAATTACTACTTCCGGTCTACCGATTTTACTCAAAATCTAATAAGATCTCAAGAGGAAGATTATACTCGTAAATAGAAGGTTTGGTATTAATAGTTGTAGCCGTTTGGGCGCTATCATGGTCACACACACACACACACACACACAGAGAGAGAGAGATGTTTGCAAAAACCACTTTTTCGATATCAGCGGACTTTAAAACGTAGATATCTGCAAAAATCTTGAGGTCGAAAATATTCATCATCACAGTACACAGTAAGAAAGTAAAAAATGAGGTGTGGCCACCACACAACTTTCTTATACGTATGTGGGTTTCAAATTAACAATTTTAGGATTTTTTTTATACAAAAATCATTCAAAATCCTGTTCTAAGTACTTCTATTCTCTTAATATATCTCTATAGAATGCATACTCTGCAAGACATTCGAAAAAAAGTGTTATTCGATAAGAGTAAAAGTGTTATTTCCGGTCGGAGTTTTGAATTTTTTTACACAAAAGGTATTGAAACTTATGTTTTAAATACGTTTGTACTCATAATGTATCGGTCTAGAAAGCATGGCTTGCGAGATATTCGCAAAAAACTGATGTTCGATAAGAGTAAAAGACCTACTTCCCGTAGGAATTTCGAAAAACTTTCTTAATAAAATTCTTCTCAAATTTAATTTTGAGTACATATGAACTCTTTTATCTTTGCTTAAACTTAGTAGTTGACGAAATATTGGCAAAATTAGATTTTTTCTTCCGGTCTGGCGACTTTACTGAAAATCTAATCAGATCTCAAGAGGGAGATTATACTCGTATATACAAAATTTAGAATTGATAGCTATAGGAGAAATCAGTGGCCGCTAGATGGCTCTCAAATATCAACGAAATCGGGAAAATATTCTGTCTGTTTGCTTCTTGTACTCCATTCGTAATTAAATAATGGGTTTGATTGAATTATCTCTAATTTCAACTTATTAGTACTACACCTATCCCACACGTTCTAATGGCAAACTGAATATTTTCCCTATTTTAGTAGTTAGTAAAGCGGCCGACAGAGGGTTGCCACTTTACTGATTTTCGCCTATACATTCTGTCTGTTTGCTTCTTTTCCTCCATTCGTAATTACATAATGGGTTTGATTGAATTATCTACAATTTCAACTTATTAGTCCTACACCTACCACAATGGCAAACTGAATATTTTAAGTTTATTTCAGTAGTTAGTAAAGCGGCCGACAGAGGGTTGCCACTTTACTGATTTTCGCCTATAGCGGCACACAGACATTTTTTAAAAACCACTTTTCGATATCAGACCACTTCAAAACGTGGACATCTGCAAAAGTCTCGAGGTCGAAAATTTTCATCACAACACTTCCTTATACTACGTATAAGAAAGTAAAGTGCAAGTATTGTTTTAATTAATAACCGCAGGACAGGGTGTTAAACTCAATATTTTTTTTTTAATTGAAATAATTTAAAAATAAGGTATGTATTGTAATAATAAAACTAATGATATTTTTCAAAAGCATTTATGTAGATTATTTGTTGTACTAAGCAAATAAAAATAAGTTGAGTAAAACCCTCTCACCTTGTTATTTAAACTATTTCAGTAAGCTAAACTTAGTTTGTTTTACATATACATAATATTTTAAGAAATAATATGTAAGTCGAGGAAAGGAATTTAAATAAAAAATTATACAATGAACAACATTCAAACAAATATAAATATTCTGGAGAGATATTATTTTGTATATTAGTGTGTAGTGACGAAACATCCATACAATTAGAATGTGACTATCGACAGATATGCGCAGCGTTTTAAAATTCAGACCGGTCATTTCAAAAGAAGGCAATTGTACTTGCAATAAAACAACTGACAACTGGATAAAAACGTCAACCACCCCTTCCCCCTTACAAAAACACCTCTAGCTCTTTATAACAAAATATTAGTATACTTATGTGCTAAATATCACAGGAAGTAACAATAGTGGAGGTCGTGACATCTTTAAGTAGTTATTTCATCCCCTAAGGGGTTGGAACCAAATGAGTCGTTATCCATTGTTTATACATATTTGTACGGCACAAAAGAATACAACAGGATTCAATTTTTAACCTACTTTACAACGTGATTAATTTCGATCACAAATTTGTTAATTTTGTATACTGTGGCACGGTACTACTACATATTTAGGTCAAAAGATATTTTTAAGGGTCCTCGCTAGTGAATGGGAAATGTAATATTGGTTGCATAGCACATGATTTAATAAGCCAAGGATGTCCGAGTACTTTTACACATAGGGAACATATAATAAATATTTGAAATAATAACTCAATATCTAAGCGAATAAAAATTCATTTATGACCAACTATTTACACATTTGTAACTGCGGGAAATATTTATAGCAGAATTACAATTCATTGTAATGTGGGTTGTCTAATTTTAATTTATTTTACATTCATTTTAAACAAAGTAAAGAATAGTTGAACAAAAAATAAGTGCACAGCCGGGTAGCTTTCTATTCAATTTATAACGTGAACCCAAGCAAACAAATCTCCTCCGAAGGATTTTTGAGAAAACTGGTTTTTAATATTTTGACATATTAATTAATTTTCTGAAATCCGATAATTTTTTTCTAAATTTGTTTCTTCAGCCGGGTAGATTACTAAATTCTTCATAAGTTGACGTTGAAAGGTTTTCTCCATCTTTAAAATCAACAAAAATATCTGGATTCTAAAATCTGCTATTTTGCCATTGTTGACAGATCCACTAGCGAGGACCCTTAAGGTGTACAATTAGAAAGTGTCATCGGTGTACATGCATATCTACATAAATTTTAATTTCCGATGTTATATTACAGGGTCCCTCAAAAGTTCGTGTGTTCTGCCACTAGAAAACACAAAATATGATTGGCTCTCGGAACAAATTCCAGGTCCTCACGGAGTCAATGTAGTAATAGCTGACTTCGTCGATTTGGACTGTGCAAGATTTTCAAAATTCGTGATAGGTTTGAATGAAAAATTATTAGACACCAGTATTAATGAAAAAGAGGACGTGTTACCACCTGTTGATTAGCATCAATAAGAGAATGCCGACTTGATATTTGAAAATTATAGCTTTAATATTATATTATTAGAGTAGGGAATTAGACAAATGAAAGAAGTAGGAACAACGATTAAATTTAAGGAGGACGTATATAAATTACTTAGGTAATTTATAATTATTTTTGCATTAGATTATGTATTTGTATCTAAATAGGGAACATATACTGGCTGTTACTGAAAAATGAAAGTAATATATACAAACATTTGTACTATAGGTACCTAACTAGTTATTTACTGATTATATCTAACTAGTAATTATTAATGCCCTTCATATCATCTCAAATATTTATAACAAAACCATCGGTGACTTTTCATTCAGATAAAGATAAATATGAAAACAGAAACTGGTCGTTTACTTTTTACTTAAGGCTGGGGAACTCGGTAACGTAAACGTTTAACTTATTTCAAGAAAGATTGGTACAGGTTAGGAAGACATGATTGTTACCAATGTATACAGAATTGTTAAATGTATTACACCTGCTATTTAAAAGAAATAACACTTTGTTTATTCTAAAATTATATTTTCATACTCACATATGGATAACCAAATAAAATAGCAGGTATACTAAAAAATGTATATAGATAATAATAGTGAAAGAACATTTTAAATCGTATAGTTCACCGATTCTGAAACAGATGTCGGCACCGGAAATATATGCAAGAACTAGAATTCTGAATGAGTAGATTATAGTCATCCAAGTTGTTATTAGGCATTGTTATATTTATTGTAATACAATAAACGTTTGTGCTATCGTACAACTCTGTTTTTTCTAAACTGTACATTTTTTTACTACCAGAGACATCATCAAGCGACTTAAATGCATTTGTGTTTCGGATTCCTCAGCCTTAAATTAAGTAAAATATTTCTAGAGTATAGATAAGGCAAAAAATTAAGAGAGAGCACAAATCTAAATTTATCCTTTTGAAAACAAAGAGTATTCAATCAATCTTGAATGAAAAATATTTCATTTACGTCAAGAAAATCACTTCCTGAAGATCATGGCCATCTTCCCTAAGGCAATCTTCAATTCTCTCCTTCAAATTATTCCATAGACTAAGACACGGTAATGCAGACAGGACGAAAAACTGTTTTATTTTAAGAATGAAAGGCTTATTTTGTTATGCAGCTTATTTTTTTATTCAGATATGATATTCTGTAATTTTTACAACATTGTCAACAGACTGATCAAAGTTTTTTAAATGGAACCTGTATATTATTACATTGTTGCATTCCCGCATAATTCTTAGTCAAAAGGTAATAAGATAGTAAGTATAGGCCTAACATTTAGACTTTTCGACTTATTACCATTTTTCTTAAAATTCAATATTTTTATAAAATTATATGTCGACGTATTATACAGGGTGTATTTGAAATAAGGGGACAGAGTATGATAAATGGAAAGATGCAATTATGTAGAATATAAATCCCAAAAATTGTGAGTCAATTGCGACACGAACGCCAAAATTAAAAACCCCCGAAAAGTGTTTTATGTGCCGCCTATGTTAGCATGTGTCTATATGTCGTAGGTATCGCGCCAGACGTCGACGGTTCCACACAGAGACGTAATAATTTCCATCGAAGTAAATAAACACGCATAGATATACGCAATAACAGCTGTAGATGTTATAAAAACCCCAATGATAGCATTGTTTACTATTTCTAAACATGTGTTCATGCTAAGAGTTCAACAACCTTAATATGAAATATCAGCTGTTAAAATATCTTATTTTTCAACAACGAGATTTTTTTTTATTGAGATGGATTATTTAGATATTACGTTTTCTTCCGTTATTACTGTTATTATGATTAAATTCAACGACTTTTTACTTCTTATTTCTCACAAAAACAAATTTGTGTTGTAAAATTTGTGAATTGATCTGAAGACGACATCCATTACGCACTTGTAAGATGGGGCTCGACGATTAGGAAAACGCAACCTATACGTCCGACATGCATCTCCACCTGTTTCACCGTAAATGTACAACATATCGAATAGTTCGTGTGTTGTGTAAGCCACGGTCGAAACATTCACATGTAACAATCGAACGAGACTGACCTCGCACGCCTTCACACCACTGTTGCCAACCCACTACAGACGATTCCCCCTGAATGCCCTGAATAATGCTTGAAAACCCCCTAAATTACATCACTAACCCCCTAAAAACCAGTAACTGAATTGTTATAAAATGAAAATAATTCCTTTATATTATTGTGACAGTTATTTGTATAGACAAACGCATGTTTCCAGGAAATCAAAAAAAGGTTATAAGTTTTTATCATATATTTAATCAATTTTTATATAAACGGTCCAAAATAGTTCTCTTATAAAATAGTATATTAAAGTATAAGTGGATAATAATGTCATTAAAACACGCGCATTTTTCAAAAATAAAGCAAGTGCTTTAATGGCTAGTTATCCACGAATACTTTACTTTTTTTTTTATTGGTACACTTTAAAAACATAAGTTTTACTGGTTTTAATACTACAATTACAAATACGAACTCATAACATAAAATTGTTGGATGTGATATGACATTAGTATACTTTTGGTTGTCATGGAAATGATTAATTAAACAATCTGTCACGTAAAGCCATTTTTGTGTAACGATGAGTTCGAAGATTGATTACTTAAGTAATAAAGCCGAATGTGAACTTAAAGATTTCTTATTACTTAACTGTTTGTTGAAATATGGCAATTTTTCGCCTATAGTATGATAATTCCAGTTATTCTTCTATTGAACTTAAAACTGACGAAATCTATTATTTTTTTCACTCGAATAAATTACAATTTATACACCTATCGTTAATTTTGTTTGCAATAATCCAATACTCAAGTATAACAGTTTTCAATGTCCCCTACAAATACCCCTAAAAAATAAAACCCCCCAGATTTCCCCCTTGGCTCAAAAAATCCCCTAAATCTACGGGGAAAACCCCCAAGTTGGCAACGCTGCTTCACACTCCTACTTAGTACCCCGCCCCACCCTTCCATACCCTACAGTCGTATTTAAGTGCAGTGGCGCGACGAATATTTTAAAAATATCTTTGTAATTTGCGCAAAATATTTTGGATTTGTGTCTAATAAAATTACATCCTTCCATTGATCATACTCTGTCCCCTTATTTCATATACACCCTGTATAGACACCATTTCTTTCTGGTAACGCTGTTCATAATAAAAGGTCCTAATAAAAGTATATTTATTTCTTTTTCATTTGCTAATTGCATGTGCAGAAAACTGGATTAAACTTGCATTACATTTTTTTTCTAAAAGTAATTTTTTTGAAATCACTTTGATTTGCTTACTAAATTTCGCACCAAAAACATGTAAGAGCATATTATTTTAAAAGTGACCATTACTGAGCTATTGTCGTTTTTTTTTATATAATATTGCCAAATTTATCTTTTTATTAGAATATGGTATAGTGAGGCATGATCTTTGCTGCTAAATTGACAATCGAACGGATGACATTTAATAAGTTGCTTCTCAGGTGACAAGCATGATTTTATAATGATTTTTTTTTTTGAAAATGAGCTTTGAGATATGATTTTTGCAATGCACTGGTAAAATTATCAAGAAAATGGTTTACTAGCTAGAAAGTTTGAATTGTTTATCAAATTGCATTGCATGAATTTATAATATGTATATCATTACTATTCTTCTTTTTTTGTGTGTGTCTTATGTCTATACCTACATGTATTTGTTAGCCACGAAGTTATGGAACACTCTGTATAGTACAAAAATATTTAAAAGGTGCTCCTAATGAGTGGCTATCTTAGTAAGAAAAGCGCTTCAAAATATTTTTTATCGTAAAGTCACAATCGGCTTCCTCATCGAGATGATCCACCCTGTATTTCAATAGCAATCGCTAAATAAAAATTATTATTATATTCAAGGTCTTTTGGCAAAGCGATTGCATATTTTTGTGGAAAAACTCTAATCATAATTTTAACATGTTTTTTTTGTAGTTTATTATTTTTGAAATACATACATATAAATTACAATGTCATAATTACAATGAAAAATGATTTCTTAAAATCGTTACCAATCCTTAGAGTACCGTTTTACCTTTCTTGTAAAACTGCTTTTTCAGCTTTTCTTTTTGTGGGGTTGTCGGGAATTGTCTCTCTTTAATAGCAGTCGGTTACCATGCATAACATTCCATCTTGATGAAATCTTTCACCTATAGTTCAAGTGTAAATGGAGAATATATATGAAAAATATATTGCCATAGATTACTAAGCAAAACGTGGATGCGTTTCGACTTAATTGAGTCTGCCTGTCACGTCGTATGCTTTTCGAAATGGCAATTTCACATCTTATTGTCTATATACGAAGTGGTGGCATATTTGTGTGTATGAGGTACTCCGTAAATTCGAAAAATCCTTAATTATAGATATGTCGATCTAATATTACTTCTCTTCTACAGACATGTACAAATCACAAAATACTAATTTATCTGCAGATAAAGTGATTTTTTCGACTTACTAATACTGCCGTTGAATTAATTTGAAAAATATATTGCCATTGTTTCTTAGCGAGACGTGGACGCGTTTCTACTCACTTGAGTCTCTATTATATATTTTTAACTCAAATTTCACACTAAACTCTTGAAGGTTGTTAACATCTCTTCTACCAAACATTTGTAGTTTGTGCCTGTTTTCTTTCCAGGCAAGCTAGTTACCATTACTTGAGTGACTGAAAAGCTTTTTCTGCATTGAGCTTTGCTAGTTATATTATTATAGATAAACCGAGAGTGAGGCGCCCAATCCAAAACGCGTTTAACTTGCTTTTGTTGCCAAACTATAAAAACTATCTACCTAGAAACAGAAGTTTTGAATATCTTTTCTCTTCACATTCCATAAATTTGTGTATCTCTTGGTTTAAGATTGATACAGCTCACTCGTATTTCCATTAATAGGACTCTACTTGAAATAGCCTCACAGAGAACAGACCTCTCGAAACAATCTGTGTACATTCTTATACGTTCTTTCGTTTTAGCAATAAATGGCTGAGGTTAGTTACTCACTGTCAGGATATTAAAACATGCATTTTGATTGGTACCTTACTTACGTATACATATGTAGGTAACTATCGAATATTAGAATTAGATTGTACGAACATTTTGTAAGTTATACACATATTTACTTATCTAAGTGCTAAGAAATACATACTTAATTCTTTCTGTATTTTATATTTTTGTTATTTTATACATTTTATGTTGTAGATAGGAGTATTAGATAAAATAAACCATTTATAAACATAAAATATAGTATTTTTAATATGGGTTATATCAGCACTTGACAAAGAATCGAAGAGCATACAGGATATCAATATTGAAGTATACATAACCTTTAAATTTATGAGAATGCTGAATCTCTATGGCATTTTTCCCGTATTTGGTCTTTTTCTGTGAAGACATCATGATACTTTTGAATTTTTCAATAGAAGTAATCAATCAGTTTGTTTATCAGTGTCACTCAAATTTGTGTATCACTGTCTTTCAATTCTTATCCGAGATTTTAATAAAATCTGTACAAGCTTTATTTATATAAACGAAATTGTCATATAGTGGAGTCGTTTTGGCAACCGACACGGCCAAAGTACGAACTAAAAACGACGATTCAGTACCACTACAAATTTCGATCGGCCGGAGCAATTTCAAAGCAATAAAATTAAATTAATTAATTAATATTTCAATATATATACCGTCCTGTAGTAAAATACTATTACATGATAGCCAGTTACAAATTAAATATTATAAATAAAGCTATTAAATATTATTTTTTCTACATCTGTATTTCATATAACATTTGGCTATACTGTTGAGGAGGCAAGCATTGTTGACAAATGTCAAAAGGTGTATGAATATTATTATTTATGACTAGGGCGCGGACATGACCGGTTTAAACTACGACGAAGTTACAACGGAGCAAAGAAATAATGTAAACAACACACGCTTATTGAATAGCACTAATTCATATGATTCATATGGTGAACTGCAACATCTGTTTACGCCCGAGAATGAGAGCAGAAAATGCCCATAAAATAAGGAATGTATGAGTAAAATCCTTTTTTCATTGGCGTAGATAGGAGCGTGAGGGGTTTTTAAAATTTATTATATTTACCTTATATCTCGCAAGACAAACAAAATTTTCATTCATACTTACGTTAGTTTCGTTTTTTCTTTGTTTTGACTGTTGATTACGTATGCGTACAGTTTTAGTTATCATTTATTTAGATCTAGAACGTTGTTTATATTACTTTTTCTGATATGAAAATGAATTGTCAGTGATTCCGAAATTTATTACAAAGTCTGTAAAATATCGTTACAGAATGCCAAAATATCGCACGTTCGTCACTTAGCTTTGCTAAAACATACACAGAAATAGTTTTTATGCAGAGAATTTCCATAGTTTACAAAATTTCGTTACATGTTTAAATGACGATGCTCGAAGTATTTCTGAGTGCAAGGAACTAACACAAATCCCAAATTTAAAAAATCAGTTGTTTTTCCTTCAGGAACATTTTGGAAATTTGCCTAAACTAATCACATATTGAAAATGGAAATCTCAAATTAAAAGATGGATTAAGCACATTAGATGTGGGCTATTAATAATTTCAAAAGTATTCCAAGTGACTTCGGATGTGGCCTTCGGCAAAAGTTAGACGCAGTTTTTAATAGAAATCCAGATTTAATAACATTGCGGCAATTGTGTATGCTAAATACGCTGAAATAAAAGAATATTTCCAGTACGCACCTATAACCAGTTGCGATGTAGATAGGACGTTTTCTGTCTACAAGGATGTACTTAATTCAAAGAGAACAAGTCTTACAGAAGAGAAAATGAATAAACAATAAGATATTTTGTATTTTATACATCACCAGCCACTTGTAATCCAATTATATAAATAAAATTAAAACCTCTTTAAAAAGACAACATTTCAATAGTGCGCCTATGGGCGATGAGTCATCAACCGTTCGTGTCCGCGCCCTATTTATGACAGTCCTGAAATGGCTTTTATAGGTTATATTACTAGGTAAAATTTTGCAACATCTTAAATTTGACGCCATTTTAATTTAGTGGCGCATGTCGGGTGGCCGTCAGATATATCTCGGAAATTAATAGCACTATAGTCTAAATCGCTGAACAGATTCAGTGATCACGTTGGATTCACGTGATCATAAGTCGTATGTACACGGGCACATTAAATCATTCCAGGATCAATGTGTGTAAAATAGTTATCGCCGCAGTATTTGACAAGAAAATGTACATATTCAAATAAAAACAGATTTAACGGAAACAGAAACGTAAAAATAAATAAACACCTGCGATCTGTGATACTATAACAGTTTACCTATGCGACTAATGTAAACGACGTTTGCCGTCGACCGTTTTTATGCATAGGATGCCTTGATCAGGTTGTGATCACGCCCTTTTATTACTGAATCTCTTCGGCGATTCTAGTTTTTTTTATGTCATATTGCATTCGGGTAAAAGTGCCGAAGAGAAAATGCTGGAATTTGTTATCGAGTTTGTAAAAAATATCCGCAGTCATGACAACGGCCAAAAATAAGAATTTCGTCATGTTTTGACTAATTGTGATCATATCATTATAAAATAAATTTGTTGATATATATGTTGTAAAAACAGTTTTTTTTTACCGTTTCGTTAGTTTCTGTTTAAGAAACCAACTTTATTTTTAATACTTATTTAAATCCAAAATATACCATCAAAAATAAAGAATAAACTTTGAAAAAATAAAACAAAAAATCAAATGAGGTCATTTGATTCTTTGTGTTTTGGAAAACTTTTATTGAAAAAACAATATTCGCTTAAGTAACATTTTATTTATTTGTTGCTTATTACAATGATATTCATGACTTTATAAATACATTATATGACTTTTTGAAAGCACAAACACTCTTATATTGGCACATGTATTATACCATAATAACATACAAACATTCCTAATAATTAAAAAATGATATATTTCAAGTTATCTATTCACAGAGCCTTTACTTTCAGTTGCTTCATCTTAGGTGCTCGCTTTTTTGCTTGACGTTTCTGTTCTTTCTCCTCCCAACGTCTTTGTTTGTCCGGGTCATCCTCGGCCATAACCTTCTCTTTCTCCATACGCCTTTTTTCTTCTCTCCTCGCAGCAGCAGCTTCAGCGCGTGCTGCATGAGTCGATTTCAAGAATACTTCCTCAACACGTTGTCTGTTTTTATCAGCTTTAATCTTGCCTACATTAAACAAATACAGAAATCATTACAATGTTTGTATTTATTTAACTAACAGTATATTTAATTAGGGCAATTTAGTACCTTCTTTGGATAATCTATATCTTTTGACTTTCTCGATGCAATACATCACCATCACTAATAATGGTTTTAATTGTTCCATGGCTTCATTTATCGGCATACCTTTAACAGGCATGTTAAAACCGAACAACAGCACCTAAAATGTGAATTCAAAATATGCCAGAGGTTATGACTACCAGTCATATATGCAATATCAAAGATATATAAAATGTTATATTGACACTTTGTCATGTATAAAGAAATCTTTTCCATATTTTGATTCATTCATGTACTGGAAGATTCGAAGATTGTTTATGCCATTTCAACAACAGATGACAAATCTTAAGCATTCGCTACTTTTTTAAAAATGACAACTCTGACCAATCTTGCAAAATAACATAATTAAGGTTTTACGCATCATAATTAAATATATGATATGCACACGTTTCACAATAGACAATTATAAAACACAATAGAATACCTACATTTTTTTAATACATATTTACTAATTTAATTACAAATCTTCATTTATATTTTTAATTGTTGTTATGTTTCGGAAACATAACAACAAATTTAATTCATAGGTTCAAATTTAAAAAAAATAATAGTGAAAATAAGTGAATGTTATGTTAAATCTCTTGCACCACAAAAATATAAGCTCTTACCTTCTGAGCATCGGGTAATTTTAATGCCCCATTATCCTCAGGTTGTTTTACTCCTGAATATTGATCAGAGAAATGAATATAATCCACTAAGTCTGTAAATTTATTCAAGACAGCAGTGATTTTTGAATCTAACATAGCTGATGTGGACTCGGCTATTTCACTCATAACATTGAAATTCGCAGGAATATTGAATTTCTCACCAGTTTTTTTCTCTGGGCAGTAAACACTAATGTCAGCCATATCTTTTGATAAGTGTGCTGCTGTCTTTTTCGATGCAACACAAAATACAAAAGTGTCCATATCTTCTTTATTCATTATTACTTTTATGTGAATTTGATCTATAGTGGGCCTCATAATACCTGCTAGAATAGCAACTAAATCTTGTCTTTTAATAAGTTTTAATTCTACAAGCATTCCTTCACAGCATGTACGTCCACTGCACCACAATGTAAATATATTTTCACTTTCCTTAACTAATGTTACATTATCTAAGTTTTCTGACACACCATCATCGCCTAAAATAAATTATTGTTAAATCAGTTTAATGTTTTTTCTTAGGTATTACCAATTAGGAAGAAATTATCTTCCAATAGCGTCTTGTGTGTCTGAAACCAGGCATTAGCAATTTTTGTATTTTTACTTTTTCCAGTTGCAAAATTAACGAAATATACAACTAAGCCTGCTATCATTAATATTTCTAACCAGTAACTATCCCAGTTTGCTCTAAAATGAATAGGAACGGTAGTGATTGTTATCTTTGGTTCAGAATCCATTTTCTCATCTTTATTATCAGCAAAACCCTCAAATTCTTCAGTATCTTGGAAGTGCTCAAATTCAGAATCGTCCTCTATCATAATATCTGTTTCATCATCATCATCATCTGATACGAACACATCTTCACTATCTTGGGCAGTATCTTTAGGTGTCTCTTTAGTTTGTGGTTCATCCATGACTAATTCATCTTCTGATTCGAATTCCTCAAATTCAGCGAATTCGTTATCGGTATAATCTTGGTAGTTATTAGATGCAAGAACATTATAACTTGTGAATATCACATACAATACAACTAAGTACAAACGCATGTTGTTAATTTTTACGAGAACTTTTAAATGAAATTATACGATTCATTAATGAATATGATTGCAATATTAAGTTAGCAGAAAGTTCTTATTATCTAAAAAAAAAAAACATCTACCTCACATGACATTTAAATGACAACATTTAATATATAGTCTGTGATTTATAGCTCTGTAACGCTTAGTAGAGGTGGGTCGTTCGCGAACGAACCGGTTCAGTGAACCGAATCCCAGCAGGGTACCGAGAGAGCCGATTCACTAAATTTCAATGACTTGATATTATATAACAGGTTGGGTAGGCACTATTATACGCACTAAAATATTTATTTTTGTACAACATAACTGCATATTGTATAAATATATAAAATGAATATACTGAACTGAATATCAAAATGTAAAAATAACTAAACAGCTTACGTATAAATCTAAATTATACATTGATAATTTACAAATTATAATTTAAAAGAATGATTTGTGATATTTTCGCGGTTGTTAATCGATTTCTCCCGTCAATAATAAACAGATTTACTAAAAATGCGCTCGCACGGAACAGATGTAGTCAAGACACATAAACGTTTTTTTACTATTTCCTAAATATCTTTTCTTTGATGCCACCATGTTAGAGGATATTGATGTCTATTGATTGTCGGTTCATTTAGATTTAGGTATTTATCAAATTCAATTATTTTGCCTGTTCTATGTCGGTCAAATACGCATAACAGTTAGGTACTTTTATTTGTTATTTATATAGTTCTCAAAATGCTTTTAGTTTTACATATATTTTGTTTAATTTGTGTACAACAATCTGATAATTTGTCAAATTTGTGTACATTATAGCTTCAAATAAATTGTTTGTTAAACATTTTGTATAATTGGTGTGCGCGCAGCCTAAGTGGCCTAAATTATCATCCCGGTTCGTTTGAGCCGACGACGGCGCCGAGTATTACATGTTACATGTCCTACACGGCTACACGTTCATGAACCCTATGCTATTTGGCTATTACGGATCCACACGGTTCAAATTAGCCGGTTCCGTGACCCGGCTCACAATGAGGAGCTGAACCGAGTCAGTCGAGTCAAAGAAATGAACCGTTTTGCCCACCTCTAACGCTTAGGTAATTAAATTAGTTCTGCTTATCTCAGCTAAAAATGAAAATTACTAATTTTGTGTTGGCGGTAGTGTATTGTTGGGATATCATTTCAATTTAAATAAATATTTCCACTGAGAAGAATTTCATTGAAAGAATTAATTAGTAGGTAGGTAATCTTAGTGGTTAGAGATTAGGTACCGTTTATTAAAAAAGAAATGCAAGTACATATATAATTTATTTAGACAATATCAAAAATGATGTATATATTAATTCGTTTTAAACAGATTTTCGTCTTGACGGTCATCGTAATAGGAGGATACTGATTATTAGAAAAAACAAGATGGTTAAGCAATATCCCATAAGTAGTTATTCACCCATGATAGTAGGTATGTATTTTCTATGAAAGTTCGTACAATTAGGAATAAAAAAATCTTACTTGTTTTCTTGTATCGAGCGTATAAAAGCCGACAAAGTACATCACACAGGAAGATTTGCTGTCAGTTAATACCACTATCAATTCATTCTCAATTACACGTCAACTATTAATATTGCTTAATCGGATTGTGACAATACATATATTGACAAATATCACCCATTACCCATTGGATTTAAAAATTAAGACATTTGTTTTTATTTTCGCGCTCTTGTTTATTATTGATATGCACAGCAAATATGTATGCATTCTATACTATCGGCACAGCCAAAACAATCGTGAATCAACCTTCCTATGTTTCTAACGTCGCGAATGATGAGTAGATTGTAGGGGAGTGTCACGGAATTTCGAGTTCAAGCGCCATCTATACGTCATGTTCGGAAAATCTGGGAAATATTCGAAATTATGTTGTAGTAATACATACTTAATACATATGACTTCGTATAAAATTTTACTTTTTACTTTTTGCACAAGCTTATATTTATGTTAGCTTTTGTAATAGACCTAGAAAATAGAAATTGTCAATTCAGATATCAATTAAAGTTCACACACCGGTTAGCCGCATAATTCTGGATCGTTTCTGTTAGATGTCGCTCAAAACTCACATCGAATTTATCAAAAAGTGACCTTTCTGAAGTTAGGTGTTCTCGGGTGAACCGTCGACTTGTGTTTAAAGTCGTAAAAACTGTGGTTAAAAAATTAGTTAAAATGATTTTACTTGAAATAAATAATAGAGTGGTAGAAGAAACTTTAGCTGTAAAATATAAGAACGCACAAGCCGGGTAAGTGGTCCGAATACTCCAATGGGCTTACAATGTTATAGTACCGGATTATTCAAAGGCTGGGCATGTTATCTGTACAGAAGTGATTAGTTATTTCGCCTCCTAATTAAATAGATTGCTTTTCCTGATACAGTTTGACTCTCCTTTTTCACTTTATTTTTGAATGTGGGTCTGTGTCTAACTAGTGAGTCATTTTTGCCAAGATATATGTCATCATGTTTTTATGTCATTCCAATATAATATATCCACTAACACAATAATTTCAGCGGAAAGAGCGAGTATATAGATGTAACTGTGGCAGATTTTGACGGTGTGCTGTTCCATATATCAAACTTAAATGGAAATAAAAGTAAAATTAGGGTAAGTTATAGCACTAATATTTTCATGACACTTATGATGTTCTGTTTTTAGGTTAGTATTTCACTTAAGTTTTACAAAGACTTACAGCAACACGGTGCTGACGAACTATTAAAGAGGGAATATGGGGATTTGTTGATACCGCCGGAAGACGGTTATAATGTTTCAGTGTTAGTAGATTTAGAAAATATACCTGATAATTGGCCAGAGATTGTAAAGAAAATTGGATTGCTGAAACGAAATTGTTTTGCATCAGTATTCGAAAAGTATTTTGATTTTCAAGAGAAAGGAGATGAAGGTCAAAAAAGAGCTGTTATTCATTATAGGAATGATGAGACAATGTGAGTATTTCAGTAACTTATTTTTTGATTTATTTTTATAAACTCCTTTACATTCAAATACACAAAAATTTTTATGTATGAAAAATATTTAATCTTCTCTTACTAATACATTTTACTCGACCACAAATTCTGATTACATACCAAAGGAATTGATAAGTCTTATCTATTTAAAATGTAACTACATATATATCCACTGTTTATATTTACTTTTTGTACTTCCTTTTTTCACATTTGTAGAGATATGGTGAAACCACTCATGATTTAAAGTTTTTGAATATGTGAATCATTAGTATCATTAGATAAGCATTGTATGTACACATAAAGTATTATAGTATTATACAACATCTAAAAAACATGTTTTCTTAAAAGAATAATGTTTGCTATGTTATATGAAATAAGACATTTTTATTTGCTTTAAATCATATTGAAAATGTATAGTTGGAAATTTTTCTTTTTTAATTTCACATAAATTAGTTTGCATATATTTGAAAGGTAAAGTAAATGTTGCTACTTGACATTTATGACTTTCAAGCCAATATTAGTTGAGCAATAACTAAAATACTTGCTAATATGAAAAGTATACTTAATTATCACTTTTAATTAATGTGAAATTTTATTACAAAAGTGATGATCTTCACAATCATAACTTCCATTTGCAAAATTGAAAATCTTTGTATATTTTTTGGTGTATACAATTGCAATTTAGAGCGTATTTGTAGTTTACTATACTAATACAGCACTTCTCATGTATTTATTCTGTTTCTTGCTTGTTTAATGTAATGGAGTTTATTAATATGTTATTGTATTTATATTTATTTATTACCCTTGATTGTATGTTTTTGCCAACTACAGGCAGAAATAAAACTGTCTGCACACTCTCAATTAATATTTCTACCCCTGATTCTGAGCGTTTGACACGACACTACAAGTCGACAGGACATCAAATAAGTGGTATATACACAATAATGTTTATTTATTGGGCTTCCCATCTGTTAATTTATAAAATACTTCAGTATTGCCTTGTTCAAATTTTAAACTATAGGTACAGTATGATCAGTCTCAAGTGAAGGTTGTGTGGCCTACATTTTTACCTTGACAACATTCATTAGTTGACAGTATTGAGAAACACTTATGAATAGGCATTGTGTATGCCCGTAACAATGTGCAAATATGCTTTTGACAGATATGTTATATTTATGTCAGTATAGAGAATGAAAAAAAAAATATGATAATAAAACGGCTCAAATTGAAACTACATGACAGCTATTGTATGTATTCAGAATAGATATGTATCTGTCTAACAAGAAAATACCCTAATCTAGGGATTTTTAAGATACCACCATAGATAAAATATACAGGTGTCCAGAAACTCTCCTGACAAACGAAGACCGGAGATTCCTCAGATAATTTTAAGACAATTTAACCCAATTCACCCTAGTCCGAAAATGCTTCCTAAGGTCATAGGCGTCCGTTTTGGGTAGGTAAACTGTTATTTTAACGCATAACTTTTTTGTCTTTAACTTTTAAGCATTTGTGACACTAGATTATTAAATTTTCAGGTATTCTAGTACTAAAAGGTACTCTTACTTTAAGTTGGTAGGATACACCGTTTTCTAGAAAAATCGATTTGAAAATTTTTCGTTTTTTCGTCATTAAAATTCAATTTATTATTTTTTGCACTAGTTCGCTCTGAACTGCCAACAGAAATAAAACCTACGTTTTTAATTGTCAAATTGTTGTCAGTTCGCGAAGTTGAAATGACGAAAAAACGAAAAATTTTCAAATCGATTTTTCTAGAAAACGGTGTATCCTACCGACTTAAAGTAAGTGTATCTTTTAGTACTAGAATACCTGAAAATTTAATAATCTAGTGTCACAAATGTTTAAAAGTTAAAGACAAAAAAGTTATGCGTTAAAATAACCGTTTACCTACCCAAAACGGACGCCTATGACCGGTACTAGAAATTCACAATTGATGGAATCGATTCATCTCTGGAGGATAAATAAGCATACCAGTTTTTGTTTTACTAAATAGAAGTGTTCGGGAGATATTAAAAAAAAACTAAGCTTCAAAGAGCTCTAGCTCCCTTAGGAATCATTTTCGGACTAGGGTGAATTGGGTTAAATTGTCTTAAAATTATCTGAGGAATCTCCGGTCTTCGTTTGTCAGGAGAGTTTCTGGACACCCTGTATATACTTTTTTTTATAGATAGCTAAGTTCATTAATAACAGACGGCTTGAAATAGTAATAGTTTTTGTCACCAGCAGCACTATGTGCACGAGCGGCAATGTTGACATACGTCGGTGCCTTTAAATTTTTTAGTTTTATAATTGATATGTTTTTATTTTATGATTAAAGGACAGGTACAGGTTAATAATAGTCTATTTTTTTAGTAATACATTTATTTTGCATTTAAAATACAATTATTGTCAAAGTATAGTTAATAATAAGTCAAAGTATAGTTACTATACAAATTACAATATAAGAGACAAAAAGGAAATATTAGATCGAATATGTATGGTCGAAATTTCATTGCATGACTAGTTTTTATGCATTGAAAAGCTAAAAAGAAAATTTAGCATGAAGAAACACAAAATAATATGCTTACCTTAGGTTTCTTGGGAAAAATATGCAGAATTGCATTTTTCTAGTAATTATTACTCCCAGTTACAACATACCTCATCATTTTCGCAAATTACAAACAGTTCAAATATTGACACTGACCACAGACTAAACAAACCAGAGTGGTAACTAGCTCCCAAATTTTATCTAGATTAGGCCTCCTTGTTTAGTAAATGAAAATATCAATTCTCTACCGTCTTTGTCATATTAACTGAACGGGAGATAGTAGATGGCGCTAGCGGCATTTGGAATTCTTTGTTATGTTGCGGTTATACCGTTGATTGAAGGAATACATACTATTCCTTCAATTAATGTCTTCGTGTCAGCGAAGCTCTAAAATAAAATAATCATATAAGCAAAACGTTAAATTTTCTATATAAATTACTAAGTGCCACTGACCTGCCGACAGAAACATTTATTAGTGGTTTGAAACTTAGGTAAGTTTCTCTTAGTAGATAGCAACTTTACTAGGCATGTCTGACACTTCACTTGAGATTGATCTCATTATGTATAGTTCAATTTGTATAGCAGTCGGCATACATCATGTATGACGTAATATCAGTGCTAATAGAAACTTATTTAAAAAAAATCTTGCAAATTAAATTTTAGTGATAACATTAATGTTAGGAAGTTGTTGAAATTTATATCGTTGCATAATCTTTGCGCGTTTTTTTAACATTTCGGTGATTGTCATGACATTTTATTAGTTTCTTGATTATCGGTAAAAATGTATAGAACCCAAAAGATAGATAGAATCGGTATAACCGGGCAATCTTTTGTAAAAAATGGGATAGTGGTTTTACTGTCAACGATCAGCTATTGTAAACATTTGCGGATGGTTTAATAGTATATTAAAGGACAAGTTTCATTTTGACGTTTCAAAGTACGAATTCAGAGTGTAAGAAACGTGGCGTAGCCACGAGTTTCTTAACTGAATGAGTGCTTTAATGTCAAATGAAACGTGTCTTTTATGCTATTTTTTGCAATTAGTTTTAAAATTTCTCTTTTTGTAAAAGCAAAACGAGAAAAATTTGATAATTTAGGGAAATTTTGTGGCGGTTGTCACCAGTTGTCACATTGGTTTGGTATAAGATTTAAATTGACAACTTAATTTAAAATTGACACATTTTTGAAATTTGTTATATATTATATTACTAAATATTTATTACTAAAATATTTAATATGAGTTCTACAACTTTTTCATGCACCTCGCCTGAAATACGGCAAATTGCTGAAAAAACCATTAATAATTTACTTCCGGAGAAGTCGTACACTATGTATCAAAAGCGATACAAAAATTTTGAAAAATGGTGCAAAGAAAAGGAAATTCTTCATATTTCTGAGAACGTCTTACTTGCTTATTTTGAAATGCTACGTAAA
The DNA here is from genome assembly GCA_963170755.1 of Amphimallon solstitiale. Classification (NCBI taxonomy): domain Eukaryota; kingdom Metazoa; phylum Arthropoda; class Insecta; order Coleoptera; family Scarabaeidae; genus Amphimallon; species Amphimallon solstitiale. Next base: position 14,392,075 of record OY720683.1, on the reverse strand, counting down.
GATTATAAATCGTCATCATTATGGTCGATTTATTCGATGTTAAGATCGTGTTTAAATGTACATAGAAATGTGGATATATCAAAATATATGAAACTTCAAGCATTATTAAAACGGCTATCTAAAGGTTATCAAACAAAAAAATCTAAAATTTTAGAAGAAGAAGATATTCATAGATTTTTGAAACAAGCCGATGATAGCTATAAAGGGTAGTGTTGATTTTATTTCGTTACTTTTTTGTAAATTTTTTATATTCTAGGTTATTTTGATAATAGGATATAATGGAGCCTGTAGGCGACAAGAATTAATTAATATATGTGTGGAAGATCTTCAATACAATTCCGATTCCATTATAGTCAACATACCTAAAACAAAAAACAATGTACCCAGAATGTTCGCAGTGACTGATGTAAACTGCATCGAAATTATAAAAAAATATAATAATCTGCGGCCTAAAACAGTTACTCACAAACGTTTTTTTCTAACTTATCGTCATGGCTGCTTAATTAATAGCCCTATCGGTATTAACACCATGGGAAATGTTCCTAAACAAATTGCCAGTTTTCTTCATTTACCAGATTCTCATCTTTATACAGGACATTGTTTTAGAAGATCCAGTGCGACACATATAGCAAATACTGGAGGTGATATTTTAACTATAAAAGGATTGGGTGGCTGGAAAAGCACGGCTGTTGCTGAAGGTTACGTTGCCTCTTCTATGAAAAATAAAATTGATGTTGGAAATATGTTTGCACAGGAAAATAATGTGAATCTACCTGGAACTTCTGGGAATGGTTCACAGTTTGAGTAGTCCAACAGAAGCAATATCACTATCGCAGAGAACGATAATTTTCAACAGAATGTTTCTACTGCACACGGTATCACTATCACTTCGAAAGATAATTCAAACGTTAATATAAATGTTTATAATAGTTGTACTATTTCAAAGATTAATTAAAAATATCAAATCTTACAATGAATTTTAATATAATAACCTCAAACTTGCTTACAAAATGTCATATTGACATCTCCATTTCTGTTGCAATGTGACCAACTTAAAATAAATCTGTTTAAATGTTCCATTTCTATTACGCAACTAGTGCTGTAATAGACCCTATTACGGCACTAGTGAAATAAATGGTATGATTACAGTACTAATTGCAAAAAATGAGTAAAAGTACGCGTGCGCCAAAAATTGAAATTATGTAATACCTGTTCAACGACTTCTTGCGCTAGACACAACTTTTAGCATTATTCGCTTCTAGCGCCGTAACTCTTTGAACGCACAGATTTAGCTTAATGTATTTTTCAATCATTCTAATAATGTCGACTTTTATAGGTACGTTGAAGCTAAGGCCGATAGAGTAACTGTGGTATTTTCAACGCGATTTAGAGACGAAGACGATGTGATCATAGGTAAAGTGTTCATGCAGGAGCTGAAGGAAGGTCTTCGGGCTTCGCACACGGCACCGCCAGTTCTCTTCAGTCACAGGGAACCGCCGAGGGAGTTACAAAATACCGACGCGAAGGTCGATAACAATGTCGGTTACGTGACATTCGTCCTGTTTCCGAGGCACACGGCGCGAAACACACGAGACAACACCATAAATTTAGTGCACATGTTCAGACATTATTTGCATTATCACATCAAGTGCTCAAAGGCGTACATTCACAGTAGGATGAGAGCAAAGACTTCGGACTTCCTTAAAGTATTGAACAGAGCTAGACCCGAAAATAAGTCTACCGATAAGAAAACTATTACGTAAGTATCATATTGAACTGATTATCCAGGTGTGAAGTTTGTTAAGATGTTGTTTATTAGATTCAAGTTACGAGTCATGATTAATACCGTCATATTTGAATCAGATTACAGTTTACTGAAACAGAAAAAAAAGCAATAATAAATAAAATGGATAAAATTGGCCCCAGGATCGAACCTTGCGGAATTGCTCCGTTAGTAAGAATTAGAACCGCCTACGTACTATCTGTCCGTCGGATCTTTTGGCTTACGCCATTGATTTTCATCCATATGAATTAAATCAACGCTTCTGACTCAAATTCATTACTTACAAATTAGAATTAAATATTTAAAAATAAAGAGCTTATGATGCTTATATATAATATTTTCTATATTTTATAACATGTTTTATTCATTGATTAAAATTAGCTATATCTATTATAAAGAAATTTAATAAAACAATAATAACCGCTGGTTATGAACAAAATTTACGGGTCTGTAATTTATTCATCTTACAACATATAGGTTAACTAACGCAGTAACAGAGTGTCGTGGCGGTATATTTTCTCTGTCTGTCTTATTACTCTTACGGTGAAGACAACCCCACGTTACAGTTTAAAATTTATATCCTTATTTAATCATTGAGATTGGAAAGAAGTGAGTATATTATAACGATATTTATATACTGAAGTCATGTATGTAAGGAAAGATAGTATCAATATTTATATACCTAATTTCTTATAGTAACTCAAAACTATGCAACTTAAGATACAAATTACCATAGAATAATTCAGTCTTAAATAAGATATTTAAATGTCTAAGAAATTATTAATAGAATTCAGAAGTTAATAAAGTCCTAGGAATTAAGGGAAATTTTAATAATTACAACATTTTAACAATATTAGAAAATAATTTTTATTAATTACTCAAAGTTAAAACAACTTATTATACGTCAAATTTATAAAAATAAATCAACTTATTCATTAGTGGGCAAGAAAAGAAAAAACAATAATATTATAACAAAATAGTGAAGCAATGTGCCATATTAATGTTTTCGTCGATTAAACTCGATCTCCTGATCTACAAGTAAACAATACAAACCAATTAATTGTGAATTAAAATGCTAAATTAAATAATACCTGAATTAAGAAGAAGTTCAACGTATGACTCGAGGGATAAGCAGCTCGATTGGAAGAATTTCATACCAAAGACACAGTATCCAGGACGAAGAGGATCACCAGGATATAGAAGAATTCAGATAAGATTTTCGGAGATAATAGGCCACTAAAAAATCCAACAAAGTATTAAAACTCGAGTTAAGTACTTAAAAATTTTCTTAAAGTTGATAATTTAAAAAAATCAGAAATTAGAAAAACTATAATTGCTATACAATTATATAAATAATTTAGACTAAGAATATACTTTATTTGTAAGAGTTATTCTAGGCTAAGAGTCATCACATGTTAATATATTTGAAGTTGCATTTAAAAGTTTTTTTTCACATATAGATATAAAAAGCATTTCCAGATTAATATTGATTTTTCCTAAACTTAGATTTTAGTTACTTAAAACAAATTATATACATATATATATAGTTGATCCCATTTATTGTTGGATAGAAATAGTTCCATGGTGGCATTACACTAACAGTTTTGTTTTTATAAATTGATTGATTCTAACCTTAATTTTTATAGCTTCATGTATTTATTTTCAATATATTTTTATTTATGATTTAACACTGTTTTTCTTTTATGCGAAGGTAATCTTCTTCACTATAAGAACTCTAACACCCTGAAATTACGTCATGGAGTCTCATAAATAAATTTAAACTGACTCGTAATCCTTTTTCAAATACTATGAATGTAGGTATAATCATATTCATGATAATTTGGATACAGTCGGGAAAAATAAATATTGTACAACTACGAATTATATTTGAAAATAGTAAAAGCTAATAAGATATATTCTTACCCGATTATGTATTGTATTAGTGGTAACCCAACGAGTTATTGTAATATATACATTCTAGGTGCCGATGTTCTTGATAACGCCACGCAATTGATGACGTGACCCAAAAGATCCGATGAACAGATAGTAATAACCTTGTAACTTCGTCTGAAATATATTTTTACATTTATTTTGAAGTAAAGATATTATTCATATTCTTGAAACGTTTTAATTTCTATTGTTGAATTGTTAATTAGATGTGGTTAAATGAAAAACATTCTTACGTTTCGACTCGACTTATACAGTCTTCTTCAGAACAATGTAGGTTAAAGCTATAAAAAACGATAAAACTTATAATTGTGATGACTATATATACATTTAGCAAACACTTACATTATAAACAAAATTTCCTATTTTAGTTTTTACGAAATTATTTAATTACATTACATTTTTGTATGCTTAAATTGAATATCACATTAGCTGTAAACATGACAATCAATATTTGATAGTATTACAAACAACAATAAATTATGAGGAAATACTTAGTCTGAAGAAATAAAATCTTCTCGTCGTTCTTTCAATGATTTTTTAACAGTTTTTTGTAAGAACTATGATTGTTACAAAAGTTCTTATACATAGGCCTCAAGAAGTTATTCAAAATTTACCATAGATACAAACGAAACACATACACACACTAGACAACCTTTGCTAAAGAAAATGTAAAATAGCAATACATATTTATTTATTAAGAATTAAATCAGACATATATGTGTAAATAATATGTATAAGAACCTTTGTAACAATCATAGATCTTACAAAAAACCGTTAAAAATCATTCAAAGACCGACGAGAAAATTTTATTTCTTCAGAGTAAGTATTTCCTAATGTTTTATTTATTAATGTTTGTAATACTATAACATATTGTTTGTTATTTTTACAGCTAATGTGATATTCAATTTAAACATACAAAAATGTAATTAAATTAAATAATTTCCTAAAAACTAAAATAGGAAATTTTGTTTTTTGCTAAATGTATATATAGTCATCACAATTATAAGTTTTATCAATTTTTATAGCTTTAGTCTCCATTGTTCTGAACAAGTCTTTATAAATAGTGCCGAAACGTAAGAATGTTTCTCATTTAACCACACCTAATTAACAAACAAAGTCGAAATTACCTAGAAATAATATACGTACATATATGTATATGAAATAACGGCAAGAAAAAGAAGGAAAAGGAAAAACCTTTCACAAAAATTATATATATATATATATATTGGTGTGATGTATTGCTTCTCTTCATTTCACGTTTGCATGTGTTAAATAATGTCTTTAAAGAACGACATGTAATAATATACGTACATATATGTATATGAAATAACGGCAAGAAAAAGAAGGAAAAGGAAAAACCTTTCACAAAAATTATATATATATATATATATATATTGGTGTGATGTATTGCTTCTCTTCATTTCACGTTTGCATGTGTTAAATAATGTCTTTAAAGAACGACATGTAGGTGTGCCAATGTTCACGGTATACAGTGGACTGGGTTAATTAATATGTTGTTCATGTTATGCGGAGTTTTCGCTACGCGATGTTTACACAATCGAGTGTTTGCTGTTATGCATGACAACATTTGCATGTTGTCCGTTTCTTTTTATTATTTTTTGGTATAATTATGCTATAAATTTTTATTTATAATTGCTCTCTATACTAATTCAATTTTAATTTTTGCAGGGGTAGAACGTTTATCCGAAAAGATTGATGAGCAGGAACGTTAGTTTTCGTCTACTTGCAAGTTAAAGAATCAGCTCAAGACTAAAAATAATTTTAAAGAAACTACAAGAAATGAACTAATCGCGTACTGCCTTGGTTCTCTAAAAAAAAAGCCAATGGACAAACCATTTATATTTTGTTAAGTTTCATCTTCCATCTAATCATTTTCAATTATTTTTATCCATCTTTTTTCTTTACTACATTCTTTTTTTTTTATATATGTATATACTTGATTATTTAAAGTATATATATATCTTATTTCTTCTATAATAATTCTATTCAGCTTTATTTTGATATTTTGCCATTTTTTGTATTATTTTAATTTTCGCATTCCCTTTCCTTTCTTTATTTGATACTTTGTTTTAAAGAATTTTAAATGTAGTCAATTTTAATAATCTCGTATTACTACAATGGGTTATATTAATGAGACTTTCTAAAATTAATCTCTTCAAATATTACCATAACATAATCAAGGGAATTACAGAATTAATACTGTTATGCTGAGCTTATAAACAAAGTAATAGCACAAATAATAACCATTATGACAGTATCATGACATTTATTGTATTTAATCTTTCAGGTATCTAAATTAAACGTTTTCTTGTATAATTCTATAAATAAATACACCATATTTAATATGTGCCTTATGTGCAATTGTTCATCTACATACAGAGTGATTTTTAATATACGAAGAGCGTTTGAATTTACCGCCATACAAAATTTTCAAAAAGTTCAACTGTCGGTATCTCTTATCAGTTAATGCAATTAATAGTCTCTAGTTGCATATCTTAGTGGTTGGTTCAACACATTACTATATGAGAAGAACTAATTATGCGTTTTTAATTCTTTATATTAGTACAGTATTGTGCAAATTAATGTGAACAGTGATAATTTAAAGAAAACTTTTATTGATTACAAACAATGGAAAAAAGGGAAAAGCATTACATTTACATGTCTTTTAGGGGGGAATATGTCCTCCCTTTTTGACAAGTTTTGGGCATTGTGTCTATACGTTTTTTTTTTTTACAATTTTCTGATATTTGCTGAACTCGAAACCATTTCACACGTGACATGGATCACAACTAAAAAAATTAAGAAATTGTTTTATCAAATATTTAACCTAATAACATAAATATATTCATATAATTTCAGTTATAAACACATAATATATTAATATTATAAATACATTGTTAATAAACATTTGTAACCAAGTTCCTTTCTCTTTGCTTTTAAAAGTAGCAAAGTTTTCGCACATCCAATTAAATAAATCATAAAATTAATATAATCCATTCAATATAAAACTATATGATTTTGTTTTTTTTTATTTTTGAGTTACAAAGCTTTCATTATCTTTTCTTATTTATATTGTGCTGGCTTCGTTCAGCTGGAAAACTTGTAAATAAATATCAATAATACTAATAATTTAAATGTGCTTCCTTTCTCTCTATGTGAATTTTTTACAGACACCTTCACTTCCTATGTAATTTTCTTTTTCATGTCGATAACAACTGGGTCAGATGTTTGACGCACATATTACGTAATTAATTAACAACTAATTGTTCAATAAACGTTTTTAATTATATTTTTATAAATAAATAAATAACAGTTAATTATGATAATGCAAGATTCTTCATGATGCGTGTAAAAGATTAATATAAAAACAATTGGAATCATCATAGATTGTTTATTACTTCTTCTTTTTATGATGGGGAGTTCTAGAGTTATGTAAATATTATTATATATATATTTTTTAGGGTTTTAACTAATAATAATTTCAGAAGGAATAAGAGATATTAAATATTTCAACTGTACAGAAGCCTTTATTTTTTATTTGTTATCTCTTAAAATCATCTTTACCACTAACTCTTTGATCATTTTCATTCTTTTCTCTCTTAATTTATTACGTCTTTTAAGATATATCTTCACTATTGTAAGATAAAATTATTAAAAAAAAATTAAAAGTGAACACAATTTGTTCCTGTATTTCCAAAAATAAAATGTTATTTTAAAAAATTCGTATTTGCTTTATTTATACCCGTATTTAATATCCTAATTTGATTCTACAAATACAGAATTGATTTAATTAATTGATAACTAAGTGCAATAGAAGATATATTCCAAGTAATAAGAGTTTTATCAGATTTTTTTTTAGTTTCACTGAATAAATTGAATAAGAACTTATTGCTATATTGCATGGAACAAAAGCAGTGGCGGCTCGTGCGGGAGGGCTCTGGGGCGCCGCCCCCCCCTGCCAAATTTTAAAAAATGAGAAAAATTGTAATGACAAAAACATATATCCGGATAATCTAGTTTTACGAAATATTTTTAAAAAAATAATAGAAAACGAACGGCTATACCCCTTGCTTGCGTTGCGATCAATTTGATTCAACTTGTAACTTCATGGAACGCTGAGAGGGGCTTCATATATTCCGCCCCAGATTCATACGATGGTTGTCATGGTAACCACCGCGCGACATGTAATGGGAGAATTTGTGATGCACGTGTGATATATTCACTGATCGGCTCTTTTAGACGCGCCCCATAGCATCTCAGTTCGTCCTAGTCTGTTGCAGTCGCACGCTTGCTGTTCCAAAAAAACGTTTCAACAAATAGTGTCATTTTGTGCGATTTTTATTTTATTAGATATTAGGCCTGTATGAGACGATGCTAAATTTTAAGGAAAATTTCTATGTAAATTATTACGAAAATTTTCTGCTTTAATTTAGCAAACAATTTTAATATTATCGCATTACTCCTGTATGACACGTATGCATTATTACATATCAAATTTAGCACACGCAAATGCCTAATATATGATGCAGAGACGTAATTTTAGTGTTATCGTAACTGAAAGATTGGTTGCCCTTCGAGAAATTAGTTTTAAATTCTTTGATTCCTTAGGATACACAGTTAACATTTATAATCATCTTCTCCTGCACCACTTTTTTGAGACTATATTTTCTATGTTTATTTAAGAAATTATTTCTTAGACCATGAAATTTAGCTTTAATATCTGGTTTTATTTTTATCACTATATTTTTAATTGCCTCCATTCCTGTGGCACGAGCATGTTTGTTTACATCTTTAACTGCATATAAACAAGGACATTTTATAGTCCTCTATTAACACAGACACCTGTTCACGTGACCAGGACATCTTTCAATTTATGCAATAAGAACTTAAAAAACTCTGAAACCGCAAATTTATTTTTAAGTTAGTTTGGTTTAGTTAACTTTGTCGTCAATTGAAATTTTATCCCCATTTTATTCTATTGCACAGTTTTTCACGCAGATTTCACACGAATTAGAACCAACTCTAAATAATTTAGCCGCTAAACTTCGCATGAAATATTGAAAGCACTTTTCTGTTTTACACGTTCCTAAATTTCAAAAATAAGATTTACATGAAAATTTTTTGTAAAATTTAGCATCGTCTCATAGCCTTAGACTAGACTGCAAACGACAATTATGAAAGTGAGCGAAATTAAAAACCTTATATTTAGCGGTTTGAGCTTAAATAAAAAACTTGAAATAAAACAAACTGGTCGTCCAACGCCAGAATTAAATATAGTGCAGGAGCAGCGACAGTGCAAAAATAAAAATGCTTTTGTACGTAAGTTCGACAAAAACATATACAGGGTGTTTCATCGGTTGGGGTATCGCGAATTAAAGTGCCTAAATATAAAAATATCGACTTCAAATTTTAACCACTTATAGAGCTTTTAAACCGCTACCAGCAGGTTAGGTTGTTTTTGATAATATTATTTTAATTAATGCGTAAATTTAAAAAAAACGTATTATCAAAAATTAAAAGTGCTCAAAAAATGTTCAAATTTGAATGGTGATACGTGGAAATATCACCCATATTAACTTCACAATCAGAATTTTTATAAACGAAACCGTTTGTCAAATAAAGTCAATATTAAATAATGTCGTTTTTCTTACGACAGATTTATGGTACTTAACTTTCTAATTGTGCTGTCCGCAAACAGGTAGTCCTTTTAAATTTATGACGGATAATAAATAAAAATTTATTATAAACTCAACACACAACACTGTAATAAAAAACCCATAAATTCTTCAACGTCCGCAAACAGGTAGTCCTTTTAAATTTATGACGGATAATAAATAAAAATTTATTATAAACTCAACACACAACACTGTAATAAAAAAACCATAAATTCTTCAACGTCTTGCCTTTAATTTTGAAATTATTGTAAAATATTCAATAATTGATTAAGTTTTAATTTTTTTTTCAATTGCATAGTTGATTTTATAGACATATCTTTTTAACACCTGAATTTCAATAAAATCTGAGTACTTTTGATTTTTTGAACGAAGGTTTTTTTTTATTTACGCATTAAATAAAATAATATTATCAAAAACAACCTAACCTACTGGTAGCGGTTTAAAAGTTCTATAAGTGGTTAAAATTTGAAGTCGACATTTTTATATTTAGGCACTTTAATTCGCGATACCCCAACCGATGAAACACCCTGTACAACAAAATTGTTTGGATTTGTGGTTGCGAGGAAAAAAATTCGTTCTTCTGTTTTGTGTGTTTGCTTTTTGAGGGAGATGATAACTGGACAAAAAATGGGATAAACGACTTAAAGCACCTTTCTAGAAAAATAAATAAACACGAAAATAGTGCCAAACATAGAAATAATCTAGTCAGTTTTCAATTTTTAGGAAGGACTAATATTGCTACATCCCTAAGTAGGGTTTATGCGGATCAAATCCGTAAGCATAATGAGATTGTGACCAAAAATCGACAGGTAATTTCCAAAATAATAGACATATTAAAACTGTGCGGAACGTGTAATCTTGCCCTTCGCGGTCACGACGAGACAAAAGACTGTACAAATAGAGGGGTATTTTTAGAATTGGTTGATTTTTTAGCAAACGCTGATAGTGCCTTTAATAGCCATATTCAAGAAGCGACAGTGTTCAAAGGCACATCAAAATCTATTCAGAATGAAATTTTACAATGTATGTTGGAGGTTTGTCGTGAACATATTCTCGGAGAGATTCAAGAATCTGCGTATCTTGCACTTATGGCTGACGACACCACAGATGTATCAACTCAAACTCAAACTGTAGTTGTATTACGTTATGAGCTAAATGGAAAAATATTTGAGAGGTTTTGGGGGTTTGCGAATCCGTAAAGCCAAGTTGCAGAAGGACTGTCTCAATGCATTTTAGAACAGATTTCACCGATTTTACCAGATTGCCCCGACAAACTGATTTGTCAAACATATGACGGAGCTGCTGTTATGCGTGGTCATTTAGGTGGTGTGAACGTGAAAATTCGGGAACAGTACAAAAATGCGCATTTTGTATATTGCTACGCTCATCAACTTAATAAAATACTTGAAGGGGCAGCCTCAAGCATCACTAGTGTACGAATATTTTTTACAAATTTAAATGGCATATCAACTTTTTTTTCTCAATCACCAGACAGAATGGCAGCTCTTCAACATGTTTCTGGCAAACGTATTCCAAGAAATTCTGAAACACGATGGAATTTTAAGTCTCGTATAGTACAAAGTGTTTACAACAATAAAGACGACCTTCTTGAATGCTTTGAAAATATAATTTCAGGAATTCCAAAACAATACAACTCTGAAACAGTGACTCAAGCAGCTGGATTTATTAAATGGCTAGAAGATGACTCATTTTTGTTTTGGTTAATTTTTTTTTCAAAAGTGATGCCACATGTAGATATTTTATTTAGCCAGCTACAAAAAATTGAAGCAGACGTTATAAAAGTCCAGAAATGCGTAGATAATTTTGAAAAAGAAATTGCACAAATTAGAAATAATTTACCACCCATAACAAATGAACCAGTGAATACAGAAGTTCCAAAAAAGCGACGTAGACTAAATCAAGAAAATCTTAACGTGACTGCAAGAGAGGTATGTGATATAATTACTTCAGAAGTGAGAATTCGGTTTTCTTTTAAGAATCATTTATGTGGTGCAAAATTATTTTTAAAGGGCAATTATAAAGAATATGAAAAAACACTGCCTTTGGAAGACATTAACCAATTTTGTGAAGCATACCCTATGATAAATAAGGACATTCTGAAAATGGAACTAAGCAGTGGCGGCCCGTGATTTTGTGGGAAGGGAGGGCACGGGGGGGGGGGCTGAGTATTTCATATCAAAAATTACAGTACAGACAAAAAAATAAACTCAATATGTTATTTATTTAACTTGTTTGAAAATAAAATCCATCCGCCGTTCCTTACGATCAGCAAAATGATTAATAACTAATTCATTGATGTTTAGTGTTGATGTCAGTAATTGTTTTTCAATGGAACACATTGAAAAACAATTACTGTTACACATGTCCGTTGTATCAGAAAAGCGAGGAGGTATATCAAATGTATTAGGAGTACTGTGAATATAGAATTCTATATTCACGATATAGTGTGGCTACTACTTTGAAGATGGCGCCACATCTATTGTGTTTTACTCCTAATACATTTGATATACCTCCTCGGTTTTCTGCTACCCTGATACTACGGACGAAATTTCAAATGAATGTGCAGTGAGTGTTTCGGTTTCAGTTCCTTGAAATATTCTTTCTTGACAGAGTAAAAAAGTCTGTCTAGACATAATTTAAGACATTATCTGCCGCCCCGATTCCGTTTATAATTTAAAATTACCTTAAATGCAGAGAATAATTTTTTTAAATTTAATTCTTTTAAATTTATCTGGGTAAGTCTACATTTGAAATTTCTTCCGTAGTATCAGGGAAGCAGAAAAGCGAGGAGGTATATCAAATGTATCAGGAGTAAAATAAAATATATTATCTGTTGGCTACTCTGCTTTCCTTGATAATACGGACGAAATTTCATATGTGCAGTTTTGCTAATTGGTCATGCTTAATGACCATTATTATAATAATAAAGAGTTAATTATATATACGTTTTATCAGTGCTTCATTTAATCCCAATACAATTATAAATTACTATAACATGACTATTTTCATAAATTACGCTTTCTTAAAAGAATGTGAATTTGAAAAATAATTATGCTCGACATTTAAAGTAATTTTAAATTATAAACTGAATCTCCAGTGATAATACGACTTAATTCTGTGTAAACAGACATTTTTTAATCTGTCAAGATAAAAATGCAAGCGGACATCCTTTGTATTTGAAATTTCGTCCGTAGTACCAGGGCAGCAGAAAAGCGAGGAGGTATATCAAATATATCAGGAGTAAAATTAAATATATTGGCGCCATCTGCACAATAGTAGCTGGACTATATCCTAAATATAGCTACTATTGTGAATATAGAATTCTATATTGTTTTACTCCAAATACATGTGACTATAAAATTCTATATTCACGATATAGTGTGGCTATTACTTTGAAGATGGCGGCACATTTATTTTGTTTTACTCCTAATACATTTGATATACCTCCTCGCTTTTCTGCTACCCTGATACTACGGACGAAATTTCAAATGAATGTGCAGTGTTTCGGCTTCAGTTACTTGAAAATATTCTTTCTTGACAGACTAAGAAAAGTCTGTCTATACAAAATTTAGACATTATCTGCCTCCCCGATTCCGTTTATAATTAAAATTACCTTAATTGCAGAGAATTTTTTTTTTTAAATTCAATTCTTTTAAGAGAGTGTAATTTGCGAAAATACTCTCAGTTAATACTTTAACAATATATGTATAATTGTAATAAAAATAAAAATATTTTGAAGTTACTATAACCACCTGGTATGATATCTCAGCATTTAACAGGTGATATTTCGTCCCTACTTTCAGGTAAGCTGAAAACGAGGTGGTATATCAAATGTATCAGGGGTAAAATAAAATATATTATCTCCTCGCTCTTTTTCTTGCTAAATAAAGTCTAAACCTAATTAAGGTAGGCATTATCAGCCGCGATTCCGTTTATAATTAAAAATTACCTTAAGTGCAGAGAATAATTATTTCTCAAATTTAAATTCTTTTACGAAACTGTAATTTACGAAATTTATCTCGGTAATTAGTCTACATTTGAAATTTCGTCCGTAGTATCAGGGCAGCAGAAAAGCGAGGAGGTATATCAAATATATCAGGAGTAAAATTAATTATATATTGGCGCCATCTGCATAATAGTAGCTGGACTATATCCTAAATATAGCTACTATTGTGAATATAGAATTCTGTATTGTTTTACTCTTAATACATGTGACTATAAAATTCTAAATTCACAATATAGTGTGGCTACTACTTTGAAGATGGCGCCACATTTATTTTGTTTTACTCCTAATACATTTGATATACCTCCTCGCTTTTCTACTACCCTGATACTACGGACGAAATTTCAAATGAATGTGCAGTGTTTCGGCTTCAGTTACTTGAAATATTCTTTCTTGACAGACTAAGAAAAGTCTGTCTAGACAAAATTTAGACATTATCTGCCTCCCCGATTCCGTTTATAATTAAAATTACCTTAATTGCAGAGAACATTTTTTTTAAATTCAATTCTTTTAAGATAGTGTAATTTGCGAAAATACTCTCAGTTAATACTTTAACAATATATGTATAATTGTAATAAAAATAAAAATATTTTAAAGTTACTATAACCACCTGGTATGATATCTCAGCATTTAACAGGTGATATTTCGTCCCTACTTTTAGGTAAGCTGAAAGCGAGGTAGTATATCAAATGTATCAGGGGTAAAATAAAATATATTATCTCCTCGCTCTTTTTCTTGCTAAATAAAGTCTGTCTAAACCTAATTAAGGTAGGCATTATCAGCCGCGATTCCGTTCATAATTAAAAATTACCTTAAGTGCAGAGAATAATTATTTCTCAAATTTAAATTCTTTTACGAAACTGTAATTTACGAAATTTATCTCGGTAATTAGTGTACATTTGAAATTTCGTCCGTAGTATCAGGGCAGCAGAATAGCGAGGAGGTTTATCAAATATATCAGGAGTAGAATTAAATATATTGGCGTCATCTGCACAATAGTAGCTGGACTATATCCTAAATATAGCTACTATTGTGAATATAGAATTCTATATTGTTTTACTCCTAATACATGTGACTATAAAATTCTATATTCACAATATAGTGTGGCTACTATTTTGAAGATGACGCCACATTTATTTTGTTTTACTCCTAATACATTTGATATACCTCCTCGCTTTTCTACTACCCTGATACTACGGATGAAATTTCAAATGAATGTGCAGTGTTTTCGGCTTCAGTTACTTTTCTTTCTTGCCAGACTAAGAAAAGTCTAGGCTAGACAAAATTTAGACATTATCTGCCTCCCCGATTCCGTTTATAATTAAAATTACCTTAATTGCAGAGAATATTTTTTTTTTAATTCAATTCTTTTAAGAGAGTGTAATTTGCGAAAATACTCTCAGTTAATACTTTAACAATATATGTATAATTGTAATAAAAATAAAAATATTTTAAAGTTACTATAACCACCTGGTATGATATCTCAGCATTTAACAGGTGATATTTCGTCCCTACTTTCAGGTAAGCTGAAAACGAGCTGGTATATCAAATGTATCAGGGGTAAAATGAAATATATTATCTCCTCGCTCTTTTTCTTGCTAAATAAAGTCTAAACCTAATTAAGGTAGGCATTATCAGCCGCGATTCCGTTCATAATTAAAAATTACCCTAAGTGCAGAGAATAATTATTTCTCAAATTTAAATTCTTTTACGAAACTGTAATTTACGAAATTTATCTCGGTAATTAGTCTACATTTGAAATTTCGTCCGTAGTATCAGGGCAGCAGAAAAGCGAGGAGGTATATCAAATATATCAGGAGTAAAATTAATTATATATTGGCGCCATCTGCACAATAGTAGCTGGACTATATCCTAAATATGGCTACTATTGTGAATATAGAATTCTGTATTGTTTTACTCCTAATACATGTGACTATAAAATTCTATATTCACTATATAGTGTGGCTGCTACTTTCAAGATGTCGCCACATTTATTTTGTTTTACTCCTAATACATTTGATATACCTCCTCGCTTTTCTGCTACCCTGATACTACGGACGAAATTTCAAATGAATGTGCAGTGCTTCGGCTTACGATCAACAAAATGATTAAATAACTCATTCATTGAAGGTGTTGATGTCAATAATTGTTTTTTAAAGGAACACATTGCTAAGGCACATAGTCTGCTTTCCCGCATGGTATTTCTAGAAAATGTTTTTATTCTCTTCAAAGTAGAAAAACACCGTTCACTTGATTTTTTCTATTTTGCACGCCCCCAGAGATTCGCAGAATAGCAGAAGACAATTTACAAAATCTTTCGCCAACATAGTCTCGACATATTACCAAAAACAAACTTTTATAACAGTTGTACTATTCAACATTGGAAGTAAATTTCAATAATAGCATCAGAAAACTTATCATCAACTCTGCTTAACAATTTATATTGTTAATTAGTAAATAAAATGTTAGCATGTGTGCTTTTTATTCTTTGTACAACTTCTATTGCACATGTTTGTTACATTAAAGGCTTACATTTTGACATTTAAATATAACTTGGTTCCATTTTAGCGTGCGATAAAGAAATACTTTTCCAACCAAAAGGGATGTCGTAAAGTGAACTTTATAGCATCGAAATAGAAAAAAGCATTTTGCACATTACACCCACACAACCAGTCTGGTAAACTGTAAGAGCTTCTGTTGAATTTTCTCGTCACGGTTTTATTAGTTTTCAAATTGTGATCTAGTTTAATCAATAAATCTGGTCTAGGGAAACCTAGATTTTTTAATTCTGTCTTAATGTTACTAACGCAATTCATAGTTGCATTTGCACCGATAGAAATTACAACATACACTCACCGCTGTATATTACATACTGGACCGCAACCCGGACCCGGCACCATAGAGTAGTGCCCCGCCGCCTACATATATACGCGGGCTACCCGCGCCAGTTTCATCGCTCGATTTCTAATACAGACGGGGCAGTCGCGCGTGATGCCCCGGAGCCTACGTCAGACTGCGATTTTTAAACGCGCTGAAAAGACGGACTGTTACTTCCGAAAACATATTATTTGTCATCAAACAAATCAGAAAAATTACATACAAATTAGGTATTTATAATTAATTTATCTGTTAAAAGAAATTTGTCACGGGGGGGGGGGGGGCAGTGCCCCGTTGCCCTCCCTGCAGCAGCCGCCACTGGAACTAAGTATATTTTACTCAAGGAAAGAAATAACAGGACAAGATTCCGAAAATTCTAGTGAAATTCAAAGTGTTTCTGGGTGTTTGCAAACATTAAACTTTCTCACATCTTTCGGGTTAGACACTGCTTTCGGGGAAATTGTTAAAGTTTTAAAAATATTAATTACTATTCCGATGACGACATCTGAAACGGAGAGATGTTTTTCGACACTAAAATTGATTAAAACGTATTTAAGAAATACCATGAGTGAAAACAGACTAACAACACTTGCAATGCTTTCAATTGAAAAGTCAATGGTGCGAGAAATACCAAATTTTAATGAAAAAGTTATTGAACGGTTTATTTCCGATAAAACAGAAGAATGGATTTTCACTTCAAAAAATAATATTAGTGAGTACTCAATTAATTTATATTTGCGGATCTTTTAATGATTTGTTAGAGACCCCAAATATTGTTCACCTGGAGCGCTTTTGTTTATTGGACCTACCTACTTGAATGCCCGCGAGCCGCCCCTGCCGCCCTCCCAGGTACATCAGTCACGAGCCGCCACTGAACAAAAGTTACCCAAAATTTTTTAATCATGTGGAATTAGTTTTAAGATAATTATATGGTAGTAAATCTAATTTGCGTTGCTATATATTTTTAAATATAAATTAAGTACGTCACAAGGAATACGACATTTGGCAACACGGTTGATTTTTTCCGAAAAATTCTTAATCATTAATTAAAATATGCTTGATAAAAACATAGCACTCAGAATAAATATTGCCGTTTAATTTTACCACTTTTGTGTAGGAAATACGCATAAAAATGTAGTTATGTGTGGTTATATTTGTTTGCTCAGTTATTTTCGCAGGTTATTTTGAACGTCATCAGTACATGGAATCTGAAGTCAAGTTTACATTCTAGGAACGGCAAAACTGGGCACACCACTCGCTCATTGTTAGAGACCGGACACGAGCGGCCGATGACTCATCACCCACGGGCGCACTATTGAAATTTTGTATTTTTAAAGTTTTTTATTTTATTTATATAATTGGATAACAAGTGGGTGGTGATCTATAAAATACATTATTATTTGTTCATTTTGTACTTTAAATCGAGTAAACTCTTCCTACTTTATTTATCTTACGAAATATAATGTAAACAGAATAAATTTTAAAAGCTCACGCTTCTACGTACGCCGATGCAGAAAGAAATTTTACGAACTGCCTGATGTTATACATTATTTCTCTGATCTGTCGTAGTTTCGGCCTGGTACGTCCGATCTAATATACTCATTACGAGTGACGAATAATCATTGTAGGGATCGGCAGTCATGTTTACATTGCAGGACAGGACTTAAATGAATAATGTAATTCGATATAGAGTCCGATCCAAACCTGATGATACCTGCTTAGAAAACTATTTTTCGGCATTAAAGAGAGCAAGCAATATAAAATGAGAGAGATATCTATAGGGAGCGCTGTACACAGTCAGGCGTGAAAACATTAGTCTACTATTTAATCACTTGTCGTTTAGTCCTTGCGTCGTGCTGTGCTCCGATACATATACATGGGAGAGATAGGGGAATACGGTTCAGTTTTACTTAGACTAGACCGACTCGTGTTTTGTCGGCTCTTGGGCACCGTATTACCTACCGGTTTCCCCGAGAGCCGACAAAACACAAGTCGGTCTAGTCTGAGTGAAACAACCGTATTCCCCTATCTCGCCCATGTATACCGATACATTTACATCATTTATATACTTTTTCAAATTTATTATTAATGTACTATGTGACAATAATACTGATTCTGTATTTGACTATTCGTCAGATGAAAACGGTTGATAAAATTTTATAAAAGCCTAGTTTTTTAATTTAATTTAATCTTTATTTTTATTTTACATTTATCTAGTGTTGAGGTTTACTTTTTCATTTGCTTTTGCCATGTGGTTAATATCAATAATAAAACACAAACGAGTGGAGTAATATTTGTGCCCATGTTAAGAAAATTGAAGATTATATTGTTAAAGAACATACTATGGATGATTTCCACAAAGAATTTATTATTAATGTACATTGTGACAATGATACTAATTCTGTATTTGACTATTAGTCAGATGAAATCGCTTGATAAAATTTTATAAAAGTTAGTTTTTTTTTATTTAATTTAATCTTTCTTTTTATTTTAAATTTATTTATCTAGTGTTGAGGTTTACTTTTTCATTTGCTTTTGCCATGTATATAATAATAATAAAACTTGTAGATTGCAGACTTTATTCCATGTTATTTGTATCCAAAAGAAGCGGGAAATATACACTATCGCTTTGGTGTCGATATTTTTAACACCGATAGTACAGAGTTTAAACCACGCCTCGCGCATACCAAGTCACATCAGGTTTGGATCAGACTCTAACATAAGGCGTTTTCGGAAAATGTATAACATTAACCTGACCCGGTCAGAAAGTACCTCACAGGTTCACAAATTTTACCGGGTTATTTAAAACATTTCCGAACGCAGTTTGCGGTCATGTGTGCATAAACATAACCTATATTCGTAGCTTAGATTCTGTACCAGCTAAACGAAATAATAAATTAATACCACAGTGAATATTCCAACTCCAGATACTCGTAAAATAGTTTTATTAGCAAGTTTGTTTGTACTTGACTCTGACGATGATACTATAATCTGTATAAAACTCAACGCAAAGAGGAATAAATAGGGAGTTTGCATTAAAAACTGTAAAGTAGTTGTCGCAAAATACAATTTATCAAGGCTTTTTTTTTAAATTTGTTTCCTATAAAAGTAAATAAAAGAGTTTTGTGTATTGACACTAACGCTTTGTAAGGTTATATCCGGAGAGGGGGTAAAACAACCTACACTACCCTACTCACTTACCAGGGTTATGAAAACCGAACCGGGTTGTTGAACCCGGTTACTTTTTCGATTTTACGAACACGGTTGTTTTTACCCGACTGAATTAACGAACGCATTTTTGCTAACCGTGTTGTAACCCGAATGCCCGGGTTTAATTTCCGAAAACGCCTATAGTAATTAGTTATGATCTACTACTGTTCCCAATTTCGAAAAACATTAATAATTTAATCCAGACAGTAATAATTATTAGTGTAGAATTTAACTGCATGTCAACTTTACAACCATGTGTGCATTATTCGTCCAAACTCATTTCAGCCAAATGTACCTACTTAAAGTGTCTGCATAAGCTCTCAACGTGAACCTGCCATCTTCTGCAGAATTTCTTCTATGTTTTCAATTTCATTTGTAATTCCTCAATATAGTTTAATATGTTAATAACATATCTAGAGTGAATCCAAAATATGTTCAATTAAAATGATGTTTTAATAAGGTGCTGTTAAATGCAATTACAAAGAAGAAAAGCGCAAACACAAGCATAAATTGCCACAGGATCTTTCTTCATCATCAAGATAAAAGTTACACGTATTCAATATTATGCTATTTTTATTTTTAATTATTCTGTTAATTTAATTTACGGAAGAATCAATACTATTAGTAAATCACTAATGTGAATTATTAAGAGGAGCGTTTACCTATCGAAAACTAAGGCATCGCCGTTTCGCGTTTTTTAAACTTATTTTGTAATTTTAGAATCTCAAATTTGGGTTAGTGATGCAAAAGGCATAAATTTATAATGTCAAGGTCAGTTTTTGTACTAATTTATTTTCTTAAGAAAGTTATGTGTTTTAGAAATAACCACAAAAATGCATGAATTTGATTAATGTCTACTAACTAAAGAAAAAAAACGACCTCTAGGCGCCAGCTGCACATTTGATGTACGACATAAAGAAAAAATCAAATTTATGTAATTATTTTTAAAGATAAAAAACATTAAACAGTAAACATTGTCACACACATTTTACACGAGGTTTTTCCAAGCTAATCGTGTTGTCTATCCCCACTTTACGGTATCTCTACCGGTCCTAGCGAAGACGAAAATCTATAGGAATCGGTCGGCTATTGCAGACTTAAATGCGAGTGACAGTTTAATTACAAACTGTCACTCGCATTTAAATGTCATATATACCTATAATATTCGAGTGTATAATAATATTAGAGTTATGGGCAAGCAAAAATTGGCTTATTATAAAACATCTACAACATCAACAGTTCCGTAAGTACTTATTCTTTATACATTATGTTTCCCATCTATAGTATTCCTTTATCTATGTCAGAATCTGAATAAAACCTGTTTGTGGAGAAGGCGGTACATGGCTAGTATGTTTCATGTATTCTTGAAGCGGAATACACAATCTTTTTGAATCTCTCTGCATATTTCTGTGAAATGAAGTCATAGACGAATGTTGAAACAAAAATGTAGAATTGCCTGTCTCTTTTATGTGTTACTCTATTATATACCAGTTGTGTTAAATTTCATTAGCCATAGGGAATCTCATGCATACGTACATATATACGATGTATACGTCGCCGGCATTGGTACCGAGTTGGCATACATATACATACTACTACTATGATATAGTATATTTAATTTTTTTATTATGGTGCCAAAACAAGCTCGGAAAATAGGATTCTTTATCTCAGGTTCCCTCAGGAAAGAAATACTAAACTGTCTGCCCGTCAGGAATCGTGATTTGTATTTATGGCATTAAAACAAAATCACAAAAAACTTGATTAAACCTCAGCTCCGATATCAAATGAATTCCATTACAAATTTAACATTAAAATTCAATTATAAAAATATATTTCTTTTACATCATTACAATACCGGAGACCAAGTTTTAATGCCTATCGATATCGAACGCTAGGCCTACCGAAGGTCACAATCCCCTTTCCAATAACCCGATCGATATAAAAATTCTTACATCTAAACAACTTTAAATTTCTAATAAACAAAAATAAATAATCTTTCGGTATCTTATCTTCTTAATTAACAAACAATAAAATAAATAATAATATACACAGCCTTCCAAAAGATTATTATACTTTCAAAATAATATAATAGAAAATGAGATACCGGTTGATCCAAAATATTCATCCCACAGAAATATGAATTTGACAACAAAATATGTATATATAAATCTTAAATTTTTCATAGCATATAAAAAAAACATAGCATATCACCAAAATAACAATTTATTAAATCTATGCTAAACAAAGATTTCAGAAATTTTTATTTTCCGCACACAACACCCTACTAACTCTAATGTTTCTCCAAATACAATATACTACAAAATAAAACTTCTCCGCACACAGAATATAATTGAATAGTACCTTACAACCTTCTCACGCATTGTTCGAGTATGGATGTAGCATACTAATGTGATATCGTCCCTTTTTAATGCGTCCGTCCATAGAATAGAGCTCATATGTGACATTATTAAATATTCTTGTAACAATATACGGACCACAATAAGGAAGATCCAATTTAGCACACTTTTGTAGATTTCTTCTGGCAACCCTGTATCTTCTAACAATGACAGTATCACCAATATTGAACCTGGTTCTTGTTTGAATTTTTTCATGTTCTCGACGCACATACTTCCCACCTTGCCTTTGTAGTCTTACCCGAACAAGATTATTTCTTTCCTCTATGTTATGGACCTCTTCTCCATGCAAGTTCCATAGCCTACCAGGAGTCACTCCATTCATCAACGTCGCTGGACACTCTTTAGTAAGGGTATTGGGTGAATTGTTAATGGAATCTTCAATCTCCTGGACATACTGGACCCAGCCTACGGTGTTCATGGGTTTTCAATCTCAAAAACTTGATGACCTCTTGAATATACCGCTCACATGGATGACGTATCGAAGAAAAACATACATTAATATTTTGTTCATTTAGAGCATTTATAAATCTATCATTAGTAAAATAACTAGCATTATCAGCCAAAATTCTTCTCATTTTTCCTTGATTTTGTACGAAATTATTAATACATAAAAGTGCAATCTCAGAATTGTATTTTGTAGTGGGAAACAGCCTCACAAACTTAGTAAAAATATCAACCATAACAAATATATTTCTATATCCATAATCCCCTGGTATTAAATTTCCTAAGAAATTAACTGCGACTAAATCTAACTTATTATTCACTATTATACTTTTTATATCATGTTGCAACGTGCGGTTCTTATGCTTTCCAAAATAACATTGAGTACAATTCCTTACCACCCTTTTCGCAATAATTCTATCATTGACAGCATAAAAAGCTTCTCTAAAAGTTAACCAAACTTTCCTAGTACCAATATGTCCCAGTTCATTCTGTTTATAATTACAATTTCTATTTTCTACATTTGGTCTCATAAATCTGTTTGACATGTTATTATTGTGTGAATTTCTTTCTCTATCATTAAAATTTCTTTGCTCTCTATATCTTATACCAAATCTATCATATTTTGATGTATTAAAACATTAAAATTTATTTCCGTGCTCCGCATCATCTAATCTCCTCAATAATTCTATAAATTGACTAATGGTCTTTATATTTTGTATGGCCACTGCCTGACTAACTTCAAAATCAAAATGACATGCTAATTGTGTAACCAAATCAATTTCTAGCATTGCAGGAGTCAAATATTTTAAAACTGAATATTTTTTTATTATATATGTCTCACGATTGTCTGAATCTCCTTTCTTAAAATTACCAAATAATAAATCTTTTCTCACCCTCATTTGTGCCATCTGTCCCCCAATACTGCTGTGTGAATCTCTCTTCAAAATCCTTGAACGTCATCACCTCGTCGGAAATCATGTCCCACCAGATAAGAGCCTCGTCCTTCAAGCAACTTCTCACCATCTGCAGCTTTCTAACCTCTCCTGGAACATTCTCCAAACACGCTTTCACATTCTTCAGAAATCCCATCGGGTTTATTGATGTTGATCCATAAAACTTAGGCAAGGCTTCATTTGGTACTGGTATCGGAATATATTTCGTTATATCTCCATTTCCATAAAATTGTTCATTTTTCATTGCTGTTATCTCCTCCTCCACTTTTTCCATTCTTTTTTCATTTAATACACTTCTCTGTAGCACTTTTATGCATTTATCCTCAATTATATCCATTCCTTTTAACATTTCTTCTTTCATTACATCAACTTTAATTTTTACTTCTTCAACCCCGTTTATTTACTTCTATTTTTTTTTCTTGTTCATCCACCTGTCCAAACCTTGCCATAAATACCTCAAAACTTCTTTGCATCCTTTCTTCCATCTTGTTGCCCCACGTTGGTTGCAGCCAATATATTTATACTATGATATAGTATATTTAATTTTTTTATTATGGTGCCAAAACAAGCTCGGAGAACAGGATTCTTTATCTCAGGTTCCCTCAGGAAAGAAATACTAAACTATCTTCCCGTCAGGAATCGTGATTTGTATTTATGGCATTAAAACAAAATCACAAAAAACTTGATTAAACCTCAGCTCCGATATCAAATGAATTCCATTACAAATTTAACATTAAAATTCAATTATAAAAATATATTTCTTTTACATCATTACAATACCGGAAACCAAGATTTAATGCCTATCGATTTCGAACGCTAGGCCTACCTGAGGTCACAAACCCCTTTCCAATAACCCGATCGACATAAAAATTCTTACATTTAAACAACTTTAAATTTCTAATAAACAAAAATAAATAATCTTTCGGTATCTTATCCTCTTAATTAACAAACAATAAAATAAATAATAATATACACAGCCTTCCAAAAGATTATTATACTTTCAAAATAATATAATAGAAAATGAGATACCGGTTGATCCAAAATATTCATCCCACAGAAATATGAATTTGACAACAAAATATATATGAATCTTAAATTTTTCATAGCATATAAAAAAACCATAGCAATACGTATGCATGAGATTCCCTATGGCAAATGTTATTTGACGCAATATTATTATCTCCATGGTTCTTATTCTAATAAGGATCTCATAAAGAAATTAAATATACACAGTGAGAATAGAATAATATGAAATAAATATTTATTTAGGTCTTCAATCATATACAGCTAATGAATTATCTGTATTTTATTTTCCGATAGTAGGTGACGCAATCCTTTGTAATTTAGACATCAGAGACGGAGATATTTCCAAATCTTTGTGCGGTTGTTGTGGTTCTGCTTTTAAATTTTTCGAATAATTGTCAGTATCCACGTTGTAATCTGGATAGAGTTGAAGTGATAATTCTTTCTCGATCGATTTCGACTCCATTTTATAATCCTGTTGTATTATTTCTAGTGCTGTAAACAGAAAGAAAATATCGTTTTATCAAATTTGCTAGGTACCTACGGTATAAAAGTCTTGGTAATTTGAACAATATACAATAATTATGAAGGTATAATTTAACGAAAAATCTCCAAAATAATTCGGAGGCATTTTTGAACTTAACATCAAAAGACTATAGACTAATAAGTACCTACTAAGTTTAGATTGTCATTAATTGATTATAATATTGGCCTTTTGATATTTTTAGTGTGTAAAGTGAACTCTATAAAATTTTAATTTTTGAAAATACCAACTGTCTTCCATCTCAACAATTAATAGATTTGCTTTGTCATCTACTATCCAATATGCGGGATATTTTATGTTAAAAAATTATCGCTGACGCCATTAGCCAAAACTATATCTACTATACCCACATAGGCCACATAGCAGCTGACTCATCCGCCATGTTGGTGCGCCCAAATCGACTGTGGTTAATTGGTATATACACAGTGGCGCAGCGAGGGGGGGTTTTGGGGGTTACCCCCCCCCCAGGCCGCCAGATACAGATACATGAGATTTTTAAAATATATATGTGTGTTGCTGCGGCTGAAACTTTTCTAGCCAAACAAATTGTTTATAAATAAAAGACTTATTGTTTGCCCTTTTTTCGTATTTACATGTCCTGCTCTCTAAATTTATTGCATTCTGTACAAGAGCCAATAAATTAGTACATTTTGGACACAGGCCTTATACATTTTCTTTTAGAGCTTTAGTATAGTTGAGTTTCACTTGCTGGTATCGTCGGTAGCGTTTTTTTTTGTGATTTACTGCTTTGCGGAGTACATTGTGAGCATTAGTGTGACTTGTTATGTGAATTTTCTGAAATATGGATAAATTTTTAATAAAGAAACCCAGACTGGATTCGTTTGCTCAGAGCAACAATATTAGTGTAAGTATATTTTTTGAATATGACGCTAATGCCGCGGGACGAACGCAGCAATGTCGCATTTTAGTTTCAAATAGACTTATTTCATGGATATACACAAACATTTTTCATTTTCTCAACGCAGCCTGTTATTTTTTAAACAAATTTACCGATTTTAATGCTGTTTTTGAATTGAAATAATTAATTTCTTTTAGATTAAAAATCCTTAAAAGATCTTTTGCGATATTTTGAATACATATTTTTGGATTATACGGGCTAAAGTCTAAATAAAAAGTCAAATAAAACGTAAAAATCAAAAGTATTTTTCTCTTTCAGGTTACGTCAGACTTAACTAGCTCAAAATTTTGGTGCTTTAATACGCTTAATATTTTTTTTTTTTGAAACCCCCCTTAATACAAAATTCTGACTGCGCCACTGTATATACACATAAGTTTTAAATAAAGACATGACCAGATATTTAGCATAAAATTGTTCGAATCATTCAAGAAGCAATATGACATCATTTAAAATTTTAAAGAAAAGGTATTGTTAAGGAAAACCGGAGTTATAACTAATTTTGTACACCGACATAACTACCCCTTGCCATCCGCCTCTTCTAAAGTAGCTACATTAAAAAATGTCAAATAAAATTGTATAACATTGCCTGAATATTTTGTCAGTAAACATTTTAAAATACTTTACACTTGAATGTAATGGATAATAGTCGATTTAACAATTGCGCCCTCTTGCGATTCTTTTGGAAACTTAAAGTTGTACGATGAACAGATGCAGAGATATCGTCGGTGATCAAGCTTAAGCGGACACCCGGCAGAATATAAAAGTACATATTTTTATTTAATTTGTAAACTTAAGAAAACATATATTTTACTTCAATAAATGCATGATAATATTAGCTACCTACTTGCTTGTGTACAAAATATTCGACGTTTGGTGACGATCGGACTACAAATAAAAAAACTCCATAATTTTTCAAAATTGCATGTTTTTGGGGGGCGTAGCAACGCACGCCGTGTATCGTTATATTTAACAGTATTCATACACCTAGCATATTTGTCATAATTACCTTTTGACGTTTATTATAATTGTCACTTATAATTACATGAGAGCTTTCTTTTTTCCGGATAAATTTTCAGCTTTTAACGAAAATTTTTGTTGCTAGGTAACTGTACGGAACAAATTGCCTGATAAAACGACAAGTCCGAAGGACGAGTCGTTTTATCGAAGAGGCAATTTGTTGAGTTCAGTTACCATTTAGCAACTAAATTTGAGTTTAAAAATGAAAAATTTATTTGGAAATAAAAAGAGAGCTCGAATGTAATTCGGTAAGATAATTTGCTAAATGTGTAAACAATTACTGACAAATTTATTACATAGAAATCATACTATTTAAAAATATAGTTATTAAAAACACAGTTCTTATATATTTTGTGGAGATTACTTACAAAGAGTTTGCAAATTTTGTCATAACAACACTTCACAACGAACACTATGATGATAAAGGTGTGATAAAGTAAGCACATTTGTCGGATCAACCAAAGATAGTACGCAAAGCTTACGGTTGCGTCGACTTTGACATTTCATTTTGACGGTGAGTTCGTTGAGTTTATGACATAACGAGAAAACACAAGTTGTTGTCAGACCAACCAAAGGTAACCAACTTTAAGGCGTCTTTTTCTGTTGAAATGTGTTCAAACTGGTTCAAACTGTTTTAAAAGAGGCCATTTTCGTGTTGCAACGGTGACGTCATACACGACACCGGTTAAACCAGTTTTGAAACGATTTTCCAACGTGTTTGAATCATTCTATCTCTGTCTGTTGGCGTTTTGGTGTTTTCAAAACAAATACCATAACCTTACAAATAGATGTCGTTTTAAAACTGGTGCATTTTTGTGATAATATTGATGACGTTGTGATCGCAACAGTTTCAAAACGTTTTCGAAACTGTTTCATGATCAAAAAGACGTCTTTATTTGCCGATATAAAAGTTAAAGTAAACTTTTATCGCTGTCAAAGTGACAAAACAATTCTGACATGGGTTTTTTACACATGCATTAAATTATCATCAAAATAATACAAATTTGTGGAGTCAAGCTTTAAATAAAATGTTATCCTTAAATGTTAATAATTAAGTCAGTTTAATTTCTCTGTTTTGATATTGTTCCAGTCAAAGTGAATTTTGAGTCGTTGCCTGTATATCGTGCTTTGGTCATGTCGATTGCTGAAACGATTCTACTACAATTTAAATATTTAGCCGCGACGCTGATAATAGAACTAAAAACAATAACCAAAAATAATACAGATTGACGTGGAAACATCTGTGTCAACATTTTGTTTACATGCATTGAAAAAAAGCAATCTTTAATTCCTAATTGTTTGACCATTTTGCGATTCTTATTAAAGATTTAAAGAAAGATAACACAAAAAGAAATATGTCATGATTAAAACGGAACTAAAAAAATTATCGAATAGATCGAAATAAGATCGAGCTACCAGCCTGGGACAAGATCATCATGAACCATGAATGCTCCATGATGTTTGTCATAAAATCTTTATATATAACTCATAGCTCCACCTACCGGAAAGGGCAGAACAACGTCTGTCGGGCAGCTAGTAAAATATATTTAACAAATTAACTGCTATATTTCACCTCAATGATACCTTAATTTATTTCAGAATCGTATGAATATTGATACTGAATCAAAAAAAAAATGTATGTGTCTAGAGAGTTTAGAAATATTACACAATGACATATGGTTACCTCGTTTCAGATCTACATCGTCCATATCCTGATTTTGAATCAACATCAACCTCTGTTTAAATTTCTCCGCCAATTGCTTTCGCCTATAATCCGCTTCAATCTCCTGCGTTGTTCTCGGAACTCGTATTTTGACACAGCACGACACGAAAATTACTATCATTAATTTTTTATTTATATTTTGAAACCATTTAGAAGAAGCATGTAAACAAGAAAACAAAAATAAGCAGAATAATCTTATAGACTACCCAAGTAGGTATACGTATTTAATTTTATGTCGATTGCTTAAAGAAAAAAGTACTCTAATTTACCTAAGGTCACAAAGCCCGAAAAACAGAAGAACATAACATGCCAAATTCTAAATTCGAAACCATCAAAGGCGGCTTGTTCGAACCATGGATCGAATTCACCATTCGGATTGGCGTTAAAGGTAGCCATACTAGTAAATGCTGGCACTTTTCCGTAAATATACACAAACTCATAGTGAATATATTTGTTTGCTTGTGTGGTAGTTTGCCGCACCCTCATACACGCCTACTTGTCTCGTTTTAGTTAATAAAATGTTCATTAAGATTGGTTTACGTGCAGAGTCCATTGATTATTTTATACCTATATGTCTTCGTGTTCGTAAATGCATTTAATCTGTTCTAGAGTATATGTGTTTTTCAAAATTAACTTTCAGATATTAAATCATATTTATTTTAAAAAATAATTTGTGGGGTAATATAAACGCTATTATATTTTAACTTATCTCAATATATAAATAAAGTATAACAATATCCTTAAAAAGTAAATAACGAAATATATTCAGAATATTTAGGTAAAACTGTAAAACGGATTTTATTTATCATCTATAATGATCTGCACCTTTTATTGAATGCTAACATTCGACGTCGAAACTCACATTTTCAAATTAAATCTAATTACTTTAATAAGTACTACGAAATGGAATTGAAACTGCGCACTCAGTGCAGAAGGCTCTTAACAAATAACAAGCTAACGGGTGTCTTTTAGCAAACTGGGCTGTTCTTATTTTTTGATATGACATCTTGAAATGACAAAAAATGATGGGATTCATTCAAACAGAGCTCGTAATACACGTATAGTATGAATACAATTGATTTGGATAAGTTGTCGTACAAGTAGGTATGGATCCCCCCCCTCCCCAAAATTGAAATTCTTTTTAAAACACGGTGCCTTCAGAAAGCACTCCAATTGTGCTGTATAGCGTTTTCCGCCAACCACTCACTTTCGAAGTTATACCTAAAAAAAAATCCGAAATTGA
Source organism: Amphimallon solstitiale (assembly GCA_963170755.1). Taxonomy (NCBI): domain Eukaryota; kingdom Metazoa; phylum Arthropoda; class Insecta; order Coleoptera; family Scarabaeidae; genus Amphimallon; species Amphimallon solstitiale. The sequence goes on along the minus strand of OY720683.1, from coordinate 14,362,252 downwards.
CGAAAGTCTACTGCCCCCCCCCCCTAAAAAAAGTTGAATTTCTTTCCAAAACTCGGTGCCTTCGCAAAACACGCCAAATGTGCCGTATGGCATCTCCACCCAACGACTAACTTTAGAAGGTATAACTAAAAAAAATCAGAAATTGACGAAAGTCTATTCCCCCCCCCCCCCCCGCGTTTGTTATAATTTATATAGTTTAAAATGTACGTCAATTGTGCAATTATTAGTTACATTTGTGCTCTTCTGTTTTCAGCGATTTTTAAAAAAATCGAAGGGGGCTGACTTGACGATCCCCCCCCCCCCAAAGATTCAACGCAAGATTTTTGAAGTTAGAAGAAGATAGTCTGCATTGGATTTATTCTATCATTGTTAAGAATACAGAAACTGACTTGCTAATACTCTTTGTGACTAGTTTCGGTAGGCCAAAATTTTGACAAATTTAACAGTAAAATTGTATTACACATAATTCTGTTATTGGTGTTTATTTGGTGATTTAGGTTTAATTTCAAAAATGATCGATTTGGACTAGGAGAAAAATATCTAGTTTATTGTGGTCAAGTATGTATTGTTATATATCATATGTTTCTTAATAACATGCTAATATTTACGGGGGTTATTCTTGGGTCCATTTTGCGAAAAAACTTCTTATGAACATATGTCCTAAATGTCTTGACTTTTGAACTGTAGGCTGCTAAAATTTAAAAAAAAAATTTTTTTTTTAATTAAACCTTTGGTGTACCCTTGATATTTTTGTGAAATTTTGTACACGCCTTTTATGCATCAAGATGCATTTTCTGATGTACAATCAATTTTATAATTTTTACCTGTGGTATCTCTACGGTTTTTTTTTTAAATTTTTTTGAAAAAACATGTTACGCCATTCCTTTTTCTTAAAGTACTTTTTTTTTTAATCGCCATTCGTTTCTGAGCAAATGTCTCTTGTCTTTTTTTGTTTGACGTACGGTTTTCGCCTAAAAAAATAAAATTCATTCATGTGCACCATGTTATGAAATTAGGTATTAACAAGGATTAAAAACGATCTAGTAGGTAAGAAGCAGATTTTATTTTGTAATCATGAATAGTTTTGACATTATCTACCTAGTATACTTGTCACGTATTTAAGTCGTTAAACATTAACTATTATTGTGGTCTAGCGAGATGCACATGATTTTTTTAAACTTTACCAGCCTACAATTCAAAAGTTAAGACATTTAGGACATATGTTCATATGAAGTTTTTGTTATAAAATGGACCCAAGAATAACCCCCTTAAATATTGGCATGTTATTAAGAAACAGTCTGTATAGGTGAGGTTAAAAGTAAAAATTTTTTTTGTCAATATCATTTAGTTTAGTTGCTTTGCCACAAAATCAATTCTTTTATTGACCTAACTCCAAAAAAAAGCTCTGGTTTTTCATTTCTAAACAGTTTCAACTTTGGGAGGGGGAGGGGGCAATCGTCAAGTTAGCCTCACTTTGATTTTTTTTTAAAATCTCTGAAAACAACACATATGAAACTAATAACGGCACAATTGAGCACAATTTTATATTATACCAAATTATACTAGCAGCAATATTCATAACGAAGTAGATTTAAAGAATCACATTGCTTCCATTCAGCAGACACAACAGTTGCGCAACTGTTCAGTGATTATGTCCAGTAGACGACCCTTCACTCTGAACATGTCAGGAGCGGCCGCCATTTTTGTGAGCGGAAAAATTCTACGCTCACTTACTGAGCGTATTCTGTACGCATGCGCCATGATGCATGCCAAGACCACCCTAATACATAATTTTGAAGAAAGTTACTAGAGAAGTAAGATACAACCAATTAAAGGTATTGTGCAGAAGTAAATGTATTATAATATTGGGGTTAACCCACTAGTTTTTTCGGGTTTGGAAAAACCAGCCCTTATACTAAAAACTACGCCAAAACTTAATGCAGAAAAACAATTTATTATTATTGTTTTTCGGTTTAATTTGTATAATTTTAACATGTGGCAGCAATGAAAAGTACCAGATGACAGACGATCACATAAAGGTGAGTGGTCCTGTCCAGCGAATACTCAACTGTTGTGAAGTGAACGGTTGGAGCGGGAACGGTTCCCGATCCGCCTGCTGAATGAAACCATTAATACTTCTGTAAATAATATTTTGCATCTCTAATATAAATTCAATTCATTAGAAATATTGTAGTTTTATGTAATAACGTAATTTTCACAATTATGAAGTTTTTAAAAAATCATCCCTAATACCTAAGTCGTAGGCCTCCACGGTTTTCTTTGATACCTTCTTGGTTTTAACCCAGAAACCATCCGTAATACCTCTGCCCTCTTAATCACTTCCGCCCCTGGCACTTTTTCTTCGCGCAGCTTTGTGATGACGTATTGCTATGATATTAGTACAATTGTTCTAGGGTTGTAGCTCAGAAAACAAAATTCTCTCTCTCTCAGGTTCCCTCGGCGAAACTGTACAATTTTCACGTCAGGAATCGTGATCTTAGGAAACAGTATAAAAAAACAACAAATTACTTGAAGACAAAAAAAATGAAATAATTATTTAATTAACTTTTCTAAAATTTTTAATAAAATTGAAAAACAGATCAGATATAATTATTTATTACAAAAAAAACAAAAAAAAAAAACTTTAATTAACAAATTCTCAAGAAAAAACCCTACCCACTAATTGACCAGATAGGATAAAAAAAAACTTGTACTGACAAACACGACAAAATTTACCTAATTAATTACTGAAAATTATTCACAAAGTCCATACAAAATAATAATTACTTAAATTGAATAAATAAAATACCTATAATTAAAATACATCAAATTATATAGCAAACTGATACAGTAAAGAAAATTATCTAATTTAATAGCTTCTCAATTAATATAAAATATTTTCAAACACGTGCTGGAAAAACAAAATGAAGGATACGAGTCTACTTTTACAATATTAAAATTTTGTCTTATTATAATAAAGAATGCATTCTCTTTCTTAAAAGTAAATACTTAACTTGTATAACAGCAATAAAACTAATTCACAAACTTGATTAAATCTCGGCTCCTTAAAATCAAATGAAAATTATAACAATTTTTATTTTAATATTCAAACATAAAATATCTCTAATTCAACAACTGAACTTAACGGGAGACCAAGATTTAATGTCCTTCAATATTAAACACTCGGCCAGTGAAAGTCACGCACCCCTTCCACATTGAAATAAAATTCTCACATCTATACAATATTATAATATCAAGTTAAGGAGCGTAAATAATCTTTCTGGCATCTTCTCTTATAAATTCAAATAACAACAAAATAAATATTAACATACACAGGTTACCAAAAGACTACTATACCTCCCAAATTCTTAAACAGAAACCAAAATACAGTGTGTACCAAAACATTTGCCCCACGGAAATATAAATTTGAAATAAATCAATTTATCTAATTTTAATTGTCCATAATATATAAAAAAACCATAGCAGTATGTATTAGGGTGAATTCGCCAGCAATCGGCCTTTTTTGAGGAACGTCAATTTTCAGCTTTAATAACATTGAGACGTCTAATATTATGTTAAAGATTTATTCTTGAGAGTACGGTACGGTACCTGTGAGTAAGTCAGAGAATTTGTAGGATGAAGCATACTTTTTTTCATTTTTGATTCTTTTGAAAACGAACATATTTGGTAGTCGTCGGCCACTTACACTTCGGTAGTCGGCCATTAGTACACTAATTGTCGGTCTTGTCAATTTTGACCAAGTCCGTATAAACTTTTTGAGCCTTCATATTAATTGTTCTGTTTTGTTTTGTTTTTTTGGCTTTTCAATGAAAGTGAGTAAGTAAGAGGTGAAATCAGTAAATAAAAAATAAATAATATTTTCCGCTAAATAAATTAACATAACAAAAAATAAATTCCCTATAAATAAAGTAACAAAAATAAAAAGTAAATTCCTAATAGTCATATAAATAAAAAAAAGGACATTATTTTCTGATTCACATGAAACAGAAATGAATTTTTGGGGAAAAGGATCAATAACTAGATACCTATCTAAATCTCTCATGGTACCTAATTCTAAATACAAAAATTCAACTCTTAATGCTTACTTTTTAAATTATTCATCGTCAGTAAAAATCCCAGGAGAAATCTTGATTTTTAACATCTTTACATGACTGCCCAACAAACTTAGTACAATTAAGTCACTTTCTTCTTCGGCATCACTGTACAATTCTTCTTCGAAGACACCGCACTTTTTTGTTTCGCTTCTGCTAGTTGCACGTTTGGTTCTTAGTTTCTTTTTATTTTGGTTAGAACTTTTTTGTCGCTTTTCAATTTTTTCTTTCCCCCCTTCTCTGTCAATATAATAAGCTCTCCATACTTTGGCAGATATGACGTTCGTGGATGGTCCCGACTTGGGTTTCTTGGATTGTTATATCTGCGGATGGTAGGCCTGAACTAAGTTTTCCCTCTTATAATTTTTCTTGTCCAGGTTTTCTTCATCTAATTGTTCGTTTCCCAAATTTTCTTCCTCCCATTTTTCTTCAGTTAAATTTTCTTCTCCTAAATTTTTTTCCTCCAATTATTTTTAATTATTTTTTCTAGTTTCAATCCATCTTTATTAAGGTTTTCTTCGTCTAATTATCCATTCGACTACTTTTTTTTCACTTTCCACACTCAAATCTTGATTATTCGTGGCTTGTTGACAGCTCGTTCCTTGAGCCTGTCCTGTAGTGTTGCTCGAGGAATATCGAAATTTCTGCAAGATTCTTGAATTTTTGCATCATCTTGTACTGCTTTCAACGCTTTTTGCATATTCTCCTCAGATCATGCAAAGAATGTTTGTTTTTGGTGGTTTGCCATTTTCTGAAAACGAGTAATTTCGAATTTTTGGTCCGAAAATAGCACTGAAAACGACTTATATAATCTTATGGCCGAATACTAGACACTGGAGTAAAGGTTTGTGCCAGTAACAGTAGATTCATTATTATTTGTTAAAGATTTTCAGATGTAAACAAACTCATTTTGTGTTTGTAAAGCACAACTACAATAAATCTTAAAAACATTTAATACATAATGTAATAATTTATTTATTCATAAACTTGGACAAATTCAAGAAATATCATCTTTTATTTGATTTTTTTAACATTGCCGCCAGTTATACACGCAAAAACATTTGAATTTGAATTGTATGCCAATAAAATAACTAGAAAATCCCTACCACCTATCGAGGAAATAGATTAATAAACTATAAATTTAATGAAATATGTTTTAAAGAATATAGTTCTTTCAATTAGGATAGGATTTCAGTAAATTGATAAGATTTCAAACTTCAGGTTATGATATATCTCAACTTTTTAGATTTAGTTCGTATTTACCTTAGGGTGAAACATGTTTATAATGTTCGGTATTCTGCAGTTACCAGCATTCAATGGTTCGGTCGCACCCGTCCGAATTGCCGAACATACGCGAGTGATAACGAAGTGTCAGAATCATCAAGTCGTGCACTGCGGCAAGCCTGTAACCTTTTTTATTTTTCACACGGGACACTAGAAAATTAGAATGATCTGCTCATGATAATAATGAAGCTAGTGCGATTCAGGTACATTACTGAGGTGTTTCCAAGTCATAGTGTTTCGTGAGTGTTGTGAATATAAAAAAGACTGTCAAGCTGGCGACCAACAGTGATAGCAAATCAAACATGGCTTCGTCGGCCAGAATAATTCAGTGTAATTCGGCGTGGTTTCAAAAAAAGATAAACCTGAGACCACAGCACAGAGGTGTTCATCTGGTCACGGAGGAAATTCTTCGACAGATACCTGAACTGTCCCAGTTTGCCATGGGTCTCTGTCATGTTCAGAGTGAGTTGTGTTTTACACGTTTTATTCGTTCATGTCTTTCACATTTGCTGAATTAATTTAAAAAACGATTCACAAACCGCATATTCATGAGCATGTGCGCTTAGTAAATAAATATGCAATGTGACAGTCTTGTGTGAGTGACACTTGGATCATAAAACTTTTTGACAGCTTTTGGGAATGATGTTTTTATGGTGGTGTGTGATATGTTTGTTTTTCTGATAGCCTATATGATTGTAAATTTTTATTCGGACATTGATTTTTTTGCATATATCCCATGGCCACAGTCCTCCATACGTCTGCTAGTCTGGCCTTAAATGAAAGTTGGGATCCAGATGTGAGGGACGATATGGAAATGATGCTTAATAAAATAGTTCCCGAAGATTTGCCTTACAGACATTCCTGTGAGGGACCAGATGACATGGTATGTAATCAAGACTGAAACTAAAAACTAACATAAAATTTACAATAGAAGTTACGCTTGCAAAATGGGTGCTACCTATGGCAAATCTTTCGTTCTTATTGTAAAGAATACTCTCTAATTAGTCCATAAAAAAACCACATTTTTTTTATATTTCAGTTTCAATGAAATCAAGGACACCTGAAAAAGTTAAAACATACAATACTAAATTCATATCCTCGACAGCACTTCTGGAGGTTATGTGTTTCATGTATTATCATTTACTGAAGCATTTTCTCCTCATAATTCATTAAAATTTTTTACAGTTTCATTATTATTAAGGGGTCTGTTTCGAATTTGATGGTAGTGACTGAAATGGATATGTTATAAGTACAAAAAATCCATCCATACATAAAAATGGAAAAGTTATGGTATTTCTGAATTTATTCCATTGAAAGATAAACATCCTTCTGAACTTTTTCTCTCATAGGAAAATATGTTAATTATGATGTTATTTCTTTAAAAACGTCTGTCTAAATGCAGATGAAATTTAAAACATGTAAGGATAAACAGCATTCAACTATGGGGAAGATATCTGTTGCTTGTTTTCATCATTGTTATTTATGCTCAGCATATTGTGTGTTCGTGAATAATGAGTATCGTGGCATATATTGTCTTTTAGAAAATTTGAGATTCTATAACTTATCCTTCTGATTGTACACAAAAATATTTGTGAAATGTGACAGTAATTATTCCTAGGCATTGCTGTACTCCAGCAATAGCGGATGCTTTCAATAAAAATGTAATGAACATTCAGGTTATAATATTTCAGTTGTCCTTATTTGATCGTAATTTTTATATTTTTTCATTCATTAGTCTAGAATTTAATCTTTGGTAAAGTAAAATCAATTCTTGTGCTGTGCTGGTCTCCAGTATTTAACATTTAAACCTGTGACTAGTATCTATTTCGTTATTTCTTCCACTTAGGTTTTATCTACACCGTCATCATAAACTATGGAAGATGTATTCTTAATGCTGTTAATTCTTTTTTCAACATGGATTATCTAAATGTGGTAATATATTTCCATTATTTTTTATTATGTGAATACATTTGCTCATGAAATTTGTTATGAATAATAAAACCAATTTATTTACATTTAATATGCAATTTATGAAGTGATTATACCTGCTAGATAATTGGAAAATATATGAAATAAATAAAGTAAAACGTGGGGTATCGTTTATTGTATATTTAGAACTTGCAAAGCTGTGTAACGTATGCAGTATACAATAAGTGTCAGTGAAGTTGAAGTGGATGGTCAAAATGCTAAACACAAAACAAAAATAGCTGTTCTTGATCAGCTGCAGCAAAATCTCTAATTTATTACTGAAATGTTATGGGCATATGAATTATGAATTTAAAACTATTCAGCACGAGCATGGTCTTTAGAAAATCCACACCCATATTAGAAAATAGTGGCTTCCAATTTTCGATTAACACATGGTATGATATTTGTAATAAATGACACTTTTCTATTAAAGAATTACATAATCTTTAAATAATGAATAATTTTACCATTTTTAGATAGGTTGATGAAGATGTATTGGATAATATTGCTATTGGTTTAGAACATAAAATGTGATCCCATTTATTGCTCTGCGAAGTCACCTGTCCATAATCTACTTGACTTTTATCTGTGGGGCAATTAATCAGTTGTTTATAGTAAACAAATTAACAGCGTTGAACGATAAAATTAGAAGAATTGTAAATTATGTATGTATAAAAACGGAAAATTTTGGAGAACTTGTATTTTTGATTGTGATAATGCTCGGAATATAAGATTTTTGTTTTAATATCTTCTAACCGAAGCCTGATATGAAAAAAGGTATTTTAGGTTTTTTGTTTAGAATTTTATTATTCACATGACCTATAATTATAGTCCTCCAGTTAGTGAACAGCATGTAATTCGCAAGGGATTTTTAATTTCTCAAAAACAAAGCCCGATATGAAAAAAGTTATTTTAGGTTTTGTGTTTAAAATTTGATTGTGCAAATGACAATTTATGATGGTCCTCTAGTTTCCTAACATCCTGTATTTTTTATCATGATAATGCTAGGAATAGAAGATTTTTGTTTTAATATCTTCTAAACGAAGGCTGATAAAAAAAAAGGTATTTTTGGTTTTTTTGTTCAGAATTTGATTATTCGCATGACATATAATTATGGTCCTCCAGTTAGTGAACAGCCTGTAATTTGCAAAGAATTTTTAATTTCTCGAAAACAAAGCCCGACATGAAAAAAATTATTTTAGGTTTTGTGTTTAAAATTCGATTATGCATATGACAATTTATGATGGTCCTCTAGTTACCTAACATCCTATATTTTTTATCATGATAATGCCCGGAATATAAGATTTTTGTTTTAATATCTTCTAAACGAAGCCTGATATGAGAACAGGTATTTTTGGTTTTTTGATTAGAATTTGACTATTCGCATGACATATAATTATGGTCCTCCAGCTATTGAACAGCCTGTAATTCGCAAAGAATTATTAATTTCTCGAAAACGAAGCCCGATATGAAAAAAGTTGTTTTAGATTTTGTGTTTAAAATTCGATTATGCATATGACAATTTATGATGGTCCTCTAGTTACCTAACATTCTGTATATTCTTCAATATTTTCTTCACTGTAGAGTAATTCTACATATATATGGTTTCATTTAAGTTATCTCCTTTATGGCACAGGTTACTATAGCAATTATTTAAAAAAATCAGGGTTTTAAATAGGCTTTTCGATTGAAACTAATTTAATTTTTAATATTTTCTTTTTTTTCACAGTTCGTCTTTTAGTTACAAATGAACGCTACAGTATTGCCACATACTTTAACATTGCTTTTTTTCCAAGAAAATTGCTTATACTTTAATACAAATATTTTTTTAGGATGTACGAGGTTTGCTCAAAAAAGACCATCTTCGTCATAAAAACTTTTTTGTATTACTTTCAACTTTGCAAATGTTTGTCTCCTTCGAAGTACTCCTCTTTGCTTGCTATGCACCGATTTCATTTTTCGTATGCTCTTTTGAACTCGTTTAGTGTGATGTGCCAGCGATTTCTCTTGAATTTCTTGTGGCACGAATTCTAGATGAACTTCATAACAGTCGAAGAAGGCAATCAGCATCGAATTCATGTTTGAGCGACTGATGCGTTCCTTCTTCGGTCGTGGCCTGCGTCCTATCCGTGAACCCAAGTTTCGTCACCTATGATGATTCTTATCAAGTTTTTATTCCTGTTAGCACGATATAATTCTTGGCTGATATTGACACGATTTTCTTTTTTGCTCGCCTGTGAGCAGGCGTCCCATCAGTTTTGCTGAGACGCGGTGCATACCAAGTTTTTTTTGTCAAAATTTTGTGCCACGACCAGATGCTTATCTCGACTTCTTCTGCAACCCGCTCAGTTAAGCTATGATTTACACGAATCACATATCGAACGGCAACAATAAGCTTGTTGGTGTCGTAACATTGTATACATCTCATACAGTCCTCCTTACGGGCCTGCCGTAGTAATTCCCGCGTTTCTGAAAAAATATTTACCCATGTGAAAGCAAAATTTAATATTAGAACGTTGCTCTAAAAAGAGCGCCGAGTGCACGTGTTCACATAAAGTCTGTTCAAACATGTCACTGCTGTGCCAGTCTCGTGAAAAATAAATACCGCGCGATCATTTAAATTCTAAATTAGAGCAGGCTGTGAAATTTAAATTAAGTTGGTATATGAGTACTAATTTACAATTTGAATTGTCAAAGTGACGTTTCAAAATGTTAATTAAGCAATAATTGACATTCTGGACAACCTAATAAAAAAAATCCCGCCTGCTATAATTTAGAATTTAAATGATCGCGTGGTATATCGTCGAATGTATTGGATATGAAACATTCCACTTATCCAAGTATCGTGCCAGATTGTCCGGTATCGTCGACAACGATATTATGCCGTATTTCACGGACGCACATCACAAATCGGAGACGATCCTACAAGATCCGATTGATTCACTTCGGATAGGTGTTAATAGCATGGCACTATTACTGAACGGATGGCACTGCCACGGCATTGATACGCCACTGACATATCTGAGTAGACCTTTAACCGACTCTAATTCACTAACTGATCAAGCTACCGTAATGCGGTCAGCCTCGTTTTGTTTCCAGTTTTTTTTTTTTTGAACAAACGTCGTATATAAACATAATTAAATAATTATTTAAGATCATACATATATTTTTATTAAACAGTTTTAAATGGCTATTTGTTACTTTATATGAAGTGGCTGAATCATTTGATTTTTGAACGATCTACCGATTTAAAAATACATAATGTCATCTCCAATGCGATTTATTATTTACATTGGTTACACAATGGACAATTTACAGTTAAAATAATTTATTTTTTCTACTCCCATACTTTAATTGTATTATTAGATATGCCGAACCTGTACTTTAATGATGTCCATTACGATACAGATTTTCATTATGATACAAGTTTATATCCAATAGGAATACACATTTTTCATTACGATACAAGTTTATATCCAATAGGAATGCGACATTCCAATATTCAAACTATATTCAATATGGCGACTGCATATCTGACAGATATACAAATTAAATAAATGTGACAGTTCTCTGCAATTTACAACTAAGTATTTAAAATTTGTGCTTTTTTGAAAATATAAATGGTAAAAATGAGGGATAATGACAGTGAAATGTAAAATTTGAGTCTACCAGAAATTATGGATCAAGCCTTAGTAACCACGAACAATTTAGTACCAGCTAAATTCGCAAAGGTGCATGGAAAATTTTAACCTCAATTTATGAAATGGGATGTTCAAAAAATAATGTTTTATTATGGGGTCGTAACAAAAATTGTGTATGCAACTCGCATTTAATGGCTATTAAGACACTCGTATTCATTACAATACGAGGCGAAGCCGAGTATTGTAATTTTCTTACTCGTGTCTTAATAGCTATCATTAAATGCTCATTGCATAATATACTATTATTAAGTAAATTAAAATTCCCATTTTTCATATTTTTGCATATTCACACTGAGCATTAAAAAGTCATGGTAAAAAGGAAATCTCTCACTAGATGTCACTTCGGAATTACAGACATCGTCTCCGTTTTTATATACTAGTTTTCGTGGAATCACATTAAGCCACAATTTTGGGAATCCTCTGCGCTTGTTCCGGGAATCACATTCACTGTACATATAACACCAAACGGTAATTGCCGTGGCCACAATTTTGGGAATCCTCTGCGCTTGTTCCGGGAATCACATTCACTGTACACATAACACCAAACGGTAATTGCCGTGCTATTAGTTAGTGATACACCAGAGTAAATATTATTTGACTAAGAACATAATTGATTCTTTATATTGTAAGGAAAAATAATAGCAGATAATAGATTGGTCATGCTTGTGTATTTGCAAAGTATCCATAAATCTATATCATAGTGTATTTTTAATATATTTGTCAAAAGTCAAGCAATTGGTAAAAAAAACGTTAAATAAGCTCGTACATAATAGGTATTTGCAAAAAATAAATTCAAACCAATTTGTTTTATATAAAAAAATGAGGTGTGGCCACCACACGACTTTCTTATACGTATGAGCGTTTCAAATCATGCAATTTTAAAAATTATTTTATGCAAAAATTATTCAAAATCCTATTCTAAGTACTTCCAGTAGAGGTCATGCCCTCTTTTCTCACCCTGAACTTTTTTGCGATGCGCCACTGCTAGATTCTAAAATACGCAATAAATTTTCTGTCTTGTTTAGAAACTTTTTGATCTCTTATATTTTTTTCTTATCTCTGACCGTTATCGAGAAAAAAAATAGAAAACAATTTTCTGTAATTCGCCAGAGAAAATTAAATTTTTTAAAATGGTCTAGCAGGCTCTAGCTTTATTCAGATAATCACTTGAGTTTATTAATTTGACAATTGACATTAGAAATCGTAACTTGTGTCAAAAAAATATCTCAAAAACTGCAGGAGCTATACAGTAAAAAGTGAAAAATTCTTGAAATTTCAACACCCTGCATATTGGTAACGAAGCGTTTGCAGACCTATGTTTATATGAAATTTTAGGCACAAAATAAACCAAATAGTTACCCCCTTCCTTATGTACATGATATTTAGGAACAGCCTGTATATAGAATGCATAATTTGCGAAATATTTGCAAAAATCGCTATTCGATAAGACTAAAAGTATTACTTCCGGTCCGTATTTTGAAATTTTTTTATACAAAATGTATTGAAAATTAAGTTCTAAATACTTTTATACTGGTAACGTACCTGTCTAAAAAGCATGACTTGCGAAATATTCGCAAAAAACTTGTTTTCGATAAGAGTAAAAGACCTACTTCCGGTAGGAATTTCGAAAAACTTTTATAATAAAATTCTTCTCAAATTTAATTTTGAGTATATATGAATTCTTTACAAATTTGTTTAAATTTAGTATTTGACGAATAATTGGCAAAATTCGATTTTTTCACTGAAGTAAACTACTACTTCCGGTCTGCGGATTTTACTGAAAATCTAATCATATCTCAAGAGGGAGATTATATTCGTAAATATAAAATTTGGAATTGATACCTATAGCGGTTTGGCCGCTATCGTGGTCACACACACAGAGAGACAGACACACACACATACACACACACATTTTTTAAAAAGCAGTTTTTTGGTATCAGGGGACTTTAAAACGTGGACATCTGCAAAAATCTCGAGGTCGAAAATTTTCATCATCACAATACTTCCTTATACTACGTACAAGAAAGTAAGAAACGATATGTACGTAGTGGTTTTAACCCGTTAACTCTGAAAATGTTTACCAAATCTTATTGTCATCTACTATAGATAACTAACTTCTTATCTAAGTGAATCAACCTGTATATCATTACATTTTTATATTTTATGGCAAGCTGATCTTAGGCGAATCGAATTCGTTTTGTAGCGGTCTTGTTCTGTCATTTGTAAAGCAGCGACCGGTCGAATTCGATTATATTAATGATGTCACAGGTGACCCGATACCTCTGGGTAATTTATTATCGTGACCGTGGTCGCGAGCACGGTCACGTATTTGCTAGAGTGTTCCTTATCTCAATTTTCAGGGACTCCTTGAAACACCATCGTATGTATAATGTGTGTTAATAAATATTAAAAAAGAAAGTTCAAATCACGAATTGGAAACGTCCAACAGTTTCCAAGTTAGAATGAAAAGGGAAGTTTAGTAGTATATGGTATTTCATAAATTATTTTGTATTAGTTATACTTTCGTGTTTTTATCGTATGCACATACCTACATATTCTTTTTCCACTTTTACCAAGTCGCACAGCACTGTTTATTGGAGTTTTGAAGTATTAACAACTTCTTGTGGGTCTTATAAACTTAGATCTGAGCGTCATAGTAACTAAAGTTTGTAGAACTCTGGGGTGTAGGGTTTGTAATTAATAATTCCTTTGGTTCATCATATCACTCCTTTTTTGGCATTATATTTTTGTATTTGTGTAGTTTACTTCGCATTGTTTCTATTACTTTTAAGTATTGTATTCTTTTATCATTAGCACGTCTTTCTTGGTTGAATAAACATCTGTCATTTATAAATAATAACTTGTATTTGGAAATTATGTATTCTATACCTTAGGATTGCACATGCATTGGAACAAGATAAAATAATCTTTTTCTTACATTTTGGAACAACTTTTATTTTTTTATCCATATATACACCTGTTTTTACCCTGCATGCGAGCTAAAAGTCCGTGTATTGAAACGATCGTTCTTGCCAATATTTATACACATGTGGGCAAGTACTGTTCGACGCTAGTCGACAGGCCGATACGATCATAAGATTCCAATATAATGCCGTGTTTACACGGTCAAATAAATTCATGAATAAATTGACGAATTTATTCACGAAGAAATTCATGAATTTATTCATCAATTTATTGGACCGTGTAAACGCAAAAGTTCGTCCAATATTTTATTGACAATAATCATGAATGCCAACCATCGAATAGTGACATTTGTTTTCTAGCAACCTTTACCGATGTTTTTGCATATACACAAACAACACATCATCCACTTACTACACAAGAGAAAAGTTGGTAGTTAATTTTAAACTCAAATGTAACCAAAATTCACTAGAAAATTGACGAAAAATTAGAGCGGGTTCTAATTCGACAATTTATTCGTGAATTTATTTGACAAGAAAAAATTGACGACAAGTTGAGCGTTTACACGCTCCAATAAATTCAAGGTCGAAAACTTCGTGAATTTATTTGACCGTGTAAACACAGCATAATGCGTGTGTGCATGTTGCAGGGGTTGTTATCGTCATTTTTAGGTATTATTCCCATTCGTAATATTCTTAAAAACGTATCTTAAGTTAATATTATAAGAATTCCTTCAGATTTATTATTTTTGTGATTGAATTTAATTTGGTTTCGCTGAAGGTCTACTTGTCGGCTCTCGTATGTATATCTCTGTTAGGTGGGTACGGCTTGGCAACTCCTTTCGTGTTATGTACAGGAAGCCGCATGCAAGATAATCGTAGGCCAAACGTGTATCTTATCCTAGAATTGCTTAATGTTAATAATGATCGTACAATTCATAAACGTGTAATGTTGCTATGAAGTCGTTGTAATGTCAAAATTTATATGAAATGATATCTAATGTGTAATGCAAGCAATGATTTTTGGAGCAACATCTAAATAAAACCAGTACATATTCAAAAGAAGAAAATCTTAGCTAAAAAGATAATGATTCATAAAAAGGAAATTTAAATTGATGTGATATACTAAATAATGAAGTTATACAGATATATTTTGTCCGAAAATGTATGAACAATTTATTTTATTGTTATTTCAAACATGTGCTTAATTCGGAATAAATAAAACTCTACGTATAATACATTTAATCGAAAAGAAAACATTGATCTAATGGAAAAAAGAACTATAAACCATAAAACCTACCCAAATGATGGATTATTAATAATTATATGCCACGATATAAAAGCAATATTTGCAAGTATGTACATATAATAGTATATTATGCAATGAGCATTTAATGATAGCTATTAAGACACGAGTATTGTAATGAATACGAGTGTCTTAATAGCCATTAAATGCAAGTTGCATACACTATTTTTTCTACGACCCCATAATGAAACATTATTTTTTGAACATTCCATTTCATAATTTGAGGTTAAAATTTTCCATGCACCTTTGCGAATTTAGCTGGTAATACATTGTTCGTGGTTACTAAGGCTTGTTCCATAATTTCTGGTGGACTCAAATTTCACTGTCATTATCCCTCATTTTTACTGTTTATATTTTCAAAAAAGCACAAATTTTAAGTACTTATTGTAAATTGCAGAGAACTGTCACATTTATTTAATTTGTATATCTGTCAGATATGCAGTCGCCATATTGAATATTGTTTGAATATTGGAATGTCGCATTTCTATTGGATATAAACTTGTATCGTAATGAAAAATCTGTGTTCCTATTGGATATAAACTTGTATCATAATGAAAATCTGTATCGTAATGGACATCATTAAAGTACAGGTTCGGCATATCTAATAATACAATTAAAGTATGGGAGTAGAAAAAGAATTTTATGACAACATATAAATATGATACATAGACATACCGTGCCTTCAATTAAATTTTCATTTAGAGTAAAACTGATGCAAGATGTCCTGTTGCTTCACGATAATGCACAAGTCCACAAATCAAGACTTGAAAAAGCTGCCGTTGCCGAATGTGGCTTCACAGAAATAGACCATCCACCTTATAGAGTCACTCCGTGCGACTATTTTTTGATAATCTCGAAAGAAGTCTAAGGGGAACAAAATTTATGGATGATGATGATGATTGCGGCTGTTGAAAGGTATTTTACAGACAAACCAAAGGATTTTTTTTATAATGGATTAGAGATGTTATTAAAACGATGTAATACTTGAATCCAAAAGCAAGGGGGCTATATTGAAAAATAAATTTTTGTTGCTGTTTGAGACTTTCTTTTCATACCTAGTCCGGGAATATAAAAACAACCCCTCGTATATAGGTTACACGGTGACTGGAACTTAAACAGACATATTAACCCTCTAATACATGAATTATTGAAATTTGTAATTATGTTTCTAAAAAATTTGAACAAACAGATAATGACCTTTGAAATAACTTACATTGGGTTTGGAATAATTTTGGTCTGCAAAATTGAAGTTTTTCAAAATTTTATTTTTGGTTACCACATGGGTTCATAATGTTACCACATACAACAAAACAAAAGATTAAAAACAATTCTAAAGTTCAGAAAATGTAGTAATTTTATTGTTGAATTTGTAAGAAACAATTGTTTTTGGAATTCCAACAATAGTGAACATGGCATTTTTGACATTTCACGCGAAAAAGCCCCTTAGCAGCTTGCATCTTTCGCTTTCAATTGTCCATTCTGGCCAATGGCTAATATGGTCACTTTGAACAAAATTGTTTGGTATCGGTTCCAGGCATCTTCGCGACTTTTTGGGTGGTTTTGGTGTTCCATTGTTTGACCCGCTTGGCCTTCCTCTTTTGTTAGATGCTCGAATTTCTGTAGAGCAAAGCAGTTCTGCCAAAGGAGTTTTGAATATGTGAAGCGGCATTATTTTGTCCGTGGATCCAAGAATTTACCACCACAACATCTATCATATGATAATCTATCATATGATAGAATATTCGGTGATACCACTTCTGACTTTTTAGCTTTATCGGGTAAAGTCCTATTAGCGAATCCTGCAAATCAACAACCCCCATATGGCGGTTGTATTCTGTGATTATATTTGGACAATCTACTTCTTTTTTGAAGTTTTCAGCTTTGAAAAATCTTTTTACTTTGGTGATAGGTCGGCTTTCACAATACTCAGAAATTAGAGTGACAATTTTGTTGTCGTACCATTGCACAGCATGTATATCGATCCCATCAAATTTTGTTGTGCTTTCATTTATGGTACCTCTTCCTTTTTGCTTCATTTGTTTTTCTGTCTTTCCTAGATAATCAGGCAATCGATTTTGGCGGACTGTGGCCACAGAATGAATTTTCCGTTTCGCTGAGTACGATATTAGCGGCAACGAAGAAAAATAATTATCGTAGAAAATTTTGTAGTGTTTGTCATGTGGAATAGGTATGCTTAATCGAAGTACAACGTTACTTGGGGCCCCCAAATCAGGCTCATTATCATCAATTGTATAGCCTCGCTTTCCCGCCAACAATTCAAAATTGTAGGAG
Source organism: Amphimallon solstitiale (assembly GCA_963170755.1). Taxonomy (NCBI): domain Eukaryota; kingdom Metazoa; phylum Arthropoda; class Insecta; order Coleoptera; family Scarabaeidae; genus Amphimallon; species Amphimallon solstitiale. Next base: position 14,344,668 of record OY720683.1, on the reverse strand, counting down.
AAACCGGATACCCCACTAAGAACCCACATCTTGTAACCCCATTTATGGGATTTCGTAGGGTTGTACGTTTTTATACTAATCCTGCCTTTAAACGGGATGATCTGTTCATCGCAAGACAGATGCTGTTCAAGAGGAATGGTCAAACAGGCTTTTTTGATTGTTTCCAGAACTGGCATAATTTTATCTAAACTCCTTGTACTCAGACTATTGTCTGAAAAATGCAATAAACTTTTGATTACCTCGAATCTATTTACTAGCATAACATTGGCATTTTGCTAAATTCTGGTTTGAGGAGACCAATAGCTTTTGGTATTAGGTAGTTTGATATCCGACACCCAAATTATCATACCCACAAACCGTTGTATTTCTTCAACACTAGTGCACAACAGGTCGTGTTTGGACGCTATATAAACACGATTGGCGAACAACTTCGGTGAAAAAGTCTTCTGATAAAAAGTGTCCAAAAAGTTTCAGAGTATCTAATTTCAAAATTTCATCAGGAAGTAACTCACTGCCACAAAACAAGATACCCGCTTCATCTTTACTCGTCACTGAATTTTTACAGTTCAATTTTGGTTTTTTAGTTACTTTCGCTCGGGATTTTTGGTTTGCTGGATTCGGGGCTTGATTGTGGAGTTGTATTAGAGGAATGTCATCTTCATCTGAGAACTCGTTATCACTCTCTTCAATTTTGTTTGTAGAAACTCATGCTTGCACCAATAACTCTTCATTAAGGATATCATCGTCATCTGCACTGTCCTCACTATCAGAGGGGATATCACGAATGGCACAGTTTTGCGTAACATTTTTTCACCCATAAAATGTTTTTGGATCCATTATCTGGAAGAATTTCATGTATCAATATAATTTTTTATTTTACGAAAATGTTTGGTCAATGCATAACGTTTCCGAACGGTAACATTCGTTGAGCACGAATTTCATCATGCAATAGTCATATTTGAGAAATACATGACATAGTGATGATTTATGTGACCATTTTTGATTTTTACTACAGCAGTTCTTACCTTTATTTCACTATAAAAACTTCAAACTTCTAGTTGAACACACCAAGGTTACAACCATAACCTTGCTTTTGTGCTGTCAACAAATAAAAATCACATTTACAACACCTAGCACCATCTATCAATTTACGCGCGTACCAATACATTCAGTTATGTTACCAGGAGGTAACAACGTGCATACAAGGAACAGTTTTTATAGTAATGCGAAATAGATAGGAAACTTTAAAGTTTGAGTTACCAATTGGCAACAATATGCAATAGAGGGTTAAAGGATATGGTAGTACAGCTCATTTACAATGGATTTATTCAAATTCGCCTTATACAAAAGTCAATAGTTTTCGAGATATTGATTTTTTTGTGTTTTCTTTAAAATCCACTGCGTACTCTAACTCATATTTCAAATTAAAGTAAACAATAAATCTCTATTTTAAATTTTCAGTTTCCCTAGCTAAAAGGTACATAAACACATTATGTATTAACAATTATGTCTTATACTTCAGAGGAATAAAAATAGAGAAGCTAAACTTGTGAAGCAAAATTTGAAATAAATTTGTATGTACCCAGGTATTTGTTTCTAAATTTTTGTAATACATTTTGTAATTTTTGTAATACAGTTTATAGTTGGCTGATAAAAAACGATATATATAGCAGCGCTCCAGTTTGACAATGTATACACATCACTCGATGTTAATGAGAAACTAAACTCTAAACTGTTTTAATTGCTAAAAATGACAATTTGGCTGTCGAAATTCGTGTCCGTATTTTTAAAAATTTTCTTGTGCAGCCCGGTCATCAGTCTTGAGCAAGTTTGTCAAGATCCTTTACCTACATACAGGGTGTCCCACCGGGAACCAAATCGATCTATATATGGAAAACCACACATAGGAAAATTTTTAAAATTTGGGGGCATGCGAAAGTCGATGGGGGCAACTCGGCTAAAATATTTTCAAGATGGCGGCACTTCCGGTTATACAGGAGGTAGATGTCAACTTTCTTATTTCAAATGGAACACCCTGTGTATTATTGCATTTTTGGAATCTACACAAGATTCTAGGCTAATTTTATGTATCACGTCCTATACCTAAGTCTAACTGTTTTTGACTTATTTAATTTTTTACGTGAAAAATGACGTTTGCAGCATCTAAAATAATTAATATTTTTTCCCATAAGGAAGCCCTTATTATTCAATTTGGACTAGAGTCCTTGTTGAGAAAGACCTACTGAAATAGTTTTTTTATAATATTTTGAAAACTTTTAGTACAGGGTGTTTAAAAAATATGATTAAAAATGAAATTGAAAAAAATGCCAAAAATCAATTTTTTCAAATGGAAACCCCCAATTTTTATAATTTTATTTAATTTAGCATTAAAAAATAGTGTAAGTTTGTGTAAGGTTATCTATGCAAAAAATTTTTAGTTTTCGAAATATTGCCAATTTAATATTTCTATTCGGAAATTTTGCTGCGTGAATTTTAAATTCAGTTTCTCTTAGTTGGCTTTGGCGGCATTGACAATCAAATGCTAAAGAAATGTATGACGCTGTCATTATTTGAGAAGTATTATTAATTATTATACCAGGGCGCTTAAATTACACAAACGAAGATTATTTAAACCTAATTATTATTTATGGAGAATGTAACAAAGTTATATCAAGAACATGTGACACATTTTCTATTCGATATCCGCAAAAACAGAAGCCATCACAATGTACCGTTAAACAAATTATAGAAAATTTCAAGAACTTTGGATCCGTCAAAGCAATGGTGCAAAGAAATAAACCTCTCGTTAATAATGAAAATATCGAAATTGCTATTTTGGGATATTTCGTCGCTAATCCAACAATGTCTGTAAGACAAGCTGCATTGGAGTCAGGATTATCAAAATCAACAGTTCACAGAATATTATTATTGTTTAATTTAAAGAGAACAGCATAATTATTTTTTCAATAAATGTTCAAACTGACGTCCTTGAACTTCCAGACACTTTTGGCATCTAAGCAACAGTTGTTCATGAGTCGCTTTCCTTATTGACTCGGGTGTTAAACTTGCAAATTCATGCCTCACGCGCTGCATACAATCTTCCATGGTTATTATGGGAGTGTTATACACTCGATTTTTGATTGTACCCCAAATAAAAAAATCGAGCACTGCAAGATCTGGGGAGCGGGCTGGCCAAAGGAAAGGACCGTTGTTGGCTATCCATCGATCAACAAAAGCATTTTGCAAAAAATTGTCAATGAGGTAGCTGCCATGTGGAGGTGCGCCATCATGTTGGTAAAAGAGGTTTCTACGAACGGCGAGCGGCAAATTGTCCAAATAGTCGGTTTCTAAATTCTGTAAAATGTTCAAGTAGCCCTCACCTGTAAGTTAATAAGCACATTTTTACCTAGAAATATTCTAAAATTTCTAACTTACCATTTAAATTTTCTTGATAAAAGTGTAGTGCCACGACGCCATCGTTTCTTATCGCACAATAAACATTAAATTGCCAGGAATCTTGAAAATTCTGCTCTCTAAACACGTGTATATTCGAATCACTCCAATAATGGGAATTATGTCGATTAAATGCACCGTTTTTTGTAAATTTCGCTTCGTCTGTCCAAATGATATTGTCCAAAAAAAAATTTGTTTCCTTGCGCCCAAGTTGTAATAAACTCACAGAACGCCACTCGTCTTGGAAAATCAGTTTCTTTTAGATGGTGGACTATGGAAAATGCATATGGACGAAATTTATGTTTGCGTAATATTCTGTGAACTGTTGATTTTGATAATCCTGACTCCAATGCAGCTTGTCTTACAGACATTGTTGGATTAGCGACGAAATATCCCAAAATAGCAATTTCGATATTTTCATTATTAACGAGAGGTTTATTTCTTTGCACCATTGCTTTGACGGATCCAAAGTTCTTGAAATTTTCTATAATTTGTTTAACGGTACATTGTGATGGCTTCTGTTTTTGCGGATATCGAATAGAAAATGTGTCACATGTTCTTGATATAACTTTGTTACATTCTCCATAAATAATAATTAGGTTTAAATAATCTTCGTTTGTGTAATTTAAGCGCCCTGGCATAATAATTAATAATACTTCTCAAATAATGACAGCGTCATACATTTCTTTAGCATTTGATTGTCAATGCCGCCAAAGCCAACTAAGAGAAACTGAATTTAAAATTCACGCAGCAAAATTTCCGAATAGAAATATTAAATTGGCAATATTTCGAAAACTAAAAATTTTTTGCATAGATAACCTTACACAAACTTACACTATTTTTTAATGCTAAATTAAATAAAATTATAAAAATTGGGGGTTTCCATTTGAAAAAATTGATTTTTGGCATTTTTTTCAATTTCATTTTTAATCATATTTTTTAAACACCCTGTACTAAAAGTTTTCAAAATATTATAAAAAAACTATTTCAGTAGGTCTTTCTCAACAAGGACTCTAGTCCAAATTGAATAATAAGGGCTTCCTTATGGGAAAAAATATTAATTATTTTAGATGCTGCAAACGTCATTTTTCACGTAAAAAATTAAATAAGTCAAAAACAGTTAGACTTAGGTATAGGACGTGATACATAAAATTAGCCTAGAATCTTGTGTAGATTCCAAAAATGCAATAATACACAGGGTGTTCCATTTGAAATAAGAAAGTTGACATCTACTTCCTGTATAACCGGAAGTGCCGCCATCTTGAAAATATTTTAGCCGAGTTGCCCCCATCGACTTTCGCACGCCCCCAAATTTTAAAAATTTTCCTATGTGTGGTTTTCCATATATAGATCGATTTGGTTCCCGGTGGGACACCCTGTATATACTTAACTATTCTGCTATAGCAGCGGTCGGGGAACTTTTTTAATCATTACCCCAAAATATTTTTGTGTAAGTTGATATTACCCCATGGTGAAGGGCAAAAAAAAAACGAAATCGCCTCTTTTTAGCATCTTTCATATTATAGCCCCCCATGATAATTTTGAAAAGAAAACAATAACTAAAAATTTAATTTAAACATCATTTATTCAATTTATCAATGTAATACCTAGTAATACATATCGGTAATAATAGTAATATAAGTAATATATATAACAAATTGAAACCCATTGGGGTAAAATTGAGGGTTGACAATTTGGGGTACTGTAACAAATTATAATAATAATAATGGTGGTACAAACAAAAATTAGAATTGAAAAAATTAGAAAAAAAAGAATAATTGAAAACATTCTTTCTTCACGTTTTGGAGAAATGATGTTGTTTCATGTTTGATACAATTGCTTCAAAATTGGGACTTTTTGATGTAAGAGCGATTTGAATACAGTCTTCGGCGTTTAATCGATTTCTGTTCTTCGTTTTTATGTTCATTAGAGTGGAAAAGCCTTGTTCGCACAAATATGTTGTTCCAAATGGCAGCAATTTTTTAACCGCCTCTTCATGTGCAGTTTTGAATGCCTTTGCAACTTTTGACATCCAAAAAGACGACAGATTTGGTTTACTCTTAAATTGAATACGTGCTTCAGTATTAGATCGAAGTTCAAGAATTGCTTCTGCCAAACCTGAAGGTTCTTCTGGTATCATAGCAATTTCACATTTAAAAGGATCTACAATCCAACTGACAGTACGTGTATCAAGATCTGGAAAGTAATCTGAAAACCGCTTTCTGAGTTTGATAAGATGTCTTACAATTGTATCCTTGATGTCAGCAAAAGTAATATTTTCGCAATCTTCCAAAAACAAAGCTAACATTGAAAAAGAAGCTATCTTGTTCTGTTCTACTTTCTGTCTCCAATATTGCAGCTTTAATCCAAACGCTGACACTATTTCGCTCGCTGAAATGATATTAATATTCTTTCCTTGCAATTCTTTGTTTAATATATTTATACTCTCAAAAATGTCCGCTAAATATGCGAGATATACAACCCAGGAAGAGTTTTTAAATTTATCTGCGAGAATATTTTTTTGATCAACCATAAAAATTTCGACTTCAGTTTTAAGAGTCCATACTCGATTTAGTACATTTCCGCGAGAGAGCCACCTTACTTCTGTATAATAAAGTAGGTCTGTATATTCAGCTTCACCGTCCTGACATAATTCACGAGATAGCCGCGTGTTTAGTGCATGTCCCTTGATAAAATTTACAATCTTGATGACATCATGCATGACGGCTTCCAGTGTAGGTTCTAAATATTTGACCATAAGGGCCTGGCGATGGATCACACAGTGAGTAACTACAATATTTGGGTTATTTTTTTTTACGAAAGCTGAAAAACCATTAATATGACCCAGCATAGCTGGAGCTCCATCCAAAGATACAGAAATACAGTTTTCCCATTTTAAACTTTGCGCATTGAAGTATTCATTTACTTTATTATAGACATCAATTCCACGAGATCTCAACTCGAGAGGAGAACAAAACAGCAATTCCTCTTCAAAATTATCTGCACCTTTGTAGCGAACATATACCATTAGCTGTGAATTGCTACTAAAATCAGTTGTCTCATCAAGCTGAATAGCAAAATATTTAGCCTGTTTTAATGCGACAATAACCTGTTCCTTCACATTTTCTGCTAATATAGAAATTCGTTCTTTCACAATTCTCGCAGACAAGGGCACTGAATTCAGTTTCTTCGCTTCTTTTTGACCACACATAATCTCTGCCATTTTTACAGCAGCTGGTTTAACCAAATCTTCACCAATAGTGTATGGTTTCTTATTTCGAGCAGTCAACCAGGCTACTTCAAAGCTAGCCCTTGATGCTGAACGCTGATCAAATGTACCAAACAAGTTGCTATTCAATCTTTGCCTTTTAACAGATATTTCTAAATTTGCAAAGTATTCTCGCGGTTTGGAAGACAGGTGTGAATGCAAATTATCTAAATGTTTCTTCAATTGACTTTTTTTGAAAGATTCTGAAGTCAGTACCTTCATACATACAACATATTGTGGTTTCATTGTACCATTGTCTTCTATTTGTGTAAAACCGTAATTAAGGAATTCGTCTTGGTATGTTCTTTTTCTATTTGCTGCCATCTGAAGGGAGACAGAAAATAATAATTAAAATACTTGAATTACATTTTCAAATTGCGGCTTACCTTGATCGATATATTGATGATTAATGATAAAATGGTGGTCTTGTCAGCAACTAACTAGTAAAAACTGGCTCTCTGACTCGTCAATGTATTTGTATCTTGACGGCATGGCACGGACTGAGCAGGTAGCCGGGCTGTGCTTTACTGCGCAAAGATATAACTCGAGAACACTCTAGTGGTGGGGAGTGAGATGGCGTGGCCTGCATATGTCGCTAAATTGTTTAAGTTGAAAAAAATACTAACAGGTTTATAAAATAGCAAATTAAAAATATATACTTTTTATTCACAAAAGTTTCATTTTTACCCCCAAAATTTCATTTTTACCCCATTTGGGGTAATTTATCCCAGTTCCCCTACCGCTGTGCTATAGTAATAAGTGCATTAAAACAGTCAGTAACTTCTACGATATATTGAAGGTTTAAAAATATATTTTGGTTTAATTTTATTTTTCTTGCAGCCTGCGCACGTGAAGGCATGTTTTCTGGGTTCCTCGCTGACGATCCCCATCACCGAAGGCAAGCTGAACCTGGGCACATGGCAGGGAGTGTGGTTGTGTGAACACAGAGACCATGCAGGTTCCAGAAAACTGTTGATCACGCTGAACGGCTGTCTGAGAGACTCGACGTGCACCCCCCTATCACCTGTGAGTCCAATGGCGAGTACGAGCAGTTAGGGACATCACTCGGGGCATTCGCTGTCGAAACACTGAATGGCCTCGAGTCTAATATCGAAAATAAGGAAACAAAAGTAATTAAACATAGAACATCCACCAAAAAACAAAAACACAAAAAATTAACACGAACAAATTAACAACAAATGAAGAAACAAAAAATCGTACCGTGTGAAGTGCGTATATAGACTTTAAAAAAATTTATGACAATATGTACATAATACTTGTACATTCCTTCATGCTTTTGTTAAGTTTTAATTTGTATTTTGTTTGTACATTATTTTTATTTAGTTTTAATTACTTTCTATTGTTAAGTTTAAACAATATAGTTATGTTTATATTATGTTTTCTTTTAATGCTGTATCCTTTGATTGTTGGTCCTTCTCTTATTCTTGATTCCTTTGGGTCAAACAAAAATTTATAATCACATCAGGACTAACATAAAATAGTGCAACAATTATACCGATATGCGTAAACTCATTTTTATGATGTATGAGATTTCGTAACAATATATTGTTTATTCAGGAAATTAAAATTTGAAACAAACTTTAAAGTTAAACTTGCTTAACGTAAATTATGTAAATTCTACGAATATATTACTTATAGAGAGTGTTTGGTAACTGGAGGAGCAACATGAATATATAGAGTGTCTACCATATGTGTGAAGAATATTATTGATAATATTTAAAATATAAAATGTCACCTAGGGACTGCATGTGGTTATTAAGAAACTACAATTAAATCGTTTCCAGAAAAAAGATTTAGAAAAAAGTTGTTTAGTAAATTTGATTTGGAATGACATTTTCAGAAAGTCTCTTGGTTTTTAACATTCCAGTATAAGTTTTTTTTTAAAAAAATTCTGAATACTTTGACGACCTTCCATGAGTAGTTATTTTTTAAAGAATATTACAAAAGAGCGAGAATAAATTGAAAATAATTTGACAGATTTTTGACAACTTATTGCCAGGGAATAGACGCGAGAGCCCTAAGGGCTGTCGTGTTTATTCCCGAATGACAAGTTTAAAAAATAAACTGAAGAATAATTATCTTACTATTTCTGTCTCTCGAATGGTATTTGAAAGATTATTTTTTATTATGTTTAAAAATAAAATACACAACTTCTTAATATTATTTTTTTTTAATTTAACAAAATTAATTATTGTTGAAAGTTTTGTATGTGGTTATGTTATATGTTTGCTTGCCGCTCTAAACTTCCTTTCGCATTTTGGCATCAATCCACTAGGGGGCGTCTAAGCATACGGTTTTGTTATATTAAGAGAACGTTCGCAGTTTTGAAAACTAATAGAGGTTGAGAATATGATAACCTAGTTATCGATAGATCACATTTTCCTGACGCGTTGCTTTTGCATGGCAAATGTCACCGAGATTTTCTCACAGGCATATTGCGGAAGATTTGGAGCTCATTGGCATTCCAGCAAACCACCTTCGCACGCTGACGAGATCTAAGATGATCGAAATACGTGTCCGTACGTTGGTAGCTGGAATGCCGGACTCCAGGACAGATGTGCATCCATTTTATGCACATATATGAATTTTAATTTGTATATGTATGTATTTATTTTCTTATCTGTTGGAGATTTTTCCACGTACGCTTTTATCATTTAATAGAGGTTGTTTAAAATTTAAACTACCTCACCGCCTCGATATGGTATGTCTTTTGGTGGATTACATTTTGAAGCAAGACCCCTGAAAGAGTTAAAAGAAAAGGTTTGTGTACTCCAGTAATTTTCTCCAGTTGGAACAAATTCCCATTGCATTGTTTTGTTTTTTGATGAAAGTTTCCGTGTTTTTTTTAGGGCCGTGGTGAGTTTTTCAACTTCTATTCCCCACTTTGACGCTTGGTTTTCGGGTCGTACTGAAAGCACCATGTCTCGTCACCCGTAACAATTGATTTCAGGAAGTTTGGATCATTTCTGGGGGCTGCAACGACTTTTTTGAACGATTGACACGCGCCGATTTTTCGCGCATCTGCCAAAGTGTGCGGAACAAATTTTGCACAGACCTTTGTTTTGCCCAAATCCTCGTGAATAATGGTTCGGATCGTTTTTCTGCTGATGTTTAAAGCCTCTTCCATAATTTTGAGCGAACATTTGCAGTAAAATTACGTACTTTTTTGATCATTTCTGGTGCCCGAGTTGAAATTGACTTTCCTTCACGATTATCATCACCTAACCTCTCTCCGCCTTCCAAAAAACGTTTATGCCACAGAAAAACAGTTGCTCGTCTCGAGCAATCATCGCCGTACACTTGCTGCTTCAACCGAAACGTTTCAGATGCATTTTTGCCAGGTTTTGAGTTAAATTTAACAACTGCTCTTTGTTCCATGTTACTATTTCAACATCGACAAAAAAATTGTTTTGGGAGAACTGTCATAACTTTGCTATTTATCAATCAATATATTTGTCAACATCGCAAATAAAAATCCGTGTGAAGTTGTTTGATAAAATATTGTTGAACTTTTTGTTTTATTTTCTTCAACGTTTGGTATCATTCTGAGGTACATTTTTCAATTTCGAGGAGACACGATAGTACAGCAGCACCAAAGGAAACAGACTGTTAAACGTTTTTAACGTTATAGGTAACCTCATTTTAGAACCATTCAATATCTGCTTCACTGATGTAATATCTATTGCGTTTGTGTGAATTATATTAATGGAAACGTCCAGTGTTAACACTACATTTACATACTGAGGTATTTACTTACCAATTTGTATGGAACCAGTTTTTAAATAATGTTAGACGAGCGTAAGAGTTGAACATATATTGAAGTAAGATAAAGACATACAACTAGCATTTTGTTCGACATTACTTGACCTCATATTCGATTCGACAAGACTTCTGAATACCGTGAATTGCGGATATTCGAGATGTCGTTGAATTTGGTGGCAATTCGACAAGAATGTACGTGCTCTGAATTCCTATGCTGTTTTCCTACTAATAACTTGGACTTGCGCAGGCGCACCAATGTAACGTCAGTATTCTTTGTTTACGGCTTCGCACAGTGTTAAAAACTCATATTATATTTATATTTGCGGCAAAAATTTTCTGCGCATCAGGTAAAATGAAGTGCAGTAAGTTTATATACTCGTGCAAAAGACTTATATTAGGCACATCTTCAGTTTATGGGGATCATATATGCAAAATATGAACTTATAACTACTTACTGATGGTTACTAGAATCCTATGCGATTTTTTATGTGTTGTATTGCAGTAATCACAAAGTAGTAATAAAATGCAACATTCTCTAAAGCTTACTGTGTTTATAAAGTTTCATTATTTAATTAAGTAGAAGCTGCAAAGAATAAACAATGAAACAAGATGGAATATAAATTACAACAAGAAGAAGTCGAAGAAAGTGCCTTGAAAGTAGGTGAATACCTAGAAGAATGTAAACGCACAGAGAACAACGTTGAGGTGGGATGGATAGATATAAAGAGCACAATTAACATAGCAGCAGAAGAATGTATAGCAAAAAACGAAAAGGAAAATAAGAAAGAATGGTACAATCAGATAAGTAAAAAAGCACTGGAAGAGAAAGTGGATGCAAGATAAAATGGTTGAGAACAAAATCGGAAGACCAACTATCTAGAAAAAAAGAAAATGTGCATAGAAATAGTAAGAAACAGTAAGACAGACTGGATAGAAAATGAAATGTTGGAAATAGAAAAAGAGCAAGGAAATTTAACCAGAAAATAAATAACAAAATAAGATCCATATATCCAGAACCAATGCAATAAAAAACAAGTAAGGAATAATAGTAATAGATGATAGTCTAGTGACAGAGAGATGGGCAGAATATTTTTAGGAGCTACTCAATGAGGAAGAAACACAAGTGATAATATGCGAAGACACCGACATCTTTGAATTTTTATTTTTACTGTCTCTCCTCCTTTAATACATAAAACATTACAGTCATTAAACAATACTCATTTAAATAATACCTTATCCAAATTCTTCTTATTCATCTTCTTTTTTTGTACTGTTTCCAGCAGGAGCTTCGGGCTGCTTGTTATCGACGAAATCTTCTTTATTTCTACGATGTTTTCAACGGCATCATCTGCTTGTTCTGCCACTCGAAATACAATCTTTATTTTAACAAAATAACACGTTGCACAATTACTTCTTATATAGCTACTTACTGATGGTTACTAGAATCCTATGCGATATTTTTATGTGTTTTATTGCTGTAATCACAAAGTAGTAATAAAATGCAACATTCTCTAAAGCGTATTATGTTTATAAAGTTTCATTATTTAATTAAGTAAGTAGAAGCAGCAAAAAAATAAACAATGAAACAAGATCGAATATAAATTACAACAAGAAGAAGTCGGAGGAAGTGCCTTGAAAGTAGGTGAATACCTAGAAGAATGTAAACGCACAGAGAACAACGTTGAGGTGGGATGGATAGATATAAAGAGCACAATTAACAGAGCAGCAGAAGAATGTATAGCAAAAAACGAAAAGGAAAATAAGAAAGAATGGTACAATCAGATAAGTAAAAAAGCACTGGAAGAGAAAGTGGATGCAAGATAAAATGGTTGAGAACAAAATCGGAAGACCAACTATCTATAAAAAAAGAAAATGTGCATAGAAATAGTAAGAAACAGTAAGACAGACTGGATAGAAAATGAAATGTTGGAAATAGAAAAAGAGCAAGGAAATTTAACCAGAAAATAAATAACAAAATAAGATCCATATATCCAGAACCAATGCAATAAAAAACAAGTAAGGAATAATAGTAATAGATGATAGTCTAGTGACAGAGAGATGGGCAGAATATTTTTAGGAGCTACTCAATGAGGAAGAAACACAAGTGATAATATGCGAAGACACCGACATCTTTGGAGTACAAGAACCTACCTTCGAGGAAGTAATGCAGATAATAAGGAAAAGTCGTAATTCAAAAGCATCGGGAAAAGTTCTTTTAAATATTGAATTCAATATGGAAGAGAAAAGCTATTGAAAGAGATATACAAACTAATTTTGCAAATATGGAGAGAGTCTTTAGGTGCCACCCCAAAGTTGGGTGACACAATGTAGAGAAACCCCTATCTCTAAATTAAGATATTTAATTTAAAGTTAAACTTTAGAAATAAAATGTAAAATTATTTGTTTTGCCAGCTCAACTCAAATTATCTCAGGGCGATTCGAGTTAATTGAAATGATTAAGTAAAAGGGCTTCCTGTACATTAAAAAAAATACCATTTAAAAATTTTAATAATTCTTATATTAAAATCAATGAATCTTGTATATATAATTTTACAAACAACACAAGAAGTAACATATATTTAAAAAGCAATTCTAATACATTTTAATTAGATTTTTTTTTAATAATTCTTAAACTAACACAAACATTTCTGTAGGTCCTTTGTTCGATTCAATCGTAAGCTATAAACGCCAGAATTTATTACATACAATGCACATTCTATATTATACGTGTTTATATCGATACTTGTGAACATATCAAGTTACTTTACACATATATTTGTTAGACAATATTTTTTTAATTACTTTCTGTTTGAATTTTTATTTTTACAGTCTCTCCTCTTTTATTACATAAAACATTACAGTCATTAAACAATAATCAGTTAAATAATACCTTATCTAAATTCTTCTTATTCATCTTCTTTTTTGTACTGTTTCCAGCAGGAACTTCGGGCTGCTTGATATCGACAAAATCTTCTTTATTTCTACGACGTTTTCAACGGCATCATCTGCTTGTTCTGCCACTCGAAATACAATCTTTATTTTAACAATATAACACGTTGCGCAATTACTTCTTAGATACAACTTTGACCACTACTTTACTACGTTTTCTCGGTAGTAAATTATTTATTGAAGTTATATTAACAATGACATGTGTAGTCTAATGTTAGGAGTTAGCCTTTTGATACGCTATTTAACGTATATTGCTGTCGGCTCACTCTTTTCTCACGCGTATTTCCCTTTTATATCAGAATGTCTGGGGTTTCCCGCTTTCCACAAAGTTCAGGGGTTCCCATTCACATTTACACGCACATACACGTTTATTTAGCCGCGGGATTGTATATTGCTACTGGAGTGTTTATCACGTTAATATAAACTTTCGGCGTCACTCTTTTTCACTCATAAATATACACAAAACTTATGACTAATATCTACTTAATAATACAATAACACATTCATTGATTTTAAATATTATTTCCCTTCAAAATATTAATAAAAAAATATACTTAATTAAATCCTTAAAAAAATAATAAAATTTTATAAAATTAATAAAGTGAATTGGGCTGTACCATTACAAGAGGAAAGGATACCACGAGATTGGGAAATAGGTCAAATAGTAACTTTGTTCAAGAAGGGAGACAGATGTGAATGTAAGAATTATAACGGAATAACACTACTAAATACGTCATATAATATATCTACAATCATACAGAAAAGATTAGCTGCAATTTCAAGTAACAATATAGGACAGTATCAATTTAGTGCCATAAAGGGCAAAATCAGCAACGGGTGTAATACATGTAATGAATGAAATCATAGAAAAAGCACACCAGTACAAAGCAGAATTCGAAATACTATTTGTAGATTTTCAACAAGTCTTCGACTCGATCAATATAAGCGAACTAATTACTGTCCTAGGAGAACTAGAGATACCAGGAAAATTACGAAGACTTAGGTATATATGCAACCTTGAGTGATGCGAGAATAAGAACACAAAAAGGTGAAACAGAAGAAGTAAATATCGTCAAAAATGAATAATAAGCAAAGGTGCAATAAGATCAAGGGGAAGTCAGCTAGTAGCATATGCAGACGATTTAGTTGCTAATTGCTAAAAGAAGGGATATTATAGTTAACATGTTGGAAGAAATAGTGGAAAAGGGAAAGAAAATTGGACTGAAAATAAACAATTGAAAGACGAAAATGATGAGGATAGGAGAGGAGGAGAGGAGCTAAGGAATAAAACAATAAAAGTATGGAAACACGATTTCGAGAAGGTGATTAAATTCATATATTTGGGAGTTGTATTGACTAGTGATGGAGATAGAACATTGACATTAAAGAAAATATCATATCTGTAAATGAAGCACTTCAAGCAAATAAGAAGTTACTGAAAAATAAGGCATTAACTCACATAACGAAGATGAGAATATATAAAACGTTAGTGAGGCTCGTACTTACCTATGCATCTGAAATAATGAAGATGACAAAAACAGAAGAAGAAAGAATGAGAGTGTTACCGATACATACGTTTTGTTCCGGCGGGATTCTCTCTTTCGCAGAGACTTAGGACTTTTTGGAGCCATTGTCTCTCTTAGATTCGTCGATGCTACTGCAACGTAAGTTTCCGTTTACCAGGAAATTTTGCCCCACGTTGGGCGCCAAATAGTTACCCCGTCGATTGTGAATGAGGATCGAAAAAAAATCAATAAAGTTTCTTATATTTTTAATCGAACAGATCTTTACAAAAACATAATTACCACGATCAGGAAATAAACTGTCTTTCTTTATCAATTTGACAAAATTGCCATCAATTTTTTTTATGTCAATCCAATCTTGATTTTTTTTTACAAAAAAATGTCTCAAAAAATGAAAGTCAAATGATAGAACTAAATAAACCATACAAGAAACTTCAAACACCTGCAAACGCGTCGTATGTAACGGCAACAAAACATATGTATCGGTAACAAAAGTTACTGGAAAAAAATTATGAGAAAAATACGAGGCCCAACACGAGCAACAGATGTAGAATACAAAATGAGAACCAATTCAGAAGTAGAACAGGGGGAGAATATTGTAGTTCTAATTAAAGGTCAAAGATTGAGATTGCTAGGACGTGTGGAGAGTAAAACAAGAAGATGTAATAAATATAGTAATGGAATGAGAATCAGTAAGCAGGAGACGCAGAGGTAGATCAAGATCAACTTGAATAAAATAGGTGAGGGACGAGTAAAAATCCAGAAAGAGACGCCAGGGATCGGAAAAAATGGCACAAAATATGTAAAAAAATAAAAACAAATTATGTAGGGGAGTGATCATTCCCCCCCAAAAAGAGATCCAGAAAGCTTTAACAAGCGACGCTGCCCACTCCGCCACTATATATGCTGCAAACACATAATAAAATTCACTTTTTCTTATAATCAACTTTTTGCCGGTTCTGAACTGTACGTTGTGTCGACAAATATATTTAGTAAGCTTCATTAATTAATAATGTTCTTTGCAAAGTATAAAACTGGTTTTTATAAGTAGTGCTATAGTCGCTCGCAACCGACAAGTGCCACTAAATCAAAATGGCGTCAAATTTGAGATGCAAAATTTTACCTGTCAAGTAATATAACCCACAAAAGCCATTTCAAGACTGTCATAAATAATAATACAATTATATTTAATAGCTTTATTTATAATATTTGATTTGTAACTGGCTTTCATGTAATAATATTTTACTATGAGAAGGTATATATCCTGAAATATTAGTTTAATTTTATTGTTTTGAAATTGTTTCGGCCGATCAAAATTTGTAGTGGTATTGAATCGTCGTTTTTAGTTCGTACTTTGGTCGTGTCGGTTGCCAAAACAACTATAAACTATACACAAGCAATAATACAAAAATGTATTAATTTACATGTTGATATGGGCCTAGTTTTAACTACTACCAACGCATTATTTTCTCTTTATTCTAATACTTGTCAAGATGATAAGTAGCACATACAGTAGCGCTCGTCATAAGCCACTTACATTATCCATTTGTTTAGATTCTGTTTATAAACTTTTGCGTAACTAAATAATTTCCAATTTAGACCTGTTTGAGGTTATGAATGAACACATATCATTGAGGAAAAATACCATGGAGACGCTGTAAAGCATCTTTGCTGCACTCTCAAAACGGGAGCATTGGTCGGGGCTAAGTGTGGGACCAATATGGCTGCCTCACCTAGTCCAGACTACTCAAAATTATAATCTGTCATCCCACACCTGTCAGGCCTACACTAACCTATGAAATGTTATTCCAGACGAATTCTTCTTATCAACGCCGTCTCTGCTGTTGCAGCTACGTAGAGCACAAGAAACCATAATGTCTTTTAATATTTAACTTATTATATAACTCTAATACACGATACACTTAACAAACAGTCAACTTTTTACCAACACTACCTGTTTGACGTAAGTGTAGTATCAATATGGCGGACCTGTACCCGGTTTGATCACGTGACGTCGTCTCCCTACCCATTCTTTCTCAATGACATATAAATATTTATATTTTGTTTGAAACATGTATGGCCGAAAATCCTAGACCAATTTTTTGCACATGTTTGTAGTATATACGTAATAGCTGATAAAGAACCCTGTTCAAATTGATAGAATAATCTTCTGCAAGAAAATGGTAAATGATTTGATTTCGTTTGTGGTTAATACAATGGTGTGACGTAGCTGTGTGCGATTACGTCATAAACAAGCTGCGCCAGAACATACATTATATAGTATGATCAAAAAGTCTTTGGATCGCTATAGCCATGAAACGTAAAGCTATCTATAGAATTATTTACTTCTGTGGTTCTTGACTTTGAAATATACATAAGTCAACCTAAATAACCTAAATAATTATAACCTAAAATCTATTTTATTTGTGACTTATGTATACTTCAAAGTCAAGAACCACAGAAGTAAATAATTCTATAGATAGCTTTACGTTTCATGGCTGTTGCGATCCAAAGACTTTTTGATCATACGTTATATTTCTACCATGATTGTACTATATGTATGATATTTGAAATGTATTATAACGATTCATTACAGTTTAAAACATAAAATACTTTTTATTTTTAGATTTATAGACAACATATCTTTGTTTTTACAGCAAACAGTGACTGTTTTTTCTTCATTATTCTTTAGAAAATCTTTATGAACTTGCAAGTTTAACCATATCAATAATACTAAGCAATATACTTTAAGGAAAAAAACAATATTTAAATTGCATAGAACGTTATTTTAATAAAGGTTTTGCCTATATAAGATCAGTAAAATTCTTTGATAATTATAATTTCAGTTTTTTTGAAGAATCTAAATGTGAAAAGATTAAATTACTTACTAGGTAGGTGTAAATAAAATCTTTCAGAAAAAAACAGCCACAGTAAACACAATGTTGTATTGTCTATAAATCTGAAAATACAAGTATTTTTTGTGTTAAACTATAGTAAATCATTTGAACACATTTCACATATCATATCTATCACTAAAAAAGTAAATTTATGTAGGCACTCTTTATTAAAATACTAGAAATAATCTCTTATTTTCACAACATATAATTTACACGGTTTGTTTGGATTATGAACCTTGACCACTCTCGTCAAGAATTGTCACGCATTAAACTTCTTTTTATATATATTCTAACAATGTCTCCAAATAAAGTTGAAAAAAAATTATATACTAAATTTATACATAAAAATTACATTTGCTGTCTCAGAATCGTATTTATATAATACACCATACGCTTAGTAAATTGATTTTTCCAAATTTGTTTTGCTAGCGATCGGTTTGTCAGCAAAAAATATATAAATAATGTGTAGTAGTAGTACCTATTGAATACTAGAACGTTAACTATGAGAAGGAACAACAATCACAAAGGAATTTATTAAGAAAAAAAGTTAATATAAACAGAATTATCCCTAGATTCTTAGGTATATTTTTATTTGTAACTAGAATTTAAATACGTTAATATATATTGAATATACATTGAATAAATAAGTAATTTTCTTAAATTTGTTGGTACCTATTTTAAAAATTAAAAATTCTTTCATTGGTAATAGTACTTTAAATAAATGAGATTAGCAGATAATGTTTATTTGAGTGTTTTTCAGATAACATGTGACCAATATACTAATGTTAAATCACAATATCTATTTCACTTAGTTACTTAAATAAATTTAATAAAGAGTAAGAGGACGGTCCTATACGATTTTAATTTTTTTTTATTCAATGTATATCACCATTATTCAAGTGTTACATTTTTATTTGTAATAAAATACTTTCCAATATTTTCCCCTTAATTATTTCTTTGGTATTAGACTTGTTTTATATAATAAGTAATATACATAATAAGAAGTGCATAAAAACAAATAAAATCCGGGAATGTGTCTTGAAAATAATTTAAAAAAAAGTTACGTAACGCGAAATAAATGCATGTGAAGTTTATTTTGTATGTACAGAGTTGTGCAAGATATCCTGTATATTTGTAAGTAAACGAAGAAAATAATGTTTTTTTCTGAATTATATATTATAATTTTGTGGCGGAACCTGTACATATTTAGAATATACAGTGTCCATCAAAATAAAAGTATCTTCTACGCTTGAACCATTTTACACTGAGCTATCAAATTTGGAAATAATTATGTGATAAGTGATAATACACACGATTTATAAAAAAAACTACATCGGAGATTAAATGTCACATTGATAAACTATTTTCTCTGCTTAATTCTTATAAGTGAATACTCAAGTCATATTTAGATCAAATTCATCAGATCAATTTTAATTATGTCTTGACCTACTATGATTTTTATTGAAAAAAAAATGAGGTGTGGCCGCCACACGACTTTCTTATACGTATGAAAGTGTTACTTCCGGTCCGAATTTTGAAATTTCATTTATACAAAAAATATTTCAAATATAACTCTAAATACTTATGAATTCTTTATAAATTAGTCTAAACTTAGTAATTGACGAAATATTTGCAAATTTCGATTTTTTCACTGAAGTAAACTACTACTTCCGGTCGGCCGATTTTGCTCAAAATGTAATCAGTTCTCAAGAGGGAGATTATATTCGCGAATGCAAAATTTGGAATTGATATCTGTAGCGGTTTGACCGCTGTCGTGGTCACAGACAGACAGACAGACAGACACACACAGACATTTTTTAAAAACCACTTTTTTGGTATCAGGGGACCTCGAAACGTGGACATCTGCAAAAATCTCGAGGTCGAAAATTTTCATCACAATATTTCCTTATACTACGTATAAGAAAGTAAAAAATGAGGTGTAGCCACCACACGACTTTCTTATACGTATGAGCGTTTCAAATTATACAATTTTAAGAATTTTTTTTATACAAAACTTATTCAAAATCCTATTCTAAGTACTTTCATTCTCTTAATAAATCGCTATAGAATGCATACTTTGCAAGATATTCGAAAAAAAGTGCTACTCGCTAAGAGTAAAAGTGCCACTTCCGGTCCGAATTTTGAAATTTCATGTATACAAAAAATATTGCAAATTCAACTCTAAATACTTTTGTACTCTTAATAAATATATATAAAATGCATAATTTATGACATATCTGCAAAAAATCGCTATTCGGTAAGAGTAAAAGTGGTACTTCCGGTCCGAATTTTGAAATTTTTTTTATACAAAAGATGTTTAAAATTATAATTTAAATACTTTTATACTCGTAATGTACCTGCCTAGAAAGCATGACTTGCGAGATATTCGCAAAAAACTGATTTTCGATAAGAGTAAAAGACCTACTTCCGGTTGGAATTTCGGAAAACCTCTTTAAGATAATTTGTCTCAAATTTAATTTTGAGTACATTTCAATTCTTTATAAATTTGTTTAAACTTAGTAATTGACGAAATATTAGCAAAATTCGAATTTTTCACTGAAGTAAACTGCTACTTCCGGTCTACCGATTTTACTGAAAAACTAATCAGATCTCAAGAGGGAGATTATACACGTAAATACAAAATTTGGAATTGATATCTACAGCGGTTTGACCGCTATCGTGGCCACACACAGACAGACAGACAGACACACACACACAGAGAGAGACAGACATTTTTTTAAAAACCACTTTTTCGGTATCAGGGGACTTCAAAACGTGGACATCTGCAAAAATCTCGAGGTCGAAAATTTCCATCATCACAATACTTCCTTATACTACGTATAAGAAAGTAAAAGCATATTTTCGTGATGTATTTCGAAAATGGTGTACCTAGTAATCATATACATTTCGGCTAATTATTTATTAAAATATTTTCAGAAGTCTGCAATTCTAATAAAATTATTTTTTTTTAAATAGGCGAATTCGAATTTTGTGATTGTAACATAAAAACGAAAAATATAGAGCCTGCTGTGTTTTATTGTTGAGAAAATTGTTCACATGGGAAAAAATCTTCAAGAGATGGATAAGGCACATGAGTGCAACACAACGGCGTATATAATTAAAACTGATAACAGTAAAATAGTTCAAAGTTAGTAGTGGGAATTGGCTGGTTCTGGATCCACCGCTACCTCCTCTGCCCTATGCACACGAGCGAGTTGATCGCCTCGACCTATGCTAATCCTGTGTGCTAGATAAAGAGAGGTAGGTAGTATCATAGTTTGTGTGAGAGACAGAGATGATAGTGGTGGTCCTTGCAAAACAGCATGTAATCAAAAATTTGCTGGTTAACATCTCTTCTGAAGCTCTTCATACTTTGCTCAATTATAGCATTGTTTAGCAATAATATTATTGCACAAGAATATGAAAAGGTTAAGAACAGGTGTTGAACCGATTTTTTAGAAGCTGTTCACACCTACCCAGAAGTTCATTACAGTTTAAAACATAAAATACTTTTTATTTTTAGATTTATAGACAACATATCTTTGTGTTTACAACAAACAGTGACTGTTTTTTGTTCATTATTCTCTAGAAAATCTTTATGAACTTGCAAGTTTAACCATATCAATAATACTAAGCAATATACTTTAAGGAAAGAAACAATATTTAAATTGTATCCAGCATAGAACGTTATTTTAATAAAGGTTTTGCATATATAAGTTCAGTAAAATTCTTTGATAACTATAATTTCAGTTTTTTTGAAGAATCTAAATATGAAAAGATTAAATTACTTACTAGGTAGGTGTAAATAAAATCTTTCAGAAAAAAACAGCCACAGTTTGTTGTAAACACAATGTTGTATTCTCTATAAATCTGAAAATACAAGTATTTTTTGTGTTAAACTATGGTAAATCATTTGAACACATTTCACACATCATATCTATCACTAAAAAAGTCAATTTATGTAGGCACTCTTTATTAAAATACTAGAAATAATCTCTTTCACAACATATAATTTAGCTATTCATACTTTGCTCAATTATAACATTGTTTAGCAATAATATTATTGCACAAGAATATGAAAAGGTTAAGAACAGGTTAAATAAGATGAACACTCTTTGAACAGCATTTTTGAAGGTGTTCATACCTGTGCAGAAGCTGGTCAACCTGACCTGTTCAGAAACTGATCAACACCTGTTCATAAGCCATTAACCAGATTTTTCACAGAGTGTTACTATTCTCCCTCTTTCTCTCTTTCACGCATACAAACTACGCTACCTACCTATATTTTTAGCTTCTCAGAATTAGCATAAATTCGAGTAGAAGCATTTGGCAGTGATGGAGGTGGATCCAGAACCCGCTAATCCCTTCTACTAAAGTAAATACAAACACTTTTTTTCGAAGACCAACACATGCATTAACATTAATTATAATCTTTTTAGCTCATATAGTATTTCAAGACACATTTTCCCCTTATCACGTGTAAATAACTATTATTATACGGGTTGTGTGTATAGCATGGAGTGGAATGGTCCGTCTTCCTCCCTTATCAGCAGCAATATAACAGTAGTGTGGTCCTGCTATATTTCTCTCTATCTCTCTTTCGATGATTATAATAGTCCATCCCTGCGCCAATCCTTTTCATTTCGACCTATTCGCTCCTAGTTCCTTTATTATTAATATTATTATTATTACTACTAGTGAATTTATACTATGTTATCACGATGAATTCTTTCATTCACACCGAACTGAAAGCGAACTCAAAACAAACAGTATGAATAATAAATATAAAACCGTTTTTTCGCATCCAAAAAGAAAAAAAAACAGTCGAAAAAATACAACGACGTATATATATATGATATATAAACACGCTATATATAGATACATTGTTTTGTTTCAGAATTGGATGCAGTTTTTTTAAAGAATAAACAATTTTATATAATACAGGGTACATCAAATGAGTTTTGTGTATTCCTACAACATATACATACATGATATGATAGTTATCCATGTGACATCACTTGTTTAATGTACAGTGTGGTTCGTATAAGGTAATTCTCCGTATTATAGTTACGATAAATATCCATTTGCAATATGATACGTATGTGCATAGGTTGTAGTTATAATTTTCACTAGATAATATTTTTATTAAAGCAATAAAACATTGAAAAAATCTTGACAAATTTTTGACAGCTGTCAATACATTTTACTAAGTATTAAGTTGTTCTAAAAACATGTCTTTAACATATTCTTTTGTAATCTATTCAGCGGTAATTAACGACTGTCTGTAGATGAATAAATCATCATGTTATTAACGCCTTCATTCATTTGACAGTTGAATTTAAGCAGAGGTGCAAATTGTAAAAAAGTAGAAATCCCTAAAATGCAAATGGCGGCGCCGTAAATCACAGACACATTATATGTACTTGCAATATAAGCATATTTTTAGTGCTCAATTTAGACGTTTCTTGAGGATAAACATGGAGTTAAAATTGTTTCCAAGAAGTTCGTTAACGTCATTAAATATCGTGATTAAGAAAATGGAGTGTTTTCGAAACAGTATAAGTTAGTCAATACATAAAGTTTTTCAAAATGATGTCAAATTGAAATAATTATGGTCACCTGTAGCGTTAAATACTGCAGCAATATGACCGCAAGCTTCAGAATGGCAGGTGCAATGAGCTACTGGCCTTTTAACACTTTCTCAGTGTAGGAATGCTAAAGTGTTACTAATGCTTTATCTTAAGATATAAGAGCATGTGCAGATAAAATTGTATCTACAAAGAGCCACATAAAAATTAATTTGTATCATTCCATTTTCAGTACGCGTATAGTTTATTCAATTGTTTCATAATTATACACAAATCTACTCTTGTAAACCTCCGATTTCCTGCATTAAGTAGACACGATGAGATACAACAAGTTACGGAAAATGTAAAAGAAATAACACGTCCGTCTTTATACAGATATTTACTTTTTTTTTAAACGACTTGGTACCACTTTCTATTTGTAAAATTCACTCTGAAAAACCTATTTTAACGTAGACGATTAATTTATTACCAAATGCAAGCTGTTTGCAACGAAAATATTGCAGATGGATAGTAGTGAACGCAATAAATCAATACCTAATTTGCATATCTATATTAGCCTACATGGCTACAGGCGGCCATATTTGTAAGTATATGTTACTTATTCTGGACAACTCTATATAACTTAAGGGACTCAAGCTTATAAAGAATAATTGCTTTTGATTATTAATTCCATCACTTGTTAAGCACTTCTTCATTTTGTCTATAGCAAAACAATAATTTAGAGCCAGTTCACGAAAAGTAAAACTTTTGTAGACTAAGATAACCTCAAAGCGACAGTCATGCACGTCTGCAATTGCAACGACTTCAGAACGTACTCCTATGACCGCTCCCTGACCACTGATCTGTATAATATAAATGGGTGAACAATGCAATAAGATGCGCGTGGAATTTTTATGCCAAATTGAATACTTAACTCGGGGCTTACGAGTATGCGCAGTCCCTATAGTCTTTTGACGTTCGAATGTGAAATCGAAATCACTAAATTTCCGAACACCGATTTCAATAGACGTCCCTAAGCAGCAAAATCACAATTTTAGAGAAGGATGAAAATATATATTTGCCAATGTAGAACAAGTGTGCATAGAGTGATTTTGCTACTAGGGGTACTAGCTTGTTGTATTTTTGGAGTATTTTTATTAAGAAAAATGCGGAAGACATTGAAAAGGATTAAATTATGCAATTCCCGACATACCATCACTGACATTGTTATCCCAAAATGTTGTTATTTCTGGTTTTGTTGTCAAACAATTGAAGCGCATTGTTAAGTGTGCTAATTGTGTGTCCGTACTAGAAGAAATCTCACAAACATCTGTCGATAATGGTAGTTTTCATCTTTTGAACAGAAAAAATCATGGTGCTTTAATACGTCCTTCACAAGATGTCACCGAAGTATGTAAAATAGTTGAAGTCCAAGTACGCCATATTCTTGTACAAATCAACAATAAACTTCCTGCAGAGGCAGTGTTTTTTGAGCTATTTGTACGTTCAATTTCTATTACCTTATTAGTAGAAAATAAGTAGGTACTTTGTATCCTTAAATACACATATGTTTGATTCATCTATTTTACATGAAAGCCACGTTTCTCTTTTAATTAAGCATGTTGTGAGATGCACAGAGACGCAAAGAAACAAACAGAAGTAGAACGTGGAGAACCTCTAAGAAAAAAGCTCTCCACATTAATACTTTTTTATAATCAATAAATATTTCAAAAGGAATATTGTTTTTTTGAGTATTTTTTTAAATTTCCCTTAATAAATAAGTACATACATATTTCATTATCTTCAAATGCAGATTTTAATTTTAAAGTTCATGTTCTGTTACATACTTTTCAAAGATTTTAGGCATTTCAAATTAGTGCCTTTATTTTATGTTATTGCGCATGTGCGTCAGCCCCGTGCGCAGTTCGTATTTGTTCACAATTTGTAACATGCAGTGAGATTATAATAGAGGAAGCATGAGTGCAGTTTGTAGGCGAGGTAAGTGGTCGCAACAACTGCAGGTGGGGAAAGGGGAATTGGTACATTGCCAAGCGATTATAGTTCTTAAGTGTGATCCGACCTCGTGCTGCCATTGGTCAAAATATCGTGTTCGTACTTCGTTCGTATAATTTCGTTAAATTCTACAGTTCAGTTACTGAATAACACTATTCATATGGTGAACATTTACGCCCGAGAATGAGTGCAAAAAAAGTCCACTTAACTCGTAAATTTCCTATCTTCATCGGCGTAGATGGGAGCGCGAGGGGATTTTAAAACTTATTATATTTCGTAAGATAAATAAAGTACGGAAAGTTTACTCGATTTGAACTACAAAATAAACAAATAATAACGTATTTTGTATTTTATAGACCACTACCCACTTGTTATCCAATTATATAAATAAAATTAAACACTTTTTAAAAATACAAAATTTCATTAGTGCGCTTGTGGGCGATGAGTCATCAATCTTTTGTGTCCGCTCTATACTTATGACGTTACATTATAAAAAGGAGTGTGTTTGGAAAACCTGTCATTGCAGAATTTTCTAGCGTTATGACAGGCATAAAAAGCGACTTAAACATCCTAAAATAAAAATTAAACATTTTAGAGAACATTAAAATGAAAATTTGCTGAAAACCTATTTTCGAGACATTAGGTTTCAGTTTCTCTGAGAACTTAAAAACAGAAAGTTTATAGTAGTGTTATTTATTAACAATAGACATGTTTTTATTTATCTATTTTTATACAAAATTCAAACAATTGAAATGGTAGAAAATACAGTTTGACAGCTGTCAAAAGAATTGACATAAGTTGTATTTATAAATACGAACCGTTCTGTACATAGGATGCAAATGAGATAATTGGTACATTCTTTGTAAATAACATTGTGTTTTTCGAAACAGTTTGTGAAATTTTTTTTAATTCACTTTAAATGTTAGCACATTGTTATATGTACACGAAACAAATTTATTTGTTATTGATTGTTCACCGTATTTTTGAACATTAATACATACATTAATAATTATGGACAGCAAAGCTATGAATAAGAAAATAATTTATATATAAAGAAAAAAAAACATACAATAGGAGATGAACTATATATGAATAATATTAAAATATTTGTTCACTAAATCCCTTTGTCTTGTGATAAGAGGCTCTTGCGTTTTTTCGAAATGCATTTAT
Organism: Amphimallon solstitiale; assembly: GCA_963170755.1. Classification (NCBI taxonomy): domain Eukaryota; kingdom Metazoa; phylum Arthropoda; class Insecta; order Coleoptera; family Scarabaeidae; genus Amphimallon; species Amphimallon solstitiale. The sequence goes on along the minus strand of OY720683.1, from coordinate 14,318,045 downwards.
TTTTATATATACCAGAAATATTAAAAAAAAAAAGTAAATAAAACAGGACGTAGTGTTTAATGAAATATTGTAATCTATGTAAGAATTCTCGAAGAGGTTTGTAAATGTAGGTATCGAACATGACAACGCACAATATTAATCATATAACATACAAGTAAAACGAAAAAAACATAAATAGTGTGGCCAAAACATTCACCTAGCTAAATCATTCCTAAGAAGAGAAAATAATTAGTATATAAGATAGATTTATTTAGAAATTGTACATACGCATATATAGAAATCGAAAGTAATAAATGCACAGTAATTACTATATGTATAAAGAAATTAATATAGTGTCTTTGAGAATTTGCGTGAGGTACAGCCACTTAAGCCACTCTACAAAGCATTTTCTGTATTTGCAAGAATCTGAAGTTCAAATTTAATATAGTTAGGTGCATTGTTTAAAATTATTACCAAGTGATACTACAATGCTTTATTTAATAGCTGAATAAATCAGTATCTATGATTACATAGTAGATATATGAGAGGCAGTGAGTCTAATAAGTAGTAATAATAATCTTTTTCTACTCCCAACTGTCATTTATTGTACAGGGTGAATCATTAGTAGCCGCTTCTTTGATTGCTCTTTCGTGTTTTAAATAAAAGAAAAAACAATTTGTGGAAGATTCATGGTTGTTTGGGGCGCTTATTCTAAAAATATTTTAAGCTCTGACGCTTTTCCCGTTTCACCGGAAATCCATGGAACTTAATTTTTTTAAATGACTCACTATATATTTATGGATTTTCTAGTACCTACTGTCTTAAATTTAACTGTTTTTCCTTTTTCAAAATTGAACCAACAGTTAATTTTTTTTGGAAATTTTTGACGAAAACACGTGTTCAGAAAAAAATATTGTTTTTAAAAGTAAAAACATTAACTTCGATGGTGCTTGTAGCCAAGAAAATTCTACATCATTTGGTATAAGTTGTACTCGACAATACCTCAAAAAGCTTTGTTTTTTCAAAGCCTACTTTCTGAAATTTTCTCATACCAAAAACTTATTTTTTTAAAATGGAACACCCGGTATTTTATTGTGGCATTTTGTTTCCTTTTTTACTCTTTTTCGTTTTTGTTAACAATGTCTACCTATCTTTTGTAATTTCTGTTTTCCCGCCGTTTCATAGCTTGCCGTGCATTCTTTCCAAACATCGGGAACTGGTCACTTTTGTATAGATGTTAATTTTTTAAATTTGAATTTTCATTCACAGTGTAGTGATTTGATTATTTAATGGAGATAATTCTTATTTTCTAGAGAGTAATAGTTTTAAATTTAAATTTGTTTTCCTTTTTTATTTTTTAGGTTAATTGCATTGGAGACTGGTTTTCTGGGTGGCAGAGGTTATTATTATACTGTAGTCCTTATTTTTAAAATTCTATGAATAGAAAAGTTCCTATTGTTGAAAGGATACGTAGAAACTTAAGACCCTCACGCAATTTTAAAGGTTCATCTCAAGAAACAGAGTTTAATATGTATATTTTAAAAATACTGAATAGCAATGTTTTGAAAACATCTCAAATGATTATTTTTGTATAGTATATATTATAAACAATAGTATGTATAATTGCGTAAATATATAATTTTACAATTATCGATAAATGAAGCAATATTTATTTGACATATAAATATTGTATTTGTTTATGTTGTGTAAGTTCGAACTGTCCCATATTATACGAACGTGTCATATCACCTCCAAGGAGAAAGCAAATATTTTTAGTAATAAATGAAAGCATTTAATATATTAGACCATTTATGCCATCCTATAGGATCATATCAAAGACGAAGAAATAAAAACAATTGCAACCTTACCAATTTGAATTTGACAGTTTGCAAGACAAAAAGAAAATATATTTCTGTAATGAAGTTTGCTGCGAAACAATTTGACATTCGAAGTGGTAAGTCCATTGTGCATATAGGTTAAGTAAGTGCATAATATATTTTTTTGGACGATATTTTTGTTAGGTACGTAATTGTAGTCGTTATAATTTCTTAGAAATTGGTCATTTAATTATTATATAGGTACGTACATATACAAACCTCTTAAATCAATGAAAATTGTGGCAACCTAAAAATGCAATATATGCCTTCTATACATGTATGTTTGTACGTATACCTTACACTGTAAACATGTAAGTAATACCTACTTTATACGTGCGGCAACTAGTTTTTTTTTTCTTATTCAAGGCTCCACACGACTTTGTATAATAAAAAAAATGAAAAATACGGTAATTATATAAGTTTGTACAACACTAGAAAAAAAAATACAAAAAATAGCAAATAAAAATCTTCAAATTATTTAACAATTTTTGTTTTTTTTCTTCTCTACTCGCTGAATTTTTATGACCTTTCCATTGGTGTAGGTTGTCTGAATATATTGCTTTTACAGATCATGTTGGTCTGTAAATATTTACTATAATAACGGTCATCGTTTAAGTTTGCGAAATCAGTAAGTTAAAGTAGAGCTTTTGAATCAGTAGATAACGAAATTGTGCTAGTTTGAACAATATGGTGTGAGAGTATTACCGCTGGCTCTTCTTAAGGCATATTTGGATAGAAGATTTCAAATAGTGACAGGCAAGGAAATCAGTCTGAAGTTGGCTGAGTGAAGAACGATGTTCCACAAGGTTCTATCCTGGGTCCACTATTATCTATAATATTTGTCAATGATTTGCTGAATTATTTACACATTGTAAAAAAGATATATATATGCAGATGGCACCAGCATATTAATCAGGTGTTCTCTCGGATCTAACGTAGGTAGTTTTTCATTAAAGGCAATCGCTTGAAGTTGAGGAATGGTTAAACGCAAACAAATTAAAACTGAATAAAACCTTAATATCCAACCGAAGTTACGAATCCACAGTGCTTGAAGAGACTTTGGCTCGTTCTGCTAAGCGATTAAGAACCTTAGAAAGGTTACAATAATAAACGGTTTTTCTATCATGTCAAAGAGTGTTTAATATCAGTATAATACATATACAACATAATACATATACAAAAAATTTATAACTTAGGTCTATCCTTAGATATTATATACATACACTATCTTTTATAGTTTTAATTGTAGGAATACATTCAAGAAGTGTCAAAGACAGTAGGCACATTATAAATTATCTAATAATGCGTTTTTACCCTCTAACATCCAGGGTACATCAATTCGACGTTTTATTTTGAATATTGTCTCTGATTTCTCGGAAGCCGTCTTTGATTTCATCCAGGGCATCACCCAAATCAGTTTTGATTCCTTGGAATTCGCTCGATAACAAAAATAGTTTGCCCATCAAGAAATTGACACTTTCATCTATTTCAGACGTCTTGTTTGATACTTTGTTAAACTAAAAAGAAATCAGTATAGAATACCTTGTGCTCATATTTCATTTATTACATATACAAATAATAAAAACTAATAATATATTTAGCCCTTGCAATAAAACCATTACATAAAATTGTCACATCATAAAATAATATATATAATATATATACAGTGAGCTCAAAAAGGTTGGAATAAATTCATTTAAAATTCAACCTTTAATTTTTTTAAAAAACACTGGGACCCGTCAATTTTTATTTTTAGATGGGCATTTTTTAAACTAATTTTTGTTTATACAGGGTGACTCAAAAAAAAGATTTCATGTGACCCTTCAATTTTTTTTAATTGAAACACCCATTTTTTATTTTATTTTCGAAATATACGTAAAATTTCAATTACATTTCATGTATTATAACCTAAGTCTAAGTTAAGTTAGCTTATTTCTTTTCATTTAAACTGTACATATTAGGAGTTAAACATAATCAAATATACTGAAACTGTAAACATTTAAACATTAATACCATTTTTATCTGTTACCTAGGTTATTTAACATTGACGTTGAAGTTTATTCCCTGTCAAAAGCATTTGTATAAAAGTTCTAATAAAAGTAGTTTTTTTAACTGTAAAATGGCACGAGTAAATGAATGGGAGCGCATAGAAATACTAATGATGATTGGCTATGGAGATAGGATGCGTACCCAACTGGAAGTTTCCGAACTGTTCAACAATAAATACCCAAACAGAGCGCCTATATCTCAATCAACTATTAGTAAAATTGAAAAAAAATATAGGGATTTGGGGCATGTGAGAGATAATTATGTAAAAGGCCGGCCCACTATCTCTGAAGATGTGCAGTTGAATGTGCTATTATCCGTTGAAGAGAACAACCATAAAGTTAGTCGCGCTATTGCTGACGAGAACAAAATTAGTCAAGGATCTGTATTAAACTATTTACATAAAAATAAATGGCATCCTTATAAAGTTCAGTTAGTTCATGAACTAAATGAGGACGATCCAGATAGAAGAATGCAATTTTGTGAAATAATGATGGAGAGATGTATTGATGATCCTCAATTTTCACGAAGAATTGTGTTCTCGGATGAAGCAACGTTTTGCCTAAACGGAACCGTGAATAGGCAAAATTTCCGTTATTGGGCTACAAAAAACCCGTATTGGATTATGGAGTGTCTCACACAATACCCTCAAAAAGTAAATGTTTGGGCTGGGATTATTGGAAACAGAATTTTGGGTCCCTTCTTCTTTGACGGCACTTTGACTGGAGAAAGATATCTAGAATTTCTAGAATTCGATTTGATACCTGCGCTTGCTGTAGTGTTTCCAAATCCAGAAGATCCTGACATTCCCAATGATAGCTTATGGTATCAACAGGATGGAGCACCAGCCCATTTTACTCGCCCGGTGCGTGAATATTTAGATAGTGTTTTTCCTGGAAGGTGGATTGGTCGACGGGGCCCAATAGAATGGCCGGCCAGATCCCCTGATTTGACCCCGTTAGACTATTATCTGTGGGGCTACCTAAAATCTAAAGTGTATGTCAACAGACCGAACAATATTGACGAACTTAAAACCCGAATAAGACAAGAAATGAGACTGATAGAACCTCAAATAGTGCACAATGTTTTGCAAGAATTCGAAGATCGCCTCGTATATTGCCAGGATGTTGGTGGTGGCCAATTTCAACATTTATTAAATTAATATTTCACAATTTAATTACGAATCATTGAGACATTTATTATTTAGAATTAAATATATTTTTTTTAAATTACATTGATTATTTTAGAAAAGAACTTAACTTAGACTTAGGTTATAATACATGAAATGTGATCAAAATTTTACGTAGAATCCGAAAATAAAATAAAAAATGGGTGTTTCAATTAAAAAAAATTGAAGTGTCAAATGAAATCTTTTTTTTGAGTCAGCCTGTATAAACAAAAATTAGTTTAAAAAAAGCCCATCTAAAAATAAAAATTGACGGGTCCTAGTGTTTTTTAAAAAAATTAAAGGTTGAATTTTAAATGAATTTATTCCAACCTTTTTGAGCTCACTGTATATATATATATGAAAGAATAAGAAATTATTGCGGATACATAAAATATCAGAAAAAGAAAAATATTGGGTATAATCCGCTGTAGAGCAACCGTAGACACGTGTTTCTGACTAATTGGTCGTCATCAGTACGGTGTACCCAAGGAATTAGGTGGGATAACCTTGGAGATGTAAGCTAAACGGAAGACCATCAGGTGACAGACCACCATTTGCAGCTTCAGCTAGAAGATCCTCGGTTTTGAGGACAACAACTAACGTCGCCACGAGGAAGACAATGTCAACCTGCGTTATCCCACCTAATTCCTTGGGTACACCGTACTGATGACGACCAATTAGTCAGAAACACGTGTCTACGGTTGCTCTACAGCGGATTATACCCAATATTTTTCTTTTTCTGATATATATATATATATATATATATATCCCAAAAACAAGGAGCGGGTAAACCTACAACACGGCTCTTTTAACTGCGCAAGTCCGAGCATTTCTATTAATGGTGCGAGATTTTGAAATTCTGCACCACATTTAACCCATAATTCCTGGTAATTATGAAAACAGAAAATTCGATGAAAATCATTTTATACTTATATTCATGAATGACTCTCAGCAAAATATGTTGAAATCTTTTGGACAAAATATTATTTGTGTTGATAGTATACATGTGTTGAATGGATATGATTTTGAACTTACAAGCCTGTTAATTATTGATGATTTTGGGGAAGGATTTCCAGTTGCTTTTATGTTCAGCAACAGAAAAGACACAATTATTTTTGAAGTTTTTTTTGAACAAGAGAAATCTAAAGTAGGTAGGCACAGTTTCCACAAAAGTTTTTATGAGTGATATTACATTGGTGTTCTATAATGCCTGGGAAAAAAATATGGGCCCAGTTACTTCCCAGTTATTTTGTTCGTGGCACATAGACCGAGCATGGAGATCAAACCTCAACAAAATCAGGGATTTAGAGAAAAAAAAGCCGTTTATAAGGCATTAAAGGTAATTCAAACGGACACCAACGAATCAGATTTTCTTATAGAATTAAAAAAAACTGCAAGATTTATTAAATGATGATAGTAGTAGTGTTAGTGGCATGAGCGCCACGTATTTACCGTTAGGTTCCAATACCACGTTGCATGTAAAATGCAGGCAAATATCGAGCAGCAATATGCAATTAAATTTTGCGTTAAAAAAGGGAACTGCTTCAGAGACACTACAAATGGTAAGAGAAGATGTTACGTTGTCGTCAGCACAAGTTTTCAGATGGTACAAGGCTTTCAAGATTGCCGCGAAACCATCGAAGATGACCATTGCTCCGGATTGCCGTTAACGTCAAAGACCGATGAAAGTGTGGTGAATGTGCGTTCTGCGTTAGCAGACGGTTGAAACTCAGGTTGATGGCACATGAGGTCGGCATGAGTAAGGACACTGTTTATCGAATTGTGACAACGGAACTAGGCATGCGGAAAATTTGTGCAAAGCTGGTGCCCAAGAACTTGTCTGATGAACAAAAGGAAAATCGCTTCTCCATTAGTCAACAATGGCGGGATCGCTTAACAACCCAACCCAACTTCATGCACAGAGTGATAACAGTTGATAAGTTATGGGTATTTGAATATGATCCAGAAACAAAGCGACAAAGCGCTGAGTGGCACACTTCTGCATCACCGCGGCCGAAGAAAGCTCGCATGAGCAAATCCTGAATTAAGTCGATGCTTATCATCTATTTTGATTCGCGTGGAATTGTCCACAAAGAATCGTACCGCCGGGCCAGACAGTGAATCAAACTCTTTATCGCAACGTCCTTGAACGTTTTCGGCAAAGAGTTTTGCGTCTGCGGCCTGACATTGCCAGCTCGTGGATCCTGCATCACGATAATGCCCCCAGTCACAGCTCATTGTCGTTTGGAGAATTTTTGGCAGAGAAAAATATTCTAGTACTCCCACACCCGTCCTACATTCCAAACATGGCTCCATGTGATCTTTTTGTTGTTCCAACGCTTAAGCGGTAATTGAAATGTTCCCATTACGGAACAATAACCAACATCCAAACAGTCACGACACAGGTTCTAAACAGCCTAACGAAACAAGACATCCAGAATTGTTACCAGGCATGGAAAACTCACTAAACACGCTGTGTGCATTCCCAAGGGACATACCTTGAAGAGAAAAATATTAATTTGTAGATACATTCAATAAATGTACTAATCATTCTCATTAATTCTGAGACACACCTCGTATGTCGACTGGTATTGTTGGAGAGAATCTCATAGTTCACTTGATGCCTGCTCGTTTCAACTCAAACATTTATCTGAATTTTCTGCAATGTGTTTTCAATAATTTTTGAAAACCATCATTTATTTGTCAATAAAACAAAGGCTAACATGACCAATTATTATTCATGTCCTCCTAAACTTTCTTTTGTAAAATAATACCAAAATAATTTTTCCTATTTTATGCTAATATGGCTCATTTGCGAACATATGTTTTGTTAAACAAAAAATGTTTGTTTGATGTCCCAAACAGCCCCTTAAAGTTTGTCGGTATGTTTTTGGGACACCTGTATATATAATCAAGAAAGGAATTATTGCGGGTACAAAAAAACAAGAAATAAAAAAAAATCGTGTAAATTCCACTGTAGAACCACCCTTGACACGTGTTTCTGACTCATTGGTCGTCATCAGTACGGGGTAGCCAAGAAATAAGTTGGGTAACCTTGGATATGTGAGCATTCAAGGTAGACCATCAGGTCACAGATCGGAATTTGTAGCTTCAACTAGAAGATCTTCGGTTTTGGCGCCACGAGAAAGATATTTTCAACGTGTATGCGGTCATTTGCTTCTGATAAATGTCAATAAAATTGAACATTTGCCTTTAAACATTATTCATAATTTTTGACATCTAAAGTTGCTGCTTTAATTTTTCATGGGTAGTCCAGGAATATAAGTTTTGCCTGATAAGTTTTCTCAAGCGACTTTATAATCTTACCTTCACTTTCAGGCCGTCCATTGCGCTTGTGGATCCATTAACATACGCATCTGTTTCATCTTGAAGCTTATTCAAGATATTCACATTAACCTTCAGTTGGTGATTCATTGCCGCTATCTGATGCCATATTTGATCTATATCACCACCTAATTTTAACGTTAGGTTTTTAAAGTCTTCGCTTACTTCCTTTAATGTTGCAGTTTGGAATGTATCAAACCTAAAAAAATAACGGAATATCAACACTTATGAACAAATGTATGTTACCTTCTGTTACCTTACCTTTCACTAATAGTCGAATTGACTGCCTTCGATTCTTTTTTCACCATGTCGCCTACTTCAAATAGAACTCTCGCGACTCCATATTCGACACTTTGTTTAGTAGCTACGATCTCATCTGCTCCCTTTAATACCACTTGTTCGAGCGTAGATAACGGATCAATTTGATCACTAAGTGTTTGATAACTTGTTGCTAAACTCATAATTAATATGTCCATCCTATCGTTGACTTTTTGAGATAATTCTGTGTTATTTTCATGTAGGTTTTCGATGTTTTCTAAGAGCTGGTTGAATCTTTCATGGCATAATTTTGCGGAATCTTGTAAATGTTTGGTTATGTTAATTTCTAAGTCTTGTATTGTGTTCAGTGTTTGGTTATGCGAAGATTTCATGTCCATCTCTTTAGGAAAAGCGTCCGTCTTGTTTAATATTATTTTAATATCACCTAGTTGCTCTTCGATAAGTTCATTTTGTTTATCCAAAACTAAAATTTAATCAACTACAAAATAGACATAACTAATATAATAGGTATTTACCTTCTGAAATATTTCCGTAACAACTATTTTTTTCTTCATCATTAAACATTAATAACTCGATGCTATTGCCATATTCTTCTAGTTTGTTTTCATATTTTTCCAAAAGACCTTGACTGTCGTTGAAGTATAAATGAACCTCCTCCATATTCTCTTTAACTAATTCTTCTAATTTTTGAAAATCGTTATGCTTATCTTGCATATTCAAAACGTTTTCATGTATTTTATATATTGATTCATTCAATCTTCTAATTTCACCAGTCAAAACATTTTGGACATCACTTAGATCTTCTTTGGAAACATCTGGACCAGATAGTGATTCTTTAATTTTATTTGTTTCATTTAAAATAGCATTAAATTTCTCTATAAATAACGGTTTCGTTTCATTGACGTATTTGCATGCGCTCATTTTAAAATTTTCTATGGATTTTAAAGTTTCATTTTTGGACAGGTCCAAATCATCTTTTTCCGGAATTTTTTTCACATTCTCTGAGACAGATCGAAGTTCATTCAGGATTTCTGAGATGTCGTTTTTCTGTTTTTCCAAAACTAAAAACTGAAAATGAAAGAAACAATAATATCGAGTTAAATATTAATTTGTGTTACCTTCAATTATATTGCTGTGCCAACCGTTTTCAGCTTTATCATTTTGTTGAAGAATGTCAATGTTTTCATTGTACTTTGCGAGTTTATTTTCGTATTTTTCCAAAAGTTCTTCGTTGTTGTTCAGTCGCATCTTAACAGTCTCCATGTGTTGGTTAGCTTGTGTACTGATATTTTGGGCGTTTGCGTGTTCCAACTTTAATTTGGATAGTTCTTCTTGAACATCGTCGATGGAAATTTTAAGAGGATCTATTTTGTCAGCCAGTACTTTAATATTTTCCTTTGTAATGTCCAGTGTTAGATTTTCAGTATTATTTATTTTAGCTATTATGGATTTGCTCTTGTCTTCAAATAACTTCTTCGAATTACTTAATTCTTTGATTATATTAGTCGTGAGAAGTTCTAACGATTTTAAAGTGTGGTTTTGTATAATTACCAAATCGGTCTTCATCGCAACTTGAACAATTTTTTCTTTGATTTCGGTTAATGCTTCATTTGCGTTACATTTCTTATCCAAAGCTGAAATTTATAGTGTTATATTTTTATATTCTTTAAAACACTATATAGTTATTGTGGGGTTGATCATAGGGAAATTAAATAGATTAACTATTTAATAATTAAACTTCGAAAATATTCATAAACACATGTTTATAGCGTACGTCTTATTACTACCACTGCTCGTGTGATAATGATGCTGTTAGTATAGAGACAACCACAGCTGCGCATGCGGTCTATAAAGTATTATAAAAATTTATTCTTTACAATTCGGTCATCCTGCGGGGAACCGACCCAGATTACTAACCTCTGACCGAGTACTCGTCGTCTTCTTGTTTGGGCCACATCTTTATGTAGTCAGAACAGGTTGAGGTTGTTTAAAGCCCATCATGGTTTCCTATTTTTTCGACGTCATACGTGCCTTTTGGCTCTACGTTAGTTATTTGGTAAGGAATAATATATTTTGGTTTTAGTTTCGAACTAGAACCTTGTTGTGGCCTTTTGATGGCAACTACATCGCCCAATTGGAATTCTTGAGCTTTTCTTCTTTCCTTGTTGAAATTTTTCCTGTTCTCACTTTAAACCTCGATTAGTTGCTTCTTTGCTTCTTCTCGCATTTCTCCATCTCGACGTTCTTTCTTCGCCTTCTCTTCATCTATTTTCGTCGTCTTCTCTTCTCTTCGTCTTCAGTTCGTCCTCTTTTCGTCTTCTCCGCCTTTGTCGTCTTTTTCGCCTTTTTCGTCTTCTTCGCCTTCTTCGTCTTCTTCGCCTTCTTCGTTTTCTTCGTTATTTTCGTCGCCTTCGTCTTCTTCTTCTGCGTGTTCGTCGTCTTCTTCTACATTATTATCTTCGTTTAGCTCATCTACACGTATATTCATTAGAAAAGCATCGGAAGTCGTTTTTCAGATTCCTCTGAAATTCATGGTTAATTCTCCTTGTTTTAACAGTTCATTTCCTATTTCTTCTTCAATATCTACATCCTTTTCTTTTTTTGACGATACTTAATTGCGCTAGTTTTCATGCCAGAACTAATTTTTTCATCTACTTTTTGTACAGGTTCCTCACTGACATCCATTTTATTTTCGTTATTTACTGTCCTTTCTTTCACCAAACTAGTAGAAGTAACATCACCTTTAGAGATTTTAGGATCAACACTATTTTCAACTTCCATTGCGTCATCGGTATGTTTCTTATTTTTTGCTTTATTGATTTCTTTTTTGTTTTTGGAATTGCAAGCATATTTACTGTTTTTTAATGTATTTATCGTCTTTTGTGTATGTGTTTATTTTGGTTAAGCCCCCATTATTTGTGGGATTGATCATATGGAAATTAAACAGAACACTGCAGATTACCTATTTGGTTTTTATGCGATGGAAACCTATTTAGAACACATTCTGGACACTATCACTGATACTACACCATCTCTTTAGCAGTTCAAGAAGAAATTCTTTCATAGTTAACTTTAATTGTACTGATGATAATTCTACTTTGGCTACATTACACTCTGTTGCTGATGATAACTTGCTCGAATTTGTGGCACGTCTGCCTTCTGCAGAACACTACAGAGGGGAAAAGATCTTGTCCCAAGCTTTTTAATTAGAGTGGTAGACATATTCTTTCTAATCCTTTAGCCTAGATAGAAACGCGCACTTTTTCTGATATCTGGAAGCGTGCTCAATATGTCCCATCTTTAAGAGAAATGATCAAAAGCAAGTTCATAATTCATAATCAGTTTTTCCAGGAATCTTAAAAATAGTAATATGTAGAGTACTTACTTTACAACAATGTTCGCTCATATATATCTTTTCCAGTGCTTTTGGCATGATTGGTAATGAGGTTTTTCTTCTTGGAGTTAATGCAGTCCTACTTACGCAACAGAGTCAATGGTGGTTTTATTCTGGGTTTGGGTTTGGGACATATGTCACTAGTTTGGGTGTACCACGGGGATCAAATTTGGGACCATTTCTTGTTCTTATTTTTATTGATGATCTTTTGACTTCTTCTGATTTGTGTTACGCTGATGATTTGATATATTCCAATACTTCTAGAAGGGATGATATACTATTGTTACAAAATGATCTTGATGTTCCATATCAGTGGTACATTGATAGCAAATTGGTATTGAATATTTATAAATGTACTTATATAACCTTTACCAAAAAACTGTCAAATTTTACATATCATTGTGATATTCATAGAGAACCTCTATCTAAACTAAATCTTGTCAAGAATTTAAGTATATTGTTTGATTCTCGCATTTCTTTTGGCCATATATCATCTTTTTGTTTATCTGCGTCCAAAACTTTGGAATTCTCGATGCGTAGCTCTAAATACTTCGATGGCATCTCTATCCGTAAGACTTAATATTACTCATTTGTGGTAACTAAACTGAAATATTGCTTTGTTGCTTGGTCTCCTAATTATATTAGCTATCAATTATCTCTAGAAAAAATACCCTCTCTCGTTTCTAAAGATGTCTTTCTTTTAAAATACTGAGTGCTTATACTTATGGATCAAATATGACGTTAGACAGGACGTGTCCAATGCGCTACTGGTACTGCTTTTTGATTTTTTATTATTTGCATAAGCTTCCTTGATATTGGACGTTCGGCTGATATGCTAAAACTTGGCAGGTGAATCTGAAGACATGAGTTTTGACACATTGTTTGATTGATGGGTAACCTATCTCTTCTTACTCATCCCACATTTACCTTATAGGTTATTGGTACAACATACAACATACACGGTTTTGATTATAGTCATTTTCAACTAAACAATTGTTTTGTGACCTAATGTAAAATATTATTTTGACTTAGTGGCTTAATTGACAGTCATATTCAACTAAAAACAAAAATATGGTAGGAGTGATAAAACATAGATAAATTATAACTCGGAAATGTATAAATTAAAAATGGATTATTTGAAACTTCTAATGTGGTGCAACCACAGACACGTGTTTCAGACTCATTAATCCCCATCAGTACGATGTAGCTAAGAAATTATGTGTTGATTGAATAATATGCGCAGTTAAAGTCTTACTCAAACAGAAACCCATATTTTTAATCTGACGTATTAGTGACAACATTAAATTATTTATAATATATATTGAAGAAATGTATACAACTAATTTAAAATGTCATTTCGACGCAGTGGCTTACTTGACAAAAATAGTAAGGTAGGCTGATACAAATGTCAGCCTACCTTTCTGTCATAAGGTTAAACATAGGTTGGTAATAAATTGTTGATCTTCTGAAAGGACTTTACCTATGATATATTATTATATGTGATATATGTAAAACAAAGAGTTACCTTGCATAATATTTTCTGGTAAAACCTCAACTGTTTTGTTATACTCTTCCAGCTTATTTCTGTATTTAACTAAAACGTCTTGCATACTGTCGTAATGTTGTTTGCTTTTTTCTATACTTTCATTTGTTTGTTTATGTATTTGTTGGGCGTTACCATATTCGCCTTTTAATTTGGATAATTCATTTTGTATATTTCGTACAGATATAGAGAACGCGTCAATTTTATTAAGCACAATTTTCTGAGCAGCGTTTATATCATTTTTAGTAATGGCGGGTTTTGGTAATGGAATTTTGTTTATTCTATCTAAAACGGATTTGGTTTTATCATCAAATAACTTTTTAGTGTTTCCACCAAGTCCATTGATTGTGCTTCTTAAACTATTTATTGCGTTGGTAGTTGAAGTACTGGCCGCTTGGAAATCGCGTTTTACTGGAAGCGTCTTAATTATATCTGACACTGTTTTAATTTCTGCAAGAACTCTTTCTGTTTCGTTCTTTTGTTTTTCGAATACTAAAAAGAAAGTAATGTTAATACTAATGATAATAATAATATTTACATTCTCAGCTATCCATTTCAAGGAAAAATTAAAAAGAAGATAAAGAAATATCATTTTATCGCCAACCGTCAATAAAGCGTACTGTAAAATAAAATACTTTACCTGCCGCTAATATATGTCAGCGTAGCCATGACATACGATTTTAAACATAAATTGTTTGTCACTGTTATAAAATGTGATAAGTTATTATACCTTTATTTTTTAAATTACAAATTTTTGCGGATGGCGATAAAATTTTGTATGCACCACGTCAGTAAAGTGCCTCTATCGAACTCGTCTGTTACTCGCCTCGCTCGCATGGCTCATAAATCAGACTCAATCTTCCCAAAAAGGGTGGTTGTGAGAAAATCGTTTTTTCCTATTATCTCGGCCAATAATGATTTTTTCTTTGAAATACTTTGGAACAATTTAAAACAAACCTAGAACAGCAGTCAGAATTTCGATTTTCGAAAAAAGGGGCACTGACGAAAGATTGATATTTTTTCGACCAATTATCACTTATTTTTTGAAATACTTTGGAACAATTGAGAACAAACCTAGAACAACCTGGAAAAACCGTCAAAATTTCGATTTTCAAAAAAAGGGGGCTAACTTCGCACTTTTGGAAATTTTTTTTTTGCAGTTACTTTTGATATATAGATACGCTTCTGATGTATTAGAATAATGTTTAAAACAACCCTCAAAATTTTAATTTTTGCAAAAACTGGCTTCATACTTTTGCTTTCGTTTTTTCCCATTTTCTCGCCTGATTTTGATTTTTTCTTTGAAATACTTTGGAACAATTTAGAACAAACCTAGAGTAACCTAGAACAGTCGTCAGAATTACAATTTTCAAGAAAAGGGGGGCTGGAACAATGTTTAAAACAACTGGAACAACGTTCAGAATTTCAATTTTCGAAGCTGTCAGATTTCCGATATGCGAAAAAAGGTGGGCTAACTTCACACACTCCACACACAATCGGAAGTATTTTGACAAACTCCATCACACTTTCGCTTGTATAGAATTAATCTTCTTGCCTTCTTAGATATTTAACTCCGTACCTTTATTAAAAGATAGAAACTTTTTTTTGAATTACATCGGTTATTCTCAACTTTTGTGAAAAAAAAATATAAAAATATACTGGGTGTTATCAGAAAATATATATTTTTTAAATAACTGAAAACTTACACGTTCAATTGTTTTTCTGTTTTCACTGTCGTAATCAGTGGAAAAAACTACAACTACTACAACTTCCCTAATTTAACCGACTACGTAACTCTTACAATAACGGAAATAGAAATGGTAAAACTCAATATGGATGACCTGGTATATGTCTGATGTATTTTTATAAAGCAGTTTAATATAGACTCACACTTGTGTATTTAAAAAAATGAATACAATCTGTGTTTATTTTGTGTTAAAATTCATTGCAGTTATTTGCCAGGCATACGTTCCATATCGCAAAACATATACTAGGGACACTATTTATGTATTGAGAATAGAAAGAATAAACAAATGAATTTGATGAAAAATACCTTTATTGCTTTTCAAAATAATCGCCTTTAAGATCTATACACTTTTGCATGCGATTGAACCACCCTTCAAAGCACTTTGTCCAGTCAGAAGATGGTAGCTCTAAAATATGCGTTTTGAAGGCCTCAACCGCTTCTTCGCGCGATGAAAATCGTTGTCCACGCAGTTTATCTTTAATTACTGGAAACAAGAAGAAGTCATTGGGTGCCAAGTCGGGGCTGTAAGGCGGATGACCCATCAATTCGATCTTTTGTGTGTCCAAATACTCGTTTGTTGCATGTGATGTGTGTGAGCTCGCATTGTCATGATGCAAAATGATTCGTCGTTTTGGGTTGGTTTCTCTCAATTTACCGAAAACTTCAGGCAAACAAATGGTCGTATACCACGCTGAATTAACGGTCTTTTGATTTTCGAGAGCCACAGTTGCCACAGGACCAGTTTTCGTGAAGAAAAACGCCACCATTTGCTTCCTAACGCTGCGAGAACGAACAACTTTTGTTGGCTTTTCTTCACATTGGAACACCCAAACTGCCGACTGGCCTTTTCTTTCTGGCTCATAAGAATAAATCCACGACTCGTCACCTGTGACGATGTTGTATACCGCTTTGGATGCACCACAGTTGTATTTTGAAATCATTTTACGGCACCAATCGACACGAGCATTTTTTGAGCATCTTTCAACAAATGTGGAATCCAACGCAGACACAGCTTCCGAACACACAAATGTTCGTGCAAAATCTTATGTATGCTGGTCATACTAATGCTTAAATATCTCTCGATTTCTTGATATGTCACATGACGATCTTCTTCAATTAGTTTTCGCACAGCATCGATATTTTCCGGCACAACGACCGATTTGGACGACCTTCTTTAACTTCGTCCGTGAGCGAACTACGTCCACGTTTGAATTCAATGTACCAGCGATATACAGTGGGTGTGGATGGCGCTTCATCACCAAAAGTTGAATTCAGTTGATTGATGCATTGTTCTTGAGTTAGACCACGTCGAAAGTCATAATAAATCATAGCTCGAAAATTTTCGCGAGTTAATTCCATATTTTGGCTGAGATGAAATTTTAAACACTGCAAAAAACACAAATATTGCTCGCACGTCAAAACTTTCTGACTACCTATAACGTCAAAAATGTCAAACTTTTCAATGATAATTTCAAATTTCACCTGGCAATACCAGTGTTGCCAATTCTCAATACATAAATAGTGTCCCTCGTACTATTTGCCCCACGCTTGTTTTGCTGGTAGAGCAGTTAGTAACAAATCTATAATCAGAAGATCGTTAGTTCAAATCTCACGCAAGGCGTATAGTAAATTAATAAATGCTATATTATTTTCTTCTTATATTAATTACCTTGATTACTATGAACAGAAACTGCTTTAGAACAATTATTATATGCTTCCAGTTTGGCTTCGTACGTTTCTAAAAGTTGTCTGTTACTGTTTAAATGAAGCGTAATGTTTTCCAGACGTTCATTAGCTTGTTTATTTAAATTTTCCACATTTTGATTTTGAGTCTTCAAAGTAAACACGTCTCTTTGAATCTTCTGAGATGACGAACTCAAACTATCTATTTTATTCCACAAAAACTTCTGTACATTATCAATATCATCTTTACTAACGCTTTGTTGGCTTGGTATTCCGATTCTGTTTGTTTTTATCTGCGTAATAAATATATTACATTTTATAAATGTTAGAAACTGATAAAGTTCCGATTACTTACCTCTTGTATCATATCGTTTTGAAATATACTCACAGCGCTCGATAAATTATTAAAATCCTTCATCATATTCTGCATCCTCTGTGCTTGATCTTTGTCGTTTCCTTCTTTCGACGCAAACATGGACTCTATATTGGTTAATCTTTCGTCGAATTTGCTTATTGTTGCTTTGACGAAATCTAATATCTTAGTACGTTTGTCTATTGTCACCAGCATTTTCTTTAGTTGATCGCCTAAAGATCTCTCTCTTAATTCGTGCCTTTCTAATTTATCTTCTGTGTCCCGTGCTTTGTGTATTAACGATAATATTGCACTGCGAATATCTTCATTTCTATAAAATAAATATAATGGTAATAGACTATATACCGGGTGATGCAACGATCTGACAGAGTAAATTTACTCTTTAATAATTAATATCGTGATATCATAAAGATTCTAGGACGAAGATGGTATTTAAATAGAAATATATATCTGAACTTAATCCGGGCATTATAACTTAAGAGGGGCGTTTTCCTATCGAAAACTAAGGCATCGCCGTTTCGCGTTTTTTAAACTTATTTTGTAATTTTAGTGTTAGAAATGCATCATGGGCATTTCCTATACAAAAATATAAATCATAAATATATGTGTGGTCTGTGGTGTTTACTCGCTCGAGTTGTGTGTATATGTTATGCTCATTAAAATGTCAGGACTCTATTATGTAGATTTTGATCTTGATAAAATTTATGAAAGACGTAGTTTAGCTACACAACTTGCACTATGAAAGAAGCTCCTAATATTGAAATTAAAAGATGATGTAAGCTTAATCCATCATTTCACCATTTTTGAGGACACGATTACTGAAATTATTTCGCTGGAGCAAAATTGGATGAAATGGATAAAGTATCCCATCTATTATTAACCTTGCCTCCACGCTATGATGGAGTAATAACAGCCCATGAGACATTAAATGATGATTTAAATATAAGTTTTGTAAAAACAAGTCTTCTAGATCATGAAGTTAAACTTAAAATTAATACTGACACAAGTCATGCATCAATAAGTTTGCAAATTTGAAAAACATTCATCATTGTGAAGGAAATAAGCTTGAAAGAAAGCATGTATCAGGAAAGAAAAACAAATTTTTTGTGTAATCGTAAAATCAAGAAGGTATCCCAGGCAAAATACTAAGTTTCACATATGAAATGTGAACATTGTGGTCGACGTAATCTTCTTAAAAAGATTGCTATTATTATAAGGAAGTGATAGGTATAAATAATGATCGCCCACACTACAGACAATTCAACAAGCCAAGATTGATAATAGTTTTGTTTTCAAGTTACAAAATCAAAATTGCTTAAATCTCAGTCGAAACGAAATAATTTTTTTTCTGGATTCTGGTGTTACGGATCATATAGTAAACCAGCATGGTATTTTTATAACATGCTACGATTTACCTACAACTGAAAATATTGGAGTGGCAAAATTTGGTGCAACAGTTGCAGCAACGAAAAAGGGTACCATCAATATTACAACAAATTATGAAATTCAAGGCTGCTTGGAGGATATTTTATACTGCTCTGAAGTTCTCTGCAACATATTATCAGTGATCCGCATGCAGAACAAAGGAATGACAATAATTATCCACCCAGATGGACTACAGGTAAAACAGTATAAAAAAAAAGAAAATCAAATCTTATCAGGTATGTCCCTGAATAATTTAATTGTTGTTAATTTCACTATACCTCAAAATTTAATTAACTTTAGACATAATGTAAATACCGCTCAAATAAATACATTTATAATATGGCATGAACGTTTATGCAAAAGGCATACATTTATAATGTCAAGGTCAGTTTTTGTACTAATTTATTTTCTTAAAAAAGTTATGTGTTTTAGAAATAACCACAAAAGTGCATGAATTTGATTAATGTCTACTAACTAAGGCTGGTACACAAAAGAAAAAAAACGACCTCTACGCGCCAGCTGCACAGTTGATGTACGATATAAAGAAAAAATCAAATTTATGTAATTATTTTTGAAGATAAAAAATATTAAACAGTAAACATTGTCACACATATTTTACACGAGGTTTTTCGCGTCGTCCATCCCCACTTTACAGTATCTGTACCGGTCCTAGCGAAGACGAAAATCTATCGGAATCGGTCGACTATTGCAGACTTAAATGCAAGTGACAGTTTAATTACAAACTGTCACTGGCATTTAAATGTCATATATACTTATAATATTCGAGTGTATAATAATATAACAGTTATGGGCAAGCGAAAATTGGTTTATTATAAAACATCAACAGTTCCGTAAGTACTCATTCTTTATACATTATGTTTCCCATCTATAGTATTCCTTAATCTATGAGTAAAACCGAAGCGCTGTGATGGCAACCGAATATCGTGTAGCTCCACTTACTCACACCCCCCTTGCGTCTACCCGTCCCGCGTGTAATATAAGTTGCATAAGTTTGTATTTGTTGGTAAACGCCCGTCTTAACGGTTTTGAACATTATTTTGACAGTGACATTGGCTGTCATCAATTAATGTGTCAGTACTGGTGAAAACAAATTTGAAGAAATTCAAATATGGCTTACAGTACAGTGCAAAAAAACGTACATGATTGAAGCCTATTTTCGAACGGGAGTGCGAATTGATGGAATTTGGATGTACAGCCGGCGTGTATGTTTGGATGATTTCAGAGAGCACTTGCCAGACTAGCTGTAATTCCCAAAAATGTTTATAGTTGCCTTTTCATTTCTGTTGGTGGTTTTTGTGAGACTGGTTCTGTGGGCCATAAATCACGTACTGGTAGACCAAGTGTTCGTTCGGAAGAAGTTATGAATGATGTTCGTTAACGTATAGACAATTAAACAGCAAAACCTTTGAAACGTCTTTCTCAAGAAATTGGACTTTCTTATGGAACATGCCAGAAAGTTGTAAATAAAAATTTACACATTGCAAGATGCAACCATATCAGGCTATTTTGCTGGTAGACTACCCTAGACGTCTTGCTTACTGCCAGTGGTTTGCAAATAATTTAATGCAAAATAATGACCAGCTAAATTTAATATTTTTCTCTGATGAAGCGTGGTTTCATTTTTCAGGGTACGTCAATTCTCAAAATACTCGGATGTGGAGTAGTGAAAATTGTCACAATTTCGTTGAATCTGTTCTGCATTCTGCGAAACTTGGTGCTTGGGTAGCAGTTTCTTGCCGCAAATTTTACAATTAATGATGTGAGGTATAGAAAAATGTTGAATGAATTTATTGAACAGCTTGCACGTAGATGAATTACAATATGGTTACTTCCAGCAAGATGGTGCAACGGCACACACAACACAAGAAAATATTGCTTTTCTTCGTGAGTTTTTTGACGACCGGATTATAAGCTTGTAATAGTTAGAAATACTTGTTATTTGATTCAGTAACAATCATTGTTGCCGGTGTGACAAGTAGCAGCATGCGTGTTAAGCGAGCTTTGTTTGAAACA
The DNA here is from genome assembly GCA_963170755.1 of Amphimallon solstitiale. NCBI lineage: Eukaryota > Metazoa > Arthropoda > Insecta > Coleoptera > Scarabaeidae > Amphimallon > Amphimallon solstitiale. Next base: position 14,297,152 of record OY720683.1, on the reverse strand, counting down.
GCTATACAGTGCTGCCAATTGCGGGTATTTTACCCGAAACAAGGGTATTTTAATCAGACTGTCGGGTAAAATTGTGAGGCGGGTAAAATCGGGTATTTTTAACATAAAACAATTAAAATTTCCTTTTCTTAACTCGATTTAGTTAACATCAGATATCAATATGTATTTTATTGTCTATCAAATCTCAACGCTACAGAAAGATTGCTGATGCATTTATGCAGCAATTTTATCAATTTCAGTGAATTGAAAGAGAAAAATGTTTTAGTTGTTGACCACACAAATATTCTCTTGTTTGTTTCACTTCTGTCTGTTAAAAGAACAAAAGCTACTTGTCTTGTTAAGGAAAGTTTAGGAAGTACATTTCGCAAAAATCTGTTTGAAATATTGAAGAAACCTGTATGTTATTTGAAGTGAAAACTTCGATGAGCGCGTTGATGCATTGAATGTTGGACACTGAAAGAGACTGAGCCGTCACGCTCGGAATGTAACGCTCGTTCGGGTAAAGTCGGCTCGAGTCGCGCTCGGCTTTGTATTATAACACTAACTAGCGATATTTAATTTCAATTAAATTGAAATTTAGAATAAATACGCGAAATATTGTATTTTCATTTTCTGAAAAATTCTTGTCCGCGTGCAGATGCGATCCCGAGCCGCCCGGGTGTAAGGCCGGCACGTTATCATTAGACCAGCGCGGGTACTCCTATGAGAATTATCATATTTGTATATATACATGCATACGTATGAATTTTTGAAGTGAAAACTTGATCAGACCGAGCGAAATGTTCTAGAATAATATATACACAATAATAATAAATATATATTTTTTAAATGTAATATAGAACGAAAATGGAAAATGTAAATGTAAATGAATATTAGTTGTATTTCGTATTATTAACCTCGCCTTGATGAAGTTTTCACTTCTGCCGTGTGGTCTTAAGCAGACCCATTTCTTTTTTTTTCCTTAGTCATGGACGAGACGACGGACGTGATTGCAATAAAACAATGTGCAGTTGATGTTATATACTATTCAAAAACAAATGATGTCAAAGTAACTTTTTTGATGAGGTTAAAACTGCATCTGGAAAAGCTAATGGTTTGTTCAACTCTCTGAAAAAATTCACGAAAATTTATTTAGAATTTATGCCATATACATTGGGACTTCGAACAGATTTTAACCTTATATTTCAATCAGAATCGCCACTTACTCATAAATTGAAAACTGAAACACAAAGATTGTTGATGCGTTTATGCAGCATTTTATCAATTTGAGTGGCCACACAAATATTCGCTTATTTGTGCCACTTTGCAAAATTTATTTACTTATATCTGCCACTGAATCGCTTGAAATGTTGAAAAATTATGCTTCCCAAACTGAAATTGACCAATTTCCCGAAGTTGTTTAAATTTTTATATAGAGCCTGTCCCTGACATTAAAACGCGATTTGATTTTTCTGAACCAATTTTTAACATTTGAAGAATTCTTGAACCAAAAACGGTTCAATCCTATGAAATAAAATCGCTGCAAACAATTGTACAAAGATTTCCAATAAATAAAGAATTTACAAATCTTCAAATTTTGGACAAGAAATGGAAGCAGCAAGCTCTTTTAAATCATATGGAGTATGGTTTAGATTGTGAACTAGGTTGTGAAGTTTATTGGAAAATGGTATTTGAATTGAAAAATGCTGCAGATGTTCTTCTTTTCCCCAATATGAAAGTAGTGTTTTCCTTACTTTTTTTCAGCCTTTTTCAAACGCATTTGTTGAAAGAATTTTCACTGATTTGAAAAATATCAAGACAGACAACAGTAAATGCGTTAGGCACCGCAACGCTAACGTCTTTAATGGCGACAAAAAGAGGCATTAAATATATGGGCGGTTGACCACTTTTAAATTTGGCGCTTTTTACTCGAAATGTCGGGTAAAAACTGGTATTTTTCATTCGCCTATGCGGTTAAGGCAAACGTATGGCTCCGGCAGCACTGCAGCTATATTCATGCGGTTGTTTTTGTAAATTGACAGGCACATATAAACTAGGCCGAGAGAATTTTAGCTTCTTTTTAAATGTGAAGCCACATTTAAAAAGCTCGACTTGTTAATAGAGTAGTTACTTATTATTCTTTCGTAAATTATAAGTTATAAAACTTAGACATGTTATATTTATACAACAATATACAAGTACACAACAAAAACAAAATACGCCATTTTGAAAAAATGTGCCCTTGTTTGATTTTGCGCACAAATATCAGAATTATGCATGTGAGGCTTTTGTCACTTCTGTTATTCTGTGATATTACATACTGGATGTCATCCGGCATCGCAGAGTAGTGCCCGCTCGCTGACATATACCGCTCTCGCCACGCGCCATTTTTTATCCACTCGATTTCTAATACAAACGGTGTAGTCGCGCGAGATGCCCCGGAATCTACTTCAGACTGTGATTTTTAAACGCGTTGAAGAGACGGACTGTTACTTCCGAAAAAATCCATAAGCAGCAAAATTATAATTTTAAAAGAAGGATAAAAATATATATTTGCTAATGTAGGACAAGTGTGCATATAGTGGTTTTGCTGCTAGGGATATTATTTGTTATCAAGCAAACCAGAAAAATTACATACAAATTAGGTATTCACAATTAATTTATCTGTTAAAAGAAATTTATCACGGGGGGTACAGTGCCCCGTTGCCCTCCCTACAGCAGCCGCCACTGCTTCTCAGTTCTTATTCACGTGAAGAATTTAGGATATTTGCTATAATATTTAAAAATCATGCTTTTACTTTTCTATCGATCAATTCAACAAATAACAATATATGATAAACATTGTTTATAATTCTAAAATTCAGGTTATACTTACGTTACTGGGTTTGTATTTCCATTTGCCTGAAGAATTGTGCAAAAAATCACTAACGATATAAACACTAGCATTATGCTTTAAAATTTAAAATATGCATGTAACAGGAAATACGGAAAATATAATAAATTACTAAGGAGAATAATTAGTAAATGCAGAGTGCTGTTTTTTCGTTAATTGGTGTCATTCATATTGGTATGAAATGATAACTTATATCTAATGTTATGAACTACTGACCTATAACAAGTCTCATTAGGCCAAAAAGAAACTCCTAGAATAACTTACGCGAAAATTGTTTACGTAAATCATGACTTTAGCTAATAATCTCTTTCGTAGAAAAATAATATTTTCTATTCAACTATGTATTGAATTATATTTTGAAAAAAGTATATTAAATGCTAAGTATATACATACATTTCTAATAATTTCTAATTATTAGAGGCTTCGCAATGTATATGATAAAAGATATATTGTGATATTACCGTAATTATTAGAGCGCGGACACGAACTGTTGATGACTCATCGCCCATGGACGCACTATTGAAATGTTGTATTTTTAAAGAGGTTTTAATTTTATTTATATAATTGTATTACAAGTGGCTGGTGATCTATAAAATACAAGATATCTTATTATTTGTGCATTGTCTCTTCTGTAAGACTTGTTCTGTTTGAATTAAGTACACCCTTGTAGATAGAAAACGTCCTTTCTATATCGCAACTGGTTATAGGTGCGTACTGGAAATATTCTTTTATTTCAGCGTATTTAGCATACACAATTGCCGCAATGTTATTAAATCTGAATTTCTATTAAAAACTGCGTCTAACTTTTGCCGAAGGCCACATCCGAAGTCACTTGGAATACTTTTGAAATTATTAATAGCCCACGTCTAATGTGGTTAATCCATCTTTTAATTTGAGATTTGTTCCTGAAGGAATAACAACTGATTTTTTAAATTTGGGATTTGTGTTAGTTCCTTGCGCTCCGAAATACTTAGAGCATCGTCATTTAAACATGTAACGAAATTTTGTAAACTATCGAAATTCTCTGTTTTAGCAAAGCTAAGTGACGGTCGTGCGATATTTTGGCATTCTGTAACGGTATTTTACAGACTTTGTAATTAATTTCGGAATCACTGACAATTCATTTTCATATCAGAAAAAGTAACATAAACAATGTTCTACACAGAAGTTGAAGACAAAAACTTGAAATTTTGGGTGGTTGTTTAGGATATAGGAGGACATTGATTAATGTATTTCATACCGCCCTTTTGGCTCACCCACCGCCGCCGGCTACCCCCAATCCAAAGTTATAAATGACCCTCTGTATTTTTTTTTGTTGATTTTGAGAGAACACAATTTTCTTGATATTCCTATGTAAAACAATAGTTACTTACATCATGAAATTTATGTGACATTTAAAGTTAAAGGTTTCAGATATCAGAAATTATTAACTCCGAAAATCCATAGTTAGTCATGGAAATAGTTTGTTTTAAATTAGGGTTGCCGAAATTGTGACTTTCGTGTTTCATTAATATTAATATTTATAAAATTGTTCTTGAAGTCTCGGCTGTTCTGCTGAAATGGTTTACACTCTGGAAGCGAGAATTGAAATTGGGATTTTATAATGGGATTGCAAACATAAATTATTCCCAAACGGCGATGTTATTTAATGAAAACCATCCATACATAAATGTATCTGTTGTTTATGTAGGAACGCTAATAGAAAAATGTTTGCAAACTAGATCTAAAAATAATAATAATAAAAAAAACGGAATACGAATAATCGTGGTGTACTAGATGAAACTACGCAGCTAGCAGTTCTTGGGCATATTAATTTATACAGTGTGACCAGTGAAGTCCGCATCATATGGGATTTTTTTTTATTAATAGATTTATTCTAAATTTGAGTTTGGCATCAATTTCTGCTTCGATCAAGTTGAAAATTAACCAAAAAAATAATAGTCACGTGATTCGCATTATCTGTCAAATTTAATTTTTTTTCCAAAAAAAATTCAAAAGTGGAGTTAGCATATTACTTCCCCTCCAATATTATAACTCTGTTTTTTTTTAAACATCATACACTTATCGACATTCTCAACGTCTACATTTTCTCTTATTACATCATTTCTTATTTAGTCCATTATCGATACGTTTATGCGTTTATTACTCAATGTTATGTGAATTTATGCATATATAAATGTTATCTTTATTAAGTATAGGAAGTAATTTATGTTACTGTTTTAGAATAGGATTAACATACCCGGTGTCAACGAGATCATGTATCATACCGCCATTTATTTAATACCTAAAATAAAACTTTGAAACTTGGAAAATATTGCTGTAGTTGCAACAATGCTGATGGATGAATAATAACAAAATTAGAATAGTCTACTTGTAAGCTTATTCCTTAACAGCAGAGTATTTTAAAAGTTCTTGTGAGTTCTTGCAGTGATTTGCTTCTTCTTTTCTGGTATACCTCTTATTCAGTTTTTGTTTGGGATAAGGTTAAAAATTAACCGAAAGGTCTAAATCTCATATAGAAATTATATTTATATTTTATTAGAATATCAATCGTAAATAGCATTGCTGTACTGTATCTATGTCTATTTTTGTTTTACAAATAATGAGAAAGAAAACATTTCTAGCCATTTTTCGAGTTATAATGCTTGTGTAAGGCTTATATATCTATAATGATAGTTGTAAGAATAATTATCCTGTTCTTTTAAATAAAAGAAAATCATTGATTTTTGATAAGATATTTATTAATACTAAGCTGATTCTATTTTACCAAAAAGATACATTTTCACATAGTGCCTTGGTAATCAATAACTTTGCAACGTGAATGCTCTGAAACTGGCCTATAAAATATTCTCACATTGTACCTCTAGCGGCTTAGCACCTGGCCATCAAAAACATCCCCATTTATTCATACTTATTTTGTTTGAAATATTAAATTAAAATGACTATATAATAATTAATGATGCCTAATTATTTACTGAAAGCAAATATTCTCACATAGTACTCTCAGCACGTCCAACACAATTAAATGTCCTTTCAAATAATTAAATGAAGTGATGGAAATCTCTTGGTGAAACATGTCGAAATATAAGCAAGTAGTAACAAAAAACACACTTGGTATTGTTTCACAAATAAATATAATTAAATACTCGATGTACATTTCGCCTTGCGGCATCGTCAGGAGTTCTCGAGAAACTAAAGTAAAATTTAATATACTGTAACTACCTACTTCTAACAAAAATGTAAATAAAAATGTACAAAAAAAGAAAATTATGAAAAGGTCATGGCTTATCTGGAAAGACCGTTTTTACAAGGCTAGGGTTTATTAGCGGTGAATTTATGAGTTCTGTTTGTTCATTAAGAACATTGCCTGGTACAGGACAAATACGTCACCGGTATCAGCATGGTTTAGATATGTGGATGATATTCTCTGTTTGTGGTCAGGTTCAGATAGACAGCTAGATAACTTTTTAGTACAACTTAATAAAATTAATAATAATATTCAATTCACTATAGAGAAAGAAGCACCTGATCGATCTTTAAATTTCCTTGATTTAAAAATCCAGATTAGTAACAACAAGTTAGATTACAGTATTTTTAGAAAACCCACCTTTTGCGATACGTTGATACTAAATACCTCCAATCATCCCATGAACGTCAAACATGCTGCGTTTAATTCAATGATTTATAGACTATTGAAAGTACCGATGAACACATTTAAAGAATTAAAAACTATTAAAATAATTGCACAAAATAATGCCCTTGAATTACATGCCAACATAACCTATATAGCTATTACTATGATAAAGTAGCTTTCAGAAATGTTTTATTGAAGAATCGTAGAATTACTATTTTTTTCCCTTATTATACTCACAATTACCATTTTATAACATAACAAAAGAAATAAATAACATTATACGAAAGGCTTTTTAAAAAACGTATTCATGTTGTTCAAAAAAAATTAATCTAAACAAGGAAATTGTATTAGAAAGCCAGCATTTTTATTAAATACCTACATGAAATGTGAAATGTCAGTCTGTTTTGGGTTCAGAGTTTGGGTTACTCTCATTTTTTTCTATGTTTTCAACAGGTATGTCTAAAACAGTCTTCTATAGATTTCGTATGACTAAATATGTTATGTAAAACAAGTAAAAGTAATTAAAAGCTATCCGAACCACAACATTTATTAAGTTGCTTTGCATGGTTTTATCAAGTTGACTGGTTTAGGTGAGGCTTTCAAACCAGTAATGTAGTACGTTTTACAAAGAAAATGTATTATAAACACCACATTATTTTAAGGTTTTGGTATCTTCAGAATTTAGACATTTAAATGGTTCACAGCCAATCGTTTATCACTTAACCAGGATAAATGTGAGACAATTTACTTTATTAGTAAACATAGATCAAACATATACAGGCTGTCCCAGAAATAAAAAGACGGAGTAGCAAAAATCGGAAGCTGGATTGTGTAAAAACGTACCCTCAAAATATCAAGTCTTTATTCGTGCGCAGACGGCAGAAAAAAAGTAATAAAGAATTCAATTGGCCATACGCCGACTCTGGTCGACTTGCGGTATAGAATTGCACACATGCATGCATTGGCGGCTGGTCGGTAATAAAATCGCGCGGCACACGACAAAAACGTATGTATTTTTGTAAATAACATCCATTGTCAAACAGCACAATGGATGTTATTTAAAAAAATACATAAGTTTTTGTTGTGTGGCCCACGATTTTATTACCGACCAGCCGCCAATGCATGCATGTGCAAGGGCGATAGATACATAGATGTTCAGTTTGTTATTAGCCGCCGATGTGAGCTGACACGTAGTTATCGACATGGCTTTTACTACGCAAGAATTATGGGATATGGTGTATCTCTACGGTGAAGTAGGTGGAAATAGAAGAGCTGTTGAACGTTTATACGCCGAACGTTTTCCTAATCGCAGGCGTCCGTCGTATCAAGTAATTATGGACACGGTGTTTAGGTTACGCGAACAAGGCACACTACTCCCACGCTACGAAGGCAGGGGTCGTGAAAGAACACGGAGAGTTTTACATGCGGAAGAGCATCTCCTGGATGTGGTAGATAGGGATCCAGGTATAAGCACGCGATCTGCAGCAAGACAAGTCGGAGTGTCCCGACCGACAATTCATCGACTTCTCCGCGAGAACTTGCTGTATCCATACCACCTGCAACGGGTTCAAGCTCTAGCACAACAGGACCGTCCCGCACGTGTTAGATTCTGTACCTGGTTTCGACGAAAACAAGCTAGAGATGTGGACTTTTGTGCCAGCATACTATTCACGGATGAATGTTGTTTCACCCGAAATGGTGTGTTAAATTTTCAAACAGCAGGGTTATTTCCAACACCGCTTCTCAATAAATGTTTGGGCAGGAATTGTCGGTGATAGTTTGCTTGGACCGCACATACTACCTGCACGACTGACCAGAGAGAGTTATTTAGAGTTTTTGCAGAATACGTTGCGAGAATATCTTGACGATGTGCCTCTGCAACTTAGAAGACAATTCCGGTTCATGCACGATGGCGCGCCTCCACACATTTCATTGGCAGTGCGCAATTACCTCAATGTTTCATATCCCCTAAATATCCACCTGCTTCACTTACACAATCGGTTCTTTTCAGGACCACCATATTACTTGTGTTAAAAAAAAGGAGGAGGAATAGATACTTCATAATAAATATCACACCATTAATTACTTTTTACACCTGCTAGAAAAAAATAATTACATTTTGATATTTACTACGATTTATTGAATATTCTAAAATAATAATAATCAGCTGTTTCCGACTACAAACACATTAAAGAGCAACAACCTTCCTATTTTAAAAATAAAAACAATCTTTTATTGTCTGCAATAAAGTGAGTCAGTCGCCCATCTGCGTCAAAAATCGAATACATAGCTGCGTTATTTAGACGCATCCGGCAAAAAATGTTTTACTATGAATGAGTATGATTTAACATTTTTTTCCCGTTTTATACAAATAAAAGCGTATTTTTCTTTGAATGCGTGTTCGTTTCTATTTACAAATGAGCATTCTTACGTGTGCCAGGTCCGTAATGTAATTTTTTTATTTAAAAAATAATATAGAAAATTAAATATTTAATTTCTTCGTTATTGCGGTATATTTGGGCCTGTTTCTGTTCGGACTTTACATACCTGCTACTCCGTCTTTTTATTTCTGGGACAGCCTGTATTCTACGAAATGAAAATTCCTTGATATTAGACTAGACAGAAGATTAACATGGAAGTCGCAGATAGATGAATTAATCAAACACTTGTCTTCTGCTACTTATGCAGTTAGACGTATCAGATTTATAACTGATGGTCTACTGGAATAACGACATACTATGGACTATTAAATCACACATCACAATGTTTAACCAATATGGGGTAAGTAGGCTGTAACGGTAGGCCCTGTATATAATGAATAAAATATAAATATAATATAACATCCAAAATATTTATATTAAGGTAAATACTGAATCAACACAGATCGGGAAACATGTATTATTCATTTATTTGTATTAAATTATTATATTCCTATTTAAAATGTTCCTATATAAATTCTGTATATGTAAAAGAGAAATAGTGCGTAGGTATATCGGTGTAAAAACATAAGTGGCGACAATGATATCGGCGCTAGCCAGGAAGTTATGCGACATCAATAAGAAACCGTTTGTGTGCAACCGACACGTGGGACCTTGAATGTGATGAAGAAATGTAAAGCACATAGAGGGCTCGGGGAATTCCCTGGAATACGGCGTGGTGTGGCTCAAGCAAGGAGTAGGCAGACAGACGTTTCCTAGCCCGTAAAGACGGAAGACGTTCCCTAGTCGGCTCATGAATAGGTTCGCCGGTCGTGTTAAGTAGAATAACACTAGACCGCACCCAAAAAAGGATAACAGATTTCTCACAGGCTAACAGTGCGAATATAAGTAATTCTACGCACTAGTAAAAAAGTAAGATAAAAAAGCCTAGTGAGAAAACAGTTATAAGTTTTAATAAAACAAATAGTGGGGCCAAGTGAAGTAAAAGTTCTATTAAATCACGTGTGTGCCGTAGCTCCAGAAAAAGAAGACGACGATTTCAGTCTGCCCGTGAAAACACTGTTTCCAGCGTCATTGCATCATATAAGGTACCCAACATTGTTTGAATTAAAGGCCTCTATCATGCATGCAATTTGGTAAATACTAAATTAGAATCTAGTAAAAATCACGAGATATGATTTATATAAGGCAACATTGTTGAATCAGTTTATTAGATTTGCCCATGTTATAATTGACGAGTAATTTGTATTGTGTTGTACTATTTGAATTGTGTTGTTTCTATAACCTTTGCTTGTAACCTGATTTGTGTTGATAGTGTTTTTAATCAATATATTAATAATGTTTAAATATTCTTTTGCGTGTTATTTGTCTACCTTACTATAGGAAATTTGAAATATAAAATAGAAGTAATAGTACGTGCCGAACAATAACCTTAGTGTTTTAATACCTGAACCGACCTGAAATTAAGAGTTTTTGTGCGAAACCGAACCATTTAACTGAGCTAAATTACGCGGAACATCCAATAAGTCATTTTATTTATTTGAATCATTTTAATTATATTCTTTAAATTTATATTATTATCTCTGAACACCCTACTCTGGGGCATTTTATTCATTTTTATTTAATTTTAAAAAGACGTTACTATTACAAGGCCTATGTAGAAAAGGTGTTTCTTCTGCAGAAGAAGGCTGTTCGAGCAATTGTCTGTGTTACCCGGTTTTTTACACACACTTTTTCAAAATTCATTATTAAAATTTCAAATAATTTCCTAACAATTTAGAAAATGGATTTTAATATGCTTTGGTTCTGAAGTCCAGATATAAAATATATAATGCCATTAAAAAGACAAAAAAGGCAAATATAAATATTATACACATAATTATAAAAAAGACTACAACTTATACTTTTTAACGTATACTATACGGTAGTATTTATTATATAATAATAAAAAAAATCTGTTTCACAACAACGTATTAAAAACACAATTCATAAAAAATAACGTTGCCTACGATTCCGTTGATAGAACGTACAAGTTCTATTTTGAATATTATCATCTTATGCAATTATTTAGAATGAACTTCGTTGCTGACTTCTTCTATTTGATGAGGTCCCGGCCCCTTATCTTCGACTTTACTTTGCACCTCCTGGAAGCTCTGCCTGATCTCGTCCAAGGCTTTTCCCAAGCCGGTCTTGATATGGTTGAATTCTTGAGTGACCAGTGACAATTTTCCCATGAGGTAGTTAAGATTGTCATCCACTTCTATCATTCGATCTGTTATCTTGACGACCTAAATCAGGAAAAGAATATGACAAACATTGCTGGAAATAGTTATTTAGAGCGCGATAAAAAATATAAATACCACTTAATACATGTCAGTAACAGATCTGCAATCAATTATTTTGCCAAGCGTGTTGAAAAATCGTAAGTTCGACGAATTAACACATTTTTTCTTACCAGAGCCAGAACAGAATGAAAAATTTTACTCATGCTGTCAGGCGCAGTAGCATATGTGGTAAAAGCTGCATCTAATATGAAGATCTTTTATCTGAATTTAATTGATTGCACTTGCTTAGCGCACGGACTTAATCGAGTAACCTACACTATATGATTGCAGTACCCGTTAGTAAATAAATTAATAAAACAAATATTAATTGTTAAAGCTCTTTTAAGGGTAGAAATGTTTAGAGACAGTTTACCAAATACCTCAACAACCAGTTCTAACAAGATGAGGCACATGGTTCGATGCTGCTGTACCAAGTGCTTGCCTGCGAGTTGCGGATGCATTTACTGTGTGATAAAACGACGACACCGAGAGTTTGTATGAGTTAGTACGAGAAAGCAATATACAAACTGTTCTATTGGTCGAGTGTAGTGATGCTAGATTGACTCGCGTTTAGGAAAGCAGCCATACATGCGCATTTCATTTCAATTTTGTTAACGGTCGGTGTTTAGTCGACTAGCAAGCACATTTTTAAATCGCGTTTCGTCCATCTAATTTAGAACAATTACGCTTCAAAATTATTGAAGTTTCGAATCATGTTACCCCGGAAATGTTAACAAATGTCCGACGAAATTTTTATAATCAGCTGGGTTACTGCTCAGCTCAAGAGGGAGCATTTAATAAATAATTAAGTACTTGTAGAAATTCATTTTTCTTTAATAATTTCATTTCCAATTAAATTCATTGTTTCTGCGTTTATAGTTTATCTTACTAAAACATTTTGTTTAGTTTCATACAAATTTATTGTTTTCTTTCAGAATTTTAGTTTGTTTTCTTTTCTATTTTACAATACTACGGAATTATTTACTTTTTATCTTAATAAGAGGTTTGCTATTGTTACGTTTTGTTTTTTTATATCAGCTATATTTCTTATCTTTGATATTTTAAGAAAAAAATTATTATTTTTAAGTTTTTAGAATTGATGATCATTTCTTTTATTTACTCATACAATTTGGGAAGCTGTGATGAAATCCGTTACTAAAATTGTTTACTGCGATTATTTGATGCTTCAACAAGTTTCTACTTATAAATTATCCAGGTAGTGATTTTTTATTGATTAATATTATTTCCATCTTCTCTAAAGCAATACAGTACACTTTATTCTTGGTTAAAGAATTTGTTATTAACAGTAACAGTAGCAATTTTCACGGACTAACGCAGTAACGATTTCTGCGGTGTCGACTTGAACGTAGCTCTAATGTTAGTAACAGAGGCTGTCCCCTTATTCTCCCACTTATAGTCGACCAGCTTGTCTAGTATATTCATCCGCAAGGTAGACCGCGTGCACACTGTATACTGGTACAGAAATACCTTAGACAGTTTCAAATAATTAACAAATCAATTTCCAGCTACAGCTAGTAATCCAATACAAGATTGTTAAACAGTAGTTTTACAAAATAATTTGCCATTCATAAAATTCACAGTTATGTATGTAAATTTTATGCCTTATTAAAAAAATATGCCCTCTTAATGCTTTTTTTGTCAAAATATATTTATTTGTTTTTTTCTATTTCTTTGGTGCTTTTTAGTCGAGTCTTTACTTGTGGGTATTAAATAGCAAGATTGAAGACAATTGAAATTTCATCAAATATAAAATGATTTTGCCAACCCATTTTAATCCAATTTAAATACTTTTTGAACATCCAATCCGTCATGTACGGCAAAGTTTTTTTTATCGAATGAGGTTTGTTTTTTTATAAACTTTCGATGTTAGAGGTGAGTTCATTAAGAATAGTTGATCTTTGCGAAGCCTTTAAGATTACGTAATTCACAAATTATTTCATTTTACAAAACTATAGTATTATAGAAAATATGTTATGGTAAGGGGCTGAAGCTTAATTTAGCGGGGGTGGGGGGTTTCAGAACGAGTATCAACATTTTATGGTGCATTTTGATGAAATTGATGTATTGTTTTTAAGCACACATCAGGGTGTCCTAAAAAGAAAGACAAAATTATATCGGCCACTAGCGGAATTATCCAGGATGTGCTAAAACCATTCCTTGTTAAATGGGAATGCCGGGTGGAGACACTTAGATGTAAAAGGCAGCTAAGGAATACTCTTAATTGCTATGGATCAAGCATCAAAAGAAAGAGAATTTATTGAAGTGTAAACTTCTTTGGGCGCGTTCCGTTGATTGTGGGCACTGAACATGACTGAGCCGTCACGCTCGGCTATGTAACGCTCGTTCGGGTAAAGTCGGCTCGAGTCGACTAAGGGAACGAGAGAAATATATCATATAGAGGTATTTAATTTCAATTAAATTGAAATTTAAATGAATAAATAAATTCATGTCCCCGAGCAGATTCGATCCCGAGCCGCACGGGTGAGAAGCCGGCACGTTAGCATCAGACCAGCGCGGGACTCGTAAGCGAGTATTCATATTGTCTATTTATATATATCTACATGCGTCCGAACCAACCCAGAAGCGTATCGGAAAATCGGATATGGATGACTCGGAAACTGATCAGTATATTCCGGGTGTTAAATAACGTCCACACGCATTTACTATAATTTGTATACCAATGCGAAACAGAAATGTTGAGAATAGAGCATTAATTGCTCATTATTTACGAATTTATAAGCATTTAATTCTTTTCTGTTACACAGGATGGATGAAGAAAATCAAATCGATGACAAATTAAAACGAAAAAGGGAATTGTCTAATGCGCGCGTGAAGAAATATATTGTCAAAAAAAGCACACTAAATCTCAGCAACTGAATTCATCGATGCAGGATGACCCTAATGTAATATAGAACGAAAAAAAAGTTGGATTTCGTATTATTAACCTTGCCTTGATGAAGTTTTCACTTCTGCCGTATGGTTTTAAGCACACCCATTTTCTTGTTTTTCTATAGGCTAAGCTACTAATATCTTACAATTATTTATGTATTTAAAGTAAGCACATATTTAGTACAAAAACATCCTGTTTTTTAACCATTTTTTCCATATTATTCGGACAAACTTCAGTTGGAGATAAGTTTGCGGATTATACCGGATTTTTTTTTTGGTATCGCTTTGTTGCTTACTAACGGATTGTGGTGCGATATGTTAGCAGCATGTTTGCAATGTAATTGAAGATTGGTGAGGTAGCCATTTTAATATGACAAAATATATTCTTTTAGTTTTTATATGAAAACTAGCATACTATTTCATTTTTGTGAAATCCTAATAAAATTGAAATGAATAAATAATAGAACTGTCTACGTATATATTAATACATGGCGAAAAAGCTTTATACTCTGGCATAGTTAAAGTTCATATGGACAAGGAGTGCAGAAAGATAAAATTTATGTATACTATGTGTTACAAATAAATATATTAATTATTTAACTCGAAAATTAATGCATAATGACGTATTTCTACACGCTCGCAGCTGTCCTAATAGAAAATTCAAAAAAAATATATGCAATGGTTATAGAAGTATACTTTTTGAGAAAAGAACCTCAATACATCAAACTTAAAAATTTAATGAATTAAGGTCGAATTTCGGCAACTGCTCGACCAAAAATTATTTAGGTACCTATACAAAATTTTTAATCTATTCTTCAATTCTGTAATAAAAATTACTTACATATGTATGAAATTTAATTTGTTCAATATTCTTCAGATCTTGTTTTTAATTATATTTTAGTAATTTATTATTAACGTGGAAAATCCACACTGTCTTTCTATTATTAATGGTCAAAAAACGAATTTGAATAAATACTTGGCGAGATGCTTTTATAAAAAAAACTATTTATCTACAAAAATAAAAATATACTGCCTCTGTGAGATTAGATTTTTTTAGGCAAACGTTGTTCCAAACTTACTTCTGAATACTTCTGTATTCATTAGTTTTGAAAAACCCATTGACAAAATACTCGGTAACTATGTTTCTCGCGTTCAAGTGTTACTTCTCATCTACCAATCTAATTCTTCCAAGTAAGACATTGTACATGCTCAAGTTACATAACAAAACACAAAATTTACCAACTTTGCCAAACTCAAACCTACTCTATATTCCAAATAATAAGCGAAACACCCTTGGTGACCGTCAAAATTGAATCAGCCTATATATTCCTTTTTCAGAAATGCAATAATTATAAAAAAATACCTATTTATTATATAATCAAATAGGTAAAGCACATAGATCTACATAGGTATTTACATACATTAAATGTAACAGTATGTTATAGAACAACCTTTCCTATTATTCTTGTATGGGCGTTATTTGCATTTTTACAATTTAGGAAAGTTAGGGTAAATGTCAATGATTTCAAAATAGACACATATTCTATTAAATCGTGTATGAGGTCATAAAATTCTTTTTCTAAGCTAACATTTCACTTTTTATATTGCCTCAAATACAAGTTATATCTGGTATTGGAGAACTACGACAAAAACTTCAGCCACGAAAAAAACGGTCTGGTTTGTAAATAATTTGATTGCAATCTAAGACATACGTTGCGATAGTAGTGCCATCTTTTATCCAATAAATTTAGTACCAATCATAAATACTCAATTTATGATTGGTCAATATTGCCATAACGACCTGCCTTAAAGTGGTAACTCCGTCTAGGAGTACAACTCGCCATTATTCTTGCTATTTTATTGCTCTACAACACAAACGACTCATTTGCGGACATATGTTTATTAAACAAAAAATGTTTCTGCTGATGTCCCCTACTACCCCTTTCAATTTGTCGGAATGTTTTTGGGACTAGCTGTATATTGAAGAATATTGAAAACAATATTGAGATAAAAACTCAAAATGACGCTACAACAAGAAAAAAATATTCTTAGTATATATTACCTTTCCTTTCATGCTATCCATTACATTCAGCGATCCATTGACATACACATCAGTTTGATTTTGCAATTTGTTCAAAGTATCTGTACTATCTCGCATCTGTTGATGCATAATTCCTATCTGCCTCCAGACTTGATCGATCTCATCACCAATCTTCGATGTTAAATTGGCTAAGGCACCATTTTCCGCGTCCAAAATCGACAACTCGAACGTATCAAATCTGGAAAATAAATGGATTTTATTATATCATTGTCGATTTTACTTTTAATACACTTCATACCTTTCATTTATTGTTGCATTAACCTCTTTGGAGTGCACCTTTACCAAGTCACCTATTTCCAACAATATTTGATGGACACCATATTCCACTCTACGTTTCGTATCCATGACACCATCGGCAGTTTGCACCATGACTTGTTCTAACTTGGCTAGGGTTCTTACTTCATCAGTTAACGTCTGGTGACTGGTAGCTAAGTTTATGGTTAAACCGTTGATCATAGAGACGATTTTTTCGGAAGATTTCGTATTATTTTGTCGACTATCTTCACTCTTTTCTAATATTTCGTTTACCTTGTCTTCAAGCAACATTTTCGATTGGTCGACTTTTTCGTTTATGTCTATTTTCAGATTTTGGACTAGCTTTTCAGTTTGATTTTGAGAATTCTCTATGTCGCTCTTTTCAGGAAGAGCTCGTACTTTTCCTGATATAGTTCTAACTTCAGCGAGGACTTCTTTAACGCTGGTTTGTTGCCTTTCCAACGCTAAAAATTATTGAAAATTCAGTGTTGGTAAATATTTATTATATATTGTAGTGTGATTCCAAAATTATATTTATAACTAGCTGGTTCGGCAAACGTGGTTTTGCCCTTTCCTGTAGGTGGCGCGATGATATGTATATAATATACTGTGTGTCCAAAAAGTCTGGAAACACCCAAATAAAATCGAAACAGATGATTTTTGAGAAAAATGCAAAAACAGGTCAATTAGTATTTTCAAAAAACTACTGGCTGATGGTATCTGTTTGGAATTTTTGATGACCTTGAAAAAGTTATGATGTCATCAAACAAAAATTTAAATGGCAACGTCGCATTTTTAATTTTTATTGTCAGTAGAGGAAACTCCAAATTCTAGTACACGGCAGCTTGCTCGGGAGTTTAGCGTGTCGAAGAGTACAATTGGTAATATTTTCCGGAAAACTAAGTATCATCCCTACAAAATCTGTTTGGTTCATGAGCTGTCTGAAGACGACTTCGACAGGCGTGTACAGTTTTGCGAACAACTGATGCCTATGTGTGATAATGATCCGTTTTTTATCAGAAATATCTTATTCTCAGATGAAGCTACGTTCACATTACATGGGACTGTCAATAGACAAAACTGCAGGTACTGGGCACACCAAAATCCACGCTGGATGAGAGAGGTACGAACTCAGTATCCTCAGAAATTAAATGTATGGGCTGGTTTAATTGGTAACAGAATTATAGGGCCTTTTTTCTTCAACGGTAACCTGACGGCGGAAATGTATTTGGATTTTTTACAAAATTATTTAATTCCGTCATTAGCAGAAATATTTCCGAACCATGAAGATCCTAATTTGCCCAGTCAAAGAATTTGGTTTCAACAAGATGGGGCTCCACCCCACTATGCGGGAAATGTTTGGCATTATCTCGAGAACACCTTCCCAAACAGATGGATTGGCAGGAGGGGGGCTATCGAGTGGCCGGCTAGGTCGCCAGATCTAACGCCTATTGATTATTTTTTGTGGGGTTACCTAAAAAATAAGGTATACGCAACTAAACCTGAAAATTTGGAAGACTTGCGTCAACGGATTGAGATTGAAGTACGAAGGATCACTCCTGAAATGATAGAAAACGTTCAAAATGAATTTTATTATCGTTTAAGGTATTGCCAAGATGCTCAAGGACAACATTTTGAACATTTATTGTAAGAGTTTTTGCTGATTTCTACGATTAAAATTTTCTTTGTTTTCTATAATGATTTTTTTTCAAAATTTTTCTCAAGTAGAATGAAAATTTTTTTAACTGTCGTTTAGACAATTAAAAGATCTATCAAAAATAAAATTAAAAATGCGACGTTGCCATTTAAATTTTGTTTGATGACATCATAACTTTTTCAAGGTCATCAAAAATTCCAAACAGATACTATCAGCCAGTAGTTTTTTGAAAATACTAATTGACCTGTTTTTGCATTTTTCTCAAAAATCATCTGTTTCGATTTTATTTGGGTGTTGCCAGACTTTTTGGAAACACAGTATAATAACTCGGCCACAGCGCTACTTATCGGGTCCAGATTTTGTAATTTTCTTTTTTGGCACTAAACCAATATATATTGTAAAAGTGACTCACTTTGAACAATAAATTTCGAATTTGTCAATAACTTGATTACAGCGCCACCTATCGTATCCTAGCACAGCTATGAACCATTGTCTCGAGAAAAAAAATATATTATGCGAATATGACTAGAATCGGTCAAGTCGTTCAGTAGTTACACGATCACTAACAGACGCGCCAACGATATTATATGTATACAGGGTGTTCCAAAAACATGCCAACAAACTTTAAGGGGCGGTTGAGGACATCAAAACAAACATTTTTTGTTGAATAAACAATGCCCGCAAATGATCCATATTAGCATAAAGGAGGAAAAATTGTTCTGGTATTATTTTACAAAAACAGAGTTTACGAAGACATTAATATATCAGTTGTTGTTCATGTTATCTTTTGTTTTATTAACAAATAAATGATGGTTTACAAAAATTGTTGAAAACGTCGACCATTAGCTTCAATACAAAGATTGATTTCTTCGGTTCATTGACTCGCGAACGCTATGGAATAATCCGGGAATAGCTTCTAAGTGTGAACAACTCGCCATTACTCTTGCAAGGAGATCTTGCTCATTACGAATAGGTGTTTCGTAAATTAAAAATTTCAGATAACCCCAAAGGAAAAAATCCACCTGGCCCGCGCGTTCTCCTGATCTCAACCACTTGAATTTTTTGCTTTGGTGTTATCTGAAATCTTTAGTTTACGAAACACCTATTCGTAATAAGGAAGATCTCCTAGCAAGAGTAATGGCCAGTTGTTCACATGTAGAAGCTATTCCAGGATTATTCCATAGGGTCCGCGAGTTAATGAGTCGAACAAATCTTTGTATTGAATCTAATGGCCGACATTTTCAACAATTTTTGTAAACCATAATTTATTTGTCAATAAAACAAAAGCTAATATGAACAAAAACTGATTTATTAATGTCACCCTAATTTTCTTTGTAAAATAAAACCAAAATATTTTTTTCTCTTTTATGCTAATATGGCTCATTTGCGGACATTGTTTATTAAACAAAAGATGTTTGTTGTGATGTCCCCAACCGTCCCTTAAAGTTTGTCGGTATGTTTTTGGGACACCCTGTATATATAAAGGTTTTTCTCTAGATCTTCCAGATTTTTTCAATTGAATACATTCAATAAAATTATTTTCATCCTGAGAGCATAACGAGCAAAACAAAAAAAGAGACTTTTTAAGTGGGTCCAGTGATTTTTCTTTACTAAAAAAAAAATTACAAATACCTTCTGCTATATTGTTGCGCCAATCATCTGCAGCTGCGTCTATCCGAGGCGAAATTTCGATCTTGTTATTATACTCAGCCAGCTTGGTTTCATATTTTTCCAATAGCTCCGAATTACTATTCAAGTGGATCTTAACTTTTTCCATGTGCTCGTTTGTTTGTTTGTTAATTTGTTTTGCATTTTCGTGTTCGTCTTTCAGTTTCGATAAGTCTTCCTGCATCTTCTGCATGGACACGATGAGTGCATCGATTTTATCGGATAGAGTCTTTTGAACATCGTTTATATCTTCCTTGGAGATGGTAGGTTCTGGAGGTTTTGGTAACTCAATTTTACTTGCCTTTATCTATATATAAAAAAGAAATCATAAAAATATAACTAGATAACATTAAAACCAACCTCATTTATTAGGTCTTCCTTTAGTTTATCAATGATATTTGGAAGATTCGTCTTGATATCTGCGGTTAGTTCTTGCGTTTTCTCTATTTGCGATCTGTCTCTTTCATCGTTGGCCAGAAGAATTGTTTCTACACCAGCAAGCCGTTCATCTAATCTACCAATCGTACCTTTGACTGGATCTAAGAGTTTAATACGTTTATCCAATGTGACTAGCATTTTCTTCAGATGTTCTCCTAATGCTCTTTCTCTGTACTCATGCCTTTCCAATTTGTCTTCCGTGGAACGCATCATGTGGACAACAGATAGAATAGCATCGCGTATATCTTCGTTTCTGTAATGAAAATACTTTATAATACTGCTTTTAAGAATGTTTATATGTATTATTGATTTGGACACTGAAAGAAGAAGAAAGTCAACTTAATTTCTTTAGTTGCAGTTCAACATGACCAACAAGAATATGTCATATGAACATGTGAAAATGCAATAAATTGTGTTAAATTAAATTTTGGAAGACTTGTGGTAGCTTATTATCAGATGTAACTGGTTTTGTTCACATCATGGTGGTTTATGTGATGGTATTGAATTTTTTTTTTTAATTCCAAAATTGATATACAGTACAATCGCGATGGTGTGAACATGCGGTACTGAAAACTGTCGGTGGTGTGAACACGAAATTATTTACATTGAACGCCGAGTAGTATGAACAGCGTGGACCCTCGATGGTGCGACCAAGTGCATTATATGTTTATGTCGGAGTTTTATTTATTTACCGCTCGGGGAAGTCCCTATTTTATACATTGAAGCATGTATACTAAATGCGCCGTCGCCGTGTATAAAAGTATAGTTGTGAATGTGCCTCCAGTGTAAATACATAGTGTAAATGCTTAGAGCAAGATGGGTAAATTAAAAACATTTTTGAGTTTAACAGTAAAAGCCAATATAATCGAAGAACATAAAAAAGGAATGTCAGTCACAGTGTTAGGTATCTAAAAAATACGGAGTTTCAAAATCAACCATTTGTGCTATTTAAAAAAAATGAAAAACTTATTGTCGATACGTTAACTCACACGCTAAAACCATCGAAAAAATGCACATTGAAAAAGTCAGCATTTCCGCTTTTAGAAGAGAAATTGTACAACTGGTTTCTTAAACAAAGAGGCAAGAATTTTCCAGTTTCAGGGATTATGCTGAAACAGAAGGCATTGTCACTATCAAAACAATTGAATATTGATATTTTCACAGCCAGTGATGGTTGGCTATAAAGATTTAAACATCGTCGTGGCATAAGGTTTTTGAAAATCACAGGGGAGAAATTATCAGCCAACCCAGATGCAGTAGACCCTTTTAAAGAGGATCTAAACCATATTATTCAAGAGCATGACCTAAAGTTGCACCAGATTTATAATGCTGATGAGACAGGATTGTATTGGCGCTTATTGCCTGATAAAAGTTATGTCTCATTAGCTGAAAAAACTGCTCCTGAATTAAAAATTTCTAAGCAACGACTGACGTTTATGGCTTGTGTAAATGCTTCAGGAGTACATAAGTTGAAACCCCTAGTGATAGGGAAATCAAAAAATCCAAGGTGTTTTAAGAATTTTAACAATCCATTGCTGTACAGAAACACTAAAAATGCGTGGATGACCGGGGAACTCTTTAAGGAATGGTTTTTTCGAGATTTTGTATCTGAGGTGAGAGTTAAAATTATCTACGGTGTGTTTCATACGCCTGATTATTTCAAAATTATTAATTCGTAGGTAAGATGTTTTCTGCGTAATCAGCAGTTACCTCAGAAAGCAATTCTCCTTGTGGATAATGCCCCGTCCCATCCATCAGCAACAGAACTGAGGACTAAAGATGGGATGATTTTTGTAAAATTCTTACCTCCTAATGTTACATCTTTGATCCAACCCATGGACCAAAATATTTTAAGGCTCACCAAACTATACTATAGAAACAGTTTGCTGAGTTCTGTTGTATCAACGGAAGAAGCAATAGCTGCAGCACTCGGTAAGATTTCACTAAAAGACGCAATAATACACTTAGCTGCGGCGTGGGAAAAACTTAGCTCAACAATAATCGAAAAGTGTTGGAGAAATATCCTGCCAGATTTTAATGAACATAATGAGGATGCAGACGAAGATAACATTCCATTAAGTACATTACGGGAAAAATTAAGATGTGAAAAAACTTTGGTTCCTGATGCTATTAGGGATACAATAAATTTACTACAGGAACTTGCTCCAGTAAGTTAATGCATAAGTGGTTTTAGAAGCCAATAGCATAATCAAAACTGCAAATTTTAGGCTGACTACACTACTGCAAATGTGGAAGATTTGGACAAGGGTGAGGCGGCAGATGTTGTGGAAATGTAGTCTTCAGATGAGGATGAAACTGAATCCATTGAACGGAAAATTTGCCATTGCGATGCAATTAAAGCATTTAATGTAGCTATAGAATGGTCCAATCAAAATTCCATATATATGAGTGACATCATCACTTTGAAAGCAATTCAAGAAAAAGCAGTTATGGCTAAAATTGCTCAAAATAATGTTCAGAAAAAAATAACAGATTTTTTTACATCTTAGGGATGTTCATGTATAATCCATTTAAGTTTAAGTAATAAAGTTAATTTGTTTAATTACACCCTCGTTTCTATAAACACCCCCGTTAGTTTGAACGACTCACTGCATTTTTGTGTTCACACTATCGCGATTGTACTGTACCTACTTAATTCATATTTCTAATAATCACATTAAAATATTTCTTTTAAAACTACCATGTTATAATTTTATTAATATTCTTATATTTTTAATTGTATATTACCGGATAAGGTTGGTAGTATTAACTATAGTACCAATTGTGCATGAGATTTTGACATTTGACCAACGTCTAATGGGTGTTGATATTTTTAAGCTGATTGTTTAATATTACCTTTGCAATTAAGTCTGAATATTTTTATAAAATGTGATGAAAGGTTATTTATTAAATAGCAAAATTATCATTGCACTAATAATAAGTAACGTGGAGATCCTAAATTATCCTTTTAATTGTCGCTTACACCTTTTGTTTTTGCCAGATGTCTCGTGGCCAAAGAGTGATTGAGTTGGCCAAAAACGTTAGTCCTGCAGAAGAAGTTTATATAGAAATTGATAGAAATGTTGACAATATTAACAACATGTTGTTGAACCAAGCTTTGAAACATGTTATTATCTTCATGGACTGTGAAGTCATCGAAGATTTAGGCGATCCTTTGATCAACCGAATCAGTGATAGAGACATTTTTCAAGAAGAATTATTTTCTGATGCTATCTGCCTAGGATATAGTTGGGTTGTTGGATTGAGAGTGCTAATACTGAAAATAAAATTACCTCGGAAGTGATAAAAAAAGACTTATAATATTACTACAAAAAAATCCAATAAGCGATAACCAGTGCATAGGATACGGCTAGTAGACTATTCAGATAGTGACGAAAGAACATAAGACGACAGAATAAGCATCTTACTTGGTAGAAAATGAGTATAATGGTAGTGATTGTGCTGATAATGGTAGTATATTTGATACATGCAGTATTGAATTTAATAATACTGTCAGTGATGGAACCTACTCATTTCCTGCAATTGAAGTAAATGAAAACGTGAAAGGAAATACAAAAGAAAAGTAAAATGAAGAAAAAAGAAGGCTGATTTTTTCACTATTCTGAATTATGGAAAACAATTTGAGAAGAGAAATTTTATTAACGATTGTGTTAGCATAATTCCAACATAAATAATTTTTATGCAAGGAGATATTTTAATATGAGTATGCCTTCAGTTTTTCTTAAGTACCTTGAACATAACACAAAAGTTGGTCAGAAGGTTCAGGGAAAAATATAAGAAAATAAAGACAAATGCAGGGATCATAGCACTTTTAATGCCAAATAATAGTGACTTTTTGCCGTTCATTATTTTGAAATATAGAACATAAATTTAACACATTTTTAATAGTAAAAACATTTATACTGAAAAATAATTTATAATAAACTCTAAAATAAAAATTAAATTCTTAACAAAAATAATCAAAACAAAATGAAATTACATTGATAATTAAATAATTTTGTACATTTCTTTTATGAAAATTATCTAATAATGACAGTCTTTCTTTTGACAATATCTTTATTTAATAAGGCAACTTCTTTGGTTTTCTCTTCTTCTTTTTTTTCTCCTCATCAACAATCCTTCAATTAAGACTTGAGAAACACCTGCCTCCGTAACTTTGTTTTTCTCTAGTGCTTGTTTCAATTTTCTATGGCTTTCATCCGGTAGGTTTGTTATCACGTCATATGACTTCTCTTTAATTATGTCTCCCGTTTTTCCAATCCATCGATTTTTTTCTTCCATTTTTCTTTCCTCGTCTTCAAGCTTTTGCCTTCTTCGATTTTCTTCAACTACTGTTTGATTTTTTTTTTGATTTTTTAAATTCCAAATAACTTTTATATAAATTATAAGCTCTACGTTATTGGAACGAATTCTATTTGACAATGCAGATATTTGCTTATGCAAATCGATTATTACTGTTTAATATGATGACCGCACATAAAAAAGATATGTATAAATGGGATATACAGGTTTGCTAAGACCAAAACTTATCTTATTATTTGTATTATCCATAAAATGAAAAATTTGTCTGTCTGAATTTTTCTTAAGTACATTCACCTTCCTGTCTTCTCATTAATAAGATGTATATATTGTTTCAATGTTGTTTTGAAACAACGACCTATGTTTTCATACGTATTTTTTTAGTGTTATCGTTAAATTGTTTATTTTTATTATGTCAGATGTAACTATCATTATATTTTCTGCTCATGTTTTGCTTTTATATTACACTGTTTCAAAATCGGCCAGTATCGATAATATAATGTAAGACATACTCAACAGCACAATAAAAGGAATGACTATGAGCATATAACTGCAATAATTGCAATGAACAACGCACCTATAGAATGTTATTTTTTTAAAAAATTCACTCGATTTTGAAAAATTAAGAACAATATTATTTTTTTAGAGGAAAAATATATACGAATTATAAAGTTAATGTACGGCAACTGTACTGTAAAGATAAAACACGCAAGACTGAAATGTATCCTTTTCCAACTCCCTCTCTTTCACGTCGAATCATGAGGACAATAAAACAGGAATAAACGCAAACAGTTTCAAAAAATTAGAAGACCTGGATTCGCTGATGACTAGGAGCGGAATCGAGCGAGCTAAACTACCACGGAGCCACAACCGTGAAAAGAAATAATGTAAACAACTGCGTGTTGTTTACATTATATCTGAATAGCACTAATTCATAGGGCGGACTGTAACATCTGTTTATTCCAGAGAATCAGAGAAAAAACTGCCATAAAATAAGGAATTTTATGAATAAAATCCTTTCTTCATCGGCGTAGGTACAAGGGTGACGAGTTTTTAAAATTTATTATATTTACCTTATATTTCGCAATATAATATGTATGTTTCAATAACATACGCGTACATTTTTAGTTATCATTTATTTAGATCTAGAACGTTGTTTATGTTACTTTTTCTGAGATAAAAATGAATTGTCAGTGATTCCGAAATTGATTGCAAAGTCTGTAAAATATCGTCACTTAGCTTTGCTAAAACATACACAGAAATAGTTTTCATGCAGAGAATTTCGATAGTTTACAAAACTTCGTTACATGTTTAAATGGCGATGCTAGAAGTATTTCTGAGTGCAAGGCACTAACACAAATCCTTAATTTAAAAAATCAGTTATTCCTTCAGGAGCACTTTGGAAATTTGCCTAAACTAATCACATATTTTGAAAATCGAAATCTCAAACTAAAAGATGGATGAACCACATTAGATGTGGCTATTAATAATTTCAAAAGTATTCCAAATGACTTCGGATGTGGCCTTCGACAAAAGTTAGACGCAGTTTTTAATAGAAATCCAGATTTAATAACATTGCGGCAATTCTGTATGGGGACAATCACACAAATTCAAACTTTTAAATACGCTGAAATAAAAGAATATTTCCAGTACGCACCTACAACTAGTTGCGATGTAGAAAGGACGTTTTTCATCTACAAGGATGTACTTAATTCAAAGAGAACAAGTCTTACAGAAGAGAACCTTGAGAAAGTATTGCTAATAATAATTAATACTCCTTTACTCGACTTGAACAACAAAATGAACAAATAATAATGTATTTTGTATTTTATAGATCACCAACCACTTGTTATCCAATGTATATAAATAAAATTAAAACCTCTTTAAAAGTAGAAAATTTCAATAGTGCGCCCATGGGCGATGAGTCATCGGTCTCTCGTGTCCGCCCCCTATTTATGAGATAACAAGAAAACAATTGATGTCAGTTCCACAAAAGGTAAACAAATTTTTTGCCGAGTTAAAAGTTAAAGCGTTAAAGTTAACTTTTTTGGCTGTCAAAGTGACAAAACAAATCACGACTTGTGGTTTTTTTACGTATGCATTACATTATCACTATAATAACTTGTATAAATTAAATATTTCTCTATTTTTCCTGCACTGAAAATGAAGATTTTATACTCCCCCAACAAGGTCACATTATGACTTGCACAAATAAGTTAAAATCAAATGTGTTTAAACTTGTTCACAATTATAGTTAGAGACCGAACACTAGAGCCCATGACTGAAATTTTCTATTTTTAAAGAGTTTTTAATTTTATTTATGTAATTGGATGACAAGTGGGTGGTGATCTATAAAATATAAAATACATTATTATTTGTTCATTTTGTAGTTCAAATCGAGTAAACTCTCCGTACTTTATTTATCTTACGAAATAAAGGGTGTCCCAGAAATAAAAAGACGGAGTAGCAGGTATGTAAAGTCCAAAAGAAACAGGCCCAAATATACCACAATAACGAAGAAATTAAAAATTTAATTTTCTATGTTGTTTTTTAGATAAAAAAAATACATTACGGACCTGGCACAGAATGTATGGTTTGCTACCCTCTTGTATATAAATTATAAATGGCCAAGGCCCTAACCAAAATTCGGTACCCCAAATTCCAAGAAGGTAGTAAGTTAGACACCACCACGGTAATTAACCTTCTATTCAAATTTTAGAAGGACGCTTGTCTATTAATTAATCACCAACTTATAACACTCAGTCTTACCTCTTACTTCCCCAAGGGTCGATGTTAAATATGGGAGTCAGCACTGCCTCCAGCTACAGTCAGAGAAGGGCGAGTTCGAACACCGTACTAAGTCGAAGGTTCTGCTTCTGTTTGTTGGTTATGAGTTAGGCGATGTGCCTTTTACTGCTTGTCTGAATGAGATGGGTCATGATGTTGAGAATTGGGGTATATATGAAGTGTATATTATCTTATAATATCGCCTGCTTGGGGCGTTTGTGTCTCCATGGCACATGAGGATCGTAATTTAGAATGTCTTCTAGGTCGGAGTTGGGGTGGTTTTCAATCTTGTCGAAGAACTTTTTGGCCATTTCCTTTATGTATGATTCTATTGTTTCGATGTTTGTATCTGAGTGGGTTTGAGTGTTCCTCATGTACCATGGAGCTTTTAATACCATTCTTAAAGTTACATTTTGTATTTGTTGTAGAGAGCGAATGCGGGTGGGAGGTGCATTAATCCAAATGGGAGCTGCGTACGTCATGATGGGGCGAATTATCTGAGTGTATATTCTGAGTTTTGTTGAAGAAGAAAGTGAGCTGTACCTGCCGATTAGTGGCCAGAGCCTGCCTCGTGCTGATCTGGCTTTTTTTGCTGTGTTCTGGAGATGGAGGGAGAAAGTGAGTCTTCGGTCTAATGTGACTCCGAGATATAGGGCGAAGGGTGACCAGGGGATTTGGTTGTGCTGAATGTATATGTTACCATTAACAGATTTGTGATGCCTTCTGAAGATTACGGCTTTTGTCTTATCACAATTTATGGGATTCTCCAATTGTTACACCACTCGGTTATCTTGTTTAGAGCTGATTGCAGAGCTGATATGGCCTTATTAGGGTTGATCGATTGCGTAAGTACGGCTGTGTCATCCGCATATGTTGCTATTACATTGTCATTGTGGGATGGTATGTCGGCAGTGAAGATTGCGTATAAGTGAGGAGAGAGGGTTGAGCCTTGCGGAACGCCCGCTGAGAGTATCCGGGTTGTCGATCTGGTGTCTTTTAATTTGATGTTAAAGCTTCTTCTATGGATGTAGTTGTGAATTAGAGGTTAAGTTGTCAGGGCGCCTATCCGTAAAAATATGCTAAGCCCAACAGATATTCAGACCCCGGACCAGATCCAATGTAAAACTCCCCGGGTGATAAGAAAATAAGACCAACACACGCTCATTCAAACTTAACAAATAGTTTATTGAAATTTAATCTCAAATCTCAACAGCGTATTCCAATTACTGTACATATCCGGCTATATTATAGAATCTTTGATTTTCAAGAGATATATAGAACAAAGGAAAAAAAACAGTGAAAAGTAAATCACAAGCGCAACTCAGTTGCCAGTGTTAAATTCTGAAGGATTAATTAAAATTTAAATGGTCACCCAAGGTGATCCACAACTCAAAATTATCAATGACGTACAATTACATAATTTAAGAAATTCGAAATGGTGAACACAAGAGACAATCTTAAAATTAAAATTAATTAACCAACAATATTCTTCCAAGCACACAGTTATAAGGCAACTTGCCGGAAGTCCCTCCAAAGTCGAACAGTTTGATCGTGAATTGCAACACGTCAACACAAAAATAAAACACTCTGTATACCAGAGGCAACCGACAATCTATTCGACATCAGAGTGCAGACTCTAAGTTATAAGTATCTAATTCTATTAAAAAAAAATAGCGCTAGTTAACTATGCTTTACATAAGGAAATGTGATTCGATTAAATTCAAAAATTTCTTACGAGATTGTACAAAAATAAGTTACAATGGTTGACTAAATGCACTAAATAACAACTAAGAAGTTACACAAGACAGATGTGAGGCTACACTGCCCATACACATCCAAAATTTAGTTCAAATTCTGAGTCCAAAAATAAAAAGGCTACGTAACGTCTCCAAAAATGTCAAAGTAACCTCCAAATTGAGGTCACTATAATTAATAAAACTACGTTAATTTAATTAATTCAAAACATAAGGCTCATATGCCACAAGAAGTTAAAATAGGAAATTACGATGACTTATTTAATTAGCTAGGCCGGAAAATTGAAATTTACTGTTCAAAGTACACGATATTGACATAAATTTTACCAAAACTGTTTAGTCAATAAACTCTACACTCTGGATAATATCAGAGAAATTTACACAGACACAGCACCTTAAAGAAAGTCACATCCACAGCTACCAAACATGATACCTTCTACGGATCCGCACGTTACAAGAAATCTGCTCGCCTATCTTCGGCTAACGACATCTCAAGAAAATAGCGTATGAAGGCTACAGAATTCCAATAATCTGTACCTTAAATATGTCTTCACCGCAAGATCCAGCAATAAATTTCCTGGCACCGTAAGATTACCATAGCACGTGGTTCTTAAATCTTAACCACAACAAAAGTGCTCAAATGAGGTCTAGGCCATGCACCACACTAACCGAGCAATTAAACAATTCCTAGCCAAGAAGAAAATATCCTCGCAAGATTCAATCAAAACGCCAAAATCCAATAATAACACTTGAGAAGTACTATAACATCCGCTTTTGTAAGCGATTACAGACGATAAACCTCCAAACTCTCCAACATTCTCAAGTAAAGCTAAGGAAATTGCTTCTGCTCTTGTGGTATTTAACCCTTCCTCGACGACCGTTAAAGTGCAAGAGAAAGACTCTAACATGTCAAAGCCCGACCATCAAACGGAACACGACAATTGCTCTAAAAGACCGAACGACCCAATCTGATATTTTAAACGTACGACAAAATGCAGGTTCAAATGACAATAGAAAAATGGAAAATAATTATAAATAATTTGTTACATAACTCTAGGCCCAAAAGAAGCACTAAAACTAAATTAGCAACAAATAAAGAAAACAAATTTATTAAATAAAACAACGTACGCCATCTACCCGTCAATGCATGTATACGCCACACACACCTGCGATAAGGCAGAACGCGTGCAATAGGAATCTTAAGCAAATCTACACCAGATGGCAGTAGTAGTAGGAAGATGACATAAATTTAATCCAAAATCAATTACGTATTCCACGACAAACTAAAATAATCCATTAAAGGATAAAATACAACAAAAAAAAATTGTAACAGGTTATAAATACACGTAAGAATGCTTATTTGTAAATAAAAACGAACACGCATTCATAGAAAAATACGCTTTTATTTATATAAAACGGGAAAAAAACGTACTCATTCATATAAAATATATTTTTGCCCGATGCGTCTAGATAACGCAGCTATGTAGTCGGTTATTGACCCAGATGGGCGACCCACTTTATTGCAGACAATAAAATATTGTTTTTATTTTTAAAATAGGAAGGTTGTTGCTCTTTAATGTGTTTGTAGTCGGAAACAGCCGATTATTATTATTTTAGAATATTCAATAAATCGTATTTTTCTAGCCTTTATTACAGTAAATATCAAAAATATAATTATTTTTTTCTAGCAGGTGTAAAATTAAAGTAATTAATGGTTTAATATTTATTATGAAGTATCTATTCCTCCTCCTTTTTGTAACACAAGTAATATGATGGTCCTGAAAAGGACCGATTGTGAAAGTGAAGCAGGTGGATATTTAGTCCAGGGTCGGTGTAAGGCCAATTGAATTCTTTATTATTTTTTTTTCTGCCGTCTGCGCACGAATAAAGACTTGATATTTTGAGGATACGTTTTTACACACTAGCTTCCTATTTCTGCTACTCCGTCTTGTTATATCTGGGACAGCCTGTATAAGATAAATCGAATGAATTTTTAAAAGACCTCACGCTTCTACCTATGCCGTTGAAGAAAGGAATTTAACAGTAAAATCAACTTTTTTGCTGGCCGTTTTCTCGACGAAAACAGATGTGCAGTTCACCATATGAACAGTGCTATTCGGTAACTGCGTGATGTTATACACTATTCCTTTTGTCAGTCGTAGTTTCGGCCCGATACGTCCGGTCCTTAATTATAGTGCAAACAAAAAAAATTATATTTTTTTTTCAAATATTTAATATCTGTTTATTGTTTTGAGCAGTGATTTTTGCAAAACATGATTTTCCGCATATTTTTTCTTTTTATTTTAAAACTAATGAAATGACTTTTGGCCCAGCCTGTATTTCATCGCATCCTATGTAATTTAAATACTTTGTAAAGCATTTAATACATACATCACTTTTACGAATCATTTGCGCATGAAATCAACGAGTGTCGCTATTCTCCTTTTGAGAACGCAACCAATTAAAAGTTTAATATTTCGACGTTAAATGGACCGAAGCAAGAATTTATTTGCAATATACGTTTGCACTATGCGTGCATCTGGTGCATTCATTTTTGACGAAACGCATAAATATTATCGCATCTCCTAATCAAAATCCACGTATATACGTGACGGATTTATAAATAAGCTCCCGCAGCTTTAACTTATTGGATGATCTGTAGCCTATTCAACACAGCATATACACACGTTCATCGAACACAAAAACACACACACACACACATTGACAAACGCACACATCACATCGCATTTATAAATATCACAGTTCGTTTACCCCCTAGGCAATACACGAAAAACAGATTTAGAGCAAAAAAAAGCCGGTCTCAAGTCATTACGAACAGAGGCAAAAAGCGTTGCAGCACAAGCAGCAATAACAACAGTCGAGCTTCATGATTTTCTCTTGGACCCGACAGTGCAAGAAGCGAGTGGGACGGAAGAAGTACACTTAACGCAGGCACATTTTCGTGTATTGGGTAACCTCTTGTTTGTTTGTGTCATTGGGACCAATCCAGGGTACTACTAAACACTAATGGACCGTGAGATATAATGGTACCACGTGTTCTATGTTCCTTCGTCATCTTTTCTGACAGACGTGTCCTTACCAAAGATGTTTTCATGCCGTCGTTTTTATTTCGCTCGTTATTGACTTTTTGCCCGCCGAACGAAAGAGATCAAGTAACAAGTGGTTTGTAATATAATATAACACTCGAGATTCTGTGTTACAAATCCACACTTTCATAAACATTTTATGGGATACATGCCACGTTTAGAATAGTTTATGCGCCTACAAAGGAATTTATGTTATACCAGCGACCGAGAGTTTTGTTAATTTACAGCTTTGAATAGGCAGTGGAAAGTTGGGCGTCAAATTTAAACGGTAACGCATTATTAAATAATGAGGTGTGGCCACCACATAAATTTTTTATATGTCTGAGTGTTTCAAATTATAGAATTTTAATAACTTTTTTATACAAACATTATTTAAAATCATTCTCTTAATAAATCTCTATACAATGCATACTTTGCAAGATAATCGAAAAAAGTGCTACTTCCGGTCCGAATTTTGAAATTTCATGTATACAAAAAACATTGTAAATCCAGCTATATATGAATACTTTTGTACTCTTGATAAATATACTATGATATCAAAAATTAAATTGGTCAATGTTGGTCATGGAATGTAAAACGCTTGTCTTAGTTTAAATCATCATTTTGAAATAATTCAATCATTGTCAAGTTACACTGACATTATCAATAACCTACAAATGTGTTACCTACTTAGTTCAGCTGTAAAATAATAATGAACTACAAGTTATAAAATAAATAACGTTTTTATTAACCAGAAAAACTAAATTACAATAATTGTTTTAAATGCCCCCGTTTTGTTCAATGCACAAGTTTACGCGCGTTCTCATGCTGTGAAAAGCGTTTTGCAGCATTTCTGGCGTTATGGTTGCACATTGCTGAACAATTCTTTGTTGCAGTTCTTGCAAATTATGTATCGGATTTGCGAAAATCTTATTTTTTAAATAAGGAAAGATAAAATAGTCCATAATTGTCAAACAAGGTGATCTCGGAGGAAACTCAACTTCCGTATGCAAACTTATCAGCCGGTCATCAAAAAACTCGCGGAGAAAAGCAAGATTTTCTAGTGTAGTATGTGCTGTTGCACCGTCTTGCTGGAAATAACCGTATTGAAATTCATCATCGTCTAACTGTTGCACAAATTCAGTCAAAAAAATATTTCTGTACCTTTCTGCGTTGACGGTGAAATTGAAAAAAATTGGCCCAAATATTCTTCTGCGAGAAACTGCCATCCAAACACCAATTTTCTGAGCATGTAGTGGCGTTTCAATAAAAATATGCGGGTTATCATTGCTCCACATTCGCATATTCTGAGAATTGATGTATCCCGAAAGGTGGAACCAAGCTTCGTCAGAAAAAAAGTTAAGTTCAGCAGATAGTCATTCATTAAATTATTAACGAACCAATGGCAGTACGCAAGGCGTCTGGGGTGGTCTGCAGGCAGAAGAGCTTGATATGATTGCATCTTATATGGATGCATGTTCAGGTCCTTCTTTACAATCATTTGGCATGTTCCATAAGAAAGCCGAATTTCTTGAGAGAGACGTTTTAAAGGTTTTGTAGGCTCTTCTTCCATACGTTGACGAACGTCATTAATAACTTCTTCTGTACGAACTCTTGGTCTACCAGCACCTTTTTTATGCGTCACAGAACCAGTTTCGCGAAACACTTCAACATAATTTGTAAGGCATGCATAAAAATTGTCCGGTAATACTGCTACGGCTGGGAAGTGCTCTCGAAAATTGTCCAAACACAAACGTTGACTGTATTCCCAAGTTCCATTAACTAGCACACCCGTTCGAAAATAGGCTTCAATCGTGTAAATTTTGTGCTCTGTGGTGAGAACCATGATTCAAAAACCTTGCAGGATTAGAAAACTTCAACACAATAACTTGACAGATTTTGACATTCAAGAAATTATGACATACCTAAATGTACGATGCAATTTAATTGTTGATATCCCGGTACTATGATATCAAAAATTAAATTGGTTAATGTTGGTCATGGAATGTAAAACGCGTGTCTTAGTTTAAATCATCATTTTGAAATAATTCAATCATTGTCAAGTTACACTGACATTATCAATAACCTACAAATGTGTTACCTACTTAGTTCAGCTGTAAAATAATAATGAACTACAAGTTATGAAATAAATAACGTTTTTATTAACCAGAAAAACTAAATTACAATAATTGTTGGAAATGTCCCCCGTTTTGTTCAATGCACAAGTTTACGCGCCTCCTCATGCTGTGAAAAGCGTTTTGCAGCATTTCTGGCGTCATGGTTGCACATTGCTGAACAATTCTTTGTTGCAGTTCTTGCAAATTATGTATCGGATTTGCGAAAATCTTATTTTTTAAATAAGGAAAGATAAAATAGTCCATAATTGTCAAACAAGGTGATCTCGGAGGAAACTCAACTTCCGTATGCAAACTTATCAGCCGGTCATCAAAAAACTCGCGGAGAAAAGCAAGATTTTCTCGTGTAGTATGTGCTGTTGCACCGTCTTGCTGGAAATAACCGTATTGAAGTTCATCATCGTCTAACTGTTGCACAAATTCAGTCAAAAAAATATTTCTGTACCTTTCTGCGTTGACGGTGATATTGAAAAAAATTGGCCCAATTATTCTTCTGCGAGAAACTGCCATCCAAACACCAATTTTCTGAGCATGTAGTGGCGTTTCAATAAAAATATGCGGGTTATCATTGCGCCACATTTGCGTATTCTGAGAATTGATGTATCCCGAAAGGTGGAACCAAGCTTGGTCAGAAAAAAAAGTTAAGTTCAGGAGATCGTCATTCATTAAATTATTAACGAACCAATGACAGTACGCAAGGCGTCTGGGGTGGTCTGCAAGCAGAAGAGCTTGATATAATTGCATCTTATATGGATGCATGTTTAGGTCCTTCTTTACAATCGTTTGCAAATTATGTATCGGATTTGCGAAAATCTTATTTTTTAAATAAGGAATGATAAAATAGTCCATAATTGTCAAACAAGGTGATCTCGGAGGAAACTCAACTTCCGTATGGAATTGATGTATCCCGAAAGGTGGAACCAAGCTTTGTCAGAAAAAAAATTAAGTTCAGCAGATCGTCATTCATTAAATTATTAACGAACCAATGGCAGTACGCAAGGCGTCTGGGGTGGTCTGCAGGCAGAAGACCTTGATATAATTGCATCTTATATGGATGCATGTTCAGGCCCTTCTTTACAATCGTTTGGCATGTTCCATAAGAAAGCCGAATTTCTTGAGAGAGACGTTTTAAAGGTTTTGTAGGCTCTTCTTCCATACGTTGACGAACGTCATTAATAACTTCTTCTGTACGAACTCTTGGTCTACCAGCACCTTTTTTATGCGTCACAGAACCAGTTTCGCGAAACACTTCAACACAATTTGTAAGGCATGCATACAAATTGTCCGGTAATACTGCTAAGGCTGGGAAGTGCTCTCGAAAATTGTCCAAACACAAACGTTGACTATATTCCCAAGTTACATTAACTAGCACACCCGTTCGAACATAGGCTTCAATCATGTAAATTTTGTGCTCTGTGGTGAGAACCATTATTCAAAAACCGTGCAGGATTAGAAAACTTCAACACAATAACTTGACAGATTTTGACACTCAAAAAATTATGCCATGCCGAAATGTACGATGCACGCTACGACAATAATTTTAAAATCCATGACCACCATTGACCAATTTAATTGTTGATATCTCGGTATATAGAATGCATAATTTTCGACATATTTGCGAAAAACCGCTATTTGATAAACTAAAAGTGTTACTTCTGGTCTGAATTTTGAAATTATGTTTTAAATACTTTTATACTCGTAATGTACGTACCTGCTTAGAAAGCATGACTTGCGAGATATTCGCAAAAAACTGATTTTAGATAAGAGTAAAAGACCTACTTCCGCTAGGAATTTCGAAAAACTTTTTTGATAAAATTTTTCTCAAATTTAATTTAGAGTACATTTGAATTATTTATAAATTTGTTTGAACTTAGTAGTCGACGAAGTATTGGCAAAATTAGACTTTTTCACTAAAGTAAACTACTACTTCCGGTCTACCGATTTTACTGAAAATCTAATCAGATCCCAAGAGGGATACTCGTAAATACTAAATTTGGAATTGATAGCTTTCGCCGTTTGACTGCTATCGTGGTCACAAACACACTGACACACACAGAGAGAGAGAGAGACATATTTTAAAAACCACTTTATAGTCCAGGCAATGAAGACATAAAAATTGGCTTTGATTACATAAGGTCAAGAGTTCTTCTTTGGTAGATTTTTTTGAGAATATCTTGTCTCTAGCACCACCTAGGTTAAATATAGCTATTACAAAATTATAGAGCATACCTACAATTTCCTGGAACTTCTGTAATAAACGTTTTCCAATCAGATGAATAGTTCACGAATTTCTACAATTCGCAAAATCGCTACATTTTTTCTCGAAATTTCAGTAAATACCGACTACTTAATACGTACTACCTATTTCCTTTAGGTCTGTTTAACGAAGAGGGAATGCCCAAGATGATAAAATCTTCTTTCTACAAAGCTTTTACGCTTGCGCCAGGCGATACTAAATCCGAATTTTGCAGTTATGTCATAGATAGTGGATATCTGTTACATAGAGTCGTTCGGCGTCTCAACGAATTGTTTGCATCGATCTGCACAAACTACGTACAGTACGTGCAAAGGCACTATGGTTCTAACACAATCATTGTTCTTGACGGGTATCCAATTAACGCAGCTACCAAAAGTACACAAACTGCAGAAAGACGTTGCCGTTCAAATAAACAAACTTGCTAGTGTTTCGCAAGAAAATTTTTTCTCAAACGAAACAAATAAAATTCGCTTGATTTCGGTGCTAAAGGAGAACTTTGAGAATTCTAATTTCACAGAAAAAGGGGTTACAGAAGATGCTGACACCTGTGAGAAAATCTCGGCGACATCTGGCATGCAAAAGCAACGCGTCAGGGAGACGTGACCATAATTTGAAGTTCATTTGGCATTCCAGAAAACGACGTTCGCACACTGACGAGATCTAAGAAGATCGAAAAACGTGCCCGTGCGTTGGTAGCTGGAATGCCGGACTCCAGGGCAGAGTGTGCATCCATTTTATGCATGCATATATGAATTTTAATTTATATATGTATGTATTTATTTTCTTCTCTGTTGGAGATTTTCCACATACGTTTTTATCATTACAATACTTTTTAATTAATGCTGGAATGCGAGTTTCTTTTTAGTAATTCATTAGGACTAAATTAAACAATAAAACATTAGTAATAAGAACAATAATAAACTTTATACCATAATCGAAACAGCAGAACTACAGTTTGTCAAAAAAAATTAGGTCTGGCCACAACACGACTTTCTTATGCGTAAGTCTGTTTAAAATTATACAAAAGTTGTTCTAAATAAGTTTTAAATACTTTTCTTCTCAAAAAAATAAGCCTGTAAGTGTGTTACTTTAGGTCCGAATTTTACTTACTTAACTTAACTTAACTTAATAAATTTCTATAGAATGCGTACTTTGCGAGATATTTGATAAAACTGTACTCGATAAGAGTAAAAGTGTTACTTCCGGTCCGCATTTTGAAATTTTTTTATAGAAAAGCTATTGAAAATGAAGCTTGAAATAATTTTATACTCCTAGTACATCTGCCTAGAAGGCATGACTTGCGAGATATTCGCAAAAAACTGATTTTTAATAATCCTACTTCCTACTTCCGATAGGAATTTCGAAAAACTTTTGTAATAACATTTTTCTCAAATTCACTTTTGAGTACATGTGAATTCTTTATAAACTTGTTTAAACCTAGTAGTAGATGATGTATTAGTAAATTTTGATTTTGTTACTGAAGTAAACTACTACTTCCGGTCTACCAATTTTACCGAAAATCTTATCAGATCTCAAGAAAAAGATCATACTCGTAAATATAACCTTTGCACTTCGTAGCTGTAGCCGGTTGGCCGCTTTCGTGGTCACACACGCACGGGGGGGGGGGGGCGATATGTTTGCAAAAAAAAACTTTTTCGGTATCAGGGGACTTCATAACGCGGACATATATAAAAATCTCGAGGCCGAAAATTTTCGCCCCACAATATACCTACTGCATGACATGGAAACTGCAACACCAAGAAGGGGTGCGGATTTTTTGACCAAACTTGGTAGAAACGTATAACTAGTCAAAGGCAATAATTGATTAAAATTTCAAAGAAAAAAAACAAAAGACTAACACAATTTAACATAATTTTTATTAATAATGTGTTGAACCACCCCTATTAGTGTCACACTCCCTCACTCTTCGTGGCATTGATTCGACTAGGTGGTCGATATCCTCTTGGGGTATGGTGTCCCAAGCAACCTGTAATTCATGTCGGAGAGCTATTAGTGTCTGCGGAGGATTGGCTAAATTCATAAGTTTTCGTCCCATAATGTCCCACACATGTTCTATTGGCGAGAGGTCAGGGGATTTGGGTGGCCATGGCAAGATATTGACATGAGCCTCTTCCAAGCGATTTATAGAAATTCTCGCTACGTGGGGAGGGGCATTCTCCTGCTGGAAAAGTGGGTCTTCGAGCGTTTGAAGATATGGTAGAATATGGGGTTCTACCACCTCATCAATGTAACGCTGGGCGTTCATGGTGGTTTGGATGAACACCAATTGAGACCTACTCCCATATGCTATAGCACCCCATACCATAACACCCACTGCTCGATGCACATGCCTTTCAACGGAAAACTGAATATCACGACGTTCCCCACGTCTTCGTCTGACCCTCATACGGCCATCATGCATCCCTAGACAAAATCGAGATTCATCACTAAATACCACCCTATGCCACTCCACGTTCCAGTGCAGTCGCAATCTACACCACTCCAAACGTTGCTGTCGGTGTTGAGCCGTACGTGGTAACACAAGATGTGGACGATAAGATTGTAAGCCGAAACCCCTAATTCGACGATAAACGGTTCGAAGGGTTACAGGACGACCAATATTACCTAACCACACGTCAGCAATTGATCTGGTACTGGAAAACCTGTCTCTTAGTGCCATTAAGCGAAGGCGGCGGTCCTGTATCTCATTAGTTCTTCTTCGGCCTCCGGTTCCTCTTTGGCGTCTTTCCTGACCTTCCCTAGTCCATGATTGATAACAGCGCATAATGGTGGATTGGTTTCGGTTAAGGCGATTTGCAATTTCCCTGTATGAAAAACCACCTTCTCGCAAACCAACAATTCGACCTCTGTCGAATTCGCTTAATTGGCGATAATTTCCACGTTGCCGCACTCTAGGCATAATAAAACTCTTTAAACACGTTAAACAAAGGTATAATAAGACAAAACCGTTGAAATTAATTTCAAACAAACAATTAATACACCACACATTAATGTCAGCGAAAACTGAATGAAGTGTCAGATATGTCATGACCACTTGATCTATCGCAACAAAATTTTAATCAATTATTGCTTTTGACTAGTTATACGTTTCTACCAAGTTTGGTCAAAAAATTCGCACCCATTCTTAGTGTTGCACTTTCCATGTCATGCAGCATATGTACAAAGTTATGGGAAAATTTAAGAGCTGTGCAATGCAGTATTTCCCAATTTTTCGAGTTTAACGTAAAGAAGATCTTTATTGCACTTCTTCTGAAAAAGCACTGAAAAGTCACAATTTAAAAAAAATATGAACATACCTTGTAGGTCAGGGGCATATCAAATATAAGCAGACTTTATTTTTCCAAGAAAATACCATTATAAAACATATTCAACAACACTAATCCCTCTTAATCATCATTATTTATGTAAATATAGCAAAAATAAGTGTCCTTCAAATGAAAATATTTTTTGTTTTTTTTTTCATTGTCATATGAAATGTTGCTTTTGCTCAGTGCGCGACATAATAATAGGCAAACTGAAATTGAAATGTACTAATTTTTACAAAGCCAATTCGGCATGCAATGAAAAATTACATTCCAAATATTTAACAGTTCAACGACGAATAGCAAACACAACTAGGTCAGTTTTGACGACCGTAAATTGGAAGAAATACACGATAACTTGCAATAAAGGAGCGATTATTACGATAAAAAATTGGATAATTTCCTTGTTAGATTAAAGACGGGCCACGGGGGAGACCGGGCCTATAAAAATTGGCCCATGCAGGGCTCTAATTTCAAATACATACTAAATTACTAAAAGTAAATATAATTGTTATACATGTAATAGAAAACTTACGTTACTGGTCTGGGCTTGGCTTCAGCACAAAAAGTAACTCCCAAAATCGTAAGCAGCAGTAATATTCGCATTTTACTCTGAAAAGAAGACACGAGAAAAAAATAGTAAATATTCAATAAATGAAATAAGTGAATAGACGATGGTCTTTCGCTAATTGTAACGAAGTATTCAATTAAATGATTGATAACTTATATCTAATGATATTTTGAACTGCTGACCTACAGTCTTTCTCGTTCACGTTAATAAAGACATTTCCTGTACTGTATTTATGGAAAAAAATCGTTTTGTAAATTGTGTTTTTCACAAAGTCCATCAGTACGTTCGTATTTCGTAATAATATATCTTACAGTTAATGGATATGAAGAATATTTAAAAAAATAGGGCCTGTTATTAACAATTATTTTCCCGTATACAATGAGAATTGTAAAAGTATTTTCTCAAATTATAATAATGTGCAATTAAGAAGATAAGAAGTATCTTAATTGTGAAATATGGATATACAGGCTGTTCCGTATAATTGTGATTCATATATGCGCGCACATTGATGATAATTTTAAATAAAACTCATCATCCCATATATTTAAGGTAAGTAAAAGGTGTGATTAAATTGTGAATGGGAATGTTTTTGTGCTTGAAATGCACTGAATTGAAAATTAGAATGTATTTAGTCAAAGAATATAAAAATAATTCTTTCAGAATGATTTAATTTCTTGGAATAAATATGTCAAATTGCTAAGTTAACAGTGTAACTGTCAGTTTGAATATACCGGGTGGTGCAATAGTGTGTCGGCGGAGCTTAGTGTGAAAACTAATAACGCTACAGCAATGAGACTTTACGTACGTATGTAGTATGCGACTGTGCATTTTCTAATTTTATTTACAAATATACAGGGTGTTCCAAATTTTCGCAACCACATTCAACTTTTTTATTTTAAATACATTGCTATACTTTCTAGATATTATAATGATAGCCATTCAAATTATCTTTGCAATGATATATGGATATGTGCACTTCAGACTGTTCGTTTTGATTTTATTGA
Organism: Amphimallon solstitiale; assembly: GCA_963170755.1. Classification (NCBI taxonomy): domain Eukaryota; kingdom Metazoa; phylum Arthropoda; class Insecta; order Coleoptera; family Scarabaeidae; genus Amphimallon; species Amphimallon solstitiale. Next base: position 14,255,618 of record OY720683.1, on the reverse strand, counting down.
TAATATTGTTAAAATCTTGACAGTTGCAGCATCTAACATTTTAAGTTGTAGTCTGTAAATGGGTAGAATGCCTCAAGTAACTCTTGTGTTACTAATTTATGGACTAACACGTTATTTGTTTTGAGGTTGAACAAAGTGAATAAATATACAGGGTGTTAAATATGTCGTGTCTAAGTTATCGATCTTTATTGGTTATTTTCTCGTTTTTTTTAAATCTAACCTATAATATTTTTATAAGTCAGCATATTCCTTGTAAAATCGCCTTTAAAATGGTACCAATAACATAGTACTTATTTCTAGTATTTTCAAAGTTATAACCCTTTAATGGGATATACTCATGTTTATAACATGCAAAATGCGGGGCATCTAATAGTTGGTTGGCCATGAAAATAAAACAAAGTAATTTTAAAAAACACCTGTTTTTTAAATGCTTTATCATTAGTTTTAGAAATACATTTTGAACATTTTGGATAATAAAACAATCTTAATTTAAAATGTGTTCAAATATATTTCCATTCTGCTCTACACATGCTCTCAACCGTCTCTGTATCGACAGACTTACATTCTCAGCTAAGTTATTCTCACTTAATTGAAGAAAAGCGTTTCTTATTCGTTGCTGCATGTTCTCTGCCGTTGTAGGAGGTGTTGCGTAAACAATGTTTTTTACAGTTGGCCACAGAAAGAAATCACAAGGTGTGAGATTTGGTGATCGTGGTGGCCAGCTTATCAAACTTCCTCTCCCAATCCACTTATTGGTGAATACCCTATCTAAATGTGCTCTTGCAGCAGCACCATAATGTGCTGGTGCACCATCATGTTGGTACCACAATCTCCTGATGACGTTATCTGGGAGGCCTTCTAATAGCAATGGTAAATTATTTTGTAGGAAATTTGTGTAGATTGCACAATTTAAAGTATTATCAAAAAACAATGAATAGTGTTTCCTATGATGCCTCCCTATGTGTTAACACTCCATATTTGTTGATATAAAATGGGCTGAACAAAATGTGGGTTTGTAGTGTCATAATAATGGGTATTTCTTCTGTTTGTGGTTCCACAATTAGCAAATGTTTCTTCATCTGTGAAAAGCACATGATCTAGAAAAGTTATATCGTGTCGTAATTGTAAAAGTAGCCATTCACAGTACACTAGTCTCCTTTCAAAGTCCGTTTGTAATAAGCCTTGATGATTTTGAATTTTGTAAGGATGAAACTTATGTTTTTTTAAAATCCTTTTTACAGCAGTGACTTCTATCCCGTGTTGTTTCGAAATTATCCTTGTAGATACGTGCGGATTTTCCACAATGGACTGGACGACTATCACTTCATTATCTTCTATAATCATAGTCTTACTTCTTTCATGTTCGACGTAATTCACTAAACCCGTTCGAAGAAACCTTATTACCAAATTTTCAAACGTTTTACTATCCGGTGCTCTTCGGTCGGGATATTTCATCGCATATGTTCTTGATGCTAAAAATGGATTTCTGTTGCTAGCGCCAAGAGCAAATACCATGTCTATGAGCTCCTCTTTCGAAAAATTCATTTTAAAGCAAAAACAACAATAAACTATTATGGTATCTAAATGAGAAATAATGTCAATAAATCGATATAACTGATAACAAGGTAAATACAACACGTAACAACTACTAACAAACAAACGGAAATTAATAATTCACTAGCCGAACTTAATTTATAACAACAAAACGCAATTACAGAAAAGAGAAAATACAGAAAACGACTTTTTATGGACTTTTGAAGTAGAGATTTGACGTTTGGTTGTACAGCCATTTTTTTTTAAACCAAGGCCAACCAACTATTAGATGCCCCACATATTGCATATTATAAACATGAGTATATCCCATTAAAGGGTTATAACTTTGAAAATACTAGAAATAAGTACCATTTTAAAGGCGATTTTACAAGGAATATGCTGACTTATAAAAATATTATAGGTTAGATTTAAAAAAAACGAGAAAATAACCAATAAAGATCGATAACTTAGACACGACATATTTAACACCCTGTATATTTATTCACTTTGTTCAACCTCAAAACAAATAACGTGTTAGTCCATAAATTAGTAACACAAGAGTTACTTGAGGCATTCTACCCATTTACAGACTACAACTTAAAATGTTAGATGCTGCAACTGTCAAGATTTTAACAATATTATCAATAAAATCAAAACGAACAGTCTGAAGTGCACATATCCATATATCATTGCAAAGATAATTTGAATGGCTATCATTATAATATCTAGAAAGTATAGCAATGTATTTAAAATAAAAAAGTTGAATGTGGTTGCGAAAATTTGGAACACCCTGTATATTTGTAAATAAAATTAGAAAATGCACAGTCGCATACTACATACATACGTAAAGTCTCATTGCTGCAGCGTTATTAGTTTTCACACTAAGCTCCGCCGACACACTATTGCACCACCCGGTATACTTAATCATATCTTAAGTTTGAAATGGAATCCAAGCAATTTATTTTTAGTCTGAGAGTTATACTATTGAATTCAGATTATGGGGGAAGCATCACCAATACTTGCTCTTAAATTGACAAGTCGTGTATTACATTTGTCAAGTCGACTTGATCAATTTAATGACCAAGAACTTGCTGACTTAGAACATCTTCTAAATTTCTTCTTCAACTCGATCAAGTTTTTAGTGATTTCTAGTAAAATGCATGTTGTATTTTTGTCGACTGCGTATAATGTAAACATAAATTTCATTTTAGAATCTTGTTAGAAATGATACGTTAATTAATACTTCTTGAAACAATTGTGTGCGTAAATTATTTATTTTCTTCTACACTTCTGGTGCAGTTATTTTTACTTTCAATATCGAACACAAATCTTCGGTAAATTTATTAATTTTAGTTTCTTATACGTAGTATAAGGAAGTATTGTGATGATGAAAATTTTCGACCTCGAGATTTTTGCAGATGTCCACGTTTTGAAGTCCCCTGCTACCGAAAAAGTGGTTTTTAAAAAATGTCTGTGTGTCTGTCTCTCTCTCTGTGTGTGACCACGATAGCGGTCAAACCGCTGTAGATATCAATTTCAAATTTTGTATTTACGTGTATAATCGCCCTCTTGAGATCTGATTAGTTTTTCAGTAAAATCGCTAGACCGGAAATATCAGTTTACTTCAGCGAAAGAAATCGAATTTTGCCAATATTTCGTCAACTACTAAGTTTAAACAAATTTATAAAGAATTTATATATACTTAAAATTAAAATTGAGAATAATTTTATTTAAAAAGTTTTTCGAAATTCCTACCGGAAGTAGGTCTTTTACTCTTATCGAAAATCAGTTTTTTGCAAATATTTCGCAAGTCATGCTTTTTAGACAAGTACGTTACGAGTACAAAAGTATTTAAAACATAATTTTCAATATCTTTCGTATAAAAAAAATTTCAAAATTCAGACCGGAAGTGCCACTTTTACTCTTATCGAATAGCGATTTTTTGCAAATATGTCGTAAGTTATGCATTCTATATATATTTATCAAGAGTGCAAAAGTATTTAAAATTATATTTGCAATATTTTTTGTATACAGTGCCGGCGGAAAAGTCTGCACCATATGGAAAAAAAATTTACTCTTTTAATTTTTAAAATTATTTTTTGTAGTTTGTTTTTGCATAATTAGAAACCAAAAACTAACCTAAAATATTTAACATATCGCATTTGCTTCAATGCGTAAATGTCATTTAAAAATTACCAACGTCCAAACGTGCCATTATTTGTCAAAATATAAGAAGATGCCATAAGAAAAAGTTGTTTGTACTTTCGCGGACGTCCTAAATCCAAAGTTTCGTACAAAAATTTTAATTTTAATTTTTTTTTCATAATTTTGTAAAAAAACGCCTGTATATTTTTTAAGTGTATTTTTCTCTCGAATTCTGATAAAAACCTATGTTACCATGTAATAAACAAAAAAAAAACAATTTGTATTTTAGAATAAGGTATATTTTTTTTAAATAAAAGATTTCGTTAAGAAAAGTGGAGGACATTCTTGGACTATTTTCATATTTTCGTATATTAAAAATGTTTATTTTTCAAACATAATGGTCAAAAAACCTAGAAAATAACACTAGTTGTAAGATTAGAACATGTTATGTACCTAGCCTTGTTTGTTTTAAGCAAAATTTCCTTTAGTATATCTAAAGCAGGAAATAACAAGCTTATTCTTAAACTTCGATAAATTCACAAGTAGGCCTAGAAAATAATTGCAAATTCTAGACATAAACAACTAAATAAATGTCAGTTTTGTGTATTTCTCTAATACATTTGTTTTAAAATGTTATCCATGGAAGAAAAAATAGAAATCATTTTAATTCACGGAGAAAATAGAACCAACAGGGATACGGCAAATATTTTTAATCAAAGACACCCTAACAAATTCGTTTCGCACTCTACTGTTGGTCGTATTGTAGATAAGTTCAAGTCATCCGGTTCAGTTCTAAATGATTTTAAGAAGCCACATGTAAACTGGCAAGTTCAGCAGCATGAAGAACATGTATTATTAGAGGTAGTAGAGCATAAAACTACATCAATTGCTGCTATTTCCAACAGAACTAGGGCAAAAGAGACTACAGTGAGAAAAATTTTAAAGAAACATAAGTACCGTCCATTTAAGCCAAAATATGTCCATATACTAAAAGAACGAGATTTTAACGCAAGATTTGATTTTTGTATGTGGTTTCAAGGAGAGCTCGAAGAAAACCGTCGTTTCCCCAAAGAAATCATGTTCTCGGACGAAGCAACGTTCTCTTCCAATGGAACGGTGAGTTCGCAGAACTGCAGATGGTGGGCTGATGAAAACCCTAACTTTATCATCGAATGCAGGGACCAATATTCTTTTAAAACAAATGTTTGGTGTGGTATTTTTTATGGTAGATTGATTGGACCCTATTTTTTCCACGAAAATTTAAATTCGCAAAGGTACTTGAACTTTCTCATGACCGAAATAACCGATTTAATTGATGATATTGTATTGGAAGAAAGATCTGTCCTATGGTTTCAGCAAGACGGCGCATCTATACATAGTACACTGGCGGTGAGGAGTTATTTAAATCAATTATTTGGGGACAAATGGATTGGCAGATATTCAGCGTATCCATGGCCAGCGAGATCCCCTGACCTAACTCCGTTAGATTTTTCCTTGTGGGGGTATCTACAAGAGAAAGTGTACCGCAAACGACCATTTCGAAACATTGAACATCTAGAAAACACAATACGTGACGTTTGCCTAGAAATTCCGGCCACATATTTTGTAAACATTACAAGAGAGTTCTCTAGAAGGATCATCAAATGTATTGCAAGAGAAGGGAGACATACAGAAATGTAGTATTGTTAACATTTTTTATTCATTTAGTTTAACTGTATAGTAACGGTATTTTTGTAAAATTGGAATTGTTGACTACGCTTACTTGTGAATTTATTTAATTTTAAGAATTAGAATTGGTTTTTTTTGAAATTAACTTTGTTAGTTGAAATAAAATTACTTTTTTTTCTCATTTTTAAAAGGTTATTTTCTAGCTTTTTTGACCATTATGTTTTTTAATTTATTTTTAATGGTACATACGAAAATATGACAATGTCCTCCACTTTTCTTAACGAAATAATTTATTTAAAAAAAATATACCTTATTCTGAAATACAAATTGTTTTTTTTTTGTTTATTACATGGTAACATAGGTTTTTATCAGAATTCGAGAGAAAAATACACTTAAAAAATATACAGGCGTTTTTTTACAAAATTATGAAAAAAAAATTAAAATTAAAATTTTTGTACGAAACTTTGGATTTAGGATGTCCGCGAAAGTACAAACAACTTTTTCTTATGGCATATTCTTATATTTTGACAAATACTGGCACGTTTGGACGTTGGCAATTTTTAAATGACATTTACGCATTGAAGCAAATGCGATATGTTAAATATTTTAGGTTAGTTTTTGGTTTCTAATTATGCAAAAACAAACTACAAAAAAATAATTTAAAAAATTAAAAGAATAAATTTTTTTTCCATATGGTGCAGACTTTTCCGCGGGCACTGTATATGAAATTTCAAAATTCGGACCGGAAGTATCACTTTTACTCTTAGCGAGGAGGACTTTTTTGATAATATCTTGCAAAGTATGCATTCTATAGAGATTTATTAAGAGAATAGAAGTACTTAGAATAGGCTTTTGAATAATTTTTGTAAAAAAAATTCTTAAAATCCTATAATTTGAAACGCTCATACGTATAAGAAAGTCTTGTGGTGGCCACACCTCATTTTTTTTATTTGGTATAGTTCGGTTCTTATACGCCTCACATTTTACATTATACAACGTGTCCACGTAAGCATGAGGCAAATGGGAAATGTTTTTATTATTGATTTTACAGAAAACTTTATAGGAGGGAAAAGTTCGAGCATCAGAAGAAACCTAATATTTTTTATTCAAAGTTGCTTTATAGTACTTGGTCAGAGAGAAAATTAAAAACAAGTAATTTTTCCATAAGAGTAAACTACATTTATATTTAAAAATATCAAAAATATCCATATAAAAATGTCGTTTCAAATTCTAAAATATGCACAAATATGAATTTATATTAAGATAACTAATAAAATTAAAATTCACTGTTATAGAGAAATAATAATAGTAAATACGTAATAATTTTTAACTGCTATCTACATTTCAGTAATTCTGTGGTTGTCATGTGGACTGTCACTTCAAATAATTCACATTTGATACCAAATTCTTAGAGCTGATATGCATGGAATTAAACAGAAATCATATACTCACAATATTTAAGAAGTGGTTTTTTTTATAATATACAACAAATATGAAATTGACAAAAATATCAAATTCAGAAATACAAATAATAGAAAAAACTATTCAAGGTAATGTCCTTCCCGTTGAACGCACAAGTTTGTACGCCTGTTGAAATCCTCACATGCATGTTCTAACATTGTAGGATTATTTCTTAAGAACAGTATCGCATCATTTATTTTGTTTTTCAATTCTTCTACATTATGAAAAGGTCTTTCTGAATATACTTTATTCTTTAACAATCCCCAAACAAAATAATCCATAGGATTTAGGTCGGGTGAGCGCGCTGGCCATAGAAAAGGTGCATTACGTCCTATCCATCTTTCCCCAAATTTTTCATTTAAATAGTTGACAACTATTCGTGCACTATGTGCAGGTGCTCCATCTTGCATAAACCAAAGGGTTCTCCTAATTTCTAGTGGCAATTCATCTAATTCGTTGTCGAGGTCTGTGTGCAGAAATTCAATATAACGTGAATTTAATGTCATTTGGAAATGTTTCTATTTAAAATCCCACACCAAGCATTTACCTTTTGCGAATACTGATTCTTACAAGGAATTCTAAAATTTGGGTTGACAGGCGACCACCAACGACAATTTTATGCACAAACAACACCATTTGTTGTAAATGTTGCTTCATCAGTAAATGAAATATATTTGAAAAATGATATGTGCGTTTCAATTTCAGCTTGAATATCCAAAGAAAATTCAAATCTATTATTATAGTCCCGTTCTTGCAAGGTTTGAATATATCTCGGCTTATAGGGGTGATACCTATTGCTAACCAAAATTTTGCTTACCGATGATTTCTTCATATCTAAATTACTTGCAATTTTTCTAACAGAAATTTTAGGATTTTCAATTACGCTTTGCATAACACGTAAAGAATTTTCGAAACTTCTCACATGTTTTTCTCGTTCTTTCTTGATACGCATTTTTAAACTACCACTAGCTTTAAACTGATATAAAATTCTCGACAAGCTTTGGTTACTAATTGTTTTGTTGGGATGTCTTTCATTGAAAACATCAGCTGCTTCTCTGCATGTCTTGTAATTATCTCCACAAATGAGAACTAACTCAGCTCTCTCTTGCATTAAAGTGACAGCGAGTGTCAAAATGACATGGAAATTATTATTTAAGTGATAGTCCACATGACAACCACAGAATTACTGAAATGTAGATAGCAGTTAAAAATTATTACGTACTTACTATTAGTTATGTTAATATAAATTCATATTTGTGCATATTTTAAAATTTGAAACAACATTTTTAAATCGATATTTTTGATATCTTTAAAAATAAATGTACTTTACTCTTATGGCAAAATTACTTGTTTTTAATTTTCTCTCTAACCAAGTACTAGAAAGCAACTTTGAATAAAAAATATTAGGTTTCTTCTGATGCTCGAACTTTTCCTTCCTATAAAGTTTTCTTTAAAATCAATAATAAAAAAATTTCCCATTTGCCTCATACTTACGTGGACACGTTGTATAATTCCGGCTCTTGCTAGTACAGAAATAAAAAATGTTTCGTAGCATCTTTGTTAAAAGTGAATGCCATTTTGCTGTGATAATAAACTCAACATTTTATTTATATTTTTTATCAGAAATGTCACCAGCAATCGACACGCATCTTCTTTGGCAGTTTGTAAAACAAAACTGGGAAAGCCAAGTATTTAGCAATTTTTTACTTATGTTGTCACCACTACTTTTTCACTATTTGTACTAATAATTCACCCAAAAAATTTGGTGAAGCAATTGATAAAACAACCAAGGTCAACAATAACTAGAGCAACGACTTGATGACAATTTCTTGGTCAAGCAATTTATATGTATCATACAGTCTTTAGAATAGATTATTTTGTGTATAGCCTGTAGTGTAGAGCGTTTTTTATGGTTATTATCACAAACTGAGACGTCAATGTTCTTGTATGAAACAGTGATACAACGTTCTCTAGCCGCCTTAAGACCTAGGTTTTGTTTAGGATGTTAACTTGATTACCTGATCGTATCTTATTAGTAGCTGCAAATACTTCTAAGAAATGGTTCAGTAACTTAAGCTTAATGAAATGTTCATCAAAAATACATATTATTCGTCGCCAGCATCTGGTTGCAAAAAAATTGAATGAACGTCTGCATACGTCAGAAGCAAGTAATTGATTGACTGATTATTTGGTAAGCTTTGTAAAGCCTGTTTTATATTTGTTAACTAATAGTTCATGAACAAAACTTGATGAGTGTAATCCAAAAATTGACGTGAATTCCAGTTTATGAATTAATTGGTGAACTAATTCGTGAATTATAACATGTTCTAAAATATCGTCAAGTTTTAGTAACTTTTACATTTTTATATTGGATACCAACCAGCACCACTATGTATTTACTTCCTAAGTGATTTAAAATTTACTGTTACAGGTGATTACCTACGGTTGGTTATCATGATATTCATGAACAAATTTATGAATTAATTGACAAATTTAATTAAAACAAAAAATGTCATAGCAGCTTTTGCGGAAAACGTTCCTCTATTCAGACGAAATCTAGGTAGATGTGAATACAACCACTTTCGCGCGAAGAACTCTGCAAAGTAAAATTCAAACACGGATCTCTTTAAAAATCAAGGAACTGGGAACTTCACATAAGAAAAACCACAAAAGAATTTTTGAGAAGAAGAATAAACACTACTGGGTTTGTAACCCTTTCCCTAAAATCATTTTATGAATGTACTTATTTATGAAAATAAAAAGTGGGGTGTGGCCACCACACGACTTTCTTATACGTATGAGCGTTTCAAATAATACAATTTTAAAAATTATTTTATGTAAAAATTATTCAAAATCCTATTCTAAGTACTTCCAGTCTCTTAATAAATCTCTACAGGATACATACTTTGTGAGATATTTGCAAAAAAATGCTACTCGCTAAGAGTAAAAGTATTACATCCGGTCCGAATTTTGAATTTTCGTTCATACAAAAAATATTCCAAATCCAACTCTAAATACTTTTATACTCTTGACAAATATATATAGAATGCATAATTTACGAAATACTGGCAAAAATCGCTATTCGATAAGAGTAAAAGTGGTACTTCCGATTCGAATTTTGAAATTTCATTTATACAAAAACATTGCTAATCTCGCTCTAAATACTTTTGTACTCTTGTTAAATATATACTGAATGCATAATTTATGACATATTTGCAAAAAATCGCTATTCGGTAAGAGTAAAAGTGTTACTTACGATCCGAATTTTGAATTTTTTTTACATAAAAGATATTGAAAATTAAGTTATAAATACTTTTATACTCGTAATGTACCCGTCTAAAAAGCATGACTTGTGAAATATTTGCAAAAAACTGATCTTCGATAAGAGTAAAAGACCCACTTCCGGTACGAATTTCAAAAAACTTTTATAATAAAATTTTTCTCAAATTTAATTTTGAGTACATATGGATTCTATATAAATTTATTTAAACTTAGTAGTTGACGAGGTATTGGCAAAATTCGATTTTTTCACTGAAGTAAACTTCTACTTCCGGTCTGGCGATTTTACTGAAAATCTAATCAGATCTCAAGAGGGAGATTATACTCGTAAATACAAAATTTGGAATTTATATCTACAGCGGTTTGACCGCTATCGTGGTCACACACACACAGACAGACAGACACACAGAGAGAGACATTTTTTAAAAACCACTGTTTTGGTATCAGGGGACTTCAAAACGTGGACATTTGCAAAAGTCTCGAGGTCGAAAATTTTTGTCATCACAATACTTCCTTATACTACGTATATATAAAGAAAGTAATAAAAATGGCATAATGTCATTATATTTTATCCAAAATATCCAATCCTAATGTGAAAAAACGTTTAAAATCAGCACTAAATGAATATAATAATAATAAAAATCAGCTACCATAACTAAAAATATGTTTTTCCCTACATATGTGTTATTTACTATTATTATCTGTTATTGATTATTAAAATAACTATGTATTTTGTATTAAATTACATTACAATGAAATTGTAAATCTTTTGTTTGTGTAATTAATTAAAATAGATTTCTTGATCCTCCTAGGATTTACTTTATTTAAAATATTTAGAAATGTCTACTAGGTATTATAAATATTACTACTCATATGTTCTGAATTCATAAAAGGTACGAATAATTCAAATATTTAAAATATATTTGTTATTTATTTGATGAATGAAAATCATATTTTAGGAAATGACGTCTTGAACTAAATTTTATATTACAAAACACTATAGGTATAAAAATTAGATTTTTTCTTTCTTGTACGTAATACAACATACCTACACTTATTAAAAAACGAAACTAGGAAACTTCGGATGATAAAACGCAAAGAAACGTTTTGCAAAATTAATAACTGTCTACTAATGAACTATTAAAACTAAAAAAAATAATACAAATATGTATGTTTAATGCTATCATAAAAACTCTTAAAAAGTCGTTATTTTCTTTTAATTGAGTTATTAACTACATAGTAATCATGCAAGCATAGTACATAGTAAACATATTTGTAATTAAAATCCTTGCATGTCTGAGAGTTGTCTTTTTACAGCTGGCGCCTAGTAGACGAACTTTTGTTAATCGCAATGCAATTTGGCGGTTAGTTGAAAGGAAATGTAGGTAATTTAAATTGCAGTGCAATTAGTGTAGTGTAATTTCATTTCGAATGTCTTTCATTTAGCTATATTAAATTTAATATTTACAAAAAATAGCCTTCGAAAGTCCTATATAAAAAACTGAGAAAAACTAAGCACATTTTTACCGATATAAAAAAATTTTAAACGAAAATTTATAAAAAAAGTTAATACTTCATAATAAATATATAACAAGCCAAGTACTTACTCTTTTATGTTTAAAATTAAGACAAAAGAACAGATTATACTAAAAATTACTTAAATAAAGTAATACAACATAATTTAAACGAAGATGCTGGAAGACTGGAACAATTTCGGGAAGTCAAATTTGATACTCAAATAAAAAAAATGTAATTAATAATAGTGACATCTAGACATTATAATCTACACTTTCACGAAGAGCAATAAAAGAAGTCTAAAAAAAAACATGAACGCTATTTACAGACCTCTGTAAAATTTAATTTAAAGATATCTAATTTTCCGTGCTTTCCACTAAACCGGCTATATTTATAAAATTAATTATGCAATTTTAAGAAATGGCTGATATTGTCGCACGTGCTATAATATTTTAAGATTTTTAAATGTAGTTAATTACTGTAAGTAAGGGATTTCTAAATATTTTTACACAATGTATCGACTGCTTTCTTTGCGGAAAATGAGTATTGGACAAATAAACGGTATGACGATTCACAGTATCGAAAGGATATCGAAATTAAACGTAACTGAAAGAACTTGTACTTTGTGTAAACAATCATGTACTAATGCACTAAGTAAGTCACTAACTATGTAATTTACAAATATATTATACTTGTACTTTATAGCTCTAAATAGGTATCAATCTACACATACTAATCCAAATATGAAACCTCCAAGGAAAAAGAGATTACGGGGTGTCAAAAAATACGCTGAATTACTAGTAGGTTCGTATTTGAATGCTTATTGCTATTTATTTTTGTGCTTTTCGTGATGCGAAATTTACTTGTTTAGTTACTGAAAATTCCACGACACAACATAAAGCCAAAATAATGAAATTTACACCTGAAGATTTGAATTTCTTAACATTAACAAATTTAAATCTTAGTGAATTGTATAAGTTAGAAGAAATGATGAAATCGAATAAGACTTTTGAAGAACACACATATAATAATTTGGCAGTAATAGAAAATATCCCTTTTGTGGAAAGTGCTACCAGTTCTGCAGTAGAAGAACCAAAACAATCTGTGATAGGGTCTAGTATTAATAGTGAAATAAATGATATACCTGGTTTTTCAAATATTGATGAAAATTATAGTGTGAAAGAAATTTTGTCAAGTGATCCTGAATGTTCAGAAAGTAAGCTTTTGGAAGATTCACATCATAAATCTACTGTTCTAGATGATATAGAACCGTAAGTTGTCTTTATTTTTCTTTTAGTATACAGAAGATATAAAAGTTAAATACATATTTCACGTTACTTGTGAAGCTTATTTAGTTATATGAAATATAATGGTTTGTTATAAAAAATATATTGAATGCTATTTCGTAATATTTTTTTGAATTTTTATAATTATTTCCATGTCCAATTTTTTTTATTTTATTTAATAGTTTTCAAGAGGTTCTTCCAACTTCAACTCAATTTCAACCAGAGGTTTTGGATGAAGAACCTCATGAGACTGTTGAACCTGAAGCCGAAGATCTTACAGTTAAAGATCAGAAAACAAATAAAATTGATTTACAAGCCAGGCACGAAATTATAACAAAAACTCTAGCAGCTTACATTGAAATGTGCAGTATTTTAAAACAACCTAATCGCGGATTGAATGCATTAACTGCTTACCATTTTAAATCCTCGAGAAGTCAACAGTTTCCACCATTGACAAGCATAAACGTTTACAATGCAACACTTAAAGGATTTGCATCAGCTGGAAATTTTACAAAATTGCAGGAAGTAATCAAGTTTGCTAAAAATGTACAGGTGAATTTTAATGTTCAAAGTTATGTAGCAATTTTTGAATGCCTTGGTCGTTGTAACATAAACGGTAGCCATTTGAGGGATATAAGAATTTATGCAAAAGAAGCCAGATGGAATGGATTTAGTTTTCATAGAATTCTAGATGAAGGCATTTTTTTAAAAGATGAAAGAGAACAAGTGTTGAAAGCCATGGTAGCTTATGACAAATACTACATTCCTACTTACATACCTCCAAATATACAGTATAATAATAATTTATTGAATCATCTAAATAAAGACGAACAGCTAAAGTATGAACAGAAAACAATGAAAACATCAACAGGTATTTTTCGACAGGCCAAAATGCATAAAATGATTGATGGACAAATTCAAGTAGAAAAGCAAGGTTATGTAACTGTAAGTATTAAGATGTCTTTTCAATAATAATTCTTTGAATATAGTCGGGGTCTTTCTTGTATTGTAACTCAGTACATAATTTTTTTTAAAGGTTATAATATGATCTGATCCAGGGGCCTATACAATCATAGTTAGGTGCATTGCATACTTTTTATGGTAATCATTAGAGATTGGCTTTCATGTATAGTATTTTACTACCGGAACGTATATATTCTGAAATATTAAATACTTTGTTCAATTTTATTGTTTTGAAACTGTTTCGGTCGAATGGAATTTGTAGTGGCATTGAATTGTCGTCTTTAGTTCGTACTTTGGCCGTGTCGGTTGCCAAAACGACTCAACTATATTATATATTAATTCTATTGCCGATTTTACGCGACTGACCTGGTATGTTGTGGTTACTGTGGTAAGAGTTACCGTAAAATTTTTGCGATATCCGGGGGCGGTAAGAGAGGGGAAGGTGTAATGACGTCATCAATAATTGTCACTTTGCTAACCGCTGCATACACAAGTCGGGAGGAGTGTTACGCTCGGTATGTTGTATCTGTCTCTGTCTGTCATTGTTGACAGCTGGGTTGACAGTAGTTAAGTGAATAAGCTCAAAACACTTGCAATTTGCAGTGCCTTTCGTTGTGTTTTCGTCCATATATCTTTTTAGAGTTTTGAGAATATTTTAAAAGTGTCCTTTTGCATACGAAATAGTTTGAAAAAAGTGTTCTCATGATATGCATTTATCTGTACATCATCATCAACTGTAGGTCGAAAGTAAATGTCCCTTAGTTTAAAGCACCAGTTAGCTTGTGTTAAATGTAAAGGTTTCAGTAATAGTAGCCATTCAATCATACCTCAAAAAAAAGTGTGTCGGCCAAATAAATTATTAATTCACCAATTTCCATCTCGAACACATATAGGTTATGTAAAGTAAACTTGTGTGTCTTGTTTATATTGCTATTTCACTGCAGAAACCCTGGCAGAAACGGTATGCACTGATGTTTTTGCGAAAACACTAACCGAGCATTAATCGTGGAGTGGGGAGTCTCACCAATAGTGACCGTGACAATTAACATGGTTAGTGCATGGTCAGTCGCGAAAAATCGGCATATGTAAACATTTTAGAGTCATCTCTTATCACTTTTATGCACTAAATTAGATGGCGGCAAATTTTGAAATTATACATGGTACATATTTATCGAAAATTAATGGTTTTACTTTGGTAATTTGGGGATATCGTTTTGTTTACAGGATAGATCACTTCATATTTCACACTCGTATTTCTTTCCTTATATCTTTTTATTTGTTTCTGTCTTTCGCCTTTTCTTCTAATTCTTAACACTTACCTATATTATCAAGATTTCATACCAGCTTGGTCGATCTTCTCTATTCATTGAGGAAGCATTTAGGCGGCAGTCCCACTGATAAAGCGATGTCCATCGACGGTCATCGATTAAAATTAGCTTATGAGTAAAGTATCCGCAGCAGTCCGACTGCATCGATTAACGGCGATCGTTCAACAACAACCGGCACGCATTGGTTCATAATTTTCGACAGGTTCTAATTTTAGTTGATGATCGACGACTGGGCACATGCGCAGAAAGGCTGTTTTGACAGTTAACCCAAGCGTCGCCTGTTTATTGTGTTTTGGTTTTTTTTTTTTAAATATAAACAGAAATATGAAACAATTGTTCTACTTTTGAAATTAAGATACGATAACATTGAATATTCATTCTATAATAATTGTAGAATTTTTCTGTATCATTTAAAAGTTGAGGGATTAAACGGTAAAATTCTCCTAAATCCTCTCTGTTTGCAAATATTTGACGTACCCACACTTTTCTATGCTTTTTACAGTTTTTCTTATACCGGTATAAGTAAGCTGTTATGCTTTCAGTATCAGAAGAAGAATTAGATGACATTTTTAATTAAAGAAGTAGGACAAAGATTCTAGTTATGACGTCTGAGCTTCTGTTTGTGTTTATAGTTTATGTCCTGACAGTTTTGCAGAATGAAATTTTTGCGCGCGAAACTTAAATTTTGTTTGAATACTTTTCCCAGTGGGACCGTACCACAAAATTTTAGTCGATGAATGTCGATGTCAGTTACTGGCGCTCAATGGTTGTGTATGCAGTGGGACTGCCGCCTTACACTTTCCCTTCCATACATGCCAGCCATTTCCTTCATTGTTCTTTATTTTCTTCACTATGATTAAATTTACGACAGTGCTATACAGAGCCATCTAGTATGGTTTTCAGGTATCAAAAAGGTATACAATGTTCTAGTTTAAGTTGCACTTCTCTTATGGTGTTGAAAAATATTTTTTCAGGTCCTAGCAGACTTATTCTATTAATTCAGTGTTTAAGTAAGATAATTTAATGCATGTGTAAAAAACCCATAAGTCAGAATTGTTTTGTCACTTTGACAGCGATAAAAGTTTACTTTAACTTTTATATCGACAAACTCATTGTAAGTAATCTTCACAAAATGTATAAGAACTGTGTTTTCAAATAGTATGATTACCATATAATAAATTTTGTAGTAATTGTTTACACATTTAGTAAATTATCTTACCGAATTACATTCGAGCTTCTCTTTTATTTCCGAATAAATTTCCATTTTTAAACTCAAATTTAGTTGCTAAATGGTAACTGACCTCAACAAATTGCCTCTTCGATAAAACAGGCAATTTGTTTCGTACAGTTACCTAGCAACAAAAATTTTCGTTAAAAGCTGAAAATTTATTCGGCAAAAAGAAAGCTCTCGTGTAATTATAAGTGAAAATTTGTTAATATTGGCAGTTAGTTTATGAATTTCATATTTTTGCTGCTTTTGAAACATTTGCCATCTTTCTTCGACAACAAATTTCTGATAATATCAGATCATATTACATATCGTGCATTTCCTTTATTTTATCGACGAATAAACACTAAAGTAGGTATTATATTAATAATAATAACACTCGTAATACCCGGAGGGAATAATGAAATGCGACCAGGGAATAATGAGACATAACGTTACCATTATTCCCTGCTTTCGCGAATAAGAACATAACGTTCCCAACGTTGTCGTAGTAACGATAGACAAATCCGGCCATTTTCCTAACTGTCTATCCGTCAAACGTCATATTGATATAGTAATCTGACATTTTTGTTTAATTATTTTGATTTTTTTTAGTAATCCTCAGTTAGTCGTAGATAAAGTAGTGTGTACTAACTCGCAATAATAACTATTATTTCCTCGAGTCGAGTTACTCCCTCGCGGCTCGGTTCGTAAATTCGGCTCTCGGGAATAATAACTGTCATTATTGACTCATTATTATTATTATTTCGTAAAATGATGTGATATTATCACATTGATCTCGAAGGGATGGCTATGAATTTGTAAATAATAACGATAAATTCAAAATGGATGATTTGTTTGGATCTGTAACCATGACAACCTCGAATCTGGCGTCATAGAAATGGCTGCACGAGGTTATGTTTAGAAATCAAGTCGCTTGCGTTGGTTTTTCTGAAGAACTATCGCTCAAAATGTATTATACAAGGTGCATTTTATACTATTTTTTCTGTTTCGTTTTTTAAATGCTTTAAAATAACAGACATGTTTAGTTTGAAATTTTTAATTTGTCTTATTCTAATCGTGTCATTTTAGGTTTGAAATGTATATTGATTTAAGTAATAAATTATATTTAATAATAATTAAAATGTCTCTTTTATCATTTTCACAGTTTTGATTCACATTTTTGTTTACTGTCACGTGTATATTTGACATTTAAGATTTATATACTTATCACCAACTTCGAAAAACAAAAATTAATAATGTAGGACATTACAAAGGGAATATAAAAATATATTTAAAATTATCTTTGTATGTTATAGGTACGGAATATAGATAATAAAGGCGAACCAACACCAGAAATTTTAAAGTGTCGTGAAGCCTTCGACCAACATACGAAAATGTGGGAAGATGCTGCTTTGCAGGCATTCAACCGTGATTTAATTGCACTGTCGGCAAAGAAACAGACGAATAAAGTGGAGCCATTCATGAGAAGCATTCCAATTAAAGATTTCATCAATATTATCATTAGCGAAGCTAAATTAATAGCTCAAGGATCAGAGACGTACAGTCCAACAGCGTATCTACTCTACAGAGATTTAGGACTTAAAGTCTATTCCAGGTTTAAAGTGCTTAGAAAGAAGAAAACTGGAGTTTTGGATAAGGTAATTTTGAAAGAAGAATTAGAATTTACTACTTCTCAATTAGTTACTATCTTCAGTTTTTGAATCTCTTTAATGGCAATTACTTTCACTAAAATTGTCCATTCCATTCGATACTATCATGAATTAAAACTCAAATGCACTTACTATATTGTTAAATAGAGATATATTAAAGGTATAAATAACCAAAACTCTTAGTAAGTCATGAACTTACTCTTAAAAGGAGTTTAAATTAACAGACCTGCTAATGCAAGAATAATCATCATTATTTAGCAATTGTTAATAAAATATATAAATACGAGGGAAGTTTGGAATGTTTCTAGAACGGACCAGAAGATGGCGTTGTGCGGCTTTTTCATCAGATTCTCTGGTATCTTGTTTATGTTCAATTCAAGAAATTATTTCTTATTTATATACCCAATTAAGCCTTTAACTTGTACTGGTCATGTGTTTTGAGTGTCCATCTAACGTAAAACTGCTGTAAAATTTTTGACAGATCGTGCATGTAATAAGGCCGGTATAACAAACAAACAAAGTAAATACTACGCGTATTTTCTTAATCATCAATAACATCGAAGAACAAATTAAATTGAAATTTAAATGAATAAATAAATTCATGTCCCAGAGCAGATGTGAACCGGAGCCGCCTGGGTGAGAGGCCGGCACTTAACCATTAGACCAAGCGCGGGGATCGTAAGGAGTATTCATATCGTCTATTTATATATATACATACGTCCAACCGACCGTCATGGGAGAGCATGATGCATCAGTCGAATAATACGTTACTGAATATTATACGCGTGTGTACATGTGTAAATGTAATAAATGTGCGAATACGTTTTATTTAATACCTTACTGAATATTATACGCGTGTATTTCGTATTATTAACCTCGCCTTGATGAAGTTTACACTTCTGCTGTGTGGTTTTAAGCACACCCATTTTCTTGTTTTTTAAGTTTAAATGCTAAAGATATAAAAATGGAATTAGACTTTGGATTGGTGAACTTAAACGTGGTCGAACAAGCATAGAAGATGCAGCGCGTTCTGGATACCAAAAACATCTACCGATAAAAAAACCTTTAGAAAAGTGCATGAAATCGTGTTGAATGATCGCTGATTAAAGTTGAGAGAGGTAGCATAGGCAGAAAGCATATCAATCTGACTGCGCACATTACATTTTAAATTAACATTTGGAGATGAGAAAGCTGCGCGCAAGATGGGTGCCGCGTTTGCTGTCAGTCGATCAAAAGCAAGCTCGTGTGACCGTGTCTCAACGATGTCTAGACATGTTCCAGCGTAATCCTGTAGTTTTTTAGACGTTTTGTAACCATAGATGAAACATGGATACACCACTTTACTTCAGAGGCTAAAACACAATCAAAGCAGCGGATAGTACGCGGTGAACTAACTCCAAAGAAGGCCAGGACGATGCCGTCAGCTGGAAAGGTCATGGCTACCGTCTTTTGGGATTCCCGAGGAATAATTTTTATCGACTACTTGCAATACGGGAGGACAATAACAGGCGTGTATTATGTATCGTTATTGGACAGATTGAACGAAGAAATCAAATGGCCTCGTTTGCCAAAGGGAAAAGTCTTGTTCCACCAAGATAATGCCCCATCCCACAAGTCGGCTATTGCGATGGCGAAACTGCACGAATTACGATATCCGTACTCGCCAGATCTGGCCTCTTCGGACTTTTTATATTTCCGAACCTCAAAAATTGTTACCTGGAAAGAAATTCTCATCGAATATTGAAATTATCGAAGCTTTAAATGAACATTTGGAAGGTTTTGATAGTTCTTATCCTGAAACTTGGTGTTGTGTGTCTCATTCTAGAAACTTTCTGATCTTCCCGCGTATGTTACGTTGAAACTAATATTTTTCTATAATTTATATACTTATGAATTAATTCTGTAAATATTTAAAACTCTTGATAGTTAAAAACTACAATTTGATTGTTACCAAAGGCGTTACACTATCTAATTGCTACATATATGCATGTATTTAATTTTTTCTCTCGTTATCTATTATTCTTTTGTAATTTAGTTTTGGTAAGTAATATACTTAAAGTTTGATAATTTCCCTGCTTCCATGATGTATTCGTTAATATGTAATGTTATTTTTTTGATAGGTATATAAAACCCACAAAAAATATTGTGAAGCTTATGTTGCCTCTCACAGTGAACTAGGGGTTTTACCAACAAATGTTGAAAATATTAACACACGACAAATATGGCAGTTGCTCGAATTTAATGAGAAATCCAATGGTGCCTCTATAGAACTTGATCATCAACCATGGGTTCCAAGTGTCTTGCAATGCGTCGGCAAGTTCTTGTACAACATAATAATGCACGACTTAAAAGTTGATGCTAACGTCATGAAAGCCAACAATAAAAATCCGTAAGTATAAAGTTTTTGAAGTGTAAACTTCTTTGGGCGCGTTGCGCTGATTGTAGGCACTGAACAAGACTGACCGTCACGCTCGGATATGTAACGCTCGTTCGGGTAATGTCGGCTCGAGTCGGCTAAGGGAACAAGATAAATATATCATATAGATAGAGGTATTTAATTTCAATTAAATTGAGATTTAAATGAATAAATAAATTCATGTCCCCGAGCAGATTCGATCCCGAGCCGCACGGGTATGACCAATGTATGACGCCGGCACGTTGCATCAGACCAAGCGCGGGACACGTATTCGAGTATTCATATCGTCTATTTATACATATACATACGTCCGAACCGACCCAACGAAACGGCCGCTCGCGTCACTGCTATACTTGTTCGGCGACCGTTACATGGGAGAGCATGACGCATCAGTCGTATAATACGTTAGTGAATATTATACGGTGTGTACATGTGTAAATGTAATAAATGTGTGAATACGTTTTATTTAATACGTTACTGAATGTTATACGCGTGTTTTTCGTATTATTAACCTCGCCTTGATGACGTTTACACTTCTGCTGTGTGGTTTTAAGCACACCCATTTTCTTTTTATTATGCAAAGGAACACTTTTAATTAAAAATAAATACATGGCGTAAAATGATACTTAACGTATAATGAATAACACAATAGGTTCGAATCGCTCAGCCGACAGACTGAATAAAAATCTGTTTTCTCAGAGATCGGTACTATCCTGCTCCCAGGTATCTGTTGACGATATAATTCGACAATTGGACTATAGTAAAAAGAAAAGTGTTTATTCTGTGCAGGCTGCCATGATGGTGGCCATTAGAACTGATGTTGGATTCGGTTACTTTTCAGTACTTGTAATTATACGTTACTTTCGAATTCAATATCCGTTACCGTTACCGATACTCGTTCAAATGTGCGGTGCGGGAATATTTATAGTTAATATATTGTTGCGTTTTCGGGGTCGAAATAAACAACTCGTGCAATTGTTTTAAAACTGTGGTATATTTTCACACTTAAAACACTAATCACAATATAAAAATATAAAATAAATGTAACGCACTTAAAACTACTACGAATAAATTAACACACGTATTTATATCTATCACTACTATTTAGGTCTGTAATATTTATGTAATAAATATTGCACCGCTCACTTATTTATATTTATTTGAACTGCACGACTACTATTCAATGAATGAATTCTTTCTGGGTACCGGCCGCCTTTTATATCGGCCTATAAAGACTCTAGAATTATACGCGAAACGTCTCGCTTTATTCTAGATTGCCCGAGAGAAGAACCAGACTTTCTGTCGCTTATGCATTACATATGTGTGAATGATTTATGACTTATTTACGGTGCGTCGCGCCGATGTTTACTTTTCTTTTGTGGACTTCTTTCATTGCAATATGCTACAAACAAAATGTTCACTTATATACTAATTTTAATATATATTACGTTAAATAAATAATATTCAATAACTATTTTAAATAAAATAAAACTCTTGAAAACTTTCCACAATTTTTATTTAGTCTTTGCGACATATGTTTCGGTATTGTTCATACCATTATCGAGCGGACACTGACAGGTCAGTTTGTGTAGGGTTGTTATATATGTCGTTGTGTTTATTGTCTCTTTTTACATAAGTGTCTATTATGGGTGTATGTGTGTTTGAAAAGTCTTTGTGTGTGTTCGTTACTTTCTCTTTTCCTTGAATTGATTTTTTAATTTCTAATATTTCTAACAGATTTAATTTCGGTCCCTTGTTTACATTATGTATAAGTTTACAACTATCTATATCGGGAAAATGGAGATTATCTATACAATGTTCGGCAAGGCCTGTATTTCTAATATTATGCAATATTGATCTTTTATGTTCTTTTAATCTAGTTTCGATCTTTCTGCCACTTTGTCCGATATAGATAGCTTTACAGTCTGTGCAACTAATTTTGTATACACCTGCTTTATCGGTAAGTTTAGTTCTTTCCTTGTTATTGACAATAATATTCGTTAAAAGAATCACACAAATAAATGCAGAATGAAGTAAATGGCACAAAATTCATTTTACATTGCATCAATACAATAAGTTCAAACAAAACTTTTATAATGAAATCGACCTACGCAAATACAAGTAATACTAATAATTGGTGAAATTCAAATATTTTTTACAAAGTTGTTTACTCTAAATTATGTTTTTTAATAAAATATTTCAGACAAGACTGTATTCTAGAAGTTATATATTATGAGAGTAACTGTTAGAAAAAGTATCAAATATTATTTGAAACCAGTATTCGTTACTTCGGATCTTATCGAGTAACGAATACTTTAGTAACGGATAGTTACATTTGCAACACCACTAATGAGAAGTACATATATGGAGTATCAGAGAAAATGAGATATTCAAAATTTGCGTTTAAAGGTCTTTCAATATGATCTTTTTAACTAAAATATTGCTACTCTTTGCTTGCGGTTATGCTAAAAGTTAACTCTATTATTTTAAATAGAACACTATGCCATGTGGTGGAATCCCAGTGATTCCACCACATGGCGATCCTGCCAGTGGAAGTATTTATTACAACAGAAATACAAATGCCTTTTAAACATCGATGTATTATATAATTTACTTTTTAATTACAAGAAAACATATATCGATTCTGTAGAAAGTATTATACATTTTTTAAGCTTTCAATAAATTGAATTGAATCGAATAATGTTTATTTTTGATTTTTAGAAATCACGTGCCCGCTTTTTACACGATATTCAGACACCACGGCAGAATAATAAAAGAGGAAGTTAAACCCCATCCGATCCTCTCTAAGCTCTACAGAGCTTCATCCCCGGAAACGCTAAGTTTTCCAGCGGTTGCAGTCCCTATGAAATGCCCGCCGATCCCTTGGTCGTCCTTGAATACAGGCGGATATTTGGTTACAAATACAGAATTTGTGAGACTTCCGTCACAAGCCATGGCGCAAAAACAAAGACTGAAAGAGACCGACTTGAATCAGTTGTATCCATCGTTCGATGCTTTAAATCAGCTAGCAGCGGTACCTTGGAAAGTCAATAAAAAGATTTTGGAATGCATTATAAAGGTATGTATAAATTATATCGATAATACAAGGTGATTCATATTGAACTTTAGAATTTGTTTGTGAACAAAATTATTTATCACTCTTTTTTATCTCTTAATATGATATCTTGCTTGTAGTGACATTGTCACTACAAACAATGATATGCCACACTCAACCATTCACTATAATATTGGACGGAGCATGTGTTCACTCAGAACACCTCAACCAAAAAGAACGATCTTGCGAACTCCGACAAGCTGTTACCTTAAAAACAATCGAGCTAACTCTGAACATCAAAATTTACTGTACATTCAAACTTACTATCACCTTAAAAATTCAGTGATACTAGAACTATTTATAGAAGTTTTTAGACCATGAAGAGTCCTCTACATGACTTATCGACTTCTAAAATAGTCGGAACCGATGGTTTTGCGTGCCCGCCGAAGCACGGTAGCAGCTCAAAGGTTTTTAAATAAAAAAAAAAATTCAGAACTGCTTTATTGGTTTAAAAATTCGATAAAGTGGCAGTGAATCGAACCAGTGAAATCAGTATCGAACTTCTTGAGGATTACTTTTATTATTGCATAGCACATTATATAACATTTTCAATATTTGGATTGTACTTTTCGATAGGTTTTTACTGAAGGTGGCTCTTCTAAACTCTGCGTTCCAGAGCACCCATCAACTTTACCAGCACCAGTACCCATTGCCTCAGAAATGGACAAACAGCAAAAGTTTCAATTTTTCCGGCAGAAATTGCAGCATCGCAGGAAGAAAGCGGAAATGTATTCGTTGTGGTGCGATTGTCTTTATAGGCTTTCTTTAGCGAATCATGTGAGTAATTTTTTTATTTATGTATTCTTTAGATTTTTTAAAATTACTGTTTCTAAATATTCAGTGAATATGAAATTGCTACTGTTATGTTTTAAAAGATGCCACTTGTTATATTTTTAAAATGATGTTAGTTTTAAAAATGCTGTATTAGCTAGCTCTAATGGTGAATTACGTAAAAGAAAGAAACACAAAATATATATGTTAGAAAATAAAACAAATGTAATGTTAATATATTTATTTTCCTGTAAAGAATTGTAATTAGTACATGAAGAAAAAAAATAAGGTAAATAAAACAACAAGAGTGTCCTTAAGTTCTTTAATTAATTATTTAAATAAAAACACAAATATTGGTTCATGTAAGGAGTAGGTGAGACAGAAAGGAAGAGAGTGAGAGGGAACGAGTGGGTCGTTAGAATGATCGTTGGTTAAGGCAGGTATTATCGGTACGAAGTTAAGGGGGTCGATAATCTCAAACCGTAAATGATTTTTAGATATATTTTGAGAATGTATAAAGTAAAATTTAATGTAGCGGTTGTAAGAGAAAATTAAGAATTAAAGTAATAAATAAGGTCGAAGCGTAGATTAATCGGCGAATCTGAATAGGGTCTGACAATACGCGAACAATTAACCGAACCGGCGAAAGGAATTGCGGCACTATAACTTGACTTTGTTATGTTAAAGCACAATGGGGGCACTAAAACAAACGCGACTTAGAACTGGGAGGGACGCGAACTTGGAACGATGTAAAGCTGTGCATGCGTAAGAGAAAAAAAAATTAAGAGAGGGCTTTTTTCTTCGATCGTGGTTTATATAGGCCGTGGTTAGAAGCAGGAGAGTGGGGGTGGTAAGGGCGCGAACTGTTTTTAATAGAATAAGAGAACATAATTCGCGGGACAATCAATCAATAAATACAGGAAAAAAAACATTATAATCAGATTCGTTATTAATTATAGAAAAGAATGACACCTGACTCGAGGTAGTTTGTCTAAGAAATTACTGCAGGTATGTACGTTTGGTGGGCACCTATATAACAGGTAGTAGAAGACATTACGAAAGACGAGTCACAATAGGGTTCTTTCTATAGTATTATGAGTATTTAATGCGGTCTGAAGGGGTGACTAAGGATACATGATAACCTTACGTTAAGACCGAATTAAATAAGAACAAATATTGAATAACTCGTAAATCTTTGATCTGAGAGTTATAGGCTTCGAATGAGAAATAAAAGAGCGATTAAGAAACATTATAACGTGATATCTGTTGTCGTCTGATAATTAGATCGCGAGGAATTAATAATTAAGAAAAATTGCAATGCTAAGTATTTCGTGTTTAAAATAAGCGAAAAGGCTTCATTTAGGTAAACGGTTAGTTGGAACGTGATCTTAACAAAGCAATTTTTATTTTAGAAATCTCTCCTGTCGTAAAGCCAAAGTTGTTGATGTAGGGAAGAAGCGATGAGTAATTCTTTAGGCGCGAAAATGTATTACATGACTAAAATAGATAAATTAATAATAATAGAAAAAAATCGAATTAAAGAAATTACGCGCTTTTTTTTTTTGTACATGAGGTTGTTAACACTACATAAGTCTG
Source organism: Amphimallon solstitiale (assembly GCA_963170755.1). Classification (NCBI taxonomy): domain Eukaryota; kingdom Metazoa; phylum Arthropoda; class Insecta; order Coleoptera; family Scarabaeidae; genus Amphimallon; species Amphimallon solstitiale. The sequence continues at coordinate 14,229,662 of OY720683.1, read as the reverse complement.
CTTGATATATTAAAACATAGATTACACTTAATAAACAGCAATAACAACTATTTAGAATTATTATAGATATATTTATTTTGATGTATGTCCTGTGAACTCTATCTTCTCCATACGGAAGCGATTACTTCTGAAATAGATGACTCATTTAATTCTTTCATTTTTGTCACGTTTGCATGTTACATCACTATATGACTCAATATAAATACCAATATTATTACATATACCGTAGTCGTCAAATTTTAATTTCGGTTATACTTCTATCCCATGCAGAAGATGACCTTATGATATGCAGCGATGCCTGCTTGTTAACAGTGGTGGGAGAGCAACGCAGTCTCGGGGGACCCTCACGCCTTACATTTCATAGGAAACGTTTGTCGAGTGTACTGTTTTGGCAGCCTCGCTTATATTTATCTTTAGTTTATTTCGTCGCATCAGAAATTAAAATATGTCGACTACGGTATAAAAACTGCGTTCATAATAAATAACACACTGATAAACTATGAATCTGTTTATTTACACAAAATCATTTTATAGTAATAACAATAACAATAATATGCAATTATTGGCAATCTTTATCATAATTATAAGATAAATAAATAATAACAATAACAAAATAACTTTAATCTACGTCATAGGCTTTCACAGTTGTCAGCGAGTATCATTTCTTCTTCTGTTGCTGTTCACGTTGCGTCTATTATCATATGGGTCACTTTCAGTTACATCTGCTACATATTTTAAAAATGGCTATTATCCATATCCATTGATTACTTGTGAGACATTACAGTAAAAATATAAAATATCAAAATAAAGGTGGCAAAATGCATGAAAATCATTATAAATAATTAAAATGTTAGTTGGAGAGTTTACAGACAACTTAAACTTTTAATTTCTGTTTTAATTAAAGAAACATATTCTTGACAGGTCTTAGGGACATACAAGCCTTAACAAAAGTAAATAAAAAAAGTACAAGATTACTGCCAGAAGATTTTTAGAGTGGATATTTCAGAATTATATACTACAGTTCTCGACAAAAAAAACGTCCACTCTTTAAACTATTGTAAATCATGCTTGTGTGACAACTACAAATTGGAGTTGACAACAGGTGAAATATCTGAACGGTCAAAGAATAACACAAAATAACACATTTGAAGGAAACGATTAAAAAGATTTTATTACTATACATCTAATAGATATTCACTAATAATTTATAATATAGATTATACCGTTTGACTGAAATAAAAGTAGATATAGGGAAACACAGTCACGCACACATGTGCATGCAAACATGAAATGGAGGGGTACGATATTAGGGGGGTACAGATGAGTTCATATCGGGACACCGGTTACCGGGGCTTCAGTGCAAAACGTTGAAAGCTAGTATGCAGACGTTTGCTTTAAGGAATTGCTCCTCCGCTATGTACGGCTTTTGTATAATATTTTGGTAATTGATGTATAATGTATTAACATTGAACTGAAACAAAACTATAAAAATTGTAACTAAAATAAAATTCTTATAAAAAATTAAATAAAATTCTCACATTTAAAACGAAACAAAATAATATACATAATGAACTATACAAAATTTAATGTTGAAGATGTTCAAATGTCTGTCCCTCTTGCATCAAGCAGTACCCTAAACGATTATAAAACCCATTTCGTCTTGTTCTTCTGCGACGTTACGGTGTCTTTTAGTATGCAGTGAATTAACACAACCTTCTGTACGAAATTGTTTCACAATCTTATGGATAGCTGGCACAGAGGGAGGTGGACGATTTTCATACGCCGCAACAAATAAATTTTGCACGTCTTTGTGCGAATTATCCTTCGCATACCATAACACAGTCTGTATTTTTTCCTCGACAGTTAAGGGCATTTTATTTTAATATTTGCGAGTTTGCTCAGACACAATGTAAGTTCACGCTCTAAAGATACGGAACGAATGCCATGCGCGCATGGTGTCCGCGCTCTCGGTCTCCCCACACCACCGGTCTTATGGTGGTGTGGGTAAACCGAGAGCCACATTCTTGAACTGTTTTATACATACATACATAGGTATATGTTTATGTGTGTGTATTTGAAGATGCATATTAACTTTTAAATACGACAGTCTGTATACGCAATGACATAATTGATGTAGTAGTGCACATGTTTTTCAAAGTCATAATAACACAACTTAAATTAACCCAAGAGTTACCCGTTTTTTGTCGATTATTGTTCTAAAGTTTCAAAATATTCCTTCATTGGTAAATACAACAGTATTAAATAGTAAATAGAAGAAATGCACATTATTATGAAACTTATAATCTACACTTTCTGTAAACTGCCCATTATCAGTATTCTTGAAGCGTTAATACATGATAAGATGTATCACTGGAATAGTTTATTTACGAAGTCATTTAGGTATGCAACAACGTCACTGTTATGTAATAACAGTGTTGACAAAGCCATCATCGATTTACAGCAAGTACCTGATAACATAGCAGTCTTTTTACACATTTCGTTTTGATGCAAAGTGATATTTTCTGCTCTTTCACTCTTTTGTTTAAACTAAAGAAAAAATTATTGATAGTGTGCCCGTCGTAAATAGTCAAATGACTAAATTGTGATTATTCCACTTACTAACATGATGCTTTTTATTTAATATGTCAACAGTTTAAGGACGATATATTTTGGTTACCTCACAACATGGACTTTAGAGGGCGCGTGTATCCAATTCCACCGCATCTCAACCATTTAGGATCGGACCTAGCACGCTCTATGCTTGTCTTTGCCGAAGCGAGACCTTTAGGACGAAAAGGTTTGGATTGGTTAAAACTGCATCTGGTTAATTTGACCGGTTTAAAAAAGCGCGAATCCGTAGAAAATAGGTAACGGCTAACATTCAAAGAACATGAAATTTTCAATTATTGATTTTTTTTTAGGTTAGATTACGCGAACGAAATCATGGATAAAATACTTGATTCTGTCGATAACCCTTTATCCGGCAATATGTGGTGGGCCAGTTCGGACGAACCCTGGCAAACGTTGGCCTGTTGCATGGAAATTGCAGAAGCGGTCAGATCGCCGGACCCGGAAAATTTTAAATCCCATTTTCCGGTGCATCAAGATGGGAGTTGTAATGGATTGCAACATTACGCCGCTTTAGGAAGGGACAGCGCTGGTGGTTATAGTGTGAATTTGACGCCTGCGCATCGGCCACAGGATGTGTACAGCAGCGTGGCCGCCTTGGTTGAAGAAAGACGACAGAAAGATGCTGACAGCGGTATAGAGGTATGCATTCAATGCAAAAGTATGAATTTTTTGTTCTTGGATAGTAGCTGTACTGCATTAAAAGAAAGGAGTATTGTAAATGAGAAGACTTAAAATATGCCTATGTGATTGGTAGAAATAGTTCTGTCAAAATTTGTTTACCGTCAGTTTTGTCGATTTGCGTGTTTTATTTAATCGTTTATTGTTCTATTTACGATAAATATTCATTGAGAAATAGTACTTTTTAGTGTTCCAACTCGAGATGACAGCACAGTGTGTTCTACATGCTTTGAAAATATAAAATTTATTTTTTGTAAATTGTTCTCAGGTTGTAACGCCATCTGCTAAATGAAATATAGAGCTTATAAGGATTAAAATAGTTAAGGCTGCGTTTGATAAGGTTTTGGCGGGAGAGAAATGTACCCAAAAAATACCATTTTTATTTCCATTTTTTCAGGCGTAAGAAATCAAAGCATGTAAATTTTATGCATTAAGCATGAAGATAAAGGTTAAACGTAGTGAACGGTTGTATTCTTTTTCAAATTAAGTTAATATATAAGCCGTAAATAAAATGGGAAAACAGTGGTTTTGCAAGTACTACAAAAAGTGCCTATATTTAAAAAATACACAGTAAATTTATATGTAATATAGCAAGTACACTCGGTATTTATATTTGGTAGATAAAATTGGTAACAGTAGCTAAATATATGTGTAATTTTTAAAGTGATCCATGAAATAAAATTTGTAACATTTTTGTAAGCAATTACATACATTTACAGATATCTGTTACATTTGCATCGCTTTACAGTGTAGCATTTATGGAATAGATGGGGTTAATATCTTGAAATTATTTAGATGTTAATTGCATGTTATATAATAATTTAAGTATCATTATAATTTAAAATTATAATTAACAGCAATTCGTGGGGCTACTAATTATAAAATTTAGTATATTACGAGTTATTTAAATATACCTAATAGACAATGAGCAGTTGGTATCACAGGTTGGCACCATAAACCATAAAAAGTAACTACATAGTAGTCACAGTTTAATTTGTGATTTTAATCAAATTAATCTTTTAAAATATGGAGTTTTCTATTATCTTTAATTGAAAGATGCCTATCCTTTTACTAGAGAGATGAATTATGCAAATCAATTAAACTTGGCTGCTTTTAATGCCGATAAAAGCCTAAAAGCTGTTTTATATGGCAGGTATGGCGGTATGGCATAGTTATACCGCAAGATCAAAAATTATGTTGATAAAGGTTTGCCATGGAATGTAAAACGTCCGTCTTAGATATTCTTTTGATAGTTCTGATAAATTATCAGGTTAACTGTTATACTGACATTTGACTGACATAAAATTTGTAAATATATGTTTATTTAAAATGATTTACATGTTTGAATAACATAACACGAAAATTAACCAAACATAAACGCTTACTGTATTCCCAGATACCATTAACTAGCACACCTGTTCTAAAATACGCTTCAATCTTGTAAGTTTTGTGTCCTGTGGTGTACACCATAATTGAAAACCTACAAGATGTCAGAGAAATTATAATGACAAATATTAAGGACAGTGTGACAATGATATAACAGACATTAACAGATAAACGTTTTACATTCCATGGCAAAGCTTTATCAATAATAGTATATTAAAATACAAGTTTCATAAGACACGATTTTTGCGCACGCGTTCAAGTGCGCAAAATGTCTTATGAAACGTATTTTATACTATTTTTTCTATTTCGTTTATTAAAAGTTCAAAAAAGTTTAAAATAAGAGACATGTTTTGTTCGAATATTTTAGAAATTTTGCTTTTTTGAAATTGGTTACTCTGATTTTTAAGTAGAACGTTTTAAATATTTGAATATCGGTGGTGCTATATGTAATTGTGTTTAAAATTCAAACTGATTTATACAATAAATTATTTCAAATTATCAACAAAAAGGACGAAATAAATAACTGTACGCCCCCAGAGATTCGCAAAATAGCAGAAGACAATTTACAAAATCTTTCGTCCACAAACTCTCTACATATTTATCAAAACAAACTTTTATAACAGTTGTACTATTCAACATGGTAAGTAAATGTCAATAGTAGCATCCAACTCTGCTTAACAATTTATATTGCTAATTAGTAAGTAAAATGTTAGCATGTGTGCTTTTTATTCTTTGTACAATTTTATTGCACATTTTTGGTACTTTAAAGACTTATATTCTGACATTTAAATACGATTTGGTTCCATTTTTTTTGTTACCAACTTCAAAAAAATAAAATTAGCGTGCGATAAAGTAATACTTTATGCAACCAAAACGGGTGTCGTAAAGTGAACTTTATAGCACCGGAATAGAAAAAATTTTTGATCTCGCGGACACTCGCGGTACTTCCTTGTTAAATTTCCTTAGGTAGGAACCAATACACTCTGTTAAAAATAGTAGCGTTTTGGCGCGATATTTGAATTAAAAATTGCGCTTTCAACGTACCTATGACCAAATAATGCCTTAAAATATGTAGAATTTCTCTTATTCAAACTAACAAAAAAAAATCCATTCTAAAAACTGCCCAGGAGCTAAAATACAAAATAGAAATAAAACAAAAACTCTAAATTCAAACTATATATCAAATCAAGCGTATATTTAGCAGGTAAAACATATTTATTAGAATGCTGAACTAATGGGTACGTTATGAAGACAATAATATGACTATATTTCTGTTTTGCATATTATTATTATTATTAGACATGATTAACAAAGATATGATATCGCATAGATGCAGTTGCGTGTACGAAACGTATCAAGTAACAGAAAAAGTTGCATAACGCAAACACACTGCTCTTGAACATTGTGATAGAGTTGGTTGTTACTTGTTGGAATTCCATTTTAATAAAATGCACAAAAACACTTGAAATAAAACAAGGTGTTTCAAATTTCCAAAAATTGTATTAACAAAAATACGACTAGTTTCGCACACACTGTGGGCATTTTTGTTAATACAATTTTTGGAAATTTGAAACACCTTGTTTTATTTCAAGTGTTTTTGTGCATTTTATTACACTGCTCTTTATTTATTGTATAGTTTTGTATGAAATAAGAAACTCGAATGGATGAGTATCACTTACCTTTAGCATTTAAAAATATATTTAAGGATAACTAAATTTATAAATAAAATAAATATATAAAAAGTAATTGAATTTAAATTTTTACAAATAAATTCAAATGAATGGTTAAAGTTCGCGCGTCTTTCTCCGTTCAGCATGCAAGTTGACAAGTAAGTATTCATTAGATTCATACGTATACAATCAAATTGCAAAGAAAGCATGCACAGACAAAATTTTCGTATGTAGGTAGAAATTCAATCAGCAGGTAAAATGACCTTGAAATGTTTTACGATCGTTTCTTTAGAATGTTTATAATTGTTATAGTGGCGCCATTTAATTATTGCTAGTAGTACTTAAGAAACATGAAAAGCTTAGATTCGAACCGAAATGGATTTGGCAGGATTGAAACGCACCCTTAATTGCTTTTTAAATGTTTGAGGTCCATTCATTAATAAAGAAGAGAACACTTTCACCATCTACTATAATGAGTGCATATTATTTAGAAAGAGCTAAATAAAACGCAGTCTTTCGGAGTTATCTACAAACTACTAAAATTTATTATATATTCCTTACAGTATATTGATCAGGTATTGTTTACAGATGGCGCTACATACACTTATATTATATTTTATTCATAAAATATAAGCACATATTAAAATTAGGTTGGTATTAAAATAAAAGAGCGATTATGTCATATAACAGAATGGTATGGCAATTAATAAAACTAAAGAACATAAGTGTTTTTTTACGATAACTGACGGGGTACGTCATACTTTGGGGTCAAGAAACACAAAGTTACCAAAATACCTAAAATGTAGTATTATAGTGTACGATGGTCGCCTATTCAGTTTTTATAAACAGCGACTAGGTGACGCTGTTGAAATGTGTCATCATAGATGTCGCTATCGCTGCGCGCTATTAAGGCCGTAACATAACTGCCGTTTACATTGTAGAAATTGATTCTACTAACCTCAACATAGCGTCCTATATGTAACGCCAACTAGTAGTAACATAATATAAACCCAAAAATAATGATTTCTCAATTTTTATTGAAAAAAATTAAAAAAAAAACAATTTAAACATTAACTCTATAATAATTAACATTAATAATGTTAAAATAATTAAATGTAACGAAATAAAATTAATAGAGTGTTGCTCAAAATGTAGTTGTTCGGTAGTTTCAGAAATAACAATTTTACCTACATTTCCAGTTTATCTGAGAGTTTGAAAGGTAAAATTAATTGGGGATCAATTACGTTTTTAAATGTTTCTTTGGAGTTAAAAATTTTGCGTTAGTAACGTAATCGACGCTTTAGACTGTATTGGAAGATTTTACTATTCCATACGCATTATTTGCCTCATAGCATATTCGACTGATCTGGCACTGATAGCATCTTTTGCACTTTAAGCCTAACATGTGAAAACGTGTTTTCTACAGCATTGGAACTAATTGATCTTGCTAGGACATAATGAAACCCCAACTTTGATATTTGACTATTCAAATATTACAATAATACAATATCCAAATAATACCAGTTAAAATGTAATATTCTCTAAACCCATTCTTTATTTCTACTTTTGTACATCTTTGATGTACATTTTTCACTTTGATACTATTACATTTTCCTAGTTTTATTGAAGTGAAAACTTCCATGGGCGCGTTGATGCATTGATTGTTGGGCACTGAACGAGACTGAGCCGTCACGCTCGGAATGAAACGCTAGTTCGGGTAAAGTCGGCTCGACGCTCGGCTTTGTATTATAACACTAACTAGCGGTATTTCATTTCAATTAAATTGAAATTTAGAATAAATACGCGAAATATTGTATTTTTATTTTCTGAAAATTTTTTTTCCGCGTGCAGATTCGATCCCGAGCCGCCCGGGTATAAAGCCGGCACGTTACCATTAGATCAGCGCGGGTACTCGTAAGAGAATTATAATATTTGTATATATAGATGCATATGTATGAATGTTTGAAGTGAAAACTTGATCAGACCAAGCGAAATGTACTAGAATAATGTATACACAATCATAATAAATATATATTTTTTAAATGTAATATAGAACGAAAATGGAAAATGTAAATGTAAATGAATATAGAACGAAAAAAAAAGTTGTATTTCGTATTATTAACCTCGCCTTGATGAAGTTTTCACTGCTGCCCACCCAAAAAATTTTATTTTTATATTTCTTTCTGTGCATTGAATCGGTTTCTAAAAAATTTGTTTGTATTAGGTTTTAAAAATTTTTAAAAAACAAATGATTATTGCAATAATAGGGAATATATTTTCGATAAATTTTCGATTTCATTTCGATCGTTTACTGAGTTTTTCTCTTTTTTAATTTCAGTCATTTCAAGTACGTTTCTTGCTTTGGTGTTTTGTTATTTTTGTAGAATTGATACGTTGTCATACTTAAAGGTATGCGAAAATTTATTATTTACAATGATACACTAATAACAAATTATTGAATTTCAATACACACAGTTCAAGACAAAACAAAATTAACTTTAACACTAAACTCTGTGGGCATTTTTCAACTTTATAGATTGAACAGATACAAGTCTATTTACAGAACAAAAATCAACAATGATGAAATATTCATAATACACCCATTTCTTTTCTATATCCTCTCTAAAATTGTACTAAATCATACTTCAAAAGCCGTAGAGTTAACATATTCTGACTTAAGCCCGGCAATTTTTCTATTAACATTTAAAAAAAATTTCTCTTTGCACATCTGCAGTTATTAAATATTTCTAATTGTAAACTAAAAATGCAAAATTTTGGCTATTTAGCAAGAATTTTCATTATATTAGATTCTGGATAATCAATTCTCATTTTCTGAATTGCCTTGAGAATTACTTGCGTTTTAGCAGACTATTTTGGTGAGAACCTAAATAATAATAATAATAACTTTATTGTCATTGATCGCAAATACGATATTGACATTGTCATTAAAATGTATAATTACAAAAAAATACAAACAACACCATTAAAAAATTTGTTATATGAAGAACATAAATTGCTCACGGAGAAATGTGGAGGTAGTTTTGAAGCGAAGAAAAGGTTTTTCCTAAAAGAAATTTTTTAAGTACCCTTTTAAACATTCCTGGACCGCTAACATCTCAGATATTGTTGGGTAACTTATTAAAGATTTTGGCAAAAGAATAGTCCGGTAACTTTTCATATATGTTGGGAGTGTGGTGTTTCAATCGAATAACAATAGTTAATCTTGCTTCGTAAATATGTGATAAGGAATCGTAATTTTAAATATTTGTTTTAACATACATTGCTGCCTTGGTGCTAAATCAAATATTAATCGTATAATCTTCTTTTGAGCAGTAAATTCGCGTTTCCATCCCACTGAATGACCCCATACACTGCCTCCTATACTTAACAGGCCGTGTTATAGAAAAGCGGCAACGCTGTGAGGTGGTCCTATTGTATACCTACCGTCCACAGCTGATAGACAGTTATTACTTTTTCTATTTGAATTTTTGCATTTATATGTATTTTGGCACAATAGTGACGTTGATCATAAACAAAAATTAATAATAATTGTAGTAGATGCATCTAATTTAGCTTGTTATCATCTTCAATAAGTTTTCAAGGTAAGTTATTTACACTGGGAGGTTATGTGTTGGCAGGAAACAAATAATTTAACTTTACATTTTACATGCCTCGCCGATGCTGCGTTCCTAGCTGTAAAGCAAATTATGATAGCGAGCTTAAAAAGAACAATTCAATCGTTACGACATTTTCTGTTCCCAAGGATGAGATTAAGGGAAAAGAGTGGATTAGAGCTATACCACGCAAGAACTGGACCCCAACAAAGTCTTCTGTAGTTTGCGCTTCCCATTTTAATGAATGCAATATCATCAGATTCCAATATTTTGTTAGTGCAGCTGGTGAGAAGCGACAGTTACTTTTTAAAAATCTTCCAGCCTACTTGACAAAATCAAAGTTCTCAAGAAAGGAAGGATCCAGATGTACGGAGGAGAGAAACAATTAAATTCAATGCAGAAAAAATCTCAACATTTTAAGCTAGTGATACATAAGACTTCATAAAAAACCTTAAATATAAAGTTGACAGTGTGGTAGTGTGGAATATAAAAATTACGGATGATGGTTTGTGGTTCTATCGGCTCAATATAGACAATGGTAATGTGAAATTCGATGAACTAAAAATTGTGTGTAGTATTAAAGTGTCAAAAGAGTTGATTGTGGAAGTTACTGTAAAAGGTGTACTCATTTCAAGCCATAATTTACAATGCTTATTTCCACATAATTCAAAATTAAGTAAGTGGTCCCAATTAGAAAATTTGTTGGTCAGGTATAAAAATGTTTCAGACATGTCTGTAAATGCTGAATTTGACTATTTTATATTAAAAGCAAAGGAACATTTAAAAAGAGCTCTGGATAGTTCAGTACATAATGATAATAATGATATTACCAAACGATTAGATATTTTGGTGGAACAAATTACATTACTGTCAAGACTCAATCAGACAGATTTATTAATTCATTTGACACAAAAATCTCTAAAATCAGATGAGGTTTATAATGCCCATGAAGATGAATGCAAATGCGGAAACAATTTACAGAAACTTTTTAGTGAAATATGTCTCATTTTTTCAAATATTTTATTGAATAATTATCCCAAATGTTATAATGATTCAGAAAAACAAAACAAAAAAAGAAAATTACACACTTTTTGTTAATTATATTTACTCTTCATGTTATATTCACAAAACTTCGAAATTTGTGAGGAACATTTGTAAGGTTTGTTAAATGAACTGATTTATAAATAAAATATTTAATTAATAAGTGTCTCTTATTTGATAAGGTTAATAAAAAATAGTAGGCGCTAGTGCGTTTTATAATCGGGTAAGTGATCCACTTTTTTAATTTATGTAAGGTATTTCAATGACGCGCGTTATGAACGTAAACCCCGACAGGACCACCGATCGTATCCCAGACAGCGTTGCCAGATCGTATAGCATGGCTTATTAAGTATAGGAGGCATTGCCCCATATCAAAACGTTATAAGAAAGTGTGGAATGCATAGTGCATATTTAACAGGTCGTCAATATTTAATCATGATTTAAGCTTTAATACCGGGTAGTATGATTTGTTTAATTTTTTGCATATTGAGTTAACATGACTTCAAAAGTGAAAAAAAAAAAATAATATTCACAATTTTATGTTGGAAGAACTAGATATAGTTTGACTTGTTTCCAGTATATAATAAGTATGTAGCACACATTAAATGAAGCGGCTGGTTGTTTGTACTATCAGAAGATTATGGAGAAAAATAAGTCGTAAAATAAACATTATAAATGCCAATAACAGCAGTAAATTAAGTGTTAACTGGGCTCGGTAAAATACAGAGATATTGCATTATACATGGGCGAGATAGGGGAATACGGTTCAGTTTCACTCTGTGATAAACTTGGTCCTTTCGGCTTATCTCTATTTGGACACCATCTCTATTTGCCCTCGTGAAGCGTCGGATTAGGATTGGGGATGATTTAGGGTATTTAATTAAAGCACATCACCCTGTCAACTATCTAAACTACCACGCGATCATTTAAATTCTAAATTATAGCAGGCGGGATTTTTTTTATTAGGTTGTCCAGAATGTCAATTATTGCTTAATTGAAATTTGCGGTTATTTTATACTTTGTGACATTTGTGAATCTTATGTGTAATCGATTTAAATTTAATGGAAATGAAAGCATTACAAGATAAATTAGTTTTATTGTGAATTACAAAAGGTGTTCAAAGTGTTCTCCCCCTGTTGCAATGCAACTGTTAACCCTCCGTTTCATATTTTCAAAAGCATTTGCCAACATCTGAACGGTTATAGTGTTACATGCATTAGAAATTGCCTCTTGTAGTTCTTCAAGATTTTGTGGGTTATTTTTGTAAACTGTGTTTTTCAGATACGGATAAATGAAATAATCAAGAATCGTTAAGTCCGGACTGCGAGGCGGAAATTCAATGACTCGATTATCATAAAACTCGCGAATTCGAGCCATACTTTCCCATGTTTTGTGAGCTGTTGCATTGTCCTGTTGGAAATACCCATGTAAAAGTGCGTCATCATGAAGATTTTGTAAAAACGGTTCAAGTATATTATTTCGATATCTCTCAGCATTTATCGTTCCTTCAAAAAACACAGGTCCAAATATACGCCTTCTAGAAACCGCTAGCCAAACACCAATTTTCTGCGGATAGAGAGGCGATTGAATAAACTCATGAGGATTCTCCGAAGACCAAATACGCATATTTTGTTTGTTTATATAGCCGGATAGGTGAAACCATGCTTCGTCAGAAAAAAATGTCAAATCCAAAGTGTTGTTATTTAAATTATTCAAAAACCACTGACATTATTCTATTCGTACAGGAACATCTCGGGGGAATAGCTCTTGAACGACGTTAATCTTATAGGGATAAAGATTTAAATTTTCTTTTAAAATTTTTTGACAAGTTCCATATGAAAGGTTTATTTCTTGGGCTAATCTGCGAAGAGATTTTTTGGGAGACTGTTGCATTATTTCTGCAACATCTGCCACAATCTCAGGAGTCCTTTTTTTGGGCGCGCCACTACCAACTTTCCTACCTACAGTTCCAACATTACGAAATTTCGCCACACATGTGTAAATTTCTTGGACTAATTTTTGATAATCCGCAGGAAAATTAAGGAAGGCATTTTGAAAATCATTGATGCAGTGCGGTACTGAATATGTCCATTCACCATTCTCTTGTCGTTCGGCGTTTTTAAAATAACTTTCAGTAAGAAAAATCTTATGTTCTAAATCAAACATTTTGAAACGTCACTTTGACAATTCAAATTGTAAATTAGTACTTATATACCAACTTAATTTAAATTTCACAAACTGCTCAATTTAGCATTTAAATGATCGCGCGGTATATTGATTATATATGTGTATGTTCAAAGTAAGTACATCGTCTTAACATTAATGAACGTATCAATGAATGTAATGAACCTAATCGAATCTGCCTTAAAACTAACTTACGCTCCTATTTATAACATATTGCTATATTAACCTACTTAAATTGTTGACGTCACAGGTGCATTAACATGGTCCGTGTATTACCATATATGGGCATCGGAAAAAAGCATTAATGTGCACTTATGTATGCACGGCAATAACCTTTGTCTTGTCAACGTATTGCGTTAATGCTGTTTCGTTAAATTATGATAAATGTACTTAATGTACGGGGTCTAGCCAATTAGTGGATAATTACAACTCAGACTAGACCGACTCGTGTTTTATCGGCTCTCGGGCACCGTATTACCCACCGGTTTCCCCGAGAGCCGACAAAACACGAGTCTGTCTAGTCTGAGTGAAACTGAACCGTATTCCCCTATCTCGCCCATGTTATATTGCATATTTTTAGCACGTGACATTAAAGGTGCTCCTCGATTACCAAATAGTTTATAATGCTTTGGATAGATGGCGTTAGGTAGAGGACGGAAAATTCATTATGTTACGGCCGTGATATTGCGAAGCGATAGCGAGATCCAGTTCTATATGGTGCTTTTACGTTGAATTTGACATTTGTTATTGTGAAGTAGTTTCATTACGAGGAGCCTTTTAAAAAGTAGTTTTGTGGAAGAAGGAAATTTAACGCAAAGACTTTTCTTGCACATTGAAGTGTAAACTTCTTTGGGCGCGTTGCGCTAATTGTAGGCACTGAACAAGACTGACCCGTCACGCTCGTTCAGGTAATGTCGGCTCGAGTCGACTAAGGGAACAAGATGATAAATATATCATATAGAGGTATTTAATTTCATTTAAATTGAAATTTAAATGAATAAATAAATTCATGTCCCAGAGCAGATGTGAACCGGAGCCGCCTGGGTGAGAAGCCGGCACTTAACCATTAGACCAAGCGCGGGGATCGTAAGCGAGTATTCATATTGTCTACTTATATATATACATACTGCTATGGTTTTTTTATATATCATGGATAAGTAAAATTAAATAAATTGATTTACTGCAAATTTATTTTTCTGTGGAGCAAATGTTTTGGTACACACTGTATTTTGGTTTCTGTTTAAGAATTTGGGAGGTATAGTAGTCTTTTGGTAATCTGTGTATATTAATATTTATTTTGTTGTTATTTGAATTTAAAAGAAAAGATGCCTGAAGATTATTTACGCTTTTCAACTTGATATTTTAATATTGTATACATGTGCGAAGTTTATGAGACGTGGTAGGGATATGGACTTTGACTTGTCCTGTGGTGAATATGAAGGACATTAAATTTTGGTCTCCCGTCAAGTACTGTTGTATTAAAGTTATATGATATTTGAATAAAAATTGTTATAAATTTCATTATTTTACGGAGCCAAGATTTAATCAAGTTTGTGAATTAGTTTTATTGCTGTTATATAAGTTAAGTATATACTTTTAAGAAAGGGAATGCATTCTTTATAATAATAAGAGAAAATTTTAATATTGTAAAAAGTAGACTCGTAGCCGTCATTTTGTTTCCTGCACGTGTTTGAAAATATTTTATATTTATTGAGAAGCTATTAAAGTAGATAATTTTCTTTACTGTATCAGTTTGCTATAATTTGATGTATTTTAATTATAGGTATTTAATTTATTTATTTTAAGTAATTAATTAGGTAAATTTTGTCGCGTTTGTCAGTACAAGTTTTTTTTATCCTATCTGATCAAGTAGTGGGTAGGATTTTTTCTTGAGAATTTGTTAATGAAAGTTTCTTTTTTTTTTGTTTTTTTATAAATAAATTATATCTGATTTGTTTTTCACTTTTATTAAAGATTTTAGAAAAGATAATTAATTATTTATTTCATTTTTTTGTCTTCAAGTAATTTGTGTTTTTTTTATACTGTTTCCTAAGATCACGATTCCTGACGTGAACATTGTACAGTTTCGCCGAGGGAACCTGAGAGAGAGAGAATTTTGTTTTATGAGCTAGATCGTGGCAACCCTATAATAATTGTACTAATATCATAGCAATACGTCCAATCGACCGTTACATGGGAGAGCATGACGCATCAGTCGTATAATACGTTACTGAATATTATACGCGTGTGTACATGTGTAAATGTAATAAATCTGCGAATACGTTTTATTTAATAAGTTACTGAATATTATACGCGTGTATTTCGTATTATTAACCTCGCCTTGATGAAGTTTTCACTTCTGCCGTGTGGTTTTAAGCACACCCATTTTCTTGTTTTTTTTTATGATTTTAGTAAGGGCGTAACTCAACCTCGTTAGTCGATAATGTCGATTACTTTTGTATTTGTAAAAGCTTATAAATAATGTTCTTCAGCATGTGGTTTTTTTTTCCAGATAGCAAAGATCTTAAAAGGATTCGTTAGACGGAAAGTTATAAAACAAACAGTTATGACCACAGTTTATGGCGTGACGAGATACGGTGCTAGACTTCAAATCGCACGTCAATTGAAAGACATAGACGAATTTCCAAAAGAATCCGTTTGGGCCGCATCTTCCTATTTAACTGGTACATTTTTATTAATACATAGACATTAATGTATGATTTACAGACCTATTCGGTTATTTAGGGCGCACTTTCGAATCACTAAGGACGATGTTCACGTCCACCAGGGAAATTCAAGACTGGTTCACGGAATGCGCAAGACTGATTTCCTCGGTTTGTGGCGAAAATGTCGAGTGGATCACACCGCTTGGCCTTCCGATCGTCCAACCTTATTTCAGATATAGAAGCGTGCCCACGAATTCCCTTTTTGAATCGTATCTCATGGATAAATACGAGTTAGTATGGTTTTATTCCTTTTTTTGTTTTAGTAACTTTTTAAAAATACATCAACATTCGGAGGAATATTACTAGCATTTCCATTATGTACATTGTGTTATTCCTAAAGCCTGTTTTACATTTGTCAATTAATTCATGAACGAAAATTGATGAATGTAATACAAGAATCGACATCAATTCGAATATATGAATTAGAGCATGCTCTAAGAAATCGTCAATTTTCTAGTAAGTTTTAGTAATGTTTACGTTTTTATGTTAGATCCCAATCGGTTGCAATGACCAATCAGCACTCACTATTTATTTACGTCCGTGATGTGCGAACATTTTTTACTGTTATGATAACGATTTGTCATCATGATATTCATGAACAAATTCATGAATTTATTGTTGAGCGTAAAATGATTCAAGATCATCAATTTATTTGTACAGAGTGACCCAGAAATAAAAAGACGGAGTAGCAGAAATCGGAAGCTATATTGTGTAAAAACGTACCCTCAAAATATCAAGTCTTTAGTGTGCAGACGGCAGAAAAAAAATCATAAAGAATTCAATTGGCCTTACGCCGACCCTGGACTAAATATTCACCTGCTTCACTTTCACATTCGGTCCTTTTCAGGACCACCATATTACTTGTGTTAAAAAAAAAGGGAGGAGGAATAGATACTTCATAATAAATATCAAACCATTAATTACTTTAATTTTACACCTGCTAGAAAAAAAGAATTACATTCTTGATATTTACTGTTATAAAGGCTAGAAAAACTAGGATTTATTGAATATTCATTCATGTATATAAATTCATGAATTAATTGACAAATGTAAAACAGGCTTAATAAGTGTCAAGATTATACCTATTTACAACAATTCGTCTCAACATTCAGCTAAATACTTTTTCTTTTCAAATTTCATAACTGTTCAGCATAATACCACTAAAGTAAGCAGTATTGTTATGATCCGTATTAGTTCAGTACATTCGTCAGGAAAAGAGTTAATAAAAATTTATTCGTCATCATGTTGGACGTTGACGTAAATTTTCTGTCGAATTGTGCGTTACCGTGTTTTAATTTATCATTGTTCTGTTAGGAGTAAGTCCAATGGGGGTCGCATTTGTTGGCACAAAATATCGATTTATAATATAAAAGTAAATGAAACACTATCAATTAAAATATTACAATAAAATTGAACATTAAAATTTAAATATTGCAGCAAGGCGTCTTGGAATGCTACAAATTGTAGTGCATTCCTTCCTATGTATTTTGCAACTCTCTTAACCAAAACGAAAATGAATAGTGTAAACACATGGATGTTAAAACTAACATCAAGCAGTAAATACATACTGTGACTTACATATATACATTTATACGTAAAACGTATATGCATGTGTTTGAGATACACACATACATTAAGTGCCATTGCCGACAATCGAACGCACAGACACCGGTGTTTCGACCTTTGAGGTCTCGTCAGTGTGCGTGGAGACTGTCGACAATGGCTTCAAGACTTAAAAAGCTGCGTATGTCATTTTTGCGTGTTAAATGCAGTGAGAGTATCACAGCGACATCTAACACCCAAAAGATGGTATAGCAGAACATGCCGTCAGAAGCCATCGCTTTTTCTGTGTCATATTTCGTGCGAGCATACGATTTTGTCTTTCTTCACCTATCTCAGCGAACATTTGCACGGGCATCATCTTTTCCATACAATATTCTAAAGTTTGCTTTATTTCAAAATCTAATGAAATAACTATCCGTATAACCCGTATAAGTTTGAACGTAAATGAACCAATTAGCACAATGTTTTTCAAACGTTTAGTACTTTACCGATCTTTCAGGAAACATATAGTTGATAGTAGAATTCTACCCTTCGTGATGCCCAACCATCATGGAAAGCGATTATTTTCGATGACCTTCCATTATTTTACCATCGATATTTACATTTTAGTAACAATATTTCACAGTGGATCGCACAAATTTGCGCGTCAGATGTTGACCTACCCTCTCTCCAAAAACGGGGGTCACTTAGTTCAGGTATCTTAGCTGTTTTTGTTATATTTTTTTCTATAAACTATGAAAGTACCTATTTAATATTAATTTTCTATATGTTCTTGATTGGTATGTCAATACATCAAGCAGAAGGGAGCCAACAAGCTCGAAACCCGTTCTTGTCTCGATAAGCTGTGGCAATGTATTCTCACATTAATTTAACGACATTAACCATGTGTCGAAAAATCACTGCTTCTGCATATAAATTAGTACTTATAATTATAAATTAGATCGACTCATGTGTGCATAATTAAATATTTTTTAAATTAAGGAATATCTCATACACCCAAGTAGCTCGAAACAAGTTCTTCTGTCAGTAAGCAGTGAAAATACATTTTTGACATTAAAGATACTTATTTTATCACACCAACAAATTGTATATCGTGGTAAAACAGTAATAAATAAACTTATCTTGACATTCGATTTTAACTTTAAAATAGTGTAAACAACATTTCAATTGTATATAATCTATAACAATACACAACATATATTAAATAGTTAGTCCCATCTAGGAAGTAACAAAATTCTGGTTTGCTTGGTATGTTAATTTTGATATTTTCTGTTTAGAAAACCGAACGTGATGAAACAAAAGAACGCATTTCCGCCAAACTTCATACACTCGTTGGATTCTAGTCATATGATGCTAACTTCGTTGCATTGCGAAAGGGCGGGAATTACTTTTGTTTCTGTGCACGATTGCTATTGGACGCACCCGTCTACAGTTCACATAATGAACAAGGTACACTTAATAACTTACCATTTACTTACCGTTACTAAAATAAGTTTACGACAGATTTGTAGAGAGCAATTTGTTGCACTGCATTCCGAACAGATTTTGGAGAATCTCTCAATTTTCCTGACCAATAAATATAGTTACAATTCTAAGTAAGTAATAAAGTTTATTACAGCTTCGTTCGTAGAAGAATCACAAACTAGTCCGCGACAATTCGATTGGTGAAGAGAAATTCGGAACTTCTCTCTGACTGATTGCACAACATTTGATTGACTCTGATTAGTTTGTGATTTCTCTAAGAACAAAGCTTATACATGTAAGAAAGTATTGTGATGATGAACATTTGCGTGTGTTTGGCTTACCTGGAAATCGATTGCCCCTCAACGGTTCAAGCATTTAATCTTAGTCGGAAGAGCTGATCAGTGTTTGAGCCAACTCGGTAAAGCAGAAGTAGCAGTACTTCAACCACGAAATTCCTATTTCGCGAATATCTAGTATGTTTCGAATACACATGTCGACGTTTGCCGGACCTGGACGACAGCGGTGAAATGTATATTCAACGTTTATAACGTCTTAATAATACCCACTTTTGTCGTACAGTAAATTCATGTACTTGTAATGACGTTTTTCTTTCACAATTAATGTAAAAGTTTGACATTTAAAAAAAAATTGGCATAGAGAAATTGCAATATTTTCAAATACTGGTCATTTATTCATTTTTAAACTTGTCAGTTAATACATAGATTACTCATTTATTAATAGAAATGTTATAAGCCACTTTTATTGACTAATTATAGCTATGTGTAATGCAAGTCATGAATGCTCATACTTTTAA
Organism: Amphimallon solstitiale; assembly: GCA_963170755.1. Lineage (NCBI taxonomy): Eukaryota > Metazoa > Arthropoda > Insecta > Coleoptera > Scarabaeidae > Amphimallon > Amphimallon solstitiale. The sequence goes on along the minus strand of OY720683.1, from coordinate 14,209,891 downwards.
ATTGCTAGGTTATGATTGGGTTTATCCGGATATAATCTATAACTTTTACAGTACTGCCAATTGCCCACAGATTCAAAAGAATTACGTATTTTTAAATAGTAAATTTTTAGTACTTTTCATTGCCTTGTTTTTTTTTTAGTTTTTTAGGATTTCGAATTTCACCGAATGGTATTTATGACTGTAGAACATTCATATTCATGTAGTAGAATGATATCTTTACTAACTGAGCCCATGAAAGTTATTTCATAGACGTTTTTAAAATGTTTTACATTTTTTGCCGAAATATCGCCATAATTTGCATTTCTAGGAATAGTTGAAAATCGGCTAATACGAATCAGTGTTATTTTAATTAGCTTTTGAAGGTCTATCATAATATGTAGTAAAATGCGTCCTGGTTAAGAGAAAATAAGTTTGTTGGTTCGGAGTTCTCGAATACGCGGTAAAAATTATACAGCTCATGATCTACATTCATTAGATACCAATAGTATACTATGCCGGTTCTCTCGGATACGTTGTGAGATTATATGATTTAGTAACGAAATACCTACCGTTTGGAAAAATATTAACGGACAATGCAAAAATAAAGTGTTAAAATACATAGTACGAGGATGTATTGAAAAATTCTAGCTTGCTGTAGAAGCAAACAAAATTTGAAAGTCAAAATATTTTATTATTCAACATCCTCTCCTCTTAATTGGATACAATTATTACAACGAACCTGCAACGCTTCTACACCTTTCAAAAAGAAATTTTTATCTTGCTCTGCAAACCATATTTTTTTCTCGTAGAATGGTCAGTAACGTCGAATAGTAATTTCCAGTTATTGTTCTACCTTTATCCAACAAGAAAAATGAGTGTGCTTAAAACCACACGGCAGAAGTGAAAACTTCATCAAGGCTCTCCCATGTAACGGTCGCCGAAAGAATCGCCAAATTGAAGACCTAATAAGCGACCACAAACACCCCCGTATTCAAAATTCCACAAACATCAATTTTTAAAAAACTCTTCCGTCATTTTTTTGTTGTAATTTTAATTTTGGATTCGTGATCGGCGACCTTAACCACCCCCGTATCTAAATTTCACATTCATACGTCAATTTTCAAAAAAATCTTCCGCCATTTTGACTTTGGATTCGTGATCGGCGATCTAAGACACCCCCGTATCTAAAATTTCACATTCATACGTCAATTTTCAAAAAACTGTCCGCCATTTTGTTTTTTTTTGACATTTTGACTTTAGATTCGTGATCGGCGACCTAAGACACCCCCGTATCTAAAATTTCACATTCATACGTCAATTTTCAAAAAAATTCTTCCGCCATTTTGTTTTTTTGACATTTTGACTTTGAAATTGTGATCGGCGACCCCCAAAACACCCATATCTAAATTTTCACATCCATACGTCAATTTTCAAAAAACTCGTCCGCCATTTTGTTTTTTTTTTGACATTTTGACTTTGGATTTGTGATCGGCGACCTAAGACCCCCGTATCTAAAATTTCACATTCATTCGTCAATTTTCAAAAAAATCTTCCGCCATTTCGTTTTGTTTTGACATTTTGACTATGGATTGGTGATAGGCGACCCAAGACACCCCCGTATCTAAAATTTCACTTGCATACGTCAATTTTCAAAAAATCCTTCGGCCATTTTGTTCTATTTCGACATTTGAATTAGTGATGGGCGACCGTAAAAACACCCAAGTGCCTAATTTTAATCAGAAGAGAGAGAAATTGATTTCAGCCGGCTCCGCCCACTGTGCACGTTTGCGTAATCGTAATAAAATTATTTCGTAGTAGGAGTACATAAATGGCGAAAGCAATCCTCCTTTTCCCCTTTAAGAAAATACACACGTTCTGGAATTATCGTATTTTAATTCAAATCATTATTAAAATATTAATCGACCCCTGTATAGATAAAAATATCAAGTCATCTGGGAGACCGTTATGTATTGTGTGGAGATGCAATTCGCCGGACCATAATACATTGATCGCCAGTGCACATAAGAATCTGATATTTATTTTTCGCCCGTCCGGAATACATTGATATCAGTGCACATTTAAACGGCCATTTTTCTTACCAAATCCTTCTGCAAACGACCTTTAAATTGCCGGTACCTTCGATTGCGTGTTACTGCCGACTCGAAATAAGCATACAAAAGGTCCCAAAAAGCCGGTTCCTTAAAACCCTGAGTCTTGATGAGCCCTCGCAACCTTCAAAATTTCGTATTTCACGTTTAAAAGTGAATCTGTGGTGCAACTCAGTTCGCCTGTCACTTTGACGTTTCTCGGGATTTTTTGATTGTCACGTGAATCGTCATGACGTAAGCCATTTTGCTGTTAAAACATCGAGTGCACGCTCTTCTTTAAAAGCATATATATTTACAAGCGCTCCACTTAGGAAATTCAATGTCGCCCGTACACCAATGCCAAAGGGCAGATTTCAATTTCGCGTATCCAGAGAGAAGTTCTTTGCACAGTTTTACCGATTTTTGTTGAATTTACGGTTCGTTTGGTAACCATGGCGACTCGAGCGTTACATAGCCGAGCGTGACGGCTCAATCTCGTTCAGTGCCCACAATCAACGCGCCCATAGAAGTTTACACTTCAAAAAATCAATCATGATTACTCCATGCCAATTCCTAAAAACGGAAGCAAGAACTTTTCCAGCAGATTTTTGAACACGAAACTTCTTAGGCCTTGGAGAACCAGAGTGTCTCCATTCCATTGATTGCTGCTTTGTTTCTGGGTCGTAGAAATGTACCCAAGTTTCATCCATAGTAACAATACGGCTTAAGAAGTTGCATATTTTTCAAACCGAGCACAGATCGAACGCGATGCTTCCACCCTTGCACGCTTCTGGTCAACAGACAAGACATTTGGGGATCCATTTTGCAGAAATTTTTCTCATGTCCAAATCGCTGTGAACTATATGACGGACGCGTTCATATGATATATTCAGCGTCTCAGATATTCGTTTTAGCACAATTCGACGGTCTGACAAAATCATGCATCAACATTTTCGGGGACGCACACAGAAACTAGCCTCTTTCCGATCGATGCTCATCTTCAATGGAAAATTTACCCCTTTTGAAGCTTGCAATCTAATTTTTCACGGTCGCATACGATGGACATTGATCGCCAAGGATATTAAGCATATCTTCGTAAACCTACTTACCTCTTAATCCCTTCAAATACAGGTACTTTGTGATGACTCGACGAGTTTTTCGATTTTCACAATTTCGGTCGACATCCCTTTCTTCCAAGTTTTAGTGCGCAACTTTGGTTTGACTTTTTGACGACAAACTTTACACTGACACTTCTAATAGGTTATGTTTCGTTGCTATAGTATCGCAATATTCTTTTTATCCACGGAACCGGTCAAGGCTAACTAGACATCAATACATGCTCGTAAATAGTGTTTTATTTGCATCATTAATTTATATTATTAGTAGTAATTTATTTTTACGAGTATCTAGATTAATTAAAAAAGAAATCAGAGTATACCGTAGTCGACAAATTTTAATTTCTGATACGAAAGTAGAAAGAGGAAAAGAGCACGACGAAATAAAGTAAAGATAAATATATAGCGAGGCTGCCAAGTACACTCGGCAAACGTTTCCTATGAAATATGAGGATCCCCCGACACTGCGTTGCTTCTCCCACCATTAGCAAGCAGGCATCGCTGCATATTATAAGGTCATCTTCTGCATGGGATAGAAGTATAAACAGATATTAAAATTTGTCGACTATGGTATATGCTTTACATTATGGCATCTATATTTATATATCTTTTCAGAGATCTTAGATGTGATGGCTCGGCTGGAGACTTAGCCAAGCGTAAGCTAAATAAGGTATTGAGGAAATTACCTAACACTGGAGACTTCAATATAGAACAAGTGTTAAATTCTGTATACTTTTTTAGTTAGCATACACTCAGGTTACTAATTTAAATAAAACATTTTTTTTTAATAATAGATCTTTCATTTATTTATTTTAAAACTTATTCAGTAGCTATGTACAGCAATATACAATTAAAATTATCTAACAAAAATATACACTAGTGACTCTCTGTAACAGCACTGTCTTCTTTATCTCTCACATACTTTTTCTCTTTCTAAATATTCATTTACATGTATTATATGCATATACTTTAATATTCTGTATTGATAATAAAATGTGTCATCAATATAACACCAATATATAAATAAACCATTTACGCGTTCGTTTACTGCTCTAATGACTCATCAATCAACTAAATATTCAGGTATATGTATTAAGACTATTAACGGAAAAAACATTAGTTCACAAAGCCTTTAGCATTTGTATTTTTTTCGATATACAGCCACGGCAAAAAAAAAAAAACCGCACAAGTTCGACCAAAAAGGCGAAATTTTAAAAAAATAACTAAACCATCACAATCCCGTGCTTTTGCAGTCAAAAATGACGAACTTATACTAAATACAGTCATTTCATTATTGTTTAACCTAAAATAAATGATTATTCAACGAAATATATATGTACATATATATATAGACTTCAAAAACATTAAGTAACGGGACAGAAACTATACTGTGGGAAGTAACTGATGGGTTGGGTATGTATATTCCACACAATTCCTATATTATTACTAGTATTGCATGACTTCGATCAGGTAACATTAGCTTTCTTTAAAAAAAAAATTATTCAATACAATCATTTCAATCGATTTTACATTGTGCAGTAAATTACGCGTAGAGGAACTAGAACCGAGGTAATATTAGTCTTATTGTTTAAAAGGTAGGAAATAATTTTTGAAAAACAATTTGAGCTGCCATTTTACAAGTTTGGTTTCACCCACCTAACTAACATAGTTTGTGCAATATAAAATAATAATGTTGGAGTTTGCATTACATGATGAAGCAGTGATATGTTTACATATGCTGAGAGTTTTTATCTAAGAGAGTTAGTTTTACATGAAATTAATAATAAATGAATTTTGATTGCATATTTGTTTCTCTAGTCATAATGGTTCAGTTAATATAAATCTACCAACTGGCAAATAAATTCATATTTTTATATAACGTTGGCGATACTGAAAAATATTTTAACAGATGTCAACCAAGTCCAAAATGTCAATTGCTTGTTAGCCATAAATTCTAGTTTTATTTGGAAAAGTGAATTAATACAAATGTATATGGATCAGTCTTATTAACCCTGTAAGGCACCTTGTAGCCATTTGGCTACACTGAACTTTCAAAATTTTTTTCTTCTTTTCTACGCTTATTACACCTATTTTGTCAATGTTTCCATGTGGCAACAGCCTATCTAAAGTTGTGGGCTTGTGCTGCCATCTTTTAGCGGATTGGAAAAGAAAGAAAAGTAACCTGTTTGCATCAGCTGTTCGACCGTTTTATAACCTGTGAGTGCGTGCATTCGTTTTTGTACCCAATTATGTAAGAATTTTGGTTCAAAAAAAATTTTACAATGTATTAGTCGGTTCCTAAAGTCTTAGTGTATCTATTTATATAAAAAAAATAGTGAAATATTGGTGGAAACATTGTGGAAATGTAGTTTGAAAACTGCCGTTGCCATTTGGAATCATTGAATCATTGTTATTTCAGATCATGGATAATATGGCAACAATTTCCACCAAATCCTTTTATCCCAAAAAGGAGAAAACAACGATTATTATGCCACCCGACACCCAGACATCAGATGTCTCAGATTCAGATGATGACCAAATAGAAGAGGTAATTATTGCTCCGGATAGTGGCTCCGAAGAGGATAATATAGATACCAACATTCAGGATATTATTATTCCCGAAACGGATGAAGACAGTGAATCTGACGGAAGTAATTCTATAAATAAATATGTTACCAAAGTGCAAGATGAAGATTATGTAACGACCTCAGAAAGTGAGGAGGATTACGACATAGAAAAACCTTCATCATCAAAGAAAAGGAAACGCAAGAAGAAACCCAAGGTCCAGAGGGCTAATAAAAAGAAAGCTAAAAAGACTGTAGTCCAACCGACTAGAAAATGGGTTGATAATGATCTTCCACACATAGATCTACCAGAAAATCAGGAAAATTACCATGATGAAGAACTTGTAGAGCCTCTGCAGTATTTTTTACAGTTTTTTTCATATGATTGCATAGAACTAATTGTAGAACAGTCCAACTTATACTCTACGCAAGAGACAGGTAAAAGTCTCAACACAGATAACAAAGAAATCACAGATTTTCTTTCGATACTAATTTTGATGGGTATAATTTCCCTACCAAGCTACAAGGATTATTGGGCCACAAATACAAGAATTCCACAAATAGCTGACATAATGTCCTTGTGAAGATTCAAACAAATTCGCAGGTACATACATTTCAATGATAATATGATGATTGATAAACCACAACTGCTCTCAGTTTGAAATAGAAAACCGTTTTGCAGTTGATGAAACTATAATACCATATAAGGGTACAAGAGCGGGAAATCTTCGGCAGTATATGCCCAAGAAGCCCCACAAATGGGGGTACAAATTTTTTATGAGAGCTGGTGTTTCAGGAATTATCTATTCTTTTATTCCGTACCAGGGGTCAAACACCTTTTCGTTACTGCAAGGAACTGCAATGGAATTATCAGAAGAGGAAACAAATTTAGGTAGTGGGAGTAGTGTGGTAATTGGTCTTTGCAAGACTATCCAGAATCCTGAAAATAGCAGTCTATTTCGACAATTATTTTGCTACCATAAAACTGTTTTTCTATTTGAAAGAAAAATTCAATATTTATAGTTTGGGAACTCTACGGAGTAACAGAATAGAAGGTTGCCCGCTAATCCCCGACAAAGAGCTACTAAAAAAGGGTAGAGGTCAGCATGATTTCAAATCCACTGATGATAAATATATTGTTGTCAAATGGGCAGATAGTAAATGCGTCTTGGTTGGAAGTACAATTTATGGTATAGCACCTATAGGCAATGTACTTAGATACTGCAAAGAAGAAAAGCGGAAGAAGGAAATTACCTGCCCATCCCTTATTTTGGAGTATAATAAACATATGGGAGGTGTGGACAAGTCTAACTCGCTAGTAGGACTTTATCGTACCCCAGGAAGAGCCAGGCGTTGGTATTTCCCAGTTTTTTCCTATTTGATAGACATGTGTATCGTCAACGCGTGGTTATTATACAAAGAAAACAATAAAAAAGAAAAAATAATAAAACCCCTGAAAGAGTTCAGAAGCGAAATTGCTAGATCTTTATCAACAACCGGGAAACCTAAACGTGGTAGACCATCTCGTGAATGCTCTCCCGCAGTGAAGAGAATCAAATACCCCGTTGTACCCCGACCATTGGCAATCACAAGAACAGACACAATCGCACATTGGCCAGTACATACTACCAAAGGACGATGCCGCCATTGTTCCAAGGGTTTTTCAAGAATAATGTGCCAAAAATGCAACAGCAGGTTGTGCCTAACGGACAAAAAAAATTGTTTTATGCAATTTCATGTACCAAATTGATAAATATTTGATATTATTATAGTAACGGGTGTTTTTTAACATTCGGCATTTTTTTATATATTTTATCTTTTGTAATAATACGTAATAAATGAGATAAAACCTACGTTATTTAGTTGCAATACATTTACATTAATGTTCAATGTTAACATATGGCTACAACTGCAAATTTCATTTTTCTTCAAAGAAACTTTTCTAAAATATATTCCATTGGTATTCATTAAACTCCCACTAAAATTTCAGAATTTTTCTTGAACGAAAACTGGTAGTGAACCCTACAGGGTTAAAAACTTTATATACTTGAAGAAATATTTTATATGCAAAAACTTAATTTGGTGTAAATATCCATGGCATCAGATGGTCTGTTATTTTCTTACAGTAATATTTTTAAGTATTTTCTGATAACTACAAAACCAGTTATTATTAATGAAGAAGAAAACAAAAACTATATTTAAAGACCTAATCGCGTAATCTTTGTTAGACGTTCGTCGATTCTACACCTTAGAATATGTTTGAAGAATATTTTAGGAATATAATTATTATATTCCTAAAATATCTTCAAACATATCCTAAAAACAAATTTGCAAATGATCCCAGAAAGAGATAAAATCACTATTATAGTGATTTTATATCTTTCTGGGATTATTTGCGAAGCGAAGTCTAGACAAAATTTTAAAACATTATTCCAAATTCAGTGGTTAAAAATCGCACCACTATCTGGAAGGCGAATATATCAAAAAACAAGAGAGTCCCAAATCTGATGTAATTTCGTTTTCTTTTACTCGAGTATAGGAATAATAAAAGTATACAGATTGTCGTAGTTAAAAGTTAATATGCATCTTCAAATACACACACATAAACATGTACCTATGTATGTATGTATACAACAGTTCAAGGGTTTACCCATACCGGTGGTGTGGGGAGATCGAGAGCGCCGACATGGCATTCGTTCCGTAACTTTAGAGCGTGAACGTACATACATTGAATTTTATTTAATTTTTTATAAGAATTTTATTTTAGTTACAAATTTTATAGAGTTTTGTTTCAGTTCAATGTTAATACATTATACATCAGTTACCAAAATATTATACAAAAGCCGTACATAGCGTAGCAATTCCTTAAAGCAAACGTCTGCATACTACCTTTCAACGTTTTGCACTAAAGCCTCGGTACCCCGGTGTCCCGATATGAACTCATCTGTACTCCCCTACTATCGTACCCCTCCATTTCATGTTTGCATGCACATGTGTGCGTGACTGTGTTTCCCTATATCTACTTTTATTTCAGTCAAACGGTATAAATGGAATTAAATAGATGTAAATATTTGAATTATGAGCATTCTCTTGAACCTAAAAACTCTTACCATAAATACCAGATGCTTCACTTTTAAATTTTTATATTGAGTGAATTTATTGTTAATATGTTAATATTAACAATAAATAACACAAAATTGTGCTTAATAAACCTGACTTTGAACGCTTTCTCTAAATTGTGCGTCTAGGATGAATCACAACTGCTTTTTCTTTGCTCATATTATTTATTGCACAAACTATATTAGATTAAGTGATTTCTTCAGCAGTATATACCTATCCTTTTCTAAAATAACACAAAAAAACGAATTTCAAAGTTTCAAATAAGAGTGAATAATTGAAGGACATATTTAAGTACTTTTGACTGATTTCGACACTATATCTTCACCTACATATTTTGAATCATTGATATAATTAATTAATTGCATATGTTTGGCATTTACTTACAGCACAATAAAAAAAATTAAGAAATTTAGGTATTCATTAATAAAAAGAATAATTTCATAATTTTACTTATTTGCCATGTTGGTATATAGTCATTTTTGTTATTATTGCAAACAGTTGAATTCAATTATTTCCAACCACAAACAGTACTCTGAAATAATATTTTGTATTAAAATTTCTGAAAATTGCATAATGTGTAAGTGAGAAAAAATCTCTTCTGCCTTGAGTTAAAATTTATAGAATGAAAATGAAACAGCAGTAAACAGGGATAAATGGATAGAAGTAGGGATCTATATCAATAAAATTTCAAACTTGAAAAAATAAATAGAAAGCAATTGTTTTTCTAAGCTGTGTTGGTTAGGTAACTGATAACCGATCACTAATAAACTGGGCCTAAACCATATGACATGATGTTCCGATATTAGAATTATCACTCAATTCTATTTTAAAAATTATTTTTCACCAATTACAAAGAATATTTAAATTTATAACGAAAATTGTGGATATTAAATGTAAATTTTCAAAAAAACAATTATAATGCGCAAATATCGTAGTAGCAGAATAGTGGATGTAATGGCCCGGAGGCCTAGTTATATTATATCCATATCACTCATTCAACTTGATACATAGTACAATAGGGCTGTATTAGACTAATACACACTACAGACTAATCTAATGATTTTCCATTAAATTGTTATTCTAAGAGAAAATCCTATTTTAAAATGTATTTAATTGTGCTTATATATAACAGCAACATTATATAATTTCGAATTAATTTAAATTCCAAAATACTCATTGGTACGTTTGTGTATACTAATCTTACACTAATAATTATGAGAGCTAGTTTTACTGAAATTTCATTCTAGAATTTTCATATTCATAACAAACGATTAAATTTTGAATACACTAATAAAAAAGAATAATACTAATACTACAACACTGTTACCGCAGTACCGGGTGAATCGGGACAAAACTGAGTAAAGTTTTTAAAAAATTCATTATTTTGTTGAAAAACACCATACCGACTACGTTAAAAATTCAGAGTAATTTGTGTTTATCACTTTTCAGGTTGGTAACATTGTCAACTGTTAAATGTCAAATTCTATTAATTGAGTTAGCAGACGGTTCTTGGTGGAACATTTTATCAATAACTATTTTAAATAAAATAAAACTCTTGAAAACTTTCCACAATTTTTATTTAGTCTTTGCGACATATGTTTCGGTATTGTTCATACCATTTTCGAGCGGACACTGACAGGTCAGTTTGTGTAGGGTTGTTATATATGTCGTTGTGTTTATTGTCTCTTTTTACATAAGTGTCTATTATGGGTGTATGTGTGTTTGAAAAATCTTTGTGTGTGTGTGTTCGTTACTTTCTCTTTTCCTTGAATTGATTTTTTAATTTCTAATATTTCTAACGGATTTAATTTCGGTCCCTTGTTTACATTATGTATAAGTTTACAACTATCTATATCGGGAAAATGGAGATTATCTATACAATGTTCGGCAAGGCCTGTATTTCTAATATTATGCAATATTGATCTTTTATGTTCTTTTAATCTAGTTTCGATCTTTCTGCCACTTTGTCCGATATAGATAGCTTTACAGTCTGTGCAACTAATTTTGTATACACCTGATTTATCGGTAAGTTTAGTTCTTTCCTTGTTATTGACTAACATAGCACCTAAATTGTTTTTATTTATGTTGACTGTTTTGATACCTATTTTCTTAAATATTCTGTTAATTTTATAATTAATATGTGGAATGTATTGTATAATGTGCCATTTGGTGTTGTCTTTTTCTATTATTTTAGGATAAGAGTGTATTTTGAGTTTTTCTCTTTCTTTGTGTTTAATAATGTCATCTACTATTTTCTCTTTAAATCCATTATTTCTAGCTATGGTTTTAATTATGCGTAATTCTGTGTTGTAGATGACATTTTCTGTATATGGTCAGGTACTGAAAGACAGGCATGCGACTTCCTAACTTATCTCAACACTATTCATAAAAAGATCCAATTTACTATAGAAATAGAAAAAGAAACAAAATTAAGCTTTCTAGATTTAACTATCAAAAAAGACGACAAAAAGTTAAAATTCAACATATACAGGAAACCTACATACACCGATACAATCATACCAGCTAATTCCAAACAATCTTGGCGCACAAAAACAGCAGCTCTACATAGTTTCGCTTACAGACTAATTAACTTACCGCTAAGTGAAGAAGATTTCAACACAGAATTACGCATAATTAAAACCATAGCTAGAAATAATGGATTTAAAGAGAAAATAGTAGATGACATTATTAAACACAAACAAAGAGAAAAACTCAAAATACACTTTTATCCTAAAATAATAGAAAAAGACAACACCAAATGGCACATTATACAATACATTCCACATATTAATTATAAAATTAACAGAATATTTAAGAAAATAGGTATCAAAACAGCCAACATAAATAAAAACAAGGAAAGACTAAACTTACCGATAAATCAGGTGTATACAAAATTAGTTGCACAGACTGTAAAGCTATCTATATCGGACAAAGTGGCAGAAAGATCGAAACTAGATTAAAAGAACATAAAAGATCAATATTGCATAATATTAGAAATACAGGCCTTGCCGAACATTGTATAGATAATCTCCATTTTCCCGATATAGATAGTTGTAAACTTATACATAATGTAAACAAGGGACCGACATTAAATCTGTTAGAAATATTAGAAATTAAAAAATCAATTCAAGGAAAAGAGAAAGTAACGAACACACACAAAGACTTTTCAAACACACATACACCCATAATAGACACTTATGTAAAAAGAGACAATAAACACAACGACATATATAACAACCCTACACAAACTGACCTGTCAGTGTCCGCTCGAAAATGGTATGAACAATACCGAAACATATGTCGCAAAGACTAAATAAAAATTGTGGAAAGTTTTCAAGAGTTTTATTTTATTTTTATTTTATTTAAAATAGTTAAATGTCAAATTGTTTTTAGCTATCTTCATACACATCTGTCAAATCTGAGCAAAATGTGTGAGGGAAAAACTTTGTAAAACTTTTTGTGAAAAAGCTATGTAACGACAACAAAAATCAAGTCAGTCTTGCAGTAAGTATTGTTATTAAAAAAAAAGGTCCCAATAAGGGAAAGATGAATCATGTTTATGATTTTCCTACTATTGAAGACACACCTGTTATATCTGGTGATCAAGTTATCAGAAAACTGAAGGAGCCAACAGAAAGAAGGGGACTTTTGACCTACATACACACACCAAAGACTTAACTTTTGTAAAAATATTACCTACCTAATGTCTATTTTTGATACAATTTATTAGTTATATAAGAATAAAGTTTATTTTTACATTTCATCATTAATTCTGATGTTTTTTGCTTTTATTCATTGAAATGTGGCCCCACCATTAATACAACACTTGTGTTCCCATTGCCCCTAATAAAGGGTAAATAGGGACACCACAGCTAAAAATAAATGTTTCAGATTTTTTAAAACCACTGTTCTTGCTTTTACATAAAATACATCACCAAAAAGGTAGAAGGTGTGTCCAGAACTTTTGTGTAATGTGGTAAATTTGTCCCTATTGACCTGGTTTGATGGTACTAGGTAAGGTTAGAGCTAATATACCAATGGGTTTACAAACGGTTGACCGCAAAGTCTTATGATCAAACCCTATCAGACGTTCGGGGACTATTTGAAGGAAGGAGTTTGTTAACTAACAGGCATGTAATCATTCCAAAACTAAAGAAACATTTATTAGACAGTATTTTGAAATACAGCCGTATTTATAAAAAAAATTATAGAAATTTCTTACGATTTGTTGTGGGGAGTATTTAATCGATTACATTAGATTCTATATGCAACTAAATGAGTTTAATTTACATCACGTTAAATTATGATTTCCATAATTTATGTTAATTATCGGAGTGATAAAGAATACAAAATGTAAAATAAATTTGATGAATTCACACAGAAATCGAGCGCAAGCTTGAAGTAATTACATATACTTTTATACTTTTATCATGAATAAGCTGATAGATATTTTCAAGTTTTGACAGCTATAAATTCTATGGAACTCAAATCCTACAAAAGTTTCAATTAATCCAGTTTGCAAACCCGAATGCAAAATCAATTAATTGATAATTAATAATGACACACAAAACAAATTTTCGAAAAACTGAAAAATATATACATTATTTTTTATACTCTCTATATCAATGATTCAAAATCTACTATTCAAATAACATAATACACGTAAAGTCGATTGAAATGAATACAGTTATTACGACGTAACATCACTATTTTTGGAATATTCTCTCTGATATATTTTCACATATATATATATACCTAATTCTTTTTCTTGAGTCAATAACTCGAGATAGATTTCCTTTTTCGCGGTAGTTTTTGAATATTTTCTTGTGATTTATGCAAATATGAATAAAAAAAATTAATCGTCATCATCTGTCGTATAAAATTCGCCACTTTTAAATTTCGTAGTTAAGACGTACACAACCGCTTCATACGTCGCCATCATGATGGCTGTATTTGGTATTTGTCTCACTAATTGTGTCGCTAAGCCCCTGTAAACGCCCCTGATGCCCTCCTCCTTGAAGACTAACGCTAGCGTTTGCCAGAATCGCTTGTACCTGGAACCTTCCTCGCGCAGTCTAGTTCGGGCCACTTCGTGTGGATAGGCGACGCACGATGCCACCGTTTTCGAGATGGCGCCGGCCAACATGAATTCGAGAAAGTCCGAGGCGACCTTGTCGTCCGACGCGCGTGCTCGGTGCGCCATCATTTCCTGTTTGATCGCCTCGTATATCACAAAATGGACTATCGTTTCCGAAATACCCATGTACGATGCAGAGATTCCCTTGTAGAATCCCAGAATGCCCTGTAATGCATAGAAAGTTTTAATTTAACACGAATTAGAAAGCAGGAGGAATGAATGAGATGAAAGAAAAATACAAGGGAGGTCATTCGCACTGGGCCCATTTCCTGTTGGGAATTCCGTTTTTCGGGGATCTCGCAATTTTGAGATTGCTATTTGTTTTGTTTTCCCGTGTTGTACGATTTGTCATATTAGGAAAGTTTACAAAATCTGTTGATTTAATAGCAAGTAACGAATTGCGATCTGTCCGATTTCAGCAACCTTCTTAAGTCTCTTAAAATTTTTAAGGAAAACTTTCGAAGGCGCATCAAATATTCCAGATTTCCCCATTGTATTATCCTTTGTTAATAAATATCATTGAATTAATGACACAACTAAATTTAACATTAATTTGTCCTCACACTCAATTCTTTCTACAATTAACAACGTCTCTCTCTTACAACAAATATCAAATTGAATTCAATGTTTCCATATTTTCAACAGAAAAATTTTATAAAATTAAAATTCATCAAATTAGAATAACTTAATCTAATACTTATAGTTAACTTGTGCCCAAAACAATCAAAGGTAGTAAAGGATCTAATATACATAATTCTTTTTATATAAAAATAAAAAAACTCTTATTTATTACTCTGTTGTACTATTAACATGAAATGATTAAACAGTTTTCTTTTTATATAAGACATCTTTACAATATTTATGACACCAGATGGCACCACTTGCAATCAATTAAATTTTATATTCTTCTACTATCTTATTTTATAGTGGGTTTTGATACATTATAAACAAGCCACGCAACATTTTTCGAATTTCGCGGGTGTATTAAGTTTGCACTGGACACAATAAAATCATTACAAAATTAGTGAATAGAAATTTAATTTTATCAATAAATGTTTCTACATACATATATTTTTTTACCAATCTTCTGCTTTGGGTACGTGGTTTGTCTAGTAATATCGAAATAAAATGTGAATTAAGACGGCTGCGAAATCGAGGGAAAACGAGAAATAAGTCAAATCATATCATTGTAAATGTAGGCATGCATAATGTAATTCCGACAACGACGACCTACCCGGCGTCGAGAACAGGAATGTTGGCCAAGTTTTAAGTTTCTCGTGTTCGTGATCTGCCAACAGCGTGGCAAGGAAGCTGAATGTGCGCAGGATATGGTTATGCGCACGTGGACATTCACCACAAAGCACAAGATTCACACAAATATTCTATGATATAATAATACAATGAACGACGAATTACTTATATAGAAATCATATACACATAGTCCACAACAATGGAATTTGTTGTTATTTACCCCCAATGTCTGTCTAGTATCTCGCAATAGATGAACATGCAAATTATAAAATGTCTAAGTGTAAGTTCTGAAAGTTTTGCATTTTTTTAGTTTACCCGTGTTATGGTGATAAATTGTAATTTATTAATTATAGCCTGTATATGACATGGGATAATAAGAAACTTAAAAATAAATATTACGCGAGCTGTTCTTTCAAGGGAATTAAAATTTAAAGTCAGTCCCTGAATAGTCTTTCAACAGTTAAAAAGATCTCCGCATATTCTGAAAAAACAAGTTTACAACGCAGTTTTTTATGCGTAAATCTTCTGTATTTTATTTAGTACGATTTATGTCTTAGTAGCCAACTTAAAACACCTGCGAAATGCGAAAATGTTACGTGGAAATGGTGTTAATAAGAAATACATAATTTCAAAATATATAACTCAATAGAGAACTACTTTGAATATTAAATTAATAAAGAATTAATTTATAATAATTGTACTTTCTGGTAAATATGCTTTTATGAAATGAGATATCGTTCTAATCGACTTTTAGGTTATGTATTATATATTGGATTTTGAGCATACATAATTAAAGATGACTGAATGTTTTATAAATAAACAAACCGTTCAAATGTATTTATAGATAATGAGCAATGCAGGTCAAAGAATATTGATATCAAATAAGGTAAATAAGAAAGTTATAAGATATTCTAATTTAGTAAAAGGTAAATAAACAATCCCAATATATAATTTCATTATTGAAGTTGCAATTAATTTTATGATTTTTTTTAGATTTTTAGAATTATGAAATGAAAATAAATGAATAAGCAGCAAATTGTATAATAATTATATGTAAGTACATTTATATTTTCTTTCCAGGGTAAAAACATAAATAAATCTGCTATGATTATAATTACTAAAATCTATGATAATATGATGATTGTACTTATCAAAGCTGAAGACTCTTAAATTTGTTAGTTGCTGTTCCATTTGGTTTATCCTTTTAAACTTTGTAGTCCTCTAGTTTGGACCTCGTCGCAATGGAATGTTTATGGTCCTCTGATTTCTTATAGAGTAAGTAGTTTTCCAGTGTAATTCTCGACTACTGATACTATCTCCCGTACCCCCTCCGGTATGGTGCGATAACTAAAATGAGTCTGCTTATATTTGGACTGCCACACAAATGCTAGATGTTCCTCATCCAATAATTTAAATACTCCTGCCTCTACTTGGACTGCCACACAAATGCTAGGCGCTCCTCCAAATAAAATGTCACGTTTCAATAGTATACCACATAAATACTATATAATCAGATTATTTTTGTTGTAATCTATCCAATTTTCAATATTCCTTTGAATATAAAATTATTTCTTATAAATTTCTTCTTGTTAGAAATAGTTTCCTTTCACCATAGAATAAAAATTGACTTTTCCACACATGAAATTAATTGAAAGAAAATACTAGTATAAATAACATTAAAAATATTAATTATTTCTGTACTGACTTTCTCTCAAATAATAATACATATAATAATTTTTTAAATAATCAATAACTTTTGTTTTATTTCCAGACATATATTTCTGAAATAATCATCTTATTATCCAATTGAAATTTATAACATATTTATATACCATTACTATAGTTACTTACAGTAATTCATAATGTCATAAATAATTCAAAATGTCTAATTTTATAAGTTTCAAAAAGACCTATCTTTAAACTTTCTTATCTGATTACTTCAATATATACTACATATTATTTAAAATCCATTGCTTACTAATTTTAATCAAATTTAGATACCAGAAAATATAAAACTTAAACGCACTTGCGTTCAAAAAAGAATGTTGTAACATTAATAATATCCTATAGCTTTCTTTTTCGATTAATAAATAACACATTTTATACTAGCACAATATATGTTTGAAAAACTTGAAATAAAAGCAGTGATATATTTGGATGTTATACCCCACTAATATGTTATTCTAATAATCATTTTTTTCTATTCCGGTGCTATAAAGTTCACTTTACGACACCCGTTTTGGTTGCATAAAGTATTACTTTATCGCACGCTAATTTTATTTTTTTGAAGTTGGTAACAAAAAAAATGGAACCAAATCGTATTTAAATGTCAAAATATAAGCCTTTAAAGTAACAAAAATGTGCAATAAAATTGTACAAAGAATAAAAAGCACACATGCTAACATTTCACTTACTAATTAGCAATATAAATTGTTAAGCAGAGTTGGATGATAAGTTTTCGGATGCTACTATTGACATTTATTTACCATGTTGAATAGTACAACTGTTATAAAAGTTTGTTTTGATAAATATGTAGAGAGTTTGTGGACGAAAGATTTTGTAAATTGTCTTCTGCTATTTTGCGAATCTCTGGGGGCGTACAGTTATTTATTTCGTCCTTTTTGTTGATAATTTGAAATAATTTATTGTATAAATCAGTCTGAATTTTAAACACAATTACATATAGCACCACCGATATTCAAATATTTAAAACGTTCTACTTAAAAATCAGAGTAACCAACGTCAAAAAAGCAAAATTTCTAAAATATTCGAACAAAACATGTCTCTTATTTTAAACTTTTTTGAACTTTTAATAACCGAAATAGAAAAAATAGTATAAAATACACGTTTCATAAGACATTTTGCGCACTTGTTCTTTAGAAAACTCGCCTAGCGGCTCGTTTTCTAAACTTGAACGCGTGCGCAAAAATCGTGTCTTATGAAACTTGTATTTTAATATACTATTATGTTGGTAATGCGCGATTTGAAATGAAAAGAGAAGGTTCTGTTCTTGTAACGTATGTGTAACTTTGTTGTCTCTTTTCTGTTTAAGTTGATCAGTTAATGTGTAGACTCTAAAATGTTATACATTTGATTGGAAACGCCAAATGATAGGTACAACTTGTGTTATTATGTGTTATTTGTTACTAACACAATGTTTTTGAATAAATAATTGCATGGCTTCTTTACTATAAAATACTGTTATTATATATCATACGGTATACGGGCTGCTTAACAAAAAACCATCCCGTAACTTCTTTATTTATTATCCGATTTCAATAAATAAAAAAAATATTAAAATGGTTTGACAGCTCTAGAATCTGGCCATAATCGCAATTTTTCAACGCTGTCTTGAATATACCTACGTAACGATAGTCACCTCTTTTTTTAAACGGACACCAGTAAAAAAATGTTTAGTTAGATAATTTTTTTCTGAATCTTGTAGTGTTCATTTAATTATCATTTAATTGATATTTACTTAAAAAAATAATTATCTGCACCCTTTAATCCGCTTACTATGAAATTTTCAAGTGTGCCGTGAAAAGAAATCGGAAGACAAATGCGACAAATATGTCATTTAAACGTCTGTCATTAGAAAATTACTGTGCCTTGCGATTTTAAAGCATTATTTCTTGTGAAATAACTATACCACCCCAATAATGAACAATAAGTATCTTCATTTTAGACGGCTCGTAGAACATTTGAGGCTCTATGGTGCTTTTAAAAAACCGAAGCGAGAACAGCGACGATTTGGCAAAAATGTTGAAATGAATGTTCTTCTCAGTGTGCAGGAGAATCCGCGTATTTCAACTTGGGAGGTTATTGGTGCATTGGCGTATCAAATCAAACAGTACTCGCAATGTTGAAAAAGCATAAATTTAAGTCATACATTCCTCTTGTAACTTTTATTTAAACATTTTACAAAACAATCAAAATTTCTACAGAAAATTATTTAGACCGATGAGTGTACCTTTACCAATAATTGCGTTTTTAACAGAAACAGTCATGGGTATTGGAGCCAGGAAAATCCTAGAATTATCGTTGAAAATAATTTTCAAAGAAGATTCAGTGTCAATGTGTGGTGTGGTATTTTATGTGATCAGTAAAGGTGCCCGCACACTGAGGTGAGGCAAAGCGAAGCGAAGAGAAGCGCATTT
Source organism: Amphimallon solstitiale (assembly GCA_963170755.1). Lineage (NCBI taxonomy): Eukaryota > Metazoa > Arthropoda > Insecta > Coleoptera > Scarabaeidae > Amphimallon > Amphimallon solstitiale. The sequence goes on along the minus strand of OY720683.1, from coordinate 14,190,481 downwards.
ATTTCGCCTGATCAAAATGCACGTAATCAAATGGGTGTCCGCACACTGGAGCGCCGCGTGCCGAAGCGAAGCTCACGTACATTTCTATCAGGCGTAATAAATGCGCTTCTCTTCTCTTCGCTTCGCCTCGCCTCGCCTCAGTGTGCGGGCACCTTAATTGGACCACTTTTTATAAATGGTATTCTTAAGCAAGAAAAATATTATTAGCTACTTTCTGAAGACCTTTTTTTTTAGACGATCTACCTCTTGCAGAACAAAATACAGTGTTTTTCAACAAGATTGGGGGGGGGGGGGGGAACTGATTCGCATAACGCCACGAGCAACGTTATTTGTTTTTTGTACTCACCGTCTGTAAAGTGACATTTGGCGCTTGTGTAGCTCGACTGGGAAATACGTTTTCCCGGTTGAGGCGACTGTAAAAATTGAAAAAAACACTGGCACTTTGGGACATTTAAAAAAAAATCTAACTTGGTAGTAATAAAATTTAGTCTATAAAATACTACTTCCCTCCACTATTCTTCACTAAAAGTTGGGGAAATATGAGTAATAAATAAAATTCTTCCAAAAAAATTGTGGCGCCATCTATTTGACGATATTTTAAGCGACATCTTAAGCAATATTCACGCGCCATCTATTTGAACCACATCGACATTCATATTGGCAGATCGGAATTGTTTGTATTTAATCCAAAAAACGCAATAAATGTACTATAAATTTATAAATATAAGAATAAATACCTCATATTTGCATTGTGTAAGAATATAATAACTTAATTTTAGAGAAAGGTGAGTAATAGTTACGTACATGAAATGCTTAAATTAATTAGGTAATCTATCTTAGGTTAGGTATGATACCAATGACATTAATCAATAATATTTTTTTAATTTAATGTTCGTACAAAAAATATTGTACAAACCACTTGCGTGAAGACATCTTCCACGCATTCGCGCAATTAAAAGCACTCGCTTCCTGCGGTCGCTCGTGCTTACAATGTGCGCCCATGCGGGAAAATAGTCTTCCCGCACTTGGTTGGTAAATAATTATAAATTAAATAACAAATTTACTGGGAGATGGATAGGGACGGATGGACCAATTCGATGGCCTGCGCACTCCCCGGATTGTCGAGAAATACCTGAAAATTTAATAATATGGAATGTGGTCTTTGGCGCGACTAGCAGGTGTCAGTTGTGTGTGGAGCACGGTGGCGGTGAATTTTAACAATACATGTAAATAATTATAAATGCTTATGACAATTATGTTCAGAAGTAGATTTGTCGTTCGTTAATTGTTTTTAATTTGTTTTTATTTTGATTATTATATTGTTAATTTAATGTTATTTTCGCCATTAAATCTTACTGATTTTTGTTTTTGTCTCGTGATTTCGATTTTAATACATTTATCGATATTTGTGTTCTGATTTTTTTTTTACGGCAAAGGTACTTTTTTTTGGATTTTTTTAAATTAAATATCTACCAAATGATAACTCAATTAACGTTACTAGATTTAGAAAAAAAATCTACTATACTTAAGGCAAAAAAAAAACTACAGGTGTCTATTAAAAAAAAAAGTTGACTATTGTTACGTATTCAAGACAATGTTGAACAAAATTGAGATTAGGGCCAGTTTATAGAGTTTGTCAAACCATTTTTATATTTTTTCAATTATTGAAATCGGACGATAAATAAAAAAGTCACGGGATGGGGTGTTTATTATCAAACAGTCTGTATATACGAGGGCTGTTCGTTATGTTTGTGCAAAAATTAAGAAGGGCTTTCGGAACTTTGCACCTGTTACTTTTATGTAAAATAGCATCTCAACTGTATCCCTAAAATATTTGAAAACTTCTGATTTGTTCATATTTCTTTGAAGGCAGTGACGATGACGTCATCGGTGCGTATCTTAACTGATTATAATAAATAGGCCCCCCATAAAAGTGTGTTTAAAATGTCCGGAAATATAGATATACAACTGGGGAAAACATTTCATTCAGTATTTTTTGCACTCTATTTCTCGAATTCTTTCTTGATACTACTTACGAACATTCATTATTCTGATAAATGCATTTCTAATATGGAAACTATTACAATATATATATATATATATATATATATATATACATACAAATATTATTTTTTTAACATACCTATTGCGATTCTAACTTCTTTTTATGGAGACTTTATAATCATTTTGATATTTTTGAGCAAATTTCTGTTAATTCGTCCATTCACAGACATGAAATTCCTAGATATTTGTCTCGGAATACGAATCGTGTCGTTTTATTTTGTTTGTTTGGGTGACATTGCATGAAAAACATAACATCACATGCTGATTTAACAAACAGACAACATTCACTTACCGTCTGGGCATATATTCTACGAATACATTGCATGGTAGTCATTCTATTGTGCGCGTTGACGTCCAGTTGCAGTCTTGTTTTCACGAACCAGATGGGATTGGTGAGCGTACTGGACATAAAACCGGCACCTGACGCTGACAATATGTGTACCAAAGCGGTATCCGCCTCCATAATACTATTCCAAAATATTTTCGCCTGCGAATATGTACAGAAGTAAACCGCCCGTGATGGAGCCACGCCGATTAAGTTAGGACCCAAGCCTTAAACAGACAGAAACAAGGGGTTCTATTAGTTTCTGGTATTATATAATAGAATGTCATTATCGATGAACAAAAATAACTATTCAGCTCGAAGAATACTTGCTGAAGTAAAATCACAGGGATATTTTAATGTTGTGTACAGGTGGACTGTGACACGTGGGAGCGTGAGTACTTTACGTAGTTACTTTTGGTAACAACTTTATTATGTTTTACTAACACGTGACATTATAACTGTCAATGCGCGGAGAGGCTTTTCCTTGATATACTATTTCTGCTACTTATATCTATTAATCTTAACCTATTTACAGTATTTCTAAAACATGTTATTGTATAATAGCTAGCCTACCTACTTCCTTATACCGCTAAGTAGGTGTTCTAGATAGGAGGCCGAATTTAATAATTTTCATAATGCGTAACACGTTGTAAAATATTGCCCTCAGTACTATCACATCTCCCTTCACTGGGGGAAAGAAAATAAAGACGTTGCTTTTGTTTATTTTTTTTATACTTACATATTGAAGTATTGCTCTTATTATGTAGTTATCCTTTAGAAAATTTATTCGTAATATGGATTTATTCTATTTTTATCTACTATACCTTGTCTCAGAATAAGAAGGAGTGATTCAAATATCGCGCCAAAATGGCGTATGTTTTTAAAGTATTTCATTGGTTCTTGCGTAGGCAAGTTTAACATGGGAAAATAAGTTTGACAAAACGTCATTTTATGTTTATAGCCGAGCCATAACCTAGCATCTTACATTTTTACTTTGGTTTACTATACCTTATTGTGTTATTAAATAAAATCCATATTTTCATGTACAACATGAGCATGTGTTGATCAGACGGCTTAAGACCAAGTGATCATGCATTTGAAACTTTGAATTTGATGAATATGTCAAAAATGCTGTACGTCAGTGCAAAAATCAAACATTCAACAATTAATATCATTGCAAAAATAACTATAGATGAGTTCATACCATAAATGAACTGGACAACTCACATATATTCTAGAATTGACTCATTAATTTCAAATAAGTATTAATTAAATACTAATTATATTACCACATGTTCATATACATGTTATATTTCATATATCAAACGTAAAGAATCCTGTACTAATAGAAAAAGGTGAAAATATCTGGTGGAGAATATGGGAAAATGTTTGGATTGCCACAAGTATAATGAGTGCACGACAAGCTTTGTTGAAAACCGGTAGGATTAAATAGCCATACCGATAAATATAGGCAATTAAGAATTCTTCATATAGGATCTGAATTGATACATAAGATGAAGTTGCTTCAAAAAAATCCCCTTTCAGAATATCACTTATATGAGAACGTTTGACAGAAGCAATTACAAATGTTACAATAAGTATTTGGAAAAATTGTGCCGACCATGTAAATTTTTAATCTTTTTAACATGATGTGAACACTAAATTATTGTTAATTTCCAATATATAGTAGAAATAAATATTTGTTATACTTTATATATTTTCATAATAAATAAATTTTAATAGGGAATAATAATTAGTAATGTGTAGGTATATGTAATTATCTTTGCAGTTCGTGTAAACAACTTCAGACGACGTAAATTTTTCTATTTATTACTGTTGTATGTAAGATTCAAATTTCCAAGACTAGTTGCTTGAATTTACCTCCTCAAGGTTTGTAGCAGTAATATGAATGATTTATCTGTAAGTTCTTTATTGATATTTAAAATAGAAACTTAATAAACAAAACCTTTTCTGCAAGTTCTTAAGGACATTTTGATAAAAGGTAAAAGGTTTGATTCATTCTTGCTCTCTGATACAAATATTTAATAATAAATAGACTTGATTCACAATTTTCATGTTGATATAGCACATTCACTAAAATGTGCAGTAATTATATATTTATAACGGCAATCCTCCTCAAAACGCTCAGAACAAAGTCTATGTTTTCATTTGTAAATTGGGCCTATATCTTTATCCATAGATTCTTCTAAATTTTTTTTGCAAAACTAGAATGAACAGATTTGAATGTTAAGAGATTTGTATTCATCAAATTATAGATGTATGCACCTATTTGTGTTTATAACTTTACTCTCCTGTTACCAATTGCCGTGCACTCGTATTGCTGCTTCGACTGGTAGAATGAAAAGCGGCACATCCATCTATTTTAACGAAAGTAGTAAATGAAACACAAAACAGCTAAATCCTTAGTTAGAATTAATATAGTTCTTCTAACCTCAATTGTCATGATGTCATATCAAATTAGGTTTGTTCCAACACACATCACAAACTAGTCAGGAGCAATTTGATTGGTTGCGAGAAATCACAAACTGGTTTCTGATTGCTTTTACAACATTTGATTGGATCCGACTCGTTTGTGATTGTATGTTGGAAATTTTAAGCTATAGCTGCTTTCGTTCGCCACTGTTGTTCATGAACATAGTGAACATGTTTACCATTTCTCATGAACATCTTTGTTAGAATTAATACAGTTCTTCTAACCTCAATTGTCATGATGTCATATCAAATTGTTTACTAAATTTTAAGCTATGTGGTTCCATGTTTTGGCGGGATATTTGAATCACTCCTTCTTATTCTGAGACAGGGTATACTAGACTACAGTCTGTTTTTATCGTTACATTAGGTGGATTATCATCCTTAAAATGTTTGTTTGTCTTGATAAGTGATTTTTGTATTTTTTTAGTATCGATTTTAAAATCGAAATCTATTTTTTCCATGACGAAAAGTTTCTTTCTCAAAATGATTGCATATTTTGGAGGAAATAACTCAAATCATACATTCTGACATTTTTATCACTTCAGAATTACATATTTTACAGTTATAACCTAGCATGATTACAATGAAGCAGGTTACAAATTCTTTTAAAGCCTGTTTTACATTAGTCAATTAATTCATAAATTTATTCATGAATTAATCCATGAACTTATATATAAATAAATTGATGACCCTGAATCATTTTACACTTAACAATAAATTCATGAATTTGTTCATGAATATCATGATGACCAACCGTAATCACAAGTAACAGTACATTTTAAATCACTTAGGACGTAAATAAATAGTGGTGTTGGTTGGTATCTAACATAAAAATGTAAAAGTTACTAAAGCTTACTAGAAAATTGACCATATTTTAGAACATGTTCTAATTCATGAATTAGTTCACCAATTAATTCATGAATTGGAATTGACGTCGATTTTTGTATTACACTCATCAATTTTTGTTTATGAACTAATTCAAGAATGAATTCATCCATGAACTTATATATAAATAAATTGATGACCTTGAATCATTTTACTCTTAACAATAAATTCATGAATTTGTTCATGAATATCATGATGACCAACCGTAATCACAAGTAACAGTAAATTTTAAATCACCTAGGACGTAAATAAATAGTGGTGTTGGTTGGTATCTAACATAAAAATGTAAAAGTTACTGGAGCTTACTAGAAAATTGACCATATTTTCGAACATGTTCTAATTCATGAATTAGTTCACCAATTAATTCATGAACTGGAATTGACGTCGATTTTTGTATTACACTCATCAATTTTTGTTCATAAACTAATTCATGAATTAGTTGACAAATGTAAAACAGGCTTAACAAGGGTTTCTCTGTTTCTCAGAACTTCGTTTTGCCCATTTAACTCTTCAGGCGTGGCCGAGATCGTCTCATATTGATATTCCATCTTCCTTGGTTTCGTGGGAGCATAACAGAAATGAAAAGATTATCTTACCATTTATCCTCTGTTGCTGATTAACTTCGATAAGATTCGATTCGAGAGGGAACGGTCATTTTGTATAGGATAACTCGTTAGATCGAAATTAGTCTGTTCGAAAAATTCGATAGGTACAGATGTTACTGCATGAGAAGGTGCGGCCCAGCAAAAATGCAAAAACTTTTCCAGAAAATATCTGCGAGTCGATTGGAATTTTCAAACAACCACATACGTCACCATCTCACCCGATGAAATTCAGAGCACTCTCTGTCCTAGTATTCTTCAAGACACGGCGAATCGTAGAGCATCTACGTGCAGCCCCGAAACATCAGCATCTACGCTAAACTTGACGAGGATCAAACCCGGAAACCGAGATCTACAATCAGGAAACGAACGCGGAAGAATGAAATATTTTTATTTTGTTGTATGTACGTGACTGATCCATATCTAAGAAAACACTTTACACTTTACATTATCCACTTCACGCAATCTTTGCTCTGTGGATTTACGTTTACAAAATTTGACACAAGCAGCTATTAAAGCTTGCTGACTTTTCTATAAAAGAGCTTCATTATCAGAAGTTACCAGCATTGATGGACTTATATAACGTGGCAAGTCGTTTATAAAAATTATGAATAATATTGGATCAAGTACATACCCTTGCGGAACCCCGAATTTAATTTGATAAATATTCCAAAATCTCAGGCTTTCAAATAAACAGGAATAAAACCAATGAAACGGTCATCTCAAATCCCGATTTCTCTGGTCTAATAAGCAGTTTTCCAGTATAGGAAAAGATCTTAATCTAATAATTGTTTATTCCGTCTTAAACAGTTTTTATATGTTCAATAAGTTCATAGAAAAAAATATTACATAGATCTTAAACACATAAAATTCGTATAAATCAAACCTGTGATTTGTGATAAAACTATATCTGATGGCAACTTGTAAATTAGTTTTACAATAATCAGCATCCAATCATTTTAGTGTCGCAGTTAGCAATTACTTTCAAAGATAAGACGATTATTTCGTATGTTGGTCCTAGACTAAGCAATAATTTATAAAGATAGGAGTATCAACATTTACTATAGAGCAAAACATTTTGATTTACCGTGACAAATGTTTTATTTAATCCAGTCAACATTACAAATTCATGGACGTTAATACAAAAACAAAAATAAATTTTATTTTGTATCATACGCCACTGTATTTGGAAACTTTTTTTGTTCATCATCACCTAACTCGGTCCAGTTCAAATATAGATTCACCAGTGGAAATTATGCCGGACTTTGGGTCCATTACGCATTTGTGTATTCTCCGCGTGTTTTTTTTTTGTTACCGTGAAATTTTAATTTACCTGTATGCTTCTGTATGATAAGTAAGCACCTATAATTTAGATTAAAACGTCAACGATTCGAGACAAGTTTTATTTCAGGTTATCAAGTCGAATGATATATAAGGTAATTAACGATAAGTTGTGATAATAAAAATTGGTATTGTGTTCGTTTAGGAGAGCTTTTACCTAAGTGGTGATATGAAGTATCTAGATTAAGTTGCAAGGCAAGGTCGTTACTACAAATACAAAATTGAGAAAATTATCTAGGCTAATAATATATATACAGAGTGAAAATTTCTGTGGCTGTATGTGTATGTCTATCAGAGATAATCTTTTGAATTATTCAAATTATTTGGATAATTCCTTAAGCATTACAACGTACATTACTTCAAGATTATCGTAAGTTGTACTTTATCAGGATGACTATTCCAGGAAGCGGATGAAGAATGTCGAACGAGTAAATCACAATAATGATATGTAAGCACCTTCACCTAGATTTTTTAATTATCTGCTTGGCATTAGTATGTTTGCAATTGTTATATAATAGAATACATTTTTATATGACAGAATTAGTAATAAACTTACGAATATATAATCTGTTTCAAAATATAGTACGACGTCGTAAATAAAGCTATTAAGGATCTATTGTGCTAATCCCTCCATAATCTGGCAATGGAAAACACAAATTTTAAGTACCTGAAACTATCTGTGCCGGCTTAAGGGTATTAAGACAATAAAGGAATTAATATTAATTAATAATTTTAACATTCAATTCAGCGATAATATCTCTTACAATTAACAGAATAAATTAGCGTAGTTGACATTTCGTATAAATATAGATTCATATACGAACACTTTTATTATTTCGAATCAAATATTGATAATAATACAGGCCTGTAGCGTGTTTCTCATATCGATTACTTTTATTGCATACCACCTGTCGTGTTCAAGCAATCTGTGGGAGCTTACATTCGCAGTATATCTTAAAACAGACAACTGAAGTCTTAATTTCATCGTACATCGAGTACAAATAATATTGTCTACAGATAGAATCTTCAGGCACACACAAGTTACTATATTTACCATTAACACATACTTGTAAAAAATGAGTAAACTCAGTATGAATCACCGTATTTCATGGAATGTTACACCTTACTAGCACTAAGTAGATCCGAATTAAATGCTTTCTGCCATTTATAAGCAGTTTCAAAGCCAACAATACGTGCTTTATGTGTATCCGACGACACTTTTTCACTTGCCATGACAGTAATAGATTGCAAATTTTATATAGCGCGGGAAAATCTCTGTTCCACTTTTCAATAGTATCTTGCGACGAACATGGACGGGAAATTCTTCCTCAATAAAACACATATAACTAATAAAAGTAAACAATAGATCGGACCGCTTTACACAGCGCTCACAAGTAAAATACTTTTGGTGCAAAAGCTCACCTCGCGCCCTACAACTTCGTCTACATTCGCCGCGATAGACGTAATTACCTTTATGTATACATATCGTAAGTTGTAAACATCGCTATGACGGACCTGACATACGTATAAATAATCTACAGCTTGTTACGTATTATTACAATACTGCTCAGATTAAATGTAGTTCTTAAAGCTCATACCTGTAAGATCAAAATGCGAGAAACGTCGCTACCTATGGCCCAACGAATGTATTTATTTTATTAGCGATCCTTGAATTGAATAAGTCAGGATAGGAAAAATATTTTTGTGTGGACAAATTACAAGATTTTGCCAGTTGAACAAGAGCATAACTAGCCAATATGATCTCGCCTTTTTACGTCCTCATCGACAATGATACCAAGAAATTTACAAAAGCTAACTAGATCAATTTGTGAGTTAGTCATGATAAAATTTGAGACGTTAAACATTCTATCATTACGAAAAAAGCACACTTTACTAAATTTTCGTCACTTGTTCACGTTAAACATAGCCATGTCAGCAGTACTAAGAGCATCGGCAATGTTATTCAATGAAATTATTAAGTTTATATCACCCGCATATAACATCACCTTAGTAATGCCAATTAAAAAGTTAGGGAAATCATTGGTAAAAAACAAAAATAACATTGGCCCCAAGACGGAGTCATGGGGAACACTTACAGGAACATAGGTGTCGCTAAAAATATTCCAGCTCTCTCACTGTTATATGATTCGAACCATCTTTAAGAAAACCCGTGACCAAAAAAAAAAATCAATAGGAAAAGCCCGTGGACCTCCTTTGTGGTGTAAATAACTATTAATTTGACAACGTATTTCTATTATTATGGCCTGGAAAGCTCTCTGCTTATCGTGTAACAACCCTATCCAATTCATGTAATTATGCACTTATCGCATTACTCACTTTCGACAGTTATTATTTTTTACTAAAAAGCTTACCATTCCGTATTTCCTAAACTGTCAACTTTTATTTACATACCTACAAACATTCAATTTCTTATCTCTTTTGCAATTAACTCATTACAGATGCCGCAATAAATAAAGAAAGGAAAGTAAACAAAAGGGTAAATTATTATAGTAAGGTAGAAAGAGCGTGTTTAGCAGTAAACAAGCATCTTGTTAATTACATACATCACATGTCGAACAATTTAATTAAATAGAGCTGTTATTGCGGTTATTGCATCTATTTTATGCACTGTTTGCGAAAACACTTCACAACTATTCCAAGAAAAATCGAATCACAAATACGACTCAATAAGAAATAATACATGTCTATATTTGCCTGCAACATCAACTAATGTACATAATGCGTGATTTGAAATAATAAAATAATTAATCATTATAAATGCCCTGTTTGTTCAATAGCAAAAGTACTGCGTGTCCGCCGCGAAGGTATACTACTTTGTTTTGCCGCCATTTTGGTAAATATTAGTTTTGTCAGTTCAAATTTATTATGGATTGAACTAGTCGACAGCAGTTGTGTTGCTGTATGTGTATTTTCGGATCATGACTTTGTCCCATTTTCGTTACGTATTAAATCACAGAATCTCTACCAAGATTTCTTTCTTATAGGGATTTCCGAGCCATTAATGAAGACGCCTCTCGCTCTGATTTGATGTCCATACCCTTACAACACATTTTTTACAGCTCTAGTATTGATGATAAGGTCTGGATTCTAATAACCGTCCTGGTCTCGTTATTTGACGAACATGCTCCAGTTATAACTCGGAGATTTACCAAACGTCGTCTTCTCTGGCTTACGGATAACTTAAATTGCTAATGTCTCTTAGGGCCGGTTTTTCAATCGCTAGTTAACTGAAGGTTTACAGAAAACTGTAAGTTAAATTTGCAAACGCGTATTTCAATCGCTAGTTTCTGCGTTTCACCTGGTGGAAACAACGCCGAAACATTTCGTAATAGAAAACAATCTTTCTATAAACGTGCAAACAATTGCAGACTCAGATTTGAAAATTCGGGATATTGTGGCACGGTGGCCTGGATCATCACATGACTCTCATATACATATTTAGAAATTCTGCTGTTTTCAATTCGTTCGAACAAAGATTTTATGGTTAGAATCTTTTAGTGGGAGATAGTGGATATCCTGTGAAACCTTATTTGCTGACTCTCCTCAGAAATACACACAATGAAGCAGAACATATGTTCAATGAGTCGCTTATTAGAACACGAAATGTCGTGGAACGTTCCTACGGAGTATGGAAACGTCGATTTCCCGCTTTGTCATTAGGTCTGAGACTCCAGTTAGATACAGTACAAGCTGTGATTACTGCAACCGCTGTACTCCACAACATTGCTTGTGATCAGAGAGAAGAAATACCACTAGTAAATCAAGAACAAGAAGCTGCTATTGAAAGCGTCAACAATGTGGAAGCAGATGATGTACACAATATAAATCGAGGTGGAGTTAATAATATTGTTCGATTTAAGTTGATAAATAATTACTTTGCACGCTTACGTATTGTGTAGTCTGAACAGGTAAAATATCTATTGTTAATACATGTTATACAATAAATACATTTCGAAATAACAGTTTTATTTTTATTATGAAACAAATGCAAAACAACATACATGCAAGAGAGATGGGCATAAAACAAATCAAACATTGAATAGATGCCAAAAATTTCAATTTTGCAAACAATTTCGCAATTGCTCTTTCTTCGGATCTTCATTTTCAATCTGCTTCCTTAACAAAACCATTCTAAGTTCATGTTCCTCTAAAAAAATTTCTTTTTGAAGTTTCGCAAATTGATGTTTCTCTTCAGAGCATAATTCAAATTAACATGTTTTTTGTCTCTTTTTTCTGCAGTACCTCTTAAAGTTGTGTACGTAACTTTCCTGTTGGCTTTCTTTTTAAATCATCCGCCGAGTACTTGTCCCAGGTGTGGCCACTCTCACAAAAAGACTGATGTTGAGGTGTGGATGTCTTCATCATTGTTAGGTATGACAGATATTTCTATAAGTACAACTTTAATGACAGCAATAAAAACAAAAACTGAACTTACCTTCAATCGCAATATTTTGTGACAAATTTTGACTCACACTATCTCTACCATTAATAACAGTGTATTCTGTTTCTTCTTCTTGTCCTGGTTCAGCGGATGTAGACGGTCATTCAATTTGCATTGACCAATCAATGGAAACACTAGCCACTGCATCACTATCATAGGTGTTTTCAAGGCCCGTAACCTGTTCTAATGTTTCTCTTATAGTATTATCCACGTCAGTAGTATTTACTACTTCTGCTGCTCCACCCCCAGTTCTTCTCATCGACTGCTTCTGCGGGGAAAATTTTTATTTGCTCTGCTTCTTCAGACTTAAATATTTTTCTTTTAGGTTTTTCACTGCCCTAAAAATGGAGTTTCCAGCGTTAAATTCTTTTTCAATCTGTATCCAACATTGTTCCTTTTGCTTCCATGTTAGGGCTCCACTTTTATTGCACTCCACAATATTTTTAATATTTGTCGAGTAAACTAACCAAACGTTGCTGTTCTTCATGCGAAAAAGTGCTGTTTCTTTTCTTTCCCATCATTTTTATGGAGCACAGGCTTCACTACGTAATGACAAAATGAAAAGCAGTCACATACAACAAATAAATCGTGGTTATGGTTGTAGTCTGATCACATGTAGTAGTTCAATTTGTTCAATAATGAGTCAGAAATAGTTCAAATGTTTGCTTGGCAGTGCTACCAACAGTAACGTCCTACACACAAATCAGAGGTTTCATTACCAACACATGTCTGCCGATTGAAAAACTCTTGCGAGATTACCGCTCTTAACTAACGGTTGACGGTAAATTTTACCAACGCATTTACCATCGACTGAAATACCGACCCTTAGAGACAAAAGTAAAGAGAAATTTCCCAGAACAAAAAATCCACATGACTGTTGTAATATAAGTCCTTAAGAAATTTGACAACTAAAACTTGTAGATTAGAACAAAGAGCATACTTTGACTACATTTCGCGGTCTGGGGGAAGCCAGGTGGTTTGGAGGGATCTACGGGTATTGGGGAGCCCACCAGCACAGACATTCCGGTGGGGTTGAGTGATCCGAACAGAGTAAACGACTACATCATTGGGGTTGCGGGCGGTGATTCCGGTGATGATCATGCGGATTGGCATCAATATTCTGGTTCTGGCAATAGTCTTCTCACCTAGTTTAACGTTGCTCCGGTAGGGGAACATGATATCAATATAATCATGGCAAATATTAAGACTACAGCCACCGGGTGTGATGGTCTGTGATTACTCCATACGTGACGCATATTATATATAGGTATATATGCTTGACTGATGGTGTGTTCCCTGAGTCCTGGAAGTGCGCTGTTGTCCACCCTTTGCCTAAGGTCGGGCAGCCAGAGGAGCTTCATGATCTTAGGCCTATTAGTATCCTCCCAGTGTTGTCGAAAATTCTGGAGCGCATTGTGGCTAAGCAAGTGACAGAATATATTTCTCTCAACGACATACTTCCACCTGTGCAATCGGGCTTTCGTCCCAGCTATAGCTGTGAAACTGCGCTCTTGACAGCAATTACCACCAACAATTTTCGAAACCATCAATTAAGCAAGGGTGCAAAAAGCAAAATTTTTGCTGCAACAGAAAAAAATTGTAGTGTACTGTAGTGAATGATTTCGAAGAAAGAAGATTTGTAACTGATAGGTCCAAGCGTGGACTACAACGTACTGCAAGATTGCCTGAGGTCACTGCTACTGTTCAAGAAAGCTTTCAAAACAATACATCAACCTCAATTTGACACAATCAATTCTATGCAGTATTACCATTTTCCTTGTTAATTTCGTTGGTTGTAGCGAACAAGGGCTGTACACTTTTCTTTGACAAATACATAATGGCTTATAACCAGGCTTGTCAAGATGACAATGATTTGGAGAATAATAAATATGAAAAATAAACAACGCCAATGATAAGTTTGAATTAGAAATTACAAATATTTAGTAATTTCCTAAAACGATAACTTCACATCGAAATGTGGAAGTAGATATGAATGTCGTCAAGTTCGCGGAAAACAGAATAAGATCATGTCAATAAATTTCGATCGCATGTTATGTACTTTTTATTATAATTTGATTGCTAGCTATAATCATATCAGAAGTATTTTTCTAAACTGAATAAACAAACGTATAAGTAAGTAAAATTATTTATAAATTACTTATGTAATACAGAAATAAACAAGTGCATCATCACACATGGTACGTACTACGTACATACTTATATCTGTTGTAAAAATGTAAAATACTTGCGCAAATTAACGTTGAATTAAATTTGTTTAAAAATAGCACGATAAATTCCATAAAAATACTAAATATTAGGTCCGCGGAAATTAATATATTCCGCGTTATGTTTTAATGAGCACAACAAGCATGCGATACCAGCATTTTTTTGTATTGCAAAAATAAAACAATGTGTGAATAACGTTATTTAAAATAAGCAATGTGTAATAATGTTATGGGGGGGGGGGGATATTTGCATTTAGCACGTAAATCGTAGAAGTACACAACCAATACTAGCGTCGGAAGTCGGAATGTTGTTGTTCCATATAAACAGACGCCCAAATTCTCCTTCCATTGTATAAGGAAAACGCAATTTTACTTATATAGAATTTATTTTATGTTTACGACAACAATTAAAAACAAATGTTGCATGCAACAATAAGGAATACATCACGTACGCTAAAATATTCAATAAAAGTACATTTATAGGATTCATTGCGGCATAAATAAATAGTCGTGCCATAAATTTCATCAAAAATAGATTGAAAGTAATAAATTAATAATATTGACAAGGGTTTTATTATATGCATAAGTAGGCTTACCATACGTCCCAGTTTAGCCGGGATTGTTTGTGTCTTTTAGACATCCCACTCGATTAGTATATTGTCCCGGTTGTTGTTTAAAGTGGAGACGCGTGGGGATGAGGCCGGTGTGCGAGTTCAATTACGTATTGAGTAAGGTAAGAAGCTACGCGGAACTTGTCAACGTTATTAAATTTAGATTTTAACATAAATGTGTTGTAGCTTAATATCCCGAAAAAATGCAAATTTACGAATGAAGTACAAAAGGACTATCCATTTATGAAAAAGCCTTGTAGTGCGCATAGCAGAGTGAAATGTCAGCAATGTTTTCTACTGCACAGAGTGCGAGAGATGATATTAAGAATCATTTGAGGCCTGTGAAGCACATTGCAATGATACGGTGACTGCAAGCATTTCATATATAAATAAATTTTTTAAAAACGATGATCCAGTTCTCTGATCAACATTGTTAACGCCTCTCTGAAGCTACGACATTTCCCCGAGACCTGGAAGTCAGCCCAGGTCATCATGATTCGTAAACGTCTACAAGACCCCATATTCCCACAAAACTACCGACCCATAAGTTTACTGTCGCATATGGGAAAGGTCCTCGAACGTATCATCTACACCAGACTCCAAGATCAAGTGGAAGAGCTGAACATCATCCAGCCGGAGCAATTTGGCTTTCGCCATTTCCACTCCACCACCCTCCAACTCCACAGACTTGTAGATCATATCAGCGAAGGCTTCAACAGGAAGCACACCACCGGAGTCCTGTTCTTAGATGTTGCCAAGGCCTTTGACAAGGTCTGGCACAACGGATTGCTCCATAAACTCATAACCGCAGGAATTTCACTTCCTATCGTCAAACTTCTCCAATCATTCCTGCATGGCCGCTACTTCAAAATTCGCCACAGACAGTCACTTTCTACCCCAAGGCCCATAGCTGCAGGCGTGCCACAGGGTGCGTAACTATCCCCAATTCTGTACACAATCTTCACCTATGACATGTCTAGAACCCCCGACACGCAGCTGGCGCTCTTCGCCGCCGATACCCTTATCTTCTCTCGCTCCCGCGTTCCTTGGCTAGTCGCTAGGAGGCTTCAAGAAGCCGCTGACGACCTAGAGGACTGGTTCTCCATGTGGAGGATCCAGATAAACCCAGCCAAAAGCGCTGCCATGCTCTTTTCTAAATCCAACTGGCGTCATAACGCCCCCGACCCCATCTCAATGTTCGACGTGGAGGTCCCTTGGACCAACACGGCGACCTACCTTGGTCTCACCTTCGACACCAAGCTAACTTGGAGACATCACCTCCAGGATTTAGCGAAGCGAGCTCAGTCCACCATAGTCCAGCTGTAACCCCCTGCTACGCAGAAACAGCAAACTCAACATCAAGTCCAAAACCCTTCTCTATAAGGTAGCCATTAGACCCAGAATCACGTACGCATGCCTCGTCCGGGGGAATGCAGCCGCATCAATCTGCTACAAGTTCAGCAGAACAAGATCCTACGCACCACATGACCAGGGCCCCCTGGTATACCAGAAACTCAGTCATCCACAGCGATCTAGACATCCCCCTAATCCAAGATTACATTCGTAATCAAGCCCAAGAACACTTCAACAGAATTCCCGACCACGAGAACTCAACAATCTCTGGCATCAACGTCGATGCCCTCCACGGTAAACACCGTAGACCTCAATCTGTCCTTGTGCAGTAAACTGCATCTTTCCGAGAGTAGCGCCCAAACGCTGCACTAACTCTTCAAGGTTGGAAGTTCTTCTTCTAGAAGTTGAAGCTCGTGTTCACTTCTGTCCTCTTCGGTGACTCTGCTTCACAGATTTGGTCTCTCAAATCTCTCAAGAAATCACACAATCGAGTAGAAAAAGAACCAAGTTCATCTTCTATTCATGTACCACGAAAACGGATGATCCAATTCAACAAGATGATTTAGTGATTGCGGCAGAAGAGAGAGGCCACGTTTGCTTTTCACACAGCAAAGCATGGATACGAGCTTCAAAACTTCTGTCTGTACGTCCAAATTGATCTCAACTGTGTTGGTACCAAAATTCGGTGCCGTAAGAGGAGTTAAACCTATTGAAATCTAATCATGAGAAAAGAATGGATAGTAACTTACATCGAATTGTGGAAAAAATAGTTTCGGTGGTACCGAAATATTCGCATGGGTCGCATTGTAAAACATTGAAAAGGGAAGATATTGCTGAGGCTCTTAATGAAATACACGCTTTCGATATCAAAAATTATAATGATCATCTTTTTGACGAGTTTTTACCCGCACAAGGTTATTGTGACTCAAAAAATAAAGCGTAGAGCGACCTATGTCGATTACGCCGACAAATGGGTTCAATTATTCAAACGTTTTCACGCGAAACACATAGCTGTACCTAATCTGATTAAAATGATCCAATATATTTTATGTTTGCCAGAAACGTTAACATCTTTGGAGAGTGTTTTCTCGATGACGTAACACATATGGTCGGATGACCGAAGCTGCATGCTGGTGTCTACCCTACGAGTTTTACTCCGCTGTAAATTTAACTTTGGCATAAAATGCAACGACTTTTATGGAAAAATGAAAAACATGACAAAGTGTTGAAGAACGTTCACTCTAGCTAGAAGTATGACTGGTACAATAAATAAAATATTTTAAACTTCTGCTCTAATTTTCTATGTAAGTCACAATATTTTATATAGCATATTAATTTTATGTTACATAATTATTAATTGCCTTGAATAAACAATATTTGGTAGTTTATTTTCCCCCTCTTCGGGTATAAAGTTTGTAGATTATGGTAAGCCTATACATGAGGTTATTCCAAAGGAAGTTCCCAGTTTGAAATGGCCATAAGGTTTGGCCAATTTTTGTTTTGTTTTTTTGTACAACAATAAAAGCACTCATTTATTCATAAAGAAATGGGATTATATTATAAGGAGACATAGGAAAAAGTTTAATATTTCCACCGCCTTTAATCCTTATGATATAAAAATGTTACTTGAATTTAAAGAACGAGATAAGCTGATTAGCGTAATTTTCGTTCTGCAAATGTCAGCAGAAATTCAAAATAACGGTGAATGGTTGGACAAAATCTTATGGACAGATGAGGCACATTTTGAGTTAAATGGAGATGTTAAGACACTCAATCGCAAGATATGGTCGAATAGTAATCCAAATACGTTCAACATGATGTTGAGGTTACTGTCTAGTGTCGTTTTACGTCAAATTTTATAACAGGACCATATTTCTATGAAGAAATGGAATATGGACAAATCCAAACAGTAACGGTAAACGGACAGCTATATTCTGGAATGTTGCAAGATTTCGTCATACCAGCATTACAAAAGAATCATGATACTGAAAACACTATTTATATGCAGGACGGGGCTCCAAACTCCAAACAGTAAGCCTGTTAGGCCTCCAGACATAAATTCGCCTATTATTGGTTATGGGGTTACCTCAAAGAATGGGTATTTCTTATACGGCCGACTACTCCTGAGAAACTTAAACAATCGATATCAGATGTCATTGAAAACATATCCTAGGAATGCATTCTTTAATGCCGTTTATACCGTAACGTTTTCGGGTTCGCAATAAACAACTCGTGCAATTTATTTATTTAAAACAGTCTGTATATTTATACACGTAAAATTAATTACAATATAAAACTAATGTATCACACTTAAAATTCTACAATCTAATTTAACGCAGGTATTTATTTCTATTATAACACTCTATTACTAATATTTAATGTCCGTATATTTATATCACTTCTATTTATATGACACGGTATTATTTATGTCTTTATTGCACTACCACTTAAGAACTATCTATTTCTTTCTTATATTTATTCTACGCGCGTCGACTACCTAAGGAACTTCTTAATCCCGAATTACTCATCCATCGGTGACCCAACCGCCTTATATACACATACGAAACATCTGGAGCATTCGCGAATACTCCATCTCCCTCTCGACGTTTGCAGAACATTCGATAGACATTATGTCTCTTTGCAGTACAACGCAAATGGATGGTTTATTGCTTTATGATGTTTACAAGTCGCGTCGAGATGATTTACAACCTCTTTTTATTGTCGCTCGGAAGTCTGCCTTTCTTTTGTCGTCGCCCGGATGTCTACTGGTTTCGTTACAATACCATAGAAGAGCGGCTAATACTTATTGTCAAATACGGTGATGGCCATATTTAACTTTTTCCTATGTGTTCTTCTTATAATAAAAACCCGTTTCTTTATGAACAAATTTGTGCTTTTATTTTTGTACATATTAAAAATTTGTTAACCATATGGCTATTTCAAACTGGGAACTTGTTTTACAATAACCCTATACATTCATTTCCTGTTGCCATACAATAATAATTCTATTCGAAATTTCATGCGTTTGCTTTTCCACAGAACCTTTTAAACGCATAGGCTAAGCCAATCGTCTATCCTTTCCATTCTTCTATACCCAATTTGTAATAATAAAAAAAAAAAAACGGCATCACTACGTAATTAAATACAATAGAAAATGTTTTGATACTTGCGCCATCTATGATCAAATAGCGTAAAAGCTGTCTTCTATATTTTTCGGGACTTTGAGCATGGTCAAGACTGGACAATACAATACTAGAGCTTTCTCACGAATCATTAATTGAATAAATTATGATCAATGATCTGTTTGCCTTTATATAAGCTGAGGTGTCATTTGCGAGTTGTGTAATGTGCAATATTTTAGGTGAATTTGGCGCGTGTTGTAATCGTTCTTTGAGATGTATTATTTTGCTGAATATGGACTAAGGTTTAGAAAGATATACGTCCCAAAGTGGCAGGAATATAAAGAAGAACAGATAAAGCAGTGATGAATATTTTAAATACGAGTTTACCGTTATTCGGAATAAACCGCAAAGTGTAGTTTGTGGTAAAGCCTTATCAAAAGAAAGTATGAAGGGGTCAAAATTACTTCGACAATTAAATAGCAAAACTATCAACAATGGGAGATTTTCAAAATATTATATTTTTTTCGCAATAAACGTTTTGACTGAGATTCAAGTTTTCATTAATATTATTTTTCTACATCGGTACTATAAAGTTCACTTTACGATATCCGTTTTGGTTGCATAAAGTATTACTTTATCGCACGCTAGTTTTATTTTTTTCAGGTTAGTAACAATGGATGTATTAGGTGCACTAGACAGTATTTGAGGTACCTCAACTTTTTTCTTGGTGGAATTATCAATGTAACCTTCGGCCACTGCTGAGGATTTTCATCCTCCGTGGCGCTTAATTGTTATTAAGTCACTTCCAGTATTAGCCAAGTGTGTAGACTGGAACGTCTAAGGCAATGTCCAGTGAAAAGCTCAGAATTAAGTAAATTTAAGTAAGTAGCAATCTTTTTTGGTACTTTTCCTATGGTATAATACCAATTGGACTATTCACGCAAGATCCATTTGTATATTGCAGGAAGAAGCGTTATGTGTAACATGGCTGGCTGGGACGAAGTGAATATTTTTTAACCAATTTAATCCATAATTTTTGTGTTATAATAAATTGTCTTGGAATATAAGTTTTAGTTTATGGCATCGTTTTTAAACTGTATATCATCTATAATCATGTTCGTTATTTCTTCACGACGACAAGCTCCATTATATAGCCCATTATAGGGTAATCTAAAAGAATGTGACTGTTATAACAAAATAATGTAGAAAATTAGTAAAACACAACTACAACGATGTTCTTATTACTTATTTTCATAGCTAAACATGTTTTATATTCAGCTTCTATTATAAACCGGTTAATATGTTCTATTTCTTCTTAGAAAATTTTGAGATATCTATACTTTTATACTTAAATATTTAAACAACATCGTAACACTGAATATGCAGACCACAAGGACGATGCCTTTTTTATCTTGCTTTCTTTATCAAAATAAGCAATTACTACATTTTCCGTAATATGCGCGATATTATTTTCTTTACACCAACTTAAAAAGAGCTGGTATTGCTTTTGATAAATATGTCGGGACTTTCTTGGCAAAAGATTTTGTAAATTGTCTTCTGCTATTTTGCGAATCTCTGGAGGCGCGCAATTATTTATTTCGTCCATTTTGTGATAATTTGAAATAATTTATTGCATAAATCCGACTAAATTTTAAACAAAATGACATAACACAGCCGATATTCAAATTTTTAAAATGTTCTACTAAAAATCAGAGTAACCAACTTCAAAAAAAAAAATTCTAAAATGTTCGAACAAAACGTGTCTCTCATTTTAAGTCTTTTTGAACTTTTAATATCCGAAATAGAAAAAATAGTATAAAACGCACGTTTCATAAGACATTTTGCACGCGTGCGCAAAAATCATGTCTTATGAAACTCGTATTTTAATATACTATTATTTTCCATCAGTCAAAATAATTTTCAGTTTCGCAAAAATAATAACTAATACCTACTATCATTGACCAACACTATACGGACGACTTCCTACACATTAAACTGTCATTATGGACAAACACTAAAACAATTCTCACCTTTGAACAGGGCGAGCGGTCCCTCGTGTTTGATGATGTGCTTCAGACATTGCAAGAGGCTCATCGATGGCGCTGACCTTGCTACGTAACCTGAAAGAGCTACAACTTGAGGCCGGCACTGGCGGGAACACGTCCATAACCTACGACTCTGGCTCTGGACCGGAACTGTTGTGTAATTCGTCGATCTGGCACCGCGAAAATCCTGCGCGATCTGGGGCAAGTTCGGGGAATCGTGGAAACCGCTCCTCGAGGATTGCAGTCGCGTCTTCACCACCTCCAACGGACATGTCACTATCGCACCCACAGTACCTGCAACACTGCAAATCATAATATATGGATCAATAACATGGTGGAGAGTATTTACGAAACGGAAAAGCTTTCGTTTGGTGTGGGTAAATATTTGGATAACCGGTAAATAAAGAACACCCCGAGTAGTATGTTTGAATAAGCAAAAAAAAAACAATTGGGAAAAGAAACGTTGGAATTATAATCTGTGTACAAACCAGATATGCATTATGTAAGTGGGTAATACATCATTTCAGGACGAGTTGACAAAATCTGTGTAATGGTCAAACAGATCAGTTTATTACTCTTTTGTGTACATTCCATTTCAAAACCACAGCAAATTGAAGATATGTACTATTAAAAGCAGACAAACAGTATTAAATTAGAGATAACATTATGCTAAAATATCTATATAATCTCTTACTCTACTATTTAAGGTATATTTGTTCAAATAAATGAAATATACGAGGTAAGCGCCATAAATTCTCGGCCTGACAGGCTTATACAGGTTCAAACGTGATCAAACTCCGTCACGTCATGCATGCACATACGCGAGGTGTGAGAATATTTATTTAAAAACATTATAATCTTCATATTTTAAGAATATTTGTAAAACAAAATCTGAATATATAACCCAGAAATTTCGTTTATCGTACCCTATCGTACTTACCTCAAAATAACTATAAATTTTTGTAAAGACCAGTCAATTCCATTTACTTTTGGTTATTCAAAAATAAAACTCAAAGCAATTTGTGGTATACATTTATTATTAAGAAAAAATGACTTTCTTATACGGATATGAATTTCAAATTATGCAAAGTTGTTCTAAATTAAGCTTTAAATACATTTATCCTCTTAAAAAAATACGCCTGAGTAAATGTGTCCGAATTTTGAAAATTTTTTTATACAAAAATTATTTAAAATCCTATTCTAAGTACTTCTAGTCTCTTAATCTCACAGAATGCATACTTTGTGAGATATTTGCAAGAAAATGCTACTCGCTAAGAGTAAAGGTATTACTTCCGGTCCGAATTTTGAAATTTTGTTTATACAAAAGATATTCCAAATCCAGCTCTAAATACTTTTATACTCTTGATAAATATATATAGAATGCATAATTTACGACATATTTGCCAAAAATCGCTATGCGATAAAAGTGTTACTTCCGGTCCGAATTTTGAAAATTTTTTTATACAAAAAGTATTGGAGATTAAGTTCTAAATACTTTTATATTCATAACGTACCTGTCTAAAAAACATAGTTTGCGAAATATTTGCAAAAAACTGATTTTCGATAAGAGTAAAAGACTTATAATAAAATTTTTCTCAAATTTAATTTTGAGTACGTATGAATTCTTTATAAATTTGTTTAAACTTAGTAGTTGACGAAATATTGGTAAAATTCAATTTTTTCACTGAAGTAAACTAACTAAATTACTTCCGGTCTACCGATTTTACTGAAAAACTAATCAGATCTCAAGAGGGAGAGTTTATATACGTAAATACAAAATTTGGAATTGATATCTACAGCGGTTTGACCGCTATCGTGGTCACACACAGCGAAAGAGACAGACATACACAGACATTTTTTAAAACCCACTTTTTTGGAATCAGGGGACCTCAAAACGTGGACATCTGCAAAAATCTGGAGGTCGAACATTTTCAGCATCACAATACTTCCTTATACTACGTATAAGAAAGTAAAAGAAATTGATTTATTTAATACTTATAAAAATGATTTTGTATTTTCAATTATTGTCCAGAAAAGAAAATTGTTTTCTTTAATTTATTTTTTAATTTATTAGTATATCTGTTCATGCAATCACCTTGATGATATAGCCTAATTTTACAATAAATAAAACTAATAATTTTAATTAAATTTACAATATGATTATTGTCGACATCGTGGTCATACATGTGTTCTTTGTAATTGTTGAAAATTGTGCCATGAACACTGCTCAGAACTTTTATACATAATTTAGCCATTCATTTTTTTCTTTTAATTTGTTGGCATTATCTAAAATTCGAATTTCACTTTCAGCAATTTTACAAATATGGATAACGTTGCAGTTATATGCACTACAGGATTGTACCATAATTAATATTAGAACGATTTAATCAATATTAGCACTGTATCTATAACGTCGAAACGGACGTTAGACATACAACAACAGCAGAAACAAGCCCACCCGTGACGTCACATGTCTGCGTTATGTTTGCTTCAGTTCGTATTCAAGGCGGGACGAAAAACGGCGTGTCTATATGTATAAATGGTCTAAGGTGGAGACGACCCAAAACCGATTTTGTAGTCCATTGTCACAGGGGATGAAACAATGGTTCTGTTTTACGATCCTCTATCGAAAAGGGAGTCCATGGAATGACGGCGACCTGATGAACCTCGTCTCAGAAAGGCGAAAGTCGTTCAATCAACGAAAAAGGTGATGGCCACAATATTCTGGGATTGTGAGGGCATTTTGCTAATTGACTTTAAAGAGCGCAATACAAGTGTATTATATATTATGCGTCTTTTTTGTATAAATTAAGGGACAGTATTCGTGCAAAACGTCGTGGAAAATTGACAAAACGTGTGCGATTATTGCACGACAATGCTCCCGTTCACACTGCCGCCATCCGCGAATGCGGCTTTCAAGAATTGGAACATCCACCGTATAGTCCGGATATGGCTCGTTGTGATTTTTTGTTTGTTTTCTAATTTGAAAAAAGACTTTAGTGGCGTAGTTTTAAGGACGACAGTGAGTTGCAAGCAGCTGTTATAGAACATTTTGACGGAAAAACTTCAGATTATTTTCACAAGGGTATCGAATTATTAATTAATCGTTGTAATAAATGTATAGAAGTTAGCGGAGATTACATTGAAAAATAAAAATTCTTATATTGTTCCAAGTTTCTTTTTTGTATATCAGGCCGAGAATTTATGGCGCCTACCTCGTATATGGCTCAGATGCAATTAAATACTTGGACTACGTAGTTTTATAATGCACTGCTATTATTTCGCACACAGTATTTAAAAATAGAAACTGTGGTCGCTCGTCGAATCTTTTAAAATAACATAAAAGTATCAGCCGAACTTAGAAAATCGTAAAAAAACTTTTTATTCAGTTTCGATTACATAAGATTATACAGTGTTCTACAAGGTGGAATTAAAACACTCGGTAGAGTCATAGTATATTACGCATTGTAAAACATACAAACTGTCTAATTTACATGTTAATTAAGATTTTAATATTGATAGATAACATCTAATCTGAAGTGCTTGAATATGATACATATATTTCTATGTTGTTAATTAAAGTGATGTCAATAGACGTACATACATACATATACAATATACCTGATGTTGACCGATAAAGGAAATATAACAGGCTGATTTGTAAATGTATAAACCTCTGATGAAATTTCGCCATATTTCCAAATAAAGCATTTTTTACAGATAGCATTTCTCCTAATGAGAAAGGCAGAATTTCTGAGTGAATTTATAAATAGATACACTGCCCGAGGAAGCTCGTTAAAAGTTCCATGGTGAATTATAATAAAAGAGAGTCATAAAGTTTTAAGTTCACTGGGAAGATTTAAATTTTTAGGAGGCGACGCAGGAGGAATTATAAAATATTTTTTACCGTAAGCTTTTTCAGGATAATACGTTTAGTTTAATGGCATTTTATTCTGTCTGTAATATTACCTAAAAAAATTCTTTTAACCCTTAAATGCATGATTTTTTTAAAAATCTTAATTAATTCGAAATTAGCTCAATTATAAGTTAGGAAATCACAAAAAAATAGTCAAAAAAACAATATTAATTTTTAAGGACTTTTTATTGAAAAAAAAGGGTTTGTTGCTGAACGGCTACAACATGCATTCCGAACATAAGTTCCATACTTAACATATACTCTAATTATTGTGAAAATTTTTATTAAGACATAAGGCAACTCCGCACTTTTCGCATTTGGTGTGTGTAAACCCCTTGCAATGCGGAAATTTACATCTCATTTTGTTATCAGTAATCAGAGGCCAGTGTCCAATTTGATCTAGTCTCACTTCTTTTGGGGGGACATGCTGTGTGGGGCCTTTTCTCCTTTTTGCATCAATTTCTGCTTCAACTGAACTGGGTTTACCCCGCTTAGTTGCAACTTTCCCAATATTGCATAGACATTTAGCAATTTCGACTCGAAATTGAGATTGATTTTTTAATTTGGTGCATCCTTTTTGTTGATATACTTTCTTAAATAAGAGCCAAGCATTGACTGTGCACATGTCAAGGAGGTGGTAAAATATTCTCATATACCACTTTCGACTTTTTATACAGATGTGGTATCTTCCCATTAAACTGTCAAGAAGATCGACGCCCCCCATGTGCCTATTATATTCGCGGATAATATGTGGGCACTCCACTTGAATGGTTTGTTTTGTCTTTCTGTCAAACCTATCGACAGTCGTGATGGGGTTTCTTCCAGCAAAAGTAGATGCTAATGTTACACATTTATTGTCTTTCCAAATCGAAGAAGAGACGTCTACCCCATCAATTGTTGCTACATATTCATGACTCGTTCCGCGATCAGATTTTTTTAAATCGGTTTCAGTGGGCAGTTTACAATTGGGTAACCTGTTTCGTCGAATGGTCCCTAACGAGTAAATACCCTCTTTTGCAAGGTGTACCATTAGTGGCAAGCTAGTATAATAATTGTCATGGTAAAGACGATAATTTTGTTGTCGTGGTATAACTCTTGACAATCGTAAAACAACATTCGCAGTGACTCCCAAATTTGGTTCATTAGGTAGTTCTTCAAAATTTTCTTGGCCAGTGTAAATTTCAAACTTGTAGGCATATCCGGAAACACCAGCCAGTACAAAAAGTTTAAAATCCCATTTATGAGGCTTCAACGGCATATACTGTTTCATATGATGCCGAATTTTTGTAGAACACATTTGTTCATCAATACTCAAACATTGCTCTATAGAAACTGTAGAAAATTTCATGTTGATGTGATCTATAAGTGGCCTTATTTTATAAAGTCGGTCGTGTCCCGGTTGACCACGAGCTATAAATTCTTGATTATTGTTAACCTTTGCGTTATCAAGGTATTTTTTATACGCTTAATACCAAGGGGGTAATCTGATTACCCCATACTTTAATAACATATTTTTAGATTTATTTATACTGTTTTGTTAAGAAAATAAAACAACAGTAAATTTTGAACATTTATTCATTAATTGAGTAAAAAAATACTGTGAAATTATAAAACTATTAATGACTATTGCAAGAAATACATTTTGCCAAAATCATTTCTGTGCGATGATTTTTACATACTGGTTTTTTGCACTCCGCACAACAAATTCTAGTTTTTCTGTCTTTCGCTCTTGAACAAAACTCACATCGCTTGCCTGACAATAAGTTTGATGGCTGTTCAGCAGCAGCAACGTTTCTTGCTTCATTTTTTAAGTCTGGGCAAACAGCTTCCATTGCCGTAGTTATCGAGTGGTGAATCCCTGTAGGGTTACTATATCTAGTCTTGATATGAGGCCGTACTAGTTCTAGAGCTAATTTTTGCAAAAACATTCTTCTGTTAGATTTGTTCTTTTTTTCCCAATCAGGATTTTTTTCTTTCCATATTAGGAAAGCATTGAGTGCTGCCATGTCAATGACTTCCATGAAAAGACGATAAGGCCACCTTCTGGTCTGTCGTACGCAACTGTATTGTCGAGTCATTTTGTCACCCACGTCTACACCACCTTTAGTGTTATTGTAATCCAAAATGATTGTAGGTTTCTTGGTTTCATTGTCGATAGATTTATCATTATGTTGCGTGGAGAGAAGAATAACGGCTTTACCTTTCTTTGGTACATGAGAGACTAAAGTCATATTCTTGGTAAACCCAAACAAGCTTGAGTCAACTTCTCTTGTTTTATTAGGAAGAAATTCCTTGGGAATTTCAACTTTATTTGCTCGTAGAGTGCCTGTCAAAGTCAATTTGTTTTGTAACAAAAATTCGGCTAATGGAACAGAGGTAAAAAAGTTGTCTGTAGTAATTCCTCTTCCCGTACCAAAAAAGGGTTTTGTCATGTCTTTTACAACTCTTTGGCTTTGATTCACTTCTCGCTGATTGTTTTTCATACCAGTATAAATTTGTAAATTGCAAATATACCCTGAACTGCTATCCGCGCAGATCCATATTTTGATCCCATATCGTCCTGGCTTACTTTTCATATATACACGAAATGGACAGTGGCCTCTAAACACGGCAAGACGTTCATCAACAGTTAGAGATTCGTACGGGCTAAAATGTGCCTGACAAGCCGAAACAAATGTATCAAAAACCTTTCTAAATGCTTCCAGTTTATCCCCAGTTTGTTCAATTCTCTGAGCTCTAGTCTTCCTATCATCAAATCGTAGTGCAGATGAAATTGTAATAAATCGGGTTCTAGACATCGTTGCCGAAAAAAACGGTATTCTGAAAGCTGGATCAGATGTCCATAGCTCAAAAATCGATTCTTTTGCTGAATGTGTTACACCGGCTGCTATAAGAATTCCAATAAAAGCATTGAGTTCCTCAACAGATATGTCAATCCACTGTCGTTGATTTGAAGGATGTTCTGCATTATAATGTTGGGTTATCATTTTACCATGTATATTAGTATACCCGCAAATTAGTGCCGCCATATTTTGTGGTATAAACAGAAAAAAAGTGTCAATGATATTTCCAACATTTTTAGTAGTACTTGTTACACCAGGTTTACTAGTAACTATATTGTGAACATTTCTCTTGCTTCCTTTAGGAGGAACAGAATTCCACTCACATCCGTTCTTTCCTTTATAAGTAATATTTTCGGCTACATCACATTGTGACACAGGCGTCTCGTTATCGTCCAATTCTACATCAATATCACGTTGATCTATTTCATCGTCATAGTCACTATTTTCAGACAAATTATCCTCAACATCACTTTCAGTTATTGCAAAGTACATGTCTCTGTCCTCAGCCGGTAAATCTTCTACATCGTCAGCATTGAGTATGGCCTCTAGTTCTTCTGCAGTATACCTATGTGAAAACCAGAAACCATACTACTTATGGATAAAAAAACTCTAGATATTACAGTACCTTTTTTTTGACATTATTTTTGTGATATCTTGATGAAAAATGGTGATAATCGTGAAACAATATAGCACACACTAGTTATGAGATGCGCTGTAGAGTCATCAGCTGTGATAGCGCACGCGTAGTATGGTTAACATTTCGAACCAAGAAATACCAAGGGGGTAATCTAGTTACCCCACGGCTTCAAAATAGAAAATTTATAACTATCTAGAAATTTATATCTACAAATTCATTCTGAAATGTGTTTATCACTAACTTAAATGCAAATAGCAAAGATTTTACAAAAAAACGAAAACTCCCAAAAAAGTTATTATAAAATAATACCCACTGGGGTAACAGAGTGACCCCCTTGGTCACGCAAAGGTTAAAATGTAAAAACTGACGAATTTTTTCAAAGTGATTAACAGGCATTACGTCGGCTATTGGTCGAAATTCAAGATCTTGACTCCAATACGAGCGAGTGTTTGGCATGTGGACCAAAGACATGTACAATAAAATTCCAATATATTGTCTAATTTCAACTGCAGAAAACGTTGGTGGTCTCTCAGGTTTTGTTTGTACTGCATACAAGTTAGTCTCTTCAAGAATTTTGTTTATAAGTTCGTCGGTAAAAAAATACGAAAAAAACTGGTAAGGGGTTTCTAAATTCATAATTTCATTAGAAAGATCAGTGCTTCCATGAACACGCAGTTGCTCTTCATTTATTTCCAATGACTTCTTTTTTCATGTGATATTTTTCTTTCCCAAACTTTTGTTTTTTGTAGGTATCTTTTTGCTGACGACAGGTTGTTCGGTGTAGGAGCATGACGGCATATTAGTGTTACAATCGTCAACTTCTTCTTCTACCAAGTCATGTACTTGTTCTTCTTCTATTTCACTATCACTAGAGGTTCCCAAATCGTTACCACGATCCTCTTGAGGAGTATAAGGAGGGTCTTCAATGCTATCGGTTTCACTAGCATCACCCCCATCATCACTTTCAAGTCCAGTGAAGTTTTCCCAATACTCTATCAACTCTCTTTCTGTCAAGCTGCGCTTTTGGTTCATTCTGTAACAAATGTTACCCACGTTATATAAATGCAAAGTGAATGCATGCTGTAGCCGTAAGGCAACAAAATAAAAATAAGCCATTCTCACAAAATAATAAAGTATGATCAAATATCAAAGTACTTACCCTGAAGTAGGTACCTTGGTAACTAACAATTGCAATTTATTACTGATTTTGAACGCATGACATCAAAAAAAGAAAAATCTAAAAACTATGGATGACAAGATGTCTGTCCGTTGGTAGCACGTTCACTGATTTAATTCTATTTACAACAGCAGGCGCCACCTGCCCGAGTGTGTGCGATTTATTATACGTTGGCAGTATGTAGACTCTCGGATACACCATGCAGCAAGCCCCTATTCCCGTTTACGGTGTTGCTGCATTGAGGAATATGAGTATGTTGCCAAATGGCAACACGATGCAGTTAAGGGTTAAACACAGTTCTATATAGTGCATGTAATACCACACCATATTCCTAATACCGGGAAATTTGTAAAATTCGCTAATTTATGGGGTCAAATAAAACACTAAAAATAGGTGTTTTAATGCAATGCTAAACTTTCTTTATTTTTTAATTGGAAATGTTTACGTAAAAAGAATAAAATATCTAGAGTACCAATTCAAAGAACTTCTATTCTTATTGCACATATAACCAGCTGCTGAAAACACCCTTTCAACTTCTATGCTCGTTGATGGAGTGGTTAGGAGATACGTACTTATGCAGGGTCTCCACATATTTACCTCTTATTCCTCCAGTTTCATATAAGGCCAACTCTTATTTGAGTATCAAGTGATACTTAGGCTTGAATTAATGTTTCTGTCTTGAGTTTTAGATTAAGTTCATCGTTGACAGATAAAGTTGACGTCGATGCTGTAGAATCATTTTCACCAGTTCGTGACACAAGAGTTCATCATCGTCTAAAATCTTACTAATGATATCACTGCGTCGAAAAAGTACGCGAGAATTTTCTGCTTAGCCAGAGTTGTGGAAGTGATTTCAGGCTCAAGCCTTTCTAGCAAGCCTGTAAATTCTTTTTTAATAATGTATTTGGTCAGCAATGGAAATGTTTCATCAGCATTATCGGCATTTTTCAAGTCATCAAGATACTTTGAGGGTTTCTGATAGCAGTTAGTAACTTCTTAGCTAAGGCTGTTTTTTGGATATGTAATTTTTCTATTGTGAAGAGGGGAGCTGTTTCAGCCGTAAGCAGATTAGCATCTTACCGACATAACACTTCTACTGCTAATTTGATTGGTTGAAGAGCTTTGTCAATATCACTTATTATTGTGTATTCGTCTTCTGTGATCCAATAATCAGATCCTAATTCTAAATCAATCAAAACTTTAGAGACACATAGTCTTAACTGAATAAATATTTCCATTATTATAGCTAAGCTACCCCAACGAGTTCTGCAGTCTAAAAGAAGATTTAGTCCATTCTCGAACTCTTGCTTTACATAATTCTGTAGTAAAATTTTTTAGTTGGGGATCTTTTGAACGTAACTATACAACGTTGCGCACTTTTTGAATCACGTTTTTATAATTTTCTGATGAAATTTCAAGTACGTAACCATAGTTACATTAAATTCGTCCATCTCATCTTCAATATTACAATCTTCTGTGTCGTCATCAACCTCTGGCTATGCTTCTGGTATTGCTACATTCTAAGATACATAAATAACGTCTAATATAGTCAACTGCAGCACACGAGCGTACAAAGTTGTTGAGCAGGGTCAATCAATCGCTCAATTTTTGCACTTCGCTAGCACCGTCAGTCGTTATTGAACCTATATCAACTTGTAAATCTAGACCGAATTCTCGTAATTTTTCTTTCACATACTTCAGCTGGTAAACTTCCAAATATACCAACTAGCCCAATGTTCCAAAATACCCGTTTTCCACAAATAAATGCATGCATACATACAGGTGTACCACTTAAAACTCCTAGGTCAAATATCTCGGAAATGGAAAGATATTTGAATTTTATAAAAAAAACAGTTACTAAAGAATGTGATCGACTCTAGTTTGCTCTCACAATTGTGTTTTATTATGCGAATATACAGGGTGTCCAGACCATGCGAGGACGGAAGATTACGGCTTTATTATTAAAGTTAAAGAAAAGTGTTTTAAACAAAAGTTGTAGCCACTCCTAAAATACACATTCTAAAATTGTTTTAAACTATACAGAGTGTTGCGTAAGTGAGTGACGATACAAACTTGTGTTTTTTTAAATGGAACACCCTATATATTTTGGCATACTTAGATGCTACTCTTAAAAAGAAGGACATGGATATGTCCTTCTATATGTGTAGGGGTATCTCTTACCGTTATAGCTTTATTCGCAATTTTGTGTCTCAACATGTCCAACTTTGTGGAGACTCCGAGACGAAACCTGAAAGAATTTTTGAGATCTGTATAGGCAAGAAGTTTTCCACTTTCGTCAAGTTTAATAATCTATAATCAATTTATTTATTTTTAAATATATGAATTTGAAAGAATAACAAACGCAAAATTAACATTTACGTTTTTTTTTAAATAGAACACCCTGTATATTTTTCTTCTAAAGTACAGTATTTTTTTTAAGCTTTTGAATGATACCAGTTTTCCCTATCCACACTCCGTATTTTATAACTTATTAACTCTTATTATTAATAGATACTAAATTTAAAGGAAAAAAGTCGTAGTCACATGTAAATTTTTAAATAAAATAATATCTGAATTTTATATCTGTCATTAGTTACGTTGTATTAAGGCAGAAGAGAGTAAGAGATGATGAAATTACATCAGCGGTACTACAAACAGTTAATAATCATCCACATACATCATTACAGCAATTAAAAGACTAAAATAATCTCAATGTAACATTTTGCCGTAGGATTTTAAAAGAAAATAAATACTTTCCGTCTATAGTTCATTTAGTGTACCACATAACAATAGGAGATAATCAACGCAAACTCGATTTTCTGGCACAATTTTCTGTAATGTTAACGGAAAACAATAACTTTATAAATCAGATCATGTGCAGTGACGAATGTTATATTCACAACAATGGTACTTTAATAAAACATAATGATCGCTATGGGTCAGAAGATAATCCTAGGTGGATAATGCAAAGAATAAATCAAACTGTTTTTGGCGTTAACGTTTGGTGAGGAACTTCAAATGGATATATCATATAACATTAACTGGTGTGCGCTACTTACAATTTCTGCTAAATGAGTTACCAGTTTACCACTACTTTTGGAAGATGTACCAATAGAGCTGCGAAATAATATGTGGTTACATCAAGACGGGGCATCTGCTTATAATGCCAACATAGTTACTGACTATTTTAATCATACGTTCCCAGGTCGTTGGATTGGTACTAAGGGCGTCCTTAGGTGGCCGAATCTACCCCCGTTAGATTTTTTTTTGTGGGGTTACTTGAAAGCTGAAGTTTACAAGGAACCCATAACAGATATGGGCGACCTTTATAATAAAATGTATGCAAGTGTTTAAAAAATTAGTAGAAATACATTTTTAAATGTTTGCGGAAGAGAACTAATAAGCCGATATACGTTATGTAGCAATCAAGAAGGCAACAAATTTGAACATCTTTGCTAGTTATATATATTCCGTTTAAATATTTAAACAAAATAAAAACAGAAATTGAAATTACTCTTACTTTCTCTAAACACGAATATCTATAAAACCGTTAAATTTTGTAAACTAACACAAATAATAAAATTCAGATTAATTATAATTCTCTTTCAAATAAAAAACAAATGAAGATTATGGCAATCAAAAAAATTCTTTTCATCGCAACGCCATCTATATATTCACATAATAAAACACAATTGCGAGAGCAAACTAGAGTCGATCACATTCTTTAGTAACTGCTTTTTACAAAATTCAAATATCATTATCCGTTTCCGAGATATTTGCCCTGGGAGTTCTAAGTGGTACACCCTGTAGATTTAAATATCGTCTGTTACGATTGGACGTCCATTCATCGAAAGGTATACTTAATTTCTGTTACTTTGTGTTTTCAACAATGAAAACTGTTGAATCAATTGTTTTTTCACCTCAGTGCTATATTTAATTATCATTTCTTTGAAGGAATTGGGGGGATATAGGCAAAATATACCCAGAATTTCCAAACAATGACCGATCTTCTGAAGTAACGATTTAAAGTCTCGAACTCGGACACACGCGGTAGCTTAATGGTAGCGCAACCGCGACTAGAGATCGGAAGGTCCTGAGTTCGGAACTCAGCCATGGGTAATTTTTAAAATTAAAAATTTAGCTAATTAAATAATTATCAGTGCTAAAGGCAGAAAATTATAATTAGAGTGACCATTTATTTTTGTGAAAGTAGACATTTATTTTGTGCAGCATTCATTTTCAATCGTAATTCTCTCAAAGCAAGCAAAACACTAGTTACGTGGTTGTTGTTCAAAGCGCCCGATATGATATATTGCGTACATCAAGTAGGATAATATACATAAGTATGAATATCGATTGGGTTGGGTTATAATAAGATTGCCAAACTGCGTAATTGCCAACTTAATTAAGAATTGTTATTGGAAGATAACATCTAATCTCGACCTGTTATGAATACGACAGTGCATATATGTATATATCTATTTTATTTATTGAGAGGATGTAAACAAAGCGAAAATGATGTTCCTTGATATTGACCGATAAAAAAAGACAACATAACATGTTAATAAATCATGTGATTCATGACGAATTTTTTGTTTTCCTAACTTTTTTTAATCAAACAGATCAATGAAAGGGCAACTATATCGAAATAAACGATAAACTTATTAGATAATTGTTTTGAATTGTTCAATTTACCAAAAGAAAAATCAAATAAAGAAGCAACTTGATTCACAAAATATACTGTGATACCACGTTTAAATGAAACTATTACAAATACAACAATACCACACAATTTTAGTACTTTTTTCTAGCACGGGTTTTTGCTATTCAAAGCGGGTATTTTCTGTTGACGTCACTATTATCCTAGGTCAAGTTTCACAATCTAAACAAACCGGATACTTCTTTTTATTGCGTGTAAAGTAGATGGAATTAATGAAGAGACTATTTCAAAGTAATTTTTATAAAAGTTGTGTACATAGACTGGACCCTTTTTGGTGTTAGGTATGATATTTGAAATGTATTCTAACGATTCATTATAGTTTAACACATAAAATACTTGTATTTTTTTTTTAAGTGTAGACTTCTTTAGGCGCGTTGCGCTGATTGTAGGCACTGAACAAGATTGACTGCAACACTCGGATATGTAACGCTCGTATATGTGTAACACGATAAATATATATATCATATATGTAGATGTATTTAATTTCAATTAAATTGAAATTTAAATGAATAAATAAATTCATGTTCCAGAACAGATTCGATCCCGAGCCGCACGGATACGAAGACGACACGTTACCATCAGACCAAGCGTGGGACCGAAAGCGAGTATTTATATCGTTTATTTATACTTACACATACGTCCGAACCGACCAAACGAAATGGCCGCTCGCGCAAATGTAATAAATGTGCGAATATGTTTTATTTAATACGTTACTGAATATTATACGCGTGTATTTCGTATTATTGAAAATTGACGCATGAAAGTGAAATTTTAGATACGGGGGTGTCTTAGATCGCCGATCACCAATCCATAGTCAAAATGTCAAAAAAAAAAATGGCGGAAGATTTTTTTTTTAAATTGACGTATGAATGTGAAATTTTAGATACGGGGGCGTCTTAGGTCGCCGATTACGATTCCAAAGTCAAAATGTCAAAAAAAACCAAAATGGCGGACTAGTTTTTTGAAAATTGACGTATGGATGTGAAATTTTAGATACGGGGGTTTTGGGGGTCGCCGATCACAAGTCCAAAGTCAAAATGCCAAAAAAATAAAATGGCGGAAGAATTTTTTGAAAATTGACGTATGAATGTGAAATTTTAGATACGGGGGTGTCTTAGATCGCCGATCACCAATCCATAGTCAAAATGTCAAAAAAAAAATATGGCGGAAGATTTTTTTTTTAAATTGACGTATGAATGTGAAATTTTAGATACGGGGGCGTCTTAGGTCGCCGATTACGATTCCAAAGTCAAAATGTCAAAAAAAACCAAAATGGCGGACGAGTTTTTTGAAAATTGACGTATGGATGTGAAATTTTAGATACGGGGGTTTTGGGGGTCGCCGATCACAAGTCCAAAGTCAAAATGCCAAAAAAATAAAAAGGCGGAAGAATTTTTTGAAAATTGACGTATGAATGTGAAATTTTAGATACGGGGGTGTCTTAGATCGCCGATCACGAATCTAAAGTCAAAATGTCAAAAAAACAAAATGGCGGACGGGTTTTTTTGAAAATTGACGTATGAATGTGAAATTTTAGATACGGGGATGGTTGAGGTTTACGTTTTATTTAATACGTTACTGAATATTATACGCATGTATTTCGTATTATTAACCTCGCCTTGATGAAGTTTTCACTTCTGCCGTGTGGTTTTAAGCACACTCATTCTTCTTGTTAGATTTATAGACAATATATGTTAACAAAAAGTGACTGTTGTTACTTCATTATTCTGTTGAAAATATGAACTTGCAAGTTTAACTATATCAATAATACAAAGCAATATATTTCAAGGAAAGAAACAATATTTAAATTGTATCCAGCATGGATTAATAAAAGTTTTCCATATACAAGTAAGCTCGTAGTCATGACGGTTATTTTGTGCTGCGTAAGTATTCGAAAAACTTAAAATATTGCTAATTACTTCCTTGTCAAAAAATAGCGAAAATATTTCCAAGGGTGACTTCCCACCAAGCTCAGATACTACATTTTCAATTCCATGGTTATCAAACTGTTCGGGAACAGTAATGTAGGCAGTTGAAGCGGGTTTTTTCCAATTTGGCACGGAAATTTGTTTTAGTTTTGAAGTTTCTTTGGGTATCAACTTGTTGCGGCTTGCAATAGCACTAAGTGATAGCTCATCTTCCGAATCAAAATCACCCTCTTGATTTGTCTGAATTTCATATGTCCCCGCAATGTCCTTATCTACATTGTCTTCCACAATTACGTTTTCGTCAATATTTTCCTCATCAGTCATTTCGTCAGGTTCTGGATGCACATAAACAACATCAATCGATTTAGCATTTTCAGAATCTGAGTCTTCTTCTAACGCAACCATTAGCTCTATGGCTGTGAGCAGCCTTTTCATCTCCCATTTTGAATATTTTTTACTGAAACAAAAACAAACACCAACATAATCCAGATATAAAAAAATTAAAAAAAAAAAAAACAGAATCACAAAACTGTCAAAAGAAGCAAGAGAAGAGCCTAGCTGCCAGATATATTTTGAACTTCACACTAGTATTATACCTAAACAAAAAATGTCTTATCTCATTTTGACTACAGATATCTAAAAATACAAATTCAAAACTCTAAAGCACTACTAAGAAGTGCCGCTACGATTGCTGGCAACCAACTGAGAGATGTATCAACGAGTCAAATAATTTTCCGTCAAGATGCGAATCGTGTCTCAACCTGTATGAAACCGCTCACGTCCTTCAAAAATGCCATGCTGCAGTAATCAGTGCGATCGAGCAGCTTGGCACCGGGCGCGCGCTTTTACCTATGTATTAGCCAAAGGTACGTATACGCATCCGTTACAAAATACCTGTCATTCTAGCTGTCGTTTTCAAACTATAGATATAAAGATGTGTATATATCAAAGAAGACACATTTTAAATA
This sequence comes from Amphimallon solstitiale, assembly GCA_963170755.1. Taxonomy (NCBI): domain Eukaryota; kingdom Metazoa; phylum Arthropoda; class Insecta; order Coleoptera; family Scarabaeidae; genus Amphimallon; species Amphimallon solstitiale. The sequence continues at coordinate 14,152,764 of OY720683.1, read as the reverse complement.
TACACTGCGAGAAGAAATATATAACAAAAAAATAATTAGTACCCAAAAAAATAATTATTTGAAGGTGTGCACAAAAATCAAAAATACAGATTTTTTTTAATTAAAAAAAAAATTAAAAAAAATTAATATTTTATTGGATCATAATTTAACACAAGATTTTAGCCTGTTAAAAAAGCAACCCTTGGGACATAATGTATAAAAAAAATATTTTTCATGCCAAAAAAAAATGTTTTTAAAAGGTTGCGTTTACACACCTTTGGCAAGTAATGGGTTAATTCGTTTGAAGAGACTAGAGAGACGATCGTTGCTACGTTAAAATGTAACTTTTCTGGCTCTTCGAAAATAAGCGTTTGTTTCATTTGCGAAAAAAATGCCAGTGACCATGAATGCTATGTGGGATGAAGGCGCGGAAAACACACACGCCAAGACTTTCAATATGTAGCACTGCTTAAGAATGAAAATGTCCACGTCAATGTTCACCACAAATGCTATCTATAGTACAGTGACGAACGAGCTGCTGCAGCTGCTGTGCGACGTAAATCAGCGAATCTTGCAAGGTAACATTTAATTTTTGCGCTATGGCGTTACTTTTTTACATAGAAAAATATTCTTCGAGCACTTTAGAATATCCTTTGGATTGGAGTTGGAAAAGGACAGCACGAGGACTTGAACCAAAAAAGAGCACAAGGGAACCAGTGCCAGCAAATATCATGAACAAGATTAACAAAAGTGGTGCACCTTTTGGAAGCCGAAAATCCGGCTTCTTTAGCTCGGTAACTTGTGGAATGCAACGTGCCTTCATTGGACATGGAAGAAGCTAAGATTGACGAGTCCCCGTCACAAGTGCTTCAGTGGTCCTCTACATCAATCGTAGACTTACAAGACGAGCCGACGACAGTGACATCATGGGATTTCATCCAAAAGCACACGACCTTGAAGAGCCGCTAGGGAAGAAACGAAAAACGAGAGGGAGACCCAAAAAAAATGCATTGAACGCATAGAGCAATGTTCTCAATAAATTTTTGTCCTTCTGCAAATTTCTATTTTCAAAAGTATTTTCTCCAAACCACAATGAATCGCACAAGAAAAAGATTAGTACAAATTTTGTGGGTTTTTCATCTCTACAACTTTTACATTTGCATCAAAACGCTAAAAGTTTTTTCGCGTCGAAAAATAGTAAAAACTCATTTTTGGAAACTTTGGCGCCCTCAGTTTTTTGCGCTTTTGGATGCAGTGCAGCGACGAGTACATGAAATAATTTGTAGAGAATATTGTCCTCTACAATTTTTGTTAAAAAAAGTTTGTCCGACCAACCATTTACAAGGAAAATTTATTCAAAAAACTTTTTGGGATTACCAAAAACCCTCAAGGGGTCCCAACTTTTTGGTCTTAGACAAGTCGCATGCCCCTCTAACGATTTATCAAAAAAATAGCTTCGCGTATTTTTTCCAAAGACACCTTTTCGTGACAGATTTAATATACTAGAACATCTCTTCTGCTTTATAAGTTTTCATGCCATAGCGCTCCCATCTCAGCAAGAAAGAATCTCAAGCATCTAAAATTTGTGAAAAAAAATCAAAAATTCCGGAACATCAACCTTGCCTTCTAAAGCGTGTACGCGCGTAAAGAAAGAATCACAAATCCTTACACCAGTATGAACTGAATAAACAAACAAAGCAGGCGCTGGATTTATATCCTTCATAATATATGTACATTTGTTTTTGAGTTTGTTTGGGAACGACCGAACACGAGTCCGATTTTTCATTAATACAATTTTGCAGTCATTTACGACGCATTACATTTCAAAACATACATAAACAGAAGAAAATATATCAATCATAACTAACCATAAGCTACTTGCATAATGTTTTTGTACTTATTGTTCAATTTAACCTTGTCAGCAATTGGGAATTCGTGCTAAAAATAATTTTCAACGTTTTCCTGTACTTTTCCGCAGTTAAAACAATGTATTCCCTAAGACACGATTTACTATACTGTATTTTTAGCGCGATTAATGTTGCTATAATTTCTGATGTATAATCAACGAATTACCGATAACAATTAAGAAAAATATACGAAGTTTTTAATAGCGTGAAAAAATATAAAAAAGTTGTACTAAAAACTACGGCCAAAATGACGACTTGCCAAAACGAAAATAGATAAATGTTAATTTGGGATCGTCACTTACAATTTATATTTTTCATCTCCATCTATATAAATAATAGCATTTCGGAAATTCATTTTCTTTTTAATCCGAAATAATGCTAATTACTTACTACTAACATCAATTTTAAAATTTCTCCTAAATTTATCGCATATTTTCAAGACCTGCATCACTATCGAAATCCCTACATATATATTTGTTTCCAATGTAAGCTAGACAGTTTCATCAGCTTAGTGTTTAAAGTAGTGGTCGTCACAATTTTCTGGTCAAGAGTCCACATAGGACGACACTGTGAGGTATCATTGCGGGACGCCAATCTATGACTTGGATATTAGGCAGGTACATTAGCAATGCAAACCTACCTTTATGTGAATTGGTGTGGATATATATTGCAGAAATCTTGAGTTTAGAATTAAGTTGTAAATAAGTTTTCTCAAGATCAGTTCTAGATTTAAGTTAATTAAACACTAATTAATTTATTTTTTAATAGTCGTAGACTAAAATTCAACAGTACACATTGTATATAAATATTTATTAAGTTAGGATTTTAGCAAATTTCAATTAATTTAATTAAAATCATGTATTAAAGTTACGATAAATTTTATTCAAGAAATTAATATTAGAATAAGTCTTGCATAGCAGGTAAATATTCATAACAAAGTGTTTTCCGGAGACCGTTCGATGGATAGGCCTGTAGTAAACAATATACCGTAGTCAACATATTTTAATTTCTGATACGAAAGTAGAAAGAGGAAAAGAGCGCGACGAAATAAACTAAGATAAACATAAGCGAGGCTGCCAAGACAGTACACTCGATAAACGTTTCCTATGAAATGTAAGGCGTGAGGGTCCCACGACACTGCGTTGCTCTCCCACCACTGTTAGCGAGCAGGCATCGCTGCATATTATAAGGTCATCTTCAGCATGGGATAGAAGTGTAAACCGAAATTAAAATTTGACGACTACGGTATATTCGCTAGATGCTATCAACAATTACGAACGTGTAACACATCAATAGCGTAATAACTATTAGGTAGGTACTTACTGTGTTGTAAATGGCAGTGGCAATTTACTCACTATTTGTCACATTTAGGTATTGATATTTCTTTAAAATTTTGTGCATTATAATTGACGTAAACACGTTAACATTTAGACAGATATTTGTTTACATTTCAAGTGAGTGATGTATAGATTAACCGCAAGGGACGGTAATGTAGACATGCATTTTAAGAAGTGGAATGACAGTTGGTACAGAGCGTGACCGAGTTTTTTGTTAAAATAATGTTAATATAAGGGCGGGATGCGACAATTAAGCGCAGATTGAATAGCAGGTGAAAACCGCTCTAAATACTAAACTAACATTAGGTGTCTGTATCAAGAAATAAAAATTTGAATTTGCAAAATTTTTAGATCATTTAAATGGACTTATAAAATTTTTAAAGGAAATTCTTTGAAAGGGACTTATTATAATTTTAATAAATTTGAACATGTAATATTTTTAAAACAAATTACTAAAAGGGACTTAGAAAATTTTTTATAAAGTGAAACTTATAAATATTTTAAGAGAGGTTAAAGAAGGACTTTAAAATTTTTCGACAATATTAAACTTATTGGATTTTAGCTGTCTTCATACATTTATTTGAATTGAAATTGATAGTTCTCAGAATAAATAAACGTATTTTACATGCAATTAGTAGCAAGATAAATAACACTGAAGAACCAGAATGTTTTTATTCTAAGACGCCATGGTCTAACACTACGCGTTACAGTAAAACATAATGGAATTTGTAATAGTTTTTGTTCTATGTAAAATAAAAGGTTTATTTTATTTTTGTGTATAAATACAGACACGTTATGTTGGCATATATGTAGGAAGCTCAGAAGTATAATTTTTATCTATGCATTTTTCTTTGTAGAGTACATTTTCTTTTGTGTGAAATCAGTTATTAAAATTTTTGGAAATGGATGAATTTGATCAACTGAAGAGTTGAGGTAGTTTAATTGTTTTTTTTAATTATTTTTGTATAAAGTGTTGAACAATTTCGATGTGTTTCTTTATGCTGGAGATAAAACGAGGTTGGTAATTTTTATTTTTATTAATGAATATATCCATAATTTATATTTTTTTGTGTGCTTGTGCATCGAGGTTTGACGTGTTAAGGAAGTTTAGTCAGGGATGTGTACAATGAGTTAAGTAATGAATTAACTCGTAGTATGGAGCCTTGATTGATCCTAAAGACACAAATTTGTTTTGGGGATACTGTTTGGGAGCGAGAAAAGGCGCTGGGCAGTATTAATATCAAAACAGAGTCCATGTTCTAATGTGTATATGATTATAACCGTTGGGACTCATAATTCTTTTTTTATCCAGTATAAGTCACGACATTTAATAAAATTTTGACTTGTTGATTGCATTGAGTCTAGTTTTTTTTTTATCATAACATGCAATGGTTTTATTTTGAATATTAATTTTTATTTTTTCTTGTTTGTACATACATCTGTTTTTTTTAGTATGTTTAATAAACTATGTTATAAGATATTTCTGTATTTTATTTACTTTATCTCACCTGGAGAGTATCAACTTTGGAGAAAGAATATTTTCTGCCCCTGAGAGAAAGAATAATTAGAATTACCGTAAACTGAGCTAGTGCGAAATTGCCTAACCCACATTTCTGCAGAAATTATAAAATCCTGGACTAGCATAAGGTCTAGGTACTGGGATATATGCTTGATTCTTCTTGAATTTGAGAATAAAAAAATTTAATATTCTTACATAATTATTAATTTACAAGAGTCACAGCAATATGTATATAAATTTCATATACAATTATAAATTAAACGAAATTAGTGTATTTCAGATTTTTATTGGAACTATACATTATATTATTTATGAAACTTTATATTATCATGTAATTTAAGTATGAAAATGAAAAGTGTTAAATACTTAAATGCTAGAACTAACATCAAGAGGTATAAAACGTATATGCATGTGTTGGGATACACACACACATCTAGTGTCATTACCGACAATCAACGCACAGAGACCGTGTTTCGGTCTTTAAGGCCTCGTCAGTGTACGTGTCCTGCCGGTAATGACTTTAAAAGTAAGATCGGAACTTATGTCGGTTTGCGTGGTAAATGACCATATCGCGTGTGTATGTTATTATTTGGAATATTTTTTGGGATACCTCATTTCTGTCCTCTATTTAGACAATTCTCGTGGAAGTTATTAAATTGTGTACTAAGTACCTACAACATTTTTCACAGCTTATCAGGCAACAAATAATTTAAATAAACAAGAAATGACTGCTTAATAACTTTTACGAAATATTTATGTATATGTAGACATCAAACACAAATTGCAGCACAATTATATTCACCCACAAAATCATCAATCGAACACACGCAGGCAAATCATCTATTCAATCCAAAAATAACAAATTATATAATACTTACACATGTGAGAACTTGAAACATATTTGAATATCATTAATATGTATATATATATATATGCGTTGGTTTATCTATTCATATATGTATGTGGTCCACATTTACTTCTGCAAAGTAAATAAGAATATATTATCTATATTTAGAATCAAAATAAACAGCAATTATGTAGGTAGACGGATTTAATTTTTGTTATAATAACGTTGCATATGGTCAAACTTGAACTATTCTTCTCTCACCTTATGTTCTTTTTAAACATATTTCACAACGTTTATTTAGCGATTTTCTGCATTTCATTAGTATCGCGTTCATTGACTGTGACCCAGTTCTCCTTGTTAAAGTTTATTGCAATTTATGCAGACTTGTTTTGACGTTTTCAATGCCACATCTGCTGTTACGCACATATCGATACAATGTACTAAATTGAAAAATAAGTACCATAACAGACGAGACAGCTGATAAAGAAAACTCATAAGTGGTTTCTCAATGGTATCCTTCAATGTGATAATACTAACATCAGAAAGTTTGTTTTGTAAATAAGAAAAGTAAATTCGGAAAAAAGAATCCCGTTATTTTTCCATTGAATATGCTTCACTTGTACTCGACAATATTGCAGCTCTGCGTGAAGTTAAGAGGTATATAAATATATAGTCGGCATTGATTTAGGTATATACAGTGGTCGGCGTAATAATTTGTGCCGTAATAATTAACAGTAATAAGTAAAGACCGGACTAAAAGAGATAAAAAAAAACAGAAAAAGGCAATTAAAGACATAAAAATTAGATTTTCACCAAATACACATTTCTAAACAAAACTTTTATCAAAAAAAAACTGCTAATCCCGAAAACAACTGATTATAGAAATCCAGATTTAATAACATTGCGGCAATTGTGTATGGGTAAAATGACACAAAATCTAACTGCTAAATACGCTGAAATAAAACAATATTTCCAGTACGCACCTATAACCAGTCCTGATGTAGAAAGGACGTTTTCTATCTACAAGGATGTACTTCATTCAAAGAGAACAAATCTTACAGAAGAGAACCTTGAGAAAGTAAATATTAATACTCCTTTACTCGACTTGAACTACAAAATGAACAAATAATAAGGTATTTTGTATTTTATAGATCATCACCCAATTGTTATCCAATTATATAAATAAAATTAAAACTCTTGAAAAATAGAAAATTTCAATAGTGCGCCCATGGACGACGAGTCATCAACCTTTCGTGTCCGGTCTATAGTTATGAATAATGAATGGCATGAAACCGGAAATATGGCTAGTCTGCATTTGATAAAATCAGAACTGCTTATAACATTACATTTCAATGAAAACTGTTGTGTTTTTAAGAATGTTTGATTGGATAAAAAAAATGTTGCGGCAAGTTCAGGAAAGTGAGAAATATAAAATAAACTGATAACCTTTCCAGATGTTTTTACGCAAGTATTTTTTTTTCAATAAATATATTTTTCTTTATTTTTAAAGAGTCTTTTCTTACTCATATATATTTTGAGCAGTCTTATATATTTTCATAGCAAAACTAATTTCTGGCAACCCCATATGCAATGTCAGCTGGGGAAAAAATTCGGAAATTTTGAACACGTCTCGTCCGACGATTATAAACAAACAAACAAAATGTGTAAATGATTCGTTTAATTTTTATTTAAAAAAAAGAGGAGCACAGCTCTCATTTTTTTATCAAATTGCCACAATTATATGTATAGTATTTCGCTTGTAGGTCATATTGGTCTATTCTCGCAGTTGTTCATAGCTAAATGTGCGGCAATGGCTTTATAGGCCTCAATAAAGCTCTTGATTCCAAAAGATTTACACGGCCTGCTGCTGAAATAATATTTAAGTTGGTCCTATCGGGGCAACCTTGCATGATGATGATGAGACAATATCTGCGTTGGTTCCATTGAACGTGTTGAAGATGATGTAGCGAATATACGCAGACATATTCAAATATGTCAAACAGTACTTTATTTATTGAAGTTGATAAAAGAAAATTTTTATATACATTTAGAAAAAAGTATTTTAAGCAATTATCATGATGTGGAAATGTCAGAATTTGAACCAAGATGCAAAAACCTGTAAATACAAGTAGGTATTACAGTAGACTCTCGATAATATGAACATACCATAACGTGAACATGCAAAAACGTGAACGGACGGTTTGAATTTTACGTATCCCAAAACGTGAACTTCAAAATTGTTCACATTCTAAAACATGAACAACAAAAAAACACATTCCATCGTCTCATTCAGGAGATAGTCCACATGTGCGGCCGTATAGGCAGTCATTGTCTAGACTTCGTTGTGGGACACAACACAGACTTATAATGGCGCCTAATAAGAAACCAAACTGTTTAACTTATCAGACGTTCATAAAGGATTTGGATAAGCTTTTTATCAACAAAATATGGGGTTGCTAAGTCGACTGTGTGTGCTCTCAAGAAAAAAGAATCAAAAATTAAGTCGGCAGTTGCTCAAACATTTTCAGGAAAAAGAAAATTGCTTAGGAGTTCCGAATTTCCCAAAATGGAAAAATCGTTGTATAAATGGTTTCTTCAGCAACGAGGAAGACATGCACCAGTAAGTGGTATTATATTAAAAGAGAAAGCCAAATATTTTCATCAAAAATTGCAAGAAAATCAACATACATTCACTGCTAGTTCGGGGTGGACGCAAAAATTTAAGAAACGATTTGGAATACGATTTTTTTCAATATCCAGTACAGAAAAAACTGCTCCTGGTAGTAAAACAGCTAAAGAACGAGTAACATTTTTAGCATATACTAATGCTACCGGACTACATAAACTATAGAAACTCGAAGTCTGCATGGATGATTGCATTCATATTCAAGGAGTGGTTCCATGAAATGTTCGTTCCTGAAGTTAGAAGATTTTTTCGAAGTCAAGGACTTTCAGAAAAAGCTCTTCTTCTCTTAGATAACGTCCCAAGTCACCCCCCCCCCCCCGAAGAGGAACTCATGTCTGAAAATGGTCTTATTGTAGCAATGTATATGCCACATAATGTGACATCTTTGCTTCAACCCATGGATCAGAACGTGATTAGATTAACAAAACGGCATTATAGGTCGAGCTTCATGGCAATGATAGTGGCTAATAAGTCGAAAGATGTGAATAAGATTATCAAGCAGTATAACCTTAAAGATGCTGTTTTTAATCTATCAAGGGCATGGAATAAGTTGGAACCAACGGTAATAAAGAAGTGTTGGGGAAACATCTTATCAAATCCGAACGAGTCTGTGGAAGATCCTGAAGAAAACGCACCTTTGGACACTCTTCGCCAGAAAATTCTTCATCTTAAAAATCTTGTGGATTTGATTGATTATTATTGACGAATGGAACAGAGATGACAGCGGTGACGATGAAACAGTTTGTGAAAACGTTGGCAACAATTCTGACAATGAATCTGAAACTAATGATGTAACAGATCATAATAGAACCTCATAAGTCATGCAGAAGCAATTCGAATTTTCAACAAAGGTCTGGAATGGGCTGAACAAAATGAAGCAGACTTTGAAGAAGTTCAAGCCCTTAAAAATCTGCGTGATAAGGCTACCGTACTCTCAACTAAACGAACTTTTTGGCAGAGTAATTTGTTTGACTTTTTCTCCAGAAACTAGTACTTGTTACATAGCTATGTAATAATCCCCGTATCACATAAATATAATGTACTTACATATCTACTTATGTACTTAACTAGTATGTTTCATTTGATAAATAAATGTTTTAAGTTCTCTTCATGTGATATCAACCTGTACACATTTAATAAAAACCACATCAATTATTATTGTCTGCATATTCCATAACGTGAACTTTTCGAAAACGTGCCTGCATTAATTGATTCACGTTATCCAGACTCTACTGTAATCCCATGTTTAGCAGATATTTCAACATTATTAACTTGTTGATTCAAATACATAAAAGCAGCTGGAAGTATGGAGTTTGATTCATATATACCCTCTAATTGTTTTGCAAGAAAAGAAAAACATGGGTTGAGTAACACTATATTTAGAAAGACATTACTTATTACTTATACACCTGATAATTTGAATTATTTGAAAAGTTCATTTCCAATAACATTTTTAGAATGTCGACACGCAATGTTTTTGTTGCCAGTGAATCCATTAGGTATTTAAAACTGAGCAATTTCTCACTTCATTTAATTTTTATGCTTGATAATTGTACGCGCTAAATATAACCTTCCGATAACAATGAATAAATATAACATTCAACATTTATACGCATAAAAATACGACTATTTCCGTTTCCACAACGATTATATCCAATGCCAATAACATTAGGTCTATCCACGAGATCAGATACGCAGATGCAATGTTATGCTTGACGATATCAAACAATTTCAGTAACTACAACTAAACACAATGCAATACAAACTGTTACAATATAAACTTTTCGTCTTGGACAATATTAAAAGATATACACGCAGTTCGTAATGTAATGTCTCTAAAATGTGATTAGATAAGGATTTTTTCCTGTACTTACCGCAGCAAACATATTACGACATAGTCAATAGTAAATACTAAGAGGCTCCGACAATAATATATAAACAACAACATTGTCTTATCGTAAACCATATAACGTAATCAGTTAAAAAGATTCCAAAACATTGTCAGTTTTAGATTGATTTGTGTAATATTAATATCTTCTTTTATGTAATATGTACGGTAAAAATAAACAAAAGAATCCATTGTTAATCGACCTTTAAACAACTTTAATTCAATTTATTTGTATGGAAAAACAAAACCGTTCTTTTTCTTTCTTTTTGGCAAGAATGTTAGGAAGAAATTGTTTTTTATTGCTTATTTATAATTTTGCTAAATAATTCTGGCGATCACCGATTTTTTGGCGAAATAAATGTTTATCATTTTAAAGAGAATAAAGAAAAATAGAACTATGCACAATTAGTTGCAAAAAAGGTTTCCACAAAAAAATCAGGTCGATTAAATACTTACCCATCTCTAATTTTCAGGAATAATACCTCCACACCAGAGCTGGGCGATAAAGATTACGATTACAACTTGATTTCGATTAATGTAGTCGTTAATCGAACGAGCTTAGATTACGATTACAGTAATCGTAATTTTGAAAAAGTTTAAGTTACGATTATTGTAATCGTAATCTAAGTTCGTTCGATTAACGATTACATTAATCGTAATTCCTTTTTTTCTTATATAAGGATTACTGTTATTAAATATTAGAAAAATCACTGTTATTTACTTTAGAAAGTGTATTTTATTGTTGTCGGGCACTAATAATTTCGACGGCGAGATATCTTCGTCATGAGGGTCCAGTACGTGCAAAAGCCGGTCTGTTTCACGCATTGAATAATACGTTGATGGAATACTGATGCGGAGCTTCATTGAACGGGCACTAATAATTTCGACCGCGAGATATCTTCGTCATGAGGGTCCAGTACGTGCAAAAGCCGGTTTGCGAGTAGCACTTTTTTCGAATATCTTGCAAAGTATGTATTCTATAAAGATTTATTATAAGAATAGACGTACTCAGAATAGGATTTTGAATAAATTTTCTATACGCTCATACGTATAAAATAGTCGTGTGGTGGCCACTCCCCATTATTTTTTTTAATTTCTGGTGTATTTTAAAAACTTTTCGTTTTTGTTTTTTCTTATTCTTGTTCGGATAATTATTGCCTTCATATATAACGCGTACCAGTTTAATTGAGCCGCGTTTAGCCCTCCGACATTTTTTGAACAACTTCGATTACGATTACTTAGAAAATCGTAATTCAAACATTTTTGAAATTAGGATTTCTGTAATCGTTAATCGAACGAACTTAGATTACGATTACAGTAATCGTAATTTTGAAAAAGTTTAAATTACGATTACTGCAATCGTAATCTAAGTTCCATCGATTAACGATTACAGTAATCCTAATTTCAAAAATTTTTGAGTTACGATTAAAATAATCGTAATCCAAGCCGTAATCAATTACACCTGTAATCCTTATCGCCCAGCTCTGCTCCACACATATTGAATAATGTGGATATTGTGTTCTATGCGTTTAGTTTCATATGAATTTCTACTGTTGAGAATTTGTATGTATTTCCTTTTCTTAATTTACTGTTTCGCAGATATTTCTGTAAACGTAGGCCATTTTATATTTTTGGCAATTATTAGATAATGAAATAATTACACAAAACTTAAAAAACAATATAACAAAACAAAAGATAATAAAAAGTAAAGAAAAAGAATGTAAAAAATAATAAATTTAAAGTCTAAAATACTTAAATTAATTAATAGTGCGACCACCTTCCGTTATTTTCTATTACTTCTGCTAAAAGAGACGACATGCTGTCAACAAGTTTTTTGGCAATAGTCCACGGTGAAATTTTCCCAGGTAGTTTCAATTTGATTCCATAATTGATTTGACTTCTTGATTCTCTTTTTCATAAATCCCGAGAGATTATCCAGAGGATTTAAATCTGGACTTTCAGGGGGTCAGGGTAGAGTTTTAATATTTGCAGTTTCGATCCACTTCAAAACCACTCTGGATTTATGTATCGGTGAGTTACGTTGTTATAACAGGAATTTGTCACGCGGTACAGTAACACTAGGAAACATGACATTAGCTAGTATATCCCTATATTGCGTCCCATTTAAATAACCCTCAATTTTCCTTCAATTTAACCCCTGGCCCTAGACACATCCATCCCCAGACAAATATATCCTTGCATCATATGACATGAACATAAATTCACCAAACAAATAAGAAAACAAGTAAGAAAACAATTTCCGAAGCACATAGAAGAAGTAAGTCTTCATGGAAAAGATATCATAATTAAATAAAACCCAAGACTTCATGTTTTAAGCGTTTTTTTTTGCAAGAATATCCACGTGACACTTTCTATCAATAAAACATGTTATGAATTCACCAAACAAATAAGAAAACAATTTCCGAAGCACATAGAAGTCTTCATGGGAAACCTTTGTAACTAATTGACTTCGTTAATTCTGGAGCATGTCGAAAACACATGACGAGATTGCGTTTTTCCTATTATTATTCTGGATTTTTCGATAACAATAACAAATCAGATTGCACAGACAAAAAATTGACACATGTACGACTTACCAATAATACGCGGTAAATATATTTACATTGTAAGTAACTAATGTAGTGTTTACATAAAATTATGCATGATCTGTTTAACGATGACAAATATCGTATTTTTTTGCGTCGCTTAATGAATTTGGAGATTTAATTCTGTTTATCACTCCAGACTAGCATACGAGGTTGGACCGAAAAGTTTTGAGCCTAACGTTGGTGAAATTTTATTTTTCAACATAGTTTCCTTCCAAATTTATACACTTAGTCAAATGGGGAAACTCATTCGATGACAATATCTGTCCTCCCAGCAAAACTTTCAATAAATATGAATTTTTCAACGGACAAATGCTCCAGGATAATCAAGCTACAACTTAATCCCGAAGTTTTTACTTGATATTTGTCACTTTAGAAAAACCGCCAAAGAAGATAGCAATGAATGGCGGCCAATTTAAATCGCAAATTTGGACACCCATTACGTGCTCGTATATTGAGCTATTCCGTGTCAAATCAACACAGCTCCCAACCAGATAATCTCATATTTGCATGATATTTCGCAAGATGGTAGAGGTCATCAATTTATATTTTAATATTAGCCTCCAGTGCAGCATAGAATTCACACAGCAGGGTTGCTGACGTGAAAAAAATGAAAACGTTTAGAATACTCTGCGTATAAAAAACAACAACTTTGCTTCTAATTACAGTAGAACGTTCATCTTTAGCTTGATTTATAGCTAATTCATTCAGCTACAAATCAAGCTCAAAATAAACGTTTATATAATATTTAGTTTTCCATTTTTGGGTCACCTCATTTGACCTTGAAGGTAAAATATTTTCTCAACATACTCTGGAAAGTTTCATATTGGAATAAGAATTGTATCACTGTTAATTATATTTGTATGTTTAGTCTAATGTGCAAAAGTACCTTCAAAACCTAGTTCTTAAAAAAATATTACATGTTATTAGCAGTGACAAATCAGAATAATTATAAGCATAATATTATATAACTGTTTTCGGTATACACTTAGTATTTATGAAGCATTGAGTTTTTGTGTCCCCACACAACATTTCTCAAATCTCTCTTTGAGTTTCGCTCAAATCTCTCTTTGAGTTTCAATTCCTCATTTACACGATCTTCAATGGAAACATATTTACAAGTGTCCCTTCTAGATCATCCTTGGCAAACATATAGAGTTGTTCAGGTGTCATGACTTGATCAGTGTATGGGCGTTGGAAACTTGCTTGAGCAGCCAGTCGCTTGACTGTACCGCCAACACCGTCACTGGCACTTTTACCATGAGAGGTGTCGGCAAAATGCCATTCACCTTCAGTTTGAAAATCATCTTCCATGGTAGCATAGGTTGATGAAATTGCTGCTCCATCAGAAAAAAGTATTTTACTTGTTTTTCTGTCAAATTTTCTGGTCAAAAATTCAATTAGATAGGAGTGGAACAGATGCACAGCAACAGTGTCGTGAGTTAGACATACTGATATAAGACATACAAGAACTTGTATGTTGAAGTTTGTCGCCGCCATTATAAGTTACAAAGGGATGAAAAGTTGCTTGTGTCCAGTGCTACCATTGAACTTCATCTTGCACAAGAAAGGTGTAGTTTTGAACTTACATAAAGCTGTGAGATTTCCTAAACATACTCAAGAATTAATTAAATTTAAATTGTTGGACCCTAAATGCCACTTCAGTAGAACATGTGAATTTCATTCAAAATTTCATTAAAATCTCCTGTAATCACAAGTGGCATACCAATCTTGTTGGATAGAATCTAGAGCATATAAAATTCAGGTCTGGTAAGTTTTTTTCAGGCCTGTGTATCGCATATTTTTAGATAATTATGACTCAATTTATTACAAAATATGTATCATAATGCCACTGAAACAGTCATATTTAGTGAACAAACCCGAGAGACATTCAAATCTAGCTGACAATTTTATCACTACCATGTTAAACATAAAATTTATTTTAATGGTAATCCAATTCTAACCCCATACGTACTTTTGACATTTTTCAAAATACAGTTTTTCGAAATGTGATTTATAAAAATTTTAACAGAATTAAAAAAAAATATTTACCAATCATGTTGTATATAATATGAAAAATAAGCCCAGTTTCATTATTCTAGCTTCATTACAACTCGAGTAATGAACAAATAAAAATTCATCATCCACAAACAAACAAATATGATTTTTTTTTTGACATTTGAGAAACCCCTTACTCGGAACATATTTTTCAGAAATTTTTTAAAAAATCTCCTGTGTTAATACTTATGAACACGTATGTGAACATAACTTCAAATCTAGGAGTATAAGGCTGAAAATCATGTGTTGATTCGCTGCAAACCTTCAACTGCGTTCAATAAAATCTAATAGAGGACGTACGAAAAACGTGATCAAAATATGATTATCAACAATAATGAACAGCTTTTTAGCAATGTAGTGTGAAGTAAAACTTTTTCAATGGAATTTATCGTGTTTCAGATAATCTCATCTAATTTGCAGATAGTACACAATGTCAGAACACTTAATTTGACCTTCACCACTTTGAATAAGTAAAATACGATGTCCAATTTTCCTTGTGGAATTTCAAAATATGCTTAATATGTCTCTAATTGTATAAATCAGATATTATCGTAGTGTTAAAAAGCCAATCAGTGTCTGCATACCTACTTTAACGTATATGGAGTTTGTTGAATTACATCAAAAATTCAGCTAATTGATTTCTCATTGGACTTTCGCATTCTTAAGTAAATATATTTGTTTACATATCGAATTTGTATACCTTTCAATGTTGACGATATTCATAATTTGCAGACATGTTGACACCTAGTTATTTCCAGTTAGCAATGTTTAATTACTAAAAGTACAGTCTACGATGTACACTTTAATTCAGCAAAGATGGTCCCTGCGTCATGATTCAAACCAACACTTCGCTGTCATAACAATTCTGTAAACTATAAAATGAACATGGAAGTCATAATGATGACAACTTACGCTTTCCGGTTAGTCTGACAAGAAATCGATCTAGTTTTAGGTTATGTATATTTGATAATCAACTTTATCATTATTGATTAAAAATATGTAATTTAAAATCAATAGCCTTTTATTAATATACTATATATACAAACTATTCAGAAGTAACGTGGCTACAAAACAAACAAAAAATACAATTTATTTACATCAAATAACATGCCATCGAAATTGATTGGTGATTATGCGCCGTTTGGGCGCTATCGTGATTAGAGAGAGAGAGAGAAAGAGAAGGGGGGGTAGAGAAGTTTGCAAAAATCAATTTTTCGGTATCAGGGGACTTCAAAACGTGGACATCTGCAAAAATCTCGATGTCGAAAATTCATCACAATCTTCTTTATACGACGTATAAGAAAGTAAAAAGACCAACATTCTCTGAGCCTACAACTAGTACGTCAGATGTGCTTAACCAGTACGTTTGCGACGGGCAATGATACAGAGTTGCCAAAAGGACACATTTATGGAAATGTATTTAAATTAAAAAAGTGTAAGTAGATGCGAAGAGGCGATTCAAGCTCGAAGAGATTGTGAAGAGCTAGTTTAGTGTGTATTCAACTTACCACTTAGATATAGATTTATATGAACAAAATAAAAACACATTTAAATCGTATAGTATGGCAAATGGTAAGTCTACCAAATTATTGCAATTTATGATCTATATTAAAACAAGTCACAGTACATGCTTAATAAAATAAATGAATTTTTGGTAAGAAGCCTGTTACGATATGGAGTTCTAATATTGGATGATGTAATGGTTTGTAAATATTTTTGTACAATATTTGCATGGTGGCAAATTATTTAATTTCAGAATCTACAGAACCACGAAATACTTCCTTGATAAGAGATTCTACGCTTCCATTAATACCATGAAATCACGTTCTCCCAACTAGCACTGGTCTTAATAGTTGCAGATATTTCATAATTGGAAAGCGCCCACCTAGATTTAGATTAGACCCAGTTGAATATTGATCAGTGTTTGGGGAAATATCACTGTATTAGAACATGATACAACCGTATTCATGTGGTATACACATACTGTCAGAAAGATACTCAAATTCGATAGGCATATAAGCATTGCGAAATATAAAAATGCCTGAGCATCTCGAGGTGAGGAAGGCTTGTTCCCCTTGGATACCCCATGCCCCACTACAGTATATAACAATGTCTGACTTTTTAAATATGAAGGCATGTCCACATCTGTCCGATAGAAATCTCAATTCTTTAAGAAAATTGTAGCCGTTAGAAGACTTTTGAAGTACGTGGTTCTGGAAGCACAACAGTCATTCAATAGTTATTTACGAACCAAGTGCGTGAAATCATATTTCGCGAATAAGTGACCAGTTTAAGGCGCGAGCCGAAAGGCGAGCGCTTTATGGACACGAATTCGCGAAATGTTTCACGCACGAAGTTTGTACAATATTTTTTATCGCCAACCGTCAGTAAAGCGATGCGTTACCATAGCGTTTTACGGAGGTAAAGCAACACTTTATCGTACTGTACAATAAAGTACTTTACCTGCCGCTAATATCTGTCAGCGTAGCCATGACTGATGACTTTAAAAATAAATCCTTTGTCACTGTCATAAACTGCCATAAGGTATTATATCTTTATTTCTTAAATTAACAATTTTCACGGTTGGCGATAAAATTTTGTATGCACCACGTCAGTAAAGTACCTTTACCGAACTCGTCTGTTACTCGCCGCGCTCGCTTCACTCGCTTGGCTCGTAAATCAGACTCGTTCGATAAAGTATCACTTTACTGACTTGTTACATAAATAACTATTGTACGAGAACTATAATAATAATACATATTGTTAAATACGTTATCGTTTGACGCACTACTAATCTCTTGATATTAATTAAAAAAAAATGAGTTGGCAGTATTGATTATTTGAAGTAACATTTAATTAAAAATTATCAAATTCAAAAAATTCCATACAAAATAAAAACCTCACCAACAACATGAATTCTGATAATGAAATGCAATGTACACCGCCAGAAATTCGCGAAGCTGCCAATATTGCAGTGGATAATTTATTACCCATAAATCAAAAAACGTATACAAAAACACTTATACTAAATTCGTAACTTGGGCTAGATCAAAAAATATACAAAAATACTCCGAAAATTGTTTATTAGTTTATTTTCAAAATTTACAATCAAATAAATCATTATGGTCCACTTATTCTATGTTAAAATCATGCTTAATAATGTAGGATAATACGGATATATCTAAATATGCAAAACTCAAAGCGTATTTAAAACAGATAACGAAGCAACATCAGCCTAAAAAATCAGCAGTATTAAACGAAGAACAAAGTACTAAATTTATTGTTGAAGTACCAAATTCTTTGTTCCTACTAATGAAGGTAAAGTCATTTCCGTATATTTAAATTCCATACAACACTATATGTATTTATAGGCTGTATTAATATTGGGTATTTCTGGAGCGTGTCGACGTGAAGAACTTTGCAAAATGTCATTGCGAGACATAGAATTTAAATCGAATTTAATTATCATAACAATTCCAGAAACTAAAACAGGTAACAGCCGTACATTTGCAATCATTAAGCCCGAATGGCTTGCATTAATTCGGCAATATTCAAATTTAAGACCGGACAGCCAGCAGCGATTCTTTTTAACATATCGCAATGGCAAGTGTGTTTGTTCACCTGTTGGTCTTAATACAATTGCCAAATTCCAATGCGAATAGCTGAGTACCTTCAGCTTGATAGCGCAAGTAACTTCACAGGTCACTGTTTCCGAAGGAGTTCAGCGACATTGTTGGCAAACCAAGGAGGTGACTTGCTTTCAATTAAAAAGCATGGTGGATGGATATATCGAAAATTCTCTGCATAGTAGAATTCAATTGGCTAAAACAATGACCCCGTTAGAGATATCGACTCCGCCTGCAACTTGTTCGACATCTGAAATACAAGATATATGTAATAATACAATCAACGTTACTCTACCTTCGCAATCAAGATCAATTCAAACAAACCAGTTAATCCCTGGGGTATCAATCTCTGGTTGTCAAAATTGTCCAATCAAAATTTTTAATAATTGTTCCGTTTCAATTTCTGAAAAGAATGAATACTTAATGGTATTTTTATATAATATTTGTTGCTGTTCTGACATTGAATTACATACCTTCCAAATATAACAATTTCTATTTCATTTCCTTTTATTTTCATAGAAAAACAATGAACTGGGTAGCATATTATTAAGGTTAGGGATTTATGATTTTAAAATGTCACTAAATTAATCAAGTTCTAGGAAGTACCAACTTTACTTTTACGCACTCGTGTTTAAAGTGACTTTTTATGTACGCAAATCGAATCGTGAAATGACAGGTTTTGATAAGAGAGTACAAAAAATCATTCTTCTTTGCTATAATAGAAGCAATAGAAGCCAGATACTTGATTTTTTCACCACGCCTTACATTGGGGCGCATAGATATAACATCAGTAGTGAGCATTTGGTAAGAACCCCCCAGATCTCACACCATGTAACTTTACACTATTTCCCCACTTGAAGGACATAGTGAAAAGTAGAAAATTCTCTAACGATGAGAATATTCTTGCAAGTGATATAACAATTGTGCCTATAGCGTTCAAATAGTGGACAATTTCCGTTTCAAGAAATGAATAAGTGCCGAAAATGTGAGGGAATTGCATTTCAAATATTGTAAAAATAAAGCTATTTAGAAAACCCTTTGTATTTTTCACAGGAAATTGATTCTTCTTGAATAAAAAAATGCTTCAATTTCATTTAAACGAAAATAATATTTTCTTGGTAATGACGACGTATATAAATATTAAGTTAGAACAATGACCCTGAATATTTATTTATTGGTAGTAATACGACGTATTTCAAATGTATACAACATTAATTTGCAATAGTAGATATTTATAATATGTATTATGAAATACAATAATTCACAGTTGTACGTACTAATTGTAGTAAATAGTTATAAAAAGATTAGCCCTGTCAACACAAAACAAGATAGGATAATCTGATATGGACCTTTCACCCGAGCAACTTGTAAAGTAGGGCAAAAAAAGCTTATCGATAGATTCTTAAAACCTCAGTTAATAAATAATACACATGAATAATAAAAATAACAGACAAATAAAGCACATGCGATGACACTGCTATTCAAGAAATTCAAGTATATCATATTGTTTAACAATTTTAAAGTTTCTTTAAAACGAAAGTTAAGCTGCCCTATGCTTGTTTGTTTACACTTTACAAACACCAAATTCACTTATACATGTTTGATTTTACATTATAGATTTGTCATTGTAATTTTTTTTTAGATGACAGCTAATTGTTATTATTTGCCAATCCTATTGCCGCTGCTGCCAAGAAAGCAGTTCATTTTTTCAATACATACATGTACATTTCTGAAAGAAAATGAGAATTAAAATTGTAAATATAAAATACCGAAATAGCTAAAATCAATAACTTACGTGCCTTCCGAAACACGCTAGTAGCTCATACAAATTCAGTACTGATTATCAAAACTGTGTAAATTAAAAAAAAATACACTGGTGAATTCTAAGAATAAATAAATAATATTTGTAAATAATATCATTCCCGTTTTAAATAAGAAACCAAAATTGTTTTGCGTGCAGTTCTTATACTTCCAGATAATATTTCTTAATTTCAAGTGTTATCACTTCTGCAAATTAGACTTTGTAGAACACATCAATTTTTCCGTATTCAGTGTGATTTACATCTTAGAAAAAGAAATATGGGTGGTTAGGGGATTCATTAGAAAATATTCATGTTAGTTGCAACAATCTTTTTATGTAACTGATACGCTTCCTTATTTATCTTTTTAGACAGATAAGATTGGTACAATATAAAATAGCTGAATAACTGGGTGAAAGGCACCTCACACAAATGAAATCATATCTATAACAATACATAAATAGTTTTCTGTGGCAAAAAATATGATGCAGAAGAAAAATTGTTCAAAATTATATTCGAAAAACACAACAATTCAACACACTGAGACGAGATCTATCATTTCAATGCTCGCGCGATGCTTTTTTTAAATGGTTGTTGATAGTGCATAATTTTGATAGTTTGGTTATGTCATGTAAATAATAGGACTCTACAATTTGAATTTAAAGATGACAACTGACAGAATTTGAAGTTTTCAAAAGTTTAGCAGGTACACCAACATTGATTACTTAAAAAACTTAAAAAACAGCTTACTCTAATAAGGAAAGTATTTGTGCCTTCAAATGCTTTCCTCAGTAAGTATTATTATTAAATAATAGTGCTCAAGTTACAAGAGTTTAAACATACTTGAGATAATAATAAATATATCACATTGCACTAAATACTCGTCGGGACATTATTCCTGGGGATAATCCCGTTCCTTAATTCTTTTTTGCGCTAATTATTCAAATATAACCGAAAATGAAAAGTGTTAATAGATAGATGTTACAACTAACATCAAGCAGTAAATAAATACTGTGACTTACATATATACATTTATACGTAAAACGTATATGCATATATGAATGTGTTTGAGATACACACATACATTAAGTGCCATTGCCGACAATCGATCGCACAGACACCGGTGTTTCGACCTTTGAGGTATCGTCAGTGTACGTGGAGACTGTCGACAATGGCTTTAAGACTTAAATCACTGCTTATGTCATTTTTGCGTGTTAAATGCAGTGAGAGTATCACAGCGACATCTAACACCCAAAAGATGACACAAAAAAAGCGATGGCTTCTGACGGCATGTTCTGTATGTTAATAGTGTATCCCGTGTAATACAGCCTTATGTGGCGTCACCAATCAAAACGAAAATGAAAAGTGTAAACACATGGATGTTAAAACTAACATCAAGTATAAATGTATATATGTAAGTCACAGTATTTATTTACTGCTTGATGTTAGTTTTAACATCCATGTGTTTACATTTTTCATTTTCGTTTTGATTGGTGACGCCACATAAGGCTCTATTACACGGGATACACTATTAACATACAGGCCTCTGTATAGCAGAACATGCCGTCAGAAGCCATCGCTTTTTTTTGTGTCATCTTTTAGGTGTTAGATGTCGCTGTGATACTCTCACTGCATTTAACACGCAAAAATGACATAAGCAGTGATTTAAGTCTTAAAGCCATTGTCGACAGTCTCCACGTACACTGACGAGACCTCAAAGGTCGAAACACCGGTGTCTGTGCGTTCGATTGTCGGCAATGGCACTTAATGTATGCGTGTATCTCAAACACATGCATATACGTTTTACGTATAAATGTATATATGTAAGTCACAGTATTCAAATATAACCGTTAACATTAAGCGGTGCTGCCAGGTCTACTGTTTTGCAGTAGATCTACCGTATCATATTTCTACTCTTCTACTGTTCTCGATTAAAGTCTAAAGCAAAATTGCATTCATGCAAATTAGATATAAAAATTAAATTTAGACAAGGAAGGAAAAAAATAATGGTAGTCATAATTATGAATACCTCATCTAATTCGATAGATGTAAAAAATTCTCATAATTATAATCCCTTGGAAACAATTTATTATAGTGCAAATGTTAAAACTTATTTATTTTAAAATGTAATCTCGTCTGAAGATTTGCATATTTTTAGAACGCGTTGTGCAGATTTTTATGTAGAGGTGCATCAGAAATTAGGAAACGATTCGATTTTAAAAGTGAACTCCTAAGGTCCATGAATTTAATTGACTCGGACATTATATTTAGAGGTGAAAATGAAACAGTTGTTCTATAAGCAATTCATTTTCCCAATTTAATAAAAATGAGGTGTGGCTATCACACGACTTTCTTATACGTATGAGCGTTTCAAATTATAGAAATTTAAGAATTTTTTTATAGAAAAATTATTCAAAATCCGATTCCAAGTACTTCTTTTTTACTTACTACGTATAAGAAAGTAAAAAACGAGAATTTCCAAAAATTAGACAATGAAAGGCGACTTCTCTGAAATTCTCATTTGTTATCAAAGCCTGACGATTCTATAGAAGAATTCTGGAATGATGTTGAGAAATATATGCAGAGGGTTTGTTTATGTACCCTCTTTTGACCGAATTTTCGAAAAGTCTACTTTGTTTACCACATTCATTTACCACATGTAGAAAAAATATTTTGGAAAATAAATATTTTAAAAAAATAAACATATTTTTTCTCTTTTGTACAAAACTCTTATAAAGACATGTAAAACTGTTTTATACATAAGAAAGATTTAAAATAAATCTACCATTTTATATCCAAATCTACGGCTTTTTGTACTGCCTACCCCTTTCTCATTTTTAAACCTGGCAGCAGTGACATTAAATAAAAACAGCCATAGTTTAATATAGAGAAATACAGTAATAAACCACACTGTAGATGAATCAATACGTTGTAGCAGAAATATTTTCAAAAAAATAACTTTTGTAAACAAATTCTTTTCTAATTAACTCTTTTATACTGATAAAATTTTGTCCGTAATAAATCATCAGTTGTGCTTACATCAACATTATGAACCGCACAATATACATAATAAAGCACTAATAAATTTGCAAATTCCTGGTACAATTTCAAAAAATATGATTATTATATTAATCTTTTTGCCAAATATGTACACACATTGAAAGTTAAACAAAATTATGGCGTCACTGACGCATATATCTGCAAACTAACTATGTATGTATATAATATACATATTTCATTACCACAGCGTTAAGTGCTATTAAACCGTTTTTTTTAATATAAACATGAATCAATAATTCCATTTGTACAAGAGTATAATATTAACAAAGTGATGAACGATATGGATTTGAGAAAAAAGCTTGGTCATGACAGGCACTTTTTGCAAACATTTACGCAGTATCCCCTACAAATCTAGCATAAATCCAGTCATTAGAGATGATAATCATGTAGAACATTTACTGGCAAGAGTTTCAATAACTAAATAAAATAAATATATCCTTTTTATTGTAACTGATAATAGTCAACAGACAAACGTCAAACAAGACCAGAGAAAAATAAAAAATAATGCATTATCAAACTGCAAGAAATCGGAAATACAACAAGTCTCACAATTTTCATTACTTTCCAAACGGAAACAAAAGAAACTCTTTGAAGTTCGCTGAATTAGGGAAAAGAAGAAAACAAAAAATATAAAATTATTTTTATTTTTCAATATAGTCATCTGCAAGTCTAATAATTAGGGAGCGGACGTACCAGGTTTAAACTACGACGGAGTTACAACGGAGCAAAGAAATAATATAAACAACACACAGTTAGTGAATAGAATTATTCATATGGTGAACTGCAGCATCTGTTGTTTACTTGAAAACGACAACAAAAAATGCCCGTCAAGAAAGGAATTTATGAGTAAAATCCAATCTTCATCGGCGTAGGTAGAAGCGCGAGTGATTCTAAAATTTATTATATTTTCCTTATATTTCCTAAGATAAATATATATGTATATACATATTCATACTTACGTTAGTTTCGTTTTTTCATTGTTTTGACTGTTAATTACGTACTTCGTAATTTTTGTAATAGTTCCTGTTTAATACCGGTTCATTAAATCGACTTCGCCCATTTATATCGACGTAAGTGTGCATTGGATTTTGTTAAGTTTCAATAACATACGCATACATTTTTAGTTATCATTTATGTATATCTAGAACATTCTTTATGTTACTATGATATGGAAGAACGTCGAGAATGGCATCGCAAAACAATGGCAAGTTGGATTAAGGGTCATTCTGATTGTATGTCCTCCATTGTGAGTGATTCCGAAATTTATTGCATAATCTGTAAAATATCGTTACAGAATGCCCAAAAAGGCCACGCACAAAGTCACTTAGCATCGCTAAAACATACACAGAAATTGGAGCCGCTGGAAGCTGACAATTTTTACGAAGAACTCTGTGAAACTTTAATGGCCGCTAATATCCCATAAATAAACTTGACAATCACACTTTGAAAACATTTTTCCAAAAATATACTGGTTGAAATGCTCCTGATGAATCCACCTTACGCAAGTATCATGTTTCTAAGTGCTTCACGAATGCATTAGAAGACATCTTCAAATCAGTACCTATAGATAGGTGCCGACGAAACTGTCGATATATTAGGACGCTGTGGTAAATGTTGTAGCTGGTGTACTACATCCAACTATTCCATATAACGCATATGTAATAGCATCTAAAGTTATAAATACAGTTGATGCGGAAACAGTTGCTAAAATCATTGACGAGAATTTGCACAAAATGCTTCATTCGGACGACATGTACAGGGCAAAAATACTTTTATTTGTTAGTGACAGTGCCGCATATATGTTAAAAACAGACAATCTATTAAAGGAAACATATCCTTATCTGCTGCATATTACTTGTGCAGCACATGCTCTCCACAGAATCAGTGAATATATCAGAGACAGGTATCCGGAAATTGATAGACTTGTATCCGCTTTTAAAAAAGTTTTCAGAAAAGCACCATCGAGACTAGCTCTTTACAGGGAAAAACTTCCATCTTTGTCACTGCCTCCCTCGGCAGTAATAACTAGATGTGGAACATGGTTGGAAGCTACTAGTTTTTATGTAGAGAATTTCGATAGTTTACAAAATTTCGTTACATGTTTAAATGACGATGCTCGAAGTATTTCTGGTGGAGTGCAAGGAACTAACACAAATCCCAAATTTATAAAATCAGTTGTTATTCCTTCAGGAACACTTTGGAAATTTGCCTAAACTAATCAGATATTTTGAAAATCGAAATCTCAAATTAAAAGATGGATTAAACCATATTAGATGTGACTATTAACAATTTCAAAAGTATTCCAAGTGACTTCGGATGTGGCCTTCGGCAAAAGTTAGACGCAGTTTTTAATAGAAATCCAGATTTAATAACATTGCGGCAATTGTGTATGGGGACAATGACACAAAATCTAACTGCTAAATAGGCTGAAATAAAAGAATATTTCCAGTACGCACCTATAACCAGTTGCGATGTAGAAAGGACGTTTTCTATCTACAAGGATGTACTTAATTCGAAGAGAACAAGTCTTACAGAAGAGAAAATGAACAAAGAATAAGGTATTTTGTATTTTTTAGATCACCAGCCACTTGTTACTTAACAATTATATAAATAAAATTAAAACCTCTTTAAAAATACAACATTTCAATAGTGCGCCCATGGGCGATGGGTCATCAACCTTTCGTGTCCGCTCTCTGCTAGTAATACATTTTTCATATCTTTCAATTATCTTGTGCATGCCCTCATAAAAAATATCTTTATCTCAGAAACACGCCGAAATTGCGTCCTTTACTAATTCCTCGCTTGTAAATTTCTTCCCAGGCAGCACTTTTGCTTTCTTAGACGTAGTATAAGGAAGTAGTGTGTGAGATTTTTACAGATGTCCACGTTTTGAAGTTTGCCGAAAAAGTGGTTTCTGCAAATATGTTTGTGTGTGATCACGATAGCGGCAAAACAGCTACATCTATCAATATCAACATTTATATTTATTATTATAATCTTCCTCTCCGATTAGATTTTCAGTAATAATAAGAGCGCTTTCATATATTCAGATATATTTTCCCGACTTCTATGCGAAATTGATGTTGCTATGGAAATATCCCGAACGCTTGCGCGAGGATTTTTTCCTAAGGGCAACATCAATTGTGTATAGAAAGAGACAAAATATATAGAATATAACGGAAGTGCTCGAATGAAATGTCGTAATTATATATGACGAAATAAGTGGAATTAAAAAAAGAAGTACAAAGACTGAAGTTTGAAAATGTCGTTCACGCTTGCTATTATATTAGCTATTGTAACATTATAGCACGAAGAAGCCAATAGGAAAGGGAAAACCAAATTGAATACACAGCTTTCGAGGGAAACAATGGTCGCTTTGCAATGAACAACAATGTATTTTCGAGAAACACTGCTATAATTGGCTCAGTGGTAGTTTACTTCGGTAAAAATATTTAAAAAATCTCATAAATTATGCATTATTCTATACAGATGTATCCAGATACAAAAGTATTTAGAAAACGAATAGATTTTTTTTTTAATAAAAACTTCCAAAATTCGGATCAAAAGTAACACTTTTACTCTTAGCAACTAGCAATTTCTTGCAAAAGCTGATAAATTTGCATTCTATACAGATTTATTAAGAGATTAAAAGTACTTTGAGCTAAGTTTGGTATAATTTCTACACAAAATTTATTTTCAAAATTCGAACCGAAAGGGTTTATTTTTGTAAGAGATCAAAAATATTTAGAACTTAATTTGGAACAACTTTTATATACACAGTTCGGAACGCACATACAGTAAGTCGTATGGCGCCCACACCTCATTTTCTAACAGTCAGTTGCCGGTCTGGATAGGCTGTAATACAGCTTTATTCTTCAACAAGAGTTTTTCTTCTGGCATGGAGTGTACAGTACACATATCGAGTACTGGCAGGTGGGAGAACTCCTCGCTGCGCGACTTATAGGTCAGTGTCAGACAGAGAAAGTATTCGGAAAAAAGAAATGATAACATTTGTTTATCATCGCATACATTAGCCGGACGAAGTAGGTATGATACTAATGACATTAATCAATATTTTTTTAATTTAATGTTCCTACAAAAAATATTGTATAAACCACTTGTGTGAAGATATCTGCCACGCATTCATGCGTTCATGCGAGAAAATAGTCTTCCCGCATTTGGTTCGTAAATAACTATTTTGCAGCTGTAAGATTTGTAATTATTAAGGATACAGAAGTAAGAAACACAAAATTTAACATTACAATTTTTGTTTTATTATTATTACTATATTTTGTAATTAATATATTTTTCCAATTCTAATGCTTATATATGTACATATTTAAAACCACCTTTGTGACATTATATGTACAAAAAATTCATAAAAAATAATAAAGTTTATAATTTTTCAGTTTTTTATTTTTTTTTTACGAACTCTTAAGTTCTTTGCGGTACCTCAAGATGTTGTAGTATTGCAACTATTTTTACTTTCTTATACATAATATAAGGAAGTATTGTGATGATGAAAATTTTCGACCTCGAGATTTTTGCAGATGTCCACGTTTTGAAGTCTCCTGGTACCAAAAAAGTGGTTTTTAAAAAGTCTCTCTCTCTCTCTCTCTCTCTCTCTCTCTCTCTCTCTCTCTCTCTCTCTCTCTCTCTCTCTCTCTCTCTCTCTCTCTCTCTCGTTCTCTCTCTCTCTCTCTCTCGTTCTCTCTCTCTCAAATTTTGCATTTAGTAGTATAATCTCCCTCTTGAGAACTGATTAGATTTTCAGCAAAATCGGCCGACCGGAAGTAGTAGTTTACTTCAGTGAAAAAATCGACTTTTGCCAATATTTTGTCAACTACTAAGTTTAGACAACTTTATAAAGAATTCATATGTACTTAAAATTGAAATTGCGAACAATTTTATTAAAAAGTTTTTCGAAATTCCTACCGGAAGTAGGTCTTTTACTCTTAGCGAAAATCAGTTTTTTTCAAATATTTTGCAAGTCATGCTTTTTAGACAGGTACGTTACGAGTATAAAAGTATTTAGAACTTAATTTTCAATACCTTTTGTATAAAAAAAAATTAAAATTCGGACCGGAACTAACACTTTTACTCTTACCGAATAACGATTTTTTGTAAATATGTCGTAAATTATGCAATCTATATATATTTATGAAGAGTACAAAAGTATTTAGAGTTGGATTCGAAATATTTTTTGTATAAATGAAATTTCAAAATTCGGACCGGAAGTAACACTTTCATACGTATAAGAAAGTCGTGTGGTGGCCACACCTCATTTTTTTTAATTCTTTTTGAACATAAATGGCAACTTTTCCTCACTATAGACTGCGTAAGTCTTGACGTCATCAACATGGCGGCAGCACGTGTTGGGTAAAAACAAACTTTTAGCCGCCTCTGATTTGCATGGGACAATGGCTGTAGTGAGTGTTTCCTCAATTGCCGAGGTCTTTTCAGACGAAATAAGCGTCCTAAAAAGAGGAGAGGACAGTTTAGAAAGTGGCCACGTTAGAGAAGTCACGTTTGATGGCACTTTGGGAGTTTTAAAAGGCAAAGTGTTATCGCGTTTGAAAAAGCGAGGTTATGATGTTCTGGTAAGTTCATTTATTAATTATTATTATTAACATTTATAAGGCTTTTAGAAACAGATACGCGCTAGATAGAATACTTTGGTATGAAGATAATAGATATTAAAACTATTTTATTTGCAGATATACTTAAAAAACCATGTGATAGAGCACCATGAATGCCAGTGTCCAAGAGGACAGTATAAGTGTCACCATATTGCTGCAGTTTTGCTGTTTGCCAGCAAAAACTTTAGCAAAACAGATGAAGTGTGCCAATGGCGTGCACCTGGCCTCTCCCAGGAAGCTTCTACGTCTGTAGAAAATTTTTTCCCGAGGAAAGCTTATAAAGCTACAGATCGGATAGTGGATGAAGCAGACAAGGATTTTTTTTTACTGAACTGCAAAAGCTGAATAGGTGAGCATAATTTAAACGCTTCTTGTATTTTGTTTCACGTTTTATAAAGACAGACTGTGATTTTATTTATTTTATATTTTAGATTCTCAGGATTTTATTGGCTTCTGTCAAAAGAGCCCACTGCAGAAAGTCAACAGCACTGCAACGCTTTTTCGAACATTGTTGGTAACTGCCGTAATCAACAAGGAGAAATCAATAAAGAGGAATTAAAAGCAAAATTTCAAGTCAACCAGGAAGAAATTGTTTTAATTGCAGAAGCAACTATCGGCCAAAGTGATGTGGCTTTGTGGCACCTTCTGCGGATTGGTCGACTTACTGCCAGCAATTTTGGAGTGGTACTAGCAGCATGCAGAAGGAACAGGTATTCATCTTTTTGAAATCCTTCATTTGTAATGTAATCCACCTGTTTGTATTGAATGCGTTTGAGTAAGTCTATACATAATATTGTACAGCTTTTTTTACTTTCAGATACCCTCCATCCCTCTTCAAAAGATTGCTGGGACAGTATGATTTGAATAGCGTAAGGTCCATCCAGTGGGGCATCAACCATGAAACGCAAGCCATCAAAGAGTTTGAAAAAGCTGAGAATGTCAAGGTGACTAGTATTGGATTGTGGCTTCATGAGTCTGGGGTGTTAGGTGCATCACCTGATGGCTTTGTAGGGGAAAATGGAATTATCGAAGTTAAGTGCCCCTACAGCCATCGCAATTCGTCAATCAACGAATTACAACAAGATAACAAGTATTGTCTTGATGAAGATTTCAATCTAAAACGCGATCACGTTTACTACAGTCAGGTGCAAGGGTTACTGCACATAACAAAAAAGGATGTGTGCTATTTTTTGGTATGGACGCCTACCTTATATATCAGGATGATCATACTAAAAGATGCCAATTGGACACCGAATTTAGAAGTACTCCAAAATTTCTATGAGAATGTTCTTTTGGACAAATTATTAGAATAAATTTATATACAATCATATATTTTGTAATACAACATTGCTTTATTGTAAATTACAAACACAATGACTTTTGCAATTGTATGCATATTACAATGTCTGACAGAATTGTATATATACAAAAAATAACTTATTTATTATATTTAAAACCCATACAATAAAACAAATAACCTATCTACTTCCTCTTTAAATTAATCGTCCATGAACGATTCAAAGCATTGTTCATTCTCTTTTAATAGGCTGTATTGCAAATTTACTAGTGCAGCACAAGTTTGAACAATGATTGAAGAATAGAATGTTCCCTCATTTCTGGCATGATAAAATCTAGAATTCTAAAATTCTTTAGGCGGCAATTTGCTCTTTCAACATGAATTCTTGCTCTAGCTATCTTTCTTGTTGCAAGAGCTTCTGGTACTGTGAACTGGGGTTGAGAAAGAAAAGGTGGAATATTCACAGTCACACCCAATTCACGGCACATGTCGCTAATTAGGAATCCTTTGTCTGCCAAAATGAGATCTCCAGCAATCATATTGTGTAGAACACAACTTTCTTTGGTAATTTGCTTGTCAGACGTAGACCCTGGAAACAAGTCACTTACAAATGTGATTGTGGCATTAGGGGCTACTCCAATTAACACTTTAAAAGTGTGCCTCTGCTTGTAGTGTGAAAAAGTAACTTTCTTTAATTTTAAAGTGCTTGGAATGGCCACTTCGATTTCCGTACAATCGAGAACCATTTTGCAATTTGGGAAGTCTCGAAAGCAAGTTGGTAAAAAAAGATAATTTTTCTCTTTGCTGGGAACTTTGTTCATCATCCCCAAAAACAACACTTCATGTATTGCATAAATATATGTTAAAACTATATTATGTACTGTTGCTGTACTTATTTTAAAGCGAAATGCGAGATCAAAGTTAAACAGATTTAACCTTAACTTCATCAGAGTACACAACAACTGATCTTCATGATTAATGACTTCAACGTTCCAACCATTAAAATAGTTGAGTGTGAACCTCATTAGTAATGAATTTAACACTAAAAAGTGGGCTGAACTTGGGAGGCCAGTATATTGAAATACTAAGCTGTTCATTGCACTAATTTCCTTGAAGCTGAGTCGACCTTCCCCTTTCTGCAACTGACTCTTCAATTGCTGGTTCTCTTCTTTTAAGAAGTACATTTCTGCACTATCAAGGGCTGGTGACATAAAGGGTAACACTGTAGGGGTTGGTGGGCCAGCTTCTGAAGGTGTAGTTGCAGCATCAGGTGTTGCAGTTACAACATCGGGTGTTTCAACATCTGCTGCTTTTATAGTTTTTCTTGAAAAAAAAACACGTTATAATCATCAAAACTTCGATATTCAAATATACATATACCTTCTGGATTTCTCTGGTGCGGGGAATTGCCACTGGCCGCCTTTATTCCAAGGGAAAATGGTCGGCCCTGCAGCTTTACTGCCATCAACAAAGTGGCAGCTACACAGTCTGTCCTCTTGTGTTGGATCACGATCTGCTCGCCTAAAAACATATGACTTAATACGATAAAAAATACTGTATAATACCAACGACTTTAAAAAACTGAATGTGAATATGTGAAACAACAGTTTTCATAACCACACTTACCGGCACATTTTCTTCCACGCAGTAAAGTCCTTTTTATTCGCTGGGAACCGATAAAAACGACACGTTTCCCGTCTCGACAAGTGAGAGCATCCAGGGCAATAGCAATAAGGCATTGTTTATAACGTAAAACTTAGAAATACTGAATAATATAAGTGACAATTACAACCACGTGTTAAAACCCAATGACCATAACCTAAAATTGGTTTGTTTTTACCCAGTCATTGGCGGGGCTAAGTTTGTGACGTCAGACTTACGCGGTCTATTACCAAACTCGGATCACTCAAGTAATGCGGGCTCGATCACTGAAATAATTCGGTTTAGCCCATCACTAATCTGTTTCACCGATTCAAACAAGTTAAATTCTAGAAGTGTGTGAATATCTGTGAAGTCTCTGTATGTATGACGGTTTATCTTGGGGATCCAGACAACGCGCCATTCTTTTCTAATCATTCGAATCGGTCATTTCAACATACGCGGCAAGTCGGAATAATCATATCTTAAGTAGTACTAATACATAGCGCGGCGTAGTTTTGTAATAGCTCTTATCAAAGCAGTTTTGTAACATTCGCTATTTTTTGGCCGATATAAAAATAATATTTATAGTATTACGTCAACCGTATGAAGTATGCGTATACAGCGGTTTTTGCAGGACCACATTAAATGAATGAAATCTGTACAGGAAAAATAACTGAAGATATCGTTAATGAACGTACTTCATCCGTGATGTATGATTTTTTTTTTGTAGAATACATCTTATGCATGACATTCCATCACAAATCATTTGTTATCTCCAACAGTTTGTTTATTTACGAGTATTTATAACTGAAGCTTATCGCTGCAAATTTTTCCATTCTAATAAAATATGTGCCAAATAACTCGTTTTGTAACAGGATTTAATCTGTACTTAAATATACAAAAAATGAATAATGAGGTCGTTTCATAAATGACATGGTTTTCTTTTAAGTTATAGAAGAAATAAAACAGATCGTCTATTCTGAATTAATGTCGGAACTTATAAAAAATCAGCCGGAGTATAATTATAAATTCTAAATATTATAAACCACAGTAGAACCACGTATTGGTTCATACTTGAAGCAGCGCAGTCGTTTTCTGAGACAAGTTTCATCGTGTCAAATTTAAATTTCTACTATTCTAACTAACAATGACACTTTTTACTTCCTTATCGTAGTGTGCGGGTATTTTCTGGTGACGTCACTATTATCCTAAGTCAAAATTCACAATCCAAACAAACCGTATATTTCTTTATATCACATGTAAAGCATATGGAGTTAAAGAAGAGACCATTTCAAAGTAAATTTTATAAAAGTTGTGTATATAGACTGACCTTTTTTGGTGTTAGGTATGATATTTGAAATGTAATCTAACGATTCATTATAGTTTAACACATGAAATACCAGTATTTTTAGAACCGTAGACAACAATATACCTTTGTGTTTACAACAAACAGTTACTGTTTTTTCTTAATTATTCTGTTGAAAATCTTTATGAAGTTTAACTATATCAATAATACAAAGCAATATACTTCATGGAAAAAAATAATATTTAAATTGTATCCAGCATAGGAAGTTATTTTAATAAAGGTTTTGCATATACACATAAGTTCAGTAAAATTCTTTGATAATTATAATTTCATGTTTTTTTTTTTTTGAAGAACCTGAATGGGAAAAGATTAAATTACTTACTAGGTAGGTATAAATAAAATCTTTCAAAAAAAAACTGCCGCAGTTTGTTTTAAAGTCACTGACACTGAAAATACAAGTATTTTTTGTGTTAAACTAAGGTAAATCATCAGAACACATTTCACACATCATACCTATCACTAAAGAAGTTAATTTATGTAGGCACTGTTTATTAAAATACTCTCTTACTTTCATACCATATAATTTACACGAGAGAAAAATGACTGTGCTGTTTGTTTGGATTATGAACCTTGACAACTTTCAATAATGATGACAGAGAATTGTCGCGCACTGTGATAATAAAAATTCCCCTGACATTGAAGAAGTGGTTATATATGTGTATATGCGTGCGTGTGTTACCAGGATAGCGGCGAAACAGTAAATGATATCAATACCAAACTTTATATGTACGAATATAAATACACCTGGAACTATGGGATTAGATTTTCAATGAAATCAGTAGACCAGTAGTGGCAGTTTATTTCAGGGAATAAATAAAATTGTACCAATATCTCGTCAACTACTAAGCTTAGATAAATTTCTGTTGAATACAAAGGAACTCAAAATAATTTGAAAAAAAAAACAGCGATGTAATTTTTACAGGTAAACTGCATGATTTACACAGTCAAAGGCCTTTAACAAGTCGATGCACATTGCTAAACATAGCAATTTAGAGTCTACACTGGTAGTGGCCTTCATGTGGCATTGAAATAAAGCAGTATTTGTAGGGCAGTTAAAGCGAAATCATGCTGATCATCAGAAAATAAATGAAAGTGTTTAAGGTTATTTTAGTTTGACAGTTATTACAAAAATCTTTGAAAACACTGATACGACACTTACTGATCTCTAATTTGCAAAATCGTTGCAGTCTCCATTCTTATAAGTGGTTTTAACAGTGACATTTTTAAACTTGATGTCAGCATTCCTTCGTTAATAGACAAATTGAACGAATATATAAGTGGCTTAATAATTATTCAATAGCAATATTTAATTCTTGGTCTACAACTTAATTTGCTGCTACTAGTGGCCTTCACCTTTTAAGCGTAGCAAGAATATTTCTGGCCCCACGTTGGGCGCCAAAAATATACTTGCTACCTCCAAACGCGAGGGCTACTAGTAGCAGCATTTCAAGGTGCCTTATTATAAAAATAAGGGAACTATAGTAGAATTAACAGATGCAGTAGCAACATTGCATTTTTGTAATAGCTTAAACGGGCAAATGCGCTGTTGCTACTGCATCTGTTCGGTAATTCTACTATAGACGTTACTAATGTAATAGAAAATTCCCAAAACACCACTAAGACACTAAGACCGCCGCAGGCTCAGCTAAAAATTAGATAAACAACACAAAAATTGCTGTACCTAACAAATAACATTTTATTTTCATCGAAAATACATTTTCAAACCAAAATTTTATAAACAAAAACTATTTTTGTCAAAATTTTGTATGTGCCTTTTCTGTTTTTTTGATGCCTTTTAGTCCGGTGTTTAGTTATTACATAAAATTATAGCTTTAGAATTTATGAAAGTAGGCAAATTAATTCTTGTGTTCTGTTTATGATCGATGTGAATCGAAAACTTACACGGACTTCCAAGATTTAAATTCAGAGGAAGTATATATCGGTGTATATAAAGTTATTACTATGGACCGGACGTATCAGGGCGAAATTACGACGGACAAAACAAATAATGTATAACATAACGCAGTTACTGAATAGCACTATTCATATGGTGAACTGCAACATCTGTTTTCGTCGAGAAAACGGACAGCAAAAAAGTCGACACCAACCTCCTATGTATGGTATGTTTTTATTTATTTGTAGATTACATTTAACATAATCAGTTTTAATTGTGTTACTCTCTTTTTTTAATCTTTTTAATATAAGCTTATGAGTTAAAATATAAACAAGATAGGTATAATTTGTTGCTTCGAATTTACGTTTTCATTCGTAAGCGTTGGGACATATTGCCTAGTTCATTACCTTTTTCTTTCAACTAGTGATACACCTACTTCTTTAGTTTTAAAATACAATTTTATCAATTGTTTCTTTAAAAAAAAATACTACTTTATCTATTTTTGTATTATTTGTATTATAAATAAACTTTAGTTGTTAATTGAAACTTTAATGGTATTGATTGGACTTTATTTTTTGTTTTATTTATGTGTTGTTTCAATTAATTGTCTTCTGGCCATGACACGCTTGACCGTGACAAACAACATATGAGTGATACCAAATATTACTTCCATTTAGGAACCACGACCATCTTTAACTTTCCTAGCGGCGACCTGAGTCTAAAGCATAATTAAAAATTAATTCATCAGATCCAGAAATAACTGTTAAATGTTAAGTAGAACTTAATTATAAAGCAGACACAGAATAATGTGAGGTCATTAATTTCGTACCTTTACACTGTTTTTATTCGAAATTGATAGCTTTAATTAATATGAGCAAAATTTAAGTCAAACTGACTAAATGTAGTTTAAATAATGAAAAATCGACAAACACTAAGATAAAAAAACAAAAATTTTGTGATTTGCTACAATAATGTTTTAGCAACAGGTTTTCACGTACCTACCAATAGGATCGCAAAATTTAAATTTCAATATTCTTACAGCAGTATTGGGTCCAAAGCAAAAAAAAAACTCCAACTTTAAAGAACTCCACCAAGAAGAACGCAAACTAATGAAAGATGAATTAAATTGTCATTTCCATTATCTTACTGCAAGAACGAGTTTATAATAGAATAGTGCGGGATCTCATCAACAAAAACAGCACATTTAAATTTCTATGAAGAGCATATGGTCTAACTAAGCCAAAAACGTGACGTTTAAGAATGTTTTTATCAGGTTGTTGTGTATTTTACATATCTAGGGTATTTAATTTACAACACTTTTATTACAGGCATGATAATTACATACATTTTGCAAACACTTCCTTACATGTGTTGGTCAGAAATAAAAAAGAAAATAGAAATTCAAAAATATCTCCTAATCTCAAGACCAACAATTTATGCTAATACACATACTGATTCTAATAAGAATTTTAAGAAGATTGCCTAGCGATTTATTTTAAATCCGTACTCCAACTCATATGGTGAACGTATTCAAATCCTGTGTCAATTAGTAGACGACGTAGGTATCTACATTAAAACCCAATTCAATTTTCAGCAACTCTTTAATAAATCGCCACTGTTCTATATTATAACATGTTTTGGTTTTAAATTAATAGTAACAGTTATTTATATAGCATAATAGCATACTAAACACTGTTATCGAGACATAATTCAACCGCAATCTGTTTCTAGAGCAAAAATTACCCTCAAACCACAAATTATACAGTAATTCAATAAACAATTCCAATAATATTCAACTCCAGCAATAAATTAATGTGCATGTCGCCTGAATGTCACTGCAATTTATTATCCACATTACTAAAGCGCATATTAAAATTTAAATTACGAGTATAAAAATTGCAAAAATAGATATAAATGTTGAAATGCATGACCACACTCACGTACGACAATATGTGTTTGTTTACCAACCCAAAAGACAAGTAGATATTAAGTTTATTTGAAGGGTCAACTTGGTGTTATGGTAAAAAATATAAGTTTAGATTTTATTTTATTAGGCCAATTTTATTCAACGCAAAACCAGGCAAGCAATAATAAGAATAGATGTTTATTTTGCGAATTTATCCCGTCTGCTTTTCTAATTGGAAAGTACACAATCTGGATCTATGTATTTGCATTTCTTATTATTATTTAAAAAAAATAATTAGAGGCGATAAGAACTTTTATGCATAATGATAGATAAAACTTTCGCGAATTCAGTGGTAATTCATTTACATAAGCAATAATTAGTACAACTCGTGCGACTGTTAGCGTGTTGTTATTAATTATTCTAAAATGTTTTAAAAAATTATTCTAACGTCGCAATAAACTGGGATTTAGCGCCAAGAGCGGTAGTAAATAGAATTATATAATGTATTTTTTACAAGAAAGGTTAGGGTTGGATTTACGGAAATAAACATTCAATTAATTTTAACTTACCCTCCTGCGACTAGATGTATCACAGTGTCTCTCTGAGACATTACATACGACGGTTTCTTATCACTTCCTTTTTTCAGGTGGAATCCGTAATTTTAATCCTTCCTTTCAGGTGTTCTCATCACTGTTGTGTGATATCAACACTGCACTTGGGCCAAGAAACTAATAATAACGTCAGAGTGCAAATTAAGTCACATTATTTTCTGTCTTATAACTTTTTCAAAAAAAAACTTAATACCGTATTTCTAACCGCTTCAGATGTAAACGTGATCACGCTCGCGTCTCACTACTGATTCCTGTGGTTCTTGAATATTTTGTTGATAGAGGTGTTTTTCGTGCGTTTTACATCCCCACCAGGCACAAATACCATGCCTCAATCACGTGTACATTATTTACCCGGCGTTTACGTCTCGATATACATGTTTTCATTCCCGGAGTTCCAATGCAGCTTGTTTTTTTGCCAAGATTTTGAAATAAATCGCTTGACACCTTTTCTCTGATTAGGTTATTTGGACATTTGCTGTATGTTTGACAGATATTTTACCGCGAAATTTTAAATGTCAGTTATTGATGTTAGCAGTCATTAATTTACATAATCTATTTTCATTTTAAATAAAATAATGTTTGAACAAAAAAGAAATTCCACATGGAGATATATTTTCCGGGAGTATAAAATTTACTAGTTTTCCATAATTATGATGCGTATTCACGGAGTTTGCGTGGTAGAGGTCTAAAATTTCGCGATGATATGTCAGAGGTGTTGTTTATCAATAAGATACGTAAATTTATTATAAATCGTCCATGAACAAAGTTAGACATTGATAACGTATCAAAACGAATAACGTGAATAACTTGTGAAATGCATACTTTTATATTTATCTGCCCACTTCCACCACAAACATAGTTGATAAAAGAGGTTATTTCCAGGTTACTGATCTATACATTATTGCAATATGAGCTGTTAATTATCGCCGGATGAATCGATAATAATATGATCCTTGGGTTTTTGAGAGTGCCCCTGCAGCATAAAATCTTGTATGTTGTAATTATATGGATCTTAATCTTGATTGCCGGTATACACAAATACTTAGAGCCAAAACAACGAGCATTAGAACCTGCTATCACAGCTGAACTCTTTCATAATTTAGCTGTGGATGTTAAGACTAAACGAATATTTAAAATATGCAACTTTCCAAAAGATATATTGCCAGGTGACGAAGGTACAGGGATTGTTTTGATTTATTAAGCATGTTAGTTGTTTACAAAAATGCTGTTTTAAGGTATATTGGAGCCCAAACAGTGGGTTCTTAAAGGGTTGTTGATGTTAATTAGACATGGTGATAGAGGTCCTTTACAACACATAAAAAATATTTCTAGTATTAATTGTGGAACTGCAGAAACAGAGCATTTAAATTCTTACAAGGTAGGGATTTTTATTATGTTCATATTTTATGCAACCCAATTTACAAGTAAGAGTAGAAATAATAGCTGTAAGAAATATAATGTATCCTAAATTATCTTGAAATATACAAGGTTTTTAAAAAGTTGATGCAGTAACCTTAGTAAAGGTTAAGTCACTTTAGTCATGCCTATTAAAAGTAGTTTTGTAATTACAAAGAAATTAATTAGTAGAGAATATTTATGTAATTATATAATCTGCAGTTAAAATTGATATATTAATAATAACCATATTAGGTATTTTCAATATGATCTGAATTGACTGATTTACATAAAATACACATTCGTTTTAATATTCAATTAAATGTTGAAGACTTACGCATTTTAATTAAACCGTATTATGTTACATTTGCTAAAGTATAGTATCTTGTATAAATGTCGTATTTTTTATACCGGGCTCTTTTTTTATCATTACACATAGCATTTTCCCTATGTGTAATGATAAAAAAAAATTGTCAATGCATTAGGGATATAGTCACTGTATAGTAGACAACCAGTTATACACTCGTATTTTGACAAGCAGGAACAGTGAGCTGTCATAAGATTTTTATCAGTCAATTTTCGTTAAACTTTTTATTAAAATTTTAAAATAAAAATTGAGTTTGTAGCAGAAACACTGTACGATACACGTGTTGAAATGTTATTTTATTTTGCTTATTTTAAATTGCTCCAGTTCCTAATCACCCTCGTGTCGCAAATCTTACTCGCAAAATAAAATAGCACTTTTAACAATTATATCGTAAATAACTAATTTTGTACAATTTTTCTTACAATTTTAAAATTCGAAATATATCACGTCGTCAACATCATAATTGCTACATTAAGGATTTCCCGCCATTTCCCACTGTCCGCGTAACGTTGATACAAATAAAATAATATAGAGTTTGCGGTGAACTATTTTCCCTTATAAAAATCCTCGTTATAATTCATAACGCAGATTTCATTAAAAAAACATACGGTATAGCTATTTTCGGTACGCTATTTCTGAAAATAAGGGAGCCAATCAGAATTTAGATCCGTATGATATTTGTCCCTGTGAACAGCTGATTTCACTGCTACAGTTCACCGGTTTGTGGTAATGTCAGATTTATGTGTATGTGTCAAAAATCTTCTGTCATATCGGCAACAACTCTAACAATAATACATAAAATTGTGGGAGGATGTCATTCATAACGTTAATTTAATTTTTATGATACCGCAAACGGTTTTTCTTTTTTGTTGGTTACGTTATAT
Organism: Amphimallon solstitiale; assembly: GCA_963170755.1. NCBI lineage: Eukaryota > Metazoa > Arthropoda > Insecta > Coleoptera > Scarabaeidae > Amphimallon > Amphimallon solstitiale. The sequence continues at coordinate 14,112,452 of OY720683.1, read as the reverse complement.
TATAAAGAAAAATGGCCGTTTAACGTAAGGGAAAATGTGTGACCGCAAACTCACTAATATTCTGAAGATCCGTTTCTCTTCTACCATAAATTATTTGTACGGAAAAATTAAACTTTGCAGCGTACATAAAACCTTTTACATTTATTACGAAACTGTTAAAATTTAGCACGAAAGTATTTGATTCGGCAATAATACTTGTACTGGTAACACGGCGATACAGAGCAAAATAAAGCTTAGAAGAATTAGGTTATGTTTTTAATAAAGAAAATGCAGAATATCACTTGGAACAAAATAATTGGTTTATTATAACAATTAAACGAACTTAAATGTGAAGTCTAATATCATAACAAGTTCTCGAAATGTCCACCTTGTCTTTCAAGGCAATAAGCAAGGCGATCTTGAAAGCAACGAAGTGTATTTCTAATAAATTCTGGCCTTATTCCATTACATGCAGTACGTATACGCTCTTTTAGTTCATTCAAGTTGCGTATTCGTACATTGTTGTAAATTTTACTTTTTAGGTAACCCCAAAGAAAATAGTCATTTGGAGATAAATCAGCTGATCTTGGGACCAAATCTACCAATCCACCGTCTTTGAAATAAGTTATTTAAAAAATTCCTGATAGCGTTAGTAGATTGTGGCGGGGCCCCATCCATTTGGAACCAGGGTTCATCAACATTCATCATATCAATTGATGGAATGATATGGTCTCTCAACAAATGCTTATGGGCCAATAAGTCTATCGCTTATTATTCCAATCCAGACATTAACTTTTTGAGGGTACTGTGTTCGGGTCAGGTTTTGAGCGTGAGGATTTGTACGGGACCAGTACCTAATTGATTAATGGATAAGAAATTTAATAATTTTTCATGGATAAATGTAGGGTACAAACCAAAAGTTCTGAGAGTTGACTTCACCGTTTATGGTAAATGTAGCCTCATCAGTAAAAATTATTTTATTTAAAATTTCTTGGTTATCATTTAACATGTTAAACATTATTTCACAAAACTCAGTTCGTTTTATCTTATCCTCTTCGAAAAGCTCTTGATGATTTGATATTTTGTATGGCCTATATTTAAATTCTTTCAGAGTTTTGTATACCGAACTGTACGTAACACAGCATATTTAATTTCATGTCTTCTGTTCGAACATGATTGGTTCTATTTCTTTTTTTGTGGGAATTTAGAACACAACCATCTTCTTGAAATTTTTTAAAAAAGTTCAGAATTGTTTTTGCACAAGGTATAGGCCTGTCTGGATAATTGACGGAAAACATGTCTCTAACTTGCCTTAAACTATTATTTTTCTGGTACCACATTACTATTGCCACCTTTTCATTTCTGTTGTATTTATCCATGATTTATAAATAAATTATCTATTTTTTAATAAAATGTATTTAATTTATGACTTATGTTTGAATAAAAATTCAGAAATATTAGACATAAAAAATGTTTTTCCCGTCATGGCAACCTGATTTAAAAATTAAGGTATGCTATACGTAAATTCTTCATTGGTGTATAACTGGTTGTCTACTATACAGTGACTATATCGCTAATGCATTGACAATTTTTTTTTTATCATTACACATAGGGAAAATGCTATGTGTAATGATAAAAAAAGAGCCCGATATAGAGTGATTTGGAAAAGACCATCAATATTCAGTGTAGGTGTTTGTGGGGCACATGTGAACAAAAAAGCTTAATAAATATATTGTCGAATATTAACGATTACTGAAATGACAATGAAACTGTTCATGTCCGAGTTAATAATTCTATTTTTCGGCATATTCTCGATGATTAAATGTGTGTACTGTTTCAATTCTATTTCAGTAACTGTTGATAATCACATTTGCCCCACAAACGTCTACTACGAATATTTGTTCTTTTCCCCCCAATCACTCTGTCCTATATTTTCATGATTTATGACTTTCAGACATATCTACATAATTCAACAATGTCTGGAAAAGTATTCTGGATTGGACCAGGTGCCTTCCACGGTTTCCCTTTGCTTCCGACAGACAAGAAACAATGTCAAATTGGACAATTGACGATGCAGGGCGTAAGTCAACTTTTGCATCTCGGTCACATTCTTCGACAGAATTACGTCAATATCTGGCCGAAGTTGATGAATTTGTCCCATAATGAAATTTCGGTGTACAGCACCAGATATCGCAGGACGTTCCAGTCTGCTTTAGCATTTTTGTACGGACTCATTTCACCAGAAACATTAACGAAATTGGTGGTGCAAGAGAGCCAATCGATGCATTTTTGTTTTAAGGATTGCGGATGTCAAATTTCAGATAAATATATGAGGTGAGTCAGGCCTAATTTTCTTATACCGGTTGTGTCAAATTTTCAAATACCATTAGCCATAGAGAATCACTTTATACGTATGTATGTAATACGTCGAAACTTATTAATATTAACAATAAATCTGAATATTATGTGAACTCTTAGGTATTTGAGGGCTGATTTAGTCCAGTTTTAAAAAAGATACAAGTGGGTACAAGAAGTCATATACAAAATCCAAATAAACACTTTACAACGTAATTTAATCTAATTAGTGGTTCCTTTTGAATTGTTATAAAAAATTAGAAATGTAAGTAAAATTGTTATTTTTGACACTACCCAACAACTTTTCTCAGCAACACTTTTTTAATTTTATTTGTTCTATTAATTTTTTTCGAATTATTAATAGTAATTATTGTAAATTAATGTTTAAAGTGTTATTTTAAAGTTTAGGTATTTCAATAAAAATTCAGAAACCATTTCTTTTGGGTACTACTAGATGGCGTTACATAAGGATCAATATTTTGAGGTTAACAGAATCAAATTCATCAATGTAATTCGAAGTTATGTGACGGTCTTATATCGCGAAGCGACAGCGATGTACAGTTGGCCTTGTAACACGTCAATCACAACTACAATATCTTAATTAACTGTAAAGAAATTTGTGAGTGGATGTCATTAACAATGAAAATAATTACACTTACTAATAACTTGACGATAATTTGACCTTTACTAACTCTAAACTAAAAGAAGGTAGAAACCACAAATTACTGACACATCACTTACACTTTGTGCTTTTCACTAGATAAATAAGCACACGGTTTTTATCTACATGACATAAGAAAACTCTGCTGGCGCCATCTATTGTTTGAGAGAGCACCTTAAGTCGCAAACCGTTGTTTCGATTGGGTATTTTTTACCACTTTTGGATGCGGTAAGAAATATATTTAAAAAAGTGTTTTATTATCATAGTTAATGTGGATTACCACAAAGTAACGGTCAACAGCATAATTTTGTTGTAAATTTTAAGTCATTAAGTACTGTTACAAAGCAAACAAAAAATCTTGAAAAGTTTTAATGTTAATTTATTTCTTTTCAGATTAGTTCACAAAGATATTTCTTATCAATTAAAATCTCACCCGGCCATAAGTTTACTGGCAGAAACTACAGGACGTTCCATATTTTCAACATCAGCTGAAAGCACAAGATTTCAAGAAGACCCGCTCTCTGTTAAGGACGCTCTTTTAACTTATGTATGCCATGGAAGTAGTTTACCTTGTGAGACTCCGGCAAATTGTGTCAGGTTATTACTTTGATTTATCAATATTTTGTGATCCTTCAAAAACGTCTTAAACTACGCATTTCCTCGGTGCGTAGTTTAAAAAGTTTTTGAGGGATCACAGGCAAGTGAAAAATATTAAAATACCGATACTTTATACATTAATTTTCATTGCATTTATTTTTGTTTCTAGAAGACAAAATGTTGTTGGTATTTTTGCATACACCGATTGGGTCAGTCATCAGAAATGGAAGAATTGGGATTGGAAGAGGTTATGTTTGCTTAGATCATTTGGACTGATCCGTCACATAGTTTCACAAATGTTAGGAATGGTAAGTTTATTAATTTCATATTTTAATGCGTCTGTGACTAACCATATGGTCGTTACAAAGATGCATTTTCCAGTGTTTGACATCTTTTAGTTTCATTTAATACTGTCATCTTGCTCATATGCAATACTTTCCTGTTAGTATGTCTGTCATGGCCATCTTTTCTTATATGAGACTGTTAAATAAGATGTATGAACACTTTCATTTTTATCCATGATTTAGAGATTTTAATCATCAATTGTACACATTCGACTATTGGTAATAAAAATTTTTGTACTGCTGTGGTGGCTTTCGTTATTACTATAGAGCATCTCAACCTTAGTATTCAGTACAGTCTCTTATGGGATATATACCTCTTTTTCTACCATAAGCAATTTGTAACTACTGTCTTTTTTTTTATTTCAAAGCAATGTTGTCAGTTTGATTTATTATGTTTATGGTTGGTATTATCGGTGTGGTGTAAGTATCACAACATAACCTTCCTGTCAAGTGTCAAATTAATATTATAATATAATAATATAGAATAATATCCTAACCAACAAGTATTTAAAATGTCGTGTCATTATAACGAGTTACCAACCTAACCTGTCATTGTCGAACTGACAACTATGTTGTCTGTCTCCATAAGACACATACTGAATACTAAGGTTGAGACGGTCTATAGGTAGTTATTGAAAATAGTTTGAGACTCAAATTCAGCCTAATGGTTTTGAAAGTTTAATTGACTTTTTCTGGTGGTAGCAGCTTGTTGGTGTTGTTATAACATAAGGAACCTTAGTGCTGCGAAGGTTCTTGTATATGAGGATAACTGTCCTTGAAACTAGTGGCGAAACGTTTCGACTGAAGCCTGGTTATTTATGGAGGTGGCGATCTACTTGAATATAATATCCAATTATAATATCTATTACCACATATTTGCTACTAAAACACGGCAATGTTGGACGTACTGAAATGCGATTGTTACTGTTGTGTATTATATAAAGAATAGACTCATATTACTTTTTAATAGCGCTTTTTAATAATGCCATTCCAAAACATTAGACACACGTTTTTTGACTTACCGTTATTATTCTTAATCTCTACAATCCAACAACTCTAATGTTCACTATACATAATCACTCTAATGTTCATTATACATAACAGTTACGTTTCTCGCTTTTTAGAAGTGTGTGTAATAAATGATTTTGTACGTACAAAGCTTGTTATTAGCGGAAGATCAGCCGAACCTATAAACAAAATGTATACATTATTAAAGCAAAGTAGGTACCTGAAACCTGAATTATTCGTGATGACTACCTTTTATTAATACATTGTTGTGTATATTTACATAGATGTCAACCTATAACAAACAGATGGCGCTGCTATACATTTCTTAGTTATTGTACATTTTAACATAAACTGTTTCAATTACAATTGTTTTTACAGGTATCTAGCAATGGTCCTTACATTGTTCTCTATTCAGGGCACGATCATACCGTGGAGCACTTATCGACAGCTCTGGGTCTACAAAATGATCCCCTCCTTCTAAGGTACGCAGCTCGAATAATTTTCGAAGTGTACCATAATAGTTCTGAGTCACAAGTAGGTGCAAGCGGATTGTATTTCCGTCTGTTGACCAACGGAAAAGACGTTACCAGACAGGTTAATTTTTGTAAGAAGACTGTTAATCTTAGCAACAAGATATCGTTGTGCAAAATTGAGAACATCATTAGATTTTTGCATGACGATTATTTTTCTATATTTAACGTGACGAACTTTAAAGATGCCTGTTTTCAAAGGTCGTGAATTGCGATTCTGTGGTTTCTCTAATTCGAACGTATGTGGCTCTATGAAGTGCCGATCTACTCACTGATGGTCTCGAATCTTATGATGATGGAGTATAGGGTTGGGTTGTTAATGGATCTGTATGAAGTACAAAATAAGAATTAGATTCTCACTTTTCTGATCTATTCTGAAACTATTGGCGATTTTTTTTTATAAAATATACAACGCCTCTATGATATTTACAGAACTAATGATGATGTGTTATGTACTACTGTCGTTGTTTTACAATTTTCTCTGTATATTAATATTTTTTATTAAGTATATAGCAGTATCGTTTAAGCAAAAATCAATCAAAATTTTCGGTTTAAACACAGTATCATACTAATAAGTGAATGCGGACATACAATCTAACTTCAGTTATACCACAGGCACTGGCATAAAATTAATTCATGACCGCCGAAGCTGCCTCCTGTAGCTGGCGTAAAGCTGTTGATGTATGTTAAGGCATGTATTATTATTATTTTAATTGAGCTTAACTATGTTAACAAATAAAAATGTTATTTATGTCACTGATAAAAATTAAATAGATGTATGGAAACAATTGATATTAATGCATTAAATACATAGGGATTGTAACATAACCTATAAATATTCAATTATAAATCTATAAATATGTTTAAATTATAAAAATATTGCTGTTGATGTTTTAGAATTTATGGTTTTAAGTCACTTGGTTAGTCTAATTTTGATTATGTAGGAAAGGCGAATATATAATACATTCTAATAGTGTCTTTTCCAAGTTTATAATACAGTATTATTTGTACATACTAAATAAATAATTAGCTCAAAATGGACAAAATTATACTAATATAAAGTGAACTCTAAAGAGATTTGTTTCAATACTATCAAACTGCAAAAGTATTTTTAAAATATATTTGTTATCGGCTAATTAAATTGCAATATACAATTCTTGTTGAAAAATTTGCCTCTGGTTGAGTCGCTCTCGCAATCGACATACGTCACTAAATTAAAATGGCGTCAAATTTGAGATGTTGCAAAATTTTACTTGTATAGTGTTATAACCTACAAAAGCCATGTCAGGTCTGTCATAAATAATATTATTCATACACCGTTTCACATTTGTCATAATTACCTTTTGACGTTTATTATAATTATCATCCAAACAATATAAATTTGTCAACAAATTGTCTTTCATGTCATAGTATTTTACTATAGTCCGTCTCAACCCTATTATGCAGTACAGGTCTTATGGCAATTGCTTTCATGGTTGCCAAATCATCCCATTGTATAATGTCGTTACAGTTCCGGTTCAATATCTGACATTTTTTGTAATCAAAACATAACCTATACGACTGTTTGTCATTCAATTGATGCATACTGCATACAAAAAATTAATAGTAATTTGAAACACTAAAAGGGGATTAGTTAAAATATTTGTAATAATATAATCGTTTGGGATTGTTCTGTAAAAAATTATTTAAAATCTAACTGAATATGGTAAGCCAGAGTAAATGAATTAATATTTCAATGAAACACTTAAGGTATACAATTTTCTTCGTTAGTGAATATTGAAATCTTAATCAACTATCCACTATAAATTCAGACCAAGACAAAGTTAATCGCAAGTTTATTTTTCATAAAAAACTTTTCTATTTATAAAAACAACTTAAATAATACATATTTATGAAAAGAATAACAATAACCACACACAACTGTACTTTAATTTTTTAATATGTTACATGACTTATATAGTCTTATTGAATATTAATATGTTAACCTACATTGCGTTATACACATACACAAATTCCTCACAAATTCATTTTGCAAAAACATATTTTCCCATTTCTAAGAACAAGTTAATAATACATGATAACATTTATGAAAAAACTAACCATAACCATACAAAGGAGTAGGTACACATATTCTTTTATTTTTCTTCATCACTTAAAGAATCTTGATCTGATGATGAATGTGTGACGTTAATTATAAACTCTTCAACATCGTTTTGCAAGTTGGCCAATGTAATTCCGCCAGTTGTTCACTGTTACATTCTGATAACCCTTCATAATTAATTGTTCAATATCTCTTTGTTTGAATGTCGTATTGTGCATTTCAACGTAGTGCTTAACTTGTGCCCACACATTTCAATTGGGTTTAATTCACAATGATAAGGTGAAAGCCGAAGAACATGATGCCCTTCATTCTTTGCAAATTCATCAATTTTGTTTCTCTCATACTGAGACCTAACCTCTGGCCACAAGCCAGTAAATCTCTTTTTAACATGTCATTATCAAGTGGAATATTCTTCTCAGTGAGCCATTCAATAATTTGGTCTTCTCTGTGCTACTGCTGGAAACTTTTCTAATTTTCTCGTGTGATATGAGGCATTATCGAGACCAACAACCGAGTTCTCTAGTATATTTGGAAGCAATTTATTCTTGAACCAATCTCCATATATATCTGCATCCATTTCGCTATGAACATCAGCAGTATTTTTCTTACAAAGAAATATACATTCAGCACCAATAACAAAACCTTGCTCGCCTCCAGCATGAATTAATGGAAATCGAGGCCCAAGACCATTTGGTGATTTTAAACCAGTGCTGAGTCCTTACGTAAAAGCTTGTCGACTGCTTTGAACAGTAACGTCAGTCCACTTTTTATTTACCAAGTGTCCTGCATTCACTCATGATTCATCAGTATATATTATAGTTCTACCTAAAAATAAAACAATCACAATCAAACACAAGCAAATAATAAATTGCGTAATGAACATAAAAGTATAACAAATTAAATGATAAACTATACCTTCGACTCTGAATTTTCTGATGTCTCGTAAGTATTTATATCTCCACCTAGTGATGTCATCTCTTTCAATAAGAATACTCTATCGTCGCACTTTTTAAAATTCAAAACTCATATCATGTAGCAATCTGTAAAAAGTATATGTATATGTATAATATGTATATAGGTTATCACGTTAATCAGAATTATAGATCTAGGTATGCATACTTACTTTTAAATGCTTGAAAAAGATAATATACTTGCTAAAAAGAACGATTTAACAGAAATTATATATAGATAAAGTAAAGACAATATAAAAGTTTACACACTACGGGAAAAACTGACAATTGACAGCAACGATTACTCATATATCCATCATATACTTTGCATAATAGAACTTGCATCAAGGCAACCGGATATAAAGATGTCGTTATTAGGAGACTACTAAAGATAATAAGAGATGCAATATCCCTATTAAACCTGTACTGCATAATAGGGTTGAGACGGACTATTATAGCAGAAGGTATATATCCTGAAATATTAATTAGTTTAATTTTATTGTTCTGAAAATTTTCCGTCGATGGGAATTTGTATGGCATGGAATCGTCGTCTTTAATTCGTACTTTCGTACTATATGTTCTGTATAGAACTATTAGTTGCTAACGGAAATTGGATGGATAATTAGTATCAGTGGTAAGAAATAACATTCGTAATGACATTTAATGTCAGTCCTAAGATGGGTTGTTTAGGTTATGGTTGAATCATTGAGAAAGAATAGGTAGGGATATAGCTACTATATTTAGGACAGCAGACTCGTCGGCCATTTTGGAGATAAATGTCAGTTCATATCACGATACACTTATACCGGTATGCTCACTTTAGCTGTCAATGACGTCATTGCGGACAGATTGACAGTTCTCATATAGGCTACATTTTGATGCAGTTATCTCCAAAATGGCGGACGAGTCAGCTATGCTTTATATAGTAGTTGTAGGTAGGGAGACGACGTCACGTGATCAAACCGGGTACAGGTTCGCATATTGATACTGGTAGTATCAATATGCGATTCTGAACAAAATAAAACAGCAAAATGTAATATTAGCCATTTAAAATTAAGTTACAAGGGGACGGTTTCAAATTTAAGTAAACATTTAAAAAATAAACATTTCATAATGGTACAATCATCCCAATGTAGTATAGCACTTGAAACAACATCGGCATCAATATCAGCATCTGCATCAGAATCACGTGGATTAGACGTTCCATCATCAAGTTCTATGGAGCCGCCAGTATCTACCAACCAAGTATCTCTTTCTAGTGTAAAAAATATATATTTCAAGCAACTCTTTCGAAATATGTTTCACGCCCAGCAGAACGAAATTGACGATGCACTGATGTTGTTATTTATACAAGATTTTCAACCTTTTTCTGTAGTGGAAGATAGAGGCTTTAGAAAATTTGTTACAGCCCTGAATTCCGCTTACCAGATTCCTACGCGCAAACATATTTCTAGTACAATGCTTAATGCATAGTACCAGAAATGCGAAAACGAAGTAAGGGAACAGTTAAAAGAAGTTAAGGCAGCCATACCTCACCATCGATGGCTGGACCTCTACGGCACAAGAGAGTTATAATAATAATAATAATAATAATACATTTATTTGCCCAACAGAATATTTCCAATTACATGACAAAATATAAATAAACACATACGTTAATGCAGAAAAAAAAAGAAATGAACATGTAATACAAAAGGACACAAAAAGAAAAATGTAACAGACGTCACTATTGGTTCCAGTATCCAGCGTAAATGTCTGAAAAGAAAAGTTCGGCATTCCGTGCCATGTGGTGCAAGGGCGACTTCTTGAGCACATTGGTCCTGGCCGTTGGCAGATTGAAGAATGCTGCATGCCGAGCCGAGCAGCGCGGAACGTAGAAAGGCACAGCACCAAGCAGCTGCGGACAGTCAATCCTACTGTTAATCAGCTTGAATAAAAATCTGGCACTATGCATGGAGCGTCGCACGGCCAAGGATTGGAGCTGATGCACCTCCAATAGATGTGTGTAAGAAATGTTCCATTCCGGGTAGGCTCCAGTCAGTTTAAAAGACAAAAATTTTAGAAATCTTCGCTGAATTCTATCAATAGGAAGTTGTTGTGAAGTGTAGAGGGGGTACCATATGACCGAGGCAAACTCCAACCTACTGACTACCAACGCAAAGTAGAGGGACTTGAGGAGGCAGGGATCCGTGATGTACCTCGAGATTCTCATCAGAAATCCCAACATCCTTGACGCTGCGGCACACATAGATGTTATATGTGGCGTGAACGTCAAGGACGTGTCAAATACAACGCCTAGGTTCCTGATCGACTGAACCCCACTGACCAATTGCCCACAAATGGTGTAATTGTAGTCCAGAGAAACGAATTTGCGAGTAAATAACATCGAATTACATTTTTCGATATTTAGGACCAGGCCATTCGAGTGCGACCACGCAGTGAAGACATCAAGGTTATGCTGCAATTTGAAGGAATCATCTTCACAATGGACTGTTGTAAAAAATGTTAAGTCATCAGCATAAGCTAATGCCTGACAAGTCAGAAGAGGAAATATATCGTTGACGAAAATGTTAAACAGCACTGGTCCAAGATTGGAACCCTGGGGAACGCCACTGGTTGCACGGAAAGTAAAGGATCTGTAACCATTATAGAATACGTAGTTTGAACGATTTGTAATATATGATTTTAACAGGTTAATAAGACGTGGAGCAAATCCATAATAATACAATTTCTCTAGAAGAAGACTGTGATCAACCGTGTCGAACGCACGAGAAAAATCTAGATAAGTAACGTCAACCTGCTCTCTGTCATCCATCGCCTCACTTACATATTGAGTGAAAGTGGCAAGGTTGGTTACCACCGATCTACCAGGCATGAAGCCATGTTGAAGGGAAGATATGAGGGGCGGAAGTATTGAAGGATATGGATCTGTACAGGACCTGCTCAAGAATTTTTGAAAAGTTGGTCAAGATGGCTATCGGTCGATAAATTAGAGGTATGAGATTTGTCGTTCTTCTTATACATGGGAACAATCCTGGTACGTTTCCACCGATCCGGGAAAACTGATGTTTTCAAGGCAAGATTAATTATAGAGCACAGCGGTTTCACCAGGTAATGTCGCAAGTTTTTAACCAAGAAACTTGGGACAAGATCATCACCAGCAGTAAAGCTCGAATCAAATTTGGCCATAATCTCAGTTAGGGACTCCCCGGAAATATAAGGGACCGCAAAAGTAGGAAACTGAGAAAAAATTTGAGGAGGAACCGCAGAGGTGGGAGTAGTATATGAAGTGGCAAAAGTAGAAGCAAAGGCATCGACAATATCCTTAGGATTGTCCAACCAAGTATCATTGTGGCACATTCGTCCAGGAATTCGTGTTGAACGCTGCATGTTATGGACAAAGGACCAGATCTTGTTTGGATGCTTCTTAAAAACGGCTTCAGAGTGGGTTACATAGTTTTTGTACGCCTCTGATATTTGATGTTTAATTAAAGTTCTAAGTCTTCTGAAATCATCATGAAAAGTCCCACCATCAGGAGTACTCGATTTACGTCGATAGTAATCCTTCATCTTTATATTCTCCCTAATATATCGCCATAACCGCTCATTATATTGACCACACTCTCTATTTTCAATCTGCCCTTTTGCAGTGTAATGTTTTATCAGGACCATATACATCTGCAAATATTAGTCAAGAGTTACAACAAGTTATAAGTCAGTGGAATCTTGACAAGAAAATTTGTTTAATAGTGGCAGGCAATGCAGCAAACATCCAAAATGCAATAAAAGATTTAAATCTAAAAAGTTTTGGGTGTTTTACACATACCTTAAATCTAATAGCCAAGAAAGCTATCACGCTGCCACAAATAGATCCTCTTATTGTAAAATTAAGAACAGTTGTTAGTCATTTCAAGCGCAGTACTACGGCTACCGAAAAACTTTTAAAATACCAAGTCCAAACAGGTACATATATTACGGCCAAAGAAATTATTAATTGATGTAGCTACGAGATGGAATTCCACATATTACATGTGTGAAAGGGCACTATTACCAAAGGAGCCATTAACTAGCACCCTAGCGCTTCTGAACATTAGCAGCAGTACCTTACTCCTAGCAATTAGTGCAGAAGATTGGAAACTATGTGAAGATCTGTGCATAGTTTTGAAACCGTTGGAAGAAGTGACACGCCAAATTAGTGGGGAACGATATCTCACTGGTAGTCTAGTAATTGTTTTTAATAGGACATTAGCAAATATATATGAAAATAAAATTCCAAATGATCCAACCCTACATCAAAGTGCTATTGTTGCAGCGAAAAAAATTAATAGTGACTTGTGCGCGCGACTTCAAAATATAGAAAACAGTGGTTCGATCAGTGTTTGTACTCTGCTTGATCCACGTTTTAAAACACATTTATTTAAAGACAGGAATGCAGCAGAAGTAGCGAAAAAGAAATTAACTGATCTGGTAGCGATCGAAATAAATAAAGAAAATGCAAGAAAAACAACTGTAGCAGTGGAACCAGTCCAAGAAGCAGATAGTGTCGAACATATAACGGAAAATGTGACAAAGAACTACTCTATCTGGGATGACGTTGATAGTGTAATTGCAGATATTCAACCAATCCAGTCACCAACTGCAATAGCTATTGCGGAGGTACAAAGATACCTTAACGATAAAATATTGTCGAGACAGGAGGACTCGAATCAGTGGTGGCAATATCATCGTTTTATTTACCCTAATTTGAGTAGAGTTTTCCAATTACATACACTGCTGTGTTCTTGCTACTTCGGTTCCATGTGAACGTGTCTTTTCAAAGTCTGGGGAATTAATTTGTGATCGTCGAACACGTCTAAGTCCGATCAAAGTGATGAAATTAATGTTCCTCAATGGCATTAAAAAAAATTATTAAAATATTATTTGCAAATAGACAATTTGCTTTATTGTAATTTTTATTAATACATAAAGTAAAAAGAAATGAACGATGTTCAATTTAATTAGTACAGCTTATGACCTTTAGTTACTTAATTTTAGAGTTATAGAATAAATTGATTTTTAAAGTATTTGACGCTTTATTTGACCTAATAGTGGAGCAGCACTTCAAAAAATAAGTTTTATAGTTCAAATTAGAATCAAAGCAATAAAAAACATTTTATGAATGAGTAGAGTTGAAATATATGCGCTCGTATTAGGGTCGTATTTCAATAATTATAACTGCAATAATACTAACGAAATTTTGTACATACGTGTATAAATATGTGTTTATATTAATTACTGAGCAATTCCTTGTAAACAGACAATAAAATTCTTTATATCTTCAAACATATGCGTATTTTACATATGTGTATGTATATTTCGTATTCTCCCACATACATATTGCTGTGACTCTTGCAATTTGAGATTTATATAAAATAATTTAAATTATTCAATCAATAAGTAAGTAAGAATCAAGCATACATCCTAGTGCTAGGCCTTATGCTAGACTAAGATTCAACAAATTTTCTGCTAAATAGTAGGTTAGGCAATTTTACATTTAACTAGCTCAGTTTAGAATGACTAAAGAAAATGTTCTGTCAGGGGCAGAAAATATGAATAAACTCTCCAATCAATTTGAATGCTCTTTAATTATCACCAGGTCAGGTAAAGAAAATAAAATACAAGATACACCTTATAATCTAGTTTATTAAAAAAAAATATTAAAGAAAGAAAGATTTTAAATTACACAAATATATTTACAAAAATTTAAATATTTCAAAACATCATATAAAATCACACATGTCTTTGTGCATTTAACTAATTAACTCAGCCCTGATTAGTTCTGCCTGGCGCCTTTGCTCGCTCCCAAAACAGTACCACCAAGAGTAATTCGTGCTTTAAGGATTCACCAGGACTCCATGTTATGAATTAAACATCTACTTAATTCATCGCACACATCCCTAATCTATTACCCAACAAGTTAATATCAAATACACAAACACTATAAAATATACTTGATATACATATAAAAAAAAAATATAATAAAATAAAATAAAACTTTACCTCACTCTGAGATTCCAATACAAAACACCACTCAAGAAAATTTTGTACAACACTATATACACATTTATAACAAACATTATTAAATCACCTTAATTTTTCGTACAGCGCTTCAAACTCATCCATCTCAAATGTGTATTTCAAAAAAAAACTTGATCACCGTTCAATTACTCTATATATACATAAAACAAAATTATTAACTACAAATCTTCTAATCTGGTAAATAAAATAGTAAAGAAAATGTTTATTAAAACACCAAGTGTTTATATAAAAAAAAATTATTATGCTATTCAACTTGATCGTTACAGTCACTAAAATGCGTTATCATAATGCATGGTGTAATAACCCTACATATAAAACAAAACATTCTAGAAAAATAAAAAAAAATTCAAAGTTCTAATTAAATAAAACTGTTCCGAACATAAATAATTATTTCCAAAAATAATTACAAGTCTCAATATAAATTAAACTCCATATTAAAAACGATATCTAATTCATAAAATTATTCTAAGTTCCACTTCGGTTGGAAAATTCTATAAGTACAGTAAAATTATTACGGAAAATATTACAAGTTCTAATTCTTGTTGAAAAATTTATAAGTGTCGTAAAATCTCTTTGAAAATTATTCTAAGTTCAAATTCATGAATAAACTTCTAAGTTAATATAACATTTAAGAGGAAGAAGAGGTTTCCACCTACTTCTTATTTTTCTTTTGAGTGCGGTTTACACCAAGCAACTCCCGTTTTCTCATCGGTTCCGGACTTATATGGATATTTTTCTTCACAAAAACGCCCGGTTGTCTTCGGTACGATACCGATACCACCTCCAGAAATACATAGCTGCAGTGCTGCACCACCCGGGAAAGCAGTGCATTAGTAATCTTTCAAAAAGGTAAACAAATATGTAAATATCAACTTGTTTACATATTCATGATTCGTCTAATGCATCTAGCGCAGGATATTGTTTTCGCCAGGCCAAACGGTCGATCTCTCCCAGTCATTCTTCGTGCGGGAAATACTTTCTTGTTATAATTCACGTAATATTTTATGCTTATTCTAATATTATAACTTTTATAAAAATTATAATAACATTCTTATATTATCTTACGTAAATAAAAATTAAATTTGCCAAAATATTAACTTAATAAATATCTATATACACATCATGATGAAATAAATAAAATAATAATTAATTAAATTAAATCTTGAAGTGATCTTGATTATACCTATTTATAATTTACCACCAAACTCAAGGTCACTGCAATATGTTAGCATGTTATTGTGTAACATATACTGCATACGAGTATATCGTTTAGAATGTAATACCCGGTAATCCTGATATTACTAATATTCACGTATCGCTTTAGGTATTATAATACCGCTTGATGAATATATTCATATTGGGTGATATCACTAAATATCGGTATCGACCCACCTCTAGTCCGGACTAGGCGAGGCAGCCATATTGACTTAAGTTTATGTCGATAATGTTCAATATCATTGCTAAAAAACCTTTTAACCTGCTCGTATGGATTGTAATATCAAATATGACAATTATGTTGAATTCAATCAGGAATAGAAATTGTAAAATGTAAAATTTGCTAAAATGCCAATGGTCGATCAATCAATTACAGACAGCTTAAAAATCTTCTTTTCTTCAAGAGAACATGCATTTTTTTCCTGATTATTTATTACTTATAAATCGTACTAAACCTACTGATTGTTTTTCACTAAACAGTCCCATCACTTTTCCGCACTACATAATGTCTTTGTCTTGTGCTGAAGACTATTTTAGTATTGTGACTGTTTCGTCATCTCTGGTTATTCAAACTGTCAACACCATAGAGCTTAGAATAGCTGACATTGTTATGTGCGTCTTTCAAAATATGCGCAGTTTGTGTATGATGTAGAACTACCATTAATTTGAATATTAACGACATCTTCAGGTTAACCTCAAAACATTTCAAACAAACTCTCATGTTTAAAGACAACATGGAATATAACGGATATTTGAGGACTCCTTAAGTTCCTTAAGCATCTGCAGTTTTTTTTTCAATCCCCCATTTATCAAAGGTTCTTAGGGTGTTCAAGAATGTTGTAACAATGATTTACGTATAATGTGTTTTCCTGTAAAAAGTATTTTAATATTGGATTTACAAGACCATAGGTGTCTGCTTAAATAATATATATTTTCTCAACCATGACCAAAATCTCGTTGTCTTTAAGTATAACCTCCTAAATGACCAAAAGTAAATCTTAGGCATGACATATTAATTTGAAATATTTAAAATTCCCGCGTATTTTACCTGCTTTCGAAATGGCTGTAATAAAATCAGAATATTGAAAGTGTAGTGTTAGCCTTGCAATTTTATATTTATTTATATTATGGTGTAAACTGAGTTCCCTAGAATAATATCGTTTTAGCAACCATCACCACGATCTATTTTATCTTAATGCAACCCAACGAACACATGTTCGTAATTAACGTTTCAAACAACAGATGTCAAATTGTCACATATTTTATTTATTGTGTCGTAAGTCTTTCATTAGTTTTAGTATTTTGGTATTCTTAGTATTTCCATGATTTTCTTGTATTCTTAGTTTTTAGTATTCTGTTGTGTATTTCTCTTCTTTTTTCAATGTTAGTGCATTACCGACGAAAATTATAGGTAAACAGTGGCTGTTGCGGTCAAATTACGAACTACAGACGACAATTCAATGACGCTACAAATTGACATTGACCGGAACCACAGGAACAATTCCAAATCGAAAAAATAAACTAAACAATTAAAAATTAAGGATATATAGCGTCTCCTACTAAATACTATTACAAAAAAGGCTAGTTACAAATAGAGATTTACATAAGTTATTAAATATTACCTTTGTACACCTATATTTTATTTAGTACTTGGCTATTCTCTGTAGTATACAATTGACAAGTTTGTATTGTTTTGATCACAATTATAACAAACGACAAAAATTATTTATAACAACATGCCGGAAGGTGCATGAATATTACTTATCTCGAAATGGCTTTTGTAGGTTATATTACTTGATAGTTAAAAATTTGTTGGTGGTAAAGCGATTCTACTATATACAGCTTGAGCGCGCGGGGTATGATCACCCGATGCTAGTCGATATTCATCGGACGTATATTCGGCAAATGATCTCCGCTAGCTGTGTTCGCCAGATATAGATATATAGATTTATTTTTCCAGAGTTGTTATTTCGTTATATTTACTGGAGAGAATCTCTAATTTTAATTTCTATTTCAAGGGTCGTTTTTATGTTATTTTATGGTATTCCTGTTATACTTATTTATAGTTTTTTTTTACCATGAAATTTCTATTTATTTATTTTTCTCTAGACATCTTAGTTTATTCTGCAGATGTTTCAGGCGGGTTGTTTTTATTTCATTCTAAAAGCCAGTTGTACTGCTATAACTTTGTACACAACTACAGTATTATTTAATTTCATTAGGATAATCATAATTACGTTATAAGTATTACAATCTTCGCGTTATTATCGACTTAGTTATCTAAGCAATCGTCATCACTTAAAGAGAAAATTTAATTTGTTCTTTTTGTCAATCTGCAAAAAAATAATCAGATCACTATGAGTTCGAATATGAGCAGGCAATGCTAGTATGTTGTGCCGTTACTCTAATATGTATTATCGGACCACGTTTAGATGCGAGTTTACGTATACCATCGGGTGATCATACCTCGCGCGCTCTTGCTGTATATTACACCTGCCAACATTCCTCTATATCTTTTTCAAATTTAATTACTCAAATACTAATCCTCGATTTTTATATTTTTTCGGTTTCGTCATGCGGTTATGATATTGTCCAGTCACGTGAACATTTCGACTTGATATTTATAATCCAATAAGAATTATACATATTTTAAGTACAAACGTTGATATTATCTGACTTTACAATATTTTTAGGTGAATTTTATATTTATTATTATTATTATAATTATTTAAATTTTAATTTAACATAATACTATTGGCAGCTATTTTATCTTGTTAGTTTTATGATACGTATTAGTGTCTTAATGCACGTTTGTTATTTTGTTTATTATACATTTAGATCTTTTTGGATCCGATATATAATGTTAACTTTAGCTTAATTGTTACTGCTTAAATGATGTCTTATGTAATTTATACTTTCATGTGTTTACTTATACTGTTTTAATCTTAATGAAATACCATCAATCAAAGCATATGTCCTATGTCTCAATTATGCCCTTTTAAGTTTTACCCTGATTTCAACCAAAACGTTTTCAAAAATACCGCAAACTTACCGAAATAAATGCAAAAAATCAAAAACAAAATTGGTCGTTATTTTATCAACAAAATTTGTTCAGAATTGTCAAAAAACCTCTAAAATTTTATCAAAGTTAAATCTCGGAAATATTTTTTATAGTGTTTTCCTATTTTGGTGCTACAAAGTTCAATTTTTTTTATATTCAAGATGGCCGCATACTGCCCTTTTGCCTTCCAAAATAAATTCATATACAGCCTGATAATTTGTGACGTATCAATCAAATATGAATATACAGGATGTTTCAAAAGTAATGTCTCAAAAAAAAGAAAGATGGCGGACACAATACGGCCGCCACCCGATGACATAATAAATATGGCAGTAGCTGGCGCGTGAAATTTAAAACAAAATTTAATCAAATATTCCTATGCGGGGTGTTTCAAAAATAATGTTTCACAAAAAGTAAGATGACATTGATATAAAAATGTATAATGACTAGTTTAAAATAAATACGTATATTAAAATTTTAAAAATACAGATGTGCGATTATGGTTGTAAGATGGCCGCTAACCAGAATCTATAGTAGAATTACCGAACAGATGCAGTAGCAACAACGCACGAGAAATGCGTCACTTGAACGTTATACCTAAAATAACGCTTATTATTGGTTCGTTTGTGGACGTTCAAGTGACGCATTTCTCGTGCGCTGTTGCTACTGCATCTGTTCGGTATTCTACTATAGATAAATGTATTAATGTTAATGATGCACAAAACAATACCGTATATTAGTGATGCGAGAACTAATAGTATTACAAACATGTTTAGTAGAAGTTGTTCAAATAGAAATAGAAATTTACTTTATCCGAATATTTAAAATGTTGCAGTTAAAAATCTGGTTACACTGATTATTAACTTCAAAAAAACTGTTTTTCTAACATTTTTGAACAAAACATATCTTTTATTTTGTCCCGAAATAGAAAAAATAGTATAAAATACATATTTCGTAAGACATTTTGCACACTTGTTCTTTACTTATGTCTAGACTTATGAAGCTTGCATTTTAATATACTGTTTTGTGTTTAGAAAAGTTGGCTGTGGACATTTTGATTGAAGTAAAGCGTGAGCTGTCTAACACAAACTTTACTAGACGTGAAACATTTTAAAATAATTTTGAACATTAATGAGTGATTAGATTATTTGTTTAATACTTGCAGACTTTATTACTGCAGTAAGTTTTATATAAGCGAATTTGATACCATTAATCTACAACAGTGACCAAAATTCAGTAAAATTCCACTAAGACGAAAACGTTTTAACTTGTTATCGTTCATTAATTTATTCCAAAGAAATACAAATTAGTAAAACTTTCTTTTATGGCAGTTGCTAATCAGCATCACTACTCATTCCTTGTTTGATTCACAGAGAACAATCAGAATCATATCGCGTCTACTATAGACTGATTACATATCTAGTATAAACACCTAGAGGTGTTTAGGCAGACCAAACACTGCTTTATAATATAAAATAACAGAAGTAAGTATAATAATTATCATAGTTCAGGAAATTCCGCACATTTACCATACAGCGAACGAATATGTATAGAGAGTATTGTCACTTCTGTTGAAACATCTTTACTGGAGACGCGTTAAGTTCAGTTGCACGTCATCGATGACGTTTACATGTTGTCATAACTGTATTAGAGAAACTAAAAAAGTTGCTTAGTTAAATTATACTTGAGGGCATTTATTTCATTAGCTTAAATAGAAGATTTATAAATTGATCGTAATATACGCATTCATGGCAAATAAACACATAATTTCCGTTTCAATATTAAATTTCTTTATTACATATTTTTAATAGACTAATAGTTCAATTCGGTGTTGACAGATAAATCATATCTGTCAAAAAGGCGTGCGTTATGTATATTCTTCCTGTCAAATTTTTCATATTTATATTTGCTTTGATTTAAATTGTTTAAAAACAGTGCTTCTTAGAAGTGTATATATTATTTATTTGCGTCCATTGAATATAATGCCGAAAGGTTTCTGTAAACAGTCCAGGCTTTTTACAAACTTTTCTATAATCATGTGTTAAATTTAATGTGAATAGCGTAAGTATTGGTTATTTTCAATTTTATTATGGATACGTTATGAAACATTTAAGGTTTTTCGACAATCTAAATCAATATAATAAATGAGTTGAGAAAGACTGAAGTCTTAGAGCATTTCAATTACTAAATATATTACGTTATAGTTATTGTATTGTGAATAATTTTTTTCTTTGGTTATATCAAATGTCATTGACAGAAATAAAAATAGATCCGGTAACATATACAAGACGAGACGTCATGGATCTAGTATGACGTCCAATTGAATGTAACGCGTATGTGAATGTCATTTTCCTAAGGCACGCCTGTTTAAGACGATCACCATGCAACATGTAATATAATGTGGAGAAAATGATGTGATGTGCGGAAATTTCTGGCTTTAATAATAATACATACTTATTATAGTCAGTACTTACTGAATATTGAACATAATAATCTTATAATACTACCATGGTGTACTACAAATCAATATGGACAAAGCTGATGCCTTTATATAATATTCCTATTGGCACATGTTTCGCTGAATATGGATTTTTGCGAATATTTAGATTTTTGTAGTGATTGGTATAGCATTTGTTTATAGATAATATTACTAGTGTTCGGAAGTCAGGTTTACAAGACGTCAATTCCAGAAATGCATCGAGGACATCCATGAGTCCCGATTTGATATTTTTCCCACGCGAATAAATACGTATAAAGAAATAAATACTTACCAAGAAACAATAAATAAAACACCAGTTATTGTTCACGCTGACAAATGAAACTAAATCACCATTAATTGTTTCATATGTTCAAGTGTTAAAGCCCTTTATTCCATGTCCCCTACATTCGCAGCGACAGATGAACTACTTTTACTTATACATATCGTAAGTTGTAAACATCTTTATTGAGGACAAGGCGAACCCGAGCTGGAACAATTCGTATAATATAAACATTAGACCATGCACAGCTTGTTATGTATTATTGAGGTTTATCCAAAAATAAGAATGTTTAGTTGGTATGCTAGGTAGGCACATAATATGGAAAATGTGATATCTTCATGTTTAATGAATAAGAAAATACATCCATATTGATTTGTTCTATAATTATATATATTATCAATATACAGGGTGAGTCATTAGTAGCCGCTTCTTCGATTGTTCTTTTGTGTTTTAAATAAAAGAAAAAACAATTAGTTGAACATCCATGGTTGCTTGTGGCGCATATTGTAAAATACTTTAAGCTCTGACGCACTTCCGGTTTCACCGGAAATGCACGAAACTTAATTTTTTTGAATGACTCACCCTATATATTTTTGCATTTTCTTGTACTGCTTGAAAGTGCATAGAACAACAGCGCTCGTAGTTCTTTAATTGACCGCTAATTGCTCCTATAGTGATTATCTCAGAAATTACAAAAGATAGGTATAGGACATTGTTAACAAAAATGAAAGAGAATAAAAAAGGAACAACATGCTTCAATAAAATACTGGGTGTTCCATTTAAAAAAAATAAGTTTCTGATGTGTGAAAATTTCAGGAAGTAGGCTTTGATTAGTTTTTTGAGGTATTGTCGAGTGCAACTTGACCAAATAATGCAGAATTTTCTTGGCTACAAGTACCACCAAAGTTAATGTTTTTACTTTTAAAACAATGTGAAAATGAGTTTTTTCTGAACACGTGTTTTGGTCTATCCAGATTGATCCTTCACTCAGAAGCCCACCAAATAATACCCGACGAACAACACGGGTTTAGGAAACACCATTCCACTATCACCCAGTTAATGAGAGTAACAGAACATATTCATGATGGATTTTTCAAAAATCACTCCACGGCAGCAGTATTTCTCGATATCTCAAAGGCCTTCGACAGGGTATGGCACCAGGCTCTTATCTACAAACTTTACGCAAGAAATTACCCAACTCATCTAGTCAAAATTATCCAATCCTTTTTATCCCACAGAACATGTTCAGTCAAGATCCAAAACTCTTCATCCACTCCCAGACTCATCACCGCCGGCGTCCCGCAAAGCTCCGCACTCTCCCCCCACCTTTATGCAATATTTACATCTGACATCCCCAGAACCCCAAACACCCTATTAGCAACATACGCAGATGACACAGTCATCCTCACATCCTCTATCAATCCTACCAAAGCAATCTCCACACTCCAAAAAGCCATCGACAAACTTATAGCCTGGTGCCATACCTGGCGTATAAAAATAAATGAAGAGAAAACCCATGCCATCATGTTTAGAAGAAAGATAAAACAACTTCGAGGGAATGTGTACATAAATCATTCAGAAATTCCTTGGCTGCCACAAGTGAAATATTTAGGGATCAACCTGGATAGAAGGCTCAACTACTCATATCACTTAAGAACCACACTAAAGAAAACGAGAATGGGCAGGGCCAGCCTCTGGCCACTCCTGGGCTCCGCAAGCACCCTCCACCCGAAGCTGAAACTTAGAATATATAAACAAATGTTGAGACCAGCGCTGACATACGGATCACAAATATGGAAGCACGCCGCCCCGACCCACATCAAAGCCATACAAAGTTTCCAAAATATCTCCCTGAGGATGGCACTGAAAGCCCCGTGGTTTGTAAGAAACACCCAGACGCATGCAGAAACAGACACACCCCTTATATCAGAATTCATCGAAGACCTCTCCGGAAAATTTTTCAACTCCATTGACAATAACGTAAACATAAGGCTCACTCCAGAAATGACGTACGACCCTGACACATATCTGCCAAACAAAAGACCTAGGCTCACACTAACTTAGGCACCCAACAATCAACATAATCCTCTGAAAGAGCTCATCCCCTCCGAGCCACATCCAGACAATATAATTCAGATTAAAAGTAAAAGGCCCAAGGCCTGACTTGTCCATCACAATAAGAAGAAGAAGAAGACGTGTTTTGGTCAAATATTTTCAAAAAAAATTAATAAATCAGAAACTATTGCCTCAATTTTGAATAAGAAAAGACAGTTGAACAGACAATTTAAAGTAGTACAAGAAAATCCAAAAATATATAGGGTGTCATTTAAAAAAATTAAGTTCTGTGCATTTCCGGTGAAACCGGAAGTACGTCAGAGCTTAAAGTATTTTTACAATATGCGCCACAAGCAACCATGGATCTTCCACTAATTGTTTTTTCTTTTATTTAAAACACAAAAGAGCAATCGAAGAAGCGGCTACTAATGACTCACCCTATACATAAAAAGTAAATATTGAAAGTAGATATAGTAAATTTACTTGGATTGTCTTCGTAATACGATGTAAAAAGTGATACTACTGATAATATTAATTAATTAATTCTTCATGTAGTCTTGAATTATTATTTTTTATGTTTTGAATATCCTATACCAAATTGTTGAATATTCGATAATAAATTTAGAATAGTTGTATTATACATTTACATACATATATATATAATATATATTTAATGCAAGAACAACTTATACCTAATGGTTATTCTTTTTTTCTGTTTGTTAGTTTATGTCTTTGTTTTGTTTGTTGTATGTATTTATATGTGTTGATGTGTTGGTCTTCAAAGTGTTATTTTTCTATATACACGTATAATAATTGCATTTTAATTGAAAAAATAAGTTAAATGAGACAACTTAGACTTACTTTCTCATTTGAAGTGCTATTATTGTTGGTACTTGTTATATAAAATAAAAATAAAAACGTATACCATATTTATATAGTTTTTTTTTTAATTTTTTTACTTAACCCAAATTTAAGTATATACTACTTATATTTTTTACAAATTGAGATTATATTTACATGTGCATTGGGTCATTTGCAATATATACCCAAAAGTTATTGAATTGAGTTATATAATCAAAATCTGTAATAATAGTAGTTTATACAACGAGTTAATAATGACAGTTATTATTCCCGAGAGCTGAATTTACGAACCGAGCCGCGTAAGCGGCGAGGGAGTAACTCAGCTCGAGGGAATAATAGTCATTATTGCGAGTTAGTATACACTACTTTATCGACGACTAACTGAAAATTACTAAAAAAAATCAAAATAATTAAACGAAAATGTCAGATTACTATTATATGACGTTTGACGGTTAGACAGTTAGTAAAATGGCCGGACTTGTCTAACGTTACTACGACAACGTTAGGAACATTATATTCTTATTGGCGGAATGCAGTGAATAATGGTAACGTTATGGCCCATTATTCCCTCCGGGTATTAAGAGTGTTATTATTAGCCAATAGTGATTAATATAATACATACTTTATTGTTTAGTCGTCGATAATAGTAGTTTATACAACGAGTCAATAATGACAGTTATTATTCCCGAGAGCTGAATTTACGAACCGAGCCGCGTAAGCGGCGAGGGAGTAACTCAGCTCGAGGGAATAATAGTCATTATTGCGAGTTAGTATACACTACTTTATCGACGACTAACTGAAAATTACTAAAAAAAATCAAAATAAGTAAACGAAAATGTCAGATTACTATATCAATATGACGTTTGATGGTTAGGCAGTCAGTAAAATGGCCGGACTTGTCTATCGTTACTATGACAACGTTAGGAACGTTATGTTCTTATTGGCGGAATGCAGTGAATAATGGTAACGTTATGGCCCATTATATGTTCTTATTGGCGGAATGCAGTGAATAATGGTAACGTTATGGCCCATTATTCACTGGTCGCATTTCATTATTCCCTACGGGTATTATGAGTGTTATTATTAGCCAATATTGATTAATATAATACATACTTTATTGTTTAGTCGTCGATAAACATATTTATTTTATATGCATTTATTGTGTGCAAAATCTGGAATGCAACTACATATATTAACAGGGTGTTTGGTGTATCGTTTGCCAAATTAAATTGGACGATAGAAAGGGTCATTTGCTGTTTCCTAGGGCCCAATAACTCAATATTAGTCCCATAGCTTTTTTTACCAAGCGGTCGCCATTTTTACGAGTGGAAAAATTCTACGCAGACTTAATGAGCTTATTCTGTCCGCATACGCCATTAACGCATTCCAACACCACCGTAACACACAATTTTGAAGAAAGTTACTAGGAAAGTAAGATACGGTATTGTGCAGAAATAAATGTTTTGTAATATTGGAGTAACCGCGAGTATTTTAGTCGGGGTTGGAAAACCTATGCCGAAACTTAATGCAGAAAAACAATTTATTGGCTATATTCAGCCGTACACATCGCTGGCAGCGCTGACCTAGCAATTGCATTCAGTACGCCGCACAGTGGGGCCAAATTCCCAAAACGTGGCCAAAACCCCAAGAAGACGTTTAATTCAGACGAAACTCATCACTCAGGGGTTTTTGAGGTCGCTGATTACGAATTTGAAGTTAAAAATTGTCTAAACAAAGTGGTGGATCCAATATATCAATGAGGCGCGTGAAAATCCGTAGTAATTTATTAATAATAGCGTATATAGAAGATTTGGAGATCAATAATTACAACAATTAACAGACTGAAACCGTGATTTATTTATTAAACCTAAATAACAAGATATTTGTCGAAAATGTATTGAAGAATAAAAATTCTTCGATACCACAAATGTCATACGATAATATAATGGAACAATCTTTAAAGTCGGTGATTGAATAAAACTAATAAAAGTAATGGTATAAACAACAATCAATGTAATTGTTATAATGATGATAATAATAATAAGAGTAGCTATTGAAAAACATCGTACTTAAAATTCAAAACTTAATATGATTAACCTTATGCAATAGAATTGTAGAACAATGTATTTAAAATATGG
This sequence comes from Amphimallon solstitiale, assembly GCA_963170755.1. Lineage (NCBI taxonomy): Eukaryota > Metazoa > Arthropoda > Insecta > Coleoptera > Scarabaeidae > Amphimallon > Amphimallon solstitiale. The sequence goes on along the minus strand of OY720683.1, from coordinate 14,085,760 downwards.
ATAAGGTGAATCTGCTGCATACAAAATGACATGATGGTTTTATAACTATTAATCTGAATCAGTATCGCTCTCGGAGTCAAAATCCACATCAGAATCTTCCATGGCCAGTTGTGGTGTGATTGGAATTTCAGGGGAAAATAATAGCCGTATTGCCTCCTTCGACAAACATTTAATTTTTTTTTTGGAGCAGTTTTCTAATACTGGAAATAAATGGATCGGAAGTTACCAGAAGCCGCTTGTAAACATCTTCTATTGTTTTTACTCGTGAGCACTATCTGGAAAAGTCTTCGCGATATCTTTTAATATCTTTGTTTCTTGCTTCTTGTGCTTCTTCGGATAATTGACCGATTGGTAGCTATGCGTGAGCTATTATTTGTGGACTGTGAATCAATGGCTTATGCACTGAAGTGGGCATATAATACCATGGAACCAACGAATTTTCTCGCAGTTGCCAGCGTATAATCGTGGAACTTATCAATATTGATATCATGTCCACTAGAAATAACTTGTAAGATGACGTGAAACCGTTCTATCAAATCTATGTCCAATGATGTTATGAGAGATGATGTTTTCGAATTTTCAAAGAAGCGTCGAGCTGTATTTCCATGGTTGGTACTTCCGTAGCCAGATTTGGGACGATCAACAATAAGTCCCAGTTTTGAGCTGAATCCCTTTTGAATGATCTTCTTGCGCTTTTCTACCATCTCTTTTTCTTCGGCACTGCGGGCTTACCATTTTTTAATCCCAAGTTTGTATGACAAATTCAAGCATCATTCAAAAAACCTAATCCAAACATGTAATGTTGATAGTCCAAACTTCAGATTCTCTTCGTTGACTTCTGTTTGTAAAATATCATCGATGTTCTTGAATTCTTTACTAGTACTTCCACATAAATAGCATCGTTGCGTAGAGTTTGTGGATGTGAATGCTTTGCATACTTTGCCATTGATCATTGTAAACGCCATATTGTACGAAACTGAGATTCCTATTCCATGCATTATATTTTCAAAGGGAACAAGTGACTTTATCTGGTTTTCAATATATTGTACCTCACTGACCGTAGAATCTGTGCTTTCGTGCAAAAATTGTTGTCTCAATGGTCTACAAAATCGAGGAAAAGAAGGTCTATGATTCTTCCAAATTACGACTGCTGCCTCTGATTGTAGATCCACAGAAATAAGTTATAAGGGTACTACCGATGTAAAAAAAACATTCGCATCTGATACGCGTTCATCCTCAAATGTTTGTTTATATTCACTTTGTCCAGAACTTCCGTCACAACCCCATTTGAAAATAAATCGCATTTGGATAACAGTCGCTTGATCCAAACTACGAATGATATCCTCTTGGTATAATAAAATACGGTCGGTTGTATGATTCAATAAAGCTTGAAGCTGAACTTCAGCCATGTTTTCTGTGATGGTGATAGAAGTATTAGGTGGATAGCAACGTTTCTTTGCTTCTGCCAATGTCTTGTAGAAAGGATACAGCTTACAGTTATTCTCCTTACTTATCGTTCTCAATCCCTGATATTGACACTTTGTGAATTTGTATTCAATGTACAGTGAAAGTGCGGATTCGGCGGGTAAAGTTTTCTCGCTTGTCGCGATCGATTCAAAAGCCTGTCCATACTTGGAAGCTCTCGAAGGACTTGTCATTGTTGCCTCATAAACAACCTTCGAAGCATCCAATTGACCTGCAGAGCGCAGGCTCATTTGAGTAGCATAAGCTAACTCTTGTTGCGTCAAAGTTTCACGAACTGATTGGGTTCTTCTGCGTTTCGACCTCTTGCTCAATGACTCGAAATCCCCAGAAGGACGGCCACTGCATTTATTAGTCGATGGCAGATCACATTCAGCTTGATACCTGCCACTAACAACAGGTGCCGGAAGCGAAACGGGTGCATTAAGCTATTCATTGTTTTGTTTCAAAAAGGGACCGTCCGTCCTGTTAGCCTTTTGCCACCTTGTTCTAATTTTACCAAACAATGAGAAGAGAGAGACTTTCATATCCTTCGGTACCTGCAACGGTCGACCAAGTTTCTCCGAAAGTTGTTCCTCCAAATAAAGGATTAATTCAGGTAAGCCATTATTCAACCGATGTTTAACGATGTTGAATATTTCTTGCCGAGTGAATTTCACGTTCTCTTCATTCGAACCTATGTGAATAATATTATAGTAGCATTAGCACCAAATGAATTACCGAAAAATAGTTAAATATCGTAAGCGTGTTGAAGCCTGTCGCGCCACGTGCTACATCGACCGCGGCGCGGCGCCATGTTGTGATACGAGCCCGAAGAAAAATTCATTATACAAGAGAATAGGCAGATTTAGGCAGCTGATTCTTGTCAATGTCATTAGATAATTGCTTAATCTATAGTCTGGGAGTAGTAATTCCGCGGTATATTGCGGTATATGCTACTTTTGCTCTATTTGAAAATGCAAGTTCAGAAAATCATGATATGTTTGTACAAGCATGGGGGAAGGTTTAAAATAAATAGGATAACTATGAGATTTAGAGTTTATTAGTGTATGAATACTTTCTACATACCTATAGCAATCGTTTCCATCTTGTAGAATTAAAATTATTTACTCAACTACCGAATTATTCATTAACGAACCGAGCGTAAATTCTCCTAGTTTTGACAGTGACGTTTGTGCTCTCGACGAAGGTCAACTTTGAATTGAAATAATGTGACAGGTATCGAAGTTGGAGACCTATCCTTTTGAGATTAGATGCACCAATCCCTCCCCTACTCAACCCACCCCTTCAAATTCCCAGAATCGAAAATTCTTTTTTCGGGGTTTTGGCCACGTTTTGGCGATTTGGCCCCACTGTGCGCCGCGCCGCTAGAACTCAGCGCTGCAGCAAGCGGACGCCATTTTTTCCAGCGGAAAGAAAAAGCGCTGAGAAAGTAAGCGAAAAGGGTGGGGAGCTTCAAAATTTGAAATTTGAAAATATGTATTACAGAACATAAGCTTAACAATGGAAAAGTAACTTGGATTAGAATAATAAATGTTTATTATAACTCGCATTGCAATATATTAGTTCTGTAAGCAATGTTTTGAATTTATGAACCTATAAATTTGTTTCAGGATTTATATATTTCATGGTACTTCCCCGCGTAATATTTTGTGAGCATAATAAGTAATAGAACAAATGTATTATTATGCTGACAGTAAATTTGGCGGACAAGTATTAGACTGTGGTATTAGTATTAAAAACGTAAAACTTCATATCGTTCACATGCAAGTCTTTCTATTTCAACAAACATAAAAGCAAATACATAATGGATTATTGAATATGTTAGATTACAATTCAATATAAACGGTGAAGCAATTACATCAAATGTACCAGTGGAATTAGTCCAAAATATATATGAACGTAATATAATTACTGGCATTATTTATTTTGATACTAATTTTATTCATATGTTAGATGAACAGTTTAGAACTTAATTCCTCAACAATTTAATTTTGTTTTAATAGATAAAATCCACTAATCTCTACTAAATCTAATATAATATCACCACAGAGGACATTCTTATTGGGGTTATGTGCGATTAATTTCAAACAATCAAACTATACTACGCGTGCGTTAGCAGGAATATTATTTATACACCATTCAGTACGACCTAGCGCTGAGTTCCAGCGATGGAACTCACAGCGCTTAGTGATTAGTCCGGCTGAATATAGCCATATTACCAAATGGAAGGTGATCGCTTAAAGGTGAACCAATCAGGAAACTAGACGTTATACGACTTGACACGACGATCACCGAATATGAACGACGTGCTTGATATCAACTCAACAAGTATATATGTATAACATAACCAACAAATTGTTTATGCTTGGTGTGTGCCATTTGTTGTGTTGGTAAATCAAATAAAATGTCTTGCCTACATTGGCAGAAAGAAAATTTAAAGAAAACAAGATTTTGTTTTGCAGATTCGGAACGAATAAAAGCTCCGTATCTTGTGGGAAGATATTGCCAGCCGCGTAATTATGAGACATTCCTTGCGGAATCTCTTTATCACGCAAGCAACCATAGAAAGAGAGTAGAAAGATAGGAAACCTCTTGAGCACCACCTAGAGAGTTTTTCTGCAGTATATTTATTTTTCACTTTTCACATTAAACTATTTATGCGAGTTAATTGTTATTAAAAAAATACGTTTTGTAGCATACATTACATTTATTAGTATAATACAAAATCTATGAACAGTATTTATACATAGAATCTGTTTTATTATGTAACTGACGATATTTAGAACTATTCCTAAACAAACTAAAAATTATTTGTAAACTATTGATTTGCATTTTACTTTGTAAAAATAATTTCAAGTAAGCTTTTTCATATAAACAATGTATAAAAGGTAATAAAATATTTTAGCAGTCGTCAGAAGTATTTTAGATAACTAAGCATCAGTACAATTTATAAACAAGAAATTATTTTAGAATATAAAATAGGTTGACTGAGAATATTACAATAAAAAAGTATAATTCCATAAAAAACAAATACTGACTTACAAATATGGGCAATGGTTAACAATTGGGGCGCCAGCAATGACCTTGTATGCAGAGTTGTATGTATCTTGAAGTTCGCAGCGTTGTCAAATGCTAAATGTATAATTCGGGATCATGAACAAACATTAAATAGGCATAATAGTTAAATTTGTTCATTATTCCTTAGCTTATAAAGCCCAAAGATAGAGACCGTATGTGTATAAGTAGATATATATACATTTTAATTATATTCAGGAGTATGTAACAGTATCAACAATAGAAAAATAGATTCCTCTAAAGGATATTTAACAGGATGTTTCCGAATAAAGATAAGGAATACGATATTCCCAAGAGCTCTTTGTGAAATTCGCAACTTAGGTTCCTTTACTTTTGAATTACATTACATGTATTAACCTATTAACTTAGAAACTGTTATAAAATATTTTAATTCATACTACCTATTAAATAGTATAATTTGCAATACATATATTAAATTATATAGATAAAAGTGATAATTGTTCAACCATAATAATCTAATAATAAGTATAGTTGATCTCGACATATACACATGATGTAGGTATGTGTAACATACGAATTTAAACAATACGTCGGTGTATTTTATTTTAAGAAAAACAAATAGGTATAAATATTCTAAAATAAAACAAACATCATTATTTTTTTGCAAAATTTAACGAATAATGAGCAAGTTTTAACTGTTATGCCTATTTAAATCTTTGGTCACGATCGCTAATTATATTTAGCATTTGACAACGCTGTCAACCTCAAGATACATACAACTGTGTATCAAGGTCATTGCTGGCGCCCCAATTGTTAACCATTGCCCAAATATGCATATGAATTTTACACATTATTAGGACTTTAATACCAGAGTGGCCCCCTTGCTTTTCTAAATGAAAACTGAAAAGCACTAAATGTATATGAATTAACATTTGCACTGGAAACATACAGGTACACTCAAACAATGTATTATTTAACAATAACGTTTACTATAAGGCGCTTGTAAACACTAGATATACTATCTCATTTAGTGAAGCACTCCTTCAAAAACCAAAAATACACAAACAAAATAAAATAATAACAACATAACAAAAACAAGCTCTCACAAAATTGAGGTTAACTGAGGCACATGAGATGCACATGCCATCTATAGAGTTTTTCTCCAACTGTAACTTAAAGCACCAAAGAAGTCTATAGAACCTTTCGATTTCAAGTTTAACTACGATGCCAGAGATGGCCTATTCTCTTTAAAAATTATTAAAATATTTTGCTGAAATGTGTCAAGAGTAAAAGCAAATATCGGTGGCGTTATCTACACGGTAGTAGATGCACATGATTCTTTCTTATCTATGATGTACAAATACTACAAATATCCTATATAAAGAATTCTAATCATAGTTCTCTAAACTCTAAAGTTTCAGATGTCGACATTATTAGGAAAATACGAAGATATTATGCTAATGGTAATTTTAGTAATGTCATAAATTTCATCCATATTTATCATAATAAAATGAGACATACTTGTTCAGTAAATTTTAATACAAATAATCTTCAAATCACAACATAACATAACCTATCAAAGGTGTTTTAATAATGCCTGTGTTGGACCCTTAGTTGGCAAAATCAATATAATCGGGTTTGTTTGTAATGTAAACGAAATATATTGTTTGATCTAAAATATAGCACAAATAGTAATAATAGTTAATTTACAAATTTTCCACTTACATCTGCTATGATACTAGTGTAATTGATGGGAACATATTATAGTTTACAAATTAATAATAATTAAATGTGTATGTTTATTTAAACTTTATTATCTACAGAACTGAACTATAATAATAATAATAATAATAATAATAATAATAATAATATATAAGCTGTGCTATAAAGTTTATGTGATAAATAATTTCTCATCGAAAGTATATATGGACAAGAAAGTTAAGAAAAATATATATAGAATTTCTTGCAAAAGGTTAGTGCAGAAAATTCAATATTTGTAATTTCTTGTTTTTCCTATTTCTTTTTAATGATTAATTATTTATTGTCATACAATTTTGGAAAACGTTGATATCGTTAGGTACGATATACCTATGTACACAAAACTTTTACAATTAAAATGTTTAGAAGAAAACAAACACAAATGAGGTACAGAGTAAAAATTAAATCACGTTTACGCTGTTATTGTATAAAAAAATTACATTTTTTTTATTTTATATGACAGGACATCTAAGAAACTAATTTCATACGAATACCGTGTGTTCAGAATTCAGCTGCCGATAATATATAAAAGAGTTAATGCGATGGCAATATTCACCTCGCCTTGTTTGTTTTTCTACCACAGTTTTTTTTTGTTTTTGAAGATTCCATTTACAAACCATACGATATTTCCTTTTCCAAGGATTTCGTTCTGATTCTAATTTATTTAGATTCGTCATATTATGACTTATGGTAATGGTAATGGTATTATTTAGGAGTTTTTAGGGTTTGCCCTTTTGTGCAGTTTAATACGCTCGAAAATTTAAGTAATAATTATAGACCGGACACGAGAGGCCGATGACTCATCGCCCATGGGCGCACTATTAAAATGTTGTATTTTTAAAGAGGCTTTAACTTTATATAATTAGATAACAAGTAGGTGGTGATCTATAAAATACTAAATACGTAGTTATTTGTTATTTTGTAGTTCAAGTCGAGTAAAGGAGTATTTAATTCTAGCAATTCTTTCTCAAGATTCTCTTCTGTAAGATTTGTTTTTTTTTGAATGAAGTTCATCCATTCAGATAGAAAACGTCCTTTCTATATCGCACCTGGTTATAAGTGCATACTGGAAGTATTCTTTTATTTCGACGTATTTAGCAGTTAGATTTTTTGTCATTGTCCCCCATACACAATTGCTGCAACGTTATTAAATCTGGATTTTTATTAAAAACTGCGTGTAATTTTTGACATCCGAAGTTACTTGGAATTATTAATAGCCACATTTAATGTGGTTAATCCATCTTTTGAGATTTCGATTTTGAAAGTATGTGATTAGTTTAGGCAAATTTCCGAAGTGTTCCTGAAGGAATAACAACTGATTTTTTAAATTTAGGATTTGTGAGTTTCTTGAACTCAGAAATACTTCGAGCATCGTCATTTAAACATGTATCGAAATTTTGTAAACTATCGAAATTCTCTGCATAAAAACTAGTAGCTTCCAACCATGTTCCCCATTTAGTTATTACTGGCGAGGGAGGCAGTGACAAAGATGGAAGTTTTTCGCTGTAAAGAGTTACTCTCCATGGTGCTTTTCTGAAACCTTTTTTAAAAGCGGATACAAGTCTATCAATTTCCGGATACCTGTCTCTGATATATTCACTGATTCTGTGGAGAGCATGTGCTGCACAAGTAATATGCAGCAGATAAGGATATGTTTCCTTTAATGGATTGTCTGTTTTTAACATATATGCGGCACTGTCACTAACAAATAAAAGTATTTTTGCCCTGTACATGTCGTCCGAATGAAGCATTTTGTGCAAATTCTCGTCAATGGTTTTAGCAACTGTTTCCGCATCAACTGTATTTATAACTTTAGATGCTATTACATATGCGTTATATGGAATAGTTGGATGTAGTACACCAGCTACAACATTTACCACATAGCGTCCTAATATATCGACATTTTCGTCGGCACCTATCCATAGGTACTGATTTGAAGATGTCTTCTAATGCATTCGTGAAGCACTTATAGAAACATGATATTTGCGTAAGGTGGATTCATCAGGAGCATTTCGACCGGTATATTTTTGGAGAAATGTTTTCAAAGTGTGATTGTCAAGTTTATTTAATAGAATATTAGCCGCCATTAAAGTTTCACAGAGTTCTTCGTAAAAACTGTCAGTTTCCAGCGGGCCCAATTTCTGTGTATGTTTTAGCGATGCTAAGTGACGTTATATGTGCGATTTTTTTTGCATTCTGTAACGATATTTTACAGACTTTGCAATAAATTTCGGAATCACCGACAATGGAGGACATACAATCAGTATGACCCTTAATCCAATTCGCGATTGTTTGACGATGCCATTCACCGAAAAAGTAACATAAACAATGTTCTAGATCTAAATAAATGATAACTAAAATTGTAGGTATGCGTATGTTACTGAAACTTAACGAGGTCCAGTGCACACTTACGTCAAGGTAATTGGGAGAAGTAGATTCAATGAAACGGTATTAAACAGGAACTATTACAAAAATTACGAAGTATGTAATTAACAGTCAAAACAATGAAAAAACGAAACTAACTCCCCGTACTTTATTTATCTTACGAAATATAAGATAAATTAGTTTTAAAAACTCCTCACGCTTCTACCTACGCCTATGAAAAAAGGAATTTAAGAGTAACATCGTCTTTTTTGTTGGCTGTTTTCGCGACAACAACAGATATTGAAGTTCACCATATGAATAGTGCTATTCAGTAACTGCGTGATGTTATACATTATATCTTTTGTCCGTCGTAATTTCAGCCCCGTACGTCCGGTCTATAGTAATAATACTATGGTAAAGAGAGTGTTATGCAGAAAACCAACTATTAACGTCCCAAATATATTGCAACATAGAATTGTTTTTCTGATTTTAAATTCCTTGAATTGCATAATGACAACTAGATTGATTATATGGTTACTCTTCTATGTTCTGACTGAATTTTGACTCATTTTTTGTTAGTTAAGGCTACATAAAAGTCACAAAACTCTTTGATTGTGAACCCTACAGTAAACATCTAAATGTTCTCATGTCTCCGATTCTCTGCAAGTGCAGGTCATTCGAGTTGTGTTGCGACTTTCTTTTCCCATGCGTCCTTTTTCTCTTCACATGATACTTGGTCGGTCTTTTTGTTTTCAATGATCATTTTATATTTTTATATTGCATTAACCAATAAAACTTTCTCATTTACTGTAAAATTAAAACTACATTCTCTTTTCCTGTTTATTTCGATTTCTGTGCTCCTCATCACCGCTTTTTAAGTAGCACACATAATTATTCAGCTTACAATTGCACAGATGTCAAAATGATTATAACTATTATGGCAAATATATAAACCTCAACCAACATTAAAACATACCAATTCCCTAATTTTCCCTATTAATCAATTGTTGCCTAACTAAGAATTAAATTTTAACGGTGCAATGACACGAAATATAACAATGGCTTAATAGTTAAGCACTTGTTAATAAATCCCGGATTACATTATTATCGGTGCAAACGGCCCTAAGTAAATAAACTTTAGGCATTTATTTTATTAATATATATTGAGAATTTCTGTGTATAAAACACATATTTAAAATTTCTATTCTTATGAAATAAATGACAAAGTGCAATAAACTCGAGTGATACTGAAACAAATTTATTGACTACTTACTGCTATTGAGAAATACAAAAATGATGTGAAAATGAAAAAGACTGATACAATATACGTACATATATCATATGAAATTAACATTAATCAAAAATATGTAAAATATATAACACGTAACAAAATCATAGAAGTAGGATGTTTTCAATTTCATTTGTAATTTTTCAGTATAGCTAAATATGTTAATAACATATTCAAAACGGCGTCCGTGAATTCGACCACGCTAATGACCTGGCGTTAATCAGACCCTACAGTTCGATCGCGACCTTGCGAGGAAAGGATTAACTCAACTTTTGGAAAGATAATATTGCCACAATTTTGAAACACGTATTGGAAAATAAAAATCAGCCTTTCAAAATTAATTTTTTTTTTACAAAGGAATCACAGGAAGAATCACATTTCATAGTTCGTGTATATAAGTATATATATATGTATCAAAATATGTACAAAAATTAATTTATAGTAAATACTGCGATGACAAACTTTTTACAAATTCTGATTTGCTTAACCTACCTAACATACATTTTTCTATCATCATTTTGATGAAAATTTGTTGACACCTAAGTTTTTTAAATAATAAACATAATTATGATTGCAGATATATTATAATGATTTAAATTTTCAATATTTATAAGTATAAAATCAAAATAACTTTTCAAGAAAATTAATTTATGTTAAACAAATAAAAGTTCATTCGTATATAAAATAGAAGAATTTTATTAGAATAGTAATGAAATTATTATTATTAAAATTTAAATTTTCAATATTTATAAGTATAAAATCAAAATAATAAATAACAAAGAAAATTAATTTATGTTAAACAAATAAAAGTTCATTCGTATATAAAATAGAAGAATTTTATTAGAATAGTAATGAAATGTATAAAATGTTAGATAGGAACTGAATTTATTGTAATCTCATTCTTATTGAAAGATTATAAAAAGTCACAATATTAGTACTATTGTCAAGACTTAAGATAGGCAACTTAAATTACTATACAAGAAAATCTCATTATCATGAAAAATCAAATACGTATATGGAAACTAAATAAAAATATCCTGGTTACTCATAAACAAATAGATGGTTTGTGAATTTTGACATGAAAGTAAAAGAATTATGTAATGAAACGAGATTTTTTGGAATAAAGAAGAACTTATATAGAAAAGTAATAAATAACTGATTTTAAAAGTTAATTATCATCATCTACATGTTTAATAAGTGGTAAACTTGTGGAACTCATATCTTGGACCAAAGTGATTACTGAACCGGAATTACCTTGATGTTGCTTATAAAAATAAATGGAATTGGATTTATAAACTGAAAAATACATATAAGACCCGTTTTACCGAAATAGAAGAAGCACATAACGTGTATAAAAATACGAGAAAACAATGGCAAAATAGCAGATTTTAGAATCCAGATATTTTTGATGATTTTAAAGATGGAGAAAACCTTTCAACGTCAACTTATGAAGAATTTAGTAATCTACCCAGCTGAAGAATCAAATCTAGAAAAAAATTATCGGATTACAGAAAATTAATTAATATGTCAAAATATTAAAAACCAGTTTTCTCAAAAATCCTTCGGAGGAGATTTGTTTGCTTGGGTTCACGTTATAAATTGTTGCTACCCGGCTGTGCACTTATTTTTCGTTCAACTATTCTTTACTTTGTTTAAAATGAATATAAAATAAATTAAAATTAGGCAACCCACATTACAATGAATTGTTATTCTGCTATAAATATTTCCCGCAGTTACAAATGTGTAAATAGTTGGTCATAAATGAATTTTTATTCGCTTAGATATTGAGTTATTATTTCAAATATTTATTATATGTTCCCTATGTGTAAAAGTACTCGGACATCCTTGGCTTATTAAATTATGGGCTATGCAACCAATATTACATTTCCCATTCACTAGCGAAGACCCTTAATAATAAATTACTAAAATATAATTAAAAACAAGATCTGAAGAATATTGAACAAATTAAATTTCTTACATACCGGGTGTAGAATGGATTTTCGTACATAGGGATTTTACATGCAAAACTAATAATTTGCGAAAATTCCCTCCCCTAACATTGAAGTAATATCTTTATTAGATAATGAGAATAATAGAATTGATAGTTAATTTATTGTAAAAATGTTTCTATTTTATATAAACATCATCTGAATAGTCATATTTCTATTATTGTTTTAATAATTTTCATTAAGACTGAGAATGTAATTTTGAAATTGAATTTATTGTTATGTGATTAATAGATTTTTCCATCATTACTTAATTTATGTAGTTCAACATACATTATTTTGTGTTTTTCACAAATAATATTTTGAAATAAATATTAAAATAACTTTTACAAAAGAATTCAATCCTGAGATTATTATTTATTTTTCATACTCGATTATAATTTCTACCGACTGAGCTTAGCTAGAAAGACAATAGTATAATATATATATACCCCTTCAACGACCTTACGTGGTTGAACTGAAGGGTGGGGTTAACGCAACCACTTTTGACTGGAAGATTATCCAGGTACCCGTGGTCGAATTGACCGGCGTCCATTCAAAAATATGTTCAACTAAAATGATGTTTTTAATTATATTGTATATTTCATTTATAGAATTACTAAACCACTTATAAAAATAACTATTATTAATTAATTCCAAAAAATACTTTCATTCAATAAAAGAAATGCATATGAAGACATAACCGCTGTCAATAAATGCGTACGTGTAAGAAATACTAATCCATGTTTAGTGATACTACAAATACCGGTTAAAATTTCTTCGATTAACGACGTTCTTAATCAATGATTAGCGCTAAACGGTGTTGGAAAAATCTAAATTTGTACTAACCATTACTTTAATAAATGATTAAGCTAACCGGTATTTTAATCGGAATTTGAAACACCGGGTTGAAGTATGGATGTAGTGACAATTTTCCGGCATTCATTAAATAAATTTAAATCATTTAGGAATTTAAATTACACTATTATTGGTTATTTTGACGTCGTACGAATCCATCTATGAACTACATATTAAAAAAAATGCATTGGATATAAATCTATTGCTGACCTTGTTTCAATAAATTTGAAAGGCATGTTTTATAAGGTTATATTTTTAATTTTTTTTTTTATTAATTGAGTTAGCATACGGTTCTTGGTGGAACATTTTATTAATAACTATTTTAAATAAAAATAAAAATAAAAATAAATTAGAATTACGCATAATTAAAACCATAGCTAGAAATAATGGATTTAAAGAGAAAATAGTAGATGATATTATTAAACACAAACAAAGAGAAAAACTCAAAATGCACTTTTATCCTAAAATAATAGAAAAAGACAACACTAAATGGCACATTATACAACACATTCCACATATTAATTATAAAATACAATTACAGAATATTTAAGAAAATAGGTATCAAAACAGTCAACATAAATAAAAACAATTTAGGTACTATGTTAGTCAATAACAAGGAATGAACTAAACTTACCGACAATTCAGGTGTATACAAAATTAGTTGCACAGACTGTAAAGCTATCTATATCGGACAAAGTGGCAGAAAGATCGAAACTAGATTAAAAGAACATAAAAGATCAATATTGCATAATATTAGAAATACAGGCCTTGCCGAACATTGTATAGATAATCTCCATTTTCCCGATATAGATAGTTGTAATCTTATGCATAATGTAAACAAAGGACCGAAATTAAATTTGTTAGAAATATTAGAAATTAAAAAATCAATTCAAAGAAAAGAGAAAGTAACGAACACACACAGAGATTTTACAAACACACACACACCCATAATAGACACGTATGTAAAAAGAGGCAATAAATACAACGACATATATAACACCCTACACACAAACTGACCTGTTAGTTTCGGCTCGAGAATGGTATGAAAAATACCGAAACATATGTCGCAAAGACTAAAATAAAAAGGGTGGGAATTTTCACACCGACAAAAAAGGTGCTTTCCACTGTAAAATAGGTATAAATCACGACAGAAAAGAACATTGCACGACAGAATACAAAATGGCACGACAAAAAATTATATTGCACGATAAGAAAAAATATTGGACTACATAATAATACACTGCCCGAGCAAATAAGAAACTGCACGTCCCAAAAAGATATTGCACGGCAAAAAAATATTTTACACGACAAAATAATGTGTTGCCCTACAAAAAATTGCGGTGCACTTCAAAAAATGATGTTTCCACGACACATTTGGTTCTTTCCATTCGAACATGTAGTTACCTTTAGAATGGTTAAGGTTTTAAATTCAACTTCAACAAGGTTGTGTGTCACCATAAAAATCGTAAGTAGGTATTTTGAGTTGATATAAATAAAAGCATGTCTTAGAGTATCTACTTTAGAGTAATGGAATCCGAAGTGACATTTGTGGAAGATTTTGCGGAAGCTTCAACTTCGACCCAGACTGTAAAAACAAATACTCGTAAACGTCCACAAAATCGGATTTGGATTAAAACTATGCAGTTCGATAATCCTGCACAAGCAGATAAATATATTGAAACTGAAAAAATATGGAAAAAATCATCGTCTAAGAAGAATTTAGATGGTAAAAAAATTGAATTCCGGTGCACGAAAGGTAGATATCGGGAAAAGGAATGTCCGGCTGCAATTTATTTGTTGTACCATACATCAGACAGTAAAGTGTCGCTATATTCCACTGACTGTGACCATGATGGCCATCGTGAATCAGAGAGAGGATTAAACGAAAACACCAAGCGTCTTATAACAAATTTATTTGATGATGGGATTACCAAACCTAATGGTATCTTAACTGCAATTAGGAAACGAAATGAACCGGAGCCTCCAAAATCAAAAATTATTTCATTTTTAAGACAATTAAGGAATAAGAAGTATGGATCTCCCACAATTTGTGGAACAGAAATTAAGAATTGGTGTGATGATCACAGAGTTGCAGAATCACAGGATAGTCCTTTTGTTTTAGATTATATAATTAAATGTGAATCATATAATGTCGATGACCAAGACATCAAAATTTTCATTTCGACACCAAGACTGCTGGAGACCATGAAATACTCAAAATTAGTCCAGGTAGATGCTACATATAAACTTATGTGGCAAGGATATCCACTCATGATAGTAGGAACTAGCGACAACGATCGAGTATTCCATCCATTTGGAATATCAGTATGTAGTGGAGAAACATCAGATGATTTCACTTTTATTTTTACCACCCTGCAAAAATATGACGCAAATTGGATTCCTGAACTCCTGCTTGCCGATGGTAGCGACGCAATAACAAATGGCTTTGTAAAAACTTTTGGTGAATCCAAAGTACGACTGATGTGTTTTTCCATGCTTTGAAGAATATGGATAAATATTTACGGAAAATTGAAAATTATTCTGCAATAAAAGATGATATCTATGCACTACAAACATGTAGAAATGATACCAGCTTTGCCAAAGCCTCCAGTCTTTTTTTGGAAAAATGGAACACCTATCAAGACAACAATATTAAAAGCTTTCTGAAATATTTTGAATTAGAGTGGCTTCAAAAATATCGAAATTGGTATGAAGGTGCTGCGCTTGGGTATCCTAGTACGAATAATGGAATCGAAGCCACCAATGCTGTAATAAAAAAAGAACACACCATTCGAGAGAGACTACCAGTTGGTCAATTTTTGAATCATGTTTTGGATCTCTTAATCAAATGGTCTAAAGATCGAGATCCAGAATGCATCAATTTTAAAGAGTTTGCTCAAAAAGTGTCTGTTTTACATAAAGACTGGGTTACGGGTTACCAATGGGCAGCTTCAAATCAAAAAGTTTTAAAAGTCGAAGGACAAGATGGTAATTCTTTGTATTATACATTAGCTACAAAGTCTAGATTCGGTAGTATCACTTGTTGACAATTATATGAAAAAAGATAACTGCTGGGAATCTTTTGAAGAATTTAAAACATATAGATACGGTATGCATGTGATCAGTATAATTACTGAAGATCACAGTAAAAGTTCATGTACTTGCACTTATTATTTAAAGAAAATGATATGCAAACATGTCATAGGCATGAAAATTAGACTACATTTGGTGGAAACTCCTGCAGAAGCCAAGAAAATTCCTTTAGGCCAAAAGCGAAAACGTGGCCGACCTGCACACGCCAAAAAAGCTTTAATTATTCAGTAATACTGCAGAGTTAAGACTACGAATGATTTTATTAGAATTTAAAGATGTGTTCCTGTACTTTTTTCATTTATTGTTACCACTTACCCCTTAAATAATAATACATATATATTTTTGAAAATAATTGTTTTTTTGCAATTGTCAGTTTAGAGCTAACCAACCCCATGGTGCAATTTATTTTGGGTGGGTCCCATTTATTTTTTTTAGGGTTTACGTTTATTTTTGCATATTTTATCGTGAGGTACTGCCAAATTGAGGATACTAAATTTGTCGTTTGTAGTGTTTATTTTGTCGTAGATTTACTTTTTTGATCGTGCTTTTTCCCTTTTTTATCGTTAATATTTTGTCGTGTGATTTACCAATTTTGTCGGGCAAACTATTTATTTTGTCGTTATACTTTTGTCGTGCAAAACGCCTATTTTGTCGTGCTGTTTCAATTAACCCAAATAAAAATTGTGGAAAGTTTTCAAGAGTTTTATTTTTATTTTTATTTTTATTTAAAATAGTTATATTTTTAATGATACGTATTAGATTAAAGAATTAAATACCTTATTATCCTAGCATTTGCATATGTAGCTAAAAGAGTTACTATTACTACTTCCTGAAAGGTTGTAGTATACCGGTAAGTTTTCAGGTGAAGCAACGACAGAGGAGTGTCCAAGTCCCCACTATCACTCGCTACAGTTATCGTATTCCCCGACGCGAACGGCTGTAGTATACTACTACCACCGCTCTGGTTAACGGAGGGGAGTACATATACGTAGTCGTTCAGTTGTGGGGACTGATACATGCGCTATACAATCGTTGCGTTACCAGAAAACCTACCGGTTATACAGCTTGAGCGCGCGGGGTATGATCACCCGATGCTAGTCGATATTCTTCGGACGTATATTCGGCAAATGATCTCCGCTAGCTGTGTTCGCCAGATATAGATATATAGATTTATGTATTTTCCAGAGTTGTTATTTCGTTATATTTACTGGAGAGAATCTCTAATTTTAATTTCTATTTCAAGGGTCGTTTTTATGTTATTTTATGGTATTCCTGTTATACTTATTTATAGTTTTTTTTTTTACCATGAAATTTCTATTTATTTATTTTTCTCTAGACATCTTAGTTTATTCTGCAGATGTTTCAGACGGGTTGTTTTTATTTCATTCTAAAACCCAGTTGTACTGCTATAACTTTGTACACAACTACATTATTATTTAATTTCATTAGGATAATCATAATTACGTTATAAGTATTACAATCTTCGCGTCATTATCGACTTAGTTATCTAAGCAATATCCACATCACTTAAAGAGAAAATTTAATTTGTTCTTTTTGTCAATCTGCAAAAAAATAATCAGATCACTATGAGTTCGAATATGAGCAGGCAATGCTAGTATGTTGTGCCGTTACTCTAATATGTATTATCGGACCACGTTTAGATGCGAGTTTACGTATACCATCGGGTGATCATACCTCGCGCGCTCTTGCTGTATAAGTAGGTAGGTATTTGACATTTTATTTTCTCCTTTAGAAAAAATCATTTAAATCTTCCATAAACGGGTGATTTAAATGTATATTAATAACTATCAAACTATTTCAAGGGTACATTTCGATATACTTATTTGCATATTTTATGATTTCACGTGTTATTTTTTAATCAGATTGCGATGAATTTTATGACTGTTAGAAACGAGTTTTGTAATTCATTCTGCCTAAAACACACAATCTAATGTCACTGGCTGACCAATTTAATGATATGTTCGCTAACGTGACTAATTCTACTAACATGCAAAAGTGATGCTAGACAAATTACTCGAAATCCTTACAGTCTCTATTTCTTATCAACCTGTAATAATGCAGTACTATCATTTATAAATTCACTAAATGATTACGCATTTTCTCAAGAAATGCCTCCAAACATAATCAAATCCGTTATATCACATTATAAATACATGAATCCGATATTTTTCCCGATTATTTCAAACAAACAGTAGTTAGACCGGTTTATAAGGAAGGTGATATTAATGATTGAAATAACTATAGACCTGTTAGTTTGCTAACACCACAGATTATTTGACTTCGTCAGCACCATTCTCTATTCCCTAGAAGAAAAAGCAGTACCCTATGGTATTTTGCTGGATCTGTTGAGGCCCTTCTACAGTATAGACCGTTCCTTATTTACTACGCAAATTACACCTTTATGGCATAACGCTTTCTACAACAAGGTGTGCCTCAAGGAAGTATCTTGGGTCCCATTCTTTTTATTATATATTTTAATGACCTATACACTGCGTTGGAATGCCTTCTCTTATCAGTAAATTAACTACAGTCAATTACGCGCATGATATGACCGTTTTAGTATGCGGAAATACGCTTGATTCGCTCATCGGCAATTTCACGACGTATATGAATAATACTGAACAATGGCTAAGTTCGAATAATTTATCACTGAACCATAAGAAAACTAATATCATACCCCCCACTAGGTGTAGATATAAATAATATAAATTACTCATTGAATCTAACTGCAAGATAACTTGTTGTAATTGTCGATGACCATGTGAAATGGAACAAACATATATATTCTTTATGTATGTATGAGAATGGATAGCTTAATACTATGCACTTATACACTTATACCGTGTGGCCGCCGTTCATAGCGCGATGCATGTATTAGTAACTACTGGTCGACTATAAATGGGCGTGCCAACTTGAATTGCCACACCGACGGCGGGCGTATAAGTTATACGTATAAATGTATTCGTAGGCAAATCAAGTGAAAAGCAATGTAATAGGTATTGCGTTCCCGTTGTAAGTAATTATTTGTAGTTGTTTGAAGCATCAGATAATCACTGATAATATGTCAGTGAAGTAACTCATCACAGCTTCATAAACAACATAAAAGAGCAAAAATAAATAATAAATAACTCCTAGACTTTAAAATAAAAAAAACTTCTTAACTAAAATAATATTTTTCAACAAATATAATCTAAAAACTCAACTATAATAAAATACTGAAACATAAAATATTTACTTCTTAAAACAGAATTGTAATTAAACATTGCAATTAACCTGTAATTAGCTAAAAAAATGTTATGCTTAAGCAATAATAAAACTCGAACTGACGCCCATATGTGGAAGCGACGGCGAATGCGACTGCCCGACTACACCGTATAAATGTGGATTTTTTGGACAAATGCGAGTGCATCATAGGCATATGTGAAATACTAGCTCTGTTGTAATCCAGTATAACACTGCGTCCACTTGTTTACCGTTCTAATACACAGACATCTGTTTCGCTTACCCTACAGGTATCGCGATAATGCAGCCGCACGCGGTCTTATGGTATGTAGGTACTGTTACTAACCAGAATCGCATATTAGGGTTGCTGTCATTCCCTTATGAAATATGGCATCGTTGTTTGGGGGGGGGGGGTATTTTAATTATTTTATGAGACAAATATTGCAATGTGAAATAGTAAAAGCTTCAAAATTTTCCAAAACAGTTGAAATCGTCGATTACGATAGAACCGCAACATTTTCAAAATCCAAATAAATAGTTTATAACGTAAATGATCCCCAGTTAGTTTTACCTTTTGAATTGTTAGTAAAAATTTTAAATGTAAGTAAAATTGTTATTCTTGATACTACACGACAATTTAATTTTCAGGGACACTTTTTTCATTTTATTTTGTTCTATTTCATTATTTTAAAATTATTAATATTAAGGGTGTGATTTGGGTTTATTATTCTATTACTAGATGGCGTTACGTACGGAACAATATTTTAAGGTTACCAGAATTAATGTCAACAATGTAAATCGAAGTTATGTCCGTATTCCAAATAATAGTCTTAAACAAAATTTCTGGACTCGCCGTACACGGTTACGAAAGTCTTGTGTTAAGCATGGACCATACACCGAAGCGTAGTAGCAAAATTGTGAAAGCACAAGTGCGTCACATAACAAAAACTTCATATGTGTAGACAATGTCTGTGAGGGTAAATAAGTTTTATGTTCGCATAAGCTTTCTGTATGTAGGTTTTTATTTGTGTATTATATCAGAATGAGTTATCTAGAAACAATTCCAAACTTTTAGCTTCTTCTTTGAGTGGTATAATATCATTAAATATCAACCTAACATCTTCAATTTATCGATCTGATTGTTACTGCCGAAAATATTCAGCAGCACTGGTATTGTTTATATGAGTTATATCGATACAAATTTTATGTATATGTTTACATATATTTGCTTTAATTGTCAAAACATGTACATTTAAATACATGTATGCATGCACCACATTGAGAGCAATGATGGTTACTTTTATGGTCAGAGAGAGAGAGAGAGAGAGGACTCTTGTTAATAGTATATGTGCATTCATCTGAAATAAATAACCATTTATTTTCTCCAGTACATGTATGATTTATATTTTTGTCATTAGCAGAAATCATATCTCTCTTATTAGAATCTCATAATTTTCGGTTACTGTTTCCTTTTGCAAATTTAATAATCGTTCAAATTGCTTATCTCTAACAAATGTCTGCAAAAGATGGATCTTTTAGACACTCTTTTCAAATATATACAGGGTTGCTCATTAGTGCGTCAAAGTCCAATATAGGCGTTATTAAATAGTACTGAAGAAATTTATTTTATAAGAAGTGGCACGGTAACAAAAAACACACATTTGGAAAATAATTTGAATTATACAGGGTGATGCGTTAAAATGGCACACATTCGAATTTTTTTTTAAATGAAACAGCCTGTATGTCTTTTGTATTTCCTTATCTACTTTAATTTGTGTTTTCATCAATGTCTGGGGTTTTGGTTTTGGATGACGCATTGTTGAGTTATTAACGAAAATTATAAAAAAAATGGTCATGACAATGTTTACCATAATAATTCTATGCGGTAGTATAACGATTATCTAAGACAAAATTATTTAGTAAGTATGCAGCCAAGGGTTGTGTTGAACCTACAAAATAATCAAACATTCATTTTATTATACAGGGTGTTTGTTACGATGCAATCAATTTGGCTATCGTCAAAGAGCGTTTACCGATTTTTTTCAAATAGAACACCCCATATATTACTAAATTTTTGGAATGATGCGTTAATTGCGCTTAATTTTTGTTAATAATGTCCTATACCCAAACCCAATAATTTCGAAGTTATTTTTAATTTTTCATTACAAACCGCTAAATTATTTGTTTTCGCTTCAATTATGTTTTCAATTCTGTTCTTCTTTTTAATATATTATAAACGGGTTTAAAGGAAATCTGCGTCAAAAATATAACAAATATTAAATGTCTTGGATATGTATGTTACGCGACCGAACACATAATCAGACATGTCAGATATATGACAAGTTACTTAAAATAACTTTTTTTTAAAATTATTATTGCCTATGTTGAATGCCAATGAAATAACTTACCGATGTAGAGGAAAAGTAATAGCCTATGCTCTTGCCGCTTTAGAACGACCACAAGTCGCACAATTGACAATTATAGAAACACTAAAATGTCATTTTTGACATAACAGGATATAACTGACCTCCCTTAAAATGGTAACTTCCGTCTAAAAAATACCTCTTCCCCCACCACGTTATTATCTCTCCTGTTCTATTCTTTACTCGTAGATAACGCATATATTGGACTTTGACACACTAATGAGCAACCCTGTATATTTTAAAACTTTATGCATTGCTTCTAGATGCATATTAGTATTAATGCCAAAGCAGATTCTATGATATGCTGCCCAAACAGTTGATCTAAAAGAATAATATTTCAAAAAATATACTTTCAAATTTAAAAGCTGATTTAATTAACAACATAGTCTTCCCTATTTGAAAATAAAAATGCACCTGGGAAACATTCTCTTGATGATTACTAACACTGTTATTAAATTAAAATCATATGGATTAGTTCCATGAATAGCATCTATACATATAATATTATAGCCAAATTTTTGCAGCATATTTTTTTGTGGTATTGTCATTATGACAAGAAGAAAGTCTTCATCTCTTATGCCATCTAATTTAGGTACTATGAGCATGATGTTCTTTATGTAAAATAATAGGATTATTTTCTGGTGGTAAAGCTTGCATTTCTTTTACCCATAACTGTACAATGGTGGCATCATTTTGATGTTTTACAGCTTTGTCATGTACATTAAATGCCTTTGCTATATTATTGATGTACTTTCTAGTTGTAATGTGAATTCGTCTAAATCTATCATCGACATTACTTCTTATTTTATCTAATATCTCAGTAGATGGAATACCTAAAACTGTATGGAAACAGTTTTTATTATCAAAACATTGCTACGTATATTCATCCAGCCACCAAGGATATGTCAGGACATCGATCTCAAATATAAATTTCAATTTTAATTGAATGTATGCTTGTTTAATTGTCTTACAATGTCCATTTATATTGCTTACTGCTATTTCCGAATGAGTTTTATTCTAAAGGTTATTATGATAAATAAAGTTATTATTAATGAATCTTTTAATGTCGTTTTACTGTACAGTTGTGCCATTGTATGTTATAAATGATGAAATTATATCATGATATGCCACTTTTACTATTATTGTGATTAGCAAATGCATGATACAGGTGTTTGTTTAAAAATCAAGGTCTTGTTCATCCGAGTTATGTGGATTTAATACGCGTGTCTTAATTAATTGCTTTTCCTTTATGTAATATTTTCGGCTGCCATCGCCGTTGCTCGAAATGTGTATATATGTATGTGCTATTTACATTCCTTACATAACATTCATTCGATTAGGTAATTTATTGTAAACACCTTTTCTATTGCTTCTTACACGCTAGTTAAAAATGCAAGTACGCAATCTGATATATCACTGATTTGGTCTGACGGCAAAAGCATGTTGAGAAAGTGACCATAATGAGATGTTGTTGAAATCGAGGGCATTAAAATATAATCCGAAATATTGCCGGTTCGATACCTTAGTATTATTTTGCAATATGGACTTATAAATGTTTAATTGTTTGCAATTTTACTTATTTTAGCTTGATAGTACCAGACTATATATGAAAGTAAACAAGTATGTCACAACTATAAGATGTGACTTTATAATACAAGGTCTGAAAGAGAAACCTGATTATTTTCAAATTGCAATAAAGAGACATTAATTGATTCTTCCACATGACATTTCGTCTCTCTCAATGCGGCAAATGTCAAAGCAGCTCGTATATAATCATACTGTATATAAAAAATAATTATTATTATTACTATACAGGGTGTATTTGAAATAAGGGGACAGAGTATGATAAAAGGAAAGACGCAATTATGTAGAATATAAATCCCAAAAATTGTGAGTCAATTACGACACGAACGCCAAAATTAAAACCCCCCGAAAAGTGCGCCAGTTAGGCCAGACAGCCGACGTCATGAGTCGTAATAAATAATATTTTTATGGAACTAAATAAACATATACATACAGAGATACACACACCACAATAACAGTTGTAAACGTTATAAAAACCCCAATGATAGCATTGTTTACTATTTCTAAACAGGTGTTCATGCTAAGAGTTCAACAACCTTAATATGAAATATCAGCTGATTTGGGATAAAATTGGTGCGTGTACTTTATTCGTTTCTTTTGTTCTCTTTTAAAATACCCTAGTTTTCAACAACGAGAATTTTTTTTATTGAGATGCCGAGATTATTTAGATAATACATTTTCTTCCGCAATAAATGTATAGTAAGTACTATTACTGTTATTATGATTAAATTCAACGACTTTTTACTTCTTATTTCTCACAAAAACAAATTTGTATTGTAAAATTTGCTCAACTCTACTTATGAGAAACTTTTATTTTAATTGGACGCAAATGAATTAAAAAAAAACATAATTTATTTCAGTCCGTGCGTTGTGTAAGCCATAGTCGAAACATCCACACGTAACAATCGAACGAGACTGACCTCGCACGCCTTCACACTCCTACTTAGTACCCCACTCTTGCATACCCTACGGTCGTATTAAAGTGCAGTGGCACGATGAATATTTTAAAAATATCTTTGTAATTTAAAAAAATTTGAATTTGCGCAAAATATTTTGGATTTGAGTCTAATAAAATTAAATCTTTCCATTAATCATACTCTGTCCTCTTATTTCAAATACAGCCTGTATAACCTTAAAATTCTTTAGAGATTATTTTGGTGATCGACGTCAGTGTGTTAGAGTGTGATATCAGGTTTCGGAGTTTAGTTATTTGTGGGCTGGTGTTCCTCAGGGCTCTATTCTCGGTCCGTTGCTATTCAGTATTTACACCTGCAATGTAATGAGCTGTTTACATACCTGCAAATGTCACATGTATGCTGATGACTCTCAGATATATCATAGGTTTAAGGTGATTTGTTGGAGACGGTGATTGCTATTAATGCTGATTTGGGTTCACTGTTTAATTATTCCCGTAAACATTCACTCTACTTGAATTTTTCAAAAATACGTGTGATGGTTTTTGGCAACATTTCGTTGGAGCTTAAACAATCAGTTTGACTGTCAGTTGATGGAGAAACTCTTAAACTTGTTGATGGCAGTCGCAATTTCGGGATTTTTATAGACACCTCGCTACGGTTCAGGACACTTAATTGCTAATTGCATACAGAAAGCGTATGCTGCATGGCGGATGATGTATCCACATAGCTTAATACTTGAGCTATGGTATTAATACCTCGCTCTGTCAGTCCTTGGTTTTGTCTCGGTTTTCTTTCTGTTTATCAATAGTTTGGTAGTGCTTGGATGTTCTCACGAAGAAGCCAAAAAGTACAGAATTCTTGTCTGCATTTCATATTCGGAATTGGAAAGTTTTGTTACAATTAATTTCTAGTTTTAATCGCGTACCTTTGTATGTCCATGTGTTCGACTACTGTGTGAACTGTAAATTTGTAACTTCAGATTCTGAAAGTTATTAATTGTAATTCTGTGGCATTTGAGCCTTATGCAAATCCATTTCGATTGCTTTACGTACAATTTAGTGTTAAATTAAATCTCTAGTGAATATTCTCAGTAATTTTTTGTTCGCTATTCTGTTAAATTGTTCAATTATTTTAAAATTCACTGAGCTTTGAAGCTGCTTTAATTCCCACACTTATTGTAATATTGTTAATTCATTAATTAATGTAAACTTTGATAATTTTGAGCTGTAACGACAGCCAAATGGTAATTTAGTTAACGATTCATATCGTGTTGTGCTAGTCTAAGGTTTTACCTACGGTTATGCTAGGATATCCTAAGCCACATCCAATACCATTTAGTTTTAAGTTGGACGACGGTCAATTTGGCGCATTATACCTGATATACAGGGTGCTTCATAAATTTTATTTATTGTCAAATGGTAATTTAGCGGCCAAGTTGCCTGAAGTCTTAAGACTCAGCGATATGAGTGCATAATTAGATTTTAACCTCATTTGTCAAGTTTTTTTAAATTCAGTTAAGGCTGTAATCTGTTGTGAAATTCAAATAATGCTGGAATGATGTACCTTTAATATTGCCTCGGTTGAGTGACACTTAAATTGAGATTACGTACTTGTGTCAAGCGCTTTGTGATTTTGACTGTTTGTTTTTTTAACTTTAAGTTCTTTATGTAATGTCAAGCGTGGGAATTCATGGGTAATGGTTATTAGTGGTAATTTATTTTTTTCATAATTGCTTGTTTCTTGTAACCACTGGGTAAATTTTGGTAACTGTGTCATACTGATGAATTTATGATTTCATATTACCTTTATTAATGGGGGATTGCTGAATGTTATAAATAAATTCCTGGTTTTAAAATTTGTATGAGTGTTTTTTGGTTTTATCTGTCATTTCACCTGGTTACGCAATAGACTTGCTCCTGGTCTATTAATTCAGTTGGCGTTCAGCAGAAATAGTCAAGGAACTGGCGCCTTAAAATATAAGACTTTCGCTTGTTGAGTGAACGAACTCACGCTACACCACTTGTTAGCGGCACTGCCGTTCGTCATATTTATCAACAACCTGGGAAGAGTGATAGGTAAGGCTTTGGGTGTAGGTTAAGCTGGTGATTGAGTGATTAATTAATAGACAAGTGTCTCTTAGTACATTTAAAGTAGATTCTGTTATTTTGTTGTAATAAAGAAGGTTAGTTGCCGTGGTGGTGCCATGCTTTCTACCTACTTGTAATTTCGGTACCGAGTCTGTTTATGGCCTTATGCCCATTTTATAATTTTTCTCACAAGAGGGTAGCAGTTTTCTCACATACCTATCGCATAAGTTGTCTAGTGTGGGGTTGTTAAACATGGTAGATAGATTCATTGCTAGTGTTTTTTGCCATAAGATTATTGCGTTGAATAGGTTATAGGTATTTAGCCTTCAAAATGAAATATAGGACTGATATTCACAATATCAATATCAGATTTAAAATAGTATATTACATACCGAGGTGGAAAGTGTTTCATTACTGTCGAGAGATATAGGTAGTTAACCTAGACGCGAAGCGTCGAGACAGGAATGAAACTTTTCACCGAGGTTTGTATACTATTTTATTTACAACCATAATTATTATATTTATTTGCAATAAAAATTCCGGTGAAAGTTTTGACATATTGAATTGTCAGATTTGTGATGTTCTAGCGTAAACGTGAAATAAATCTACGTCGTAAATAGATTATAATAAAATGTTGAGTAGTAAAGTCTTCAAGGACTGCATTCCACTGGAACTGAGGGAAACTGTCCTCCCGTAGCAATCCGGATATCTTAGCTCGAATGGAGGACAAGAAATCACTATATCTTCATATCAGCAATAGCAGGGCGGTCTATCTACATGGGTTCAAGCTTCCAATAATTCTAATGTAACAATTAATGTTATTTACAACCATACAATTAATAATTATTTGTGATAAAAATTCCGATAAGGTTTTGACATATCGAGTTGACAGTTTTGTGATTGACATTGAGGTTGGGAAATGAGGGCAGTAATAGAGGGCGGGAAGTAAACGTGAACAAAGTCACACTTCCAAACTTTTAAAAGGTCAGAAATGCCAACACTATGCGTATGGTTGTAAATAAATAATTTTATTTACAACCATACGCGTAATGTTGGTATTTCTGACTTTTTAAAAGTTGGGAAGTGTGACTTTGTTCACGTTTACTTCCCGCCCTCTTATTACTGGCCTTATTTACTTCCCGCCCTCTATTACTGCCCTCGTTTCTTAACCTCAATGTCAATCACAATTTAAAACTGTCAACTCGATATGTCAAAACCTTATCGGAATTTTTATCACAAATAATTATTAATTGTATGGTTGTAAATAAAATTAATTGTTACATTAGAATTATTGGAAGCTTGAATACATTTAGATAGGCCGCCCTGCTATTGCTGATCTGATGAAATAGTGATTTCTTGTCCTTCTCCATTCGAGCCAAGATATCTGGATTGCTACGGCAGAACAGTTTCCCTCAGTTCAAGTGGAGTGCAGACCTTGAAGGCTTTTCTACTCAACATTTCTTTTATAATCTATTCACCGAAAAAAAGTGGCGTATACTTATTTGACGTTTACGCTAGATCATCACAAATCTGACAACTCAATATGTCAAAACTTTTACCGGAATTTTTATCACAAATAAATATAATTATGGTTGTAAATAAAATAGTATACAAACCTCGGTGAAAAGTTTCATTCCTGTCTCGAGATAAAGTTAACCTCGACGCTTCGCGTCACGGTTAACTACCTAATCTCTCGACAGTAATGAAACACTTTCCACCTCGGTATGTAACATACTATTATTTACAACCATACGCGTAATGTTGGCATTTCTGACTTTTTAAAAGTTGGGAAGTGTGACTTTGTTCACGTTTACTTCCCGCCCTCTTATTACTGCCCTCATTTACTTCCCGCCCTCTATTACTGCCCTCGTTTCTTAACCTCAATGTCAATCACAATTTAAAACCGTCAACTCGATATGTCAAAACCTTATCGGAACTTTTATCACAAATAATTATTAATTGTATGGTTGTAAATAAAATTAATTGTTACATTAGAATTATTGGAAGCTAGAATACATGTAGATAGGCCGCCCTGCTATTGCTGATATGATGAAATAGTGATTTCTTGTCCTTCTCCATTCGAGCCAAGATATCTGGATTGCTACGGGAGGACAGTTTCCCTCAGTTCAAGTGGAGTGCAGACCTTGAAGGCTTTACTATTCAACATTTCTTTTATAATCTATTCACCGAAAAAAGTGGCGTATATTTATTTGACGTTTGCGCTAGATCATCACAAATCTGACAACTCAATATGTCAAAACTTTTACCGGAATTTTTATCGGGGGTAATACCATAAGAGTTTGTGTTTATCCGGACAAACTTTCATTTTGAACGAAAGCTTTGTTGCTTGGTAACTGACGAGAACAAATAACATGGTAAAACCGCGACACCGAAGGTGGAGCGGTTTTACCTTTTGTTATTTGTTCGAGTCGTGTTACCCTTAAGCAACAAAGTTTGAGTTTTGTCAAAATGAAAGTTTGTTCCGGAAATAAACACAAACTCGAATGGTATTTGGTAAGACAATTTAATGAATCATTTAATTAATATTAATAAACCGAAATATTTTTATTTAACATTCCTTTGAATACATATACAAAAGAAAGAGAAAAATATAAATGTTTATGTATGAAATTTATTTGAACGATACTGTCAGAATTGAATTTTCGTTGCCATGGAAAATCAACATGCAGTTTATCCGCTAGCAAACATGCAGTTTATCCGATAGCAAACTAACACAGCGTGTATTAAAATGTCATGTTTTTGACAGATGAATTAAATTGTCGCAAATAAATATAATTATGGTTGTAAATAAAATAGTATACAAACCTCGGTGAAAAGTTTCATTCCTGTCTCGAGATAAAGTTTACCTCGGCGCTTCGCGTCTCGGTTAACTACCTAATCTCTCGACAGTAATGAAACACTTTCCACCTCGGTATGTAACATACTATTATTTTGATATATCGTGTTGACAGTTTTGTGATTGACATTGAGGTTGGGAAATGAGGGCAGTAATGGAGGGCGGAAAGTAAACGTGAACAAAGTCACACTTCTAAACTTTTAAAAAGTCAGAAATGCCAACATTATGCGTATGGTTGTAAATAAATAATTTTATTTATTTATAACCATACATTATTCGATTTCGCAAAACTTTGACTGTATCAGGAGGTGTGGTATAAACAATATCTTGCAAATAGCCCAAGAAGAAAAGAACCATCGGGGTCAGATCACAAGAACGAGCTGGCCACAAAATAGATCCGTTCCCATCCAACGATCTCCAAATTCTCTATTCAAAAACTCTCACTTGATTATGACGCGGTGTGGAGTAGCCCCTCTTGTTCAAAAACTAAATTATTTCTTTCATTTAAGGGTAAATTGTCAAGAACTTCTAGTAAGTCTTCACTTAAAATTTGATAATACTTTTGCTGGGTAAGATTTCCATCGATGAAGATTGAACCTATTATTCGTTCATCTAATATACTACACTAAACATTAAGTAAAAATCTTCTTTGTGGAGCTTGTTCTACGGAAACATGTGGATTTTCTACATTCCTGTAACGATTATTGTAGCGATTAATTTTTTTTTATTTGTAAATTGACTTTCGTCGGACTATAGAATTTTTTTATATTTTTTATACGACGTGCTGGATCACCTTCTTTTAATGTGTGGATCTTGCGTGGCACAAATGCTTTGTACTTATGTTTTTTCAAAACTGAACACACATTTACTCTGGAAACTTGTAGATTTGAAGCAATTTCTTATATGTACAGAAGTCCAATGATTCTCCTGAACACACAGTAAAACGTTCATCTCGAGATTTACGATTTTGTGTTCTAGGTTTTTTAAAGCATCCATACCGTCTCAAATCAATTTCCAACTAAACTGACGGCGATTCGGTACTCGCCTGTCCGGGAAGCGTTCTCCATAGATTCTACAACTTTGCACACTGTTTTTGTGACACCCAAAGTAAATTTCAAGCATATCCACGAACTCGTTATTCATTATGAAATGATGACAACTCAAACAACTGAAATTGGTTTAACGACACTGACATAAAATTCACATGATGACAATAATGTCTAAGGACTCTATTACTAATAGAGTACAAGAATTTTTGCAATGTTTTTTATTTTTTAACAACTTAAAATAAAACAAGAAACGGTATTGTGCTACATCATTGAATTCAGAAAAAAAATCTTTATCAAATTCTGTGAAAAAAGTATCAGGCGGCCATTTAACATAAAAAAGTTGATTATCGATCCTTGATGAACCGAATAGCTAAAAATAAAATTTGATATTCCTCTGATAGTACTTTTTAAGTCGTTTAATTTGACATGTCGATCGTTACAATCAGACTTCCAATAAGGTGCTACGAGCTGGGGCGTTATTTTGTGGACACCAGGTATAAAAAAAAGAAATACATAAAGACTATACAATAACGTTGTACGAAAGAATGATCTGTTAGCTTAATTAACAACAAATCTGTTTGCATCGTGTTTGGAGCACCTATCTTTAGTATGTAATATTTTCGCATTAAAATTTTGTTTGAACTTAAAGCTGTGATTAATTTTACACAGTTTACACAAAATATGTAGTGTATAACAAACATAAACAACTGTCAAAATTTACCTAAAAAATTAATCGTATTACTGATTTTATATTAACATTATAGTCCATACCAAATTAGAATTTAATTGAAGGTACGTTGTATGATTTTAAAACAGATTATGCTGGAATTTCGTATATTATTTTTGACATTAACTATACTGATTCGTCACTAGGACTGTAAAAACTGTAGGAAAATGAAAAGAAAAAAAATGTTATCGTCAATTGTCATTGAAACGCCTTTGCCGAAGACTCGGCAGTTAATTCAGCACCTATTTTTTTAAAGCTGTTCACCTCTGACGTGTTTAATTCATGATTTGCGTCTAATTTACGTAATAACAAGTGGTTCTTGTTTTCTACAATAAAGTCATCAGTAAATAGACCGTTTTTTTACACCTATTTGTAATTAGAAATCACCCATGGCAAAACTAAATTAGCATACGGGATACGTCAGATGTTTATTATCACTGTAAAATGTTTGATTATAATTTTTGTATTTATGATACAGTAAAAGTTAAACGTAAAGTTAATCCACAAATATCTGAAATGTATAAATACAATATGGAGCGATGCAAGTGTTCAAATCTTTCTGCAATTCGTTCTTCTAAACGCTATAATAAAATTCTTAATTACATTCAGCAGCATTTGCTTTGCTGTTGGGTGAATTTAATTATTTCTGTACATCCTATGTGCCAGGAGTAATGTTATAGATATTTGGTATGATTAGATTATTAGTTGTCGATAGTGAGAGAACATACATATACTGATAGAGACACATCTCAAATAATTGAGGGAAATTTAAAAATGGTTGTAAAAATGGATGTACAGTTTTTACAGTATTTAAGTGAAAGCATAACCAAAAAATAAATCTTTCCACCACCTCTAGTTTTAGAGTTATAATGATACTCCACTATACTTCGTTCACTGAACGTATGAGTAGCAAAAAACGCGTGATCAAAGCATGATTTTTAATACTGCCTTTCTATTGGCTCTGAGAGCTACATATAAATCCTAAAACACACGATATAAATCGTCTGCTTTCTGTGATTTTGTTACATGATTGTGACTATACCCACGCAGCAAAATCACAATTTTAGAGAAGGATGAAAATACGTATTTGCTAATGTAGAACAAGTGAGCATATAGTGATTTTGTTAGTAGGGATAACATTGTCTGTTATTTTGAAATATATGTTATATATGTATAGTTTTGCTTTTGCTATATAGTATTTTGTATTGTTCCTTGTGTTTGCGCTGTTTGTATTTGTTTAAGTTGTTATTATTATTATTCTCAGTCTTTTTAAAGACTCTATTAATGATTAAAGATTTATTGAAGGTAAGATCTATAAATCGTAAACAAAGCAAATTGTTTATAGGTTAATTATGTTTCAGCTTTCCAGAAGTGTTGAATTTAAGTTACTGTTTTTCCCTGTTTATACAGTACTGTGCAAAATGTAGCCAGAACTGAAGAAACGAGTAAAGAGACATTTTACAGTGCTAGAAAAAGAGACTGTACTGAATATATTTACCAAACGTCAACAAGAATGCCCAACTGACTCTAAGACACGAATTGTTGACTTTACAGCCGAAGCTGCAGGTATCTGCTCTGCAAGTGTTTTTAATATTTTGCGAGAACACAATGCACAAGATGTGAATCCTCCAAAGACGTATACAAGAGCACGATCTGTCCTGGATAATATTGACGATGATATGCGCAATATTATTAGACGTATACTACACTAATTTTTCTATAAAAATGAGGTGCTAACAGTGGATAAGATTCTATTTAAAGTAAATTAGGATGAGAACTTGCCAAACCTCAAACGTACAACAGTGTGGAAGTTGTTGAAAGAAATGAATTTCTCTTTCAAAAAAAGAGCTCGTAATAGTTTTTTAAAGGAAAAATGTGAAATTGTTACATGGAGACGGCGCTACCTTCGTCAAATAAAAGAATTTAGGGAACAAAATAGAAAAATTTACTACCTAGATGAAACATGGGTCAATGAAGGCAACAAGTCCAAGGCAAGCATTATTACAAGGGCTCTCGACAGGTCCTAAAAATTCAACTGGAAAGGGAAGACGATTGATTGTTCTTCATATTGGTTCAGAAGATGGATTTGTTGAAAACGGCTTATTGTTGTTCGAGTCAAAAGGACCAATGATTACCACGAAGAAATGAATGCAAATATCTTTTAGGAGTGGTTTGAAAAGGTATTGCCAACGTTGGAAGAAAAATGTGTTGTGGTATTAGATAATGCTTCCTATCACAGTAGAAAAATTAAAAAATTGCCAACTACAGCCACACGGAAAGGTGATATTCAGTCTTGGTTGCAAGAAAAAATATATCCTTTCAAAAATATATGCTTAAAAATGAACTATTACATTTAGTTAAGGTGCACAAAGAACATTTCAATAAATATGCGATTGATGAACTTGCAAAAACTTACAATAGAACAGTACTAAGACTACCACCATATCATTGCGAATTGAACCCAATTGAATTAATATGGGCCCAAGTTAAAGGAGAAATTGCAAGGAAAAACACTACATTTAAATTAAAGGAAGTCAAAGAGCTGTTACACACATCATTGAACAATGTTACAAAAGAGAACTGGTTGAATGCCATCAAACATGTTAAAGAAGTAGAGAATATGTGGGAGTTAGACGTAATTGTTGAAATTTTACAAGAGAGTTTCATTATCAATTTGGAAAGTTCTGAAAGTAGTGAATGTGACAGTGACATTCAGGAATAATTTTAATTGTCTACACAGAAAAATTTAAAATATATGTTTACATTCATAGTTTCTTTCGCTCTTTTTTCTATATATTTTTAAAAATAAAGTATATTGTGTATTCATTTTATTTATATATGTTTACTAAGTATGTACTCTATTTATACACGTATAAAATTCCTTATAAATTCACAATAAAGTAACTAGCTATGCCCTATTTTTATACACATGTGAATAAAGTCTTTAATATATTTGCTCCATTTTTAAATACTTATATTTGTTTTGTATTATTTGTTAAAATGCCTGATATTGAATTTCACAAATGCATATTAAATTTATCTTAAATTGTTTACAAAATGCACATTTGTTTATTTTTTTGTTAAGTTAATTAATATTTATCCACTTAGTATAGTAGATAAAAAAGTTTGTTATACAGAAGTTAAAAAAGGAATAGATAAGTACAAAAATATTGACATAACAAATACTTGAATGTTTAATTAGTATCAAGAATACAAAAACACACAAAGGAAAATTGCTGATCCATCAAAGTTTTGCATAAATAGAGTTACTTCTTATTTTATGTTGCCTGTTGCCTTCTCGAATGAGAAATCAGCAAAAATCTCCCATATAACAGGATCCTTGATATCGTCTTTCTTTCTCAGCAATCTATTGATGGAACCTTTCCCTCTGTTTATCACTCGTCATTCCTAAATTAGCAGGAAAGAAATCCAAAGGCGAATAAAAAAAATGAACTTTGAGCGACATTCGGCTCCCTAAATTGTTTATTATTTTAATTAGTTTTATAGTAAATTAGCCACGATGTCTTGGTAGTTGTCATTCTTTTGATTTTTCAGAAAATATTTCCAAACACTTTTCCATGCTGCCAGCTATAAATCATTCATGGTATGTTCAAAAATTTCATCTTTGAACAGCTTCCTAACTTGTGGACCACTTATTCCTTCGCGAACTTTTGCACCAGACACCTTTGGAAACTTACCCCTTAAGTATTTAAAACAGTTGCCTTTTTTTTCTAGTACCTTGACAAACTGTTTAATCAATCCTAATTTAATGTGTAACCCTTTACACTTTAAACTTTAATTGTTAATATAAGTACCACAATTAATGTATGGTGTGCGGCGTCTTCTTTTTTCTATCTTATTGGTCTGTACTTCTTTGAAGATGAGAGGGAAAGGGCTGGAACTGCGACAAGAGAACGCTATGTTAACATGTTGGAGAACTTCTTAGCTCCTGCAATTGCTGATCTGCCTGTGAACTGAGACACGTTCCAACAAGATGTGGCTACCAGTTATACCGCATGAAATTCCATGGCATCTGTGACCTGTCTCCCAGTTATATTATCTCCAGACATGCGGATATTGGATCGCCGGCCAGATCCCCCAATTTTTTGGCCTGTGACTTTTTTGTGGGGCTACTCGAAATCATAAGGGTTTAAGTTCGCCAACACCACACACAATCCAGGAATTGAAACTTCGTATTCAGGAAGAAATTCAACGAGTTCCTATGGAGATGCTGCAACAGATAATGGGCGAT
Source organism: Amphimallon solstitiale (assembly GCA_963170755.1). Lineage (NCBI taxonomy): Eukaryota > Metazoa > Arthropoda > Insecta > Coleoptera > Scarabaeidae > Amphimallon > Amphimallon solstitiale. The sequence goes on along the minus strand of OY720683.1, from coordinate 14,050,754 downwards.
GTTAGAAGACTTGCCGAGTGCATACGAAGGGATGGTGGGCATCTAAAAGACGATATTTTTGGAAAATAAACGTACAACAGTGTGGAAGTTGTTGAAAGAAATGAATTTCTCTTTTAAAAAAAAAGAGCTCGTAATAGTTTTTTAAAGGAAAAATGTGAAATTGTTACATGGAGACGACGCTACCTTCGTCAAATAAAAGAATTTAGGGAACAAAATAGAAAAATTTACTACCTAGATGAAACATGGGTCAATGAAGGCCATACTGTGCAAAAAATATGGGTAAATGAAACGGTAACAAGTCCAAGGCAAGCATTATTACAAGGGCTCTCGACGGGTCTTAAAAATCCAACTGGAAAGGGAAGACGATTGATTGTTTTTCATATTGGTTCAGAAGATAGATTTGTTGAAAACGGCTTATTGTTGTTCGAGTCAAAAATTATTATCACGAAGAAATGAATGCAAATATCTTTGAGGAGTTGAAAAGGTATTGCCAACGTTGGAAGAAAAATGTCTTGTGGTATTAGATAATGCTTCCTATCACAGTAGAAAAATGGAAAAAGTGCCAGTTACAGTTACACACGGAAAGGTGATATTCAGTCTTGGTTGCAAGAATAAAATATATCCTTTCAAAAAGATATGCTTAAAAATGAACTATTACATTTAGTTAAGGTGCACAAAGAACATTTCAATAAATATGCGATTGATGAACTTGCAAAAACTTACAATAGAACAGTACTAAGACTACCACCATATCATTGCGAATTGAACCCAATTGAATTAATATGTGCCCAAGTTAAAGGAGAAATTGCAAGGAAAAACACTACATTTAAATTAAAGGAAGTCAAAGAGCTGTTACACACATCATTGAACAATGTTACAAAAGAGAACTGGTTGAATGCCATCAAACATGTTAAAGAAGTAGAGAAGAATATGTGGGAGTTAGACGTAATTGTTGAAAATTTACAAGAGAGTTTCATAATCATAATAAGTAGTGAATGTGACAGTGACATTCAGGAATAATTTTAATTGTCTACACAGAAAAATTTAAAATGTATGTTTACATTCGTAGTTTCTTTCGCTCTTTCTTCTATATGTTTTTTAAAAATAAAGTATATTGTGTATTCATTTTATTTATATATGTTTACTATGTATGTACTCTATTTATACACGTATAAAATTCCTTATAAATTCACAATAAAGTAACTAGCTATGCCCTATTTTAACTTGTAATTTATATTATATACACATGTGAATAAAGTCTTTAATATATTTCCTTCATTTTTAAATACTTATATTTGTTTTGTATTATTTGTTAAAATGCCTGATATTGAATTTCACAAATGCATATTAACTTTATCTTAAATTGTTTACAAAATGCACATTTGTTTATTTTTTTGTTAAGTTAATTAATATTTATCCACTTATTAAGTGACGAATTTTAAGCAATTTACGAATGTTTTGTTGATATAAGTTATTTTTGAGATTTACGTATTTTAGTTATCTAAAAAGACAAAACATGCATTTTCTGTAAATTTAAATCGGTTCAGTATTTTATATAAACTAATAAATTGTTGTTTTCGAAAATTTAAACATGGAATCAAAAGATTTTATAAAATTTTATTGTTAATATAAGTACTCTATTGTAAATTAAGCTGTGCACGTGATACAGTCGTGAACAGCTCGTGATTATTCTATACGTTCAGTGAATGAAGTACTTATTATTTCCGAAACAGTTGAAGATAGGTATAAGAAAGTGTATATGAAATATGTCTAGAATTTTCTGAAGAATCCAAAAATTGAATAATATACATGGTGTTGCATTTAAAATACAAAAGTTGGTATTGGCCACTGTTGTTACATGACACACTATGTATAAAAGGTCTCTGTTGAAAAAATGCACAACTAAAAATACCAATCGACTTGTCCGAGCGTTTTTTCGAACACGCCTCCATTTATTTATATTCGAATTTATTCCAATTGTCTGATACACAGTGTATACATATTCCAGCTTGATATTATAAATAATTGTATAAGTTCTATTGGTCGAAAAACAGGAATGATCTTAGTTAGTTTTAATGAAACTCTTTTGTTTTTGAGAAAAAATTGATAATATATAACTATGAGGCTCCTTGTACATAAGATGTCAACATCTTCAACAAATTTGTGACTATAAAAGTTTAAGTTGTCAACCGTAAGAAGAATTAATTATATATAGATATGTATATATTACTGATTCAAGGGTACTCTAGCAGGATCGGTCACGACAGGATTCGCTTTAAACTCTGAATACTCGAAACAAGAATGTATATACTCCAATTACACCAACAGCATCGATTTGCAGTGGGTCGCTAGACGCGAAGCACGAAGGTAGTTACGCTTATAAGTGAATGTTTTATTAGTGTTGGCGTGAAGGAATATACGATTGAACGATCATCTTTTGTTTGAATGTGTAAGAAAAGGTTCGTGTTTTTTTCTATTATGGCGTAATAATCATTACAAAGACAATATTATAAGTTCAATCAACATTTAAAATTAACGCGAAATTGTATATGTATATAGTTATTAAATTTGGCGTAAAAGTGAATATAGCAGTTTTATAAAACAATGTCGCTTCGATCTCTCCACTGCTGAAGAAAGATTGCAATTTCTCATTTCGATTTTCTAGGTTACTAGAACTCGCGTGACATAACAAATCCATCAACCTGTAGTTTCATAATATTTGCTTCTTTTATGTATATATAAGTGAGGTTTTAATTAATTTGTTTGCATTTTTTTAAACAAAAAAGCAATAAAAGTATTTGCAAAGTTTAAAATGTTAAAGTCTATACTAATTCACTTTTCCTAAATTATTTGAAGAAACGCGTATTTCAAATCAATGTAAATGTATATTAGTTTTTAATCAAATTTTGTACTTATAGTTGTTTACTGTGTTGAAAATAATAAAAGATAAGAATGCATCAAGAGAACAATGAATTTTTGTGTTGCTTTTTGCTGAATTTTTAGCGTAAAAATTCGTTTGCTCATCTTCATTATGGATCAATTTATTTTGGTACTTCTCTTGTAGCTATAATTGAAGGACCTGATGCAATAATCGGATGACTGGAGCTTTTTCAAAACATCTTCCATGTTTTGCAACGTGCTTGTGAGATATTTGATGTCTTTATTTTAGGCTTTCTGAGCAACTTTGGGTAGATACCAGAATGGTAACGTTGTCGCATATCAATTTTACAATTTTAGCTATTGCTCTGCGGTGATCTCTAAATTTTTGAAACAGTTTAAATAGGCTTTGGTCATAACATAACACTTTTACATGAGAGTTATTGCCAACATTAAGTATATTACGTTGGAATCTGTTCTCTTCTGGTAGAATCGTATTAGCAACTGACACGGCTTAAATACGAACTGCAGACATTGATTTAAAACCATTGCAATTTATCATTCACAAGAACAATTTTAAAACAAAGCAATTGAACTAATTAATTAATATATAAGCTTCACTACTAAAATGCTATTACATGAGAGCCATTTACAAATTGAATATTATAAATAAAGTGACTAAACATTACTCTTCTGAACCTATATTTTATTTAATATTTGATTCTACTTGTGGTAGGGAAGCATTGGTGATAATTTTGTATTGTTTCGATTACAGTTATAATAAACGTTAAAAAATAATTGTGACAAATATCAAAAAGTGTATGAATACTATTATAGAGTTGTCTAGAATAAGTGATTTTCTACTTGAATCACATATTGCTAAAACATCATAAGTCACTTTATGCAAGTTTTCAGGAGACGAAAAAAACGTTTCAATTTTACAAAAACAAAAAAACTACAGGTGTTATTAGCAAATATCTTTAATATCATATTTGTTTACATTATAGAATACAAAATATGTTGTTAAACTTAACAGTAACTTTCGAAAAAAAATTGAAAATTCTGAGTTAAGGTCTTTCTGGAATATATGAAGAAATTCAACTTTGCTAACACATGAGAAAGATTTTTTAATTACTCTGCTGAGGTGAAAGGATTTTTTATGGGTTCTGGTCTTGTTAGAGTTGATTATAGACCAGTGGCGGCCCGTGATTTTTTGGGACGGGAGGGCACCGGGGGTCTGAGTGTTTAATATCAAAAATGAAGTACAGACAAAAAATAAACTCAATATGCTATTTAATTAACTTGTTTGAAAATAAAATCCATCCGCCGTTCCTTACGATCAGCAAAATGATTAATAACTCATTCATTGAAGTTTGGTGTTGATGTCAGTAATTGTTTTTCAATGGAACACATTGCTAAGGCACATATTCTGCTTTCCCGCATGGTATTTCTAGAAAATGTTTTTATTCTGTTCAAAGTAGAAAAACACCGTTCACTTGATTTTTTCTATTTTGCACGCCCCCAGAGATTTGCAAAATAGCAGAAAACAATTTACAAAATCTTTCGCCAACATAGTCTCGACATATTATCAATAACAAACTTTTATAACAGTTGTACTATTCAACCTTGGAAGTAAATTACAATAGTAGCATCAGAAAACTTATCATCCAACTCTGCTTAACAATTTATATTGTTAATTAGTAAATAAAATGTTAGCATGTGTGCTTTTTATTCTTTGTACAACTTCTATTGCACATGTTTGTTGCATTAAAGTATAAATATATATAGAAAAATATAATGTTGTCATTATATTTTTCTATTGTACAGCTTGAGCGCGCGGGGTATGATCACCCGATGCTAGTCGATATTCTTCGGACGTATATTCGGCAAATGATCTCCGCTAGCTGTGTTCGCCAGATATAGACATATAGATTTATTTTTCCAGAGTTGTTATTTCGTTATATTTACTGGAGAGAATCTCTAATTTTAATTTTTATTTCAAGTGTCGTTTTTATGTTATTTTATGGTATTCCTGTTATACTTATTTATAGTTTTTTTTTACCATGAAATTTCTATTTATTTATTTTTCTCTAGACATCTTAGTTTATTCTGCAGATGCTTCAGGCGGGTTGTTTTTATTTAATTCTAAAACCCAGTTGTACTGCTATAACTTTGTACACAACTACATTATTATTTAATTTCATTAGGATAATCATAATTACGTTATAAGTATTACAATCTTCGCGTTATTATCGACTTAGTTATCTAAGCAATCGTCATCACTTAAAGAGAAAATTAAATTTGTTCTTTTTGTCAATCTGCAAAAAAATAATCAGATCACTATGAGTTCGAATATGAGCAGGCAATGCTAGTATGTTGTGCCGTTACTCTAATATGTATTATCGGACCACGTTTAGATGCGAGTTTACGTATACCATCGGGTGATCATACCTCGCGCGCTCTTGCTGTATAATAGAGTTGTTCTCGAATTGTAATAATTTAGAATTTGTTACCACTTGAAAAAGCTACAGTGTAGCGAAACAGCTGTTGTGTTTTTTAATTAAATATAGTGTAAATCTGAACCAAGTGTTTGTGTTTTTTATTTCTATTGAAACATTTCATGCATTATCTTTACATTCAGTTTGGCATTAAGGTATTGGAATTCTCTTCCTGAATAATGCGATTCCTTTACAGGATATAAATAAATGTGATTTCTGATCAAATTTATAACATCGGTTGATACAGCATTTCCTTTAGAATGTTTCCCTCTCTTGTCAGTAGGTGTTTGATTGTTTCTTAATAGTAGTTTAATCTTCTTCATTCTTTCAGCAGTAAGACCGGTGTGCATGTTCAACAATGCCCCTTGACAAACTTTAATCTTTTTGCCATCGACCTGTACAGAGTACTCATATGATACGACCGTTTTTCCTTCAGGATTACGTTTTCTTTCCTGTTTAACATTGTCAACCGTTACTGTACTCTGAAGATAAAGATCTTGTGAGTCTTTGTTAGGCAAGCCATAAAAAGTTTTGAAAATACGTTCTCTCATGTCGACATTTATTTTAGCTGAACATTTTATAGCACAGCTAAAATAAAGTAATATTGAAAAATTATACCGCAATAAAGAAGTTAATTACAAAGAACTTACCTGCAAAGATTTGGAGTTATGGCAGGTACCGTTTTGTTTTTGTAGTCCTTGTATTCTAATCCTTTGACTCTAGATGTTCGAATCACATTTCGTTTATAAATTGGGTCGTTGCGAACTACTCTTTTGCGTTTCTGAGGAGCCATTTGGTAATAACAATAACCAGTTTATACAAATTAACAATATTAATAAAAACTACTAAATCTCGTTTAATTTTAAGGTTATGTTATTATTGTTTTGAGGCTGTATAGTGTAGAAACAATCTAAGTCAGTCACTTGAGTTGTTTTAGCGCTATACAAACTATTTCCTGTGTAAGTTTCTAACATAAGCGATATGCTCACTTGAGTTCTTTTAGCACCAAACAACGCAGAACAGTCAATAGGTATAACACAAAATATGTGGAAACTCAATTTGGCCAAAAAGTGACTTGTGTTGTTTTAGCAATATGTTATTCACTTACATATATGACCACCTGTAGACATATGTGGACATACAAATTATTCACTTTATTGCGTTCACAGAATAGTTAGTAATAAATTAATTGTATTACTAACGTATGCCTCTCCAAAGTGAATTTTACAGATAGGAAATGGTATCAAGTCATTTTAAAAGAAATGTAAAAATTTCTTTTGTTCCGAATATGTAAATAGAGACATTGCAACATGATATAAAGGCCAAGTTATTAATATTATTATTAGATGTGATTTTCATCTGACGACATTCTACATGATAACATAACTGGTTGTGTCTTATCGTTTCTATTTAATGCAGTGAATTGGAGGGTCATAAATGTTTCAGAAGATACAAAGATTTTATAAATGTGGGCGCATGAGTATGAAACAGGAACAAATTGTGAATGTATTGAAAATAGAATGGTATGAACCAAAAAAGGTTTCCAGAAAAAAATCAGTCCGATTAAATTTTGTACCCATCTCTAATTTCCACACATATTGAATATTGTCGATATTGTGTTTTATGTGTTTAGTTTCATATGAATTTCTACTGTTGAGATTGATATACACATGTATAAGAGAATTTATATTTCTTTTCCATGATTTAGTGTTTCGCTGATATTTTTGCATACGTAGGGCGTTTTTATATTTATATACTGACCGCCAAAAATGTCTGTCCATGCGGTGATAGGTTTGCGCAAATATTAACATAACTATGATGCCGATGTCTTTTCGTTAGTGAAGGTTTCACCGCCGCAGTATAATTTTTTAAGCCGGTAGAGATCAGTCTTCTTCGTGCAGTACTCGTACTAAAGTTTTGTCCTCTTCATCTGTGGTAGCCCTTAAACTACCTGACACTGGTTGCCTTCGAATTGTATTCTCAACGGCCCAATTACGCAGTAATTTATTTATAGATGTATGGATAATGTTTAATTCTCGAGCAACAGCTCTTACGGCCAATCCATTGTCCAACAAACATATCGCGCGCACTTTTTCCGGAGTAATCAACATTATTTTAACGTTTTTACCTTCGTTAGTTGGGGTTTATAAATAGAACTATGCGATATTAAATATATCAGTAACAAAGCGATGAAGGCACTAACACTGATTGATTAAAATACTCTTAAACGCACTAAAAACATATATTTATATTTATTACTTTATAGCTAATGTTCACATTACTAACTGAATTAATAATAATCCTGGGTCTAGAAATCTCTTTTATACACACCTAGGCTTGATCTCCGCGATAATTCTCGTTGCATCTGAAATGACGGTGACCAGTTCCCCATTCATTCTTTTTGCGATCTTTTTTCTAGTACTATACGTCGAAAGAATCATCTGTTTACTCACCGTTTCTTTGCTCGGTAACTAAAGTTTATTCAGTTTAGTCTTGTAGAAAATGTTATATGTATTACGTATTACTACTTACAAAATAACCGAATGAATATTAGAAACAGTAAATTTCTTTTATATATATGCACAGTGAATCAATGGAACCATACAAATATATTATGTATATTTTCTGTCTTTTATATAGCCAATACTCCTTGGACTTTATAATAAGTCTGACTGTTAGAGATTGAGCGGTGATATTCGAAATTTTAGTGCAGACTTTTTTTTTGCAACTAAGTGTACCTCTAAATACGTACAATTTTATCTACATATTCTATTCTATTGTCAAATAAAGCATTAGTAACATTTTAACAGTCCTACACCGAGAAAGTGTTAGAAGGTCAGCGCAACACATTGAGTACTGCACATGCATAGGAGGTCATTCTGAACTTGCTGCTGTATTTTACACTGTACGGAACACATACTTATGTGATGAAGTCACTGTGTTAGCGAATCATCTGTTATATTATGTAGGGTATTGTGTCATTTAATAATAAAATGTGAAAATCTATATTATGTATAGTATTGGATATAATATTATATTCAAAGAGTGTGGATTATTCTTAAATATGTTGCTATTAATTAATTATTATAAACATTGATTAATTATTTGCTTACCTATATCTTGTTTGCATAGATTGCATATTCCTTTTTAAAGTTCGCACGTAATTTTACAATGGCATGCCACGAAGATATGTCTATAATTGATACGACACGAGGCGTCACTAATTTCTAAGATAACATTTCTAATCTGGACAATGCGTATGTAAATGTTACCGTGCATTTAAATAACAACATTTTTGCTATTCAGGTGTAATAATAATAATTAACGCAGTGAATTCAAATAATATTACAATGGTTTTTTATATCGTGTCCTTGTCAGACGAGGCCGTTTGTAGAAATATACTTTTCCTTTTTGATACACCCGTCATTGTTGTAGACATACCGACTAATAAGAAAGATCTATTTATTCAAGAATAAAAAGATGTATTTTTAATAATAAAGGGATTAAAATAAGCATGGTGTGTTCTAGGTACTCACATACCAACGTTGGACAAGTATGGTAAGAATGCCCATCTAACAATAAACGATAAAATTCAAAGTAATCTCTAGCAGTTAAATCTATCATTCACATTACTCACTTCATTTGAATTAATGAAGATGAAAAATACCGGGTGTCCCAGCTAAGACTTTCGGACCATATATCTCCATTATTATTGAACGAATTTTTATAAAATTTGGAATATAGACAATTTTTTAAGTGAAGAACCGTTGCGCTATACTGAAACAACCACAGTCTTTAAAACGTGAATTCAACTAGCTTTTATTTCCTGTTATTCAGGCGAGTTAAAGGCAGCATACTTTATTAAACGCAAGATACTGGTTTTAGACTTTCCAGTTTTCAGTAAATCTTATTGTTAATGTCTTTACAGTGTGCAAACAATTAAACTCACAGAACGCCCATAGACACTCCACTAAACTGCTGATAAAGGTTAAGTAGGGTTTTCGGTGCAACCAGAGCGTTAAAACTTTGAATTTTAGGTCTGAAAGTAGTCAATTTGATAACAAAAGTTGATAACAAAGAACGACCAAAACAAGAAAAATGAGTGTGCTTAAAACCACACGGCAGAAGTGAAAACTTCATCAAGGCTCTCCCATGTAAAGGTCGCCGAAAGAATCGTCAAATTGAAGACGTAATAAGCGACCACAAACACCCCCGTATCCAAAATTTCACAAACATTCATCAATTTTCAAAAAACTCTTCCGCCATTTTGTTTTTTTTTGTCATTTTGACTTTGGATTCGTGATCGGCGACCTCAACCACCTCCGTATCTAAAATTTCACATTCATACGTCAATTTTCAAAAAATTCTTCCGCCATTTTGTTTTTTTGACACTTTGACTCTGGATTCGTGATCGGCGATCTAAGACACCCCCGTATCTAAAATTTCACATTCATACGTCAATTTTCAAAAAACTCGTCCGCCATTTTTTTTTTACAGTTTGACTTTAGATTCGTGATCGGCGACCTAACACACCCCCGTATCTAAAATTTCACATTCATACGTCAATTTTCAAAAAAATCCTTTCGCCATTTTGACTTTGGAATCGTGATCGGCGACCCCCAAAACCCCCATATCTAAAATTTCACATTCATACGTCAATTTTCAAAAAAATCTTCCGCCATTTTGTTTTTTTTGACATTTTGATTTTATTTTGGAATCGTGATCGGCGACCCCCAAAACCCCCGTATCTAAAATTTCACATCCATACGTCAATTTTCAAAAAAACTCGTCCGCCATTTTGTTTTTTTTTGACATTTTGACTTTGGATTTGTAATCGGCGACCTAAGACACCCCCGTATCTAAAATTTCACATTCATACGTAAATTTTCAAAAAAATCTTACGCCATTTCGTGTTTTTTTGACATTTTGACTATGGATTGGTGATCGGCGACCTAAGACACCCCCGTATCTAAAATTTCACTTTCATACGTCAATTTTCAAAGAATCCTTCGGCCATTTTGTTCTATTTGGACATTTCAATTAGTGATGGGCGACCTTAAAAACTCCCAAGTGCCTAATTTTATTCAGAAGAGAGAGAAATTGCTTTCAGCCGGCTCCGCCCACTGTGCACGTTTGCGTAATCGTTTAAATAAAATTATTTCGTAATAGGGGCACATTAATGTCGAAAGCAATCCTCCTTTTCCCCTTTAAGGAAATACACACTCTCTGGAATTATCGTATTTTAATTCAAATCATTATTAAAATATTAATCGACCCCTGTATAGATAAAAATATCAAGTCATGTAGGAGTGACATGAGAATCTGATATTTATTTTTCGCCCGTCCGGAATACATTGATATCAGTGTACGTCCATTTTTCTTACCAAATCCTTCTGCAAACGACCTTTAAATTGCCGGTACCTTCGATTGCGTACAACTGTCGACGCGAAATAAGCATACAAAAGGTCCCAAAAAGCCGGTTCCTTAAGACCCCGAGTCTTGATGAGCCCTCGCAACCGTCAAAATTTCGTATTTCACGCTTTAAAGTGAATCTGTGGTGCAACTCAGTTCGCCTGTCAGTTTGACGTTTCTCGGGATTTTTTGATTGTCACGTGAATCGTCATGACGTAAGCCATTTTGCTGTTAAAACATCGAGTGCACGCTCTTCTTTAAAAGCCCATATCTTTACAACCGTTCCACTTAGGAAGAAAATCTCTCCGTCGACCGGAAATTCAATGTCGCACGTACACCAATGCCAAAGGGCAGCTTTCAAATTTCACTTATCCAGAGAGGAGTTCTTTGCAGTTTTGCCAAAAATATGTGTGCAATAAATAGTGCTAAAAAGTATTTTTTAAATAATACAAGATATCATTGTATATCACTGAAATGTGGTTATCTATGAGATTCGAAGTTTTTGTTTTGTTTTTATTGATTTACTTCCTTAAAATAAAAATAAGTATTGTTGTTTTTGAGAATATTTACAAAAGTTTTTTATTAAAAGTTTTACAAAAATAAATACAAACTAAAGTTTATTTTTAGCTAAAATAAATTACTGAAGGACATTAATCAGAGTCGTTTTTAAATAATACAAGATATCATTGTATATCACTGAAATGTGGTTATCTATGAGATTCGAAGTTTTTGTTTTGTTTTTATTGATTTACTTCCTTAAAATAAAAATAAGTATTGTTGTTTTTGAGAATATTTACAAAAGTTTTTTATTAAAATTTTTACAAAAATAAATACAAACTAAAGTTTATTTTTAGCTAAAATAAATTACTGAAGGACATTAATCAGAGTCTTTTTCATCAAGCTCATCAGCAAACCCATTAACTGTCTCTGAAGAAGTATTTTCAAGATATTTGGGGATTGTTAATATTGCCATTATTTAGTCGTTAAACAACATCTTTTTTTTGCTTTTGTCGCTTTAAAGTATTAATCCGAATGAATGAGCATCCAGTGAATTATGTCCGTGTTTGTGGCTTCTCTAGACGTTTTTCTAGAATGAAACAATCTAATGTTTTTTACTGGGTATCTTCTAAAACAACCTCTGAGAGCTAATCAACAGGCACTGCCAAATAAGCTATGATGTCGCTACTGTGAATGAGTAACTTGTGAACTGACGCACTCATTTTGTACCACCCATATAATTGAACACAGAGCTTTACCGTTTGACGGCAATATGGCTTGAAAGTTTCAATTTTTATATAATGGCAACTAGAAATCGTAAATAGGATGTTCGCAAACCTTCTGATGAGATGTTCGTTTAGGCCTGTTATTTCAGCTGCTATAACAGGGTTGTCGAAAAATTTGCGAGCGGTATTACCGTCAGTGGTATTTCCTCCACCTTGTTTAGGTTGGTCGACAACTAATCCCATTTTTTCATAAAATAAATTTGTAACAAAATTCTTCGTCTCTTTGACCAAGTGTTTCTGAGTTGTCCCTCTGCCTTGCCACTGTTTTGACTCCATCTTATAAGATACGTGTAATAAATATTCCAAACACCTTATATACAGCAGAAAATAATTGCTTCTGACAACTACCTACAATACTTTGATTTGTTTTCTATCTAAAGGCATAATTTTATCTATTGTGATTATGTTATTTTAAAGTACCGCGCGATCATTTAAATTCTAAATTAGAGCAGTTTGTGAAATTTAAATTAAGTTGGTATATAAGTAGTAATTTACAATTTGAATTGTCAAAGTGACGTTTCAAAGTGTTTGATTTAGAACATAAGATTTTTCTTACTGAAAGTTATTTTAAAAACGCCGAACGACAAGAGAATGGTGAATGGACATATTCAGTACCGCACTGCATGAATGATTTTCAAAATGCCTTCCCTAATTTTCCTGCGGATTATCAAAAATTAGTCCAAGAAATTTACACATGTGTGGCGAAATTTCGTTATGTTGGAACTGTAGGTAGGAAAGCTGGTAGTGGCGCGCCCAAAAAAGGACTCCTGAGATTGTGGCAGATGTTGCAGAAAGAATGGAACACTCTCCCAAAAATCTCTTCGCAGATTAGCCCAAGAAATAAACCTGTCATATGGAACTTGTCAAAAAATTTTAAGAGAAAATTTAAATCTTTATCCCTATAAGATTAACGTCGTTCAAGAGCTATTCCCTCGAGATTTTCCTGTACGAATAGAATACTGTCAGTGGTTTTTGAATAATTTAAATAACAACAACACTTTGGATTTAACATTTTTTTCTGACGAAGCATGGTTTCACCTATCCGGCTATATAAACAAACAAAATATGCGTATTTGGTCTTCGGAGAATCCTCATGAGTTTATTCAATCACCTCTCCATCCGCAGAAAATTGGTGTTTGGCTAGCGGTTTCTAGAAGGCGTATATTTGGACCTGTGTTTTTTGAAGAAACGATAAATGCTGAGAGATATCGAAATAATTTACTTGAACCGTTTTTACAAAATCTTCATGATTACGAACTTTTACATGGGTATTTCCAACAGGACAATGCAACAGCTCACAAAACATGGGAAAGTATGGCTCGAATTCGCGAATTTTATGATAATCGAGTCATTGAATATCCGCCTCGCAGTCCGCACTTAACGATTCTTGATTATTTCATTTATCCGTATTAGAAAAACACAGTTTACAAAAATAACCCACAAAATCTTGCAGAACTACAAGAGGCAATTTCTAATGCATGTAACGCTATAACCGTTCAGATGTTGGCAAATGCTTTTGAAAATATGAAACGGAGGGTTAACAGTTGCATTGCAACAGGGGGAGAACACTTTGAACACGTTTTGTAATTCACAATAAAACTAATTTATCTTGTAATGCTTTCATTTCCATTAAATTTAAATCGATCACACATAAGATTCACAAATGTCACAAAGTATAACATAACCGCAAATTTCAATTAATCAATAATTGACATTCTGGACAACCTAATAAAAAAAATCCCGCCTGCTATAATTTAGAATTTAAATGATCGCGTGGTAGTTACTGCATGATAGAATATCCATAATGCCAAATTATAAATCGGTTCGCGATATTTATATTAGCACACAATGTTAGAGCACTGGATATAGAGCACAAGTGAATGAATGATGAAGTGGTGAATCTTGTAGAACCAGTTTTCCATGCCTCCTGGGATCAATTGTTTCGGATGCAATAAATGTTTGGGGACATTTTGCAACTGAAATCATGCGAATTTATTAATTTTGGTATTTAGATTTTTGTCGCCGTAAATAGGTTATTTTGCCGTGTGTGCGGCGGTAATAAGCTATTGAGGGTTGGAAAAACCCGCGCGTTCAGCTAGTTATATATAATAAAAGCGAGCAGCCATCTTTTGTTAATCACTCGGGAAAGACACACTTAACCGAGGCGTCAAAAGCGTCCAAAAATCATCGACGAATTTCGGGCGCTTTTGATCTATCGCCTCATAAGATAAGGCGAATTGAAAGCTGTCGCTCGGCGTAGGCATACAGCGGTCGCGAAAGAAGTGGATGGTCTAACCCACGTATCTGCAAGAGAAAAAAACTTAGTGAGAAAACTACTAAATCCTATGCAAGTCTAATGTTACCAACCCATAATTGTACTTAAACTCTTACCTCGAAAGCATTGAATATTTCGTCTGCTGTGTCATGACTGGTGTTTTCTGCTACGTAACCTCCTTTTTTACTTATTTAACCATTGTTGATTTCTTCACATGCTGGTACAATTAGGCACAATTTGATCTGCAAGGTTTTCGGCTTTCTCAGTGTCGTCGTCAAATGAAATCTCGTCAAAGATAAAAGCGGCAGCCATCTTTTTTTAATCACTCGGGAAAGACACGCTTAATCGAGGCGTCAAAAGCGTCCAAAAATCATCGACGAATTTCGGGCGCTTTTGATCTATCGCCTCATAAGATAAGGCGAATTGAAAGCTGCCGCTTGGCGTAGGCTACGGCGGTCGCGAAAGAAGTGGATACTCTAACCCTCGTATCTGCAAGAGAAAAAAACTTAGTGAGAAAACTCCTTTAAATTCTATGCAAGTCTAATGTTAACAACCCATAATGTACTTATAACTCTTACCTCGAAAACATTGAATATCTCGTCTGCTGTGTCATGACTGGTGTTTTCTGCTGCGTCACCGTCTTCTTCACTTATTTCACCATTGTTGATTTCTTCACATGCTGGTATTTGCACAATTATTTCTGCAAGGTTTTGTCTTTCTTAGTGTCGTCGTCAAACGAAATCCCGTCAGAAAGTTTATTTCAACATTTTCCCAGGGTTAATGGATGATGCTTTTTAGGATTTCATAACACGTTTTGAATTGTTTGTCCCTTGCAATATGTATTTCAAAAATAACGACCGATGGTGTCTTTTGAAGCATTATTTTACACCTTGGCCTGGGATCTGCATCAGACTTGTGACATTTACGGGTAAAAACTGAACATTGATGTCACCATCTTGCAGACTCTGTCCAGTATTAAAATACTTGGTCAACAATGTGCTATATATGTAGCTCTATTATCTATTAATAATTATTTATTTTTAATTAAACCTCCAAACAATTCTTAACCTCAAAAAATGATATTTCATTTATTATCGGAAATTTTGATTATCCGACACCCCATTCTCCCCTTTGTTTCGGTTAACATAGGTTCTACTAATAATAAATAATAAGCATCAGCTTCTGAAACACATTTTGTTTAACGAACAGTACTGAGGACTACCGATAATTAGTTTCAGTCATTTAAAAAGACAATATTTACAATTCATTGTTCATACACCCAAAAAAAATAATTGTTGAATTAACAACGAAAAGGCCATCCAACAAAAAAGATTTGGTTAAATACAGTCAAACAGAACTCTTTGTTAGTCTAACTATGTCTATTTTCAGAAGTGAGTTTGTCATAGAAACAAAAAAACAAATGTTAATTTGACAATGAATTTAGTAGTATTTCAAATAATTAATACTGTTAGCAGAAACCATTTTTTGTGTTCAATGCACAACACTCTTTTGTCAAGGAAAATAACTTTATAGTAAAACTAACTAATTATGTTTTGTTTAGAGGATGCTATCAATTGTTGAATCAACAAACTGAAATCATTATTTTAATACAATTGTTTGTTTGGTACTACTAGCAATTACTTTAGGATTTACAAAGAAAAAAGTATAATGGACAAAACAGAATGTTTAAATCAACATGCTAATTATTGTCAATATAACACTAGGTTTTGCTTGTTTATATATAGCGCTAATATGTGCGTATATATTAACGGTTGTAATTATAGAAATACATCCACTTACATTGAATTCGCCACTATAATATTAAAGAACAAACAAAAGTAATGCCAGTAACACATTCGCACGATGTACAGGTAAGAATCTTTAAAGAAAAAAAAAAGCAAAATCGGTAAATGCATTTATTAAAATAATATAAAACTATAAAAAATATATGGTACAGTATAAACAAAGAAAATGAGTTGTGGCCACCACACGACTTTCTTATACGCATCAGCGTTTCAAACTATACAATTTTAAGAATTTTTTTATACAAAACTTATACAAAATCCTATTCTAAGTATTTTCATTCTCTTAATAAACCGCTATAGAATGCATACTTTGCATGATATTCGAAAAGAAGTGCTACTCGCTAAGAGTAAAAGTGCTACTTCCGGTCCGAATTTTGAAATATCATGTATACAAAAAATATTGCAAATCTAACTGAAAATACTTTTGTACTGTTAATAAATATATATGGAATGCATAATTTACGACATATTTGCAAAAAATCGCTATTCGGTAAGAGTAAAAGTGGTACTTCTGGTCCGAATTTTGAATTTTTTTTTATACAAAAGATATTTAAAATTATAATTTAAATACTTTTATACTCGTAATGTACCTGCCTAGAAAGCATGACTTGCGAGATATTCGCAAAAAACTGATTTTCGATAAGAGTAAAAGACCTACTTCCGGTTGGAATTTCGAAAAACTTTTTTAAGACAATTTGAGTAGGTACATTTGAATTCTTTATAAATTTGTTTAAACTTAGTAATTGACGAAATATTTGCAAAATTCGATTCTTACACTGAGGTAAACTACTACTTCCAGTCTACCGATTTTACTGAAAAACTAATCAGATCTCAAGAGGGAGATTATACACGTAAATACAAAATTTGGAATAAATATACTTCCTTATACTACGTATAAGAAAGTATATTATGGAGAAGTGATATTGGATGTTTCTTTTTTCTTGCATTCATATATTAATGTTCATTGTGTAGAATGTGAATTTGAATTTTTACCTATATTTGTGTATATTATTATTATTGTTATTATTTTATGGATGATATTTAACATTATGACTTGTCCTATGTTCATTTTATGTGATGTTAGGATGAAATAAAGCTATCTACCTATCTATCTAAAAGAGTAAATTCATCCAGTGAATAATTACTTCCGACCCATGGTTCTCTATTTATTTGTAACCATTCTTTACTGTTTCTTACTTCCTCTAAAATAATATCAAATGGTGAGTGAAGGATACAGATAACCTATATACTTATTTCCTATAATAAATGTTAAGAGATTAAAATTAAGTGTAGATAAATTCTTACCAGATTCACTGTTTTCAATGTCTTGACTTTTATCATCTTCAAATTGATTTACACAATCGTACGAAATTCCTATACTTATCTACTAATTTGCCTTTGGCAGCTATAGGTTTTTTGGTGCGAGTGCTATTTTTCCCTATGTAAGGTATAAAATACGTAGATTTAATTTCGGTCCGAAATGTATCACATATCTTATTTGAGAAATTATCGAAATCCTCACTAGTCAACCTAAAACAAAATATGTATCAAATAAAGCACTTTACATCGAAGCTATATAGGCGATTCTGCATACCTATTACTATCATTTACAGCTTCTTTAGTAAGAATATCTACCAATAAATTTCTAACTTTTCCACAAAGTTTTTTTTTTATTATACGAATATCATCGCAAAGAGACTCTACTTCTGTGTTTTTGCTTTTATATTCTGTATAAGCATATAGATATTTTACTCTTTTCCGTACTATAGAAATAATCTCCCTGGTCACAGCATCATCTAATTTAAAAAATGCATCAAAATCTATTTCATGTTCTGAAAAAAATATAGTCATTTAATAAATAACATAATTTTTTACATTTTTGTAGTCTATAAAACAACAAAATTTAAAGAATAAAAAGTATTAATATTTTCAATTAATTAGGTAGGTATTATCAAATGTATCTTTAACATCTATAATATATATATATACAACACATTTCAATTACATGCCTCAATTCAGTGCCTTATGTAGTTACACATCAAACCATTTGCATTTCATTTTATTATACATACTTACTTTTATAGGAAAATATTGTGTACTTACTCTGAAAAGGGGAATAAGATCATCGTCACAACCCCATGCACTCAACAAATTTACTACTACGTCAGATCCGCAGATAAGATCCTGTGTCTTATCCATAATGGTAGCAAATCTTAAATTAACAGACGTGTATAGCTCAATATAACCCGCTATTTATCTAAGACGGAATTCTATTTCTATATAATAAATAATATGAAATACCACGTGCACATCCATATTATAGACGTCAACGAAAATGTAGATAATTTTTTTCCTGCTCCTATAACTTACTTAATATGTTTTTTAATTTGAAATTTTGATTTAGTTAAAGTAACTAGAATTTTGGCGTCAGCGTTACAAACAGCACTTCTTCTGATAACAAAATTATTCCTATTAAATCAATGTTCTAATTTTGTTAATAATGCTGAGTAACCCTAAACTATTAACACCTATATTTTGTTAACATAACTATATATTTTGATTCTATTCACTAAAAAGGCGGTATATCTTAACAATTTTTTGTTAAGATAACGTATTTTGTTTTTTGGGTGTAACGACTATCGATAGTTTTTCTATTATTGAGAGCTATCGATAATCCGTACCCGATAATATTCGATAACGTTCGACTTAAGTGCATTCAGCGAAATAAAGAAAGATTTGATATTAGTGTTTCTGTTTTACCAAAGAAATAATTCTATAAACTCAACAACTCTTTCTTACCTAATTATGGATTTCGTAGAGAGAGGACCTAATTATAAAAAAAAAAATGAATTAAGTATTGGATTTATGCATGTATTTGAAAGTATTTAATGATATTTCAGAAAAAGAAAAAAAGAGTTCTTTTCTGAACTAGTTCCCGCTTTAATGTGTTACAGGAGAAAATAATACTGTAGGTACGGTTTTATATAAGACACCTATTGGCCGCAATTTCAGTTCAGTTCAATGTCAGAAGTGAAAGGCTTGAATATGATCATATGGATTACACAGAGTATAATGTATGTACATAGTGACTTTATGTAATAATAATAATGGCAAAATTAGGAATAGATGCTGAGTGTTTTAAATTAAAAGAGATAGAAGTGAGCAAGTTAAGTAATAATTACTGAAATTACCCGTTTACCATTGTATAAAATCGTGATTCTATGTATAATAATGGAAATTTGAAAATTATAGTTAATTGAAGCTGTAAATTGCGTAACTAATTAAGCAAATGTGAGTACCTTTTTTTAAGTATTAGTGTACGTGAATAGATATTATGTTTTTGTATCGAGCACTGTTTAAAATAATAATTCCAATTATATCTAACTAGTATGCAGTTAATTTGTTTCCATCACAGGTGCAATTTTATGGCCGCCATAAATATTTAACTTGCAAAATGTTGAGATAGTCCAATAAAAACGTTATTAAAATGCATAGTAATTCCTATTAAGCGGATGCTAATTTAATTTAAGTTATTCATAATTCAGTATAAACACGAAAAGTAATAAATGACGTTTCGAGAATTTTCTGGCATCTTCTTAAATAATATATTTTTTTGATGCCTACAGTATCCGACATATATTTTATACTTTCTTATACCTTGTATAAGGAACATTGTCGGCCTCGAGTGTGCTTTTAAAAAATGTCTTTTTCTGTGTCTATCTGACAGTGTGTGTGTGACCACGATAGCGGTCAAACTGCTATAGCTATCAATTCCAAAGTTTGTATTTACGAGTATAATATCCCTCTTCAGATATGATTTTCAGTAAAATCGGTAGACCGGAAGTAGTAGTTTACTTCGGTGAAAAAATCAAATTTTGCCAATATTTAGTAGACTAAGTTTAAACAAATTTATAAAGATTTCAAATTTAATCAAAATTAAATTTGAGAAGAATTTTTTAAGTTTTTTAAAATTCCTACCAGAAGTAGGTCTTTTACTCCTATTGAAAACCAGGTATTTTCGAATATTTCGCAAGTCATGATTTCTAAGTAGGCACATCACAAGGATAAAACCATTTAGAACTTAATTTTTAATACCTTTTTTGTACTCACCGCATGTAAAGTGACATTTGGCGCATGCATCGCTCGACCAGAAAGGAGTATTTCCCGGTCGACACGACTGTAAAAATTGCAAGAAACAATGACTGTTTCGGACATTAAAAAAAAATCGAACTTTATAGTAATAAAATTTAGTCTATAAAATACTATTTCCCTCGGCTTTTCATTACTAAAAGTGAGCGAAATAGGAGTAATTGCTAAAAATTCTTCCTATAAATTTGTGGGCGCCATCTATTTGACTATTTCTCAAGTAACATTCACATTGACAGTTAATTGTAATTAACCCAAAAAGCGATGAATTTACTATAAATATGAGAATAAAAATGTTATATGCAAGAATATAATAACTTAAACTAAATGGAAATGTGAGTAATAGGTACGTACATGAAATGCTTAAATTAATTAGGTAATCTATTTTAGGTTAGTTATGATACTTTAATCAATAATATTTTTGTACTTTAATGCTCGTTCAAAAAATATTGTACAAACCACTTTCTAAATGCGCTCATGCCGGAATATAGTCTTCCCGCACTTGGTTCGCAAATAACTATTGTAAAAAAAGTTTCAAAATTCGGACCGAAAATAACACTTTTACTCTTATCGAATAGCAATATTTTTTGCAAATATGTCGTATATTATACGTGCTATATATATTTATCAAGAGTACAAAAGTATTTAGAGCTGGATTTGGAATATTTTTGTATAAACTGGAAGTAATACATTTACTCTAAGCGAGTAGCACTTTTTTTTTTCGAATATCTGGAAAAGTATTCATTCTATAAAGATTTATTAAGAGAATAGAGGTACAAAGTATAGAACTTTAAAAAACGTTTGTATAAATAAATTTAAAAATTCCGACCTGAAGTAACACATTTATTCACACGTTTATTTTTTTAAGTAGATAAATGAACTTAAAACTTAATTAGAACGACTTTTACTTTCTTATACGTATATAGTATAAGGAAGTATTGTGATGATGAAAATTTTCAACTTCGAGATTTTTGCAGATGTCCACGTTTTGAGGTCCGCTGATACCAAAAAAGTGGTTTTTAAAAAATGTCTGTCTCTCTGTGTGTCTGTCTGTCTGTGTGTGTGTGACCACGATAGCGGTCAAACCGCTATAGGTATCAATTTTAAATTTTATATTTACGAATATAATCTCCCTCTTGAGAACTGATTAGATTTTGAGCAAAATCGGTATACCGGAAGTAGTAGTTTACTTCAGTGAAAAAATCGAATTTTGCAAATACTTCGTCAATTACTAAGTTTACACAAATTTATAAAGAATTCAAATGTACCTAAAATTAAATTTGAGAAAAATTGTATTGATAAAGTTTTTCGAAATTCCGACCGGAAGTAGGTCTTTTACTCTTATCGAAAATCAGTTTTTTGCGAATATCTCGCAAGTCATGCTTTCTAGGCAGGTACATTACCAGTATAAAAGTATTTAGAATGTACTTTTAAATATCTCTTGTATAAAAAAAAATTCAAAATTCAGACCGGAAGTAACACTTTTACTCTTACCGAATAACGATTTTTTGCAAACATGTCGTAAATTATGCATTCTATATATATTTATGAAGAGTACAAAAGTATTTAGAGTTGGATTTGGAATATTTTTTGTATAAATGAAATTTCAAAATTCGGACCGGAAGTAACACTTTCATACGTATAAGAAAGTCGTGTGGTGGCCACACCTCATTTTTTTATAATTTGAAAGGCTCATACGTATAAGACAGTCGTGTGGTACCCACACCTCATGTTTTAGAGTGGGAGTGCATTTTTCAATGTCTTATCTATATTTTGTTTATACAGAGTGTTTCACTAAACATGCTGCAAAAATTCAGTACGTCATTCTTTCAGATATATTAAAATTTTCTTAGCTAATTTTCGGAACGACACTGTTTTCGAAGATGGGGACCGATACGGTATTGAAACTATTATAGGCAAATTAAAATCATTTCACTCTGAGCCTCTATCACGTATTGTTAATCAATATTTTTTGGAGAAAATTTTCCCGGAAAATCTAAAGCTTGGTAAGATTAAACCTTTTTACAAAGTGGGTGATTCTAGTGATGTCATCAGTCGATTATCATTACTTTCAAAAGTGTTCGAGTCCATTGTAAGTGACAGGCTAATGTCATTTTGTACTAAAAGTAATCTTGTGTTTATAGCTACTGGCACATATTAACATTTTCATGTTTTGATTTACTTACTCAATTCTCTATTATATCTTAGACACATAGTTAGTATTATTGTGTGACGGGATTAGTCGTTCGCCAACGATTGATCTTGGCCTTCTGATTGACTCACATGAATAGTATACAACAGATCTACTCCTAATTTTTAATTACACAATATTTATTATGAAAAATGTTGAGATATTCCGATAAAAACGTAATTAAAATGCATAGCAATTCCTATTATGCGGTTGCTAATTTAATTTCACTTACTCGTAATTGAATACAAGCATGAAAAGTAATCATTGACGTTTCGAGAACTTTTTTCCCTCTTCCTTAATTATACATTGTTTTGTTTTCTTGCCTACTGTATCCGAAATGTATTTTTTTTTAAAAGTGGGAGTGCATTTTTCAATATCTTATCTATATTTTATTTATACAGAGTGTTTACTAAACCTGCTGCAAAGATTCATGACGCTGTTCTTTCAGCTATATTATGATTTTTTTGTTCTTAGCTGATTTTCGGAAAGACATTTTTTTCGAAAACAGGGGGCGATAGGGTATTGAAATGATTATAGGTAAATTAAAATCATTTCACTCCGTTGAGTATGATGGTATTCCTAGCTAACTATTAAAAATAATTCCTGAGCCTCTCTCACGTTATTGTTAATCAATATTTTTTAGAGAGAATATTTCCAGAAAATCTAAAGCTTCTTAAGATTAAATCTTTTTACAAAGAAGGGGATTCTACATTAGTCAATTGTCATTATTTTTAAAAGTCTCCGAGCCCATTGCTAGTGAGAGGTTAATGTCATTTTGCACTAAAAGTAATCTTTTAAACAGGAATCAACATGGTTTCATTAAAGAGAGGTTGTTAACACACGGTAGGTGTGTGTACAACACATACATGAAATCTGAATGTTTTATGCAAAACTTTTTCCAAATTAAGTTTTATGTTTTATCTTGTCAATAAAATAAATCTGAGCTACTTTCCAAATTTTGATTTTGTTTATAGAAAATGTATTTCAAGTGTAACTTTAGCAGTATATTATGGAATGAGCATTTAATGATGGCTATTAGGTCACGAGTATGAAAATTACGACACGAGCGCGGGCTAAAATCGCTATACCCCTTCGAGATCTTTTTCAAAAAATAAATATTAAATAAGAAGTTTATGCCTTTATCCATTACTTTATTTCCACACTGTATATATACGAATAGATGAGGAACCACTTATTAACGAGCAGAGCTGGGCGATAAGGATTACAGGTGTAATCGATTGCGGCTAGGATCACGATTACTTTAATCGTAATTCTAAAATTTTTGAAATTACGATTACTGTAATCGTTAATCGAACGAACTTAGATTACGATTACAGTAATCGTAATTTTAAAAAGTTTAAATTACGATTACTGTAATCGTAATCTAAGTTCGTTTGATTAACGATTACAGTAATCGTAATTTCAAAAATTTTAGAATTACGATTAAAGTAATCGTGATCCTAGCCGCAATCGATTACACCTGTAATCGTAATGAATTACGATTTTCTAAGTAATCGTAATCGAAGTTGTTCAAAAAATGTCGGAGAGCTAAACGCGGCTCAATTAAACTGGTACGCGTTATATATGAAAGCAATAATTGTCCGAATAAGAATAAGAAAAAACAAAAACAAAAAAGTTTTTAAAATACACCAGAAACTAAAAAAATAACGACTTTTTTATACGTATGAGCGTATAGAAAAATTATACAAAATCCTATTTTGAGTACTTCTATTCTCATAATAAATCATTATAGAATACATACTTTCCAAGATATTCGAAAAAAAGTGCTACTCGCAGACCGGCTTTTGCACGTACTGGACCCTCATGACGAAGATATCTCGCGGTCGAAATTATTAGTGCCCGTTCAATAAAAGTCCGCATCAGTATTCCATCAACGTATTTATTCAATGCGTGAAACGGCGAAACAGGCCGGCTTTTGGACGGATTGGACCCTCATGACGTGCAATGAAGCTCCGCATCAGTATTCGTTTTTTTAAAATTTCGTTGCACGTAAGAGGACACAATTAAAATGAATTTTGGTGATTGACTTATTGCGATTTTGGTTAGTTCTTTAATTTGTATGCAGAAATAGCGTTGCAGTTGCATTGGAACATGTTGCTGCATGTGTTATGCTTGTATTGCGTATTTAGCATCCGCTATAGTCAATTCATGGACTTGGAAAATTTTTTGATTTTTTTTTTAGAATTTCGTGGCGCGTAAAAGGACACAATTAAATTGACTTTTGGTAGAAAATTTTTTGAATTTTTTTTACAATTTCGTGGCGCGTAAAAGGACACATTTAAATTGACTTTTGGTGATTGACGTATTGTGATTTTGGTCAGTTCTTTAGTTTGTATGCAGAAATAGCGTTGCACTTGCATTGGAACATGTTGATGAATGAAGCTCCGCATCAGTATTTCTTCAACGTATTATTCAATGCTTGTAACAGGCCGGCTTTTGCACGTAGTGGACCCTCATGACGAGGATATCTCGCGGTCGACAATATTAGTGCCCGACAACAATGAAATACACTTTCTATTGTAAATAACAGTGATTTTTCTAATATTTAATATTAGTAATCCTTGCCAACGGTTACAGTAATCCTTATATAAAAAAGAACGGAATTACGATTAATGTAATCGTTAATCGAACGAACTTAGATTACGATTACAGTAATCGTAATTTAAACTTTTTCAATATTACGGTTACTGTAATCGTAATCTAAGTTCGTTCGATTAACGATTACAGTAATCGTAATCGTATTTTCTGTTATATAAGGATCACTGTAATCGTAATCAAGTTGTAATCGTAATCCTTATCGCCCAGCTCTGTTAGCAAGTATGCGCAAGTGTCCGATATTGGGGTCCAAACGCATACAAGGGATATCTCGGATAGCTCCCGTGTCTCTAGTAGGGCTGGCAGGCAACGAACTCGGCCACTTAGGTGACATGCGTGTTGAAGGCTCTCCGCATATGTATGCTCAAAACAGTTTTGAATACATAAGTGTAAAATATATAAGACAATATCATGATATAATTAAACGTGTAAAATAGAATATACATTAGAGAAAATATAATGCATATAATAAAAGAAAACATTAATATATAAAAACAAAAAATATAGTTACTAAAATAAAAGTTTCTTAAGGCTTAAGCCCTAGAAACAATAACAAAGCCAGACATTTTACGTGGGAGAATTGATTAGGTGTGTAATAAAAGTCCTTGGAAATTTCCTTAAAAAAATTACGTAATTCAGTTTCATGTTAACCTGATTCGTCTTTAAGCATTATTTGAATTTATTCTCGAAGTTGTTACATTAAAAAAAAAGCAGTTAGCAGGCCTAACACGTAAATACTATAAATGCGCGCATGATTTGCCAACTTTTCAAGGTGCACGGCTCATTCATTGATTGAGGAACTGTTTGACACGTTCCGTTTATACGTAAACTGTTGATTTCAATTCTCTTTCGTGATTTTATTACTAACAATTGTCCGCGAGACGAGGATTGCTTTAATTTTATGGTTTATTTTTGTTAACAGGTTCGTGTCATAATTGGAAACAGTGCTTATATCAACCCGCACCCAATGACCGACTAGCAGTTTCGATCAGAAGCATCATCCACAATGGTTGCCCAAAAGGACTGCGGCATCCTGAAGAGCACAATCGACGTTATAGCTTTTCTGGTTATCGCAGTAATTCACATCGTGTATTCTATTATGAAATCTATTATTCCGAACGCGTACAAGCCTAAGAAAATTATTAAAAATGAAATTGTGTTAATTACCGGTGGAGGAAGTGGTTTAGGCAGACTGTTAGCATTGCGATTAGCGAAATTGGAAGCGATAATTGTCGTATGGGACGTGAATGAGGAAGGTAAGATAAATTTATTATATTTACTTTGTGGTTTCGTAAAACAATTCGCTCTTGTTTGTACTTCAATTGACATAAACAATTTCTTTTTATTATTTGTTAGTTATGAGTCCACTATCCTTATTAGGCGCAAATTTTTAGAAAGTGAAACTATTGGTTTTTTTTTTTGAAGTGCATATCTTCGTTGGCTTTTAAATTCAATATTACATAACAAACACAAGAGCCACTTAATATTGAAAGAAATATATATGGTGGTAATAAAAATTATAATTATTGTCATAGACACTTACAAGGTGTGTTGACATTGTCAAATACATACCTATAGAATAAATCAGGCCATAATTCTAATGATTGCTAAATGGTAAATGATTTTGTTCCATTTGCCTGATATAAATAGCTGCAACTTTATGCATAATGTAATAAAAAATAAAAGACTAGATTTGCTAGAAATTCTAGAAGTTAAAAAAGCTCAGAGACAAAATTTTTAGTTACTAATACCGTAGAGAGAATATAATATATATAGAGCCCATTAAATAGGCAAATCGGGTAACATAAAATTTCGAGTAAATCCTGTGTATTGCCGTAATAATGTGCTGGTATCTGGTGGTAGAAAGCAGATAAGACAACTATTACCATCTATACACTAAGAACGAAACTAAACCATACGGAATTTATTTGCAACTGTAATTGGAGAACTAAATAATAAAAACACCAAAACAAGATTATGAATGAAATATACACACATAAGTATCCTGTCAAAGTGATTTATTACTGACAACAAAAAATCCTGTCCCTCTTTAAAAAAAAAACTTGAGAAAATATTTATTTCTATCAGTATTTCTATCTTATAAATGACTTGCTTTTTACTTTTTGTATACCAATATTTTCTGCCTTAAAAGTGTAAGTAATCTTTTGCTATATAATTAATAATTATTTAACTCTTTGAAAAGCCTGTTCAGAATCACGGTTTATGGAATAATATTTCGAATTGACATCAAACATTGATGCTAATAGTAATTTTTAAATTTAACTGTTAAAGAATTGCACAAATTAAATTGAGAAATTACACATACTGTTTTATAAATATTAGAAGTTTTAATATCTGTCATCAAATATTTTATTGTTATAACAGGTTTTTATGAAATGTAATTGTTAATATTTAAAATGACCTAATTAAATAGAACAATTCTATTTTCTGAATTTGCAATATTACTTACACAACGTTCTAAATCTCCCACCAATTTCACTGCACTTTTACATGTCAATAATGACAGAGCTTATTTATCGTCTGTTTTACACTACCATTTAATTTCATAGCCAACTAATTCCGTATTACAGTGAAATTTTATTCAAATGTTCATATCTCTCGTGTAAATAAAGATTTATTAGGCATGTTGTACATTATTGATAAGCTATTTTTAAGGACTATCTAACTAATTAAAAATTCAATATGGCCGCCATAAGAAAAACAAAAGATAGCGCTAAGAACTTGGAAACGAATGAAAATCGGCGGTTACTATTAACATCAAAAAATTTGTCTTAAAAAAGTGTCTCAACAATGTTAGAGTTTAAAAGTGATCGCATTAGGCGTTATCGACTTATTGAGGAAGATTCAATTCGGCAAATATTGTTTTTTTCAAAATATCACAAAATTGTAAAAAGTCCGAATGAATTTGAAATAAGATTTGTTGCGAGCATTGAATTCTGCAAAACATTCCCCATTCTAATAACCGATATACCAAAGGTGAGCATCGAAATCTGGACAGACTGTATATAGCTCGTTTATAATACGTCGCATATCGGCAGCAACACTGTCATAAGGCGAAAATTGTGTTTTGTGATCAAATGACGTTTAAAATTATTTTGTTATTACAAAATAATTTTAAAAATTTAGCATTTAACATTCGATTTTTTTTATAATTTAAGAGATAATGTCTCAATTTGTGAAAAAAATCCAATGCTAAATGTTACAAAATATTTAGCATTGGATTTTTTTCACAAATTGAGACATTATATCTTAAATTATGAAAAAAATCGAATGTTAAATGCTAAATTTTTAAAATTATTTTGTAATAACAAAATAATTTTAAACGTCATTTGATCACAAAACACAATATTCTGACTGGCCTTGGTTGCTTTTTTTCTAAGCTATATTCCAATATATTATATCTTAAGGATTTAAAGTCAAGCAATTTAATAAAATACTTATGTTATTTTATGACCATCTATGTTAACATAAAATTTGATGTATGAGTTCTCTGTGCATTTTTCCTTGTCAGGAAGAGTCGACCTTGATTTTACACATTCATTCATAAGTTTTTATATATGCGTATTTTAATAAGGTTCTTGCCTTTGCTATACCGTGTGGCCGCCGTTCATAGCGCGATGCATGTATTAGTAACTACTGGTCGACTATAAATGGGCGTGCCAACTTGAATTGCCACACCGACAGCGGGCGTATAAGTTATACGTATAAATGTATTCGTAGGCAAATCAAGTGAAGAGCAGTGTAATAGGTATTGCGTTCCCGTTGTAAGTAATTATTTGTAGTTGTTTGAAGCATCAGATAATCACTGATAATATGTCAGTGAAGTAACTCATCACAGCTTCATAAACAACATAAAAGAGCAAAAATAAATAATAAATAACTCCTTGACTTTAAAATAAAAAAAACTTCTTAACTAAAATAATATTTTTCAACAAATATTATAATCTAAAAACTTAACTATAATAAATTACTGAAACATAAAATATTTACTTCTTAAAACAGAATTGTAAATCAACATTGCAATTAACCTGTAATTAGCTAAAAAAATGTTATTCTTAAGCAATAATAAAACCCGAACTGACGCCCATATGTGGAAGCGACGACGGCGAATGCTACTGCCCGACTACACCGTATAAATCTGGATTTTTTGGACAAATACGAGTGCATCATAGGCATATGCGAAATACTAGCTCTGTTGTAATCCAGTATAACACTGCGTCTACTTGTTTACCGTTCTAATACACAGACATCTCTATCTGTTTCGCTTACTCTACAGGTATCGCGATAATGCAGACGCACGCGGTCTTATGGTATACGTATTTTGTATGTGGAATTTATACAACATATTGTATTTTTTATTTCTAAATCTAAATAATAAAATTTATTATTAAATATGAGTGAATTAATACTAGCTATTAGGTAATATTTTGTTTATATAATAATATATATTAATACTAAAAATATTTGAAAATACTTCCCGACATCTACCAAGCATAAGCTTAATCCCAGGAGCAGGTGCTGCCACTAGTTCTGGACGTAGCCGTTCTTGCCTCCACGTCCACAATGGCGTACCCAAAAAATAACATTGCATGGGTTCTCTATATATATTCTCTCTACGCTAATACGCAGTTAGATTTCTTGAATACCTCCTTCATAGATACAATTACAAATATCAATTAGACACCACCCGATATCACTAAGAGAGCAAGGGTATATAAGTTGTGCGCTTACTTACATTAGGGTAGTTTTAGGTAAGACCTCTTTGATAATGGCATAACAACCGAAAGATATTGCTGTGGGCCTTGCAAATCAATTATACAATGAAATTATTGACGCTCTATATTCTTAAAAATATGATGGTTCAAGCATATAACTCATGAAATTAGCCTTATGCTAATTTCCGATTTAATCACTTCTGCAAAAATGTGGGTTAGGCAATGTCGCACTTCACTAGCTTAGCTGATAGTATCACTAATGATATCTTATCTCAGAGGCAGAAAGATCCTTTCTCCAAAGGGTTGTACTCTATAGTTTTTCGACATTACATTAACAAAAACTATTCTAAATTATATATTTATACACCACAACAAAACATATTAGCATTCAATATATATATAGATTAAATGTATAAAAATTATAATTTAATATTTCGAGTACAAAAATCAAATCAAAGAAAATTTCTTATAAGTAATTTATTGTATATAATGACTAATGACTTATACCAGTTATGATTATAGCAAAAAGAAATATTATAATAGTGTACACATTAGAAGATTGACTTTGCCTTGATACTAATTCTATCCAATTGCATTTTCTCTCTTCTGGACAACATTTCCAAAGCAATTTCACGCTAATGAGTCAGTCAAGGTCGCATCCTATGAGTTTATCCTTTAAAACTTATTAAATGCACCCTTGACTCACCTCACAACGTGTCTAATCTGTAATGTTTAAAGAATGAATGAAAAATTATTCAAAATTTAATTTAGAAGATTTTAATAAAAATGTTTAGATATGCATTAAAACGCTGACTCTGTGCTGATATTAATCTCATTAAAAATGCCTTTTCTCCCTTCTGAATGACATTCTCAACACAAATTCATGTCGGAGAATCCATTATGGCTCCATTATATAAGTTCATCATTGCATAACTTATTTAACACATCCCTAATTCATAGAAAGATACGACTGTGTTATTGTCGCTGCCGTGGTGTTTAGTTAAGTGAATAATTTAGTTTTCTGGTGATTATCGTTGTTAATTATTGTTATGGCTTTTAATAATAATGAATTCAAGGACATGCTACTTATTTACGGTGAGAACAAAATACACTTTCCCGAAGGAGGTATGCGCCAGTATGTGGATGTGTACTGTGATGTACGTCCTACATGTCGCACATATTTAAAAAAGAAAGGGATTTAATTTTTTTTATGGAATTCGCAGTAACTAACGTAAATGTACTTATTTTTCTTATATCTTCTATCAATGACAAGACACATTGTACGTGAGGTATAGTGACTTTATGGATTGCTTATAGACAAGAAAGCAGATTTTGTTTTGCAATTAAGAGTAGATTATTCTTATTGCAACATATCATTATGTCATTAATAATTCTTGCTTGTACAGAAAGAGCAAAGGATCAAGAATAGAACCCTGAGGAATATCTTTTTAGTTTCTTTGGGATCAGTACTAATAGTTGTTCGAACATTATTTATTAAAGTATATAG
This sequence comes from Amphimallon solstitiale, assembly GCA_963170755.1. Lineage (NCBI taxonomy): Eukaryota > Metazoa > Arthropoda > Insecta > Coleoptera > Scarabaeidae > Amphimallon > Amphimallon solstitiale. The sequence goes on along the minus strand of OY720683.1, from coordinate 14,019,408 downwards.
TTGAAGTACTTGTCTCTTTGTTAAATAAGAACGAATTGCATGGTCAGTTAAGTTAAATTAATATGAAATTACTATTGATGTGATATCTCCTAGTTAAAATAATAAAGAGGAGGCTAAATAAATATAAGCTCATTATGATATATGTTTTTCTTCTTTATTTAGTTATGTAATGCAAGCAGTGACATTTATGCAATTAACTTGTCAATTTCGTGTTTGTGGTGGTTCTTAAATCATTATTACAGGAAAATATATTTAAATGAATAAAAAAAAAAGTGGTAAAACAAGTATATTAAGTTTAATATCATTTTCGCTATAGTAGATATATATTTATAATGAATTATAGGCAATTAAAAAGTACATTTGCGCTATTTATTAGAGTCGTAATTGGTCCGTTCTTTTTTGTGCAATTAAAAGGAATCCCAATTCAAACAGGTAAAGTGTCAGTCCAACAATTTTTATCGAGAACTTGTTCAAACACCTCATATACGTTAACCTTGAAGAGAACGAACACCAATGATGCCAGAAGCTAAGAATTAACTTTTCTAAATGTTAATTCTATTCGAGTAAATAATTTCTATATTAATATATGTACAAAAGTGCTAATGGATCTGTATAGGTATACATATATCTACATTTATTTCAAAAAATATAAGTAAATATTTATGAGTTTATTAACATTTTGTTAGTAAGTATTTCGAATGGTGCAGTTTCAAAAATGAGAAGTTTACGTGAATGAATGAAAAATAGAACTTTACCAAAATGTCTTAACAGTTATATGTGAAAGACAAAGAAGTATGCTAATCTATTAATAACTCACTTGTGACCCTGAAGAAGCTGTATCTCACTAATCAGAAACCGAAACATTGCTTTCATTCAGCAGACACAACAGTTGCGCAACTGTTCAGTGATCAGGGCCAGTAGACGAGCGCTCACTCTGAACATGTTCAGGAGCGGTCGCCATTTTTGTGAGCGGAAAAATTCTATGCTCACTTGCTGAGCGTATTCTGTACGCATGCGCCATTGATTCATTCCAAGACCAACCTAATACATACTTCTGAAGAAAGTTACTAGAAAAGTAAGATACAGCAAATTAAAGGTATTGTGCAGTAATAAATGTATTATAATATTGGAGTTCACTCAGTATTTTATTCGGGGTTGGAAAAATCAGCCCTTCCACTAAAAACTACGTCAAACCTTAATGCAGAAAAACAATTTATTATTATTGTTTATTCGGTTTAATCTCTATAATTTTAACATATGGCAGCAATGAAAAGTATCAGATGACAGACGATGACATAAAGGTGAGCGGTCCTGTCCAGCGAACACTCAACTGTTGTGAAGTGAACGGTTGGAGCGGGATCAGTTCCCGATCCGCCTGCTGAATGAAAGCATTGGTAAATTACCTTTTTAGATTTTGGTATTTATTATAGAGATGTCGAATTTTGGTATTTATAATAATAATAATAAAAAACTCTATTTACCAGCTCATGAATACATTATAATATACAATAAATGAAATAGTATCCTCAATAAATGTGTGTGTTCTGTGTATGTATTTGTACATGTTTATTATTATTAATTATATCTAAATTTATGCATGAATTCTATGAATTCCGTAATGGTGTACAAACAATTTTCAATTAGAAAGATCCTAACACACACTGTATTCAACAATTGCAGATGTCTATGTTGAGCTGACGTTGTAAGAATTTTGTGTTTTGGTATTTGGACCAAGGTGCCTAGATCTTAGTTGAGGTTTTATTATTGTTCCTCTTTAGCTCTGAGTAGTTGTTTTTTCAGCTCCAGAATATCTCGTGGTTTATAAATAAAAACCTTGCTTTTGAGATAGCCCCACAAAAAATAATCGCACGCCGTTAGCTCTAGCGATCTTGGAGGCCACTCAATGTCCCCGTGTTTAGAAATAACGCGATATGAAAACAATCGTCGCCCAGCAGTCATTGATACCCTTGCGGTATGTGCAGTAACACCGTCTTGCTGAAACTATATATTCTGGTTGTTTTGTGGAAGCAGATTCAATTGCTGTGTCAGAAATTTGCTTATCATATCAGCATAGCCTGCAGAATTGACTGTTACAGCGTTTTCAGTCTGATCCTCAGAAAAGTAGGGACCAATATTTCCATACCGTTACCTTCGTTCTGTGTAATGGTTGTTGGTGAAGTTTTTTTGGATTTTCCAAAGACCACCAACGGTTGTTTTGCTTATTGGTGCGCTTTATAAGACATCCATAAATTATGAACATCAATTTCTTGTTGTAACATCCTTTCAGCGAAATGTAGGCGACGAGGATGATCTGATAGCTTAAGTGGTTGAACAGTCTGGATCTTATAAGGATGGAAATGGAGATCCTTGCGTAAAATTCGGAGAAAAGTCGTCCTAGCTAAGCCAGTTACTTAACTATGTTTTTGACTGGAACGTTTCGGATTGCGCTGTTAGCTTCTCTAACCCGATCAATATTATCCAAAGCTCTGACACACCTGTTTGGTCTCGTGTGTTTGACATTGTTCGCTGATCCGTGTTCTTCTATAAAACAAACAAACAAAAGAAATATATATAAGTTATATTACAAGTGTAGAAATATATTTAGAAGGGCCATAACTGCAGGGGCTCTTTGAAACACTGCACCATATGATCTAGGAGGTAGGAAAAAACTTGCAGCATAAAAAACCTACATCACAGCGCCACAAAACTAAAGGTCTTTAGTTGTTAAGATCCAAGCAACAGCCTCTGTAGTTAAATTGTGTAAATCTGTATATCTAAATTCAAATTTAGCTAGAGGACATTCTTGAACAATATGTTTAACTGTTTCAATCTCAGCTTCGCAATCACAAGCTTGACTCGCAATCACATTCCACTTGAATAAATTCCATTTCCTTCGCCAATCTCTCTAAGTAGTTACATTTGTCTTTGGATATACCTTCGATATTAAGTTGAAAAATCTTAACAACCGGACCAATATTCCTAAAGGAAACACAATATGAATTCAAACTTGAAAAATTATACTTGTCATATGACCGTGAGGACCTTGGGGATCTTGTACGGTCTTCCAAGTGATGGTTATTATGGACAACATTATATTCTCGATTTTGGACCATCGTAAAGATGGTTACCATCAAGCAAAATCAAATTAAATTAAAGAAATATAGATTAAAACATAAAAATAACTAGGAAAATAGAAACTTAAAAGTGACACTGACAAGATGGCGTGAGCAGATGGAACTCTCCCGTGACGAGGAATATTGAAATTAATCCGAAATTTCCGCTGTATTTCGACCACAGAGTCATTATTTTGTAATACGCTTTTCTCACCGGACCACCTTCCATAATTACTGACTGACATAAAATGTCAAATTATTTGACAAATAAATCCATAGCCACCTATGCATAGATTTAAAATAATAACGTTTTCAAAATCTCCCGTTACCATAGACCACCTTGTACTTTGTGTTATTACAAAAGCCCACCGCGACGGTCGCCAAATTGTTGCCCTTTTCAAGGCGTTGGTTGTTAAATTGTTGCAATAGGTTACAACGTTGTCGCTAAATTGTGGCACTAGATATTATGTTGGTAAAATTGCTACAATTATTTAAGTGAACAAATTCATTCAGAACAAACATTAATTAGGTATTGTCGACAGGGTTACTCATAAAAGTCGAGGATACTGTGATATTTAATAAAATAAATAACGAATTATAAAGAAAATTACGATTTAAAGAAAAAGCAATATTAATTTAAGTCAAGTAAAATTATTATATAAGGGGGACTGAAAATTAACAGCGATTATTCACAAGTCGGTTCAAACGTAACGATATAAGTTAAATATAGAAAGTATAGAACGATACGAGTTATATTTGCGTGTGTAGATCCGGACAGATTCACTTATACATCTGTCGCGCGCCGATAAAGAGTTTACGAAGAAATCGTGTGACTACGAGGGGTTGTGAGCGTAGTGAACAAAAAGTAATGAGAGATGTGAGTGGAATGACAGCAATTAAACTTAAATTTCTATACAGGATGTATATGAAATAAGGCGACAGAGTATGATTAATGGAAAGATGTAATTTTATTAGACTCAAATCCGAAATACTTTGCGCAAATTCCTGACGCGAGAAAAAAAATTACAGAGATATTTTTAAAATATTCGTCGCGCCACTGCACTTAAATACGACTGTAGGGTATGGAAGGGTGGGGCGGGATACCAAGTAGGAGTGTGAAGGCGTGCGAGGTCAGTCTCGTTCGATTGTTACATGCGAATCTTTCGACTGTGGCTTACACAACACACGAACTATTCGATATGTTGTACATTTACGGTGAAACAGGTGAAGATGCATGTCGGACGTATAGGTTGCGTTTTCCTAATCGTCGAGCCCCATCTTACAAGTGCGTAATGGATGTCGTCTTCAGATCAATTCACAAATTTGTTTTTGTGAGAAATAAGAAGTAAAAAGTCCTTGAATTTTATCATAATAACAGTAATAGTACTTACTGTACATTTATTGCGGAAGAAAACGAAATATCTAAATAATCTTGACAAATGTTAAAATAATTACAAAATTCATGGTCGGCATCTCAATAAAAAAAAATCTAGTTGTTGAAAAATAAGATATTTTAAAAGAGGGAAATTTGCCTAAATCTATTCACAAGTTATTAACAGCTGATATTTCATATTAAGGTTGTTGAACTCTTAGCATGAACACCTGTTTAGAAATAGTAAACAATGCTATCATTGAGGTTTTTATAACGTCTAGAGCTGTCATTGCGGTGTGTGTATGTAAGCGTGTTTATCCTGCCGCATGGGCCAGACATGACGTCGGCTGTCTGGCCCAACTGGCGCGATAGCTACGACTAGACACATGCTAAATCCATAGCCGGCACATTAAACACTTTTCGGGGAGTTTTTTAATATTGGCGTTCGTGTCGTAATTGACTCACAATTTTTGGGATTTATATTCTACATAATTGCATCTTTCCATTTATCATACTCTGTCCCCTTATTTCAAATACACCCTGTATATACGTCCTCAGAGTTTGTCTGTGCGTGCGAAGTTTTTAAAATTATTTTAAAAGAAAATATTTTAAAATAATTTTAATTCTAAGAATCGAGTAATGCTAATGGTAAAAGCGTTATTCGAGGCTGATATATTATATCATCGATGATATTAAATTGTCCCTACCTTCAACGGCTCTATTTTATTTGCATTATACAATCCGGTCCGTATTTCATTATCAAACTACCAATTCACTTTGAATCGTGTTTTAAAAATTAAGAAACGAAAAATGCACTTTACTTTCTACGCTATTTCTAAGTTTATCGAACTTTGAACTTGAGACGCACGACCGAATTTTATAGAACGCGCCTCTCTTGATGATTTCACGTGAGCGTTCTTCCTCCAGTATTGTATGTGTAACATCTTAGAAAATGAGATCTGTATCTGACAAGCGGTACAAGTTCTCTCTCTCTCTCTCTCTCTCTCTCTCTACACATTCCGATAATATGCTAACTTGTTACGTAAGTGAATAATGGAAAGGTCATATTTTCTAAAGATACAAACATGAACTGTTTACTCGAATCTGAAGTAATATACTGTTAGCTGTGACATAATGAATTCTGCTGCATTGCTACTAGCATTGCGCGACTTACGAGTGCTTATGAACAGCTAAATAAGTTACAGGTTTCAGAGTAAATGCAGTTGGAACGATAAACACTGAACTGTTTACCTTAGTACCTGCAAAATACACCAATTGACACTCAATTGTCAGTCACAAGAAGATTTAACAGTCAAACATATCTGCAAATATATAAATATTGATATATTTAAATAAGATAAGTAGTAATACATATTGTACATCTGAATTACTTCGAGCGTATACCTAAAATCCACAAAATGAATCAGAAGTATAAATATTTGCTTTTAATATCAAATATTTAAAGAATTAAAAAAAAATTAATCATTTAACTAAAATTCTACTTGACGTTGAATATTATTTTGTCAGTAATTCTCACAACTTGTAACACCGATATACAGTGTGCACGCGGTCTACCTGCGGATGAATATAGAGTACAAATACTGTAAGAACACCACATACGTCATAACGGGTAATATGCGAATTAAAATCAGCAGTGGCGGCGGCGAAATTAATTTTAAGTAGGTACATTAAAATTCCATATCAGCAACAGTCAAAGTAAATTGTATATAGTTGTTATATAATTTTGAAGTAATAAACAAATTTAAAATTTTTTTTTGATTCCAGCGCCTTAATGATATATGTGGTGTTCTTAGAGTATTTGTACTCTACTAGACAAGCTGGTCGACTATAAGTGGGAGAATAAGAGGGTAGCCCCTGTTACTAACATTAGAGCTACGTTAAAGTCGACATCGCAGAAATCGTTACTGCGTTAGTCCGTGAAAATTGCTACTGTTACTGTTAATAACAAATTCTTTAACCAAGAATAAAGTCATTTACTGTACTGAAAGAAGACAATAAATTTGTATGAAACTAAACAAAATGTTTCAGTAAGATAAACTATAAACGCAGAAACAATGAATTTAATTGGAAGATAAGGATGAAATTATTAAAGAAAAACGAATTTCTACAAGTACTTAATGATTTATTAAATTCTAAAATAAGCCACCCTCTTGAGCTGAGCAGTAACCCAGCTGATTATAAAAATTACGACTGGCATTTGTTAACATTTCCGGGTAACATGATTCGAAAATTCAATAATTTTGGCGCGTAATTGTTCTAAATTAGATGGACGAAACGCGATTAAAAAATGTGTTTGCTAGGCGTTAGACATCGACCCGACCGTTAACAAAATTGAAATGAAATGCGCAAGTACAGCTATCCTAAAGACGAGTCAGTCAGCTTCACTACATTCGACCAATAGAACAGTTTGTATATTGCTTTCTCGTACTAACTCATACAAACTCTCGGTGTCGTCGTTTTATCACACAGTAAATGTATCCGCAGCTTGCCGGCAAGCACTTGGTATGTACTACTGTAAACATTGAGTAAATGAGTGTCCTCCTAGATGCAAAACTTGCTTATTGCTTAAGCATCAAATTGAAAAAATCGCAAAAGACTATCTTAGAATTAAAATTTTTAAACAATTCCAAGAAGAGTTTTCATTCCCTTGAATTTGCTCACTAGCACCTGCTTCCAAAATTGATTCTAGAAAATATGCCTGATTTATTTGTAACTAAAGGAAAAAGAGAGCGTTTTAGCGAGTTTTGCAACAAAGTCTTTCAAAGAGCGAGTTTTATACCATTCCTACTAGAAATTTCAAACGAAATTATCCATATTGGGATTTATTATTTATTAGAAAAAATATTACAAGTTTATTTTAATTAAATAAACATATCTACTTTACATTGTTTTAAACTATTACATTCAGCCTCAGTGTTCTTTTAATTACTATTGTTACAGTTTTCATTAATAAAAAGTGTTGCACAAAGGTGTTGCGTATAAAAGCTTAAGTCAGGATTATTCTTCCAGGTATCATCGTAATGTCTTTTCAAAAGAGAAATTATTGTGGATTTATCACCCTTTAACAGATAACCAACAGGCATTCTTTACACCTCATGACTTAGTATGGACAATGACAAAATAAAGAATATAAAAATATATTAACAAATTAATAGGTATAAATAAAATTAATGAATAGGTACAAAAAAAATCATAACAATATATCATTTAAAGTACACTTACCGTGTAGTAACTCAAACAACAAACAAAGTGATCCATGACCTTCGCATATACATTTCAAAGAGATATCGGACGGTCATTCTCAACTAGTTCCTTCGATCCGTTTTTAGACAATGATTTAATCTTTACCATTCTCAACCGTACCGGAAAATAATTCTTTATAAACGAGTCATTGGTTAATGTTAGTTAGTAACGACAAGATAATCTAATTAGGGTTTATACAAAAACCGACTTTTTGAAAACCGGTTTTCGAATTTTTGTCAAAAAAATAGAATAGGGAAAAATATTTAATTTAATTTATATAAAATAACGAACAACGAAATCAATATCAAAGTCAAAGTATAAAAAAAATAAGTTCTCTTAAGAAAATAGGATTTTAAAAAACATAAAACATCCACTGAACGGTGGGTAAGTTTTGTTCTTATTTTGGACACAATATTGCCTGAAATTGAAAATACTCGTTCATTAGCTACTGAGCTTGGTTTTATAGTTTTCAGGACATCAAATAACAAATCTAAGTTTTTGGTTCTTTTATTCGTTGCGTCAAATAATGAAGATTCAGCTTTCAGTGTCTTTAGATTTGTAAGTTTTTCTTCAGGGTCTTCAAGAAACTTATGAATTGATTTTTCCATGCTTCTTTTAAAAAAGCATTACTTTGATGAGTATTATAGTTTCTTCGATTTGCTCTTCATCAGAATCGGTTTTAAGATAAAAATTTGAAAATATTCTAGACAATATCTTTCCAGATAACTTAATAATTTCGGTTTTTGAAGCTAAAGAAAGTACAGTAGATTCTTTGCTGAACTGGTAATGTTTTGTGGATTTTGCAAATACAGCAAAAGAGTTGCTAATTCTACTTGTATTCTTTCTTGAATTCGTTCTTCTAAAGCATATAATAATTTCAAACTTATTTCAGTATTTAAATTTTTTAGTTCATTTAACAGAAATGCAAATATACTTTCACTTGTTAATAAATTGGCATCTCGTCGCCCTAAGCCTTCAGCTGCTAGACGAATCGGTCCCAAGACTTTATGAAGTTCTAAAAGTTTAGGATATTGAGCTTCATTCCACATATAAGAAGAACCAATATCATTCAATGCTACAACAACACATTCTTTTACTGCCAGAAATCTTCCAATCATATCCTCTATACTATTCCACCTTGTTTTGCAGTCAAGAATTAAATGTAATTCCTTCCCTTTTCCTTGTTTGATACAATTTTGAAGAATGGTGTTTCTTACTGGAGATTTTCTAAAGAACTTACAAATTTTTCTAATTTATGAAACTGATTGTTTGTAATTGTCAGACTAAATAGGAATAGGATGTTCTCGGTTACAAACATAATAAAGATAATCTTCATAATCGTTATATTGGTCTTCATCTTCATCTTCCGATTCCTCACTTGAAACATTTACTTCGGCTTCAGCTTCAGCCATTTCTCTATGTTTATATCACACATCAGTAACTGCTAAGTGGATGGCATGTGAATAGCATAGTTGATTAATTATAGATGATAATTTGCCAAATTTTTTCATAACAGCAGCACCATCATTTGTTGCTGCAACTAAGTCAAGTTCTAGATTTAAGTTGAAATTTTGTAGCCTTTCAGATACCAATTCTAATGTTCTCTGTGGATCACAGGAGCTATTGGCACTAATCCCAAATTGAAATCTTCTGCCAAGTGGTGTACATTAATGTTTAAATATCTATGATTTCTTTTGCTAGTCCACTTGTTGAAGAGACTCTCGTATGAATGAACTATTTGTAATGCTATTATTAATAGAAAATCCATCCATTGCTGCAAGTATTGATATGATTTCTTCTAAATTACTCCTTTTCACTTTCAAAAAATTCAAAATATTCGTTTGTTTTTTTGACGAAGAGGAAGATCCAGGCGTTTCTTCTTCGCCGATCGTTTCTGATTTCTTTCAGATAATTATTTTATGAACGCTTTCAAATGATTATGTAGATTGCTCGTTGATGATCCTTTGCAGCTCAACATTTTATAACAATGATTGCAGATTGCCTTGTCTATCCCTAACTTTTTGAAACTATCCCAAACTTCCGACTTATTCATTTTTATCTAAAAATGAAATTAACCCTCTCATGCATTGAGTCCACTACAGTGGACAGAACATTCAAGGTCAGATTTTTTTTTTGTCTTAGCAAAAATGTTTGGAAATGCATACTAGCCTCTTCAGTGGACGTCGTATAAGTGGTTTGTAGCGCCATCTGTAGTCGAATTCTCTAAATGTAGCAGCTGAGGCATTTGTTATGCAGCACGTTATGCAGTGATCAGCTGTTTTGCAATGGAGGAGATTTTGTGTTCAGAAATTAGTGTAAAATCATTTTATGGACGTTCCAGAAAAAAGGTAAAAATTATCAACATTTCAAATAGGTTGTAGAGAATGTATTCACTAAAAAAATTTGGGAAAATATTACATAGATAATAAGAAAAATGAATTTGTTCACGCGTCCATTGTAATGGACATCATGCAGTTTCGGCATTCTAGTGAAACTTGATTTTGTTTCGTAGCACGTGATTTTCGATGATCTGGACAGCGATGAAGAACCAGAGGAAGCACCGTTTGCTGCAATTGTTCGAAATGACGAGTACGCTGGGGTGGAAAATGATATAATTAATTATCATCTGCCTGACGGATCTGATTTAGAATCAGGCAATGAAGAAGAACAAGCTGTTCATAAACCTGATGATGATGTGGAAGAAAATGACTGGGGCAGTGAGGATGAATTGCCTTTAGAGCAATTGCGTTCCTTGGCAGCAAACAAAAACAAAAAGAAAACAAAAAAGAGCTACGTGTGGCGTAATGTGGATAGCATGTATGGACCAGCAACACTACCACTATTTTTAGGATCTGATAAAATAAATATTCAAGGAACTACTCCTGTAGAATATTTTTTGTCTTTATTCACTGAAGATATGATGGATGATATCGTATTTCAAACAAATGTATATGCAGGGCAAAATGGTAAACTAAATTTTGGTCTCACTAAAGAGGAATTGTTTGTTTTTTTGGGTGTAAATTTAGTTATGTCTTACATAAGATATCCACGAATACGTCTGTATTGGTCAAGTGATGAGGGCTTGAGAATGAATCTAATTGCAAACTCTATATGTCTGTAAACAGATTCGAGTTGATCCTACGTTTTCTCCATTTTGTAAATAACGTCGATTTGAAAAAAGACAACACAGATAAACTAAAAAAACTTCGACCATTTCTGGACCAGCTGCAAGCCAATTTTGTTAGTGCTGCAGATCCTGAAGAGTACCAATCAATTGATGAGCAAATAATACCTCTAAAATGAAGATTAGGAATAAAACAATATCTTCCGAAAAAGCCGATAAAATGGGGTGTCAAAGTTTGGGTAAGAGCAGGTGTAAGTGGCTACATGCATCGGTTTGAAGTTTACCAAGGAGCTGCAGGAAACCGAGATGGAATAAGTGCATTGGGTGCATGTGCAGATGTAGTTCTTCGTCTAAGTGATGATTTACCCCAAGTAAACCATAAATTGTTTTTTGACAACCTATGTTGTTCACTACCACTCTTAGAAGAGCTAAAGCAAAGAGGAATATGGGCAACGGGGACTCTAAGATCCAATCGTTTACAGAATGCAAGTTCTATATTGATGTCGGATAAAGACATGAAAAGACAGGGTAGAGGAACTGCAAATGTTATAAGTACAGAATCGGGAAACATTACAATAACTAAATGGCTAGATAATAATTCTATCTGCATAACTTCTACCTGTGCAGGTCTAGAGCCACGGAATACAGTACAACGTTGGCAAAAGTCGTCCAACAGCGTTATTGAAATTAGTAGACCATTTTCTGTACAATTTTATAATAAAAATATGGGTGGAGTAGACCTTCACGATCAACTTATTGCATTATATCCAATTCGACGAAGGAATAAAAGGTGGTACATCAAAGTATTCATGCATCTTTTAGATGTAACAGTGGTAAATGCTTGGAAATGGAAACAACAAAATGGACCTTCTAGAATTTAAAGCCAGTGTAGCAAGAGCTTTGATCAATATGGGTCAACACAGAGAGAATAAGAGAGGCAGGCCACGTTCTGCTACTCCACCTAGTATACTGAAAAAAAGAAACCTATGAACCATGCATCTCCTGAAGTACGTGGGGACAGATTTGGACATTGGCCAAAATTGACAGAAATTGAAAATGCAAGACGATGCCATTCAAACGCTTGCAAAAGAAAAACTAAGTACATTTGTAAAAAATGCAATGAACCGCTTTGTACAGACTGCTTTGAATATTTTCATACCCAATCTCGTTGAGACCGTGGGTGCATAATGTCCACTCCAGGGGACAGGATTTTTTTTAGGATTAAAGGATAAATACCATAAGTTTTTGCTTTGTTTAGTCATAGTTGATATAATTTTGTCGTTTGAGGAATAAATTATATTTTTTTAATAATTTCTCGATTCTTTGAAATAATTATGCACGAGAGGGTTAAAGTTATCATTATTTTATTTTTTAATATTTTTGAAGTTTAATTTACAATTTTATTATTTTAACTATTAATATTAATGTAATTTAAAGAAATCAACACATTTTTTAGGAATTTTGAAAAAACACGCATCTTCTTAATCTAATTCCAAAGCTTGATAAAGACATAATGTATGTTGAAACGTTGCGAAAGAAAATATGAATTCAACTTAACACCCTGTGTTGTATTTAAAATCCCAATAGACAGAAGCCAGAACTTTTTATTTTACATTAATTTTTGAGAGAAGAAATTTATATAATAAAATTAAAGTTTTAAAGTGTAAAATAGAAAATACAAACTTAGAAATTAGAAACATACTTAATACTTACGTTATTTTTATCAACTATAACAACTTTATATTTTTGTTTCCAGTTTTCACTTTACAAGATTAAGCGAACTGTTGTGACTCGTAACTGATTGCACATACTATGTACTAACATAAAATAAGTGCGCAGTTTTTGTGCGCGTGCGCAGTGCACAAGGACTGGCCAACGCAACTCCCAACATTGAAAAAATGTGTCTTCTGCCCGTTGCATAGAAGGAATAGCAAATCAAATTAATAAGTAAAAAATTAATTTTTACATAATAATTTGAATTCTTTGAAACCGGTTTTTTTTTTAAATTAAAAACCGGTTTTCAAATGTGACAAATTTATTTCAAAAACCGGTTTTTTAAAACCGGGTTTGAAAAACCATCAAACCCTAAATCTAATCAACGCAGTGCATAAATGTCCTGGAACATTTACTTTCTGTGCTTAGGACTACTTTGCGTAGATTGTATATCTTCATCAACTGGGTGTAGGAGTATTATTGATTTAATTCAATATTGTTCTTATATTCCAGATTATATACAATGCTATTACTTTCTGTACTAAAATACATATTAAAATGTTCCACCATTTCGTCTGGATTAGATAATATTTGGTCAATTTTGAGTGTTATTTTTAGTTCTCTATTTTAACAGTTCTCGAAGCTAACGGGAGTTAAGGGGGAACTGCCGACTACCGAAATCAAGAGGTTAGAAATTCAAGTTTTTCTCCATTATTTTTGCAGCGATTTTATTTAAACAAAAACCAACAAATGTTTTAAGGGTTTTCTGAGGTAACTAAAGAATTAAATTTTATAAAACTTATTAAAATATTTATAGATGGAGTCTAGAAAGTGACTCAAGTTTACCATATGTTTTCTATATTATTTTCAACTTACTTCAATAAATCTTACTGTAAACGTACAGCCTTAATTCAACTTAATGTACAAAATAGTTATTGAGGAAGACTTGAATTACAAACGTAAGTTTTGCCATATTTCTGACTACAGATATCCTAAATTTTCATTGTTCCTCTCATAATTAGTCAATCATAAGATATACTTAACTTAAAACACACGAATAAATTACTTTTTTTTTTGTATTGTTCCACAAAACAGAAAATTACAACTCTCGTCAAGAATCTTACTGTCACCCTTAATAAATTGAGCCGGGATCAGATATTTTCTCTGTTCAAGATTCGTACACGCCCACCGACCAACATCTATCCCTCATTAGTACAACGACCGTCGACCTTGTCTTATGATCTGTGGCCATAAAATATGAAATTCTTTACGCCCAACGCTTCAAAGTAAACACCCACCCGATGGGTTCTTTTGGTACCATTTTAAGCAAAACCAAAGGCAAAATTCATTTTGGTTTTTGGTTTGCTTTGTTTTTTTTGACATCACCATATCTTTTATAAATGGGCATACTTTTTGTTCAGTTTCTTCCAAGTTCACTAACTTTTTTGAAAAAGGTAATGGCTGGGGAGCGAAATCGAGCGAGCTAAACTACCACGGAGCCACAACCGTGAAAAGAAATAATGTAAACAACTGCGTATTGTTTACATTATATCTGAATAGCACTAATTCATAGGGCGAACTGCAACATCTGTTTACGCTCGACAAGAGACCGAGAATCAGAGAAAAAAGGGCAATAAAATAAGGAATTTATGAGGTAAAATTCTTTATACACGGGCGTAGATAACGGCGTCAGGAGTGTTTAAAATTTATTATATTTACGTTATATTTCCAAGAGAAATAAAATTTTCATTTATACCTTACGTTAGTTTCCTTGTTTCATTGTTTTAACTGTTAATTACGTACTTCGTAATTTTTGTAATAGTTCCTGCCGGTTCATTGAATCTACTTCTTCCATTTATATCGACGTAAGTGTTAATTGGATTTTGTTAAGATTAAGATTAAAATTTTTAGTTATCGTTTATTTAGATCTAGAACATTGTTTATGTTACTTTTTCAGATATGATATGGAAGAACGTCGAGAAATACATCGTGAAACAATGGCGAGTTGGATTGAGGGTCATACTGATTGTATGTCCATTGTCAGTGATTCCGATATTTATTGCAAAGTCTGTAAAATATCGTTACAGAATGCCAAAAAATCGAACGTACAACGTCACTTAGCATCGCTAAAACATACACAGAAATTGGACCCGTTGAAAGCTGACAATTTTAACGAAGAACTCTGTGAAGCTTTAATGGCGGCTAATATCCCATTAAAGGAACTTGACAATCCCACTTTCAAAACATTTCTCCAAAAATATACTGGTCGACATGTTCCTGATGAATCCACCTTACGCAAATGTTATGTTTCTAAGTGCTTCACGAAAACAGTAGAATGCATTAAAAGACATCTTTCAAATCAGTACCTATATGGATAAGTGCCGACGAAACTGTCGATATATTAGGACGCTGTGTGGTAAATATTGTAGCTGGTGTACTACATCCAACTATTCCATATAACGCATATGTAATAGCATCTAAAGTTATAAATACAGTTGATGCGGAAACAGTTGCTAAAACCATTGACGAGAATTTGCACAAAATGGTTCATTCGGACGACAGGTACAGGGAAAAATACTTTTATTTGTTAGTGACAGTGCCGCATATATGTTAAAAACAGGCAGACTATTAAAGGAAACATATCCTTATATGCTGCATATTACTTGTGTAGCACATGCTCTCCACAGAATCTGTGAATATATCAGAGACAACTATCCGGAAGTTGATAGACTTGTATCGGCTTTTAAAAAAGTTTTCAGAAAAGCACCATCGACAGTGGCCCTTTACAGGGAAAAACTTCCATCTTTGTCACTGCCACCCGCGCCAGTAATAACTAGATGGGGAACATGGCTGGAAGCTACTAGTTTTTATGCAGAGAATTTCGATAGTTTACAAAATTTCGTTACATGTTTAAATGACGATGCTCGAAGTATTTCTGAGTGCAAGGGACTAACACAAATCCCAAATTTAAAAAATCAGCTGTTATTCCTTCAGGAACACTTTGGAAATTTGCCTAAACTAATCACATATTTTGAAAATCGAAATCTCAAACTAAAAGATGGATTAACCACATTAGATGCGGCTATTAATAATTTCAAAAGTATTCCAAGTGACTTCGGATGTGGCCTTCGGCAAAAGTTAGACGCAGTTTTTAATAGAAATCCAGATTTAATAATATTGTGGCAATTGTGTATGGGGACAATGACACAAAATCAAACTGCTAAATACGCTGAAATAAAAGAATATTTCCAGTACGCACCTATAACCAGTTGCGATGTAGAAAGGACGTTTTCTATCTACAAAGATGTACTTCATTTAAAAAGAACAAATCTTACAGAAGAGAACCTTGAGAAAGTATTGCTGGTGAATATTAATACTCCTTTACTCGACTTGAACAACAAAATCAACAAATAATAATGTATTTTGTATTTTATGAGTTGTTATTCAATTATATAAATAAAATTAAAACCTCTTTAAAAATACAACATTTCAATAGTGCGCCCATGAGCGATGAGTCATGGCTCGCTCGATTCCGCTCCCTAGTAATGGCACTAGGATTTTCAAAATAACTAAAGGTGAAGAGTGTGTTGTGACATTTACTATGTGAAAATTTCATTATTTCTGATTTATTTTTTTCCTTTTAAGTGGTACCAATATCTCTTATGGACAAATAACACGGGCGGACCCTAGTCTTAAGTTAATAATATTCCATGATGAATTTTTTATTTCTTTAGTATTTGACGCTACACACTCGAAATGTAATTCCACAGATAGCTCATCAAATACATCAATACTGCTAGGGTTAATACTCAGTAAATCAATGGCAAATAATAATAATAATAATAATAATAGTGTGAGTTTTTAATAAAAAATATCTAAAAATATGGTTTTTAAAAGTTATACAATAGTGTCTTTGAAGGATCTTTTTGAAAAGTGTGACTTTTAATTTAAATGATCAATTTTCTTTTATTGACCTACATTCGTGTGTATACTATACTAAAACACAGTAATGAGCTGTAATTCCTTAATTACTTTGTATTAGTTTCTATGTTTTCTCCATTTATAAATGAATTCTTTAATAACGTTAGATATATTATAAATATTAACGAAATAAAATTTCATATATCGTACTCTATCGTTAGAAAGTTCCGTACCGTATACCTCATTATATTTCGAAATATGATTAATAACTATTTTCATCTGTTTGCATTAGGCACATGCACCTACTAGTAATATACAATGGATTTTTTTCATTATAGCAAGGCATAATATGTTCGTGATGTGAAACTTATTTTGTTGAAATTCGCGAAAGTAGTTTGAGTGCTGCATACATTATATTTATTGGTCAATCTATGCTGTGGAATCAGTAAATACAGATTGAGTTTGATATCGCTTTGACGAATTATCAGATTGTTGTACACAAATTAAACAAAATATATGTAAAACTAATTTATACATTCATTTGGTATTTATAATTATTGAAGAGAATGCCATTCGAACATAGAGTAATTAGAACTAGAGCATTTCATAATTTTCATAGCATTGTTAAATGGCAATTATGATTATTATGCAGGTGTAATAAAAATATTTGTAAGAAATTTGTAACAGACAACTAATAAATTAAATATTTTATTTTATTATCCAAAGGAATATTTTTGAGAACTATATAAATAACAAATAAGTAGTGTTATGCGTCTTTGACCGACATAGAACAGGCAAAAGAATTGAATTTGATAAATACCTAAATGAACCGATAATCAATAGACATCAAGATCCACTAACATGGTGGCATCAAAGAAAAGATGTCTATCCCAGAATTTACGAAATAGTAAAAAAACGTGTATATGTCTTGGCTACATCTGTTCCGTGCGAGTGCATTTTTAGTAAATCTGGGAACATTATTACCGACAGGAGAAGTCGATTAACAACCGCGAAAACATCACAAATCATTTTATTAAATTATAATTTGTAAATTATCAATGTAGAATTTAGGAGCACGTTAAGTATACGGTTCGCCCAACCTCGTCGAACCGCAAAGGTCAGGCAAAATTTTAACGACAATTTGCCAACTTCATTTTAACCAATCAGCTGATTGGTCTTTCACATATCCGTCAGTTATTTTGGTATCGCTACAGTTGGTGTAAATGTGTTATAGGTTATAAGCCAGAACATTACATAGTTTGTAAATTTATTTATAAAAAATGTCTGATATGTCAAAAACAGAGTTGGCGGAGATTTTAGGGACAATCCCGATTTTAATGCAGGAAAACGAATTTGAACCATTTGCGTTAATAACAACACAATATATGGAGCTATTGCAAATTCACATAAGTTGCAGCCAAATAATACAGAAAAGTAAAAATAAAAAAGGTACCTCTAACTTCAATTCTGACATGGATCAGGTATTAAATAATTTGTTGCAGGTAAATATTGTAAAATAAATATAAATAAATTTCAAAACTATATCAGCATTCCAAAGAGGTTTGATGATTTTAAGGAGCATTTCCGAATGTCGAAAAGTACTTTTGAAGTAAGTACTTATTACAAAAATTATCATTATGTTAAAAATATATATATATTGTAGATATTATTGTCTCTACTAGTTACGAAAAAAGAGATAAGAAAATTTAACATACCTTATGATGTTCAGTTAATGATGATACTGTGGGTCTTAGCTACACCAGACAGTTATCGAAGTATTGGAGAAAGGTTTCGAGTAAATAAAGGAGTAGTTCATTATTTATATGTGAATTATATACATACAATTTTTAACCTTGCGAAGGACTATATAAAATGGCCATCAGAAGAAGAAAGAAGGAGCATACGTAAAGTGGTTGAAGATAAAAGTGGTTTTCCGGGCGTTATAGGATTTATTGATGGAACATATATTAATATTAAACCACCAAAAGAATCAACTCGATATTACAACCGAAAAAGTCATGCATCACTAATATTGCAGGCAGTATGCGATCATAAACTAATGTTTCGTGATAGCAGAGTATATAGAAAGAGTCCACTGGGACAAAAGCTTGATAGTAATGCCAATTTTTATATTGATGATGGTCACCTTCTAGGTGATTCAGCATATTGTTTAAGAAAATCAATGATGATACCATATTATAGAGATGATGGTCATTTAACTGATGAACAGCAACACTATAATTTTATGTTCATTCTAGTACAAGAAATGCTATCGAAAGAAGCTTTGGCCTCCTTAAAAGCAAATGGAGAAGATTGAAATATATGGATAGCAACAATTTTACATATATAACAAAACATGTTGTAAGTTGTTGTGTTTTACACAATTTTATTTTACAAGCAGAAAATTGCGAAATAGATGAAATTCATGTTACTGATAGGACTGACGATACTGTTTTTGATGTGCAAATTGCGGTTGATGGAAATGATGAGTCTCGTCAGAAACGTGATAGTATTGCTGTGATGTTATATGAGAGAACATACTGCATATGAAATCCATTGTATATAATTTTTAATATTTATATCAAATAAAACAATAAAAATATTTTACATATTTATTTATAAAATTTATTTATCACAATAAAATAAAATAAGAAATAAAATAAATATTTATAAATGAAACAAAATAAATATAAAATTTCTAAATTTTCAAAATAACTATTATTACAATATGTCACATATTCTGACTACGTTATTATTTGTTGGCTAATTTTTCTAGACTAGCCGCAACCCTATCAAAAATACTATTTCTTTCCCTTTGTATATTAACAAATTCAGCCATGGTTTCCTTTACTTCGGTTATATTTTTGTTGATGGCTTTAAACTGAGTTTCAAACCATTCTTTTTCCTCTCTTTTCCTTTTCTTTGGATTCATTTCTTGTTCTTCATTACATGTCATCTCTTCTGAAATGTCAAATGCAGCAGTAGTAGCTGGGTTATATGCAGGATCTCTTGCCAGAATATTGTCAACTTTGTCAAAAAATTCCCATGTCACTGCTCCATTACCACTCCTATTTAAATCTTTCTTAATTTTCTTGTACATCGCCTGTAGGCCACGCCATTTCCTTTCGCACGTTTCCCACCTGACTATATAGTTTAGGTTTATTAAAATTCGACATATATCACTGAATAATTTTCTCTTTTTCTGAGGCAATAATAATGCATCCTTTACTTTAAATAGTTCCTCTAATAAAAGTAATACAGCAGATCGTGACCACAAATATCGATCAGAATCTGAAATATTCAATTTTATTGCATATAAAATAAAATAATAAATGACATACCTTTATTGTTTTCTTTGTCTTCTTCACTGCCTCTATCTGAAAATGAACTGGTAGTAGTCGAATTGTTTGTATCACCTGTATTTGATTTTTGGCCATACTCGTATATTACCCCATTTGTATGTAATTTATAATATTTCTCTATTAGGTCATTCTTAAAATTGGCATCTATATAAAGGAAATCTATACATAAACTATACCACGTAAATGTATTTATTACAAACCTGTGGTAGCTTTATCTAATTCGTAATCAGTTAAAAAACAAACAAAACGCATTCCACTTTTATGTTCCAATGTCACTTTTTTAGTATTGGAAGTAAATGCTTCCATAATGAAAAAATAATGTTAATTAAAGACTGTTTAAAAAACAAAATAGGCTTTAAAAGCGACAAGAGGTTATGTTTCTAAGTTGTAACCAACACGAAGCCTAGTATGATACAAAATCAGCCCACTCACTTAACGATTTCGCCCAACGCAGGTAGTCAGCGGGCGCGATTTCTAATGTGACCGGTTTTCCCAAACAGCTGATCGGGAATTTCACTGGTCTGCCCTCTACTTGACGAAATGAACTAGTCCGACCGTATACTTAACGCAGCATAGATTTATATGTAAGCTATTTAGCTATTTTTACATTTTGATATTCAGTTTAGTATATTCATTTTGTACAAAAATAAATATTTTAGTGCGTAGTGCGTACCCTACCTGTTATATAATATCAAGTGATCCGAGATCCGGTTCATTGAAATTTAGTGAACCGGCTCCCTCGGTTCCCTGCTGGGATTCGGTTCACTGAACCGGTTCGTTCGCGAACAACCCACCTCTAGGTGACGGAACAACGCTTACTTTAGAACTCAGCGCGCTGTAGCTAGTGGATGCCATATTTTCTAGAGGAAAGAAAATGCGCTGCGAAAGTAAGCGAACAGGGTTGGGAGCTTGAAAATTTGAAATTTAAAAATATGTATTACATTGCACAAGCTTAACAATAATAGTTCTGTAAGCAAATGTTTTGAATTTTTGATCTATAAGTATTATTATATTAATACCTCAATAATTTTTATTTACTTTCCTTATACATACGAGGTAGGCGCCATAAATTCTCGGCCTGATATACAAAAAAGAAACTTGAAACAATACAAGAATTTTATTTTTCTATGTAATCTCCCCTAACTTCTATACACTTATTACAACGATTAATTATTAATTCGATACCCTTGTAAAAATAATCTGAAGTTTTTCCTTCAAAATGTTCTATAACAGCTGCTTGCAACTCATTGTCGTCCTTAAAAGTACGTCCGCTAAGGTCTTTTTTTAAATTAGAAAACAAAAAAAAAATCACAAGGAGCCATATCCGGACTATACGGTGGATGTTCCAATTCTTGAAAGCCGCATTCGCGGATGGCAGCTTGTGAAATGGCGGCAGTATGGACGGGAGCATTGTCGTGTAATAATCGCACACCTTTTGTCAATTTTCCACGACGTTTTGCACGAATACTGTCCGTTAATTTATGCAATAAAGACGCATAATATGTGCCGTTCACACTTGTATTGCACTCTTTAAAGTCAATTAGCAAAATGCCCTCACAATCCCAGAATATTGTGGCCATCACCTTTTTCGTTGATTGAACGACTTTCGCCTTTCTGGGACGAGGTTCATCAGGTCGCCGCCATTCTATGGACTCCCTTTTCGATAGAGGATCGTTAAGCAGAACCATTGCTTCATTCTCTGTGACAAAGTACTTCAAAGTCGATTTTGGGTCGTCTCCACACATGTTTAAAATCAACTGCGCACATTCGACTCGACGTTCACGTTGGAGAACAGAAATAAGTCGCGGTACCATCTAGCACTAATTTTATTCATACCCAAATGGTCATGGAGAATTCGGCGAACACTTGTTTCGGAAATGTTTGT
Organism: Amphimallon solstitiale; assembly: GCA_963170755.1. Taxonomy (NCBI): domain Eukaryota; kingdom Metazoa; phylum Arthropoda; class Insecta; order Coleoptera; family Scarabaeidae; genus Amphimallon; species Amphimallon solstitiale. Next base: position 13,997,654 of record OY720683.1, on the reverse strand, counting down.
TATCACTGCTAATTCCTTCACTTTCAAACTGCGATCTTCAGGCACTAAATGTTCAATAATTGAAATTTGTTGAGGCGTTATCACTTTAATTGGTTTACTCGACCGATCAGCATCTTCCAGGGATCTTGTCCCAAACGGAAACATTTTGCCCACTTTTTTATAGTTGAATACGAAGGAGATGAATCACCGTAAACGCCGTCTAAACGTTGTTTAATGTGATAAGGTGGTTGGTTTTTTTTTTTGTTAAAAATGTAGTGACCGCGCGGTACTCAATTTTCGTTACTTCAGAAATTTTCGTGCGTTAGTCACGTTGCTTGGCTGATTACTAAAACTACTAGGTTTGGAACCGTCATATTCATAGTGTACACCTCGCGGATGTGCATGCATGACGTGACGGAGTTTGAACACGTTTGAACCTGTATAAGCCTGTCAGGCCGATAATTTATGGCGCCTACCTCGTACATACACTTTAAAAATATTGAATTTGTTTTGTTTTAATAGATACTATCTATCCCAAATTCAATGGTTTAAATTGCAATTTAATATTACCACAGAGATTGTTCTTGTGGATTATCACTTAATATTAAGTATGTATCTATTTCATGGGATTAGTGAACCTTAAAAAAATATTTTATTTATAAATTTTTGCTCTGACTAAGAGATGAAGTGAATTCTGAAATATTAAACATTATTATTATTATTATTATTATTATTATTTCTTATTTAATTGTTTGCAGGAGTGAAAGAAACTGTGAAATTGGTAGAAGAAGAAGGCGGCAAAGCCTACGGTTTTAAATGTGATATTACTAATAGAGAAGACGTTTACAGCACTGCTGAGGAGACTATGAGAGAAGTAGGCCCGGTAAGTTATGATTAGTTAGTGAATTTCTATTTCTGATATAATCGTATCTAAAACTGATTTTATATCCAACAGAAGGAAAGGCAAATGAATTAACAACACATAATCGAAAGTACCTTACAATTTCAAGGTATCAATGTTTTGTTAATATAATGTTTCCTATGTGATTAATACATCATTAATTCTTTTATTGCCCTAAGAGCAATATTAAATTACAATGTAAAGTAGTGGTTTTAGTAATTTATACCATATGAATACTAACATATCTTGTGGGAAGTGTTACTGACACTTTCACATTCACTTTCTGTTAATTTTTATCGGAGATTTAATAAGGAAAGACCTTCAGTGCAAAACAGTTATATTCCTTTGTCAAGGAAAACATTAATATATGTGAAAATACGAAAAATGATAAAAGCTTTGCCACTATGTGTTTTTTATGTAGTAGATTATTATCCCAGTAGTGCAAATATTTATTTACTCAAAGAAATGACAACATCTACACTGATTGTAAACAGTAATAAAAAGGAAATGACGTAAAAAGTACATTTATAAGAATATGTTGTTCTTCAGTAAAATGACATTCCTCATCATCACTTCCCGACACTGTATAGAGCTTTATCATATCCTGACCAGCGCCATGCCGCCAAATACAATAATTCGTTTTTTAGCGTGGATTATAAACTCGACAAATATTTGTCGTTAGAAATGAAGAAACGTGGGGCAGTCCAGTGTCAACTGAAATAAATAGGTGTTAAATGTAACATTCGATATTGTGCTGTCATATGGAGCAATTACGGAGCAAATGTACAATGAACGATACAGTATTGCAATGCTATTGAATCTTTTAATTTTATTTATTCAACAGGTGCAAGTCTAATTATAGAACAAAAATTGACAATGTTCAAATATTCATAATAAATCCACTTATATCCTTTTTTAAATTGTATTAAATCAGCCCTCAAGTACCTCAGAGTTTACATATTCAGACTTAATGTTAATATTAATGACCAAATAACGTCTGCTTCTCTTCAGCCCGGCAATTTTTCCATTAGAATTTTATACGCATCTACAAAAATTAAGATATAAATTTAACTTAAATATGCAAAAAAATATAGCTATTTACCAGGAATTTTCCTTATACTACATTTAGAATATTAAATGCTCATTTTCCGAAGTACCCTGCGATTACTTGCCTTTTATCGAAGACTATTTTGGTAAGAACTAAATGACCCAGAACGGGATATATAGTTTTCTATTGGTACTCGACGTAACTTCCAAAATACATATATTATAGTATACCGATAGGTCCAGCCCGCGACGGGCCATACATAGGCAACAATATACGTATGGAACGTAATGCTATGTGGCAACGTGTGTACGATAACACTCCGCGTGCGCAACCTAATTCCGATGGTCGAGCGCAACAGATGTCCCGTCATTCGTATTTAGCTGTGCATACGTAAAGGTAGTTATCATGTCAGTGTATACAACCGCAGAGAAGGTACAAATAGTTTCGTGGTATCTTGCAGGCAATTCCTGTCGAACAACCGCTGATTTATTTGCTGTAGAGTACGTAAATCGGCCTATTCCTTCGCATTCGACGATTGAAAGGATCGTAAATGCGTTTAGGAAATATGGCTGTGTTGGCGGAAATTGCCGCAAATGCCAACAAATTGACGAACAGCGTCATATCCCTCTAATACCTGCCGATCGGGAGGAGAGAGACGTGAGGGTTTGTTCGTTGGTTGGAATGGGCGACCTTAAGTGTACACGGCAAATTCCAGACGAAATCGGTGTTAGTAGAAGTACAGTAAAGCGGATTCTAAAACGCAACAAATATAAAAGTTACAAAGTTCGAAAGTGCCAGGAGATTTTTCCCGAGGACAATTTTGCAAGAATGGAGTTTTGTGAGTCCGTGATGGAAAAGGCTAACAGGGACGAATATTTTATAAAAAATATTCTGTTTACCGACGAGTCTTCTTTTCCACGTCATGGGAAGCATAACCCCTCAGTCGTGCAATATTGGTCTCGAGAAAATAAACATCTAACTCGTAATGTTAAAACTCAATACCCCGAAAAACTTAACGTTTGGGCGGGTATCTTGGGTGATAACATTATAGGGCCATTTGTTATCGACGGCAATTTGAATGCAGTAAAATATTTAGATTTGCTGCGAACACGAATTATTCTTGCTGTCCGTCAACTAAACATCGATTTTGATGCAATTTGGTTTATGCAAGACGGTTGTCCCGCGCATAACAGCAGATTAGTAAGAGAGTTTTTAGAAAACACTTTTCCTAATCGTGTTATTTCCGGGAGGGGTACGATAATATGGCCACCTCGATCACCCGACCTCAATCCCTGCGATTTTTTTCTGTGGGGTTATGTCAAAGAAAATCTTTACGGTCTTCTAACAATCCCGAACTTGCAACAGTTACAAGTTAAACTGTTTCGCCTTTTCGAGACAATAACCCCTAGAAATCTCGAGGGAGTGAGGCGGGAGTTTTACAATAGGCTCGACTATTGTTTGGCAAGAGAGGGCGGTATTTTCGAATCCTATTTTGAGTGACTTTCTTAAAATTTGAATTTATTTTGCAGAATTATTGATTTTTTTACTTTTATCTTTTAGAAAACGTTATTGTTTTTTTATTACTTAAAATTACTTTTCCGTAGCAGCTAAGAATTCAAATAATAATAATAAATTGGACCTTATTATGTCTGAAACAAATGGGCAAATTACGTATACAGAACGAATATGCAAACGACTATATCCTTGCGCGGTTTAAGTCTTACTAAATTCTTAACTGCAATGTGCTGCAATTGAAGCTGCTGCGGGTAGAAGGGTTTCGGTGGGGGTTTCGATGTTGCCACTCATTGCTGACTATGGCCCGTTCCGAGCTGGACCTATCGGTATATGTAGCACACGTTAAATGAAACGACTGAATATGTGTAGTATTAGAATAATTTAAGTACATATAGAAGAATATGGAATAGACAAAATAAATGTCATATTGTTCAAATGTCAAATAACAGTAGATTTGATATAATCCAATCATATTGCATATTTTTATAACGTGATTTTAAAAATGCTCAGCGGTTACCAAGCATTTTATTGTGCTTTGGATAGATGGCGCCACATAAGGATCAATATTTTGAGGTTATAAGAATCAGAAAAATCTCGTTATGTGACGGCCTTATATCGCGCGACGATATTAGATACAGTTGGCCTTGGTGTATACGTAGTTATCAAGTTTCCTTTCTATGAATTAATAGTTTGTAGTCTCAAGTCATATTGACAGTAATTTGACGTTTGACACTTACTTAAACAGAAGTATTTTGAGCAAGAGGAAAAAATGGATAAAATTGGAACTCGTTATGTGATTCAATTCTTTTGTCTGGAAGGGAAACAGAGAAGGAAATTTATGAAAGGATTTTACGTACATTGGGCGACTCATGTCCTTTATATGACAGTGTTTGGTAAAACTTTCGGTAAAAGAATTTAAGCGAGACAGAACAAGCATTGAAAATGCATCACGTCCTGGAGCTCCGAAATCGGTTGTGACACCCGTAATCATCGATAAAATCCATGATTTGATTTTAGTCGACAGACGAGTGAAAGTGCGCGAGTTAGCAGAAGCCACAGGCACCTCAACTGAGCGGGTTCACTTCATTTTGCATAAAGTATTGTATATGAAAGAACTTTTTTAAACATGGAGAAAACCCAGCATATGGTCATAGGAGGGAATGGACGGGATATAGAGTTAGACAGCGAACAATAAAAAATTTAAGCCAGTAGGAATACCTGGGGGTCACAAGAAACGAGGACGGAAGAGACGACAAGGACATAATGAAGAAAAGAGGCAGAGCAAAGAATATGACGAAAGCATTACATCCTACTCTGTGGAACAAGAACCTGACAAAACAGACAAAAACGAACATATTTAAAGCAATCATTGAACCAGTTATGACATATGGGTCAGAGATATGGGTGATAGACAAAAGAATGAATCAAAGGTTGCTTTCGGCGGAAATGACATATTGGTGAAGATGCTGCTGAATAACATTATACGACCATATCAGAAATGAGAACATCAGAGATAGAATGGGGGTGAAGAAGACTATTATAGATGCTATAAATGGGAAGCAGCTGAGGTAGTATGGACATCTGCGTCGAATGGAGGAAGAAAGATTACCAAGAAGAGTATGGATTTGGAATCCACCTCAAAGGAATAAACGAGGCAGACCAAGAAGGAGTTGGATGGACAATATAAAAGAAGAAATGAGGAAGGGAGGTCTACGGGAGGAAGAGTGGAACGATAGAAATAAATGGCGTTTAGGATGCGAGAAGCGGAAATAACTGCAAAAACTCGCTATATTAATTAAAAAAAAAGAACTTTGTGCAAGACGGATGCCGCGTCTACTTACTCCAGAACAAAAAAGAAATTGCTTGCGTATATACGTCTAATGACAATTTATAAATGTTTGAGAAGAATGCAGTAGAGTTTTTGCGTTGTTTAGCGATAATGGACGAAACCTGGATACACCACTATATCTCGGAAATGAAACAGTAGTCAAGACATTGGATGACACCTGGAGAACCGTCCCATCCGCTGGGAAGGTACTGGCGTTAGTTTTTTGGGACGCAAAAGGAATTCTCCTAATTGACTAGCTCGAAAAGGGAAAAACCATTACCGGAGCATACTATGCATCACTTTTGGGCCGTATAAAGGTGGCAATAAGAGAGGAACGCCCGGGAATGGTTAAAAAAGGTTATGTTTTTTACCATGACAATGCCCCGTGCATTCATGCCGTGCCGTTCAGCAAAAATTGGCCGAGTTACGATCTGTAAAAACTTTTTTGCCGGGACGAAAATTTGGCTGAAATGAAGAGGTCATGCAGGAAGTCATTTAAGCGAAGGAATCGCGAGGCTGGGGACACGTTGGGGCAAGTGCGTTGAACTTCGAGGGGACTATGTCGAAAAATAAAGTACGTTAATGATCTGTTTTCTTTCATATAAAATCAAGTTAATTATCCAACCACTCTCGTATATGTGCCTTTGCGATTGCACGTATTGCTATAGCTTTGTTTTCAAATTAAAAATAATAATCCTGTACCAGCATAACTTAATCAAACTACGATAATACAAAGCTGCATAATTTATAACGAATGTAGAGATAACGTTGTCATGTAAAAAAAAATTCTTTATTAAATTTATAAATTCAATCTCTATTAACATTCGTATATTTCTTGTAGGTTCTAGCAGTGATATTCCTTTTGTTTTTCCAACAACATTTCTTATTTAAAATTAATAGGATAAGGTTACTAATAAAAAACTAAATCTCATAAAATATTTATATTCAATTTTAACATCTTATAATAACAGTATCGATGAAATAATTCTCTTGCCACATGAGGCCGTAAAAAGAAATTGTCCTTTTTACTTTCCAATTACAAGTAAAAAAAAAACGTGTATTTTATAAATACGAAAACACATTACATTACAAATATAACATATAGATTCAGAATAAATATCGCTCTTTGCTAAATTAAAATTTTAACATTGTGTGGTTTCAAAGAAATTATAATTTTCTTATACTATGCTAGATTTCGCTTCCACAAAGACATTCATTCACACGAAATGTCATATACAAAATTCCGCAGAACAGAAAACACCTTGATAAGACTGTCACCAATCATCATATGCAAATATTTACACGTTGTACATACCACAAATTGGCTATTGTCTATCAAAAATGCTCCTATCTTTACGTATATTAATATATTTGAAATCCCTATAAAATTTTGTATCTAAAAACTTGTTAACAATGCATAGATAACATCGCTAACAAACATTCACACGTTGTGTCATTGATGCCTTTCTACATTGTTAACAATACTCCCATTATTTATTACATTAGTTTACTTATAACAAAGAAGATAATAATCTCATCCAAAATATTAAATAAATTTTTAAACGCTTTGCTAAAGATGAATAGCATAATTTATTTTAAGTAAAACTTACTTATGATGTTCATACATTTCATCAAATTCCGCCTGATATTGGTCTATCATATTGATAATTAAAAAAAATGAAATTAAACTAAATGGCAAAAATTAATTATGAAATGAAAAGTACTTATTGAAAATAAAAAATAACTTAATACATTTACTAAGGATGATTTCTATGCAGTGTATTATACGCCTGCAATCATCAAACAAAATTCGAAGATCGAAGATTGACCGCTTCTTTTTTAAAAAGTTAGGCTACTTCACCCATGGATCTACAACTTCTCTCGTACTTGCCTCGTTCCCGGCTTTTTATTAATTTTCGGTTCATCAGAAAAAAAACATTCTTCGTTCGCAGCGCCACAATGTTCGCACTAACGTTTAAGTTGGCATTGTTCTGCTCAGATTTATTTTCTTGATGTTTTCCCTAAGCTGACCTGTACTCATATTGTTTTGACATCCAGAAATTACACAAAATATACACGCACTCAAATTGTTTATTATTGTTAATGTCCATGCACATTTGCGATTTTCTTATCTTGGTAGGTACATTATTTTTCATTAACGCCATCCTTTATTGTGTTTATAGATGAATTCATTGCTTCTTTCATCATTATTCAAATACATTCTTTTACCACTATTTAACACTATATCGTATTTTTCTTTTGCAGACGTTTCCTTTGAAAATAATAGGAAAAACATTGCATACGACTGGAATACTTCTTTTATTAATTATATTGTCATGAACCTGAACCTGAACTTGATAACTTCATCTATATCTTCGAACCATCTTTTCTCGTCTTCATGTAGGTTGATTTGTATGCAGCTGTTAACAATATTAAACATTGTTTTTTTCTTTGTAAATTTAATCAGATTAAACCAATTTCAACGTGTTATTTCCGGAATTTTCCTGGATTAAACTGGATTTAACCTGCTATTACTGAAGTTTTTGCTTTATTATATTGTGTCGAATAAAATAAAAAATATATACCTTTTTACATATTCCTTTTAAAATTATGCTTAGATATAAGTCTCAGGTATTTATCATATTGTTAAGTGTGACCATAGAATGTCAAACAAATAACAATCTTTATAAATTTACGTCTACTCATGATGAAAGATGTTTTCATGTCGTGAATGTCTAATTTCACCCTTTTCATATAACTTTACGGCATTCAAATGACTAACTCTTTTGACTACACCATCTTTCATCATAACTCTCTCTCTGTTATTTATTTTTAATACGTTATTGATTTTGAATAGTGGTTTACTGCTCAATATATTTAATGCGACTCTCACACAATGCATAAAATTTGGTTCTGTCTTTGTATGTATATTGAAATTGCATCTTGTGCTCCTCGTTTCTACAAATATAGAATACATGAATTTTATTTTTGGTGTTTATTTTTGTACCTTTATATAAATTTTATTTCAATTTTTATTATCATATACCTTACATTATAATGTTACGCCGTTGCGGTTATGCAACTCATGATACATTTTTCTATAATTACACTTACTACTAAAAATTATTTACTTATTCTATTACATAATTATTTATTTATCTTACAATGCCTGACCAATATAGGGATCACGGCAGTATGTACATACAACAAAGTCCATATCCTGTTTGTGATCAGTGAGAATAAAGTAAAAAAAAAACTTAGAGCGGGTCTAAGTTTTTTTCTTGAGGTAGTTCAACTGTGGTTTTAGATACAATAAACATATTGAGTCTTGTACTTTATAATAATGATTCGTTCTGGCAACTATCGCCGTAGCCTAATTGGCAAGCACCTGCCATGATTACGGAAGTTGTAAATTTAAGTCTTACCACAGAAGTTCTTATAATAAAATTTCACTATTAATTAACAGTATTTAAGTAAGAAAAGGAAACTGTATTTTCCATACATTGTACGTATAATATATTTTGATCTAGTAAGGAATAAACATTGCAAACCTACTTATTATATCGGTATGTTATTGCATTAGGTACTTATATAACTTTATTTTCTCGCATCTATTAGATTGCATTTATTAAATTAAACTTAAATTTAAAAAAATATTTTACTAATTACTTACCGTTTATAATATTTATATATCTGATGACGCAACACTGTTGCAAGGCATTCGGAATCATATGAATTGTTATATAATATTATTGCATTCATTATATTTCAAATTTTACACTTCATTTACTCAAGTGGTTAGCGAACTCTGTGGATTAGTATATATCTGGTGGGTGCAAATTCAAATCATACCCGACGAGTGTTTTTTTTTTATAAAAGAAAATAATTATCTATGGTAAAATGAATAATATTAAATTAAATTTAATTACCTGCTAATGGCTAATATTTATTACATCAAATTTTACAGTTATGAACAGTATTGATTTGCATTCTGTAATAGTTATTTAAAGTTATGCGAAATACATTCTGTCTCTTTTTATTACTTACTATTTTCACCGGTAATATCGGTGCTCGTTTTGCAAGAACTTACAAACTGATTGTAAATGAATGCATGAAGGCATGAAGGCTATCTTTTACAATTTCATTGTGTTATTCCATTGTATATATTACTGTAAAATGAAATATAATATTTGGAGTTTATTTACACATGCTGATACTTTTTCTTTATGGTTTTATTAAATACGTACAATACTTGAAGATAAGGTGTTGACCACAAATATTTTTAGTAGTAAATATGTAGTAAGATTTTAATACGACATGCAAAGACAGTTATTTACAATGGTATAATTCTTGGACATTTCGATTTTACTAGTACAGTAAATTCACGATGAGGTGCAAATTTTTCATGTCAACATAATATGCGGGTTATGTTGAAATGTACTTATCAAAATTAACACGAGTAACATCCGAAATATTGTAATCAATTAAATATGATAATTTGCTGACAAATACATGTTATAGTTGTTTATATGTTGAACCATGAATAAAAATCTTGTACACATTACAAAATCTAATTTTTAGTTTTTTCTTGTTATTTACGAACCATGTGTGGGAAGACTACATCCCCGCATTTTTAAAGCACGAGCGATTGAAAGGAGTAAAAGAAATTCTACATATTTTAACGCGAATTTTGGTCATGGATTCATTGTAAGCACAATGAGTTATGGCAGGTAATTAGATTCGAGGAAGTATATCGTACACAATGCATGAAAACTTAAACAAAACGCAAATAAAATGCGGCTTGAGAAATTATTCATTGAAGAATTAATCTTATATGATGAATAGAATTTACAGTCTATTCATGTTTTTGTTTTATTTTTATTTTGTATTTTGGCTCCTGGACAATTTTTAGAATGGATTTTTTTTTGTATGTTTGAATAAAGGAAATTCCACATAATTGAAGGCAAATTTTGGTCATAGGTACGATGTAAGCGCCAATTATTTTGTCTTTTAATCATGCTGTTACTTATCATGTTATAACTGTACCCTGTCTTAGAATAGAGTGATTCAAATATCGCGCCAAAACGATACATATTTTTAACAAATTGTATTGGTTCCCGCGTAACCAAATTTAACAAGAGATGTGAGTATGCGATATCTGCCATATTTTATAACATAACATGTGAACATTTTCTTGCATTTTTGTTTTGGTTTATTTAATTGTTCACTGTTTATTACAATATTTATTAAAAAAAGCTTAGATTGTGCTTTTATTAGGTCAATTTCCACAGTATAATTGTATCTACGTTTCATCTTACATGTTTCTCTTCAACAATTTTTTTAGGGACCTGATAAAGCAGCTTTCACCATATTTTAGATCATTAGGGATTACAAAAAAGAAAAAATTAATACATGTTCAAATGAATGATTTATGTATTATGTATTTTAATATAATCTTGAAATATGTCATAAAATATGGAAACAAATTACTAGGGGGCGGACACTAGCGGTTGATGACTCATCGCCCATGGGCGCACTATTGAAATGTTGTATTTTTAAAGAGGTTTTAATTTTATTTATATAATTGGATAACAAGTGGCTGGTGATCTATAAAATACAAAGTACCTTATTATTTGTTCATTTTCTCTTCTGTAAGACTTGTTCTCTTTGAATTAAGTACATCCTTGTAGATAGAAAACCTCCTTTCTACATCGCAACTGGTTATAGGTGCGTACTGGAAATAATCTTTTATTTCAACGTACTTAGCATTCATAATTGCCGCAATGTTATTAAATCTGGATGTATTTAAAAACTCCGTCTAACTTTTGCCGAAGGCCACATCTGAAGTCACTTGGAATACTTTTGAAATTATTATTAGCCACATTTAATGTGGTTAACCCATTTTTTAATTTGAGATTCGATTTTCAAAATATGTGATTAGTTTAGACAAATTTCCAAAGTGTTTGTGAAGGAATAACAATTGATTTTTTAAATTTGGGATTTGTGTTAGTTCCTTGCACTCAGAAATATTTCGAGCATCGTCATTTAAACATGTAACGAAATTTTGTAAACTATTCTTTGCATATAAACTATTTCTGTGTATGTTTTAGCAAAGCTAAGTGACGAACGTGCGATATTTTGGCATTCTGTAACGATATTTTATAGACTTTGTAATAAATTTCGGAATCACTGACAATTCATTTTCATATCAGAAAAAGTAACATAAACAACGTTCTAGATCTAAATAAATGATAACTAAAAATGTACGCGTATGTTATTGAAACTAAATAACAGTAAGTATATATATACATATTTACATTATTTCTCTTGCGAAATATAAGGTAAATATAATAAATTTTAAAAACCCCTCATGCTCCTATCTACGCCGATGTAGAAAGGGTTTTACTCATAAATTCCTTATTTTATGGGAATTTTTTGTTGTCGTTTTCAAGCAAACAACAGATGTTGCAGTTCACCATATGCATTAGTGCTATTCAGTAAGTGGGTGTTGTTTAAATTATTTCTTTGCTCCGTTGTAACTTCGTCGTAGTTTAAACCGGTCATGTCGGCGCCCTAGTTATTATATACCGCCCCTTACTAATTACATAAAAAATCAGTCAGACTATAACAAGAAATAGCAAGGAAATGTTGTAATAGTCGTAGATTAAAAAAAAATAAAGTGACATTTTATACATAATTTTTCTAAATTTTACCGTAAATGATATATAAACCCTTCCGAAAAAAGCAAACAGCGCCAACGATTGGTACAGTAAGGACGACAAAAACTGCAAAGAACAGTAATTGTAATAAAAGTTTCCAAAACACTAAGTAAAGTAAAGGTATTATTTAAGTTAATATGTTATAAATACATACACCTCCGGAAGAAGGAGTTGGTAGGCATTTGAACTATAGAATTTGATGAATATGTCAAAAATACTATACGTGACATGGTGTGCAGTTTGTATTTAAGAAATGAACGTTTTCAAAGTTCTAAAAACTGTACCTATATTTACATTTTAAGTGATTAGCAACAACCTTAAAAAAATTCTACATAGTTGAAGAAAAATAGGACTATTGAATTAGCAGTTATATGATAGAAAATTACATTAGCAGTTGAAGAAGAATGGACATTTGGACATATAGGAATTTTACATTAAAGAAGCATACAGAATGCACAAAATCATTACACGATAAGGTTAGTTATTTGTATTGTATAAATTGGGGAAAATTGGACAATGTTATAAATATCACTGTAAAATAATCATGAACATGAAAATCAAAATTCATATTATGTTAATTTAAACATATTGTCTGTTTATATTCTTGAAGAAATAAAACGACATTAGCTGTTGCTACTATTTTTACCTTCCAAATATAAATACCGAGTGATATTTTAAATTCAGCCATTTTTGTAGTGCTTGCAACACCACTGATCAATTTACCAATCGTTCATATATTAACTTAATTTCTCTTCCACCGAGATCTTTTCATGCGCAGCCGTTAAGAATTCTGGGGGACAAGGGAGGTTACCGTGTTGACCGACAGGAAAAAGGCGCGGTAAAATAAATAGAAATATTAAATATTTATGAATGTAAATAAGATATATAAAACTACATATTAAAGTGACATGTTTACGTAGCTGAGGAAAAGGACTTAGGATTTTGCTGCACTACCTCCCTCTTTAACATAAGAAAAGTAATTTAGAAAGTATGTACGCAAGTTTGTCTTTGTGCCTGTTTTTTAGAAATCAACTTCAATTCTTAAAAAGGAGTAATGCCAGTTGTAATAGTATAATTTTCAAATTGGAAGTGGCAAATATCGATTAGATATTCAATATTTTTATTATTTTATTCAAGGAAATGCCTCAAAACCGTAATGTGACGTAAACAATTCGAAACTAGTTTTTGAAACAGGACGTAAGAATGTATAATTATTAAGACACATATTAAGCAAAAGAAAAAATGCCTTGTTGACCATAAGTGTAAGTTGTAAAACAACATTTTATAATTTGCTTCAAAAGCAACGCAGGTAATTTAAATTAATACATTTAAGGATGTAATTTTAAAAATAATTAGTTTAAATTGATGTCGACATCAGCATCGTAGGAATACAAAAATAAGGTTCCATAAATTACCTTGTTTAATGCGCGCAAAAATTGATTGAAAACAAACACTTTAAATGGTGAAATTATGCATAATTTTATTATGAAGGTTATCATCTTTCAGATGCAATTAACTTGAGTAGAATTTTCTCATCATAGGAGAACCGGACGGACGGTAGAATTCTCTGAATTTTATAAATAACTTCCAGGAAACAAGTAACTACATAGTAATAAATCTTGTTTTAATTAGGGCAATTTAAATGCATTATTAGATCTTTTTCAGAACGTGTTTTTTTAGAAAAAATACTCATTCCTATAATAAAAAAATCTTCTTTTTCTCGACATGCAATATTATAAATTAATGAAACGTATTCATGGGTGTAGTAACTTTGTTTTTTTTTAATTAACTGTAATTCGTTGAGTTTTATTATATTATAAATACATAATAGTTACAAGTGATTTGGGTTTGATCAGGCGTTCACCGCTTAATTAGTGCTCTCCCACAAGTGTTTTTTTGATATATGTTTATTTTCCTTTTTCCATCTTAATATGTGTGAGATGGAGCGACAATTGTCGTTTGTATTTATGGATGTGGCTGTTTATATATACTGCTTGTATATGCGATTGACATACTATACAGATTGTCGTATTTAAAACTTAATATGCATCTTCAAATACACACACATAAACATGTACATACCTATGTATGTATGTATACAACAGTTCAAGAATGTGGCCCCCCCACACCACCGGTCTTATGGTGGTTTGGGTAAACCGAGAGCGCGAACACCATGCGCACATGGCATTCGTTCCGTATCTTTAGAGCGTGAACTTACATTTTGTCTGAGCAAACTGGCAAATATTAAAATAAAATGCCCTTAGCTGTCGAGGAAAAAATACAGATTGTGTTATGGTATGCGAAGGATAATTCGTACAAAGACGTGCAAAATTTATTTGTATAGTTCATTATAATATTTTGTTTCGTTTTAAATGTGAGAATTTTATTTTAGTTACAATTTTTATAGTTTTGTTTCAGTTCAATGTTAATATATTATACATCAATTACCAAAATAGCGGAGCAATTCCTTAAAGCAAACGTCTGCATACTAGCTTTCAACGTTTTGCACTGAAGCCTCGGTCTCGGTACCCGGTGTCCCGCCGATATGAACTCATCTGTATTCCCCTATTATCGTACCCCTCCATTTCATGTTTGCATGCACATGTGTGCGTGTCTGTGTTTCCCTATATCTACTTTTATTTCAGTCAAACGGTATGTATAAGTTATACGTATACAAAAATTATTATTTCCCGGTCGACGCGACTGTAAAAATTGAAAAAAGCACTGGCTTTTTACATTTAAAAATAAATCTGACTTTGTAGTAATAAAATTTAGTCTATAAAATACTACTTCCCTCGACTATTCTTCACTAAAAGTTGGGGAAATAAGAGTAATAATTAAAAATTCTTCCTGTACATGTATAAGCGTCATCTATTTGATGACCTCTTAAGCGACATTTATATTGGCAGTTAATTGTAATTAAATCAAAAAACGCAATAAATGTACTATAAATTTATAAATATGAGAATGAATACGTCATGTTTGCCATGTTTAAGAATATAATAACTTAATTTTATGGAAAGGTGAGTAATAGATAGTTACTTACATGAAATGCTTAAATTAATTAGGTAATCTATTTTAGGTTAGGTATGATACTAATGACATTAATCAATAATATTTTTTTAATGTAATGTTCGTACAAAAAATACTGTACAAACCACTTGCGTGAAGACATCTTCCGCGCATTCGCGCAATTCAAAGCAATTCAAAGTCTTTCAAAGTGCGTTTATGTGGCAAAATAGTCTTCCCGCACTTGGTTCGTAAATAACTATGTATATTACCTGCCGCTAATATCTGTCAACGTAGCCATGACTGATGACATTAAACCTAAATCGTTTGTCGCTGTCATAAAATGTCATAAGTGAAGTCCGGACATGAGAATATTAATATTTAGCAATACTTTCTCAAGGTTCTCTTTGAATGAGGTATACTTCATTCAAAGATCACTTGTTCTTTGGAAAACTCGCCTAGCGACTCGTTTTCTAAACTTGAACGCGTGCGCAAAAGTTATGTCTTATGAAACTTGTATTTTAATATACTATTATATAATTGAGGGTACAATAATTTGTATTTTAATGAATTATGAAACACACCCAACAGTTGAAAATATCTTTATTCGATATAGTTTTAACATCAATATTACATTTTATTCAGAATGCATTGTCAATATTAAAAAAATGCGATTTACTCCACAAATACTCAATATTTTTTCTTCTTTCTGTCATCAAATAATATGTCAATATAGTAACTACACCATTTAAATTTTATTAAGGGCCGGTTTTACCCACTCTGATATAAATGCCGGTTAGCGTAGTCATTAATTAAGAACGTCATTAATTGAAGAAATTTTAACCGATATTTCGAGCACCTGATAAAATACTGAAGAGTGTTTAGGATTACTTACACATGCGCATAAACTAGGAAAATTTGATTGATTTTTCTTATAATAATTAATTGATAAGGGAGACACTTGTTGAAACTCCATAACACTGGTGAAAATAAAATACGATAATTTTAAGTTTATTTTGAAACTTAAAATTATCGTATTTTATTTTCACCAGATTTTTCTTATTATTGACAGCGGTTATGTTTTCATATGCACTTTGCTGTATGAAAGTATTTTTTGGAATTAATTAATAATTATTTTATCAGAGATTTAGTGATTGTATTCTTGTTCTATAAGTGAAATGAACAGCATAAATAAAAATAAAAACAACATAATATCGAATATGTTAAACTTTTAGTTTCCTACAGAAATATATATAATTGATAATCACGAATACATTATCTTTTCTGATGAGGACGATTCAGCAAATAGTCTTTCTCTAAAATAGTGCAGGTTTTAAATGATATTTAAAAAGTCCATTGAGCTGTTACAGCATATTTATCTTTTGCGCAAGTCAACGCTCTTAATGATTAACATATTGAAAAATACTTTCAGTTTTAATTTACTTTATTTGGTTTATTTACAGTATTAAAAGTAAGTTTGGTTACATTATGGTAACGGCAATTATTACAAATATAAGTTAGCGTTGTATATGACATACTTCCAGACTTTCCCTTGTTGTTTTAAGGCAATTAGTGTCATTAATTTTTCAAAAATGAATGTAAATAATACGATATTATTTATGCGTTGTGGCAATACGCGAATAATATTGCATTAAAACCAGCCGATACAAGAGAGAAAAGAAACAATTAAAAGTAACATTTGCTCACTGAGGTTTATAGACGCAGTCGGATTTATTTGGCTAAGAATATCGCCTGAGATAGCTCAGCCGAAGCAGAAAGTCGATAAATACATATTTAGTTCTAAGTATATCTATAACGAATTGTTAAGATTAATGCTGAGTTTCTTTGGACTCAATAGATAGCGTTATTTATAGGAGAAAATGTATTTTATCTTTTTGTTCTTTACTGAAACATCAGTAACTTTGTTTTCAATCTTGTATATAAAATATATTTATCTGGGGCGAAGGGGGGTCAAAAAATTAATCATAAGGTCATAAACATGTTATCAAATTAAGTAATGTTTATATAATAACTGTCTTAACAAATTATTACTATGTTTTTTTTTCTAGTGAATATAGATTATTTAAACTTAGGGTTATAATTATGGCGCGGACACGTACGGTTGATGACTCATCGCCCATGGGCGCACTATTGAAATGTTGTATTCTTAAAGAGGTTTTAATTTTATTTATATAATTGGATAACAAGTGGCTGGTGATCTATAAAATACAAAATACCTTATTATTTGTTCATTTTCTCTTCTGTAAGACTTGTTCTCTTTGAATTAAGTACATCCTTGTAGATAGAAATCGTCCTTTCTACATCGCAACTGGTTATAGATGCGTACTGGAAATAGTCTTTTATTTCAGCGTATTTAGCATACACAATTGTCGCAATGTTATTAAATCTGGATTTCTATTAAAAACTGCGTCTAACTTTTGCCGAAGGCTACATCCGAAGTCACTTGGAATACTTTTGAAATTATTACCATATCATTTTTGGATATGATATAGTTCGGAAAGAGTTCCCTTAAAGCAGCAAGCAGTAAGACTGATAGCACTGTCTTGTTGGAACCACGTAATCTCTGGAAATCGAACCAGTTCTTGCTCCAAATATGTTGTGACCATATTTGTGTAACGAATTGCAGTAACGGTTGTACCATATCCTCGAACATCTTCAAAAAAGAATGGTCAATAATGCCACATGATGAACGAGTGCACCATACTGTCACCAGTAGGTCTACGTCACGGAAGCGACTCTACCTACAAGAAGCCTTGGGTTTCTTGTGTCTTACTATACCGAGGAGAAACCATGCACTATTCCTTAAATTCTACCCACAAACGACATTTAACCAGCCTGGCGAGTTATGGCTAAAATCTCTTTAAATCAAAATGAGATTTTGTGGTCTCAAAGTTCAGCTTGAATATTTTTCATAACCGTTAGTTGCATTAGAATCGCTTTTCCGTGGTTTTTGCCTCATTTTGTTTTGAATTTTCTTTATCTTTTTTTACGTAGTGTGGCAATTGTTTGCCGAATTTACATTGTTTAATAATTCTTTATTTGTAAATCTGGCGTTATTCTGGTCACATATTAATGTTAGAGTATTATTTAATTTTTAGTTAGTAACTTTCCACGCTTTAATAGTACGGTTTGTTCAATTTTGTGATTGTTTATTGTACTTTGGAAAGAAGTGTTCATTCGTTTGCATACATTAGTGCGGGCGTGACGTTTAAAAATGGATAAAAAGAGGTCTGTATTAACACTGAAGCAAAAAATAAAAGTGATTGAAGTGTACAATAAAGAAAAATTAAGTGTGGGAAATTTATCGAAGCGATTTAGCATTGGTAAAACTCAAGCTTCTGACATTATAAAGAAAAGAGAAGTGCTAATTAAAAAATGGCACTCAAATGCAAATTTAAATGAGAAAAGAAGCTTTTTTAATGCTGATGGGCTGACAATTGATCAGTTGTCCTACGAATGGTTTGTTGCAGCACGCAATAAAGGAATTCCATTAACTGGTAAATAAATTAGGTTTTTTAATTCTATACAAAAGATTTACAGCAGGTTGAATCATTTTATCACTAATTTACTAAATGGACTCTGATTGACTAATATGTTTTATTTAAATAATTTTACTTTTCCATTTAGGTCCATTGATACAAAGTAAAGCTAAAGAAATAGCTGAATCATTGGGTACCAACACTTTAAATGCCTCGTCCGGTTGGCTTAACAAGTTTAAAATTCGTCACAATATTACGTTCAAAACGATATCTAGCGAAGCAGCCTCTGTTAATCCGGCGGATGTAGCATCATTCATGGTGAAACTACCTAATCTAATAAAAGAGTAGTAGATGAAACTGGGCTTTATTTTAGAGCATTACCAAACAAGACCATGAATTTAAAAAATCAAAAATGTGTGGGAGAAAAATTGTCCAAGGAAAGGATAACAATATTGCACTGTGCGAACATGGCTGTAGACAAGGAAAAGTTGCTGGCTATTGGAAAGGCATCTAGACCAAGAGCTTTTAAAAATTTAATAAAAGATAATTTACCGGTGACATGGAAATCAAACATCAAATCATGGATGACGTCTGAAATTATGAGTGAATGGTTAGAAAATTTCGATCAGAAAATGGGAGCACAAAACAGGCAAATTTTACTTTTTCTGGACAATGCATTAAAATACACTTTTTGCCTCCTAATTGTACTTCAATCAGCTAACCACTTGATCAGGGTGTTATTAAAAATTTTAAGCATAATTACGGAACTTTGTTACTGAAGCACTCACTAGCAAACATAGGAAATTTCTAACACAGCCAATGATTTAGTGAAACGTATAAACTTATTGGATGCAGTTTATTTTGCTAAAAGTGCATGGGACCAAGTTACTTCTGAAACAGTTCAGAACTATTTTCGTAAGGCAGGGTTTACGTTTAACAGCCAGGAATATCCGACAGCATTTGATGTTAATTTTGAACCTGAAGATGAGTTGCCATTAAATCTACCTGCCGAAATTCAGAAAAGATGAATTGCAGGGTTCAGTGAGAAAAGCTTAAACGATTTTTATCATGTCCATGATAATTTACCAGTTGAGAGATCACCTTTGGACTTACGCCTACCATTACAAGAACAAATTTCTGAAGTTCAAGAAATTTCTGATGACTCAACAGATGAACTTGAACCTTCAGATCTTCAGGATGCAAGAAACAACATCTTAACATATAAGGAGGCTTTGGCTAAAGCGCGTGATCTTATAGCGTTTGTAAAATGCCAAGGTGATACAGAAGCTATGAATATACTTTCATCGCTTGACTTACATTTTCAAGATGTTATTGCCAAGACCAAAACACGCCAAACTAGAATGGGGGAATATCTATTGAAATATGTAATATAGTATGTACGTACTTATAAAACATTTTAAACTTTTATTACATATGGAAATACGTATTAACATATTAATGATTTTTTGTTATTAAACCCAATTGAATTGCTTGTTTTTTTATTTTTTTAATAAAAGTATTTTTCAATAAAAACTAACCATCTTAGAAAAATTTTACTCATTTAAATTTGTAGTTTTCTCTTGATCGGACAGCCCCCTTGTACGGACACATTTCAATGGTCCCTTCGGTGTCCGCTCAAGAGAGATTCCACTGTATTCGAAATTCGATAAAGCATATTTGCAAAAGTGCAATAGATCTGGACGGTTCTCTGTCAATTTGTGGGGATGCATCTGTTTTCGGAGTATGGGTGTCTGCTGCAGAATTGTTGGGAAGTTCAATGATGAAAACTATTTAAATATTTTTTGCAATTAGTACCGTAATCATACCATTTATTTCACTAGTGCTGTAATAGGGTCTATTACAGCACTATAGTCTGTTTTTAAATTAGGAGGAGTACATAGAAAACTCTCTTTTACACTGTAAAAGTTACTAGATCAATGACATATATAGTATTTATAACCCTACTTTAAGAAGGTCAAACGTAATTGAATATTTATTAAAAATTAAATACATTAAACAGCAAAAATAACATGAATAAAGAAATGATAAGGTAAAGTAAACTATATTTATTTATTTTTAGATAAATATAAGATGTTCTTGGTAGTTTAAGCCAAGAAATTACATAGAGGAAGCAGAAAAAAATACCGAAAACTATTTAGAAACTTTAATAAGTATTTTAATGAAAGTAGGATCTTTGATATCGCAATTAAACGGGAAAAGAATATACAAAGGGTATTGAAATGTAATGAACAATTATATAAGCAACTTATTACACCAGCCCAGCAATTTAATTCTCTTTATTATGAATAATGCAAGTTTTATTTTAAACATATACGTAGAAATTTTATATTATGCAAGTAATAAAAATAGTTTATAAGATTTTTGTAGTTTTATTAGCAAGAATGACATACAGAAAAATATTTTTGAATACATATACACTGAAAGAACATTAGTGATAATATATAAATAAATTGAATTGTTTTTTTTTATTCTTTGATGCTTATTCTAAATCTGAACCATCTGAAAAAGTATCACTGTCACTATCAGCACTAACAGAAATAATAAATGGTTCAATTAGATCATCTACGATTCCATCTAGTGTGCACATTTTTGTTTCTTCTTTAATTATATGTTCAATACAACTTTTCCAATAAACATTTTGAACATTATCAATAGCTTGCAATAAAAGTCCTTTCACTTCTCTCAATTTAAATGTGTTGTTCTTGGATGCCACTTCATTCTTTATTTTTGCCCATATCAATTCTATAGGATTGAGTTCACAATGATAAGGTGGCAACCTTAACACAATTTTATTGTTACGTTTTGCCATTTCATCAATCACATATAAATTATACTGTTCCTTGTTAATTTTTATTAAATTCAGTAGTTCAGCTCGTACCATATCTTCTCTGAATTCAATGTGCTTAGCTTGTAGCCACTCTTGCATATCTTTTTTCTTAGATCCTGTTGTAGGAATTTTTTCCAATTTACGGCTATGATAAGAAGCATTATCCATGATGACAACTGCACCGTTAGGTAGTTTTGGTAACAGATTGGCAAACCATGTTTCAAAAACTGCTGCGTTCATTTCCTCATGATATTCTCCAGTTTTCTTACCTTCAAAAAGTAACAACCCTCCATCGACAAAGCCATGTTCAGATCCAACATGCAAAACAATAAGCCGCTTCCCTTTTCCTGAAGGGTTCTTTAGTCCTGTAGATAGCCCTTCAATGAATGTTTGACGTCGATTTTTTATACTGTTGTCTATCCATATTTTTTGTTTTGTATGACCTTCATTAACCCAAGTTTCATCTAAATAATAAATTTGTCTACCTTCCCTTCTAAATTCCTTAATTTTAGTTAAATATTTTCGTCTCCATGTTACGATATCATCTCGTTCTATCAAAATACTTTTACTGTTTCTTTTCATGTATTTGAAGTTAATTTGTTTTATAAACTTGTAAAGTGATGAACGACACATTTGTGGCAAATCTGGATGTTTCTTTATTTCTATCAAAATTTTGTCCAAAGTAGGTAATTCGTTCTTGTAAAAGAAAGCATGCACTATTTGCCGCACAGAGTGTTTGACCACTTCATCATATGCAACAACACTAACAGGTCGTCCACCTCTGTGTTTAGATGCAGTAACTGTGCCAGTTTCATTATATTCCTTTATAGTTCGATATACTGTCGATTTTGCAACGCCTAAAAGCAGAAAATTATACATTATTTATTATTGTTATAAATTATTTGTTAAACTTACCCACGATGTTACTAATTTTAGAAATGATAGCTGTTTTTCTAAGATCCGGTGTGTCAATTCGTAGCTGTTTATATATATTTAAAGTACACTGCTTTTCAGCAAGCGATAAATGACCTAAATCAAAACGCTTGCGCTTCTTCGGGGGCGAAATTGCTGATGAAGTTGACGTTGATGCAGTATCCATATCAAGAACAACAGGATGGTACATTAAACGCTACGCAAATTCTAAAAAGAACGGATTTATTTATGTTTTAAAGAGCAATAGAACAACGGGAACAGAAAAGTAAAGACGAAACACAACCGTTTGACATCGATACGTCAAACGTCATCTATTCCACATTTCGACTGTATAAACCTATCTGTGAAACAACCAATCACAGATACAGATTTTAGCGCGATTAATTTAAAACGCTCCTCTTAGTTTAAAAATAGACTATAGTTGCGTAATAGAAATGGAACATTTAAACAGATTTATTTTAAGTTGGTCACATTGCAACAGAAATGGAGATGTCAATATGACATTTTGTAAGCAAGTTTGAGGTTTTTATATTGAAATTCATTGTAAGATTTGATATTTTTAATTAATCTTTGAAATAGTACAACTATTATAAACATTTATATTAACGTTTGAATTATCTTTCGAAGTGATAGTGATACCGTGTGCAGTAGAAACATTCTGTTGAAAATTATCAAAAATGTGTCAATTTTAAATTAACTTGTCAATTTAAATCTGGTGCCAAACCAAGGTGACAACCGCCACAAAATTTCCCTTGATTATCAAATTTTTCTCGTTTTGCTTTTACAAAAAGAGAAATTTTAAAACTAATTGCAAAAAATAGCATAAAAGACACGTTTCATTTGACATTAAAGCACTCATTCAGTTAAGAAACTCGTGGCTACGCCACTCGTTTCTTAAACTCTGAATTCGTACTTTGAAACGTCAAAATGAAACTTGTCCTTTAATATACTATTATAGAACACCATGCTGCTTACTGTACGATAACTATATCTCGACAACAATTTTGTGTTCCAGCAAGACAACTGTCCTATACACACTGCATGGAATGAACCGCGTGGTTCCGATATCAAAATATTGAACTAATACCATAGTATGCACATTTTGGGGGGGTATGATAAAAAAAACTCAAGGAAAGATATCGTCAGCTGGAAACCGCAGAAGAAAGTAAAAAATTGAGGGCATATGGAATACACTAAAACAAGACCAAAATTTAATAAGGCCTTTTATATCTTCTTCTTCTTTAATGCCTCGTCGTTTACAGTCTGTTAATGACAAAAACGAAGGAATGACTAAATATTAATTTTATTATTCTTTGCTTTTCTGATATTAAAAATTAAATTACATAACCTCATATTATTTTGTGTCACTAAAGTGCCAAAAGCCTGAATGACATTAGCACAATTAGCTATATTCACGGCTATTTGAAATACATAATACTAGTTTTTTATGCTACCGATAATACAATACTTATCATATCGTCTTTGTTTAACAATAATTTTCACCTATTCTAATTCGTATATGAAGTTAGCAAATCAGCTCTTTAAACATAATAATCTTAAAACATTGTTCATTCGTATATCATTATAAGTTTATGAGTTAAACATGACATAACTACTTGTCGTTATTGCACAACACATTCACTTTTCAAACAATAAAATTTTAGTCACCTGTGAAGTATGTGTTTAGAAATAATTAAATTGTTTTATTGAGTTTTTCCTTTCGACTGCGATGGCATAGAAATGGATTCATTTTATTTATAGAAATCAGTATACTGTACAACTAATTTATTCCGATACACAATACATACATGCTATACGTGCGGTTTTTATAGAAATTGTACCGTTTGAATGAATGTAGGTACTTAACTGCATAATTGAAGTACCGATCTATCGTAAAGTATGGAAAGCATCTGTTCTAATTTCACAGCTATTTAAGAAACGCTCTATTTACTATATAGTGATGTTGAATTCAATTGAATTGATTATTCGTTACCAAGTACTCGTTCAAATGTGCCGTGCAGGAATATCTATAGTTAATATATGGTACAAACAAAATATGCACTTATTTACTAATTTTAATCGTTGATTGAAGGAATATATAAAGATGCGCAACGCTATAGTAAAATTGCTTGTCTTTCCGATAAGTCGTCCCGCAAACTCCTTGCCGAGAAACATCATCGCTGTCTCGGGTTGTTTCGAATCTCGGACCCAAACGACTGATACAGTCGCTATAGATCTCGGATCCAGTTTTGGCTAGTCTCAATGCTATGTAGTGGCGCATCTTTATGTATTCCTTCAATCAACGTTTTAATGTACATTACGTTAAATAAATAACATTCGTTAAAAGTATCACACAAAACCTTCCAACTCAAAATTAAAAGTAAAATTCCAAAGCCTAAAGTATTTTTTAAGCAGTCCACATTTTATTTACGATAGGCGAGAAATTCTATCATAAAACCATAAAAATCCCCGACTCCGATATAAAATCACACAAATAAGTGTAGAATGTAGTACATAGTACAACATTTATTTTACATTCAAAACAAGACTTTTATAATGAAATCGATCTACACAAACACAAGTAATACTAATAATTGGTTAAATTCAAATATTTTGTAGAAAGTTATTTACTCTAAACTACAATTTTTAATAAATTATATTATTATATTTGTATGTATGTAACAAGTTATCTGGCAATTTGGGAGATTTGCCTGTTCCATTGTTCAAAACCTAAGTTAAAAATACGCTATTAATGAAAAGTTATTACTCTTTCAAGGAATTCATGAATGTCCCTGAAACTTGAGCCTGTGTATTGTGTATTGTATTTCATAGTGTAAGATGTGACAATGTCAATGCTTTGTAAAAAAAGCTGAAAACAATAAATATTATTATTGTTGCGTTTTCGTCACTTCACCGTTGTTACGTCCATGGTATGGGGCCAATCGGTTGAAATGCACCACCCTTGACTTACTATGGAGTGTTTGTCTTATGCGGTAAACCACGTCATTTATTCGCTTTAGTACTTCGCATAGTCCCTCCCAGTGTTGTTGGAGCTTTGGGAGCAGGCCTCGGCGACGTTGAGGATTATAATGGGTGATTCAAGTAGAGATACTTTTTTCAATAGCCTTTTTTTGACAGATCACGTGTGAGTCTTGTCATGCTGTCATGTTATTTTTGTTTAGTATTGTTTGGCATTTCATAATGGAAAGACTTACGCCTGAACAACGTTTACAAATCGTTCAACTTTATTACGAAAATTCACGTTCTGTGAGGAATGTGTTTCGTGCACTTCGCTCAACTTATGGTCAACATAATCGGCCTACTGAGCGTACTATTCGCAACACCATCACCCATTTTGAGACCCAGCATTCATTATTGGATAATATTCGACCGAATAGACCACGTCCAGCACGCTGTGAAGAAAATATAGCGGCCGTAAGGCCGTAGCTGAGAGTGTACACGAAGACCGTGGAGAGTCGATTCGGCGCCGTTCGCAGCAACTCGAACTGACGTATGGAACGACTTGGCGCATTTTACGTCGAGATCTTAAATTGAAAGCGTACAAAATACATCTTGTGCAACAACTGAAGCCGCTCGACCTTCCCAAGCGACATCGCTTCGCTCTATGGGCTCTTGAAAAGTTCCAAGAAGATCCGACGTTTTCGAGGCAAATTTTGTTTAGCGCCATAATAACGTAACGACGATTTTTTGAATAATCGTAATCGAAGTTGTTCAAAAAAATGTCGGAGAGCTAAACGCGATTCACTTAAACTGGTACGCGTTATCTATATGAAGGCAAATAATTATCCGAATAAAAATAAGAAAAAATAAGAAATCAAAGAGTTTTTAAAATAAACCAGAAATTAAAAAAGAAGCATTTCAACCAGAGCTGGGCGGTAAGGATTACGATTACTACATGATTACGATTGTAGTAAACCTTATAAAAAAAATGTGATTACAATTAATGTAATCTTTCATCGAACGATCTTAGATTACGATTGAAGCAATCGCAATTTTGAAAAAGTTTAAATTATGATTAGGGGAGGATGGGGGAATAAGAAACAGGGGTAATAAGAGATTTTTTTGTAATATTTTTGTTTCCATGGAAAAAAATCCGAAAAAAAATTATAAGATACTTAGACCTTTCTACTATAAGAGACAAAAAGGATTTGCGTTTTGCTGCTCATGTTTCTTGATTTCTTGACAGACAAAGTAAGCCTTCCTAAAACTTTACCAGGTCAAAGTAGTGCATTTCAGATAAAATATTTTTTTTTGTCCTAGGAAATATTTTTATTTGTAGTTTTGGTAACTTGTGCTTGTAGACGATTGAAAGACCTTTAATGTGATTTTTTCAAATTGTTTCTTGTCACAAACACAAGCGCTAGAAAGAATATATTTCTTATTACCCCAATAGTTAGTATCAGGGGGAAATAAGAAACATATAGTTTCTTTTGTTGATCCAAGTCTGTGAAAATGCCCAGAAAGTACGAAAAGAAAGGAAGGGTTACTTATGACCCCGAACGTATGGCAGAGGCGGTGTCTGCTGTTCGCAGAGGCTTAACATTTCGTGTCGCGGCAGAACGTTATGAAGTGCCATTTGGGACGCTTAGTAAACAATATAAAAAAACGGGTGATTTGAAAGTGGGTGGGGGACGAAAGCCTGAACTTAGTGCTAAAGATGAAGAAGACATTGCTCAGTACCTAAGAGTGTGCGCACTGCATGGTGAAGGCTTAACTAGGAAAGAAACATTAACACTTGTGTCAGAGTTTATTGAACAAGAGAAAATAGTGACGAGATGGAAAGATGGGAAAGGTCCCGGTGAAGATTGGTTTCGCGGCTTCCTGGCTCGTCATCCACAGCTGACAATCAGAAAAGGTGAAGCTCTCAGCTCACAAAGAGTTAGGGGAACTGATCCTTTCATTATAAAACGTTTTTATGACGATATTGCCAAAATGTACGAAGACATGGGCATTGGCCCTACAGATGGTGGCCTCCTATTTAACTGTGATGAAACTTCGTTTTCTCACGATCCGAAGGATATGAAAATCGTGGCAGAAAAGGGGGTAAAAAGAATTTCAAGAAACATTGCGGGAACGGGGAAAACTAACACAACAGTATTAGCCGCTGGAGCAGCTGATGGGACAAAACTTCCGCCCTTCATTATTTTCACTGGAAAACAGATGTGGTCCACATGGATCCCACAACATGAATACCCTGGTACTTGCTATGCAGTTCAGGAAAAAGGTTGGATGGATGGAAATTTATTTCTCCAGTGGTTTACAAAATTGTTTCTGCCATTCATTGCTTCCAAAGAACAAAGACGAAAGAACGTTTTCTTATTTTTTGATGGAGTCATCTTTCATATTAGTTACAATCTAGTGACACTTGCACGAGAAAATGACGTCGTGCTCGTTAAATTTCCACCAAACGTCAGTCATTTCATTCAGCCTCTTGACAAGACAGTTTTCAAGACTATGAAAACAGATTGGAATCAGCTTCTTATTGAGCATAACAGAAAGTTTCCTGGGAAATTGTTGATAAAAGCGCAATTTGCTGAACTTATTGGTACTCTGTGGGAGGAGTCCTTCAAGTCCAGGAACCTGAGGTCAGGTTTTGAATCAACAGGACTGTTTCCCATAAACTTTAATAGATTTCCAGAGACAGCTTTTGATCCAATCAAACTAGAAAGATTCAGGAACAATGAAACTAATGATGAGTCTAACCATTCAACCCAAAGACAGTCCTCACATTCTCCACCACCTGTTGCCTCAGCTTCTTCATCTCCAATAATATCCGAAGATGTTCCAGGTCCTAGTCATAGGCTTACTGCAGCTGAAGAAGCTCTTTTGAAAGACCAGGAGACGGAAAAACAAGCGGCAAGTGCTTCTGAAACTAAAGAGAGGAAAGAAACAGGCAAGTCCAGGTTTGAATTCTTTATCAGGAAAAAACTTTCTGAAACTGTTTCCGAAGTTGCAAAAACCTCGACACTTCCGGGAAAACGAAAGAAAGTGTCGCAAGGTGTC
This sequence comes from Amphimallon solstitiale, assembly GCA_963170755.1. Lineage (NCBI taxonomy): Eukaryota > Metazoa > Arthropoda > Insecta > Coleoptera > Scarabaeidae > Amphimallon > Amphimallon solstitiale. Next base: position 13,969,350 of record OY720683.1, on the reverse strand, counting down.
GGGGAAATTCTGATATCTGAAATAGTTGCACAGCGCCTGAAAGACGAAGTAGAAGCAAAAAAGGCCAAGATTTCCACAAAAACAAAAGCAAAGGAAGATAAGAAGAGAAAGGACAAAAAGAAAACAAAGGAGAATAACTGCGAAAGTCATAGCCAAAAAAAGGGCAGTTCCCGAAGAATTATCAACATCAGAGGACGAGCTTGACCCAAAATTGTTGGAATCCGATGATGCTTCAGATGACTGGAGTGATATGGATGACTGTACCTTGAGCAATCTCCGTGATCATCAGGGACTTAGTGATCCTGATGAGTCAGCAAACCAACTCACTCACAAGCTGAAAAATACTTTGCCGTTTATTATGACGTCAGTTGGTATCTGGGTCGAATAATTTCCATAGCCGAAGACACTTGTGTAGTCAAGTTTCTGAAAGAAAATCTTGAAACGTTTGATTGGCCGCCTCACGAGGACAAACAAGTGGTAAAAAAAGAATACGTATTCTACGGCCCTATTCAGTTAAAAGGCAGTGGACCCTTCACTCTAACAAGGGGTGATTATATAGAAATTAAAAAAGCCTATTCTTTAATGAAAAAGAAATATTTGTCCTCGTAATGTTATGTTAAAAGTGATGTTAAATACATCATAGTATTATCTCAAATGATTTTAGTAACAGAATGTTAATTTTTTTTATGTTTAATAAATTCGCTTCAAAACTTTAAACATGACTTTTGTTCCCTCCATCTTTATCGCTATTGTAAAAAGGTAAAAATTAAAAATAAAAATCTGAAAAAAATCAGAGTAATAAGATACACTTCAATGGTGTTTTCTATTACCCCGATGAAATTTAGACTTTTGATATATGAGAAGTAACGTGCCTGTTTCTTATTACCCCCAATGGGGAAATAAGAAACATATAAATGGGGTAATAAGAAACAAATACGGCTTTACAATATATATTTGATAAGAATGAATTGCTGCTCTCCAATGTGTATCTTTTAGTGGGATATATACTAGAAAAAAATAACAGAGCTGAATATTTAAAACCAACTCTTTGACGATTTTTTTCTGTTTCTTATTCCCCCTAGTGTTTCTTATTCCCCCGTCCTCCCCTACTGTAATCGTAATGTAAGTTCGTTCGATGAACGATTACATGAATTGGAATCCCGTTTTTTTTAATCGTGCTCCTTCGATCAAAAATGTCAACATAAAAAATATACTTAAATTATGGATGAGGAGATTTTATTTGTTTTCTAAACGTTTACGTAGATACATTTAGATTAATTATTATTTATTACATTACTTAAAGAGAAGTATCCCAACATTACAAAACAAGTAATTATAATTTATACATGCTAAAGGTCATCTCAACTTTTTTACTGTCTTTGGTCATGACCTGTATAAAAAAATGTGGTTTATAAAACACTATTTATTTTAATTACTGCGTTAGGAGTTCACCTTGCGTGTTCATAATTGCTACTCTTATTTTAATTAATGTGACCTAAAAACAAGGTGTAATTTATATTTGTGATATATTTTTCATAACGACTAGTAGTAATTATCTTTTTATTGGTACATTGGTATAACAGGCATTAAATTATAAAACACATTTAAATGTCACTCTTAAAACTAAAGTGTTTATATCCCAGATCATATTTAGGAGCAGTCAGAACTGATTACTAAAACTTCCATACTCATTAAATATATCTAAATACTTTTATTATCCAAGTCGTGAGAAAAATTTTCAAATATCAAATTAAATAAATGGAATTAAACTCTTTCCTGTCTGATTGTAAATCTTGACGTTCTCTTAAATTATTTGTACTTTCTTCCGATTGGTGGTCGTATAATGATACTACCACTCTTCTATTATTTAAAAACGATTTTATCCATTGCAATGGTGGATTCCGTATACTACAAGAGTATATTTGTTCAGATCATAGTCGACCTCAATTCTGTCCAAGGTACGGGAAAGATCAAAAAGGCATCTCACGTATCTAGTTATCCGAAAAAAATGAATTGTTACAGGTACTTATACAGTACAGTAATATATAATTAATTGACTAGGAACGTTGATGGCCTTCTATAGCTGCTATTTTAAACACTTTTGAAATACTCTTTGCAAAGAAATTGCCCAATAGAGTGATATAGCAGCGCAATAATTCTTTTAATAAATCGGTATGACCGGTTATAATTTTAAAAATTGTTTAACTTTTGGATATATTTGGACAGCCGTACTTGTATAATTGCTACAGTAGATATTATTACATGCAGTTTTTAAACAATTCCATACGACATTTTACTTTGGCCTTAAAAATAAATATAGCTACTTCTGTAAAACATTTTTCACTGAGGACAAGCATGGATGAGGTACCTAATGAATAAAATGAACGAATGATTTCTTAAAACAATTACAAAATCTTTATTTATAAATATGCTTGTTGCCTAGATTATTATTAAGAAATACATTTTTAAATCATTGTACATTTTAAAGGAATCACCTGTTTTATTAATAATGAAAAGGAAAAGTTAAAATATTATAATAATTACTAGTATGTTCTAATATATGTGCTATTACGACATTTAATTAAAGGGGGCTTACACACTGGTGTCGACTAACTGCCGTGAGGTAGAACATAAGGGTGTGACGTCATATGGGCTAATGTAAATTCGGCCAATGTAAGGTATTCGTTAAAATAAAACAAACAGCAGAAATTTTTGTTTTTCTTATTATGTTTTTGCATTAAATTGAACACAAATGATTAATTAAGGCTTCGTTGGGAGTACTTTCTTATAATTCAAATTATTTACTCCTACATTTCACTCTCAAAGTTGGTAAAATTTACATCATAACACATTTTTAGGCCCTTTATTTTAAAAACTCATTCCAGTCGAGCATGCATTGAGTCTTTTTTTATTTGTGTTTTAAATTCGTTCTGATATTTCGTAAATAAAAGCGGTACTATTGTTTTAACGAAACCCTGTAAAGTCCAGAATTTACATTAGCGCATATGGCGTCACCCCCTTACGTCCTACCTCACAACAGTTAGTCGGCACCTCTGCGTAAGCCCCCTTAAATAATATAATTCTAGTCCAGGTTTTACTGCAGTTAACCATGATGTTTTTACAGTCACGAATAAGTGGCTCATTCCTGGGTCAAGTTTATAGATCAATCAGACATCTACCCTCTGAAATCTATTGTGCAACCAGCGAGCACCAATCCAATTCATGCTATCTCCTGCTAGAATAATGAACTAGTGTCGTTAGCTATTGTCGTGTACTGGCATCGATAACACGATTGTGTATTTTCACGCTCAAAAGTGTCATCGCCAGTGTTCACTTATTGTCAACTGTTGAAGATATTACAAAATATTGAAATTTACCAAAATTTTCAATTATACATATCATCTACTGAAGTTAAAGCTAATAAAAAAATGGTATCTGGTACTAATTTTTACGTAGAATTATTATCTAGATATAACTTATGTTTTTTTTTTAAATTGCAATCCATAGTTGACCATGACTTCACAAACATGCTTATTTAAATGAATTACTTTCTCTATAATAAAAATTTTAAAAACTTTACGATACCAAATCTTATATCTATGAAATCAGAAAAAAGTAAGCATTTTTATGAAATCATGGCCAACTATGATTGTCATTTAAAAAAAGCATAAGTTTATGTTCTATCTTGATAATTAAGTGTGCCATGAATTTTTAACTAAAACTATAAAATTCTACATATAAATTACTACCACATACCATATTTTATATTAGTTTATTTTCAGTAGTCAGGAAAGTAGGGTAGATAGGCGGATTCTGGACCCACCACCACCACATTTTTATTGAACAGCTTCTGAAGAGCTTCGAACAGCTTCTGAAGAGCTTTGAACAGCTTCTGAAGAGCTTTAAACAGCTTCTGAAGCTGTTCGAAGCTCTTCAGAAGCTGTTCAATAAAAATGTGGTGGTGGTGGGTCCAGAATCCGCCTATCTACCCTACTCAGGAAGATATGTATAATTAAAAATTTCGATAACTTTCAATTTTTTTAAGCTAATAAATATTTTAATTCAATGACTTTCTTAATCAATGAATATTTATTGATGTTTTATATTTACCTATATTTTGTACAATAATTCTACGTAGTGTCTAAAATGTTGCTTTTTATAATTTCAGGTGACAATTTTAATTAATAACGCAGGAGTTGTCTCTGGATACTTATTATTAGACACACCAGATCATCTGATACAAAGAACATTCGAAGTCAATGCCATATCTCATTTTTGGGTAAGCGAACAAATCTCTTTCACGGAAAAAATCGTAAATTATAGTTCTGATATGCTCAAGTTGCGTTATGAACGTTGTTGTTCTTTTTGATATGAGCTACATTATTTTTATGTCCGCTGGTCTCTGCTAATGCCTCGGCATGCAATTCGCCTTATCGTTTGGGAATGTATTTCTTTATTTCTTGTCTTACTAGATACACGCTTAGTATTTGGTGATAAATGAACTCTAGTACCAGTGTGCCAGGTCTACCGATTCTGTAAATTTTTTTTTTTGAAAATGTAAAAAAAAACCAATTGGAATGTGTGAAAAACGTGTCAGTGTGGAACAGATGGTCAATGCATTTATTTGCTTTCATTCCTGCAGTGCTTTAATATATAGGAAACCTTTTAAATTGTTTGAAAATTTTATACTGTATTTTAAGGCGTCCTCGTTTTTAGCTGTGATATGGTAATTTTAAAATTGTATTCTTGGTTTTTATGGTTACTAATAGTATAGTTACTAATTGATGCATTAAGTTAATGGACAAATTTGTATATCTTGATTTCTTTTGTTAACGGTCTGATGAAGATTGTTAACATACAATCGAACCGTCACATTACATACGTAAAACTGTGTATTAATTAATTAATAAAACAACCCATAATTCTGCCTTGAGCAGTAAAATAAAAAAATTTTTTCTATATATACGGCGGTAATATGTTTTCTTTTTATTTTTATTAAAGGTTGTGTAGGTTCATTAGGGGCACGTTTTAAAATTATTTTGAAATATACAGAGTGATCCAAAAAAATTTGGCACACCAAAGTTATGAAAATTTAAATGGAACACCCTGTATATTATGGGATATGTTGATGCTACTCAACCTCTTTTCGAGATATTTCACTATTTTTGAAAATGTAGATCAAAATTTCAGAGACATTGCTGTCTTCCATATTTGAGCGAATTATTTTAAATTGTATTTAATGTATACTCAAAGCATTAGACTCTAAGATTAGCTAAAGCTGATATCTAAAAATTATACAGGGTGTTCAAAAACTACATTTCTGTTTTGGCTAACATTAAAGGCAAATAACTTTCTTATTTTAAATGGAACAACCTGTATTTATTGCCATTTTTAGATTCTAATTTTAATTGTTTTTAAAACTGTATTAGGGTTTCCTATACCTATCTCTTATAGTTTTTTGGTAATTTAGGATTTTCAATTTCAAACACTAATTTCTTGCAATTTTTTGCAAAAGTAGGCTTTGCCGCTGTTATTAATACTTCAAACAGATAAATTATTTGACAGTGACAGTACATATTAGTTAAGACATCAACGCTATTCGACGTCGTTTAAATAATTTTAATTATTTAAAATGAGAACCTACTCTGAAAACGAAAAGGTGGATATGATTTTAGTAATCGGAGAGTGTGGCGAAAATTGCTTGCTAGCTTCAAGAGTTTGTGCTCAAAAATATCCTAACAGGCGTCATCCTGACAGGCGGTCATTAGAAAATTTATTGCAAGTTTTCCGAAGAACAGGAAGTGTGCGTTATCAGAAACCAGAACGGCAAAGACCAATTACGGGAAATGAAGAAAATGATTTTGTTGTTATCGGATCTCTGCCAGAAAATCCGCATACAAGTCAACGAAAAATATGTGAAACCACTGAAGTAAGCAGGCGGAGCGTCGGAAGAATTATAAAAAGGCACAACTTCTTCCCGTATCGTATTCAATTACACCAAGCACTTTTGGAATTAGATTACGATAGACGATTCGTTTTTTGTTTATGGGTTTTAGAAAAGTTTAGTGAAGATGAAAATTTCTTCGATTTTGTACTTTTTTCGGATGAGTCATCATTCCACAATAACGGATTAGTTAATAAACATAATTTTCATTACTACAGTGACGAAAATCCCCATTTTTTTAGAACTATTGACAGGCAACACAGGTGGTGTGTCAATGTATGGGGTGGAATAATTGGAACTCAAGTGGTAGGTCCGTTCTTTTTTGATGGTCACTTAAACGGCGCCATGTTTCTTCGATTTTTAAGAAACAATTTGCTTGTACTTTTGGAAAATATACCACTTAAAATTCGTCAAAGGATGTGGTTACAACTAGACGGTGCGCCAGCGCATTTTCAAGTAAATGTAAGAAATGAATTGGATAGGCAATATCCCAATAGGTGGATAGGACGCGGCGGTCCACAGAATTGGCCAGCAAGATCCCCAGACTTAACGAGTCCCAATTTTTTCTTATGGGGATATGTCAAAAATATCATTTATGATACACCACCAACCACACCCCACGATATGAGAGAACGAATAAGAATAGCGTTTCGTTCTATAACACCAAATATTTTAACAAGAGTTAAACAGTCCTTTCAAGACAGAATTCGATTATGCATTGAAACAGATGGACATCATTTCGAGCACTTGTTAAAACATTAGTTTTCTTTTACAATTTAAGTTTTTTGTTTGTTTAATAAAGTATGTATTTTTTATTTACCTAGTTATGAGGCCTTTTAATTAATGTGAAACAAAACCAATCATCCCGATAGGTTAATAAATATTAGCATTTTGAAAAATAGTTTGCAAGAAATTAGTGTTTGAAATTGAAAATTCTAAATTACCAAAAAACTATAAGAGATAGGTATAGGAAACCCTAATACAATTTTAAAAACAATTAAAATTAGAATCTAAATATGGCAATATATAATATTCCATTTAAAATAAGAAAGTTATTTTCCTTTAATGTTAGTCAAAACACAAATGTAGTTTTTAAACACCCTGTATAATTTTTAGATATCAACGTTAGCTTATATTAGAGTCTAATGCTTTGAGTGTACATTAAATACAATTTAAAATAATTCGCCCAAATTCCCAAATATGGAAGACAGCAATGTCTCTGAAATTTTGATCTACATTTTCAAAAATAGTGAAATGTCTCGAAAAGAGGTTGAGTTAGGTATAGGGAATATAACAGTAACTGGCCTTAATTTAGCCTATAGCATCAAAATATCCCATAATATACAGGGTGTTCCATTTAAATTTTCATAACTTTGGTGTGCCAAATTTTTTTGGATCACTCTGTATATTTCAAAATAATTTTAAAACGTGCCCCTAATGAACCTACACAACCTTTAATAAAAATAAAAGTAAAACATATTACCGCTTTTTGTATATAAACCGACGGAAATGAGGTGTACATATATATATACAATATTGTAGTGTACAATAGGAAATCCCAAATACAAATTTTACTCTTTAATTTCTATTTATTTAGACCACCAAAGCGTTCCTACCAAAAATGATAGAAAACAGCCACGGCCACATAATCACCATTGCTTCGATGGCCGGGCACACCGGAACGAAGAAATTGGTTGACTACTGTTCGTCCAAATTCGCCGCAGTCGGATTCGACGAAGCCCTCAGGGTCGAATTGGAGGCCCTTGGTATTTTGTAACTAAGAATTCGACTTAGAAAATAATATTATCCCGTTTTTCCGATAGGTATTGGAGGTGTGAAGACTACATTAGTCTGTCCATTCTTTATCCAATCAACTGGAATGTTCAATGATGTGCAGTCCAGGTTCATACGCAAATTAAATTGTACAGATGTCGCCGATAGGGTCGTGAAGGGCATCTTGCGAGAAGAAATTTATGTTTTTATACCATCTATATTTAGATATACTTTTTGGACGAAATGGTAGCTTTATTTTTAATTTTCATATTACTATTAACTAAAAACAATCTACCTTAATTTTAGGATTTTTCCTTGGGCAATAGTATCCATGTATTTAAGGAATATCGTGCCTGATGCATCACCAACAGGTACCCCAACGACACCTCAAAAGGCGACAGCTTATAAACTTGGAATAATCAAGGCGAACATCATGAATTCAGCTAATGATGCCCAGAGTGTTTCAATGAACGAACGAAATCTTTAAGAAACCTTGCCGTTTCTATATGATTAATTTCTCATAATTATTAAGTTGTTAATGATAAAGACATGTATTCGTTAGGAATTTTTTGTAAATATATTGTGTACTTAATTCGGATGTGGGATTTTATTTAATAAGTGTGTTTTTTGTTAATTTAGATTATCATCGATATTGTTTTAAATAATTGAGGAATATAAAAATGATAATATTAAAAAAAAAAGTTAGTTTAACATAATTTCTTAATTTCAGTATATTTGTGAAACAGTATCATTTTAACTCATTTTGACAAGTTTTAATGGGATTTTGTTTGGAGAGTAAAAATATAGAAATTTTGAGAAAACAAAGATATTCAATACGACAGTAAATATTCATTTACACTAGCCTAAACGAGATGCTCAAGTGAATAAAATGGGTAGAATAATGGTTTTAACAAGAAAAAGTATAATTTCTTTTAATTATCTCTGAGACTTATAAAGTACATAGCTAAATGGGAATAATTTCTATGGAGTGATTTTGCAACAAATTAATTTGCTCTTTCTATGATTTTGGAGTTTTAAAATTTGGAATTTGTGTAGATATATTCCAGGAAAAAAATGATAATAAAGACAGCAATGAAAAATTCTGGGATGAAGTACAAGAAGCACTGTGGAGAAAGCAAGGCAAAGCCATAATCACAGGTGACTTTAATGGCAGAGTGAGGACTAGAGATGAAGACACAATAGACGCACTAGGAACGTTTGAAGGAAATATCAGAAATCCCAATGGCAAAAGATTAATAGAATTCTGTATGTTAAATAATCTGGCCTTAGGAAACTCTTCCAGCACAAGAAAATTTATTGGATTAGAAGGTGCGAGAAGTCAAAAAAATGCTGATTGAGACTGAAACTCTAAAAGATTTTAAAGAAGTATTGGACGAGGATTTGAAGTGGACAGTGATCACTTTCTACTAACTGTGTTTGAAACAAATATAGAAAGAGATGTAGAGGTGAGAAAAGGTAAGATAAGAACTGCTATAAAAACCTAAAAGTTGAAAAACGAAGCAATATAACGAAAATATTAAGAAAGTGTGAAGGAACAAATTGGGCGACATAGTCATGAGCTACGATCTAGAAATACTGAAACGCTCTGGGAATATTTTAAGAAAATATATGTAGACTCAGCTGAAAACGTATTGCTGTGACTTTCACACTAAATAAAAATAATAATGTTAAGAATTAGTTGAGTTGTTGAAAAAGAATCTTTTCAGCTACTCAATTTTATCTTTAAAACGTTTATTTTAAGACTTGGGCATTACTCAAAACAAGTTACAATAAGTAAAATAGGTTGCCAACATTCAAGGGGCAATGCTATTACAAAAATGTATGCGTTAGAATAAATGTAAATTCAGACATGCATAATGGTGCCAATTCTTAGGAAATATTTTGTAATAGTGACACTGAAGATATAGTAAATACCTCAGACTTATATCTATCAACTGTTAAAGGATATGAATCAAGACATTCATTATACGAAGTGACAGATTGTAATGTTTTATGTAAACAGTAACTGTATAAATTAAAAATAAATTTATTAGTTCCTATATGTATAATACAATGACTTCAATAGACTATGGAAATGGTTATGTGTGGTTTAAAAATCTGCAAAAGAAAAATGCAGTGCCAATATTGTTTATAGCTTTCTGCAAATCAACATACTACCAGAAGAGAGAGTCTGGATAGAATTTGGAAACGGTGTGACGGGGGCGACTGGTGTTTATGGTGCAGGATCCGTAAGAAAGATTCCAGTTGTCTACAATGTGTTCCCAGTATTATCCTATTGAGGTATTTCTAAAAGAAAGTAAAGATAACTTTAGTAAATGGAAAAAGAAAATATATAACAAATGACGAAAAAGGAAATACGTTCATATACAAAATGAGGGTCTATATTAAGAAGAAAGGAAAAATATACCTACCGTAGACGAAACACGTAGCAAGTTTGTGAAAAACTTTTAGTAACAAACAATTCAAGACAATATGTGCGTGTTGGTGTAGATACTACAACTTGAATAAAACAAACAAGAAGGATTTCTTCACAAACGTTTCAAAAAAATCAATGCCAACCTAAAATCTAGTATGACAAGAGAGGCGTTAAAAATTGCCGATAGCAATCGTTTTTATATATAAACGAAAAACAAGAATCGACTTATTGGGGAGATTGAATCTGTACTTCGAGTTAGAAAGACGCTAATTTTCCAAAAAAAATTAAAATTTTTTGAGAGTGGGGTTAAAATACACTACTTCTAACTCACAATTAGATTAAATGTATTAAGTTTTCAGTTAAATTTTAATTTAGTTTTCTTTTATTTAAATAATTTACATTCAATAATTTTTTTTTATTACTAAGTTTAAAATGGAGGATGTTGATAAAGCTGAATTTGATAAAATATATGACGAATTAAAGTAAGTTTGAAATAAATAATTCAATTTAGGATTAATTAATGGTGCAAGACGTACTGAAAGTACTATGTGAAAATATTTGCTTTTAGTAAAAGTTAAGCATCATTAATTGGATGAATATTATCTTGTTCAGTAATAATGATTCATTTTTTTAAGTAATAAAAGGATAGTTAATGATGTTGCATGTGCTGAGAGTACTATGTGCGCATATTTGCTTTCAGTAGATCATTAATTAATTAATGATTTTAAATTAATATTTCAAACAAAATAAGTGCGAATAAACGGGGATGTTCTTGATGGGCAGGTGCTGGGCCGCTAGATGTACTACGTGAGAATGTTTACAGCTAGTGATTAGTATAGGCCAGTTTCATGGCATTCGCGTTGCAAAGTTTTAGATCACCAAGGCACTATGTGAAAATGTATGTCTTTGGTGAAATAGAATTAGTTTCGTATTGATAAATTTATTATTTATTATCTAGAATCAATAATTGTTTTTTTCTTTTATCTAAAAGAACAGGATAGGTAATATTTTTTTTTGATTTAACCAGCATTAATTTAATATAAGCTTTACACAATCATTATAACTCAAAAATGAGTATAAATGTTTTCTTTGATCATTATTTGTAATACAAAAATGGATATAGATGTTATTTATGATAGACTTTCTCATAAATATATGAATATAATTTCTACATGAGATTTACACCTTTGGTTTATTTTTTTTTAACCTTATCCCAAACCAAAAAGTAAATAAGAGGTATACCAGAATAGAAGAAGCAAAAATCACTGCAAGAACTCATAAGAACTTTCAAAATACTATGGTGTTACGAAATAAGCTTAAAGGTAGAATATAATGATTTTGTCATTTACTAGCATTTATTCAAATTATTGAAGCTACAGCAGTATGTAGAATGAAAGTGTCAAATATCAGAAAGATAACTGGTCAGAAGAAATACTAACTGAGGTAAAAAAGAAACAGAAGTTATGGAATAAATATTTGAGATGACTTGATATATGATGAATACAAAAGAAACAAAGTAAAAAGGTGAAGAAAATAACCGAGGTAGTAAAGAAATTAAAATGGGAGGAATTTGAAAGAAATATGAGAAGAATTACAAGGGAAATTAAAGGCTTTTCTACCATCTAATAAAGGGATTGAGGAAAGGGTGCAAGAATACAATAAAATATATGAGAAGTAAAAAAGGTAGGCTCGAGAGGCTAGTCAGTAAGGAGAAAGAAATTATAAATGTATGGTAAAATCATTTTAAAACCATACGAGGAGGAGAAAGTAGAAGCGCGGAGGAAGAAAGGACAACAAGAGAGGAAAGGGATAACGTAACAGATGAAATAGAACTTTGGAAAGTCGAGAGTGCGCTAGCTAGAGCAAAATTATTAATTAGAGCCAGTAATAATAAGAGGGAATAAGAAAAATGAAGACACATTACAGAAATTGATGAACGAGTGGAATAAAGTTCTTACGGAAATTGGATTAAATGTGAATGTTAATAATACAGAGGTTATGATTGAATCAATAAATAAAAAAGAATTAGTTAATATCAACATCGATGGAAATGGGAAAACAGGTAGAATTGTTTAAATACCTGGGATCAAAAATTAGCTATGGAGACAGGTTAGAGTACGAAATTAATAGCCGTATAAGTGCATCAGGGAAATCTATTTTCGGGAAGAAAGGGATTTCAAAAGAATCAAAAGTGAAAGTTTGCAAGTCCGTAATAGTTCCCATTCTAACGTACGAAAGTGGGTACTCATAGGAACTGTAAGTATCAGAAATGAAGAAATTAGAAGACGTTTATCAGTAAAATCAGTTAATGAAACGATAGAAAATAATCAGTTGCGCTGGTTTGGTCATTTAGTAGGTATGCATAGAAATAGAATAGTTAAAAAAGTGTGTGAAATGTGTGTTTGTGGGAAGAGGGACCTCGACACCCTAGGGGGTCAAGAGGTGAAGATTATGTTAGATTAAGTAAGTAAGGAGATATAAATGTAGTTTCGAATTATAGACCCATTTCTATTCTCCCGGTACTGTCAAAGATATTTGAGAAAATAATTAAAAACAAAATCGTGTCTTATTTTGAAAAAAACTCATTGTTCTGCGCGAACCAGTTCGGTTTCAGGCACGGGAAATCCACAACTGCAGCAGTATTAGATTTTGTGGATTTTACTTTATCATGTTTTGAAAATGGAGAATACTGTGCAGCTACCTTTTGTGATATTAGTAAAGCGTTCGATTGTGTCGATCACAATGTTTTAATGAATAAGCTTAAACTACTTAATTTAGATGATTTATCTTTGCGGTATCTCAGGTCGAAACTAAATAACAGACGTCAGATAGTTAGAGTGGGGGGTAGAGCTTCTGCAGAGCTGAAAATAAACTCAGGTGTGCCACAAGGTTCCATATTGGGGCCATTTTTATTTCTGATCTATATTAATGACTTTGCAAGCAATGTTAAGACTGACAAGACTATACTTTTCGCGGATGATGCTGCATTACTGGTTAAGTCCGCGGATAGTGCGGATGTTGTATCTAGGAACACGGTGGCTCGTAAAGATGCGGAAGCTTGGTTTACGCAAAATAAGTTATTGCTTAATAGTAGTAAGACAGTTACGATGATGTTTACCGTGCGAAGTGGCGTCGAGATTGATGTTGTGGGCGAAGTCAGGTATTTGGGTTTTGTACTGGATCCTAAACTTAAGTGGGGACCACACTGCGAGCATGTGGCAAATAAACTGGTGAAAGTAATATTTGTTTTAAGAAATCTGTCATTGTCAGTATCTCGGGACATTGTTAGGGTAGCGTACTACTCATTGTTTCATTCGGTAATGTCCTACGGCATTGTGTTGTGGGGCCACAGTTCGTCGCGGCATAGAATCTTTGGTCTGCAGCGTAGGGCGATGAGGGTATTGAATGAGTTGCCATACCGTGCTGACTGTCGCCAGGCATTTGTGAATTCAAGAATCTTGACATTTCCTAGTTTGTATATCCTTGAATGCTTATTGTACGTGAAAGCTAATATTTCGTCTTTTAATACTTGTGCCACTTTTCACAAGTACGATACTAGAAACAAGAATGATCTTTGTGTTGAATATACTCGATTGAGTAGTACACAAAAGGCATATTGTCAGAGGGGTGTAAAATTATACAATGCTCTTCCTCAAAATATTAGAGAATTGGATTTTAGTAATTTTAAAAATGCCTTAAAGAAAGTTTTTGTTGAACAAGCATTTTTTGATGAAGATGAATATTTCAGGTATTTCAAGTTTTGTGAGGATAGGTGATGGCCGAATTGTATGTCATGGTATGTGTACTGTTTGTGATAATACTTGTTATAAAACTGGAAATTTGACAATTCATTGTCCCTTAGGAACCATGGAGAATTATAAATATAAGTATTGCAGTGTATCGTGTTATACCTTATTATATTTTTAATTCTGTGGTCACAGGCAATAAGGGAATATGTCAAAATAGGTCATTTTTCAGTAGACAGGTTTTTGTATCTGTGATCATAATTTTGAGAATATTATCGCCTTTAAAGGCTCTATTACATTCTAGTATTGTGTTCCATAATAAATTAGTACACCATTACTGTGAAAAAGAAGCAAATCATCTTAGATTATCGATTATATTTTCACTTATCTCCTTAGTGCACAAAAAATGACAAGATATTTCAGCAATAGGGAGTCAAGTACACCAATACCCTTTCTGCACACTTTATTAAATACTCTTCTTCAAAAAATATGGCCAATAATAATTTTAAAATAAGCATCAGTAGCATATTTGAACCTTTATTTTAAACAGAAAATAAAATGTTGAAATTGAACAATGTTTGAAAAGAATATTAAAACATAAGTGACAAAAAAAATTATTAATTATTACATATTTCTTGAACAAATCTGAAAAATCAAGAAAATGTTCTTCCGCCATTACTTTTACCTAAAACACATTTTTTCCATCTTCTTCTGAAATGAGTTCGCAACAATTTACTTCAAATATATTCAAGTCTCTCTGTTTCCGTTCTTTTCGTATACTCCCTTTTACTGTAGTATATTGCATAGCATTATTTCTATTTTTTCATGGCTGTTCTTTTCTTAAGTGACCAAGCGCTATTTGGTTTTCCTTCTTCATTTTCTTCAATATCCATCTGATCCGAATCAGGAATGTAAGGCACATCAATAGAACTCTCGAAACTATTTCTTGCCAATATGTTGTCTTTAGTTTGGAAATCTAAATCTGTTAGAACAGTTTTTTATCATGATTATGTTTGTCGAGTTTTTGTTCTTGGTCTTGATTTTCGACATATACTCGCACTTCTGTTGAGTTATTAGATACAATATTTTCAGTTCCGATAATCACATTACTAAGAACATGAAGCTCTTTATTTATATTTACAATATCAGTAATGTCTTTGTTTGTAGTAAAGGCGTTTTCTAGATTTAGACCGTTCGCTATAAAAACCTCTAAAACTTTAACATCTATTTTCATGTGGTTTTGGTCCGTTTTTCACAAGAAGAATAATACAACTGCGACGTCAACAGTACCTCAATAGCATGAATTCCCATTCAACGCTTTTTGCTAAACGGATATAAGAATACTTAATTCTTTCATTTAATTTGCCCAAAAAGGGATATATGCACACTTACATTTTTTCAGCTCATCAAGTGATTCAAATTTTAGAAATTTTGTGAATGCTAAAAGGATCTAAGTACACATATTGCTATGATAGCATATATCTGACGATAAATTTTATTTATTCTTTATTTACAATAAATGTGTTATTGCCACACGTTAGATATCGCCAAATATATTTATATATGCAGTGCCCTCTTATAAAAATTTGAGAACGTGCTGCACTATATGTTGTGGGTATAGTCATCTGTATATGCTGTGCTCTAAAATTTATTCTTTTTACACCAAAAGCTTATAATTGGTTTTGTATTTAATTTATATTGTGATAGCATGTACCTAATAACTATTGTGGGTTCTGGCAATGTATGTGGTTCCTTCTCCTTCACTGGTGGCCTTTCTCTTACTTATAATAGGGACGAGGTAATAGTTTTGTTTAAAGAAGAAAACGGAATGTTTATATAACATGATCATATACTTTTTATTTAATCATTTGTAAATTCAAATACCTTTATACACCTTAATGCTCTATACAAATACATAATTGAAAATATATATCATTTATACCAGATGCCGGTTGTAATGTATGTAAATCTTTTTATTATGCGTTCATGATGCTAAACAAAAAAATAAATATTTATCCTGTATTTAAATAAATGTAAACTTTTATTGTTCATTGATAATTTTATTTATCAACATAATTGTTTTGATATTGGCTTCAATTAATTGCTTTAGACAACTATTTGCACGCGTTGTTTCTAGCTTTTAATCTTTGCCGTGTAAAACGTTTAATTATGTATTAATATGACTTGAAAAAGATTAATGATGCCTGGATAAATTATTGAAGAAAATACTCATTCGCACGCAGCATTTCTCCAACTGCCCAACACCATTAGTCCTATATCTTTTTGTAATTTCTTAATGAATTAAAAACCTTACAGGATAATAATAATAATAATAATAATAATAATAATCTTTATTCCACGCGACTCAAAAGAGTATGGGAAACGTCATAACAATGTAAATATAATACATATATATATATATATATATATATGAATATAATAAATATGTATAACATAAAATACAAAGCCCACTATTACACACACAAATAATATTTGCGTATCTATACTGTTCAACGTTATATTGAGTAATCATTTGCACGCAAAACCAATATCTGTTTAACAGTTTAGATAACTCTTTTCAAACAAAAACTTACTTGCTATTTACAAACATTTCATCAAATTGTTTATTTTGAATGTCCATCTTGAACTCTTCAAAATGAATTTAAATGTATTAATAAAATAGAACTATTATGAATGAACGTGATAAAAAAAATAAAGAAATTACTATTCTACTATATAACAATTAACAAAATCTCAATCGCAATTATTTTGAAAGCGTCTTATTCTCCCGAAGTCGTAATAAGAAGTTCTTCTTGTCGAATCTTGTTTCGAATTTTATACCGACAAAAAAATGTAACGTTGACTAGCGCGCCCTCTAGTCCATCTTTTAGGTTGGCATTGGAGTATACGTTTCAGTGAAATCGCTGCCCACATGTTGCCGCCGTGATACACACACGCACACACGCACATATTGTTCTGACAGTTCTTATTCACCAAACGTCAACACATCGAAAATTGTTTTCTTATTTAAGAATCTTTTTCACTGCCTCGTACTGCCTTTCCGACGGTAGGTTTATTCTTGTTGTTAATACCATCCTTCTTTGTATTTATTAATGTTCTTCACTTTTCTTGTAGCTGGATTGTGACTCGGTAGGTTTGGAAACACGTTGGAAAGAACGCATATTTTTTTCCAACACTGCCTGCACCTGGAAGATACGTTTGTTTTTCCATTGCATCTGTCCATCGGTAATATGTCTATCTGCAATAAACTTTACACAAGTTTTATATTTTGTTATCTTTTGTAGGTCATGAAACTGTACACGTCTGTTTCCAGTCTCTGAAGCATTGTGTTACAAACAAATCATAAACACATACACTTTTTATTTATGCTATCAGCTACCTTTTTATACAAAATGTTATTGCTGATCGGGTTTACGTTTTATATATTTTTATATCCTTTTCTAGTCTCTAGTTATAAGCTAAGGTAATTTTTATCTTTTAATATAATTTAGTTTTTAAACTCTTTCATAAAGTTTTATTACTTTATGCATGTAAATCATAATAATTTATTCAGCCATATTTATCTTTCTTGCATATCGTATTTGATCTTTTTCATACAATTCTATTGCTTTTACATGACTAATTCTCTTGACTGTTCCGTCCATTAACATAACCCTTTCTCGATTATTTGCCTTCATTACCCTTTTTGTCTTAAACAGCGGTCCATTATTTAGAATGTTTAAAGCAATCTTTACGCATTGTATAAAATTAGGTTCTTTTTGATGATATGTAAACCATACATCTTGTGTATCCTTTCTACAAAAGAAATATATTGCTTATATTTATTTTGTCTTTTATTGCATACTTATTTAATATTTTTATTTTACATTCACTCACTATTCAATTGAATAATAATGACTTTTAAATTATTTGCTTGTATTTGACCATGTGTATGCAACTTTATATACATTCATGTAATTTGTTGCAAATATTGTTCTTCACATCCAAATACGATTTTTGTCATTTTTATTTCATTTCAAAACTTAAACTAATTCTTAAAGCTATTCTTATTTTATAAGCTTGCGAGATACCACGGCAATATGTCTTTTTTGCAGGAGTTATTTGACAGAAATTCAAGAAGAAGTCTACATATTCCATTACAGCTGGTTGAAATCTTGCAAATCCATAAAGCTCTTGAAGCTTTTAGGGTATAAGTGCACATATTCCATATCAAGAGCCTCTATTTTTCCTTCTTCTAATCTACACAGACTTATTTCCTTACGTCAGATCATGCATTTGCACTTAAGGAATATGAATTCCAAAAAAAAAACAATTTGGAGATAAGTCGACTTATTCCCTTATTGCCTGTGACCACAGAATTGTATATGTGTATATTTACATTGATTTGAAAATGACAATGTCCCATGTTGTAACAACTCTCGACAATAAACTATGATTTGATTTGATAAAAAAACAAAATGCGACTCATTGAAACCAGTGCAGAACTATGAAATAAGTTGGTTTTGGAAAAGGTAAGATAAAAATAGAAGAGCGATTGTCGTTCTCAGAATTTGTGTGTTGTCCAAACGTAGTAAAAGTAAGCTTGCGCGAGCAAAATCTTAAAATGTACTTCTGCAACCCACTCAATGACTATTGTTATCATTGTTAAGTAGTTATTATTTCATGTGAAAAGAATCTGAACACACGGAAAACTCCAACTGCCAAAATATTTATGATTAATTGTCAAAAAAACATTTTAAAACCGCCGTTGTATGAAGAGATAAGCCAAGTCTGGTGGAGATATATTGACTGCAATTTGCCAAACATATATACTCACAAACATAAGTACATAAACAGAGTTTGAACCGTGGGGATAATGAAATGTATTTTTGTTTGAGTTGAGTACAGTAAACGCCAAATACGATGACGAGCGATTTTGGTAAATTTATCATTTGAGACGGGAGAATTTACTAAAAAATTAAAAATTGTTTGTGTTCTGTCATTATACAAAAGAGGCTTGAGATTGCTAATTATCGTCCTTTTGCGATTTCTCCCTGTTTCTCTAAAGTTTTTGAATATACTATAGTGGATAGATTATTCGCGCATTTAGATAGAAATAAAATTTTAACAAATCAACAACATGGTTATCGTGCTAATCACTCAACTTTAACAGGAATTCATGCTCTGTATGAATTCATTATTAAGACTTTGGACACTGCAAAATATTCAGTTGGAATTTTTTATGATTAAAGCCGTGCCTCTGAATGTGTTGATCATAACATTTTGCTTGATAAACCGGATTGGTTCGGACTTAGATTTCAATAGCCAAGAATAAGACATAACTTATAATGTGTTAGAAACATAAAATCTTCTACTTTGCCTGCTGAGAGAGGAATGCCTCAGGGCGATGTTTTGAGCCCAGTTCCTTTCTGAAAAATTCTGCTGATGATACTAGCGCTGTCGTCTCGGCTTCAAATATTTCTGAAACTCATAATATTCTTTTACAAAACATGACTACTTACTTTGCTAATAATAAGTTATATCTAAATATGTAATGATAATAGAAAATTTATGGGTATTCAACACAAAATAAAGCTCAGTTAGACTTATATTTGTTTGTGCAAGATAAAGAAGAACGTGTTTAAATTAAACTCGAGTTGCTATCAGTTCCGTAATTTGAACATTATATACTTAATTGATTTTGATTCCTTTGCTATCGTTTTATTTTTTTTAATATTCGTCCTAGATTAATAAAGGTAAAAAAAGTTCATACTTGGTTATTTGTTTCACTAAAATTTAATAAATGGTACAAATCAAGGAGCAACCTCAAGTTACATCAGAAGTTAATACACAATGAACTAACTCATAGACTGTTAAGCATTGAATTTGACTTGTTGGATCTTTCCACCAGAGAAATAGTGAGAGAAGAAAATCACAAGCAATCAAGCAAAGAAACTTGAAAACATGGTAAGCAGCCAACATCGTATCTGCAGGGATTCAACAAATTCATTAGTTAGTAATATTAAATTTTATCCTAGAGTAGTAAATTTGTCAACAACTAATTTCACAGTTAATCAATTGAATGTTTTAAACAAGGGGTTGAAATACTGCCCGAATGTATCAAATCGTAAAGAATTAGAAATCCTAGCAGTAAACACAGAAGTAGCCTTAAATAGTATTACGAACGTTGATACAGTCAATTTAGAAAAGCAAATTTGTGGTAGTCCCATAAGAAACAATAAGTCCAAGACAGATAAAAGAGAATTAAGTATTATAAAAGAAATTTCGAACAAAATCAAAGATAATAATCTAGTAATTTCAAAAGCAGACAAGGGGAACACAGTTGCAATTTTAGATAGAAAGGATTAGCTACAGAAAGTCTCAAACTTAATATCAAATGACAATTTCACACTTCTAAAAAAATGATGCAACCGGGCTTTTTCAACGGGAAGTAAAATCCATCATAAAAAACAGTAAGCATATTATCACTGCTAATGACGCATACTCTTTAACTGTCATGAATCCGAATGCCCCTTTGTTATATGGGCTCCCAAAGCTTCATAAACAAGACTGTCCGATAAGACCTGTTGTTTCTTATGTACAAGCCCCGGCCTACAAGTTATGTAAACTGATCAACACAAAATTGCCTGACCTTCTACATCTGACATTTAAATATAGAATAAAAAATTCCTTGGATATGGTGAGTAAATTAGAAACAAGTAAATTACCTCAAAATTTTAAATTAGTCTCCTTCGATGTTTGTAGTTTGTACACTTCTATCCCTATTAATGAGTTGAACGTTATTTTAAATGATTTAATAGCAAATAGTACGTTGACAGGTGACAGTAAAATAGAATTACGTAATATCTTGAATATTTGTATACAACAAAATTATTTCAAATCTAATAATTTATACTACAAACAAAAAGACGGTCTAGCAATGGGTTCCCCTAGGTCGTGTTTATTTGCAGAAATATTTATGTCGAAATTTGAAGAAGATCTGTTTAGTTCTAAAATCCCTTTTGTAAATTGTATACACAGTTGGTTTAGATATGTGGATGATGTGTTATGTGTGTGGACCGGTACTGACAGGCAATTAGATTTATTTTTCAATCATGTAAATGAAATCAATCAAAAAATACAATTCACCATAGAAAAAGAAATAGATAACAGTTTAAATTTTTTGGACCTTACACTAACAAAATTAAATGGCAAATTAGATTATAGTATTTACAGAAAACACACATACACTGACACCCTCATATCTGCAGATAGCAAACAACCCGATAGCATTAAGTTTGCCTCTTTCAACAGTTTCATACATAGACTATTAACAGTTCCCCTTTCTAAACCAAATTTTGATAAAGAAGTAGCAGTCTAAAATTGTTTAGCCGTGAACAACGGATACAGTCCAGATATTATTAATAGATTAATTACAAAGAAAAGACATAAACAGATTAATAAATTCTTATATGCAGCCCTCCAATTAGAACCAAGTAATTATCGTCTAATAAATTACATAGGAAAAACCACGAATAAAATTAATAATAGGTTAGTTAATTTAGGCATAAAAACTATAATAGTAAATAAATTAAATCTAGGTAAACTGTGGACAAATAATAAGGATATAATTCAAAAAGCAGGTAAATGTAGCGTTTATAAATTAAATTGTTTAGACTGTGATGCTTTCTACATAGGTCAAACTGGAAGATGTTTTCGTACACGTATAGAAGAACATAGGAAAGCAATCTTATATTCCAAGAAATGTTCAGGTATATCGGAGCATTGTATAAATGAACAGCACATGGTATCATTAAATAATTTTGAAATTTTACACTCAGCAAATAAAAGTAAACGATTAGACCTTTTGGAAATAATGGAAATATCGAAAGCAATAAACAAATCATTAAATATAGTAAATGAACAAACAGAGTTCGTAATTTCCCCTGTTATTAAGGCTGCTTCTCGTTAATTACTAGGAAAACCCCCATAATACATAACTCCCTTATATTATTCACAATGTTAACTCCCACCTTACTCAAATTATCTATTCTAATTTTAAGTAAAACTTGTCTTGTTCAGTTGAGAATGAACTGAGAAGTTCGAAACAATTGTCAAAGCGTATTTTGTAAATAAAATTTTAGTGAAACAAATAACCAAGTGTGAACATTTTGTACCTTTATTATTTAATCTGTTTCACCAAGTGCCTAGCGAGACCTCAATCAATTATATCATCCTAGATTGTTGAATGGCATTACTGTTTGGGAAGCATCGTGTGCTGCTAATAATGTATTTTTGGGACAAACACGAATTATAAGTTATATGACTAGAATTAGTTCCAGAGAATCATATATGTCTTATTTCAAGCAATGGAATATTCTGCCCAAGCCTGCTGTATGTACTCGAACTTTTAAATTACATAGGTACATTGAAATAAGCACCACCTTCAACGTAATAATAAAATTCATTCTTATGACACTCGTTAATGTCTAAACTTTCATATATATAAGTATTCATTGAATTTATCTGGAAGTCATCCCCAAGTTTTGGGTTTAAAAGTTTTTAATACCTTGTCTCAGAGATTTCAAACTGTAATGAATGAGCGTGTGTTTAAGCATAGTATTGGGACATTCTTGGCAGAAAACTGTGTTTATTCTATTGATGAATATTTTGATTTCTTGTCTCTTATAGTTAGTATGGATTGTAATTATGACAATGTCGATATTCTTTGGAATTCTAATGACATAAATCATATTATTACCTATTATTATTATTATTATCATTTTATTTAAATTCTAGAATTTCAAATTTGAGTTAGTTTAGCTAACCGCTAACCTATTTTTATAGCCGTTGTTAACTCCTATTTTTTTAAAGACTTACTAAATAAAGAAAGAACTGCAGAATTAATTGACATAGTTTTACATACAAAAGTCGAGATATTATAAAGAATCAATTATATATTCTTGGAGATAAGTAGGAATAATATATTTTCAGATATTCACTGTCATCTCCTTGAACTTCAAATGGGTAATTTATTACATGTTTTTATAGTTATATATTTTGGCTTTCGTTTCTCCAAGGTGAATATTTCAAGAAAGTGCGTATTCCTAATATGGTAGGTATATATGGCAATGATAAATCTTACGTAATATACTGAATTTCACTTTTATGCTAATATAGTAATACGCATTTGGCGATTTTGATTGTAAACATAACTCTTAATTCTTATAAACTCATTAATCTACAACATATACAGGGTGAGTCATTTCCGCGAGTAAGGCGAGTTGTGGCATTACGAGTAAAAATATAGCGGTTTTTTTCTTGTAATAGCTGCTTATTAGGAGCACATTTTAGAAATATTTTGTATTATACAGAGTGTTCCATAACTTGGTGGCTGAGCATAGTTATAGTTTTTAAATGGAACAGTTTATACCTATATTATTACATTTTTGTATTCCCCGTATAATTTTTAGGCAAAAAGTAATAAAATAGTATATTCTAACATCTAAAGTTTTTGACTTATTCCCATTTTTCTGAAAAATTCAAAGTTTTTATAAAATTATATTTCTTGAAAACGACATATTACATGGGTTCAATTTTTTGTAATATTGTTCATAATAAGAGGTATTAATACAAGCATATTTTTTTTTCAGTTACTAATTGCATGTGCAGAAAACTGGATTAAAATTACATGACACGTTTTCGTATAAAAGTCAATTTTTTCAAATAGAACGCCCTGTATATCAGTTCATTTTTGAATTGCTTTTTAAATTTCACATCAAAACCATGTAAGACGTTAATACTTTAAAAGTGACTATTACTGAGCTATTGACGTTTTTTGATATAATTTTGATAACTTTATGTTTTTTGTTTGAATATGGGATAGTGAGCAATTATATTTGTTGCAACATTGATAATTGAATGTAAGTTGTTACTCAGTTGACAAGCATGATTTTATAATGCATTTTCTAAAAATTAGCTTAGAGATATGATTTTTATACGTATTGGAGGAAAGTTTACTAGCTTAAGATTTTGAGTTTTATAAAACTGCATTCCAAAAATATATAATATATCATTACTCTTCTTTTTTCTTTTTCTTCTATAATCTTGGTAAGTGTCTCATTTCTATATCTACATATTTATACAAAAATTGGATATATTCTACTTACAATACACTGTATGCCAGCAATATATTTCATAAAATATGTAGAATATGGTACAAGTAACAAATTTTAAAACAAAACATATTAATATCTTGATTATAATAGTGCAAAAACAGGAATTAGGAGGTATCAACGGATCTGTAATTAGTGAAAAAGAAACTACAAAATAACAATAAATATGTACACTAAAATAAACAAAAATTATTTCAACAGGTATTCAAATGAGTTTCCATTCACTTCTAAACATTTTTCAATACGCTTCTGAAATGATATATAGAACTTGTGGACTTATATCTCTAAATATTTCTGAGAATATGTTCCCGCAATGCTTGCTCCTTTTGTTGTTACAGTTATTCTCTAGAGTTGCTCTTTTACGAGTCCCCATAAAAAAAAATCTAATTTTGTAATATCCGGAGATCTAGCAGGTCGGTGAATAGGGCCTCCACGACCTGGAAACATTTCTTTTAAAATATTTCGTGTCTGTAGTGAAGAATGTGGCGGTGCTCTGTCTTGTTGCATCCACATGTCTCTTCTTAAATTTAGTGGAACATCTTCCAATAATTACCAGTAGCTTTGATTATGTATACTACAGATATACAACTGAAGGTTAGTTCGGGTAGGTAGCCAACAGAGGGGTTGGGCAGTAGGATGTGCCCATTCATGAATTTCTCCCGCTAAATTTGTTATAGTAGAAGCTGTCTTCTCGTAGTAGTAAAGAGAAGCCAATGGGAGCTTAAAGGAAGTGACACAATTATCCAATTACACCAATCGTGTTTGTTACAATTTTATAGGCGTTTTGCTTTAGATTTACATATCTTAAAATATTTTGAATTAAGGGATATGATAAGCTATTGACTGTAATTTTTTAAATTCCAAAAATAACTGATGATGTGATTGTGGATGTTAAATGATATTCTGAAATACATATTGCAAGACGATGTAACGAAGAAATGTCATTTTTCCTATATATTTTATCTTATAATTGACAATGATATTGCAGTACAAGCAGAAAAAGGTTCAAAGTACTAACCTTTAATAAAACCTTTGCTTGGTTAGGAAGTTAGGAATTAGTTTGTTTGTATAACTTGTTGGGTATGTACTATACTCAACAATAATTGATGATTATTCATCCAGGCTTGCATTATGGCAGTTGTTGTTACGCTTCAGGCCTGGATAAAATAAAAATAACTAGAACGATAATAAAATAAGTAATGTTAAAGCTGAGTACATTTAAGTGTGTATCTAATTACCTTTTACGAAGTGATATACTTTCCTTCAATGAGTATGAAGGCTAAAATTCTACATATATAACACAATAAAATCCATAAAGATTTCAAACAATTGCAATTAAACGTGGGTGAAAGAAAGATTAATTAGTAGAAATACAAGTAAACTAGTTTTGTTTGATAACCCCAACGTAGCTTCAATTATTAGCAATTACTATTATTGAAAGCAATTTTTAAAATCGCAGGTAAATACAGATTGAAGAAACGTCCATATACAGACCACGTGTAGGCAGTACTTACTATATTGATAATTACCAATAATGTAAATATATAATGAAAGTTGCTGCGACTTCCCTGATGAGATGAGGTATTGTGGGTGTAAAAGGAGGATTTATTATAACACTTCTGCAGTAAGAAGGATAGTGTTTCTATTATAATAATAAATCTATTATATCAATAATAAGATTTACATACAGTTTACACACTAGCACATTCAAGCAAAAATGTGATGATAACGTCAACACAGGTAGTCATAGGGCTAATTTATGTCATTGACATTGTAGAATGCTTCTTGAAGGAGAATGTCCTTTATTTTCTCTTTAGATACGAAAGTAGAAAGATGTCTACACATAACTTTGATTTTGTTAAATAATTACCAGTGACGATGTTATACTGAAGTGGATTTTGTCCTATGTAATGCGGGATGTGCAGCAAATGGTTTTGAGGGGTGAAGACTTCTGTAATCTCACCCCTAGTCATCAGGTGTGACAGCTTTTTCAAAGCCCTCCTTAGTTGTTGCAGAATATGTGTCTAGGCTAATGGACTTATCATAAGCTCTCTGAAGTGAGGTTTGCAGTGGATAGTTTGTGAAACACAGACAATTGCTCGAACAGCCTTCTTCTGCAGGATAAACACCTTTTCTACATAGGCCTACTTACCCCATATTGGTTAAATATTGTTGATATGTGATTTGATAGTTCAGTTATAAATCTGATATGTCTAATTGCATAAGTAGCAGAAGACAAGTGTTTGATTAATTCATCTATCTGCGGCTTCCATGTTAATCTTTTGTCTAGTCTAATAACAAGTAATTTTCAATTTGTAGAATATATGTTTGATCTATGCTAGTAAACATAGTAAATTGTCTCACATTTATCTTGGTTAAGTGATAAACGATTGGCTGTGAACCATTTAAATGGCTAAATTCTGAAGATACCAAAACCTTAAAATAATGTGGTGTTTATAATGCATTTTCTTTGTAAAACGTACTACATTACTGGTTTGAATGCCTCACATAAACCAGTCAAGTTGATAAAACCATGCAAAACAACTTAATAAATGTTGTGGTTCGGATAACTTTAAATTACTTTTTCTTCTTTTACATAATATATTTAGTCATACGAAATATATAGAAGACTGTTTTAGACATACCTGTTAAACAGGCTTTTTAATACCGTTTCCTTGTTTAGATTTATTTCTTTAAAAAACATTAATACGTTTTTTAAAAAGCCTTTCGTATGTTTTTTTTTTATTATGTTATAAAAGGGTAATTCTGAGTATAATAAGGGAAAAAATAGTAATCCTACGATTCTTCAATAAAACATTTACTTAAAGCTACTTTATCATAGTTATAGGTATATAGGTTATGTTGATATGTAATTCAAGGGCAAACGATGTGAAAAGCAAATCAAACAAAATATACTCTTATGTAAAATTTAATAGAAAATATCAAAATATATTTACATTTTTTATAAACTTCCGGATTAAATTGTGAGAGTGGGGTTGAGAATATTTCATTGGCTGATCAGTTTCATTCATAAATATTAATCCATTTGAAAGATATCAGAGGACGACGCTTTACTACATAAGAAATATTTACAGTTTTCTCTAGGTTGTATAACTATAGTATTAATAAACAAGGTCAGTAGTAATGAATGTGTCCTTTACTCTTCTAAAGGCATATGTTTTGGGACATCTTCTTCCAAGGTAACGGTGCTGGTAAACTCTCTGAGCAAATAAATAATTTCTTTGACTTTCCCACAGTAGAAAAATCATATCTGTAAGCTCTTCTTAAGAAGACCTCATTATAAAATCACTTCAGTTATTTTAAGATTAATAGCATCAACAAATTACACTTGTCAACTAAAGAGTAACTTATTATCGTTATCCATCAACATCACAGCTAGTTTCACGGCATGCTTTGCTATATTAATATAAAAACATAAAACTGACAAAATTATATCAAAAAGCGACAATAGCTCAGTAATAGTCACTTTTAAACTATTAACGTCTTATATATTTTTGATGTGAAATTTAATAAGCAATTCAAAAATGAACTGATATATAGGCTGTTCTACCTGAAAAAATTGACTTTTATACAAAAACAAAATTATATCAAAAAACGACAATAGCTCAGTAATAGTCACTTTTAAAGTATTTTATTTAATAAGCAATTCAATAATAATCTAATATACAGGATGTTCCGTTTGAAAAAATTGACTTTTGTACAAAACGTGTCATGTAATTTTAATCCAGTTTTTTGCACATGCAATTAATAACTAAAAAAAAAAATTCTTCTATTAGTACCTCTTAGAACAATACTGCATCTAATAGGTCGTTTTCGAGAAATATAATTTTACAAAAACTTTGAATTTTTCAGAAAAATGGGAATAAGTCAAAAACTTTAGATTTTAGGCCTATACTATCTTATAACATTTTGCCTAAAAATTATACGGGGAATACAAAAATGTAATCACATATAGGCAAATCCATTGAAAAATCTATAACTATGGTCACCCACCAAGTTATGGAACACTCTGTATAATACAAAATATTTTGAGAACGTGCTGCTAATGAGCAGCTATCACAGAAAAAAATCGCTTTGAAATATCTTTACTCGTAAAGGCACAATGGGCCTTACCCGCGGAGATGACCCACCCTGTACATATATTGGTATAATAATATAATAAGATAATATTTTATTTTTATGGCGTTACTAGAACCCTATTCTGTTGGCTAATATCTTGGAAAAACGGTTTAAAATTAACACGTTCAGCAATATTAATTGAAAGCATAAACTTTCAGAAATCAGTGTACATTGTTGAACTTTCATAATATTCTATTTGATGAGTGTCAATAAATAATGACTATATAATTTAAATAGCCAATATACTCAAGAGAACAAATGTGTTTGCACTTTTCATTAAAAATTCTTATTGAGGGATAATTAGTACACGAATATTTAATATGAGCAGGTTTACGTATGTGAAGTTTAACTTGTTTCTCGAGATGATTTTTAATAAAGCAAGAGTAAAGGTGTATTTCTCGGAAAAACAATTTTTGATAGTGCATTACCTAGAGTGGTTGTGTTGCTTCAAGTTATAAAGGTGGAAACGGCCTCTGAAAAGATGGTGCAGACATACACGATCTTCCACGCGATTATAGAGGCTGTCGCGTTTGTGTTGTTCGGATTGTTTCATATTATACGTTCATTAATATATTTTTTTGTTCCGGCCTCTTTGAGATCTGTGAAATCCGTTAGGGGTGACATTGTTTTGGTGACTGGCGGCGGTGGCGGGTTAGGAAGGCTTCTTGCCAATAAATTAGCAGCTTTAGGGGCCAAAGTTGTCATATGGGATATCAATGTAAAAGGTATTTAATATATTTGCAGTTTGAATTATCTATACATTCGAAACTTTATAAATTATGTGTATACGTTGATTAAACAGATACAAATTTTATAATACTAAATACAAGGGATATAATTAACTTCCCCTTAATGAAGAAATATAGAAGTTAATTTCTATTGTGTATATATTATTTTTAAATACAGAGTAAAAGGTATCAATGTGATATTTCGCAATTAAATAAAAAAATATTGCACGTAAGTTCATCACATATTGTTTTTCTTACAAATCATGTTATATCCTATATATTATTTGCGTAAACTTATTAAGAGGGGCGTTCACCTATCGAAAATTAAGGCATCGCAGTTTTGCGTTTTTCGAATTTATTTTGTAATTTTAGAATCTCAAATTTGGGTTAGTGGTGCAAAAGGCATCAATTTATAATATCAAGGTCCGTTTTTGTACTAATTTATTTTCTTAAGAAAGTTATGTGTTTTAGAAATAACCACAAAAATGCATGAATTTGATTAGTGTCTACTAACTAAGGTTGGTACACAAAAGAAAAAAATGAGGTGTGGCCACCATACGACTTTCTTATACGTGTGAGCGTTTCAAACTATACAATTTTAAGAATTTTTTTATACAAAACTTATTCAAAATCCTATTCTAAGTACTTTCATTCTCTTAATAAATCGCTATAGAATGCATACTTTGCAAGATATTCGAAAAAAAGTGCTACTCGCTAAGAGTAAAAGTGCCACTTCCGGTCCGAATTTTGAAATTTCATTTATACAAAAAATATTCCAAATCCAACTCTAAATACTTTTGTACTCTTAATAAATATATATGGAATGCATAATTTACGACATATCTGCAAAAAATCGATATTCGGTAAGAGTAAAAGTGGTACTTCCGGTCCGAATTTTTAATTTTTTTTTATACAAAAGATATTTAAAAGTATGTTCTAAATACTTTTATACTCGTAATGTACCTGCCTGGAAAGCATGACTTGCGAGATATTCGCAAAAATCTGATTTTCGATAAGAGTAAAAGACCTACCTCCGGTAGGAATTTCGAAAAACTTTATTAAAACAATTTTTCTCAAATTTAATTTTGAGTATATTTGAATTGTTTATAAATTTGTTTAAACTTAGTAATTGACGAAATATTTGCAAAATTTGATTTTTTCACTGAAGTAAACTACTACTTCCGGTCTGCCGATTTTGCTCAAAATCTAATCACTTCTCAAGAGGGAGATTATATTCCTAAATACAAAATTTGGAATTGATACCTACAGCGGTTTGACCGCTATCGTGGTCACACACAGACAGACAGACAGACACACACACACACACAGACACACAGACATTTTTTAAAAACCACATTTTCGGTATCAGGGGACCTCAAAACGTGGACATCTGCAAAAATCTCGAGGTCGAAAATTTTCATCATCACAATACTTCCTTATACTACGTATAAGAAAGTAAAACATTAAACAGTAAACCTTGTCGCACACATTTCACACAAGGTTTTACGCGTCCTCTATCCCCACTTTACGGTATCTCTACCGGTCCCAGCGAAAACGAAAATCTATCGGAATCGGTCGGCTTTTGCAGACTTAAATGCGAGTGACAGTTTAATTACAAACTGTCACTGGCATTTAAATGTCATATATACCTATAATATTCGAGTGTATAATAATATAACAGTTATGGGCAAGCGAAAATTGGCTTATTATAAAACATCAACAACATCAGCAGTTTCGCAAGTACTCATTCTTTATACATATGTTTCCCATCTATAGTATTCCTTAATCTATGAATAAAACCAAAGCGCTTTGAAGGAAACCGAATATCGTGTAGCTTCACTTACTCACACCCCCTTGCGTCTACCCGTCCTGCGAGTAATGTAAGTTGCATAAGTTTCTATTTGTTGGTAAACGTATATATGTTACCGGACAAACCCTATATCAGGTCAAACTAGTTTGTCTTAGGTCAAACCGGTTTATCCTACGCGTGTCAGGATATACTAGTTTAGTCCAAGACAAACTAGTTTGGCCTAGATACTGTAGGCTTAATTAGTTTGACCTAGGCCGAACTGATTAAATTAATTAGATGAACAATATTAATTCAAACGTAGTCTACTTAATTATACAAAAAAAAAACAGTATGATTAGAAGTGACGTAACACTTGTACAAAACTATAAAATAAAAATAAGCTATTCAGTACTTGTTTTTATTTTTTTTATTAAGCCATGCACTTTTAAAGGTAATATCTTTCAGCAGCTGTTTGTCTTGCCTTTTGGATATCATCACCAATTTTAGAAGTTTCGGCATCATTACTATTACTAACATCTCCTGTCTGTCCATGGGTTAAACCACTTTCAATACATTTTCGAAGGTCATCTTTATCTTAAATATCCTTTATTATTTCTGGTAGTAGTGATGACGTTGAAAGACCAAGTTTGGGATCAACTCCAAACATAGCTTTGTACGGCGATTGTTTTATGCCCGAATGATAGGCTCTGTTTTTCATAAATTGTACATACCTCAAGCCTTCTGACCATTTAGTCGATTGATTATCTTTTAGCCAACAACAAATCATGTTCTCGACGTCTTGGTTGGCTTTCTCAACGGAGCCAGACTTTGGCTGTGCCGTGGTTTTCCGTGCACTAGCTTAAGTTCTGGCCAAAAATTCGTCATTTCAAATATAATATGATTGACGAATTCTCTTCCACTGTCTGACTGCAAAATACATGGGGCACCTATCGTCAAAAATATGTCATTTAAATGGTAGGCTACTTTTTCAGCTCGTTTAGATTCCAAAGCACGGAGCAAAACAAACTGGGTCAAGTGGTCTTGGTAGACCATAATAAATTTAAAGTTTCCATCAGGTTGAGTCTGAAAATTGATGTGGTCCACTTGGCACCGGCTGTTCATTTCAGAATATAAAATTGGCTTAGAAACTAAACCTCTCTTTTTTGTCTTCTTTTCTTGACATCTTATACACATAGATAAATACAGTTTAATCAGCTGTTTTGTAACATTAGCATATTTTAAAGATGCCTCAGCCAATAATCTGTCACGTCCGCCGTGTCCGACAGCTCTGTGAGCTGCATCAATACTATCATACAATTCCTCAGCCGGAATATAGTATTTTATGTTATCTTCACTACGAGCAACAAGTTTTTTTTTGACAGAACCAATGTTTAAAATAGCAAACCTTTTTAATCGCCTTTGATGAAGTGATGTTTTGATTTTAGCTTTTTCAACCTCTTCCACTCTTGCCTGGTCAGACGATGTTTACGAGTGAGAGTTGGAATAAGCGCTCTTAAAGTTGCGACCACCAAATCAGAATTTCGGTAATAATTTCCAAATATAACTCGTTCGTGAACTTCACCATGATAAAAATATAAATCTTGAGTGACATTTTGGCATTGACATGTTTGACAGATTATAAAAAATCCATTACTTAGTGTTTACTATACAATCAATCCTTTTTAAGAACGCGGAATGAAGGAAAAGGAAAGAAAAAAAACTATTGCGAATTGACTCTTCTTTAACTGAGCATCTTTCATTATTTATTTTTCAACAAGTTCCGGAAATGACATTTCGATAGGCCGCCCTGGCTAGTGGTTCGTCTTCGAGTGATTTCCTACCTTGTTTAAAGCGACTCAGCCATTTAAAAACTATTATTTATTCCGGGTAAAAATCCCCGTAAACCGATGACATCTCTTCCAGTGTGGTATGAACAGACTTTTCTTATTTTGTAGGCAACTTGATATCGATTTCTCCATATTTAATGCTTTCTTCCTGATTAAGTTACTTGGTAGACGACAGTTTAAGGACTACAGACGCGATTATGTTAAAACTTTATATTTATACTAATAATGAGTAACTAAACACGTTGCGATACCAATGAATGTTCTGCCTCTATTTCGCGAACTTAAAAGCGCTTCCTCGTATGTACTTATTGTTTTATTTTTATATATACAGGCTTAGTCAAAAGTATGGAATGGGCGGTTTATTTCCGTAAATATAAACTTTATAACAAATTGTCTGTAACATAAATTTTTTTTTACTAATTATTCTCCACGTTTTTTTTTAATGGCAAGGAAGCAGTTTTTTTGCTGATTTTTATTCCTCTGTATTTCTGTGTAAAATCAGATTTTGCTAAAAACGGCAAAATGTGATATGAAAACAAATTCTATAGTTTTTAATATTCGTTCTTATTCATTTGAGTATTATTGTATAAAAAATGATTGTGGCCTTTGATTCGCTAGTTATTAATCATGTCATTGTGAAGTACCTTTCAATAAGTGGACAAGCTAATTTAATAAGAATAGTTTAATTTTCATTTGTAAACATGGTGAAAGTCAGTGAAACTGAAAGAAAAGAAATACTAATGATGGTTGGTTATGGAGATCAGCAACGTTCATAAGAAGATGTTTGTCATTTGTTCAATAACGTTCATCCGGAGAGAAATCCTATTGTACAATCCACAGTGTCTAAATTGGTTAGAAGATTTTGAGAAACTGGAAATGTAAAAGATATCCCAAGGTCTGGACGTCCAAAATCACAAATGAAGATCGAGCTCTTAATGTTGTATTTAATGTGATGGATAATCCAATTACATCAACCAAGCAACTGGCTTTGGATAATGATATTAGTCAATCGTCGGTTGTTCGAATATTAAAAAAGAACAAACACAAACCCTTCAAGATACACATTCTCCATGAGCTAAACGAAGACGGCCCTGACAGAAGATTGCAGTTTTGTGCAATAATGATGGAAATGACCAATACTAATCCTAATTGTATAAACAACATTTTATTTTCCGATGAAGCCGCTTTTTGTCTAAATGGGTTTGTAAACAGGCACAATTGTCGCTACTGGTCCAGTGAAAATCCTCATTCCACGAAGACTCGATGTCTGGGCTGGTATTATTGGGCACCAAATAATAGGTCCATATTTTATTGATGGAAATTTGACAGCAGATAAACCTATTGCGTGATCACATTGTACCTGACATTGTAAATTTATTTCCGATGACAAGATCGACAAGGAATGCCAAACCGCAGTGTTTGGTTTCAGCAAGACGGCGCTCCACCACATTATGGAGTTGATGTTCGCCTGTTTCTAAATAACGTCTTTCCCGCTCGTTGGATACGTCGATGATCTATTGAATGGCCTGCTAGGTCGCCTGATTTGAGTTGAACATTTTATATGAAATTTTCTTATTCAAGTGTATGAAAGAAATATCAAGTCATTTCATGAAAAAGAAGAGGAATAAAAATCAGCAAAAAAACTGCTTGCTTGCCATTAAAAAAAAAATCGTGACTATGGAAATGCTAAGAAATGCTAAGTAATGGAGAATAATTGGTAAAAAAAAAATTTATGTTAAAGACATTTTGTCATAAAGTTTCTATTTACGGAAATAAACCGCCCATTCCATAGTTTTTGACAAAAAAATAGGTTGTATTATGTGATAAAATGCAACACATAGTAAAAACTCCACACGATTATGTCACACAAATTATTTATACTTTTAGTATTTATTTTTATAAACAAGTTGTGAATAAGAGCGGTGAAATAAACTTGAATTTTACACATTGATAGAAATGTAGGTTATCGTCCATGAGACACAGCTAGACATTCATCTCTTATTTTAAAATTGCAGGTTGGTAATACAACATTAATATAAAAGTATATTTTTATCATGAAATTACAGATGTTGTTCTACTTGTTCTTAACAAGCAAGTTCAGTAATAAAAATATTTTGCAAGGATAAAATCCGGAATGCTTTTTTTTTTAATGAATACGAGTTTTACAACCTTTAAAATTACTACCTGGCAGAATGCCTATATTGCTTGTGCTTCTACGTATTATTTATATTATATGTTTATGATTAATTCTTACCCTCTTTAACTGTATTTGAAAGAATCAACTTCGAGGTAGGCACCATAAATTCTCGGCCTGATATACAAAAAAAGAAACCTGGAAGAAGAATTTTTATTTTTCAATGTAATCTCCCCTAACTTCTATACATTTATTACAACGATTAATTAATAATTCGATACCCTTGTAAAAATAATCTGAGGTCTTTCCATCAAAATGTTCTATAACAGCTGCTTGCAACTACGTCCCATAACGCCTTTTTTTAAATTAGAAAACAAAAAAAAATCGCAAGGAACCATATCCAGACTATACGGTGGATGTTCCAATTCTTAAAGCCGCATTCGTCATGGAGAATTCGGTATGTTTTCTATGTTAGCCTAAGAACGTGTGAATTTAATTAACCAATTACACAAGTTGATTTTTGTTTGTTTGTATGAATAATGTCCGTGTTTGCAGGTTTGGAGGAAACAGCGAAGGAGATTAGGGATATCGGTGGGACAGTTTTCAGTTACAAATGTGATCTGACGCAACGGGCAGAAATTTACGAAGTGGCAGAACAAGTCAAGAAGGACGTAGGTGATGTAAGATATATTTTGTAAATACTGTACGTAATAAAACTAAGGCATATATTGAAATAAGGTCAACACAAAGTAATTAAGGAATATCCAAATAACTACAAGTATTGCTCCCACTGCAGATGAATAACTTATCAACTTGTAGTAATAATATTTTAATTTACACTTTCATAGCCGCAAATTGTCAAAGAAAAGTATATACCGAGTGATTTACTCCATTGCTAATTCATTGAAGTAGCTCAAATTGTACAGTTGTTTATGAACAGCATATACATAAATGTAAAAATAGATTCTCTAATAAGAATGATTTTCAAATGAAATGGCAACTACACATAAAACTAGCTGTCCAACATTCTCTGCGAGCTTGAATCCGCCTCTTCGCATCCGCTTACATCTTTTTTTCCAATTTCCTGTAAAACACGAGCACTGGCCATGCCATGATGCCTTTTCTAGTAAACTTTTGTGGAAGGCCTGTATATACGTATATTTTCTGCATCCAATCGGACACTTTATTATCGAATTCCTTTCGATCTCTCTTTTACACAAATTTTAGGCACTGAAGAGCGAGATAGATAATAAGATGATAAACCTATATTATGTTAAACTCTACGAAAGAACAATGTACTTAATGAGGTTTACTATCGTTGAGGACAAAACAAAAATATGTTTGTCAAAACATGTCATATATACACATCAATCATGAAAATAACCCTCAAATTCAATTTAAGAATGTTTTTGGGCTCCAAAAAATAAATGCGATTTGAAGCGAAATATTTTCTACCTTGATTGTTTGAAGTGGAACAGCTTTTTTATTTTAAAATTTTGGAGTATCTTTTTGTAAATTAAATAGCTACAAAACTATTATTTCTTTGTTTCTTAGCATTGGGATGTGCAGAATAAAAATTATTGTTAAATTTATTATGACAAGATTAGCATGAATTTGATGTTCCATGCATACTTTGGTGGTAGTAGCCCACATATATGGCGGAAGAGATGAAGTTGATGATTGGGGATATATACAGAGTGACTCATCAGTAGCCGCTTCTTCGAGTGCTGTGTTGTGTTTTAAATAAAAGTAAAAACATTTAGTGGAAGATTCATGGTTTCTTGGGGCGTCTATTCTGACGCACATGCGGTGTGTGTCAAATAAGCTTAATGCATTTGTGGTGAAACCGGAAGTGCGTCAGGGCTGCTAGTATTTTCAAAATATGTCCTCCAAGCAACCATAAATTTTCCACGAATTGCTTTTTTCTTATTTAAAATACAAAAGAGGAATAGAGGAAGCGGCTACTAATGAGTCACACTGTATACCTTTTAATTGACCAGCCTTTACGTGGTAGAACTGAAGGGTGGCATTAATGAAACCCTTTTTTAGAGAAACTTTATTCAATTATCCGTGATTGAATTGATCAGCGTCTCTTGTCTATAATAAAAATATTTATTATTGAAAAAGTAATCCTAAAGGTGTGTTTTGTCTTCCATATCATATTGCTTAGAACGAAGGTGCGCCAGAATGACCTAAATCTATTTCTCAAAATATCGTGATTAATTTTATTATTAGGATATTCTTGAACACATAATTCTACTGAATATACTGTCACTGGTTGCCATTTGTGTTTATTATAATCTGACAAATCAACATGACTAAACATACATTTCAAGAAGGTTTAGCTAACATCCAATAATGTTAGGATAATGAACGTTCAATTGTAAACAATCAACGTGAACTTTGCA
Organism: Amphimallon solstitiale; assembly: GCA_963170755.1. NCBI lineage: Eukaryota > Metazoa > Arthropoda > Insecta > Coleoptera > Scarabaeidae > Amphimallon > Amphimallon solstitiale. The sequence continues at coordinate 13,932,229 of OY720683.1, read as the reverse complement.
AAAATTATTGTCCATATAATCGCCCTTCTCTGCTTGGTATTCGTTCAGACAATGGAGATTTATTACTCTTTGCAATGCGAAAATACCAATAGGATATCAGCATGCAAGAAGTGGCGAGAACATTGCCGCTATAAAAGATAACATTGCAGCGGTTACAAATGTGAACGTGTTCAAGAATTAAAGCTTAGCAGGATAGCAACTTGAAATATTTTACAAAAAGACTTGGGTTTACTCCAGTATAACATAGTGTTGACACAAGGACTAGAGCCACTGGACTTTTCTAGGTGACTTGGCCTTGCTGCTTGGGTTTGAGAGCAACTTGAAACGGATTATTACTTTGGGCAAAAAATCATCTTTTCTGATATAAGTAATTTCTAGCGAAGTGGATTAGTATCAAACAAAATCATTAACCCAAGGTCTTAACAAACTGCTTTATGAACCATCAGAAATGCCTTCCTTGACCTTTGCATATGAAGAATTTGGAAACGTGGCTGTAATGTACTGAAAACAGGGTCGATTTTTATTAAAGGCTGTAACAAACTGCTTTATGATTTCCAGTTTGATGTCTAACGATGACGAAATAACTAACCAAATCAGCATTTGCAACATTTTTTATACCCCGTGTCAACACTTGTCTTTTGAGCCAGTTGGTGTAGACCAGTGTTTGTCTCTACTTCTGCTATTCCATTCACATCAATATCAAAGAATTTAGTGTAGTCAGATTATCTTCTTCTTGAAATACTTCCTGACTCTTTCAATCGTGACCCTAGCAGTTTACTTTTTTCTTCGTGTAAGACCGATGTTTCTTACAAGATTACTCAATTTTGCTTGGCTAAACAGTTGTGGACTTAGTACTTCTGTAGCGGCTGAAAAACTCGTGTCAACTTGGTCGTTACTAAAATTCCTGTCATTGCAAAGCAGAAAATGGCGATTAACACTAAAACTAGATGCAATACAAGAATAAATTAATGACATTCTTGAAATCAGGTGATCTTATATTATTAAAATTACTTATCAGATACTTTGCAGCAAAAATCATTCATGGATAGTGTTACCAAATAAAATTCTCCTGTAAGTCATTTTATGTATTAAAATATATGATTGTTAGCGTGCAGCTAGCTATTAATGTAAGTAATTCATTTTGAATTAACAATCTTCTGTCGCCGGCATAGTTTATTGTCAAACAAACCACTTATCACAGAGGCAACATGAATAAATATAATAAAAATTAAAAGACTAAGAATGCTGCCTTGTGGAACGCCCACTGACATAAATACTGCCGATATTTCATTACAGGGCTACTCTATAAATGTGAAGCAATCTGTGTCAAATAATGATTGCCAAATAAATTATTGCAAATTTGAATATCAATTACTTTTTCAGATAGTTATATAATAGGCACTTAATAAAATATTCATTTCCTAGTAAATAAGTATTTATTATCACTTGCTGACATAAAGGTGCTTTTGAGTATGTTTGCAATATAAATTGATTTCAATTAGCGCGTCAATAAATTCTTAGAACTTATCGATATTCTTTATTAAAGTGTCGCCTTGTCTTGGTACTTACCATCATGTTTGCGTGCACGACACTAGAAAATCATATTATTAATTCTGAAATTTAATTGATTAAATACCAAGTGCATAAGATAAAATAAGACTATACATTTTAACTGAAAAGTATTTATACAGGATTGGCAAAAAGTACAGCTCATTGGTAAAAACTTTTGCATATTACCTGTGGCGGATGGACTTGAAATCTTTGACAATAAGCATGACTATTTGAAGGGTGGGTGTATGCCCTATACCTCTTTTTTAGAACTGGTGGATGTACTAGCGCCTTAATAAAAAACCTAGGTAACTCGAAATCTTCGGACTGACTGATTGTCCAAGCAAAGCGTCACTAACACTAGGAATGGATGGGTTGATCTAGCATCTTTGTCACCCATTCTTTCCAAATTGTTGGAGGAAGCTTTAGACAATCTCTAGAAAATAAACTGAATTTGAATCATAACCAACATGGTTTTCGCCTAGGCAAATTTACTATTAATTCTACATATTACAGATGAACAATTTAAGAAAAAACTTGTAATATTAACATGTATCAAGCAATATACAGGGTGAGTAATCGCCATGGGAAAGGCCGATAGTGACTTTATGCGAAAATGTATTTCGAAGCGGTTTTCTTTCTAAGATAGCCACTTATTACGACCACCTTTTAAATTTATTTTGTATTATATAGTTTTCCATAACTTAGTGGCTGACCATAGTTGTAGTTTCTTAAATGGAACACCCAGTATATTATTACATTTTTGTATTTCTCGTATAACTCGTAGTCAAAAAGTAATAAGATAGTAGGGGTAGGTGGGGCTCATTGATGCAATTTTTTTTTGAAGGCGATTAGAATTTTTTTTTTGTAATATACTAAATTTTTACCATGCATTCAATAGATTGGTTATTATTCTATACTATTTTCTCATACTACAGCTATAATATTAACCTACTGTTTAATAAAAAAAAATTGTTTAACAACACTTCAATTGTATCAATGTACCCCACCAGAGAGGCAGAATGATATGGTAGGTGGGGCAGATAAATACATCATGGGGTAGATTGATATAATACAAAAAAAAGGGTAAATTGCTTATAAAATTTTATTATTTTATATTAAACTTTATTAAAAAACAAAAGTCGAATTAACAAACAATGTAGGAAGTTAAATTAACTACAAAATTAAACATTGAAGCAGTTCTGCTCGTTCCTTTGGTAATACAAGGTTGAGGTAACTTCATAATTACATCTGAGATGTCAACAGACGCAACATCCTCTACAACTGGAAAAACAAAAGTCCATGAGGTTGGTTTCTTCTTCAAGAATGTCACTTTATATTCTGACTGCCTATAATGTTCTATAACTTGACCTACGTAATAAACCGCAGACTTTTTCTTTGCAAATTTTGTTAATAAAAAGTCTCCATCAGCTATTGTTTTAAAATTTGGTAAAGCAATGTGTGGTTCTTCTGGCACTGCATCTTCATCAAGAAAAATTTCATCTGAAGAAAAATCCATGAATTCACATTCATCGGAAATGCTCGTGGAATTTGATTCGATCAATTTTTTTTGTGTCTTTTTTTAAGGCCGCATTCTAAAAGTAGTTTAGCTGATTTCATATCCTTTATTCTCTGTTTCTGTTCTTTTTTAAGCCTCTTTTGTTCTTTTATGTTGTGTAACTCTTCAAGTCTATTTTTTTCAGATGTCAGTGTAAATTCTAGATTTCCCCGGTTGCCCTCCTTTTTTCCACTTTTTCTTGTTTTGCTATGTTTTGGGTAAGGTCTAATAGTTTCAGGAGTTATAAGATTTTTTGATGTGGAGGTAGTCGGCTCTGGTGTTCTTCGTGGTGACGGTATGTTTGTCATCTCGATATCTACATTTGAAGGATCAGTTTCTAGAATTTCTCGGCTTTCTTGTTCCTCATTACTAGTCCCCTGATCTTCATTTTGATTGTTAATGTAAACATCACAAGGTAAAAAGTCCGAGTCTCCAAAAGCCAATTTATTGAACAGCCAAATCCCAGGTCTACTAAATCCACTTGTAATATTTTTAGCAGTAAAAGTTTCAAAGTAGACTATTTTCGCAAGTTTTGGAATGTCATAGATTGATGAAGTTTTACCAGGATTGTTCACATACCAATCATTGAAGGCGATTTGTAGTTTTCCCTTAAAAGGACGGCAGACCCCAACATCAAGAGGGTTTCAGTTCTTCAGTGCTACCCTCTTTCTTTGGACTTCGAGCAGGGTGGAATCGCTCGAAGTGAAGTAATTATGACTCTCCCACCTAAGTGGCTTGCCGCAATGGCTTAAGAGAGTCAAAGTTACTCCCGCCATCATTGTTCCCCGTGTATCAATGAGCCACACCTTCCCCTATAGGTCTAAAATTTAAAATTCTCGACTTATCATTTTTCTGAAAAATTCAATGCTTTCATAAAATTATATTTCTGGAAAACGACGTATTAGGTGGATACTATTTTTGGTAGTGTTGCTCATAATAAAAGGTCCTAATACCAGCACATTTTTTCCAATCGTTAATTGCATGAACATATGACAAATTGTAATATAACTGCTCTGTATGGATTTTGTGTTATTTCTGTGAGATCTTATTACATACAATCCTTAATCCAATACTTTTATTTAGATTATATTGACGTGTGCATTCATTTTGTAAAAAAAACACGTGTAGCTTTTGATATTCTGCCGTTACATCGCTTTCATCAACGTATTATATTACTTATTACAAACAAAATTCTAGAGAAAATGTAACCGGCTCTTTTCTGAAAGCACAAAGATGCTAGGAATGTGACTGTAATTCTGAAAATACATGTATTTTGTATGTGAAGCTATAATGAAGCATTTCAAACATCACACCTAACACTAAAAAAACGACAGGTATGCAGGAACAAAATAACGGAGGAAAATTGAACTTTATTGGAAGTAAAAAGAAAAGAAAAACAATGCTAAAGAAATTTATTGTTCAAAAACACTAACAGGATGCGAAAAAACAAAAATAGCTTTTCTGGATCGACTTATTGTTTTTAGGTTTTTTTAACATTGGTTCAATAATTTCAAATGATAAGAATAAACCATTATTCTGGCAGTTTATACTCGATTTCAGTGCAGCTGGCCCATGCTTTGTCATTCATATCTTTATCTGAGAGGATCATAACAGAAGCTGTTCAGGATAAAATTCGTTTACGTCTTCATTAGTTACAATATTCTTTGTATATTTCTTGATTGTTTTTCTTTCAGTTGGCTTTTACAAACGAAGTTTTCCTTTGTTTTTAGGAGGGGATTGCATCTTCCGCATCTTGTTATTTTTTCTCTTCTTTTAAACGATGAGCTTTTCATAATTTCAACAGTCGTTAAAACCTCTCCGGGATTGAATACAGATGATGAGATTTTTTTTTTCGAAACAACCATTTCCAATGTTTTGAAAACGCTATATATGACAAGCTGTTTCTTTGGTCTTTTCTGGCCTTTTAAAGGATAAATATCTATTGCCAATTCATAAAACTGTAGTACCAGGTCTAAACCAAGGCTACCATGCTTAAATGGTGTTTGCAAATACTCGTCTTTCACATATTTTGGATTAAATCACGCAACTCCTCTGTTTTACATAGGTACTCCATTCCAGCTGGAGCTTTTTCTAGAAGTGATTATTTTGGGAGTAGCTCTTCTCTTATATATTTTCTAGGGCTTCCTTATTTACTTGTTCTTGCAATAAGATAGATATCTTTAAAGCAATAAACGGTTGTTCACAAATATCTCAAATATATATTTAGAGTTCTCCTATAATCCTATAATTCGAGTAATTGGATACCCTTTTATGATCTTCCTGTTTTAATATTTTGGAGGTTAGTTCACCATACACAAACAAATGTTTCCAAATTGCCTTTTAATAGGCACTGAAATCACAACGAATTACACATATAATTTTGAATTCTGAATATTCTTCAGGCCTGTTTATAATTACCCTTAGTATACAATTACCCAGGCATGCTTAATTAGTCTCTAATTTCACAAATATTTAATAAGCTAATACCAATTTGCATAACTTTTCGTCCATTATTTTAACTGCTGAGCAAAAAAGAATTTGTACTATTCATTCTAGGTCACCATCTTGATCAACAATGCTGGTATTTTGCCTGGATATTACATTTTGGACACACCAGATCACATGATCCAAAGAACTTTCGACGTCAATACTTTAGCACTTTTTTGGGTTAGTATTTCTATTTCAGCACTTTCTTGTACTCATAGATCAATTAGAACATGAAGACTAACGTTTATGTAAAGTACAGTTTCCTATAAACATATTCCAGTAATGCTTGATTTGAATGTTATAGACAACTAAAGCCTTCGTACCGAAGATGGTGGAGAATAATCGAGGACACGTCGTTAACATAGGTTCGATGGCCGGACACGTGGCTTGTCCCAAATTAGTAGATTACAGCGCATCTAAACATGCAACAATTGGATTCACTGAAGGACTTAGGCTCGATCTAGCGACTAAAAGTAAGTAAAGAGATACCTAGTTGTCTTATAAACTTTCGTGATATGTGATATTGTGATTTGCCAGGAGAAAATTATACTTATGTGCAAATTCATTTAGTTGGCCAACAATGTATTTTTCACAATTTTTTCGAAGCTAATACTCTTGGACACTCAATTATTTACATTATTGAGTGAATTGGGATTTTGGAATTGGCTGGAACTACATTTAGTCTTCTTGGGGCTCTACATGAATACTATTTTAATTTAACATTTTGTTGTATTTTCAAAGAAATTATTTAATCGAATTTTATTTAATTAATTTCAAGTTTTAATCTGTTAAGATATCACCGGCATCAAAGTAGCGATCATTTGTCCAATGTTTATGTCATCAACTGGGATGATGAATGAATCTGTTATAAAAGTACCGAAATTACCGGCAGAAGATGTAGCTGACCGAGTTGTTTTAGCAATTCTTAGAGAAGAACTCTACGTGATGCTTCCCGCATATTACAATTACGTATATTGGCTTAAATGGTAAGTTTCTTCGTATTCAACCTGGGTTACTTAGTCACTTCTTGGATAATTCTTTACGCAGAAACTTACGAGTAAATATAAATTACAGATCTTTACAAAAGCGATTAATTTGGTCCACTTGCATTTGGATATACAGGGGTGAGTCAATTATCTGACAAAGTAAATTTACTCTCTAATGCTTAATACCGGGATATCAACAATTAAATTGGTCAATGGTGGTCATGGATTTTAAAATTATTGTCGTAGCGTGCATCGTACATTTAGGAATGTCATAATTTTTTGAATGTGAAAATCTGTCAAGTTATTGTGTTGAAGTTTTCTAATCCTGCACGGTTTTTGAATCATGGTTCTCACCACAGAGCACAAAATTTACATGATTGAAGCCTATTTTCGAACGGGTGTGCTAGTTAATGGAACTTGGGAATATAGTCAACGTTTGTGTTTGGACAATTTTCGAGAGCACTTCCCAGCCGTAGCAGTATTACCGGACAATTTTTATATATGCCTTACAAATTGTGTTGAAGTGTTTTGCGAAACTGGTTCGGTGACGCATAAAAAAGGTGCTGGTAGACCAAGAGTTCGTACAGAAGAAGTTATTAATGACGTTCGTCAACGTATGGAAGAAGAGCCTACAAAACCTTTAAAACGTCTCTCTCAAGAAATTCGGCCTTCTTGTGGAACATGCCAAACGATTGTAAAGAAGGACCTGAACATGCATCCATATAAGATGCAATCATATCAAGCTCTTCTGCCTGCAGACCACTCCAGACGCCTTGCGTACTGCCATTGGTTCGTTAATAATTTAATGAATGACGATCTGCTGAACTTAACTTTTTTTCTGACGAAGCTTGGTTCCACCTTTCGGGATACATCAATTCTCAGAATATGCGAATGTGGAGCACTGATAACCCGCATATTTTTATTGAAACGCCACTACATGCTCAGAAAATTGGTGTTTGGATGGCAGTTTCTCGCAGAAGAATAATTAGGCCAGTTAGACGATGATGAACTTCAATACGGTTATTTCCAGCAAGACGGTGCAACAGCACATACTACACGAGAAAATCTTGCTTTTCTCCGCGAGTTTTTTGATGACCGACTGATAAGTTTGCATACGGAAGTTGAGTTTCCTCTGAGATCACCTTGTTTGACAATTATGGACTATTTTATCTTTCCTTATTTAAAAAATAAGATTTTTGCAAATCCGATACATAATTTGCAAGAACTGCAACAAAGTTCAAAGTTCAAGCAATGTGCAACCATAACGCCAGAAATGCTGCAAACCGCTTTTCACAGCATGAGGAGGCGCGTAAACTTGTGTATTGAACAAAACGGGGGACATTTCCAACAATTATTGTAATTTAGTTTTTCTGGTTAATAAAAACGTTATTTACTTCATAACTTGTAGTTCATTATTATTTTACAGCTGAACTAAGTAGGTAACACATTTGTAGGTTATTGATAATATCAGTGTAGCTTGACAATGATTGAATTATTTCAAAAGGATGATTTAAACTAAGACAAGCGTTTTACACTCCTTGACCAACATTGACCAATTTAATTTTTGATATCATAGTATAAATAAAAGATCGCGTACCGTACTTACCTAATAGGGTTATCATTGCTTTACAATTTAAAAATATATACATAGAGTGACCCATAAATCATTGGCAAAAAAGAAGATGTACTTTTTAAATAGAATATCCTATATATAAGTAAAAATTTCGATTTCGCGGTAAAATAGATGTATTTTTTGTTAAATGTAAATATTCGCTAAAGTTAGCAGTTTTCAAGTTATTTATGATTGAAATTAAAAAGTGACATTTACAGCTGCCTTTTTAATTACCTGTAATTCAAGAGTGCTATGATACAACAGAAAATAATTTTGTATGGCATACACACAAGGTGTGCCAAGTGATACTTATATACAGAACTGCGTTATCGCGAAGTTGTTGTGTAATAAAGAAACTTTAAACACCAAAGACATAATTATTTTAAATGGAACGCCCAATATTTTTTTACAGAATCATATTTAACCCTTTGTAATATAAACTAAGTGCTATATCAACAAACGATAAATTTAATGTTGGGTAAGTTAGGGGAATACGAGTACATTTTCAATGATACTAGACAGACTCGCGTTTTGTCGACTCTCGGGGAATCCTGTAGGCAACACCGGTGTTGCTCGAAAGCCGACAAAACACGAACCTATCTAGTCGTATTGAAAAAGTACTCGTATTCCTCTAATTTGCCCAACACTAAATAAATTTTCATCACCAAAATGTATTTAATTAATATAGTCCAATCAGTTGGCGCCCAACAAGAGGGTTGCCTGTGAAGTTTTCGGGGAGTTTTGAAAATTGTTATATTTATAGATTTTGACGTGCTCTTTCCGAATTTTTACTTTGCCACCTCGTATTTTTTAGTAGTAGCCGCCATATTGAAAAAATGGCGCTCTAAAAGCGTTTTTCCTAGATATTTCCTTTCCGACTTATTTTACGTTGAAAATAGTTATGTAATGGATTAAACTAGAGAACATTTCCTATAATTTATGTATCAACTTTTTTTTGTGAAATGAATAGTTTCGGCATATGAGCTCTGCAAAGTCTACTCCAACACGCGTATTTCGTATCTGATAAGGAACTTGAAACGTTCCTAATATACGTACGAACTAGCTCCGTTTCCGTTATCGCTTTTGAATGACGAAGGCATGCGCAAATGCGTTAAATCTTCTTTATATAAGGCTTTTGAGACATATTCTGGAGATATGAACTTTGGAGACGCCACTTATGTCATCGACGGAGAATACTTATTGCACCTAGTCGTTTGGAATCGGGATGAATCGGTTTAATCCATTTGCAATAACTACGTCGCATTCGTTAAATCGAAATATACATCCAATGCCATCATCGTAATCGATGGACATCCGGAAGATGTAGCAGACCGCAGTACTTTGTAAAGAGACAATGATCCCAACTGTGTCGCAAGACAAATTTCTGGACAACGATGCAAACAAGAACCGCCTCATTGGAATGTTGAAAACAAAATTTGAAGCTGCGAACTTTATGGTCAAGCAAGCCACGGAAGATGCAGATTCACTAATAGTTGATTCCGTTATAGTTGTCGGCAAAGATGTAGATCTTCTTATTCTGTTGACGGTTCTATTTACGCGTTCAAACATTATGTTCTGAAACCAGGAAAAGGAACGATTTTGCAATGAATGTATTTAACGGAAAGTATCATAGATAAAACAGCCGCAGATAACATCCTATTCTTGCACGCCTTCAGTAGGTGTGATACAACATCGGCACTCTTCAATCAAGGGAAAATGAGATATGCCAATGTACTGTTACGTTCTTTTTATCGTCTTACCCTTATTTTACAAGCATTGGACTTATGTTTGAGCACTTGTTAATTTTGTTACACTTTCTTCGAGCGTTGCTGTATCTACTTGTTGGATTTTTCGTACTACTGGGATGGATTTGTATTTAGAATTGGTGTATTGTTTTTTTTTTTGCCTTCCGAGTAATACATATTAATTATTTTACACTGAAATGATGTGTTTCCCTTTGAATTATCTTTATTTTTACCTTTTGTAATGAGTTTAAAATAATTATTTGAAGTTTAACCACCCAGCGTCATCTCGTGTACATGTGCGGCGTTAACGTTCGTAGAAGTAATTTATTTATCGCTGTTGGTTTACTTCTAGGTTAATGCGCATTAACTTAGTTGCGGTTACTCCCTATGGTGTGTTTACTTACCTTCTGTTACTTCTATTAGTTTGTTCGCTTCATGTTGTACCTCATCTCATAATTAGTAGTGTAAAACAATTGTGTTATTGTCTTGTACCGTCAGATGGCATTGACACCTTCCACGCTTGATCGTGAGGCCGTTGTGACAAGCTGTGACGGGGGAATTCATTTTTCACTTTTCGTCTGTTTGTGGGTTGGAACGACTGATGTTGCAGGAAATTTCTGTTCTGCTGCTTCTTGCTTAATTTTCCGAGTGATTATCACATACCGTTGATGCAAAAGACTAAATTGTAGTCGATGATCCAGTAAGAAGCACTGATAATATTTCATATCGTGTATATCCGACGGATGGTTAGGGAACAGAATATATTCCTGGTAAGAGTTTTACAACCTTTCAAACTCATTAGTTATTAACTATTTTAAATAAAAATAAAAATAAAAATAAAACTCTTGTAAACTTTCCACAGTTTTTATTTAGTCTTTGCGACATATGTTTCGGTATTTTATCATATCATTCTCGAGCTGAACTAAATGGTCGTTGTATTTATTGCCTCTTTGTACATAAGTGTCTATTATGGGTGTGTGTGTATGTTTGTAAAATCTCTGTGTGTGTTCGTTACTTTCTCTTTTCTTTGAATTGATTTTTTAATTTCTAATATTTCTAACAAATTTAACTTCGGTCCTTTGTTTACATTATGCATAAGTTTACAGCTATCTATATCGGGAAAATGGAGATTATCTATACAATGTTCGGCAAGGCCTGTATTTATAATATTATGCAATATTGATCTTTTATGTTCTTTTAATCTAGTTTCGATCTTTCTGCCACTTTGTCCGATATAGATAGCTTTACAGTCTGTGCAACTAATTTTGTATACACCTGATTTGTCGGTAAGTTTAGTTCTTTCCTTGTTATTAACTAACATAGCACCTAAATTGTTTTTATTTATGTTGACTGTTTTGATTAGTCAATAACAAGGAAAGAACTAAACTTACCGACAAATCAGGTGTATACAAAATTAGTTGCACAGACTGTAAAGCTATCTATATCGGACAAAGTGGCAGAAAGATTGAAACTAGATTAAAAGAACATAAAAGATCAATATTGCATAATATTAGAAATACAGGCCTTGCATAATATTAGAAATACAAACACACACACACACCCATAATAGACACTTATGTACAAAGAGGCAATAAATACAACGACATATACAACACCTTACACACAAACTGACCATTTAGTTCAGCTCGAGAATGGTATGAAAAAATACCGAAACATATATCGCAAAGACTAAATAAAAATTGTGGAAAGTTTTCAAGAGTTTTATTTTTATTTTTATTTTTATTTAAAATAGTTATTAATAAAATGTTCCACCAAGAACCGTCTGCTAACTCAATTAATAGAATCTCATTAGTTATGTTCCCCATTTCGTATCTTTTATTTAGTAACTACCGTACGGCATAAATATGTCGCCAGATTGTGGTATAACCGAATAAATTCCGTTTTGGATGTCATGACGTCGGCTGCCATCTTCCCTTGAAATTGCCGCTTCATGCACCTGTTGTCACAGCATGTGTTGGAACTGGTAACAATCCAAGGATAAGACCAACATCCCCTGACAATTTCGAGTCCAATAATTAAAAAATTGTTTGTTGTGGTATTGAATTCCTGTGTGCTCGTTGGAAAATCCATGTTAGCGTAACCCTAATGTTAGGCACTGCTTCGATCAGTGTGTAAATTATTTTATTTCATGTAATTGCCTTCAGCGGACATTTTTTTTTCTGTTTTAATTATTATCTAAGACCATTTGATATTTTACTAGTGGTACACATTTGACTGTAACGTCTACGTTCCTGTATAAGAAGCTGTGTTAAGGCATATTGTAGACATGATCTTGTCCTTCAAATCTGTACACATTATTTAAATGCTGAATTAATTAATTTAGATAAATTTCATTGCACCTATTTGTTTAATCTGTACATTCTTTAACTTACTTGCTCAGGTAATTTTAATTTTCGATATTCTATTCATTCACTAATTTATTTCTTTTCGCACATGTAACTTCTAGTTATACTTCCATTTATATTAATTTTGTTACCTCTTAATACCACGGAGATCCGATGGTTACATTTTCATTTCTTTAGTATCACCACGTGGTTACCTTTTTTTGTTGTTGTTCATGCAATTTTACATTTGACTGCTTAATTAAATTTGTTATTGTTTATTTCGTGTATGACTGTTCTTACTACCTAGTGTGCCCCAATTATTCTTGCTGCCGGAATAAGTAACATTCTGGAGTAGTCTTAAATCCTAACGGTAGCTGGCGCCTGCATTTCATCCATCTTCAGTACTCTGAATGACCTACCCCTACAAACACCGATGAGTTAGAGGCATAGTCCCTCTCCATATTATTCACCTCACACTAGGGAAGTAAGGTAAGGTACGTTGAAGACGTCGCACCAAAATTCTCCGAAACTTTCAGAAATTTTATTGTGCGAGGCTACAGATTTAGATTCAGACAAACGGGCTCATCCTTAATTTGCAGACTGGATGAATTTATTTAAGTTTCCGTCAGCGTCATTTGTGCCATCTTCTGCCAGGTCAATTATACGGCAGAGAGCAGATATCAGTACTTCGAAAGAACCGAGATTTAAACGAGCTCGTCCGGGTATTTTAAGACCCAAATGCTGACCCGGAAAGCATTGCTGAAGCTGGAGAACGCTTCCTCCTTGCGTTGTACGGTTACAGTGGATATACGTGCTTCACGAAGTCAACAATTAAAATAAATTTAATATTGCATCGCTGCTACCGACAGAAGCAGCAACACGACAACATTCGTTCCGAACCTATCATCAGGTTCAGCAGTGGTATGGATGGGGATGGAAAAAAGCAAGAATAGGCTAATTTCTGTTTTCACACTTGAGCCCCCAGCTACAGCAAACTTACTAAAACTAATTTCTTGCAAATGCAATAGAGGATGTAGGGGAGCCTGTGGATGCATAAAGGCTGGACTAAAGTGCTCTGTTATTTGGGAGAATTGCAATGGTACCTGCTATAATTCGGATGTTGATCTGCAAGACAGTGATGAAGAGGAGACAGTTCTTCAGCAAACCGAAATCGAGGAAGAAGGTGACGAAGTCGAAGAAGAGAACCCTGTGGCGGATAACTTGGATGAACTTCATATCCGTGAGGTTTTTGCTCAGATCTGAAGACGAAGAACTCGCAAAACCTGGTCCAGCAGGGATAGCGAAGCGAAGGAGAGTGCACTAAATTTAGTCAACAGTGCATCGCATGTGGCTTAGGCCTACTAGGTATACCACTAAAAAAAACGCGTCAGGAACTCTATCTCATGGTGGTGTGGAACTGAATTTGTTGGCCAATACGCGTGTTAGAGCAGAATTTGCGGCGCTCGTACGCCGAAACTGTTCATTTCACACAAAAAAGGTTGAGACATAAATTATAGGAAATGTTCTCTAGTTTAATTTATTACGTAACCATTTTCACCGTAAAGTGAGTCGGAAAGGAAACATCCTGGAAAAACTGTTTTAGAGAGCCATTTTTCCAATATGGCGGCTACTTCCGAAAAAAATACGAGGTGGCAAAGTAAAAATTCGGAAAGAGCACTTCAAAATCTATAAAAATACCAATTTTCAAAACTCCCCTAAAGCTTCACAGGCAAAACTTCCAGCTGATTAGACTAATAGCTATATTATTGAATTAGTAATTTCTGTAATATATGTTGTTATGAGTGTCAATGGTATAGCAAAATATGCTTCACTTATAAAGGTGCCACCCCAAAATTGGGTGACACAATGTAGAGAAACCCCTATCTCTAAACTAAGATATTTAATTTAAAGTTAAACTTTAGAAATAAAATGTAAAATTATTTGTTTTGCCAGCTCAACTCAAATTATCTCAGGGCGACTCGGGTTAATTGAAATGATTGAGTAAAAGGGGTTCCTGTACATTAACAAAAAAAATACCATTTAAAAATTTTAATAATTCTTATATTAAAATCAATGAATCCTGTATCTATAATTTTACAAACAACACAAGAAGTAACATATATTTAAAAAGCAATTCTAATATATTTGAATTTTTTTCTTACAAACATTAAACTAACACAAACATTTCTGTAGGTCCTTTGATCGATTCAATCGTAAGCTATAAACGCCAGAATTTATTACATACAATGCACATTCTATATTATACGTGTTTATATCGATACTTGTGAACATATCAAGTTACTTTACACATATATTTGTCAGACGATATTTATTTAATTACGTTATGTTTGAATTATTATTTTAACAGTCTCTCCTCCTTTATTACATAAAACATTACAGTAATTAAATAATAATCATTTAAATAATATCTTATCAAAGTTCTTCTTATTCGTCTTCTTTTTTGTACTGTTTCCAGCAGGAACTTCGGGCTGCTTATTATCGACGAAATCTTCTTTATTTCTACGATGTTTTCAACGGCATCATCTGCTTGTTCTGCCACTCGAAATACAATCTTTATTTTAACAATATAACACGTTGCACAACCACTACTTTACTACGTTTTCTCGGTAGTAAATTATTTATTGAAGTTATATTAACAATGACTCTTATGCGTAGTCTTATGTTAGGAGTTAGCCTTTTGATACGATATTTAACGTATATTGCTGTCGACTCTCAAATTTCACTGTTAACCGACTCTACTGGCCGCTTGACTCTACTTGGAGTCTTTCTTTGCAGTTCACTTTCTGACTCGAAGGCTAACTGCCGACTCTCTTCGTTTCTCACGCGTATTTCCCTTTTATATCAGAATGCCGGGGGTTCCCTGTTTTTCACAAAGTTTGGGGTTTCCCATTCACATCTACACACACATACACGTTAATTTAACTGCGGGATTGTATATTGCTATTGGAGCGTTTATCACATTAATATAAATTTTCGATGTCACCTTTTTTTACTCATAAATATATACAAAACCTATGACTAATATCTACTTAATAATACAATAACACATTCCTTGATTTTAAATATTATTTCCCTTCAAAATATTAATAAAAAAATTTACTTAATTAAATCCTTAAAGAAAATAATAAAAATTACACACTTGTCTGTAATCTAAAATGCTAAATGTCTTCATGTCTGTTTTTTTTTAAAGAAATATAGTATATTAATTCTGTTTTTCTTTAATTTAAGGCTCGTTCCATGGCCCATAATGAGCAAAATTATGATTGATATGGTCGCATACGCTCCACAGATACCAGACAGCCGTTAAAATGCCAATTGTATACATGTAAAAGCCAATTATTATGAAATTAATGTGTTTTGTATTGTTTTTTTTATTTTATAATTTTGTGTAAATCTTTATATTGAGATATAGAAAACAAATATAGAAAAGGAAATCAGTTTTTTTTATTTATGTCCTGTTTAATTGTGTGTTGGGATTTATAGAATGAAAGACAATGAAATAATATGGCACAAAGTGCTCCAAATGAACGAATTCACGGTATAAAAGTAGGTTAAAAATGAGGTGTGACCACCACACGACTTTCTTATACGTATGAGCGTTTCAAACTATAGAATTTTAAGAATCTTTTTTACAAAAATTATTCTAAGTACTTCTATTCTCTTAATAAATCTCTATAGAATGCATACTTTGCAAGATATTATCAAAAAAGTGCTCATCGCTAAGAGTAAAAGTGCTACTTCCGGTCCGAATTTTGAAATTTCGTATATACAAAAAATATTGCAAATCCAGTTCTAAATACTTTTGTACTCTTGATAAATTTATATAGAATGCATAACTTACGACATATTTGCAAAATATCGCTATTCGATAAGAGTAAAAGTGGTACTTCCGGTCTAAATCTTGAAATTTTTTTTATACAAAAGATATTGAAAATGATGTTTTAAATACTTTTATATCCGTAACGTACTTGTCTAAAAAGCATGACTTGCGAAATATTCGCAAAAAACTGATTTTCGATAAGAGTAAAACACCTACTTCCGGTAGGAATTTCGGTAAACTTTTTAGATAAAATTATTCTCAATTTTAATTTTAAGTATATATGAAGTCTATAAATTTGTTTAAACTTGGTAGTTGACGAAATATTGGCAAAATTTGATTTTTTCGCTGAAGTAAACTGCTACTTCCGGTCTAACGATTTTACTGAAAAACTAATCACATCTCAAGAGGGAGATTATATACGTAAATACAAAATTTGGAATTGATATGTACAGCGGTTTGACCGCTATCGTGGTCACACACACACACACAGCCACACACACAGACACACAGACATTTTTTAAAAACCACTTTTTCGGTATCAGGGGACTTCAAAACGTGGACATCTGCAAAAACTCGAGGTCGAAGATTTTCATCATCACAATACTTATACTACGTATAAGAAAGTAAAAATTGAATCTTGTCGATTTATTTTATGCCGTACAAATATGTATAAACAATGGATACCGACTCATCCGATATCAACCCCTTAGGGGATGCAATAAGTACTTAAAGATGTCACGATCTCAACGATTGTTACTTCCTGTGATATTTAGCACATAAGTATATCTTTATTAATAAATAAGTACTAATATTTAGGTATAAAGAGCTAGAGGTGCTGTTGTAAGAGAGAGAGAGAGGGGGGGGGTTGACGTTTTTTAGCCAGTTGTCAGTTGTTTTATTGCAAGTATATGTTACAGAAACTATTTCTGACATACGCATAGCAAAGACAAAAATAAGTCATCATTGGTTTTAACGGGGTTGTTTTTTTGCGTATGTCTATCCTTATATATACGTCCTTATTTTTTGACTCTTGGGCTTCTTCTGATAATTCGCCCATAGCCAATAGAACTTTCTTAATTAATTACGGCACCACGAATAAGAATTTTAAGTACTATAGGTAGCATGAAGTACCGATTGTATGTACATACAACGATACATATAATTCTGCAATGGTCTTATAATATTCGTCAAACTTGTCAATATTAATAGAATATCCACTATTTAAAATACGCAAAGTGACACCACTTTGTAAGAAATTGCGGGAAAAACGATTATCTCGTAAAATTCTCGAGCGCACTAGTTGCAATTTCATCCCCATCTATTTGAAAATGTTCTCTGAGATAATCCAAAACACGAATTTTCTTTCACAGAAAAACCTTTATCAGATACTTCCACCATTTTCTGATGTACGTAGATGATCGAGATGTGTAATTGCTATAGCGGCAAAACGCCGAAAATGCACCAAAATACTAACTAACCACAAAAATCACATAACAAAACATTAATTAAAAGTGATTACACACTAACTGAAGAAACAATTATGCGAAATTAAAAAGTTTTCTGAGTACACCTAGAAAATAATAAACTATACATACGACAGCACTTTATAACTTCTAATAAAAGACTAGATACGTACAGCACTCATCCCACATTTATATACATTAGGTCCTGTTTCGCACCTCTCCGCAGATAAAATAATAACTTTTTTAATAACCTACACCGTAATCTTTTATTTCATGAAAAATTCACGGACTAGCAAGTACTAGCAATAAACGTCAACCCTCCTTAAAAATTCAATTATACATAGCTGTTATAGGATTATAGGCAGCCGATGTAAACCTGGATATAAAAACAGCTTCCTAGAAAGGAATGATGCCTTTTGAATCCTTGAAATACGTACTTTCACATGTAATAATTACTTTTAAATCGACGGAGATACCTGGCTCAGGTAATAACAAACACGACTTAAGTTTCGGGTACTAATTCAAGGACCTTGAATTACAAATCGCTTGTACGAGCACTTGTGAAAAGCCGATTTATATTTTATAATAAAATGCGTTTATTCTGTAAACCACATGAACGAACTCATAACGAACTGAAAACTGTCTGCGTCATCTTCTCTATATTCTAGCTGCCGGGGCACATCTTACCCGATGAAGTATTGAGGTTACGTCAATTTAGATTTCGATGCAGAACGTTTTCAAGAAATAATTCTGAGTTTACACATTCATATTGTTAGTGTAGATACAGGATAAACTGGCCTATTACAGTATTACTATAATTTAGAGTAATCAAAATTTTAACTTTCTTCGTAATTCTTTTAAATTCTTTTCCGCGATCATTTTGCGAAAATAACTGATTCCTTATAAACAAATTCCCACGAAAGTTGACATATAAAATAACTGTTCATCGTAACAAACGTGTTTGTTGCAAAATCTAAACGTTTGGTTTCTATTATCACAGGGCTGGTGTTATATTTTTGACATAGGTATATCGCGTATTATTTATCTGGGTGCACGCCAATTATACAAATATAATTAATAAATTAACAACATTTTTAGGGAACGAAACAGGAAAATATTTGGTATTTGTAGAAAAGCAAGAAATCAATGAATTGTACTTCGTTTGTAGAAGCGTTTGAAGAATGTTATGCAACATATTAGATGTTTAACATGCAGTATCCAAAGAAATTCTCTTGTACAATGACATTTCTTCAGCGCTACCTCATGAAATGCCATCCAGATGTTGGGACAAAAAGTCAGTTATTTGGCATATCAAAAAAGAAAGTGATTTCATTGCTAAAATCTCTTGCAGATTTTGAACTGGTAAGTTAATGTAAGTTTTGAACATGGTGTCTTTAACTTGGAATAATTTTAGGAGATATAATGCCTACCAACAAGATGTCTGTGTGCCGTGTTGCAAAACACCTCTGTTTTAGTTTAGTTCCTTATTTTATTATGTTTAAACTATTCACTTTCTGTAACGAGTCTATCACAAGCTTATTTGTTATGTTTTGTTTGTTTATAAGTTTATTCGTTTGTGAAAAATACACGTTAATTTAATAATAATAATCCTATTTCTATGTGTTCATTTATTTATAGAAATAAAGAATAAGCAATTTTATTATTACCTACATTAAAAAAACGGTTCCAAATTTTATTCTTATAAATAAGAATGCAGATTCTTAGATTATTTTAAATAAGTATAAACTAAGATTTATTTGAAAGCCAAGGTATTTTACATTCAAATGTATTTCCTATAATAACGGATTATATATAGCCCTAATACTTATATTAAGGTAATTTCTGTTTTGAGACGTTCAATGCAAATTTTGTAAAATACCTTTTTAAAAATACACAAATATGTAAATTTGCATAAAAGAAGTAAAAATAATTTGTAAAATTTCTTTTTAAAAATACACAAACGTATAAAAAAAGTCAGTCAAATTACTTGTCAATTTTACCTACTAAAATTTCTTTTCAATATATTTACGGGGTAAATTTCGGGTGTAATTTTATAATGACCGGGAGAAATTACTAACTAACGTAAAATTCCGGTACGGATTGAGAGTAAACGGATTTCACCTAATCCGTACTGTAATTATTTTTTTCTGTGTAGGTTTCCTAGTGTCAATGGTTTATAAACCTATACCTTCTATAGAAGTGATGTTTGGTAGTGAGCTCTTATTTTGCAATAATGTACAGAGTCTAGTTTCTTTCAATAGACTGGGTCAAACACTTCGGAACTCAAAGCAGTTCCATAGTACCACAACTCTCAACGTTCTTTACTTTGTTCTTATGAGAAGTAAACTGAAATATACTGCTTTTACTTTCTTATACGTAGTATAAGGAAGTATTGTGATGACGAAAATTTTCGACCTCGAGATTTTTGACGTTTTGAAGTCCCCTAATACCAAAAAAGTTTTTTTTTAAAAATGTCTGTGTGTCTGTCTGTCTGTGTCTGTGTCTGTCTGTCTGTCTGTCTGTGTGTGTGTGACCACGATAGCGGTCAAACCGCTACAGATATCAATTCCAAATTTTGCATTTACGAATATAATCTCCCTCTTGAGAACTGATTAGATTTTGAGCAAAATCGGCAGACCGGAAGTAGTAGTTTACTTCAGTGAAAGAATCGAAATTTGCAAATATTTCGTCAATTACAAAGTTCAAACAAATTTATAAAGAATTCATATGTACTTAGAATTAAGTTTGAAACAAATTGTCTTAAAAAAGTTTTTCGAAATTCCAACCGGAAGTAGGTCTTTTGCTCTTATCGAGAATCAGTTTTTTGCGTCATGCTTTTTGGACAAGTACGTTACGAGTATAAAAGTATTTAGAACATAAGTTTCAATATCTTTTATATAAAAAAAATTTCAAAATTCAGACCGGAAGTACCACTTTTACTCTTATCGAATAGCGATTTTTTGCAAATATATGCATTCTATATATATTTATCAAGAGTTTATGAAATTTCAAAATTCGGACCGGAAGTAATACTTTCATACGTATAAGAAAGTCGTGTGGTGGCCACACCTCATTTTTTCAATCCTTATTATGCAATTCATAAAAGAATGGTTGAGAATGTTCAAGGAAAATTTTTAAAATATATTTGTTTTGGAACGTTTAATTATTATCCTTTTAGAGGCTTTTCATTGAATTGGGGTGAAAAAAGATTTTATTGACTTTTTGTACAGTAGTGTCAGGGGTAAGGTTGCTTGCCTTTGCGTCTTGGAGAAATTAAATTTTGTGGATCCTGGAGTATTTTCGCGTAAAGCAAACACTTTTTACACTGATATTGCCAAAAATAATTTATTACTTAAATCATATAATACTCTAAATAATATATGATTTGAAGAAATTATTACATACTACCAATTGAATTTTAATTCATTTGTTGCTAAATTCTACTGTAAACTATTGTAATAAGTTTATTGTTACTCTGTATTTTCGTGTGTCCGTCAATTTATTACTAAATTTTTGTACGTACTTATTTCATTTAGATCATATACATACTTCAATGATACTGATTTATATTTTTTTAAAGATTAAATATAAATATATTTTCCATTTCAAAATATCTTCTTTGGATAACTAATTAAATTGTATTATACTTTAAAATAAAAACTTCAATGTGTTCTTATAAAGGAAATCTTAATATAATATTAAATTATGTTTAAAAAGAAAATATGAAAAGTAATTATGATATGATAGAAATTGGGTTGCATAATGGAACATGCAATACAAGATAAAAATATTTTTTTGTAGATTAGACAAAGTTTTATAATCTAAAAGGTTATTTACTAAATGTATCTTTCCACTATATAATTAACTTAATCAATGTATGCTCTCGAAAACAATATCAATTTATAATTTCTTTTATCGAAAATATGTGAAGACTATGAAATTATAATGAATAGCCAAAGATAAGGTCAGAGAGAGAGAGAGAGAGAGTCGATAACATGGAAAAAAACACATGTACAAATCTTTCTAGATTATGTTGTAAGGAGACGAAAATTAATAGATATAGGTATTCTTCCGATTTAGGACAATCAAACATATAACATATAAAAATAATGAGGTGTGACCACCACACGACTTTCTTATACGTATGAGCGTTTCAAATTATACAAAATTGTTCTAAATTGTTTTAAATAGTTTTGTCTTCTTAGAAAAATAAGCCTATGGTAAATTTATATAAAAATTATTCAAAATCCTATTATAAATACTTAGTAAATCTCTGTACAATGCATAATCTGCAAGATATTTGAAAAAAAGTGTTATTCGCTAAGAGTAAAAGTGTTACTTCAGGTCCGAATTTTGAAAATTCATTTATTCAAAAAATATTCCAAATCCAGCACTAAATACTTTTGTACTCTTGATAAATCTATATAGAATGCATAATTTACGACATATTTGCAAGAAATCGCCACTCGATAAGAGTAAAAATGTTATTTCCGGTCCGAATTTTAATTTTTTTTTATACAAAAGGTATTTAGATTTAACTTCTAAATACTTTTATACTCGTTATGTACCAACCTAGAAAACATGACTTGCGAGTGTAATGGTACAGCCCAGTTTATTTACTAATTTTATAATTTTTATGTTTTTAGAAATTAATTAAGTATATTTTTTTTATTAGTATTTAAAAAAATATATAGAAATATTTAAAATCAATGGATGCAGTATGATATATGATAATATTAGTCATAAGCTTACTCTGTATTTAGTTATAAGAATCGTGTGTATGTGTAAATATGTGTGGGGACTCCTGGACTTTGTGAAAAGGGGGGAACCCCAGACATTCCCATATAAAAACGAAGTACGTGTTTAAAACAAACAGTCGACAGGTGGGCTTCAAGTGAAGTCGTCGACTGGTGATTTGCCTAAATAGACAGTCGACTGGTGGGCTTCAAGTGAAGTCGTCGACTGGTGATTTGCCTAAATAGAGAGTCGACTGGTGATTTGCCTGAAAAAGACAGTCAACAGAAAGTCGACCAGCGGACTTAAAGTGAAGTCGCCGACTAAACGTGGTATCAAAAAGGCGAAATCCAAGTATACTTAAAACTCTTATGATGAGTTAAATAACAACCATAAGAATTGTTAGTGTTATTTAAAAAATAGTAAAGAGTGATAGAAGGGGCACCTAACAGTCGGGGCCACCAAGGAAATCAACGCTGAAAACAACGTAGAACAACGAAGCTCCCGCTGAAAAACCGTATAGACAAGAGAAGCGGAAAGAATCGTTACTATAAGGTACTTTGTTTAGATTATCGTAAATGAATGTATTTGTTTAGAATAACAACTTCAAGATTGTAAAATAAATGTTTAATAAAGACGATCATAATAAATAAAATTAATAAATGAGTATCGTTTCAGCATATGTACCTATATGTAACTTTGTCTATGTCAGCAATGTAGTAAAAATATACATAAAGATACATGGTCATTCATTATTTGTACAAATGTATTAAAATTACTTTCTTTTAAATATGTTTTAATTATTTTATTGCATGTAAAAAATATAGGAATAGGATTCATTGATTTTAAATATACGAATTATTAAAAATTTTTAAAGAATATTTTTTTTTATTAATGTTTAGGAAACCCCGTTTACTTAATTATTTCGAGAACCTCAAATCGCCCTGAGATCATTAGAGTTGAGCCGGCAAACCAAATAATTTTACAGTTTCTTTCTAAAATTTAACTTTCAATTATATTGATTAATTTAAGTATACGGTTTCCATTACACGAGATATTCGTCAAAAACTGATTTTTGATAAGAGTAAAAGACCTACTCTTCTGGTAGAAATTTCAAAAATTTTTTTTAATAAAATTCTTCTTAAATTTAATTTTGAGTACATATTAATTCTTTATAAATTTGTTTAAACTTAGTAGTTGACGAAATATTGGTAAAATTCAATTTTTTCATTGAAGTAAACTACTACTTCCGGTCTGCCGATTTTAATGAAAATCTAATCAGATCTCCAGATGGAGATTTTACTCGTGAATACAAAATTTAGAGAGAGAGAGAGAGAGAGAGAGAGAGAGAGAGAGAGAGAGAGAGAGAGAGAGAGAGAGAGAGAGAGAGAGTTTTGAAAAACAACTTTTTCGGAATCAGGGGACTACAAAACGTGGACATCTCGAGGTCGAAAATTTTCATCATCACAATACTCACCGCCTGTAAAGTGATATTAGACGTATGCATCGCTCGACCAGCAAGGAGTATTTCCCGGTCGACACGACTATAAAAATGGCAAAAACCACTGGCTGTTTGAGACATTTAAAAAAAAAATTAACTTGATAGTAATAAAATTTACTCTATAAAATACTACTTTCCTCAACTATTCTTCACTAAAAGTTGGGGGAATAGGAGTAATAATTAAAAATTCTTCCAATAAATTTGTTGGCTGCCATTTATTTGACTATTTCTCAAGTAACATTCACAGTGACATTTATAATTGTATCTCCCCAAAAAGCGATGAATTCACTATAAATATTAGAATAAAAACGTCATAAGCAAGAATATAATAACTTAAACTAAATTTAAATGGAGTAAATTATAGGTACGTACAAGAAATGCTTAAATTAATTAGGTAATCCATTTTAGGTTAGGTATGATACTAATGACATTAATCAATAATATCTTTTTAATTTAATGTTCGCACAAAATATATTGTACAAACCACTTGCGTGAAGACATCTTCCACGCATTCGCGCAATTAAAAGCTCTCGCTTCCTGCGGTCGCTCGTGCTTTCAAAGTGCACTCATGCGGGAAAATAGTCTTCCCGCACTTAGTTCGTAAATAACTATTACGATATTCAAAATATCGGGTCCACTTGACACTTGCTAATAAAAGATGATCCAACTCTACTAATATCACACACTTCATGAAAATGTTAAAAGGGTACTCTGCAACATAATGTAAAACCAAATTGATACTTTTAACGTCTTGGTACATTTTAAACATCAGACTAGATAATCTTGTTCCCTTGACGTATTAGGGCTTTTTGAATATTTTTTCTATTATTAGAAAGGTATTAAGGTAGAGAGAATATATATAGAGAGCCCATGCAATGTTATTTTTTGGACACGCCATTGTGGACGTGGAGGAAAGAACAGCTACGTCCAGAACTAGCGGCAGCACCTGCTCCTGGGATTAAGCTTATGCCTGGTAGATGTCGTGAAGTATTTTGAAATATTTTTTAGTATTAATACATATTATTATTATTATATAGACAAAATAATACTCATATTTAATAATAAATTTTATTATTTAGATTTAGAAATAAAATAAATACAATCTGTTATATAAATTCCAACAAAATTCGTATATAGCACGGTATATAGCAAAGATAAAAACCTTATTAAAATGCGTATATATAAAAACTTTGAATGAGTGTGTAAAATCAAGGCCGACTCTTCCTGACAAGGACAAAAATGATACGACGGATAGAACGGAGCAAAGAAATAATAGTAGCTTTCCTTTTGCATCGAATCTCAGTTGTCTCAGCTCACTTTGTGGCTGCTTACTTATTTAACCGTTTCTTTTGCCGGGACTCAAATAAAATGAAGTGAGATTTTTACTTCCCCCCTCACCGATGCTGCACCAACCCTTGAGTAACAGCAGATAATATGAAATTGTCTCAGTTGCGTGGAGGGGGTAAACAAACTAGAAAATTAGCACATCTGTTATGATTATAAGGTTAGGTTCATTGTTTGACTTGCACTTGAACCAGTATTAAGTATTAGTTTGCGTGTATGTATTCTCAGTAATTATGTACCACATCGTTAGAAATAATGAAGGATGGGTACAGCGTGATGGGGATATATTGGTCATGGACAAAGGTACCCAGATGTAAATATATTATACTAATAATTGCGTTACCGCTTTTATTTATAGATACGAATACTACTTTGTGGGTGCCTAACAATGCAATTACATTTAATAAGAATGGTGAGCCCGTATTAAAGAGCAGTGTATATCAAGGTGAGAAATTTAATGTGTATTTGTTTATGTTTGAATAAAGTATGTAACACAATAATATATCCCAGAACCAGACGAAGAAGTCATAACACTGCAGTTTGTACAAGAGAACCAAGAATTAGAAGAAGCAATTCCGAATGAGACACTTAATTATACTCAAGAAAGTGGTGAAACAAAAAGTGATACTCACAATGATAATCTAGAAGGAAATGATACACATGAAGAGGACGATACACAAGAAGGGCGCAAAATTTGGTCATACAACCATACTAAAACTTTAATTACAACTGTTGAGGCCCACTATGAGGACATGTTTCATATTCATAGGAAGAAAACATTTTGGAATACAATATCCACTGAACTTGTAAGTTTAAACATAGAAGTAAGTGTTGTGGTATATATATATATAAGTATATTTAATGGTATTCTGTTATATTATTTTTGCAGTACTCTGAAATTGCTTGCAAAAAAAAGTGGGCCAATCTTGTTAGAACATATAAGGTGGTGAAAGATCATAAGAAAAAAACTGGAAGAGGACCAATGCGGTTTATGTTCTTTGATCAGCTTGATGCACTCCTTGGGGATTCTCCTACCAATGCAAGTCCACATACAATTGATATAGCAAACATAACACCCTCTACATCTGGGTTGCCGTCACAAGAAATTAGTGAATCATCCTTACATTCTGCAACACGCAAAAGGAAAAATCCAACTATGGAATATGTAAAATATAAGCAAAAATATTACGAACAAAAAGAGGCAAGGGCAGATAAAAGAAGCTTAGAGAACAAAGCCAATCAAGATAAGCATTTAAATTTGCTGCAGGAACGAAATGATATTTTAAGAGAGAAAAATGAAATAGAAAAAAGGAAACTTCAAGCTCTTGAGGCTTTCCTTGTTAGAAATGCTAATAAATAATTATTGTTTTTTTTTTCATTTTGATACATTTATAATGTTTGTATAATTACTTAAAAAAATAAATAAAAAGTACTATTAAAAATATTTTATTCATGTTTATAACAATATATTTTTATTTGAACATTCTCCTAAATATTTCCTCTCTCTTTGATACTCTTAATGTAATACTTCTCTTCTACTAATTGAGGATCAAAATCTTCATCATCGGCATCTTGATATTCAATTAAATCGTCAAAATCAATACATATGTTGTGTAGTACTGTAGCTGCAACAACACACTTGACAATAAATATAATATTGTTATTTTCAAACATTTTAAGTCTCCTGAATCTGCCTTTAAGTAAGCCAAAAGCATTTTCAATTACAATTCGACTGGAGGAATGTTTATAATTAAATGCTTTCTGATTTGGTGTCAGCATTCCATTATCTTTAAAAGGTGTTATCAGCCAATTTAAACAAGGATAAGCTGAATCGCCCAACAAGAAATCATTTTGGAAGAAACCATTCAAACCTTTTCCATATAAAGAGGACTTTTTCAGCATCCTGGCATCGTGCATTGATCCAGCTTCTCCACAAAATATGTCTAAAAATCTTCTCTGGTGGTCACAAACTCCTTGAAGTAATATACTGTAATCACCTTTTCTGTTGTAATAGACATAAGCATAATTCGATACTGGTCTTTTTATTTTAATATGTGTTCCATCAATAGCTCCTAATATGCCATAAATACCTTGCTTCTTGAAAAATTCTTTCCTATTTATCTGTTTTTTCTGTTCATCGGGCCACATCACATATTGTGAACTAAATTTCACCAAGTACTCTATTATTTTCACTACCGTACGATAGGCAGAACTTTTTGTGATGTTAAATCTATCTGAGGTTTGTCTAAATGTTTCTGTGTTGGCCAGGTACCATAATGTAATATAGAAGGCCTTCTTTGTTGAAATCTTCTTTCGTCCAAATGTGTGCCTTGGTAATACTTGTGCTCTTTCAATTTG
The DNA here is from genome assembly GCA_963170755.1 of Amphimallon solstitiale. Lineage (NCBI taxonomy): Eukaryota > Metazoa > Arthropoda > Insecta > Coleoptera > Scarabaeidae > Amphimallon > Amphimallon solstitiale. Next base: position 13,904,707 of record OY720683.1, on the reverse strand, counting down.
TTCTACAATTATTCGACTTTAGTACCAATTTAAAAAAAAACAGAAAAACATACCAATTACGTAATTACAAGTAGATCTTTCCATACGAAAATGTTCCTTAAATTCCTCATCATCATATAATTCAATGGTATTCATAAAGTTATCTATACGATGTAGAGTTCTTCTTGGTTTACAGCCCGTTGAACTTTCTGACGAACTTGAACTGAAACCATCGGTCTCTTGTATTGTTATATTTGTATCAGAATCAGTAGTTTGATCATCAATTAAAAACTGCAAATTCATCTATTGGATATACATATTTCAAAAATGTAAACTGAAAATATACATACTTCTACAATTTCGTTAACAACACAAGCCATGGATATTTTGAAAGTCAGTAAAAGTATCTATGACATAACCCCAAAAAGTGGGAATAGTAGAGAGAAAATTTTGACAGAAGCGATGAAATGAGATCGGTTGTTCCTTTTAGTCACTGATCTCGACCTGAGACGAGGTGAGGTGAAATGATCAATTCAGTTCACCACATCTCAGATCACTTACAAAAGGAAAGCTACTAATGTAAACAACACGTAAGTTACTGAATAGCACTATTTCATATGGTGAAGAAGACATACATATTATCTCTCAATTTATGAAAAAAAATCGAATGTTAAATGCCACATTTGTAAAAATTATTTTGTAAGTGTTGCTGCCGATATGCGACGTATTATATACGAGTTATATACAGTATGTCCAGATTTCGACGCTCACCATTGGTATACTGGTTATTAGAAGACATAGAAGAACGGATAAATAGGGAATGTTTTGCAGAATTCAATGCTCGCAACAAATCTCATTTGAAATTCATTCGGACTTTTGCCAATTTTGAGATATTTTGAAAAAATCAATATTTACCGATTTGAATTTTCCTCAATAAGTCGTTAACGCCTAATGCGATCGCTTTTAAACTCTAACATTGTTGAGACACTTTTTTAAGACAAATTTTTTGGTGTTAACAGTAACCGCCGATTTTCATTTGTTTCCAAGTTCTTAGTTTAACATTGTTGAGACACTTTTTTATGACAAATTTTTTGGTGTTAACAGTAACCCCCATTTTTATTTGTTTCCAAGTTCTTAGCGCTATCTGTTGTTTTTCTTATGGCGGCCATATTGGATTTTTAATTATTTACATAGTCCTTAAAAATAGCTTTTCAATAATGTACAACATACATGCCTAATAAATCTTTATTGAGAGATATGAACATTTGAATAAAATTCACTCTAATACGGAATTAGTTGGTTATGAAATAAATGGTAGTGTAAAACAGACGATAAATAAGCTCTGTCTTTATTGACATGTAAAAGTGCAGTGAAATTGGTGGGAGATTTAGAACTTTGTGTAAGTAATTACGGTTAAGCATGGAGATAAATAAGAATTGATATTAGCACACACAATTTCAAATGATGTAAAGGTTGATATGTTGGCAGTTTATTTCAAAGTGAACAGAATCTCTGAAAATGCTTGCACAAGTTACGCTCAGCGTTTTCCGGAAAGACCACAACCACACCGGACAATTTTTAGCAGAATAATCAGAAATTTGGTGAACTATGGAAGCTTCGAACAAAAAAGATCTATCAAGTTAGCAATACTGATATACTTCAAAATAATATTTTACAATATGTAATGAACAAGCCAAGTACATCAGTACGTCGAGTGGCTCGAGAAAATGGAATTCCGAAATCTGGTGTTTACAGAACGTTGAGAAAAAACAAATACCCCATACAAACCAACAATTATGCAGGGTTTAAGCGATAATGACGTATCAGCGAAGATTATAATTTAGCAGGTGGTATCCACAAAAATGTAAACATGATACTGATAATATAATAAACAAGAAAATGGGTGTGCTTAAAACCACACAGCAGAAGTGTAAACTTCATCAAGGCGAGGTTAATAATACGAAATACACGCGTATAATATTCAGTAACGTATTATACGACTGATGCGTCATGCTCTCCCATGTAACGGTCGCCGAACGAGTATAGCAGTGACGTATGTATATGTATAGATACACGATATGAATTAATCGATTACGTGTCCCGCGTTAGTCTGATGCAACGTGCCGGCGTCATACATTTGGTCATACCCGTTCGGCTCGGGTTCGAATCTGCTCGGTGACATGAATTTATTTATTCATTTTAATTTCAATTTCATTGAAATTAAATACCTCTATATGATATATTTATCTTGTTCCCTTAACCGACTTTACACGAACGAGCGGTACACATATCGGAGCGTTACACATATCCGAGCGTTACACATATCCGAGCGTTACAGGTCAGTCTTGTTCACTGCCTACAATCAGCGCAACGCGCCTAAAGAAGTTTTCACTTCAAAAACAAAAAAGAAGTCAATAAAAGTTCGTACCAATCAAACCACACCAGAGATTAAAACCAAATAGAACTTGACATCTTTTTTTTGATTTGCCAAATGTGGATTTTCAGTAGACCAGTGATGATAGTTATGCCTATTGAACACTCGGCAGTTGGTAAACCGTGTTTCATCTGTCCAAAGTATTTTCCTAGGAAAATCAATATCATCTTCACATTTTTGTAGAAACCACCTGCTAAATTGGAATTGTATGGGTGGTATTTGTTTTTTTTTCAACGTTCTGTAAACACCAGATTTCGGAATTCCAGTTTCTCGAGCCACTCGACGTATTGATGTATTTGGATTGTTCATAACATATTGTAAAATATTATTTTGAAGTATATCAGTATTGCTAACTTGATAGATCTTTTTTGTTCGAAGCTTCCATAGTTCACCAAATTTCTGATTATTCTGCTAAAAATTATCCGGTGTGGTTGTGGTCTTTCCGGAAAACGCTGAGCGTAACTTGTGCAAGCATTTTCAGAGATTCTGTTCACTTTGAAATAAACTGCCAACATATCAACCTTTACATCATTTGAAATTGTGTGTGCCAATATCAATTCTTATTTATCTCCATGCTTAACGGTAATTACTTACGCAAAGTTCTAAATCTCCCACCAATTTCACTGCACTTTTACATGTCAATAAAGACAGAGCTTATTTATCGTCTGTTTCACACTACCATTTATTTCATAACCAACTAATTCCGTATTGGAGTGAGTTTTATTCAAATGTTCATATCTCTCAATAAAGATTTATTAGGCATGTATGTTGTACATTATTGAAAAGCTATTTTTAAGGACTATGTAAATAATTAAAAATCCAATATGGCCGCCATAAGAAAAACAACAGGTAGCGCTAAGAACTTGGAAACAAATAAAAATCGGGGGTTACTGTTAACACCAAAAAATTTGTCATAAAAAAGTGTCTCAACAATGTTAAACTAAGAACTTGGAAACAAATGAAAATCGGCGGTTACTGTTAACATCAAAAAATTTGTCTTAAAAAAGTATCTCAACAATGTCAGAGTTGTAAGTATACTTGGATACCACGTTTAGTCAGCGACTTCACTGTCGACTTTCTGTTGACTGGCTGGTCGACTTTCTGTTCACTGTCTTTTTCAGGCAAATCACCAGTTGACTCTCTATTTAGGCAAATCACCAGTCGACGACTTCACTTGAAGCCCAGCGGTCGACGACTTCACTTGAAGCCCACCGGTCGACGACTTCACTTGAAGCCCACCAGTCGACTGTCTATTTAGGCAAATCACCAGTCGACGACTTCACTTGAAGCCCACCATTCGACTGTTTGTTTTAAACACGTACTTCGTTTTTATATGGGAATGTCTGGGGTTCCCCGCTTTTCACAAAGTCCAGGAGTCCCCACTCATATTTACACATACACACATTCTTTCACGTGGGCGAATGTTTATCACTAATGTAAATACTCGGCTCCACGGTTCTTATAACTAAATACAGAGTAAGCTTATGACTAATATTATCATATATCATACTGCATCCATTGATTTTAAATATTTCTATATTTTTTTAAATACTAATAAAAAAAATATACATAATTAATTTCTAAAAACATAAAAATTATAAAATTAGTAAATAAACTGGGCTGTACCATTACACTCGCAAGTCATGTTTTCTAGGCTGGTACAAAACGAGTATAAAAGTATTTAGAAGTTAAATCTAAATACCTTTGGTATAAAAAAAAAATTTAAATTCGGACCGGAAATAACAATTTTACTCTTATCGAGTAGCGATTTCTTGCAAATATGTCGTAAATTATGCATCCTATATAGATTTATCAAGAGTACAAAAGTATTTAGTGCTGGATTTGGAATATTTTTTGTATAAATGAATTTTCAAAATTCGGACCTCAAGTAACACTTTTACTCTTAGCGAGTAACCCTTTTTTTCGAATATCTTGCAGATTATGCATTGTACAGAGATTTACTAAGTATTTATAATAGGATTTTGAATAATTTTTATATAAATTTACCATAGGCTTATTTTTCTAAGAAGACAAAACTATTTAAAACAATTTAGAACAATTTTGTATAATTTGAAACGCTTATACGTATAAGAAAGTCGTGTGGTGGTCACACCTCATTATTTTTATATGTTATATGTTTGATTGTCCTAAATCGGAAGAATACCTATATCTATTAATTTTCGTATCAATCGTACCAATCAAACCACACCAGAGATTAAAACCAAATAGAACTTGACATCTTTTTTTTGATTTGCCAAATGTGGATTTTCAGTAGACCAGTGATGATAGTTATGCCTATTGAACACTCGGCAGTTGGTAAACCGTGTTTCATCTGTCCAAAGTATTTTCCTAGGAAAATCAATATCATCTTCACATTTTTGTAGAAACCACCTGCTAAATTGGAATTGTATGGGTGGTATTTGTTTTTTTTTTTCAACGTTCTGTAAACACCAGATTTCGGAATTCCAGTTTCTCGAGCCACTCGACGTATTGATGTATTTGGATTGTTCATAACATATTGTAAAATATTATTTTGAAGTATATCAGCATTGTTAACTTGATAGATATTTTTTGTTCGAAGCTTCCATAGTTTACTCAATTTCTCATTATTCTGCTAAAATAGTCCGGTGTGGTTGTGGTCTTTCCGAAAAACGTTGATCGTAACTTGTGCAAGCATTTTCAGAAATTCTATTTACTTTGAAATAAACTTCCAACATGTCAGCCTTTACTTATTTGAAAATGTGTGTGCCAATATCACAATTCTTATTAATCTCCATGATTAACGGTAATTACTTAAAAAAGTTCTAAATCTCCCACCAATTTCACTGGACTTCTACATGTCAAAAATGACAGAGGTTATTTATCGTTTGTTTTACACTACCATTTAATTTCATAGCCCACTAATTCCGTGTTAGAGTGTTCATATCTCTCGTGTAAATAAAGATTTATTAGGCATGTTGTACATTATTGAACAGCTATTTTTAAGGACTATATACCTAATTAAAAATCCACTATGGTCACCATAAGAAAAACAAAAGATAGCACTAAGAACTTGGAAACAAATGAAAATCGGGGGTTACTGTTAACACCAAAAAATTTGTCTTAAAAAATGTCTGAACAATGTCAGAGTTTAAAAGCGATCGCATTAGGCGTTATCGAGTTATTGAGGAAAATTGAAATCGGCAAATATTGGTATTTTCAAAATATTTCAAAATTGTAAAAAGTCCGAATGAATTTGAAATGAGATTTGTTGCGTGCACTGAATTCTGCAAAACATACCCCATTTAACCGTTCCTCTAGTCTTCTAACAACCGATATACCAATTGTGAACATCGAAATCTGGACACACTGTATAAACAAACACAACCTTATAAATTTTTTTTTTATTTACGGGGTAATTAGTTTCTGATTAATAAATCTTCTGAATGTAGCGGTAATAAGTATTATATGTACAATAGGTCTTAAGCCGAAAAACTTTAAATATGAAGAAATTAGGAACGAATGCTTAAAAAATATCGTATCCGGTAAAACAGGAAATGTCATTTATTTTTCAATTGGATTATACTTTTTTCTGCACGCTCATTAAAAATAACTTCAAGTTATTAATATTTACACCTATATTGCACATTTAGAAAATAGAATTGTTCTATTTAATCAGGTGATCCTAAATATTAACAATTACATTTCATAAAAACCTGTTATAACAGTAAAATATTTGATGACAGATATTAAAACTTCTAATTTAAAAAGCAATAAATCAGTCAAAAGCATCAATGTTTGATGTCAATTCGAAATATTATTCCCTAAACCGTGATTCTGAACAGGCTTTTCAAAGAGTTAAATAATTATATAGCAAAAGATTACTTACACTTTTAAGGCAGAAAATATGGATATATAAAAGTAAAAAGCAAGTCATTTATAAGATATAAATACTGGTGTCTGAATATATTTAAAGTTTTTTTTAAAAAGCCATAAATTTTTTTGTTGACAGTAAGCAATAAATCTCTTTGATAGAATACTTATGTGTGTATATTTCATTCATAATCTTCTTTTGGTGTTCTTATTTAGTTCTCGGATTACAGTTACAAATAAATTCCGTATGGTTTAGTTTCGTTCTTAGTGTATAGATGGTAATAGTTGTCTTAGCTGTTTTCTACCACCAGATACCAGCACATTATAGCAGGATTTACTCGAAATTTTATGTTGCCCGATTTTCCTATTTAATGGGCTCTCTATATACCGTTTGACTGAAATAAAAGTAGATATAGGGAAACACAAACACGCACACAAGTGCATGCAAACATGAATTGGAGGGGTACGATAGTAGGGGAGTACAGATCAGTTCATATCGGGACACCGGGGCACAGTATAGTACCAATACAGTAAAACGTCTCCCTTAAAAATCCCGTTTCGATCCCCTCCATAAAATACATGCGCATAGTTCACCACTCTGTAGCACAGTATACTTGGTTCGGTAACGAGTGTTTGTTTACATTTATATAACCCTAAATTTGAAATATATTTAAAAAGAAGTGATTTTATTACATTCTGTTTGTTTTACTTTTTGATTTGTGTACATGTTATATAAATAGCATTTTTTAATAATTAATTGATTCTATTACTGTTTTTTAAGTGTTTAGGTACTTTATTTAGAATTTATCTAGGTTTACATTTTGTAATCATTTACAAATGTGAAATGTGTTGCTAATGGTTGTGGAAGTATTTATAGGTGATCCAGGAATATCCTTTTTTCGATTTCCACTTGATGAATCTCAGTAATAATACTAAATAGGTATATTTTATAATTTATTTTAGTTATGTAATGTATTTTTTAGATGTTTTGAATGGATGAATAGCGTTCGTTTTTTTGAAAACCACAAATATGGAAATTTCTCATCGAAAAAATGTCATGATTATTTGCGATTATGTAATAAGTATTTTGAAGATGATTGTTTCTACACTACTTGAAAGAATAAACTAAGGAAGGGTGTCATACCAACATTATTCAAACATCGTATGTTAATATATTTTAATTGATATTAAGTGTTAAAAATATTGAAATACTATTTCAGAATATAAAATTCAAGAAATAAGAAGTACTGCAAGACATCAGGAGAGTCTGTCTTTTTGCGAGTCTTCTCTAGACAATCGAGGAGATATGTCCAGTGTCGTTTGTATTGGTAAAGTACCTTCCACAAGTTTTGATGTGTCTCAAGATGAGATTTTTACAGATATCATTTTCTATTAAATTTAACACTTCATCATATTTAATTAGTACAAAGATGTAGTACATATGAATTTACACAATATAGTGTGAATGTGTCATTGGGATATGCAGTTCCACAGTAAATATTGTGAAAAGGTTAGCATTAAACACTAAATATTGTCGCAAGCCTGAAATGTAATTAACAGATCACTGAGATATATAACCCAATTACACGTACTAAGTTATTATATTAGCATTACTGTGATTTAGTGCCATTTATTGAATTTTGTTAAAAACACTTACTGATACATTTCAATAAGTGATTTTCTTCAAGTTCAGTAAAAAATCAAGACATATCTATCAAATATAATTCGACTACCATCAGTATCAACTCTAAGGTCTATTACGCGTAATTGGGAAATAAGCAGCGGATTTAATGAATTCTTATTTTCAGCTATAAAATTGAAAGTGAATACGTTAGATGAAAAGAATCGAGAATGTATCCTTTGCATAGATGAACTGTCTTTGAAATCACATTTGTTTTATAATATCAGCATTGATGAAATTGTTGGGTTCCATGATGTTTTTAATAGTCGTTCAACAGATATTGCCAATCATGCTGTTGTTATTATGTTCATGTTTTTAATTATTAAATTATATTATTATCAATAAATAATTATTTCTACTAATATCGTGTTTTATTACCTGTAACCCTGTATATGTGTACATTAACCCATGAACTAATAAAATAATCATTTATTATGATAGATTTTTTTCCTTTGCTTATGTTTCTTGATTAAAAAAAGGACCTTGAAAGTGAGATAGAGCATTTGCAAACTTTAAAAAATACAATAAATAACTACATTTTCAGTAAACACATTATACACACACACACATTATTCTCTTGAATTTTGTTGATAAACGGCAAGTTCATTTCCACTTGGAATGATGGTTGATTTGAACATTCTAGACAATACAACAGAAAACACCGATGATGTCTTTCACATTATATTTGTATGGCACAGATTTTTTAAATCATTGTTTATGACCCCGCTTACAGTTAACCAATTTTATCAATAGAATCACTAAAAGTAGTATAATTGTATTATTTTATATTTTTATAGGAGTGTTATGTCATTTTTGGAATGTGAAATATTAAAAACTAGCTACCATATATTTTTTGTTATCTAATATAGTGTTCAGAATATCTAATATTTATTATTCATATAACTAATCAAATTATTTATTATTTCATTATGATTGTATATTTATAACTTTTTCGCCGACCCCTGTATATTCACTTCCCCTATGCGCGTAGTTCACTGCGCAGTCGTCCTAAAAAAATAAAACTCGAACACGAACATCAAAGGGACCGCGGTAGAGTCACGGTACTGTATAGTTACTATACTGTGACCGGGGTACCGAGGCTTTAGTGCAAAACGTTGAAAGTTAGTGTGTAGACGTTTGCTTTAAGGAATTGCTACGCTCTTTACGGCTTTTGTATAATATTTTGGTAACTGATGTATTAACATTTAACTGAAACAAAACTCTATAAAATTTGTAACTAAAATAAAATTCTTATAAAAAAATTAAATAAGATTCTCACATTTAAAACGAAACAAAATATTAAATGAACTATACAAAATTTAATGTTGAAGATGTTCAAATGTCTGTCCCTCTTGCATCAAGCAGTACCCTAAACGATTATAAAACCCATTTCGTACATTCGAGGAGTAATCATTTGTATGGCGTTAAGAATTTGTTCTCTTAAGCCATCCAAATCAATCGCTCTATTTCCTTCAGCGGTATTAATATTTGCGAGATTGCTCAGATACTGTATGTACGTTCACGCTCTAAAGTTACGGAACGAATGTGTTGTCCCCGCTCTCGATCTCCCCACTATCTCCCCACACCACCGGTCTTATACATAGGTACATGTTTATGTTTGTGTATTTGAAGATGCATATTAACTTTTAACTACGACAATCTGTATATTCTCTCTACGATATTAGCATTGCTAAAATGACTGGCTCAACTGTGTTACAAATATCGTGTCGGTCAGTGATGGTTAGTTAATCGAGTGTCATAATAGAAAATGGAAAATCCGCGCCTCCATAATACACTGGCATTGTTTATTTTTACGGACATGACAAATTTGAATTTTAAAGAAGAGAAGTGTTACCATTTTAATAAAGAAAACTCTTAATTTTTTTGCAATCATTTGCCATTATATAATAAACCAGATTACGTCAATTGGACTTCGAAGTAGCTTATTAGTTTACCACTAACAATGATAATCACCTTTATTATCTACACTTAACACAAGACGTAAGATAATACACAATTATTACATACGTACGGTGGTATCTGGATGATATTTATAATATTCCAAATAGGCGGACGCTATCAACACGTATTTATGTACACAGTATACATTCATATCAAACTTATTTGCCGCGATAAATACAACTTCATAATAAATATCTAAGAATATACACACATGAAAGATTTTATATATCTTTGAATTGTAACTTGTTCTATTAGTAGTTACACATCGATCCACTGAAAAATAACGAAATCGTTTGAAACGCTTGTCGACCTCCAACAGCACTAAACCCGCGAATTGTGCGCTGCTTAAAAACAGACGCGTAAAAAGCAGCGTCCGTGAACATGGCAGAATTTTCGGAAATTTTTAAGGCGATCACGGAAATCGTTGGATTCCTGTTGTTCGCCTTATTTCAAATCTTGCGTTCGATAGCGTTGTTCTTTATTCCCGCCGCTTACGAACCCGTGAAGGCTGTTAAAGGCGAGATTGTTTTAGTGACAGGTGCCGGCAGTGGTTTAGGTAGACTGCTTGCCGTTAAGTTAGCAAAGTTAGGTGCCAAAATTGTTATATGGGACATTAATGTGAAAGGTATGTAATATATTTTCTTTTTATGAAAAATGTAAATTATAAAATTTAATATATGCACGATTTAACAGGTGCATAAATATATCTATAAAATATATAAAATGTAACAATAATAATAACAATCGTGTTTATATTTATCTTACATATCACAGTATTGTATCAATTCATTTAAAGATGCAGAAAAAAACTACCTAAAAAATTTCGAAATCCAAAAATATATAGGGTGAGTCATTTAAAAAAATTAAGTTCCGTGCATTTCCGGTGAAACCGGAAGTCTGTCAGAGCTTAAAGTATTTTCACAATATGCGCCACAAGCAAGCATGAATCTTCCACTAATTGTTTTTTCTTTTATTGAAAACACAAAAGAGCAATCGAAGAAGCGGCTACTAATGACTCAGCCTGTATAGAGCAAAGTAGAGAAACATATTAGTTGATTCTTAGTTAAATGGGGTGTATTATAGTTTTGGTGACTAATAAATACCTGAGCAGTTTTCGAATAAGCTGCAATCAAATGCCTAAATATTCAAATAAGGCTGTTTATAATAAAAGATCTGTCATCACCTAATTCAATCGGCTATCGTATTTTTGTCGGGAAGGTTAAAACAATCGCGTTTTTTTAAAACTTGTTTTCGGAAGCCACAAAAAATAGTAGTTATTTAAATGTTAATGTGTTTTTATTATTTAAATGTTCAATTATGCGTTATTATTTCTGTATATAGTACCATCTTATGTAATATATACAAAGTTGTTTATGATTAGGTATATTAGCAATTATTAATACTAAAAAAAATATATTATATATTTCAATATCAATAATTTTCAGTTAAAAAGTAATTTAATTGGCATTAATCATATTCATTATTCTAATACGTATAGGAAAGTTTAGACTTGCACTCATTTTTAACTATCTAGTGCAATGCATCAAACGGAAAGAGGAAATATTTCAATATTTAACCTGTGCGGGAGATTTATGTCGCGCCGTGTATATAAACACGCGCGTATTCGAATGCTGCAGCGTTTTGTCAAAATTTCAAGTCAATCGACCAACTACTTTTCGAGTTCTGCGAGCACAAACATACGACATAATTGTTGTGACCTACGAGTAAAGAATAGAACAGGAGAGATAATAACGTGGTGGGGAAATAGGTATTCTTCAGACGGAGTTACCACTTTCGGTAGGTCAGTTATGTCCGGTTATGTCAAAAATTACATTTTAGTGTTTCTATAATGGTCAATTGTGTGGCTTGTGGTCGTTCTAAAACGGCAAGAACAAAGAATATTAATTTTTCTCTTCATCGGTTAGTTATTTCATTGGCATTCAACATAGGCAATAATAATTTAAAAAGAGGTATTTTAAATAAATTGTCATATATCTGACATGTCTGATTATGTGTTCAGTGTCGTAACATATATATCCAAGTCATTTAATATTCGTTATATTTTTGACGCAGATTTTCTTTAAACCCGTTTATAATATATTAAAAAGAATTGAAAACATAATACACTCACGATATTTCTTTAATTATTTTTGGACTAACAACCTATTTTAAATGATTATCGAGAACACAGGAAGTGTACATATACCCTCTACAAAATATTTATGCACGCCTAGGTATTGCGGCGGCCATATTGAGTTACCACATCCTGTAGGTTGTGACATATCGAGTTGACATTTCTAACTTTTTAAAAGCTTGGAAGTGTCTTAAAATGACGTTTATGTATTTGACGTTTACGCTATTACATCACAAAACTGTCAACTCGATATCGGAATTTTTATCACAAGTACTTATTAATTGTATGGTTGTATATAAAATTACTATATAAACACTCGTGTATTCAAATGCAACTTTGTGTCAAAATTTCAAGTCAATCGACTGACTAACAAAACAGGTTGAATTTATATATCGGAATTGACTGGGTGACTGATGGTGTATTTCACTATCTACTCTGTTTTACTACCGGATGGTAGAATTCGGGTTTTGGAATTTATGAAAGCAGCTTTTTGTTGGCTTGTGACATTTCGATCATCTAGTACGACCATCTTCAGGCCTTTTTATGAAATACATAAAAGAGAAACATATTATATGATGTAGAACAAAACAGTGGATAGCTACAATCTATTTTTTAATGTGATACTTACATATGCCCACACTGTGTAATAGGTATTATTAGTTAACATTAAAAAACACATTAAAAATATGTTTGTACTCACCGCCTGTAAAGTGACATTTGGCGCTGTGTCCCTCGACCAAGAAGGAATTGAAAAAAAAGCACTGGCTCTTTGGGACATTTAAAAGAAAATCGAAGTTTATGGTAGTAAAATTTAGTCTATAAAATACTACTTCCCTCGACTATTCTTCACTAAAAGTTGAGGAAATAGTAGTAATAATTAAAAATTCTTCTAATAAATTTGTGGCGCCATCTATTTGACGACATCTTAAGCGACATTCAAGCGCCATCTATTTGACCACATCGACATTCATATTGGTAGTTCATAATAAATTGTAATTAAACTAATAAACGAAATAAATGTACTATAAATTTATAAATATAAGAATAAATACCTCATGTTTGCCATGTGTAAGAATATAATAACTAGGGCGCGGACATGACCGGTTTAAAGTACGACGAAGTTACAACGGAGCAAAGAAATAATGTAAACAACACACGCTTACTGAATAGCACTAATTCACTGCAATATCTGTTTACGCCCGAGCATGAGAGCAAAAAATGCCCATAAAATAACGAATTTATGAGTAAAATTCTTTTTTCATCGGCGTAGATAGGAGCGTGAGGGGTTTTTAAATTTATTATATTTACCTTATATTTCGCAAGAGAAATAAAATTTTCATTCATACTTACGTTAATTTCGTTTTATCATTCTTTTGACTGTTAATTACGTACTTCGTAATTTTTGTAATAGTCTGTTTAATACCGGTTTATTGAATCGACTTCTCCCAATTATCTAAACGTAAGTGTCCACTGGATTTCGTTTAGTTTCAATAACATACGCGTACATTTTTAGTTATCATTTATTTAGATCTAGAACGTTGTTTATGTTACTTTTTCTGATATGAAAATGAATTGTCAGTGATTCCGAAATTTATTACAAAGTCTGTAAAATATCGTTACAGAATGCCAAAATATCGCACGTTCGTCACTTAGCTTTCCTAAAACATACACATAAATAGTTTTTATGCAGAGAATTTCGATAGTTTACAAAATTTCGTTACATGTTTAAATGACGATGCTCGAAGTATTTCTGAGTGCAAGGAACTAACACAAATCCCAAATTTAAAAAATCAGTTGTTATTCCTTCTGGAACAGTTTGGAAATTTGCACAAACTAATCACATATTTTGAAAATCGAAATCTCAAATTAACAGATGCATTAACGACATTAGATGTGGACCATTAATAATTTCAAAAGTATTCCAAGTGACTTCGGATGTGGCCTTCGGCAAAAGTTAGATGCAGTTTTTAATAGAAATCCAGATTTAATAACATTGCGACAATTGTGTATGCTAAATACGCTGAAATAAAAGAATATTTCCAGTACGCACCTATAACCAGTTGCGATGTAGAAAGGATGATTTCTATCTACAAGGATGTACTTAATTCAAAGAGAACAAGTCTTACAGATAATGAACAAATAATAAGGTATTTTGTATTTTATAGATCACCAGCCACTTGTTATCTAATTATATAAATAAAATTAAAACCTCCTTAAAAACACAACATTTCAACAGTGCGCCCATGGGCGATGAGTCATCAACCGCTCGTGTCCGCGCCCTAATAATAAGCTTCGCACGCGATAGTTTTGGCGGCTGGGAGCCGGCCTGAATTTAAAGGTAAAGTCGGCAAAAATATGGCAAAAATACCATATATGACAAGAACATGGTAAATTCACATAGTCCCTTCATAAGAATATTATACACTCCAAGACAAATAAAAATAAAAATATCGCTTTTATTTGAAAAATATTTGATATTATTATACCTTTAATGTTTCATTTTCCCCCATAAACAATATATCTGGAATATACAGCTTGAGCGCGCGGGGTATGATCACCCGATGCCAGTCGATATTCTTCGGACGTATATTCGGCAAATGATCTCCGCCAGCTGTGTTCGCCAGATATAGATATATAGATTTATTTTTCCAAAGTTGTTATTTCGTTATATTTACTGGAGAGAATCTCTAATTTTAATGTCTATTTCAAGGGTAGTTTTTATGTTATTTTATGGTATTTCTGTTATACTTATTTATAGTTTTTTTTTACCATGAAATTTCTATTTATTTATTTTTCTCTAGACATCTTAGTTTATTCTGCAGATGTTTCAGGCGGGTTGTTTTTATTTCATTCTAAAACCCAGTTGTACTGCTATAACTTTTTACACAACTACATTATTATTTAATTTCATAAGGATAATCATAATTACGTTATAAGTATTACAATCTTCGCGTTATTATCGACTTAGTTATCTAAGCAATCGTCATCACTTAAAGAAAAAATGTAATTTGTTCTTTTTGTCAATCTGCGAAAAAATAATCAGATCACTATGAGTTCGAATATGAGCAGGCAATGCTAGTATGTTGTGCCGTAACTCTAATATGTATTATCGGACCACGTTTAGATACGAGTTTACGTATACCATCGGGTGATCATACCTCGCGCGCTCTTGCTGTATAATGTAGATCGTAACCTCCGTGATATAGAGGCCTCGAACAAAGCTTGTGTCACGTGATCTGACGTCACGAATGCCGTCTGAGGAGCATTACAGTTTAGATTTGCCGTGGTCGCACATGTCAGTCGCGTGAACTAGATTTCGCAAGTTTTTCTTTCAAAAACCCTCATAAAGAACTTCAAATAAGTTAAAGTGATAAGTTAAAGGTGTAGAATTTCAGATTTACCTGATTTATGTGCAGATAATTTGTAAAATCAGTGAAAAGAGAGTGTTTCTCAATTGTGGAGTGCCGAGTTTGTGGGTTAGCAAATATGGCCGCTGGTAAATTTTGTATGTGAACGTTGTTTTATTACTTATAAATAACTTTCGGGTGGTGTCGTTTATAATATGGTTGTGTCGTTTATATAAAATAATTAGTTAATCAAGAACGCCAACAGTTTGACTAGATACCTGAGTGAATCTTGTTCATTTAATTAAAAATGCCTGATAAATGCTGCGTGCCTAATTGCACAAGCAATTACGATAGTACCCATACGTATGTGTCCGTCTTTTCTTTTCCAAAAGATGAAGAGTTGAAAAAAACGTGGATTAAATGCATTCATAGAGAGTCATTTAATCCAACAAAACATTCAGTAGTATGTATTAAACATTTCTCAGAGTCATCGGTTATAACAATTGATAAAATAACCAGAAACGATGGATTATCTGAAAACGTCTCTTCTTTTTCAGATATATTAAATAATTCATTTGACATTGCACTGAATGCTTCTGTATTATCATCTTTGTTCTATATTGCCGGATACTGTGCACATTCACTAATTAAGTTTGTTAATGGTTGTGACAATTGTTTAACATCCATTACTACCAATTCAGATTTTGTTATAAATTTTACCAATTGTGGTGAAAATGACTCTGCAGATATTAGCAAATATTTGAAAAATTTAACAAGAGGAGCTCTAAAACAACCATCTGAATTATTCTTTGAAGTCTCTATTCAGGCGTATCAGATATTTAGTGAGCTTATTTCAGATAAATATGAAACTGAATTTCTAAAAACAGGTAAACAAAGGATTATTTTACGGGAATTGACAATGTTAAAATTGGAAAAATATGTAGAAGAAATCAATGAGAAATGTATTTTATGCAGCAAAACGTTGAAGTCGATATTGTTAAAAAATAGTCATGTTCTTGCCAATATATTTCTTAATAACTATTCAAAAATAATCAACGACAAAATTAACACCCAAAACATGGATCTATCCAAGAGAAAACTGATTAAATTTAATAGTTAAGTAGTTATAAAACACATTAACGCATGGAGATAGGGCCGGCTTTCGTGACGTCACGATTGCTTGTTCGCGGCCTGTACTTTCTCGTAGGTTACGTGTAGATATGTAGAAAAACTTTTCAATCTATTTTTAAGTAAGTATTTTTTTCCAACATATTATCTGTAGTAGGTCTTTATAATTGACATTACTGACTGAAAGAAAAAATACAAATCAAGTTTCAAATAATATTGATTTATGCATTTATTTTAATCTTATTATTGTTGCTGCTGTTCAAAAACCGGCTGTGAGTAACAGCGACAATAAACACAGTTAAGGAAGAAGGGATCGACATCAATGGCCGTGAATGTATCCTTTAAAAAATGAAAGAGACTTAAGGAAAAGAAAAAAATTAAACGACGAGACAACCTGAAAATCAAGTATATTAAATCATATATTATTTTCGTCTGAACGTAGTTTTACATATAGTCCTTGACGAAGAAATTAATTACAACAAGTAAAACAATAAATAAAATTTAATTAACCTTAACACAACATTTAAAAATGAAAACCTCTTTGACGTCCTAAAGCTAATATGAATATAATATATAAATAGTTTCAATTTCATTCCATAATTGGTTTGAATTGTTATAGGGCGCGGACATGAACGGTTGATGACTCATCGCGCATGGGCGCATTATTGAAATGTTGTATTTTTAAAGAGGTCTTAATTTTATTTATATTATTGGATAACAAGTGGCTGGTGATCTATAAAATACAAAATACCTTATTATTTGTTCATTTTCTCTTCTGTAAGACTTGTTCTCTTTGAATTAAGTACATCCATTATTAGCATACACAATTGCTGCAATGTTATTAAATCTGGATTTCTATTAAAAAGTGCGTCTAGCTTTTGCCGAGGGCCATATCCGAAGTCACTTGGAATACTTTTGAAATTATTAATAGCCCACGTCTAATGTGGTTAATCCATCTTTTAATTTGAGATTTCGATATTCAAAATATGTGATTAGTTTAGGCAAATTTCCAAAATGTTCCTCAAGGAATAACAACTGATTTTTTAAATTGGGGATTTGTGTTAGTTCCTTGCACTCAGATATACTTCGAGCATCGTCTTTAAACATGTAACGAAATTTTGTAAACTATCGAAATTCTCTGCATAAAAACTATTTCTGTGTATGTTATAGCAAAGCTAAGTGACGAACGTGCGATATTTTGGCATTCTGTAACGATATTTTACAGATTTTGTAATAAATTTCGGAATCACTGACAATTCATTTTCATATCAGAAAAAGTAACATGAACAACGTTCTAGATGTAAATAAATGATATCTAAAAATGTATGTGTATGTTATTAAAACTAAACGAAATCGATTCAATAAACCGGTAAAAAACGAAACTAACGTAAGTATGAATGAAAATTTTATTTCTCTTGCGAAATATAAGGTAAATATAATCATAAATTCCTTATTTTATGGGCATTTTTTGCTCCCATTCTCGGGCGTAAACAGATGTTGCAGTTCACCATATGAATTAGTGCTATTCAGTAAGCGTGTGTTGTTTACATTATTTCTTTGCTCCATTGTAACTTCGTCGTAGTTTAAACCGGTCATGTCTGCGCCCTTATATACATTATCAGAGATTCTCTTTTTCAAAATCCTCAGAGATTTTCCAGAGGCTTGAAATTTGGAATTTTAGGGGGCCAGCATAGACTTTCTATATTGGTTTGCAGTTTCGAACTACTGCTGAACAACTTTGGATTTATATATCGGTGCGTTATCTTGTTGAAACAGGAAGTTATTACGCAATTTTTTACATACTATTAAATTTTATCAGAGGCCCGAAACAGTATTTAAAAATAATGATGAAGATATTTTTATATTACAAGATGCTACATTACCTTTTATTAAAATATAAATTGCAGATATTACATTTATTTGTCATGTCGATACTGGGTCAGAGATCACGCTGATTCAAGAGAATAAAATATGAAATGGACCAGGTTGCAACCATCATGGGTCATAATAAGAAAACACATAATGAATTCTATAGTTATGTATTTTGTATGCTTTCCATTCACAATTTGTCAATTTAATTTTAGACTGCCACAAGACATTTTTCAAACAGCAAAGTTTGCAAAAGTATTCTTGCTTTTAACGAATGGAAAAGTAGAACACTTTAAAGGCAAAAGCTTAAGCGGAATTTAATTAGAATTAGCAGTACATTAACACTAGGCAACATGCTATTATCTAGTATGTACCTATATTGCGTACCGTTTATATGACCATTTATTTTCCATATAACGCCTGGCCCATCAAAAGACTTCCATCCCCAGCTGCATACAATACAATAATATAATCTCAGGATTAACAGTTTTCTTTCTGTATAGGAAAAGTTGATTCATCGGAGTAAATTACAGACTGGGAAAAATGTCTGTCCAGGCGGTGGTAGATTTGCGCAAATATTAACCTATCATGCAGATGTTTTTCCTTTAGTGAAGGTTTCACTGCCACAGTATAACTTTTTAAAGTCTTCTTCGTGTAGTACTCGTACGACAAGGATAATCATCACTCGTTTACTGTCGAGCGGAAGTTGATAAATCGACGCTCCCGGACATATTGTGAAAAAGTTCTGTCCTCTTCATCTGTGGTAACTCTTACTGGATGCCTTCGAATTGTATTTTCAGCTGTCCATTTACCCAGCAATTTATTTATAGATATACGGCTAAAGTTTAATTCTCCAGCAACAGATCTTGCAGACAATCCATTGTCAAACAAACTTATCGCGCGCACTTTTTCCGGAGTAGTCGACATTATTTTAACGTTTTTACCTTCGTTGGGATATATAAATAGAACCAGGGGATATTAAATATAACAGTAACAAAGCGATGAAGACACTAACACTGACTGATTAAAATACTAGTAAACATTCTAAAAATATTTGTTAGAACTTATTCATATTTAGGACTGAATTTATATTTATTACTTTATAACTGATGTTTATATTACTAACTGAACTAATAATAATAATCCCCTCCTGCATCTGGAAACCCTTTTTTATACTCATCTTTATCTCCGCGATAATTGTCACAGCTTCTGGAATGACGGTGATCAATTCCCCATTAATTTTTTTGCAATTTTTCTAGTAATTTACGTAGAAAGAATCATCAGCTTTTTCACTACTTCCCTGTTCGATAACTAAAGTTTATTCAGTTTAGTTTTGTAGAAAATGTTGTATGCATTACGTATTACTATTTACAAAATAACCGAATGAATATTAAAAACAGTAAATTTCTTTTGTATATGTGCATAGAGAATCAATGAAACCATTAGAATATATTATGTTTATTTTCTGTCTTTTATACAGGGTGTCCAGAAACTCTCCTGACAAACGAAGACCGGAGATTCCTCAGATAATTTTAAGACAATTTAACCCAATTCACCCTAGTCCGAAAATGCTTCCTAAGGGAGCTAGAGCTCTTTGAAGATGGCGCCTTGTAATTATTTTTTTTAATATCTCCCGAAAAAACAAAAATAATAAATTGAATTTTAATGACGAAAAAACGAAAAATTTTCAAATCGATTCTTCTAGAAAACGGTGTATCCTACCGACTTAAAGTAAGAGTACCTTTTAGTACTAGAATACCTGAAAATTTAATAATCTAGTGTCATAAATGCTTAAAAGTTAAAGACAAAAAAGTTATGCGTTAAAATAACCGTTAACCTACCCAAAACGGACGCCTATGACCGGTACTAGAAATTCGCAATTGATGGAATCGATTCATCTCTGGAGGATAAATAAGCATACCAGTTTTTGTTTTTCTAAATAGAAGCGTTCGGGAGATATTAAAAAAAAACTAATTACAAGGCGCCATCTTCAAAGAGCTCTAGCTCCCTTAGGAAGCATTTTCGGACTAGGGTGAATTGGGTTAAATTGTCTTAAAATTATCTGAGGAATCTCCGGTCTTCGTTTGTCAGGAGAGTTTCTGGACAGCCTGTATAGTCAATAATTCTTGGTCTTCACAATAAACCCGCGGTATTAGAGATTGGAGCGGTGACATTCGAAATTTTAGTGGAAACTTTTTTTTTGCAACTAAGTGTACCTATGACTACTGATCGAATGTACCTCTGACTGCCGATCCCTAGCAATAGACCAGCTAGCTTGGGACACCCGGTATAACAAAACACATAACTTGATTTACAAAAGTGTGAGACTATGAAGAAGGATTTCACGTGCCAAGGCCACGTTGTTTCATTTCTTTTTTTTTTTGTAAAATAACATAATTGACATTACATTTTATATAGACGTGCAAAATAATATTTTTTCGTGTTCATCATTCTTTTATGATGCAGACAATAAATTACGATCATTAAAGCTTACATATTAATGAATACGTAATTATTAACAGACACTTTGTTTGCACGTAAACATAATCCTCATATTTCACGCTTTTCATAATACGAAAAACATAGATTTTTGAGTAAGCTATAAATATAATCAAAACGTGATTTCAATGTAAAACAAATCTGAATAGAACAGATGATAACTAGCACGCGCAAATT
Organism: Amphimallon solstitiale; assembly: GCA_963170755.1. NCBI lineage: Eukaryota > Metazoa > Arthropoda > Insecta > Coleoptera > Scarabaeidae > Amphimallon > Amphimallon solstitiale. Next base: position 13,883,645 of record OY720683.1, on the reverse strand, counting down.
TTTTTATTTCAAAAATGTGTTAATTTAATAAAACACGTCTATTTTCATTGCTTCATAACTTATTTGTATTTGCAGGTTTAGAGGAAACTGCGAAAAATATAAAAGACATTGGCGGAACTGTATATCACTATAAATGTGATTTGACGCAACGTGATGAAATCTACAAAGTTGCAGAGGAGGTCAAAAAGGACGTGGGAAATGTAAGATGTATAATTTTTAAGTATATACATACGTATTGCATAAAATAGTGAATTTATTTTCATAAATTAAGTACAGGAATGTAATTTTTTTAACATTTTTATTGATTTTCAATATTAATTTTCATTAATACACTGTCGGTATACAAGATTTAAACTATAACTAAGTACAAATAAGCAGGAATAGTAATCAGTAATAATATTAATAATCAGGTATGGGCATACAATAGATATTCCAAGTTAAGTTTTATATTCTTTATCGCCAACCGTCAATAAATCAATGCGTTACCATAGCGTTTTACGGAGGTAAACAAACACTCAACACAGACATGATTGTAAGACATTAAACATAAATCGGTTGTCATTGTCATAAAATATCAAAAGTCATTATATCTTTATTTTTAAATTACACATTTTTGCGGTTGGCGATAAAATTTTGTATGCACCACGTCAGTAAAGTGCCTTTATCGAACTCGTCTGTTATTCGCCTCGCTCGCTTGGGTCATAAATCAGACTCGTTCGATAAAGGATCAGTTTACTGACTTGGTACATAAATAATTATTATCGCGAACCGTCAATAAAGCGATGCATTACCATAGCGTTTTACGGAAGTAAAGAAACACTTTATCGTACTGTAAAATAAAACACTTTATCTGCCGCTAATATCTGTCAACATAGCCACGACCGTATGATATAAAACACAAATCGTTTGTCGCTGTCATAAAATGTCGTAAGTCATTATATCTGACATTCTTTAAGTTGCTTGTTAGCTGACAAATATGGTTTTATAATAAATTTTTCTAAACTTGAGTTTAAATGTATGATTTTTGTATGTATTGGGGGAATGTCAAAAAAAATATTTACTAGCTAGAGTTTGAATTGTTTATAAAATTGCATTAGAAGAATATATACATAAGAATTTGTAATTCATTTTCATCATTTAACATATATTTAGGTTTCGGTGGTTTTGAATAAATAACACTAACAGTAGTAATGAAAGTGTCCATTACTGATCAAAAGGTATATGTCCTGGGAATCTTCTTCCAGGGTATCGCTGCTGGTAAATTGTCTGGGCTAATAAATAATTTCTTTGACATTCCTCTAGTACCAAAATCTAACGTATTTAAATAAGACATAAAATTGATATTTTATAAAACAAATGACAGTAACTTAGCAATGGTCACTTTTAAAACAATAAAGTCTTATATGTTTTTGGTGTAGAATTTAGCAGGCAATTCAAGATTGAAGCGATATATATGGTGTTCCATTTCAAAAACTTGACTTATTGACAAACATTTAAACTAATTTTCTGCGCAAACAATTAGTAGTTGAAGAAAATAAAACGTGCTTGCATTAAGTCCCTTTGTTATGAACTACACTATCAAAAATTGTGGCCAATTTTTTTTTCAGAATTTTTTAGAAAAATGGTAATAAATCAAAAACTTGAAATCTATAGAGATTTATTAAGAGAATAGAAGTACTTATAATAGGTTCTTAAATAATTTTTAAATAATTTTTTTTTTAAACTCTATAGTTTGAAATGCTCATACGTATAAGAAAGTCGTGTGGTGGCCACACTTCATTTTTGTAGTTTACAATTTAGATGCTTTTATGACTGAGCTATATACTGACCACTCTCGACGCGGATATTTTGTATTTTCCGAGGCGTCCATTCGTCTTTATTTCAGAAGTCACTGCTATATTTAAAGAGTTGAACTTAATAAACCTCCTGCTAATATTAGAAATATTACAAATCTCCTTGCAAATAGCATTCACTAGAGATCACTAGTGTTTTTATGAATATTTTACTTGAAGAGTTTATTTTCATAATGACTTGATCACAGAGTTAAATTTTGGATATAATAAATTGCACAAGTTTATACAAACAAAAAATATTTTGAAAATTGTTTTTGTTTGGATTATTAATTTTTATCATTTTTGGTACTGATTTCAAAAACACAAAACGATTATATATTTTGAAGTAGGTAACTCAATTCATAAAATTTGACATAAACGTAAATAAAACAAAACGTTACAGACTTGTTTAACTACACTTTAATAACTAAAACTTGAACAATTGTTTCACCACACAGTGGCTTCTTCAGCAATGACTAAAAATATATGTTACAAAGTATATATCTCATATGTATCGGTTGTAGGAGTTAAGAAAAAAAGGGAAAAAAAGGAAACAAAGGGGGAAGTGGTTTAAAACCCTCATAAAAGTGTTTGTGTTTATTGATATTTAGGGCTTCTAAGAAATTCAATTTTATATTCTTATGTTGTACACAGAAAAATCTTCGTTAAAATTATGTCCTTCGTCCATTAAATGGTTCGCATATGTGGAATCTATTTTTTGGTTCTTGTAACATGACAGATGTTCTTTGATGCGAGTTTCAAAAGATCTTCCTGTTCGTCCTATGTAGAACTTCGGGCAAGACCCACAAGTTAATTTATAGACCTCTGATTTATGTCTTTTTTCTGTACTATCTTTATTGTTTTTTATGTATTTGTATAGATTGTTACTGGTTTTGAACGTCGTCTTAATATTATGTGTTTTTAGTAGTTTGGATAAATTTACGCTTAATGTACCCATGTATGTTAATGATCTATATACTTTATCATGTTTTCGTTCTGGCATAGGGTATGTTAAAGAAACTGATTTTAATAATAATTTTTTCGAGACTAAGTTATCAATCATGGTCGGGTCATAACCATTATTAAGTGCAATTTGTTTTATTAAATTTAATTCTTTGGTAAAGTTATCTCGGGATAAGATCTTTTGAAACTCGCATCAAAGAACATCTGTCATGTTACAAGAACCAAAAAACAGATTCCACATATGCGAACCATTTAATGGACGAAGGACATAATTACGAAGATTTTTCTGTGTTAGGCGTACAACATAAGAATATAAAATTGAATTTCTTAGAAGCCCTAAATATCAATAAACACAAAAACTCCAATTTTCTTTTAAACGATCAACTGGATGTAAATAAATCTTCTTTACTTAATTTATTTGTTTAGTTGTACAATACACATAGTTTTATGAGGGTTTTAACCCACTTCCCCCTTTGTTTTCTTTTTTTCCCTTTTTTTCTTACCTCCTACAATCGATACACATGAGATATATACTTTGTAACACATATTTTTAGTCATTGCTGAAGGAGCCACTGTGTGGTGAAACAATTGTTCAATTTTTAGTTATTGATGTGTATGTAGTTCAACAAGTCTGTTTTGTTTTATTTACGTTTGTAATATGGAACTACATCAAGTAAAAGCCGAATATATTTTATTTTAAATTTGACATTCTTGATTTAAGTTATCTCTTTCAGCAATACATACTTTACATTTATATCGTAGCTCTAGTCATAATTAAAATAAAATATGATTTTATCAAAAATGTTACAAATCCATGTAGTTTCTTTTTTTCAAATTCTCAAACCTTCTTTTTTCACTTTCGCTTTCTTTTCTCGTTCTATTTGAGCCCTTAAAATGTAAAAACATACAAGATATATACGGGTTTTCTACAGCTCTATTGAAGGAGGTTGCAATTCACGTAATGTGGCCATTGGCACATGTCACAAATCTGTGCAATTATATTGGTCTATTCCTTCTATTGTCTATTTGGGGTATATATGTATACCGTACGAATATCAGACTAACTTTTATTTTGTCACTTTAGAGTACTTTACTACATACTCATACAGTAATTGTTAAATAAAATCTGTCAATTATAATCATCTATGTAAAATACATACTTTGAATCATTTGAAATACAAGAAGCATAATTTTAAATAATTATTATATTAAATATGGAATTCGAAAATAAACAGAAGTATTTATTCCAGGTGACCATCCTAATAAACAATGCCGGAGTTGTATCCGGATATTATATTTTGGACACACCAGATCACTTGATCCAAAGAACGTTCGATGTTAACGCATTAGCCCTATTTTGGGTGAGCATTTTTTAAAAATAAATAATATTTATTACCTAAGTCTTTTACACGTATGAGTAACTTTTATATTACTAGACAGCGAAAGCATTTATACCAAACATGGTCGAAAATAATCGAGGACACGTGGTTACTATAGCTTCGATGGCCGGGCACATGGCTTGTCCAAAATTGGCAGACTATTCTGCTTCTAAGCATGCAGCAGTTGGTTTTGACGAGGGACTACGACTCGATTTAGCAGTTAAAGGTAAAAAGCTTAAAATTTTCTTTAATATTGTATGTTATGTGGACTACATTTGTTTCCAAAGTGATATTAATAGCTAACATCAGAGGAGTTTACGAAACTAATTCAGTCCGCGCCACACTTGCAGGTTTAGTATTTTTCCGCAAAGCGTACGGAATAGAATAAAATAATTTAATTATACAGGGTGGTTCACCGGGAACTGATCGATCGATTGTGGAAAAACTATAGCTAGGAATGATCTGAAATTTTGACACTATACTAAAGTCGATGGGAGCCATTTGCCTAAAATATTTTGAAGATGGCGGCACTTCAGGATATGCCGGAAGTAGGCAACAACTTCCTAATTTTAAATAGAATATCCTATATATTGTCAGGTTTTTAGATTCTACATGAAGTTCTAAATATATTTCATGTATAATGTCATATATCTAAGTGTAACCCTTTTTGACTTATTGAAATTCTTATGTTAAATTTGACGTTTGCAGGCAGAAAATCAATAGCACTTTTTCCATATAAAAATGAATTTATTATTTAATTGAAGTAAATTCTCTCAAATAGATGGTCTAATTAAATACTATTTGTATAAAATTGTTACAATTATTAATACAGAGTGTACGAATTATACGTCCGAAAACGAATTTGGAAAAATTGCCAAAAGACAATTTTTTAAATGGGAAGCGGCAACTTTTATAATTTTATTTTATTCTGCATTAAGAATAAGGATCACTTTGTATAAATATGTCTATTATAAAAATTGGTAGTTTTCGAAATATTGGCAAGTTAGTGTTTTTATCTTCTACAATACATACTGTTTGCATTAGTTCTTTTTTCAATAGTTAGCCATGACAGTGTTTACAAAATTATAAATTGTCATTCGTTGAAGAAAAGTTATGCCGGGGCGCTTAAGTTATACAAACGATGATTATTTAAATTTAATTATTATTTATGGGGAATGAAACAAAGTTATGTCAAGACCATGTGATACATTTGCAACTCGATATCTGCAAAAACGGAAACCATCTACCAATACCGTTAAACGTATTATAGGAAACTTCAGAAACTTTGGATCTGTGAGGGCAAAGATTCAGGGAAATAAACCAGTTATTAATAACGATAATAATGTAATGCAAATGTATCACACATTCTTGACATAACTTTATTACATTCCCCATAAATAATAAATACATTTAAATAATCATCGTTTGTATAATTTAAGCGCCCCGGCATGACTTATTGAAATTATGATAAGGTAAATGACTTTTCTTCAACAAATGACAATTTATAATTTTGTAAACACTGTCATGACTAACTAATGAAAAAAGAACTGATACAAACAGTATGTATTGTAGAAGATAAAAACACTAACTTCCTAATATTTCGAAAACTACCAATTTTTATAATAGACATATTTATACAAAGTGATCCTTATTTTTAATGCAGAATATGATAAAATTATAAAAGTTGCCGCTTCCCATTTAAAAAAATTGTCATTTGGCAATTTTTCCAAATTCATTTTCAGGCGTATAATTCGCACACTCTGTATTAATAATTGTAACGATTTTATACAAATAGTATTTAATTAGACCATCTATTTGAGAGAATTTACTTCAAATTAAATAATAAATTCATCTTTATATGGAAAAAGTGCTATTGATTTTCTGCCTGCAAACGTCTAATTTAACATAAGAATTTCAATAAGTCAAAAAGGGTTACACTTAGATATATGACATTATACATGAAATATATTTAGAATTTCACGTAGAATCTAAAAACCTGACAATATATAAGGTATTCTATTTAAAATTAGTAAGTTGGTGCCTACTTCCCACATAGCCCGAAGTGCCGCCATCATGAAAATATTTTGGGCGAATGGCCCCCATCGACTTTAGTATAGTGCCAAAATTTCAGATCATTCCTAGCTACAGTTTTTCCGCAATCGTTCGATTCAGTTCCCGGTGAACCACCCTGTATTAATTATGTGATAATTCAAATTCATAAAAGCAAAGAAAAAGAAAATAAAAATATAAATAAAGATATAAATATATTCCGCATCTATCGTTGACTCCTGAAAATGAAGTATTCGTCCATGCTGTAGAACGGATGTCTGTGAAGAACCTTTTGCACTTTGTAATGAAACGATTATAGTTATCTTTGCTCCGTATTTCTTACGGAAGACAATTGACACATGTAGTCCGCACCACTTTGGCATACCGTCAACCGTTCAAATTCTGCTAGGAATAGTTCCGCAGCCCGAGTCGGGTAAAGATGATGGTCTTTATTTGTTTTTAATAGAGTCAATCTAAATGTAAACACTACCAGATTGTATATCTACAACGCGTATACAGTATTTATGATGTTTAACAAATAGCAGTCTGTAGTGTGCACGATTTGGGGGCGCTGTCGATTAGTCGTAGCATATTCTTTTGAATGTTTAACACTTGATCGACTCGACCACTTGACCCCCAAAAAATTAAACCGTACGATAGAATTGATTGGAATGGTCCGTAGTACATTTTGTAGCTTATCTGCAAAGACACAGCGCCGCTAATATTGCAGAACATATAAACTATCGAGCTAAGTTTGGCGCACACAAAGTCGATGCGGGTATCCCATTCAAGTTCTTGTTATATACAGGGTGTTTGATTACTCGGTTTCCTAATTTGGAGGGTATAAATTTCCCAAAATGTAGAATGTACTACTAAAAATTCACGTGGAAAAAGTTTTCAAATAAGCGCGAAAAAAAAAGAAGAAAATATTGGAAAATGTTGTTAAGACGGTCTGTACACATAGTGTAAGTGTGTATGAGTGTACCTTCTACGTAAGCTTTGCTTATTTAAACGAGAAATGCTGACCTGTTGCAAACAAGAAACTCTCGAACACGAAGAGTGTGTTTACAGTGTATCATATTACGATATTTAACAGCTGTTAGTCTAGTGCTCGTATTTGTATGGACTACTGAAGTTGTACCTGGCGGATAGTGTATTATTTAATTATTTTCTTGTGTGTCTCCTTTCAAGAGTATGGCTTACAATAATAATGAATTAGTAGATATGGTGTTAATGTATGGTGAGTGCGAACAAAATGCTGCAACTATTCGGCGACGATATGCGGAAAAATTTTTAAACAGACAATTGCCCGCGAGAGCTACCTTTGTACAATTAGTTCAGCGATTAAGAGATACTCTACGAATTGAACCACAACGACGCGAAGGACGTAGCAGAAGCAATAGAGTATTATACGCAGAAGAAGATATCATAGAAGCTATAGAAAACGACCCAACACTTAGTACCTACACGACAACTTGCTAGACAGTTTAATGTGTCCAATTATACTGTCTGGAGAACGCTGCGGGAAGATCAAATGCATCCCAGAAATCAACAATATTGACGAATTATACGTGAACGTATTATTGTGAAAACGGATCGTATACGTTAACGCAATTTGTTTCAAAGTGTACGCCAGTCACTTATACGATGCGCCAGAGTATGTATTCAAAAGAATAGTGAGAATTTTGAACATTTTCTGTAATTGTACATTACAAACGAACAACAAAACATATTGAATCGCTATTAAAAGATAATCTATTTCATTTATCATTTTGTAATCGGATATCTGAAGAAGTAGCTAAGTATTTTTTTATCCCTAATGAAAGTGTTTACATAAAGCGAACATGCATAACACACACTCGACCTTTAATTCATATGTGTGTTTATTTTTGCACGTCTGTTAATCAGCATAATATGTACTATCTAATATAAAAACGTTGACTTTTTTTAAAAAATCTACATAATTAAAAAAAAAATTTTTTGTCGGATATCGATATACTTGACATAAATGTACATACTGTTTTTATTATACCAGCGAGTGAACAAACACCCTGTATATAAACCAAGGAATTTTGTACTTTGCACTTCTTGAATGATTTTGCCATTGAGTCTAACAAGAACGCAAGAATTTACTGTTTTAGACTTGGCGTAAAAACACGAGATATATATGGGTTTTTTATACCTCTATTGAAGGACGTTGCAATGGACGTAATGGGGCTATTGGGATATGTCACAAATCTATGCTTTATGGAAGGAATCTTTCCGGATGCATTGAAGCTGATTGTTCCGATATTCAAATAAGGTAAAAGAAATGAGTATGAAAATTACAGACCCATATCCATCCTTCCTACGTTATCGTAGGTATTAGAAACTGCCATAAAACAGCGATTACAGAAATACATTGAAAACAATACATTTTTCAACGATAACAAACACGGGTATCGGCAAAAGAAATCTACAACAGCAATTGTTGAGATTGTCAAGAGTATACTAACATCTTTTGATGAAGAAGAGTATACTGAATAACAGTGTTGGATTTAGTAAAGCCTTCGATACAATTGGGCATCAAATTCTTCTAGATAAACTGTGCTTTTACGGGGTCAGAAATGTACCATTCTAGCTATGGAAAAGTTACAGAATAGGAAAGAAATGGTGTATTGGAATGGCGACTACTCTGGAAAGTACACTGCGGCATGTGGAGCACCTCAGGGATCAGTAATAAGCCAATTTTTTTGTTAAATACGTTAACATAATGTCAGACGGTGTAACCTTATTTGCGGATGACACATCGTTATTAAATAGGGATACATGCAAAGCAACTATGAAAAACGAAATCAAGACACTCCTTGGATTGCGGGGAGAACTGGTTTGACTGCATGAGACTTAAATTAAATGAAGAAAAGTCGCAGAGAATACTATTTCCAACAAGAGATGAAAATAAAACTGCAACTCTGCTTGGTTTTAATATTGACAGTAGCTTAAGGTGGAGTCACCATGTCGACATGGTGTGTGAAAAGACTCTTTAAACATCATGGAATACTTACCTTTCCAAACGTATGTATATACCGTAGTCGACATATTTTAATTTCTGATACGAATGTAGAAAGAGGAAAAGAGCGCAACGAAATAAACTAAAGATAAACATAAGCGAGGCTGCCAAGACAGTACACTCGACAAACGTTTCGTATGAAATGTAAGGCGTGAGGGTCCCCCGACACTTTGTTGCTCTCGCACCACTGTTAGCAAGCAGGCATCGCTGCATATTATAAGGTCATCTTCGTGTGAATTTTATGCTGTCAATTTGTGACAGAATGAAGCGCTCTATTTAACCACTTTTTAACTCTTTGTGAACATATGTGTTTTTTATTCTTGTACTGCATTGTTTGTTATTTTTGTGTGCTTATGTAATTACGTATTTATAATTATTTATTTATATGTACCAATATATGGCATGCGTAATGTACTGAACTGTATGTAATACGCATTATAGAGTTATTATTACTATCATTCTAGAAAGTGTAATTAGCTTGGAAGACGTTTCGATATGTTCATTCTAGAATATTGCAGACCACTATGTTTGCTCACTGCTTTATTAACTCTTTATAGCGCCGATGTGCACACTTAGCGAACCCCTGGTAACATAATTGATCTATTATTGAATTAATGTTTGTGCAAACACAGATTCTTGTAGAGCAATGTCATTTTGTCGTTGTTGTAGCCTTATAAATTATTATAAGGCTATATACAACTTTTTAATTACCTATAAAATTTCTATTTGATATAAAATTCAAGTAGTTATATTTTAATATATTCGGGCTATCATCCATTATCTCTTTTAAATAATGTAAATTTATTTATATACATCAGTGCTAGTCAGAAATAAGTCCTTCAGCATGACCCTTCGATAGGAACTAACTCATTTTAATTGATAATCGATAACATTCAAAGATAAAGACCAATTTATACTGGGCATTTACACGATAATATTTTTATTTGTGCAGCTGTGATTATCTTATCAATTAGATGAAATCTGATATTGTAACACGGGCATGAAGCAGCAGAAGTGTGATATTAGTTATTTTTACGTAATAAACTGAGAAATTTCTGGAAGTAATTCAAACAACAATGCAGTAAATGAATGATCAAAAATGCAAAATTTAGCAGTAGCTTTAAAAATTATTAATTGTACAAATTATGATGAATAATTTGTTCATGATGTATTTAGGACAAAATATTAATTGTCTTCTTGAAAATTTTGATCTGATTTACTATCCAACAACTATTCCCGAGATAATGTTTTTTTTATCAATTTTACTAATTTAAATACATTTAAATCTAATTAATTTTTGGGCATCTTTAAGGAGCCACTGGAGTTAAAACAACAGTAATTTGTCCAATGTTCATCTCATCAACGGGAATGTTTGGCGATGTTGTTACAAAATCACGAAGACTGACTGCAGAGGAAGTAGCCGAAAGAGTTGTTTTAGCGATACTAAGAGAGGAAGTTCATGTGATGTTACCTACCAGTATGAACTACGTGTACTGGCTTAAATGGTAAGTTTAATAATATTTACGAAGGCGCAGTTAGGATATTACTTTTCACACATTTATTTTACACCAGTTTAAAAGTGAATTTTCAGAGTAAGTGTAAATTTACAAATTTCGATCGGCCGGAACAATTTCAAAACAATAAAATTAAACTAATTAATTAATATTTCAGGATATATACGAGGGAAATTCGGAAAGTAAGGTCCGAATCGCCGTAGCTAATCGAATGTCGCGCGAATATGGAAACGCGCATGCGCACCGACTCCCGACATGCCTGGCTCGTCAAACGACGCCATTCGCATTGGTATTGTAGCAGTGTGTTGTTTACAGTGTCCGTTCAAAATGTTTAAAACAATTGATCAGCCCGCCGACTGTGAAATACGGTCAGTGATTTGGTTTTTGACAGCAAGGAACGTTTCAGCAGCGGATATTCATAGACAAATTAGTGAAGTTTATGGCCTCAATGCGATGAGTGACAGCAAAGTGCGTAAGTGGGTGAGAGCTTTTAAGGACGGACGGGAAAATGTCCATGATGAACCGCGATCAGGCCGGCCATTAGTGATCACAGAAGATTTGGTCAATGCCGTGGACGAAAATATTCGGGAAGACCGGCGATTCACAATTTCAACTTTAGTATTGGAATTTCCGAATGTGGGTAGAACAACTCTGCACAAAATTGCCTCTGAAAATTTGAAATTTCACAAATTGTGCGCACGTTATCCTCACAGGCGGCGGACGTCTATGACTTAGACATACAAAAGCTCGTAGAACATTATGACCAATGTTTAAACAAACATGGAAACTATGTGGAAAAATAGAGAAACATGTAAATAATTAAATATAAACAGTTTTTTTGAAACAATCTGCGATGGTTTATGTTTTATCAGAAATCGGACCTTACTTTCCGAATATCCCTCGTACCTTCCCATATTAAATACTATTATATGAAAGCCAATTACAAATTAAATATTATAAATAAAGCTATTAAATATTATTTTTTCAACACTTATATTTCATATAACATTTGGCTAAACTGTTTACTGTCACATTGTTGACAAATTTAAAATGTTTAGATGACAACTATAACAGTCGTCAAAAGATAATTATGACAGATGTCAAAAGGTGTATGAATATATTATTTATGACAGTTCTGAAATGGCTTTTGTAGGTTATATTACTTGACAGGTATGATTTCGTTAAATTCTACGAACCAAGTACGAGCACGACATTTCGACCAATGACAGCACGAAGTCGGACTACCCTAAGGACTATAATCGCTTGGCAGTTGTTGCGGCCACTTACGTCGCCTACAAACTGCACTCATGCTTCCTATATTATATTACAATCCCTTTGATAAAACCGAAGCGCTCTGATCGAAACCCGAATATCGTCTAGCTCCACCTACTCACACGCCCTTGCCTCTACCGTCCAGCTAGTAATACAAGTTGCATAAGTTTCTATTTGCCCAGATGCAGTTGGTAAATTCCCCTCTTAATGTATTTGTATAACAGAAGATTATTAACTCCCTGCCCTCTCTTCATAACTTGTCATGTTTGAGATATATAAGTGTATTTGTAATAGGTATTTTATTCATTTCTGAAGAAGTCATTATGTTGGTGAAACAATTGTCATATTAAATATTAAATAAGTGAAATTCCGACAGTTGTTGATATTTATTAATTAATATTATGGATGTTCATCAAGTAAAAACCGAATTAATAGTTTTTTATTTGATCCATGAATTTAACGTAAAACATTGTAACGTATATTCAACTAGAATGTTGTATCTTAGAAATTTGAGCTCCTATAGTAGAATTACCGAACAGATGCAGTAGCAACATTGCATTATAATATATTATACCACGCGATCATTTAAATTCTAAATTATAGCAGGCGGGATTTTTTTTATTAGATTGTCCAGAATATCAATTATTGATTAATTAACATTTTGAAACGTCACTTTAACAATTCAAATTGTAAATTAGTACTTATATACCAACTTAATTTAAATTTCACAGCCTGCTCTAATTTAGAATTTAAATGATCGGGCAGTATTATGTATTCACGCGCTGTTGCTACTGCATCTGTTCGGTAAATCTACTATAGACAAAAACTAATGCCATATTTGAATTCAGGGCGTCAAATCCATATGAAATCAGCTCCAAGCACCCCGGCACCAAAACAACTGTTGTTATGTGTTATATAATTACGTGCTATCGACATGTTCTAATCTAAATTTTATTTTTGTTTAATTTAAGGGTCGTACCTTCTTCAGTCATCGCCAAACTGATGATCAATCTAGTCCCGGACGCTGCACCAACCCCAGGAAGTATCTAATTAAAGCGGCAATTTCAAATTTAAGAAAGAGTTATCTATATTTGTAATAAAAATAAAATGTTTTATTTTTTATTATTCGATTTTGAATTGAGAGAGAGAGAGAGATAAATGAAAGCTAATCTTAACACAAAGATGAGAAAAATTACGTAATATATATTGAGTATTTTAAATTATTGCGTTTATTAATATTCAGGGAGTTTTCCCTAACTTATTCGAGGGTCTACTCGATCAGTATTCATTTTGAAGATGGTGGCTTTTGTACTTAAAATTCATATTAAGATCTCTTAAAATACGTTTGAAAAGCAGTCTGTAGATATCCTATACCACTTTTAAGATATTTTCAAATTTTCAACATTTCAGAATAAAGTATAAATTTACGGTTTCCTTCATCAGATAATATAGAAAACACACATATTAAGCAATTAACAAATAAGCTACCTACTCTTAAATGAGATACTTAAGTTTCTTATGTTACTCGATTACCTACTTCATATCAAAAATAAACACTTTATAAAGCTATTGTTATGAACTAAAGCAATTTTGCATTCTATAAAGTCCTCATTCACAGGATGTTCTACTTAAAATAAGAAAATAACTATCTAAGAAAATTGCCAAATTTTAAGGTGAGTCTTTTAGCACTCGGTATATAGTTTTATGATTCAAATTTTATCACTTTTAATAGTACAACCCTTTTCTCAAACACTGTCTAGTTGAAAGTAATTTTGGGTCGTGCATATAATGGCTCTGAGCTACCATAATAAAAAATGAGGTGTGGCCACCACACGACTTTCTTATACGTATGAGCGTTTAAAGCTATACAATTTTAAGAATTTTTTTATACAAAAATTATTCAAAATCCTATTCTAAGTACTTTCATTCTCTTAATAAATCGCTATGGAATGCATACTTTGCAAGATATTCGAAGAAAAGTGCTACTCGCTAAGAATAAAAGTGCTACTTCCGGTCCGAATTTTGAAATTTCATGTATACAAAAAATATTGCAAATCTAACTGAAAATACTTTTGTACTCTTAATAAATATATATATAATGCATAATTTACGACATATTTGCAAAAAAATCGCTATTCGATAAGAGTAAAAGTGGTATTTCTGGTACGAATTTTGAAATTTTTTTTATACAAAAGACATTTAAAATTATCATTTAAATACTTTTATACTGCTAATGTACCTGCCTAGAAAGCGAGATATTCGCAGAAAACTGATTTTCGATAAGAGTAAAAGACGTACTTCCGGTAGGAATTTCATAAAACTTTTTAAGACAATTTGTTTCAAATTTAATTTTGAGTACATTTGAATTCCTTATAAATTTGTTTAAACTTAGTAATTAACAAAATATTTGCAAAAGTCGATTTCTTCACTGAAGTAAACTACTACTTTCGGTCTACCGATTTTACTGAAAAACTAATCACATCTCGAGAGGGAGATTATATACGTAAATACAAAATTTGGAATAGATATCTACAGTGGTTTGACCGCTATCGTGGTCACACACAGACAGACACACAGACATTTTTTAAAAACCACTTTTACTTTCTTATACGTAGTATAAGGAAGTATTGTGATGACGAAAATTTTCGACCTCGAGATTTTTACAGATGTCCACGTTTTGAAGTCCCTTGATACCAAAAAAGTGGTTTTACTTTCTTATACGTAGTATAAGGAAGTATTGTGATGATGAAAATTTGCGACCTCGAGATTTTTGCAGATGTCCACGTTTTGAGGTCCCCTGATACCAAAAAAGTGGTTTTTAAAAAATGTCTGTGTGTCTGTCTGTCTGTGTGTCTGTCTGTCTGTGACCACGATAGGGGTCAAACCGCTGGAGATATCAATTCCAAATTTAGTATTTACGTGTATAATCTCCCTCTTGAGATCTGATTAGTTTTTCAGTAAAATCGGTAGACCGGAAGTAGCAGTTTACTTCAGTATAAAAATCGACTTTTGCCAATATTTCGTCAAATACTAAGTTTATACAAATTTATAAAGAATTCATATGTACTTAAAATTAAAATTGAGAACAATTTTATTTAAAAAGTTTTTCGAAATTCCTACCGGAAGTAGGTCTTTTACTCTTATGGAAAATCGGTTTCTTGCGAATATCTCGCAAGTCATGCTTTCTAGGCAGGTACATTACGAGTATAAAAGTATTTACATGAAAATTTTAAATATCTTTTGTATAAAAAATTTTAAAATTCGGACCGGAAGTACCACTTTTACTCTTACCGAATAGCGGTTTTTTGCAAATATGTCGTAAATTATGCATTCTATATATATTTATTAAGAGTACAAAAGTATTTAGAGTTGAATTTGCAATATTTTTTGTATACATGAAATTTCAAAATTCGGACCGGAAGTAGCACTTTTACTCTTAGCGAGTAGCACTTTTTTTCGAATATCTTGCAAAGGATGCATTCTATAGCGATTTATTAAGAGAATGAAAGTACTTAGAATAGGATTTTGAAAAATTTTTGTATAAAAAAATTCTAAAAATTGTATAGTTTGAAATGCTCATACGTATAAGAAAGTCGTGTGGTGGCCACACCTCATTTTTTAAAAAATGTCTCTGTGTGTGTGTCTGTGTGTCTGTCTGTGTGTGACCACGATAGCGGTCAAACCGCTGTAGGTATCTATTCCAAATTTTGTATTTACGTATATAATCTCCTTCTTGAGATCTGGTTAGCTTTTCAGTAAAATCGGTAGACCGGAAGTAGTAGTTTACTTCAGTGAAAAAATCGAATTTTGCAAATATTTCGTCAATTACTAAGTTTAAACAAATTTATAAAGAATTCAAATATACTCAAAATTAAATTTGCGACAAATTGTCTTAAAAAAGTTTTTTGAAATTCCTACCGGAAGTAGGTCTTTTACTCTTATCGAAAATCAGTTTTTTGCGAATATCTCGCAAGTCATGCTTTCTAGGTAGGTACATTACGAGTATAAAATTATTTAAATGATAGTTTTAAATATCTTTTGAATAAAAAAAATTTTAAAATTCGGACCGGAAGTACCACTTTTACTCTTACCGAATAGCGATTTCTTGCAAATATGTCGTAAATTATGCATTCTATATATATTTATTAAGAGTACAAAAGTATTTTCAGTTAGATTTGCAATATTTTTTGTATACATGAAATTTCAAAATTCGGACCGGAAGTAGCACATTTACTCTTAGCGAGTAGCACTTTTTTTCGAATATCTTGCAAAGTATGCATTCTATAGCGATTTATTAAGAGAATGAAAGTACTTAGAATAGAATTTTGAATAATTTTTGTATAAAGAAATTCTTAAAATTGTTTAGTTTGAAACGCTCATACGTATAAGAAAGTCGTGTGGTGGCCACACCTCATTTTTTTGGTATCAGAGGACTTCAAAACGTGGACATCTGCAAAAATCTCGAGATCGAAAATTTTCGTCATCACAATACTTCCTTATACTACGTATAAGAAAGTAAAAGGTGTATTAATACTTTAAATTTTACATCATAACAGGCGGACAAAAGTAGATATATCTTTTATAGAAAGAGCAGTATAATGAAATTTATGTAATTCTATCCGATATGTAGACGATGCGTTTCAAATATTGTCGTCATACAGTTTATAAATAGAAAAAATAAAGACATTAAAATATTAATCAAATTGACGACAATATGATGCTTCAAAAATGAATTAAGAAATCAACTAAGTAATAAAAAAATGTAGGCGTTTTTTCTGCTTGTAATTTAAACGAGCAGTATAATTTATTATTCTACTACTAATCTACTGCTATTTTTATATTTTGCATTTACATAAAAACGTACGTATGTATTTTTTTATAAATTGATTGTTTATGCAAATGATACCTTATCCAAATCAGTATAACCAGCTGTGACGTGTATTTAAAGTAAGGAAGCTTATGAAAACAATCTCGAAATGCGTAAGAATCTAGACATTAGCGTATTTATAGAGAAGGAAAATAATTTTTAAAATATAATATATTCAATTAATGCTCGATGGCTCAACATTATCCAATAAACCATCTTTACCGCTAACGACCGTGAATCACTATATTATGCGCCTGGCGTATAACTTCAGTTTTGTTCTCTTCGCATTCACAAAGAACTGAGGGAAACCCCGGCAAAAGCAACCCTCAGAAAGGAGTTTATCCTACTAGCCAAGTGGCCACCTTTCCATGTACCTACAGGCTTGAGAGTAAGATGATAGTATAAATTATTTTCATTGTTTCTTATACAAAAGAAGGGATACTATGCCATTTATCCTCACGTAATAAGTACATTTCCAGACATTTTATTTAGCCATCAATTTAAAACAGCCTTTTACAAATACCTACGGTACCTGGTGTCACAAAGCGGGATAGACAATTTTTTTTAATCTCTTGTTATCTTAAAAGTTATAATTTTGTTATGATATAGAAGAATATACACGTTTTTCAGTTTTTTTAAAAATCATTCCACAGTTAATTAAATTTAAATTTAAATGTGAAATTAGAGAAATACTTACTAAATGTTTTGTACGTCTCGGTACGCTAAAAACAATATAGGTATATGGAAAAAATAGTGAAAATAACGTTAATTAATTAACATAAAAAAGGAGCATTAGAAAATATATTTGTATTGTAAAAAAAAAATATCAGAATTTACAAGAAAATTTAAGAAAATCCTACTGCCCTGCCATCTATATTTTACTAGTCTAATATTTATTTGAGGTATGAACTGAATTCTAACTAATTAGTACCCACATGTGTTTAGTGGCAGGTGGCGCTCTATTAGCGAACGAGATGACGTGTTATTTGATTAACGTTAATTAATTAACATTAAAAGGAAACATTAGAAAATATATCTGTATTGTCAAAAAAAAATTGCGAATTCACAAGAAAATTTAAGAAAACCCTACTACCATGCCATCTATATTTTAGTAGTCTAATATTTATTTGAGGTATGAAATGAATTCTAATTAGTACCCACGTGAGTTTAGTGTGTAGTTTAATGGCAGGTGGCGCTCTATTAGCGAACGAGATGACGTGTTATTTGATACAAATCAACAAATATGTCAATATTCAAAGTATAACAGGAAAAAAGAACTTGAAATTTAATTCAAGTAAAACACAATGGAGTACTTTAAAAGCGGGCTCAAATCAGTACTAGGAGCCCCTCAGCCTGGTACCCAACCGACAGGAGCTGAAACAGTAAGTTACAGGAAAAAATTCATATGAAAATTGGAGTAACATTGAAAACCTAACCTTACTTTTATCTGTCACCATAACAAATAACCATATTTTTTTATGAATTGACACGTCGATTTTTATAGGTCGAACGTCTGGTTAGTAGAGTGCAAACTTCCACATTATTAGATGACAGAAGAGATGCTTGCAGAGCACTTAGGGCCCTCTCTAGAAAATACAGATTGGAAGTGGGTGCACAGGGAATGAATGCTTTATGTCAGATATTAGAATTAGACCGTACTGATTGTGAAATTATTAGTTACTGTTTGGATACTTTGTCTAACATAACATCCAAGGAGGTGTTCGAAGAAGAGAATGAGTATAGCGCCCCGGAAAATGTTAATGTTGGGGAACAGTTTACAGAAATGTTCATTAAAAATTCAGAAAACGTAACATTAGTTTTAGGATTCCTGGAAGAATATGATTTCAAAGTACGCTGGCCTGCAGTTAAATTATTAACATCACTCTTAGCTAGTAAGCCGAAAGAAATACAAGATATAATTCTAGTCAGTCCAATGGGTGTATCAAAACTGATGGATTTACTTTTAGAAAGTAGAGAAGTTATTAGAAATGATGCTCTCTTGTTATTGATACAATTAACAAAATCAAATGCAAACATTCAGAAAATAGTGGCTTTTGAAAATGCATTTGATAGGTTATTTGATGTTATTGCCCAAGAAGGGTATACAGATGGTGGTATAGTTGTGGAAGATTGTTTGTTGCTAATGCTGAATCTTCTCAAGAATAATACTAGTAATATTAATTTCTTTAAAGAAGGTTCTTACATTCAAAAATTGGGTCCAATGTTTATTTTACCAAAAAATATTGAGGAAATAGGCTGGAGTCCGCAGAAAGTATCCAATTTCCATTGTGTGCTACAGTTACTTCGTACTTTAGTTGCGCCTTCAAACCCCATACAAATAATTAGTGCTTGCCAAAAAGCCATGAGAAATGCAAACTTACTAGAGGCCTTATCAAATATTTTAATGGCATTGGGTGTTCCAGCAGATATTTTAAGTGAAACAATAAATACAGTCGCCGAAGTTATTAGAGGTAATTTGACAAACCAAGAGTATTTTGCTAATGTTATGGCTCCGTCTGACCCACCACGACCAGCAATTGTAGTATTATTAATGTCGATGGTTAATGAAAAGCAACCGTTTAGTTTAAGATGTGCCGTCTCATATTGTTTTCAGTGCTTCTTGTATAAAAATGAAATAAGTCAAGCACAAGTCGTTCAAACATTATTACCAAGCTCAACAAATGCACCAAGTTCGTTGACAACAGGTCAATTATTATGCAGTGGATTATTTTCAGGCGATCCACTAAGTATTTGGTTTTCATCAGTTGCTTTGTCCCATACACTAATCGAAAATCCAGCTCAAAAAGAACAATTATTGCGAGTATTAATAGCAACGAACGTTGGAGCACAACCAGTAAGTTTATTACATCAATGTGCAACTTATTTACAACAAGCTTCTAAATTACAAGCAAAACTAGGTATTTTAATGTTACTATCAATGTGGTTATCACATTGCCCACCTGCGGTTCAAGTCTTTCTGAATGTACCGGGAGCCATGGCATTTTTAACAGCGCAAACATCAGCCAATGAATATGACAACAACGAGGAGTTGCTGCAAGGTCTGTGCGCATTCATTATGGGCCTTTGCGTGGTATTCAATGATAACGCAGTGCAAAATTACAATAAGGAAAATTTATCGCAGTTAATAGAGAAACGAGTGGGAGTAGAAACATACTTGAGGAAATTGGGTGAAGTGTCAAGGCACGAAATTTATTCTAAAGCAGCCAAACAACCGCAAGTGCGCGTGGAACATTCCGGAGAATTACTATTAGAGTATGAATTTTGCAAACTCTTCAAAGCATTGGAGAATGTTATCATAAATGCGTTGGGTGTACAAAGGGAATTATCGAATGGAAATATTACAGAGTTGAGTTTAAGCGAACATGAAAACGCTTTACTGCTGCAGTATAAAGATGTTATTAGGGACCAAGATAGGAGATTAACTGAAATTCAGAGGCAATTGGAGTATGCACACCGAGAAAAGCAACAATTAAACGTAAGTTTTGAGTTATAATTACATTATGAGTTTGTAAGTTGAATATCAAAAATTGCCTGTAGTGTTTATAATGTGTAGCATAGATATTAATATTAGGATGAATATTATATATGATGTTGAAAAAGTTTTCTAGTTGCCTATTAGTACCTATGGAGTAGGTACTAATAGGCAACATTTACATACAATAGACACTCGATAGCATGAACCAATGGTTGTTTTTATTATCGATTTATTCATGTTAATGAAGGTTATATCTATCTAATATGTAATAAACATCGATAATTAACAAAATAAGCATGTAAAATTTAGTAATAGTAATTAATAAATAGCAACAGTAATAAAAAATTATTTTTTGTCTGAGTCAGAAATGTTCCTTTGTTTCTGGTTTTTTTTTGCATAATGGCTCTTTATTTAGTATTTTAGTAAAGAGTGCCGTCAAAAATTAACTTTTTTAGTGATAGGTATGATGGTTGTAATGTGTTCTAATGATTTACTATAGTTCAACACAAAAAATACTTGTATATTCAGATTTATAGACAACAAAATGTGGGTGTTTTTTTCTCAGAGATTTTATTTATACCTACCTAGACAGTAGTTTAATCTTTTCATATTTCGATTCTTCAAAAAACATGAAATTATAATTATTGAAGAATTTTACTGAACTTGTATGTGCAAAACCTTTATTAAAATAACTTTCTATGCTGGATACAATTTAAATATTGCTTCTATCCTTGAACTGTATTCCTTTGTATTATTGATATAGTATAACTTGTAAGTTCATAAAGATTTTCAACAGAATAATGAAGAAAAAACAGTCGATTGTCTATAAATCTAAAAATACAAGTATTTTATGTGTTAAACTATAATGAATCGTTAGAATACATTTCAAATATCATACTTAACACCAAAAAGGTCAATGTATGTACACAACATTTGTATAAAGAATTATTTTGAAATAGTTTTTTCTTTAACTCCATATACTTTACATGCGATAAAAAGAAGTATCCGGTTTGTTTGGATTATGAACCTTGACTTGGATAATATTCTTACAGTTCCCTTAAAATCACTTCTTAAATTTTTGCTTTATTATGACATTTCGTGTAGGAAAAAATTATAATTCTTCGAAATTCTGTCGCTTCTTTAATTATACCTACTAATGATTTGTTTCTCTTTGTAGAATCGCTTAGAAGAATTACACCAAGGAAACTTACAACTACAAGATCAGAACACTTTGTTGAAAGCTCAACTGTCAACTGGTGCCACTATTGTCAATAACATAACTCCTACTGAAGAATTACCTAAACAATATGATGATCGAAATGATCTTTTAGACAGAGTGAAGTGCTTAGAAATGGAGAATCGCGAAAAGCAATCGGAAATAGACAGTTTAAGGAAAGACCAGGACGATCTCTTAGAATTACTAACTGAGCAGGAAGTGAAGCTGAACACTTTCAAAAATAGGCTGATCGAACTGGGAGAGACGATTGAAGAGGATCCTGAATCAGATAATGTGTCGGTTGGGTCCGAGAATTAAGCATTTATAATTTGTATTTATTTTTTATCTGTACATAAAATAAGATTTTCTTTGTAAATTCTTTTACGAATATAAATAGTAACGGTACTCCAAAGGTCTGTTGTCTTTTATTGAAATGTTAAAACCGTGTTTTTCATAAAGTACAAGCTTGGTAATTCCTCATAATAAGGTCCCAAACTTTATCACTTGGATTAAAAAGGTTTGTTCCAACACAAATCAAACTAGTCAGGAGCAATTTGATTGGTTGAGATAAATTACAGACTAGTTTCTGATTGCTTTTACAACATTTGATTGGTTTATGATTTGTGTTGGAACAAACCTAAAGTTTTATTATTCACCACATGCAATGTCCGCTAAATTGGTAACTTAAGCTATCAGCAAATAGGTTTTAACTGAGAAAAGTAAGTAATATTCCAAAAATATAATTATTAATTATTAATACATTTCTGCTGCAAATATAAATAAACAAAGATAATCAAAGGAATATTAATAATAAACACAATAATAAACTGAAACTACTTACACAGTAAAAAGCGAGATGATAATTTCATGACAAGCTTAAATCATGCTAAACGAAACAAAGAAACTTAAAATAATAAATTATTTTCATTAATTATTTCTATCAAATTACTCAAAAGTTTTGTAAGTAAAAATAAATTCTTGTATTTAGTATTTAGAACAAGTTACTAATATTGAGTATCGTATTTACTGAAACTTCTGCAAACCATTTGAAAAAAGCGGTTGCCTTTGAAAAAGTTTTGATGAGAGAAATGTTCCGAAAAAATGACAGGTTTCTGCAGTTCTGGCATTAAAAACAAATCATATTCGACAGCATAAGTAGAAAGATAATGGAATGGATTAACAAACTGCACTGGTATATTATCTTGCACAAAAAAATGGTTCAATTTAATAACAACAGTCTGTAACATAGCAAGTGCATTTGGTATTTGGTAAAGTATGCTTATACAGATATCTCTTACATTAACGAACTGTGACCACTGTGACGAAGCATAACAGTGCAACATATACCGTATAGATGGCGCTGATATTTTCAAGTCTTTTTTATATTGCACGGTAATTTAAATATTATAATCCAAAAGAGCTCATGAAGTAAGTATTTGCCAAATTTTATATATTACACATGTATTACAATTTATAAAATTGTATATTATGGCAATTGTGTTGTGAAACAAAAGAACAAAATAAGTAACTACTATATTGTAATTTTATAGTTTTAATTAATACTAAATTATTTTAATACATGTTCCTCATAAAATGAGATTAATTTCAAAAGTTAATGCACATTCCATAATTACTTATGTTTATTACCATCAATATACCCAAAAAAACCACTGGTTCCTTTGAGAAAAATAACAATTTGGTAGTTACTCTGTTTTATAATTGGATGGATAAGTTATTAACCAAAAGATTTATATTAGTATTTTATTTAATATACATATTACTTTTATTTCAATAAATTATTCTTTGAGAAAAATAATTCTGCAGTAGTTACTGCTTTTTAGCAGCAATTTGTTAACTGAAAACTTTTTACAGAAAAATTAAAAAAAAAACGTCTTCAAATTATAAAGAGAGGAAAAATTACACAAAATCGGTGTTCTAAAGGAAATGTTAGAAGATGCGGTACCCTCTGTTCTCTTAGTGCGGCATTATAGATATGCTCTGATATTTTGCCAGTAAGCTTGTATACAAAATATGTGTTATTAATTTTGTTCTTAATTCATACTTGCGTTTGTAATTTTTGTTTATTTATATACGAAGTTATACAATCTCGGTGCATTACCATGTTTTTTTCGTTAAAAAGAAGTATATTATTTTGAAACTTAAATTCCTTTATATGAAAATTATTATGTTTGTATATTAACTGCGACAGGCTCGGACTCGAGGAAAGAAAAATCAATTTCTCGTCACTGCGTGGACATTGTACCGCGTTGTTTTTGTACAGACATTACTCTTATTTTTTTTTCACCCCTTTTCTTAATGACGCTATTTAAAACTAACCTGTATAGTCGAGTGCTTTTGGCAACCGACACAGCCAAAGTACGAACTAAAGACGACGATTCAATACCCCTACAAATTTCGATAATTTATATTATTTCTTGTAAAAAAGGTATGTTGATGTAATAATTGTATGGATTAATAGAAACAGACAAATTTATAAAATGGTAAAAAAGATTAGAGAATGTAACAATATCTCTATTTACTTCCACAATGTTGGGAAAATCCAAAAGAAACCTATCACTCAATGTCTTTGCAAAATCCCACATGAATATTATTTTTATATTGCACCATTTACAAGTTATTTTAAACCAAAATATTTATATTTTATTGTAAATTTTAATATAAAATACAATCTATATGTGCTTGATTACAATACAATTTAGTGACAGAAATTAAGATATGTATTTAGCAAAGTACAAATTAAATAAAAGCACTTCACTATCTTATAAATAATGTGTTCATCCTTCCATGTCATTTTCACAATCATTGATGCATCATGGCATAAATTGCAATAACCGGTCAATATCTTCTTAAAATACCAATTCAAATATTTTAATATGCAACATAGTAATTCATGTAAAATTTATTGCGTTGTTTCTGTACATTGCTCCTTCTAGAATACAAAAATATCACATTATCTAATTCATTATTATTTTTGCATGTTGAGTTTGAATAATTTTGGTGTTTTTATTATATCACTAATTATTGTACATAAACTATAGGGGTGTCTTTCTTTCTATTCACGATATCCCACCATAATATATTCAAAGAAACACAGTTGCAATGCAATTGAACTGACTGCGGGTTTTACTTAATTAATTTACAACATTTACTATAACATTACCACAATTCGTACAACTTTTGACAAATATATTTCTTCAGTATGATCGTTTGTTTTTCTATGATTTGCATATGATGCCACGACGATATTTCTTCATTCATTAAGGGAAATTAAATTATTTTTCCACATTTAACAAGGCACACTTATTAATTATAAAGAAATTTGTCGATTTTTAAACTATTTATGCTTGTTTGACGATGTACAAACTATAATTAAATATTTATAGTAATGAATCTATGTGATAAACAAACAGACCTAAAATTGAAAAATTATTTGTAACGCATGCGCAGTTTGAACAACATGCCTCTAAAACGACATAGCATCGTGTTCTATTTCACAATGTTGGAGCGAAGTTTTCCTTGTCTACACGCGATATAGTATTATATACCGTGCCCTCAAATACTTTCCGCGTTAGAGACGGCCATGCTTTTTTTAATGGTTGGTAACAGTGCATAATTTTAATAGTTTGGTTATGTCATGTAAATAATAATAGGCGTCTATATATATAACTTGAATTTAAGTATCACAACTGTCAGAATTTGAAGTTTTCAAAAAATTAGCATGTACACCAACATTGATTACTTAAAAACTTCAAAAACAGCCTACTCTAATACGGAAAGTATTTGAAGGCACGGTATATGCCTAACACCTATCCAACACTTAAATTATGCAACGTCGCATGCGGTCTCCATAATAGCTTTGCATCTTATACGAAGTATGTATAATTATCTGAGATATTGTTTTATTTACACAAATGTCAAAACTGTAAACATACATTAAGTGTCAGAAAAGAAGAAATAAATAGAACTCTAATAAATGGGCAAGAAAAACAAAAGTAAATCTAGTGCCTCACACAAAGATACTTCTACATCTCAAGATCCGAATTTATACTTCGGAGCTGGTGAATTTACTTTACCAAATGGGGATGTATATGCAGGTGATTACTGTGCACATAGATCGGGTTTGATTTGGAGAGAAGGTCATGGTGTTTATCAAACACAAGACGGTCAGACATACGAAGGCAAATGGCACGACGATAAGCTAGTAGAGGGTAAGGAAGTCATGATAACTTACCCAAACGGTGCTCAATATTGCGGCGCTTTGTTAAAGAGCAAGTATAATGGCCCAGGAACATACAGTTTCGAATCAAATATGAGTTTGAGTTGCGATTTCGTTGCCAATAAACCAACCGGTATGATATCACTGGTAGATTGTGAGGGAATGTTATGGAGAGGCACAGCCACAGAAAATTCGGCACTCTTATTGCCTGAAAATATTTTCTACCTCAATTTGACAGAAGATAGAGGTAAGGGTTTGTCCAAGGAACCATTTGACATTGACGCTATGTACCCAAGCACTTCAACAGTAACTGACGAAAACAAAGAAGAAGAATTATCAGATCGAGAATGGGAAAAAATAATATTCGCTAAGTCAAAATTAACAACGAACGATATAGACTTTACTGATTGCAAATGGTGGACAAATTACGACGAATTCAAAGAGAAATACGATGAAATTAAAACAAAAATAGACGAAGACGTTAGTTTGGAGCAAGAGGACTATTTGTGGATAGAAAGGTTCAAGAAGTATAAAAGAAAGCAACAGATGCAGAAGGAAAGAAGGAAGTTAAGACGGAAAAAGGAAGAACAACGTCTAATGAGGTTAAATGAGAAATTTAGAAGCAAAGAGTTTAATGAAAGTTGTCCACCTGTCAATGTCATTTATCCTCGTGATGTTTGGGAAGAGCCCAGAAGCAAATCTAAAATATTATGGACCGACGATCAAAGTTTATCATCTGAGCCACTAACTAGAAGTGAAAATATTATAATAGTTGATTCCGATGGTCATCTTGTTGATAAGCCTATGGAAAAGGCAATTATAGATGATCAGCTTATTGAAATTGCTTCAGCACCCTCTGTCAGTCTTCAAAGCAGCTCGTCCAGTTCGGAAAATCAAATGGTGCAATTCAGCCAATTAGTACAGCACTCTGACAACCAAGTCTCCAGAATAGCCGATGGATCAGTGCAGCATGGACAAGATAAAGTAAGTAAAAGCATCGTTTCCACGGATGATTCTGAAGAGTTGGAATTGCATTTCACGTCGTTCAGGGAGGAAATGCTGCTCGACAAACAGAGCGAGGTAAAGAAACGCGAGGATTTAGTAACCGACAGAGTGCCATCTAGAGCAACATCTAGATCCGATCAAGACTACAAGATCTCGAGGCAAGACTCGAAGGTGAAGAAGCGTGAAATTTCCGTAACTTCGAAATCAGAGACGGAAACGGAGTTGGGTAGTCGCACGCCATTACCAGCACCTCCATCGAGACGTAGCAAGCGAGAGGATAAAGTTAGAAAATGTGTTCGTGAGTTTTTGGCGCAGAGGGGAGACAAAAATGCTGACAAGCGGAAAGATTCCGTTGCGAAACGTCCAGTCGCACACACTCACAACGTTGCCGCTCATACGGAATCCTTGACTGGCATTCCTAGAGAATTATTGTTAAAGAATGAATCTCACCACCCAGATTAAAATTATTAGCTTTTGATTTTTTCTAGAAAAATTGCTTCAAGACGTCAAGAGTTTATTATTCGTTAATCTCCTGGAATATTCGTATGAAATAAAAAATGCTTTTTACACTGATTTATATAATTATTCATATTCAACCCAACCCAAAATTTGCGCACTATGGTTTGAAGTAGCGATAATGGAACACGAAAAAAATATTTAAAAAATTTCACATTGTTTATTCTAGAAGATATTGACTTTTTGTAAAGATAAATTTGTCAACACATTTGATTTATCCTAATAATGGATAAGGTACTAGAGTTGCCCGTATTCATGGGAGTATGAGAGAATAATGAATTAAAAATTTTAATGTCAATGACAAATACTGATCGTAAGGAACAGCGAATGGATTTTATTTTCAAACAAGTTAATTAAATAACATATTGAGTTTATTTTTTGTCTGTACTTAATTTTTGATATAAACACACTCTGACCCCCTCCCGGTGCCCCCCCCCCGTCCCAAAAAATCATAGGCCGTCACTGATGAAGCATAATACTTTCTGTAGCAATCAGAATGGGTTTTTAAAGACGAGGTCTACAACTCGTGCTACATTTCAGTTGATGGAAGAAATTCTGGCAGGATTAAATAACAAAGAAGTAACAGCTTGTGCTTTGGTGGATTTGACCAAGGCTTTTGATAGTGTGCACCATCATATACTTTTGCAGAAGCTTGAATGCATGGGCTTTAGGGGTGTGACTTTGGACCTATTGAGATCTTACCTCATTGGTAGGAGGCAGTGTGTGGCTGCCCGTGCGGCGTCTGGGAGACAGATTGTCTCGTCTTATCGTTCTATCATGTATGGAGTCCCGCAGGGTTCCATCCTTGGACCACTTCTGTTTTTACTATATGTGAACGATCTACCTGAAATCATGGAGGGCCTGACAGTACTATATGCGGATGACACCTCGTGTATTGTGCGTGCACAAACTTGTGAGAGGGTCAAATTCAGTATGGAACAAAACTTCCGGTTAATGGATGAGTGGTTTGAGATGAATAACCTAAAACTTAACTCTGGAAAAACGAATATTCTAACTTTTAATGTACATCCGGATGATCTGGTCATTGAGCACAAGGATGAGTCACTTCCATGTGTCGATAGTGCGCGTTTTTTGGGCGTGGTGGTGGACTCTCGGCTGTCTTGGACACCTCATATTGATGGTCTCGCGAAGACATTGAGTGGCTATTGCTACAGTTTGAGGGTTGTGGCTCAGAGTGTTGATGCTGAAACCTCCTTAAGTGTATACTATGCATGCGTACAGTCAAGACTACGGTATGGTGTTATCTTTTGGGGAAATTCACTGGATGTGGAAAGAATCTTTAAACTACAAAAGGCCTGTGTGAGAGCTGTTTTCCAATTAAGATCTAGAGACTCATGTAAATTAGTGTTCAAGGACTATAATATACTTACTCTCCCTTCGCTGTACATATTGGAGTCTGTTACTTTTGTTAAAAATCATTACGAAGAAATCTTTAAGAAATACGAACTTGAACATGGTCACAGTACTCGGGGTAAGGCCTCTTTGCATTTGCTTCCTCCACACACTCGCTTGGCGGGGATACAGAAGCAAACCATCTGGCAATGCATTAAATTATACAACTGCTTACCACAAACTCTGAAAGTCTTACCGCCACAAAAATTTAAAGCGACATTAAAGAAATATTTGACGAGTAAGGCCTTTTACTCAACTAATGATTTTTTTAACTCTAATTATGTATCATGATTTTATTTATTTATTGTTTGTTTGTTTGACTCTAAATGTTTTTTAAACTTTGTGCATCTACTATGTTTATATTGTAATTGACGTGTTATATGCTCAGCAATATGGAATAAACTATATATTATTATTATTATTATTATTATTATTATTATTATTATTATTATTATTATGATTATTACTGATCACAAGCATTCAAGAAATTTACGTTAAAGTCATCACAAATAATTATATTATGATTTTTGAATTTATTTAATATTTCAAGAGGCATTTCAAATTTGTTCATAAAAATTGCATAGGTACCCTCCGTAACTAATACTAAGTATATATTATATTAAAACATAAACGTTTTTGTTATATGTATATCATATCTGACTGTAATTCAGACATATATTTTGTGTGTTATAAAGAAAATATAACTGAGTATCACCTGGTTACCCTTAGGCTAGCTGCAGAGGGATCGAATTTGTATTTAAATTTACTTTTATTTCCAAACGCATAATAAAAAGGATGGTAATTTTAAATAATACATTAAAAAAGGCTAATTATAAAATAATTTATTGGAATTATCTCCATTAATTATAAATATACAAAAGTATTGGGAATCGAACGTAGGTTTTCCTATTCATTAAAAAATTTATTACAGATATATAATTATTTATTCATGTTTCCTTGCTCCTTAATACAGATGTATCTCTCTTATATAAAGTCAATATTTATTTCGTACGTGTGTTTGTAGTAGTTGGTCCCCTTTTTTTCCGTTCGTCCGAAATAGATATAAAACATTTAATTGATCAATTAAATGTTTAAAGAACACTGGACCTTTGTACGAATTTATTTTTATTAGGCGTCCAACGGTGGACAAATATAAAATTTTAAATCTCAATAAACACTTTTATTGGTCGGATAGTTAAGATTATTAGGAATTTTTATATGTATATTAGTCGTATAGAGGTATGTATAATTACCGCTTTATATTTTAGAATCTAGACGAAAATTAAATTAAAACACCATCAAATTTAATAATGGGCATTCGAAAATTCCAGCTCCTTTTGTTAACGGCGTAATAGTATTTACATAAATAAAGAATATAATAATTATTTCAAATGTTACACAATAAAAATATTACGTCTTCAAGTGTATTCTGATGTATTTTATTTGTTTATATTTTAACAAGTTATTGTATTATTTTTAAGAAGTATAAAAGGCTGATATAAACTTAACTGGTTGACCGACAGGAACCAGTCTTTTACTTGTTAAAGA
The DNA here is from genome assembly GCA_963170755.1 of Amphimallon solstitiale. Lineage (NCBI taxonomy): Eukaryota > Metazoa > Arthropoda > Insecta > Coleoptera > Scarabaeidae > Amphimallon > Amphimallon solstitiale. The sequence continues at coordinate 13,853,289 of OY720683.1, read as the reverse complement.
ATGGAATTAATGAAATAAAATGCAAAAGGAAAAAATCCCTTACCACAAAAAAAATATATAAAAAAATTGGGTGTGCTTAAGACCACACGGCAGAAGTGAAAACTTCATCAAGGCGAAGTTAATAATACGAAATCCAACTTTTTTTTCGTTCTATATTCATTTACATTTACATTTTCCATTTTCCATTTTAGTTCTATATTACATTTAAAAAATATATATGAGCGCGAAATATTTACACTATTGGTAAAACGCAGCATATGTCTGTCCCGTGACCTTAACCAAACTATATTTTATGAAGAGAGATAATGTCTCATACATACACAACAAATTTTGTTACATTTATTACATTTACACATGTACACACGCGTATAATATTCAGTAACGTATTAAAAAATTCATACGTACGCATGTATATATATAAATAGGCGATATGATAACTCTCATACGAGTACCCGCGCTGTTCTAATGGTAACGTGCCGGCCTCACACCCGGGCGGCTCGGGATCGCATCTGCACGCGGACAAGAATTTTTCAGAAAATAAAAATACAATATTTCGCGTATTTATTCTAAATTTCAATTTAATTGAAATTAAATATCGCTAGTTAGCGTTATAATACAAAGCTGAGCGTTACATAGCCGAGCGTAACGGCTCAGTCTCGTTCAGTGCCCAATAATCAACGCGCCCATAGAAGTTTTCACTTCAAAAATCTAAATAAGTATTTCGGCAACTAAATTGCCATCTTCAGTAGATATCTGTATAAAACAAAAAAAGAGTGTTAAACGTAGTATTTTTGGCTAAGGTGTAACCTTAGAAGATATGCTCTTCAACAAACCAGTGGGATAACACTGTGTTATCCCACTGCTGAATAAATATGTAAGATTTGGCGCATCTTTAAAAAATGTCCGCAAATCATCTTCCTTAAATACATAAGCCGTCATTCCTGATAATTGCTTTCATGAATGCACGAACTTTCGCAAATAATTTTATATCAACCCCTTTGTTTATCAGCAACATACTTTGCAATTTTGAATGGATTGCCCACATTGTCGAGGCCTTGTACTGCTCCGACATTTCCTGAAGGTAAGCAAGCATAAGACGTTCATCTATAACTGTAGACTGTTGTTCTTCCATGCATTTGACAAATCTGTTATACTCTATTTTATATGCACTTTCCGACTTTTGCGGTATTAATTGATATTCGGCTTTATTACTTAAGTAATCAATCTTCAAACTCATCGTTACACAAATAGTTATTTATTATACAAGAGAAAAAAATATTAGAATTTATCTCCCTCCGCTTCGCGTCGGGAGATAAACCTTACCTCGAGCTAAAATCTAATTTTTTTCCCGTGTATAATACACTATTTTTTTCTGTGATGGGAAAAACGACGATTTAATATTGAAAAAAACACGTAAATACTTTATATTAAAGTCAGAAAATCAATCGATGTGACATTTCAAGTGACATTACACCTGCGTTGCTATGGAAACCTGCCAATTTAAGCGGGCAAAAAGTAGAACTTTTTTCCCAGGGGCAAAAAGTAACACTTTACGCCCGGGTTGATAAAGTGACATTTTATTACCTGTCAAGAAGGATAAAATGTCAACTTTTTTTCCCGTCACAGAAAAAAATGACTTTATGTGACAGATTGTTTAATTAATCATTTCCATGACAACCAAAAGTATACTAATGTCATATCACATCCAACAATTTTACGTTACGAATTCGTATTTGTATTTGTAGTATTAAAACCAGTAAAACGTATGTTTTTCAAGTGTACCAATAAAAAAAAAATAATGGAAAATATTCGTTGATATCTAAGCTTTAAAACACTTGCTCTATTTCAAGCACTCCGGCTCCGCCGTCGTGCTTGAAAAATAGCGCGTGTTTTAATGACTTTATTATCCACAATACTTTAATATACCTACTATTTGATTTAACGCATGCGCGAAACAGACAATGTGACCAATTCTAACGCTCTTAGTTGGAACAAAAAATTACTCACATCAAGATACAGCACACGCAATATAGTAGTATTATATACCGGTTGTGTCAAGTAGCATTAGCCATAGGGACTCTCATGCATAAGTATGTACGATGTATACGTATTGCTGTGATTTTCAGATCATTGATATAATAATATTAAGAATTAGTTTAGTTATTGAAAAAGAACACTAATTTTATTTTTAAAATCGTTTATTGAAGATTTAAGCTTTAATTAAGACATGTATGTAATAGTAACTAGAATAAGTTGCCTACATTTAAGGAGGAGCTGATGTCCCAAAATAAATATGAATTGTTGATATACATTAGACAAATAAATGTGAATTTAAATATAAATAGTGGTATCAATTCATTAGAAATACTTTTAATAATAAAACTTAAGATATAGTAAATACCTGATACGTATATACAGAGTGAGTTTTTTTGAATGTTTAGCATTGGGATCTCAGAAACTACTGGAGATAGAAAAACGCTCAAATGGGGAAAGATGCGCAGTTTTACGAGTTTGATTTAAAACTGCTTTTGTTTCTCCGATAACTTTCATGGCTTATTAGATATTCAAAGAAAACTAAATTTTACGATTTTCTTTAAACATGCTTAGCATCGCTAATAGTAATTTTGGAGAAAAAGTGTTCAGACAAAAGTTTTAGATAATTTTACGCCAAATAAAACTATGTAGCTAATATTTTCTTTTCATTCACCATTATCGAGTTATGACACAAACTTGTGTTTTTTTAAATAGAAACTATAGTTGGTTTTGACGTCATTAAAAAGCTTATTTTTTGCTGATTACAATGATATAAGCTTTGATATGGTTATTTTAAAAAATAAAGAGGATATAGACATTTCTATGATTGTTCACTTTATAAGATACACACTTTAAAAAAAAAGTTTGGTGTTTTGTAATTCAAAAAACGAAAAATCTGAGTTACAATAGTGTTCGTTGAAGCAGTCGAGATAAATATACCAACATTGCTTTCACGTTGAGTCACAGAACTGAGAGCTGTTAATTTTTACTTTTAAGTAAAGTTAATTGTCAAACATTAACAATTAACTATTAATTAATGTAATTGTAACTTAACTATAAGCGGTGCAAACGGCCGTTAATCATAAGTTTGCATTGGCTATGGAATTTTCTAACGTAGAAAGCGTGATATGGTTGAATGTTACATTCAGTGCCAGAAAAATTCTGCTAGAGCTGCTGAAGTTTATTTTGAAAATTATTTTGATCGACGTCAGCCGTCGCTACCTACACTTAAGAGATTATGGGATAATTTAGCAGATTATGGTTCGTTCGTTAAACCAAAATCAAAAAAAAGGATGGACGAAGATAGAGAAATAAACATATTAGCATGTGTCGCTCAGAATTCATCTACATCGACCCGACAAATTTCAACAGAAATGGGCTCCTGTCAACGCACTATGTCAGAGTGTTGAAGAAGCATAAATTTCGTCCCTACAAATTATCAGTATCACAAACTTTACATGAAGGTGAAAACATCAGACGAATAGCTTTTTTTAGATGGTTTAAAGATCAGTGTCAAAACGATCCACACTTTTCAATGAAAATATTATAGACTGATGAATCTCGTTTCACAAATTGTGGAATGTTTAATAGGCACAATGCGCACATATGGTCTCAAACAAATCCACTTCACGTTGAACATAGGAGACCACAAATTAAATTTGGGTTTAATGTTTGGTGTGGTGTTATAGGATCAACTGTTCTTCCTCCTTTTATTTTTGATGGATTACTAACTGGCAATCGTTATCTTAATTTTTTACAACAAGATTTCGAGGAAATGTTAGATCATTTAAATTTAAGAACCCGAGCAATGCTGCAATGGTTTCAACATGACGGAACGCCTCCGCACAATCAACTGAATGTTAGAAATTACTTAAATTTGAACTTCCCTAATCAATGGATAGGACGAAATGCACCCATTGAATGGCTAGATCCCCTGATTTATCAGTTTTGGATTTTTTCTTGTGGGGTGTACTAAAGGAAACAGTATACAAAAGAACATATGAAACAATCGACGATTTAAGAGAAGCTGTCTTAGTTGCTTTTAATAACATCGATAGGCGTAAAGTACGCAATGCTACAAATTCTGTTGTGAAGAGATGCAATTTGCGTATTAATAATAATGGAGGTATCTTTGAACATTAATAATGTTGTGTGCCCTTAATAAAAGTTCTTATAGTTTTCATTTTATTACTACATAAGATTTCAAAATAAGTTTTCGTTTGGTTTGTATTTTATCAGTTCGAAATTCAATTGTTTTCCATAAAAACCATAAAAATGTCTATATCCTATTTATTTTTTAAAATAACCATATCAAACCTTATATCATTGTAATCAGCAAAAAATAAGCTTTTTAATGACGTCAAAACCAACTATGGTTTCCATTTAAAAAAACAAAAGTTTGTGTCATAACTCGATAATGGTGAACGAAAAAAAATTAGCTACATAGTTTTATTTGGCGTAAAATTATCTAAAACTTTTGTCTGAACACTTTTTCTCTAAAATTACTATTTACGATGCTAAGCATGTATAAAGAAAATCGTAAAATTTAGTTTTCTTTGAATATCTAATAAGCCATGAAAGTTATCGGAGAAACAAAAGCAATTTTAAATCAAACTCGTAAAACTGCGCATCTTTCCCCATTCAAGCGTTTTTCTATCTCCAGTAGTTTCTGATATCCCAATGCTAAACATTCAAAAAAACTCACCCTGTAGACATAAGAAAAAAAGGATATAAATCAAAACATTTCTAGTACGAAGTGACAGATCGTAAATAAGAATGTTTTATGTAAACAGTAACTGTGTAAATTAAAAATACACTTATTAGTTCTTATATGCATAACACAAGGGCTTCAAACACTATGGAAATGGTCATGTGTGGTTCAAAAACCTGCAAAAGAAAAATGCAGTGTCAATATTGTTTACAGCGTTCTGCAAATCAATGTACTACTAGAAGAGAAGGCATTGATAGAATTTGGAGACAATGTGACGGGGGGCGACTGATCTTTGTGGTGCAGGCCCCGTGAGAAAAATTCCAGTTGTCTATAACGTGTTCCCGGTACTACCTAAACGAGGTATTTCTTAAAGAAAAATAAGGATAACTTTAGTAAATGGAAAAAGAAAATATGTGACAAACAAGGAAAGAGGCAATGCGTTAATATACAAGAACAATGAGGGACTATATTAAGAAAAAAGAAAAGATATACCTACCGAAGACGAAACATAACAAGTATGTGAAAAACTTTTAATAACGAACAATTCAAAGTGCCGCCATTAGTGTATAAACTGTCAAAGACGATGTGCGTGTTGGTACGAATGTGGCAACTTGAAGAAAACAGACAAGAAAATTTTATAACAAACGTTTCAAAAAATCAATGCCAACCTAAATTTTAGTTTGGCTGGAGACGATAGCAATTGTTTTTTTTTTTATATAAGCGAAAAACAAGAATCGACTTGTTAAAGATTAAGTTTGTATTTCGAACTAGAAAGACGTAAAATTTTCTAAAAAGAATAAATTTTTGGGATAGCAATTTTAATTTAGTTTTCCTTTTTAAATAATTTTCATTCAATTAATTTTATTTGTGTTACTAATTTTGAAGATGGAGGATATGAATAAGGCAGATTTGATAAAATATATGAAAAAATAAAGTAAGTTATGAAATAAATGATTCAATTTGGGGATAATTAATGGTGTTAAACGTGCTGAAAGTACTATGTGGAAATATTTGCTTTTAGTAAAACGTTGAGCATTATTAATTAGATGAATATTATCTTGTTTAGTAATAATAATTAATTTTTTTTAAAAGTAATGAAAGGAAAGGTAATGGTGTTGGACGTGCTGAGAGTACTATGTGAGAATATTCGCTTTCAGTAAATCATTAGGCATTATTAATTATTATATAGTCATTTTAATTTAATATTTCAAACAAAATAAGTACGAATAAACGGGGATGTTTTTGGTGGGCAGGTGCTAAGCCGCTAGAGGTACAATGTGAGAATGTTTGTAGCTAGCGATTAGTATAGGCCAGTTTCAGAGCATTCACGTTGCAAAGTTCTAGATTACCAAGGCACTATGTGAAAATGTATGTTTTGCTGAAATATAATCAGCTTCGTATTAATAAATTTCTTATCAAGAATCAATGATTTTCTTTTATTTAAAAGAACAGGATAATAATTCTTACAACTATCATTATAGATATACAAGCATTATAACTCGAAAATAGGTAGAAATGTTTTCTTTCTCATTATTTGTAAAACAAAAACAGATATAGATAGATACAGTATAGCAATGCTATTTACGATTGATATTCTAATAAAATATAAATAAATTTTCTATATGAGATTTAGACCTTTCGTTTAATTTTTAACCTTATCTATCCCAAACAAAAACTGAATAAGAGGTATACCAGAAAAGAAGAAGTAAATCACTGCAAGAACTCATAAGAACTTTTAAAATACTATGCCGTTAAGGAATAAGCTTACAAGTAGACTATTCTAATTTTTTATTATTCATCAGCATTGTTGCAGTCACAGCAGTATGTATATGTATGCCAACCCGGTACCTACTGCCGTCCCAATGCCAGTGACGCATACATCGTATACAGCACGTGTCAATTTTCATTAGCCATAGGCGATTAATCCATACAGTATGTGGCAACATAGTATACCCCTTCTTTCCTTTCCAATGCAGCGCGACCGATGCATGCTCCGTGGTTAGCAGTAACTCTTCGACCAGCGGGTTGGATGTTTGTAATGCGTTCAGAAATATTTACGTATTTACGAGTTACAAGGATTTGTTTTTCTTTTTCCTTTTAGTAAATGCAGAGAATTCTTAAGCTGCGTTCACGCTGCATGACACAAACAAAAGCGTAATTCTAATAAAATTAAAAATAAGTTAAATAAAAAAGGATTCTGAAAATAATAATAAACAACTAGATCGCGCCGGCCATTTGATGATGACGGATTTTATTGCAGACTATATCTCGGAACGTGTTCGCAGCTGAACATTTAATGTAGAAGTGGCAAGATCGGGGAAAGTCGCTGTGATGTCGATTGTTGCCGGGAGACAGACGTTGCCTCGTATTATTTGTATACGTATAAATCGCATGTAAACATTGAATCCCTATAGCTAATGAAAATAGACACATACGGTATATGTATACATTGATTTCCTATGGCTAATGCTATTTGACACAACCGGTATATGGTTCTCACCAACCCATAAACAAAACTCGAGTCTGAAAGCGTGATCTTGCATTTTCTAAGATATGTCTAAATCTAGGTTTATATGGATAAATTTTATTCGCTTTATAAATTGTTTGTAATAATGTATGACTAACATTGAGTTCACTTGCTCGCTGTCGCATGTCGTATAAAAGAAATCCTAGATGTTACGCAACTCGACATAATTTAGAGTATTTTACCTGATCTCAAACGTTTACTGGTTTTTTTATTCACCAAAAGGGGTTTTGATATAATGATTCTTTTTTATAAAGACTAAGTTTTTCTCCTAAAATTCATATTAGAGTAATTTGCACATCACTTTACACACTGTACATGTTTATTATCGTATAAAATACAAATAACAGTAACCTCCTACGATGATTTGTTCTGTGTACCTTGTAGCTCTCAATTTATATTTTTCTTATAGACATAACAACATATTGCCGATAATTCCATAACCTTACAATACAAACGAGTGATTTTGATAAACGGATTCGAGAGCTTAAAAACAAAAAATGCGGTTCAAGTTGAATATTTAAACAGTTTCATGAATTTTATACCTTTTATTTGGTTTTATTGAACATTTACATTAGTTTAGTGCAATACAATTTTATACGATATTTCGTACGCTATGTGATTTAAAATACTTCATGTTAACGTATATTATTAGTCTAATAAATACTACCTAACTACATATTTAATTAAATTATTTCTTAATAACGTTATTACAAATATAATTATATCAATATTATTTGTATTATGATGTAAAAATGGTGAATCTATTGTTACGATACCGACATTACATATATGAATGACAATTCGGCATAACCAAAAACAGGCACCATTATTCCAAATTAAGCGGTAAACTTTCGCTTAAATTAGACAATCAATATTCGACAGTACCACCAGGTCAGTGTCATCCTAATCTAACTTACATATAATATCGTTAATTAGGTACAAATTATGCAAATAACAGCACGTGTCACCATAAATTTTACTATAAATACGTATAGTAAACTAATCGAAGACATCATTCACTTGATCACCTCACAAAAAACAACATGAAGACGATTTTAGTTCTGGTGTCTGCATTGGCGATTGTAGCTGGTATACCCCCGAGGTTTACTAAGTTTCAACGTCAGGAGGCGCCACCTGCTGCAGATCCTGCGCCATATCCACCGAGCGGTTGGAAACCTCCAGGTCCGGAATTTCCTCTGCCGGAGCCGAACCCATCTTACGGACCACCGTCGTCTTCATATGGTCCACCGTCTAATTCCTATGGAGCTCCAATCACACCTCCACCACCAGGATATGGACCTCCAGATTTAACAACTGATGAAGCACCAGAGACTGAAACACCAGAACCGGAAGCGGAACCTGTTCAAAATGGAGCGAAACAAGGTAGATTTACGCAGGGACAGAGATTGAGGCAACAGCAGTCTTTTCTAGTGGTGCCTGAAAAACAGAAATTGATTTTATTGGACGATAGTTCGAGTTCTAGGGCTTCGCAGCAGGGAAGATTGTCTAAGGTGCAAATTTTGGATAGAGATAATTTCGGTGGAGCTCGTCTAAGATCCGCTTATGTACAAATTTATCAATAGATTTTGATAAATTTTGTTACATAAAATATTATTAATATTAGACTAGACTTTTTAAATTCACATTTACAAATCAATGTTTTATACTTTTTTATATTATTGTATTGTTTGAGCTTGCATTGTATAAATATAAAATATACTTGCATTTTATAAAGTATTTTGTAGTTTGAACTTATACAGGGTTGCTCATTAGTGCGTCAAATCCAATACAGGCGTTTTAAATAGTACTGAAGAAATTTATGTTATAAAAAGTGGCAAAGTAACAAAAAACACACATTTTGAAAATAATTTTAATTACACAGGGTGATGCGTTAAAATGGCACACATTCGATTTTTTTTTAAATGAAACACCCTGTATATTTTTTGTTTTTCCTTATCTACTTTAATTTGTGTTTTCATCGATATCTGGGGTTTTGGTTTTGGATGACGCATTGTTGAGTTATTGAAAATTATAAAAAAAATGGTCGCGACAATGTTTACCATAATAATTATATGCGGCAGTATTACGATTATCTAAGAAAAAAATATTTAGTAAGTATGCAGCCAAGGGATGTGTTGAACCTACAAAATAATCAAATATTCATTTTATTATACAGGCTGTTTGTTACGATGCAATCAATTTGGCTATCGTCAAAGAGCGTTTACTGATTTTTTTCAAATGGAACACCTTTGGAATGATGCGTCAATTGCGCTTAATTTTTGTTAATAATGTCCTATACCCAAACCCAATAATTTCGGAGTTATTTTTAATTTTTCATTACAAACCGCTAAATTATTTGTTTTCGGTTCGATTTAGTGTACTGGGTATAATTTTGTAAACACTGTCATGGCTAACTAATGAAAAAAGAACTAATGCAAACAGTATGTATTGTAGAAGATAAAAACACTAACTTGCCAATATTTCGAAAACTATCAATTTTTATAGTAGACATATTTATACAAAGTTATCCTTATTTTTAATGCAGAATAAGATAAAATTATAAAAGTTGCCGCTTCCCATTTAAAAAAATTATCTTTTGGCAATTTTTCCAAATTCGTTTTCAGGCGCATAATTCGCACACACTAATTGTAACAATTTTATACAAATAGTATTTAATTAGACCATCTATTTGAGAGAATTTACTTAAAATTAAATAATAAATTTATCTTTATATGGGAAAAGTGCTATTGATTTTCTGCCTGCAAACGTCAAATTTATCATAAGATAATTTCAATAAGTCAAAAAGGGTTACACTTAGATATATGACATTATACATAAAATATATTTATAATTCCACGTAGAATCTAAAAACCTGACAATATACAGGGTATTCTATTTAAAATTAGGAAGTTGGTACCTACTTGCGGCATAGCGCGACGTGCCGGAAGAAAATATTTTAGGCGAATGGCATCGACTTTAGTATAGTGTCAAAATTTCAGATCGTTCCTAGCAATAGTTTTTCACAATCGATCGATTCAGTTCCCGGTGAATCACCTTGTATACTATATAGAAATACTTAATAACTGAACTTAATGGATTCACCTTTTAATATCTATAAACTTAAGTACCGTGAGATTCAAATTGATTGTCCTGATCTTTTACTACTTTCCGCAAGCTTGATATAAATATTATATTCTAATTTAATGAGTGAAGAAAGTAATTTTCAAAATAAATGTATTCTGTTAACTTTTTTATCATTGACGTCCGTTTTATTGACAGTGTTACTTCATTTTTTCTATTTTACTTAGTCAATATTTCTTACAAAAAAGTATTTTACAAGACTCTGAAAAGTAAGTACCTACTTTATAGGAATTTCTTGTGACTGGAATTTATTTGTTAAAATTAGAATATAATTCAATATTTATTTTAGGTTAAGTTTATAATGCCGTATACTATTGATCAAGAGAAATTCATTTTGGAATCTTATTTCCGAAATGGACAACGAAATAACGAAGGAGAATGGATTTACTCTGTTAATTTATGTCGAGACGAGTTTCGTGTAGCTTTTCCAGATGAGGAATTTGTCGACGATTCATTGACTCGGCACATTAATAGGATTGTAAAACGTTTTCGCGAAACAGGCAGCATTTGTAAAGGAAAATCATCTGGCCGTAATACTGTTCTCACAGAAGAAGTTGTAGAAAACGTACGCACTCATTTAGAACGAAGTCCTACTAAACCTTTGCGTCAATTGGCACAACAAACTGGCTTATCATATAGTTCTGCACAACGAGCTGTCAAGAAAAAATTACATTTATATCCTTACAAAGTCTCAGTTGTACAGGAATTATTACCACTAGATAATGGGAAACGATTGACTTACTGTCATTGGTTTAATAATAATATAAGAAATGATGATATTTTAGATATATCATTCTTTTCAGATGAAGCATGGTTTCATTTGACAGGGTATGTTAATTCCCAAAATTTTCGTATATGGTCAGCCGAAAATTCTCATGTGTTAAATGAAACAGCTTTACATCCGATAAAAATTGGAGTATGGTTAGCTTTATCAAGGCACCGAATAATAGGTCCAATATTTTTTGAAGAAACCATAACAGCTCAACGATATCAGGAAATATTACAATTATTTATAGGAGAATTACAACAAAATGAACTTGAACAAGGTTATTTTCAACATGATAATGCCACAGCCCATACAGCTCGACAAACATGTCAATATCTAATACGGTAACAGGGTTATAGCAGCACAGAGATGGCCTCCAAGATCTCCTGACCTTACCCCGATGGATTTTTTTTTGTGTTTGGTTACTTAAAAAATAAGATATATAAAAATCGATTACACAACATTGAAGAGCTAAGAAATGCAATTATTGAAGGAGTACAAAGCATAACTGCCGAACACCTAGTATAAATGTTTTTGAAAACATGAAAAAAAGAATTGATGCATGTATTAACAGTAACGGTGGACATTTTGAACATAATTTATGAGGCTTCAAATTGTTTATAAATTAATTCCAAAGTTTGTTGGTGTATTGTTACTTGGAAATTTATTTTTATTTTTTACTTTAATTAATTTCCATGTGATAAATTTCTATAAATCCAAGTAATAACATTAACACCACTTGATGTTTTATTTTGTACCAAATATTGAAGTGTGTGCAAAAAACATGTTATAATTCTATGTTAATAAATAAATATAGTTTATGATTGTTTTATTATTATTAAGTACTCAAAAACAATTTCCCCAGAATTAGGATCTAATAGAAGTATTTCCTTTTAATACAGACTAGTTTTCTTGATAATTTGCGAAAGTTGTTCCTGAATTTCTCTATCATCACGTAATTCACTGTTAATAGTTGCTAAAAATGTCCCTGCCTTGCAATGTGAGGCTGAAAAGGTTTTACACAAAATTAAACTTTGGACAATGCAAAACTAGCAAGTCCTAAACACCGACAAAACCGCAGTTGTGCTTTTCAAAACAAAAAAAAATCGATTTTGGTATTGAATAATATAACTATTGATAACAACCTTTTCACTTTAAATAATAATGTTAGAAGTTTGGGCCTAATTCTTGATGAAAATATGACCTGGAGCACATATCTTGATGTATTAGTAAAGAAATTTAATAAGGTCAGTTACTGCATAAAAGTTCTAAAACGTTATTGCGAAAAAAACAGTTCTCATTACTATTTACTATGGGGTATTTATTTCTAAACTAAAATATGGTTTACTTTTTTTGGGGAAATACCCCAGATTCGGGTTTTTGTAATTCAAAAGCAGATCTTTCCAGTAATTTTTGGCATTCCCTTTAGAGAATCATGCCGTGGAAAATTCAGGTCTGTCGGTCTTCTTACTGTCGCACCTTTGTATATTTTTGAATGTTTAATTTTTAATTTTAAAAACAAGAAGAAATTTGATCATTTCGTACCGAATCACCATTACAAGACTCGATCTCAAATTACATATAATTATCCAATACACAGACTTAGCATGTTGGAAAAAGATCCGTCCTATTCCAGCATAAAACTTCCCCAACAAATCAAAGGTATGACAACTTTTTAAAAATTCCAGAAGGGCTACGCTCAATCTCCTTGTTGATTTAGAGCCCTATACAATAGGGGAATTTTTAGAAAGCTAATATCCTTGTGACAATTTACTTCAACATATGTACATTTCAAGATTACTATAAAGATAATGAACTATTTATTTATAATTATAATTAAAATTTATATAACATGTAGTATAATATGAATGACTACCGGACATGTTTCAACTCACAGATGTACATGTGTTATACTATTGTCTTTCTTTATAAGCTCAGACGGTAGAAATTATAATTAAGCATGAGAATAAATAATACTCTCAGGATTAAATTCTTTGGTAAAAGTTATTTTACTATTTATTTCAAAATAATATTTTATTTAAAACACAATGTAATGTATGTTGGGTAAATAATTTACGTAATAATGTAAAACTCTTTTTACAATTAAACAACAATTCAATTTCAAAAATTAACTTCTCCTCCTTAATGAAAATCATCAATTCAAGAATATAAATATGACTATTCAGATAATATAAAATATAATCATTTTTTTCAACAAAGGATAGATAAATTCTATTATTCTCTTTATCTCTTCAAAATTCCACTTCATTGCTTGATTCTAACGATTATTAAATGATTGACTTTTAATAATGTTTAAAAACTTACTTTACGATTTTGCTGTTTTCATCATAGGACTGATCCTCTTCACAAAATGCATCTATTCTGGATTGCAGGTACAGCCTTTAAGGTCCTGGTAATACGTCACATAAGGTCTTCCCAAAACACGCAGATGATGATAATCAACTTGTAAAATTAAGTATGTATTATTTTTATACCAAAATTCCTATATTAATTTTTCTTTATTCCAAAATTCTCGTCTGATTCAATATTTTTCTACCTTTTATGTCAAAATTTACAAATCATCTCCTTTTGTTTATAAGTAACCAGGATATTTTTCTTAGTTTCCATGTACGTATTTGATTTTTCATAATAATGACATTTTCTTTGTGTATAGTAATTTAAGTTGCCTATCTTATCTTGACAATATATCTAACATTGTGATTTTTTTAAAATCTTTCATTAAGAAGTGAGATTACAATAGATTTAGATCCTACCTAACATTTTATACATTTCACTACTATACTAATAAAATTCTTCTATTTTATATACGAATGATCCCTTATATGTATAACATAAATTAATTTTCTTGAGACGTTAATTTTTTTTTATACTATAAATGTTGACAATTTAAATCATTATAGTATATATATATATTGCTGTGACTCTTGCAAATTGATATATATTAAATTAAACCATTCAATCAATAAGTAAGTAAGAATCAAGCATACATCCTAGTGCTAGACCTTATGCTAGACCAAGATTCAATAAATTTTCTGCAAAATAGTAGGTTAGGCAATTTTACATTTAACTAGCTCAGTTTAAAATGACTAAAAAAAAATTTCTCTCAGGGGCAGAAAATATAAATAAACTCTCCAATCAAATTGAATGCTCTTCAGTTATTACCAGGCCAGGTAAAGAAAATAAAATGCAAAATAAACCTAATAATATAGTTTATTAAGGATATTAAAGAAAATTTTTAAAATTATACAACTATATTTACAAAAATTAAATATCTTAAATATTACATAAAATTATGCATGTCATGATCAAATAGTCAAAACAATAAACAAATTATAATTAATAAAAGAATAACATCGAATACAAATTTATATTTTTAAAATAAATATGATTATCATTTTCTTTATTCGTCAAAGATACATGTAAACAATCAACATTTCAAATAAAAAAAAAATTGTATATTGTGAATTGTACTGGAATATAAATAACAAAAATTATGTGACTTATCATTTGCAAGAATATAAACATTAATGAAATGGCTCTGCCCTAATTAGTTCTGCCTGGCGCCTTTGCTCGCTCCCAAGACAGTACCATCAGAAAGCAAATCCACACTGGTAGGTACCCCAAAGTTCCACCCTACGAGTATGCTTTTCAACTCGTTGGACACAACCCTAACATACACTACTATGTGCTCACCCCTTAAGGCACATATATAAATTTAAGTGTAATACAAAAATGTCTTTGTGGCTCAGCCCTGATTAGTTCTGCCTGGCGCCTTTGCTCGCTCCCAAAACAGTACCACCAAGACCAATTCGTGCTTTAAGGATTCACCAAGACTCTATGCTATGAATTATACATCTACTTAATTCATTGCACACATCCCTGATCTATTACCCAACACGTCAATATCAAATACACAAACACAATAAAATATAATTAATATAAAGAAAATATATATATATAAAAAAAATAAAAATTTTACCTCGCTCTAAGATTCCAATACAAAACACCACATAAGAAATTTGCACAACACTGTATATATACACTAATAATAAACATTACTAAATCACCTTAATTCTTCATATAATACCTCGAACTCATCCATCTCAAATATATATATTTAAATTTTTGTCACAGTCTAAATATCCTATATGTACATAAAACAAAAATTATTAAACTATAAATCATCTAATCTTGTAAATAAATAATAAAGAAAATTTTATTAAAAACGCAAAGTGTTTATATTTAACAAAAAATTTTTATTATTATTAGGCTATTTAATTTGATCGTTACAGACACTAAAATGCTTTACCATAACACACGGTGTAATAACCCTGCATATAAAAATAAAACATTCTAGTAAAATAAAAAAAAATTCAAAGTTCTAATTAAATAAAACTGTTCCGAACATAAATAATTATTTCCGAAAAGTCCCCAATGTAAACGAAACTCCTGAATTAAAATGATATCTAATTCATAAAAATATTCTAAGTCCTGCTTGGGTCTTAAAAATTTATAAGTACAATAAAATTATTAAGGAAATATTATAAGTTCCAATACGTGAACAAATTTTTATGTTAGAATAACGTTTAATCTATGAAATATTACAAGTCCTAACTTTCTAAGTATCGTAAATCCGATTCAGAAAAATTATTCTAAGTTCCGATTCATGAATAAATCTTTAAGTTAAATTAACATTTTCAAATATAAGCACCCCTGCAGGTATATTTTTTTTAAGTTTAACCGGTTTCCACCAGCTTGAAAAGTGCCTCTTCAAAATGCGTCCTCGCTTATATGTATATTTTTCTTCACAAAAACGTACGGTTATTCTCGGTACGATACCGATTCCACCTCTTCAATTGCATTTCTATAGTGCTGCACATTTCGGTCAATCGGTGTATCACTAGCTTTCAAAAACGTAAACAAACATCTAAGCATCGATTTGTTTACACGTTCGTGATTTGTTAATTTCATCTAGCGGAGAATATCATTTTCACCGAGCCAATCTGTCGATCTCTCCCGGTCACAGTATTCTTCGTGCGGGAAACATTTTCTTGTTATAATTCACTTAATATTTTATGCTTATTCTAATATTACAATTTTTATAAAAATTATAATAACATTCTTATATTATTTTACGTAAATAAAAATTAAATTTGCCAAAATATTAACTTAATGAATATCTATATACAAACCATGATGAAATAAATAAAATAGTAATTAATTAAATTAAATCTCGAAGTGATCTTGATTATGCTTATTTATAATTTACCACCAAACTCAAGATGACTGCAATATGTATTACCTTTGTGACTGTTTGAAATAAAATAAATTATTATTATTATAATTATTATTATTATATTTCCTTTGTAGTATTATATTTCAAAGTAACAACAATAATCAGCAAATTGTTCGGACCTTTAATTTATAGTTATTGATGTGTCGCATGTCTTTCTTCGCGCCACCTTTTCGAATGGAAGACAAATTATATTAAATTCAATGTGGATTAACATGTGGATATTCTAAATTATGTTCAGTGATTTAGGGTTACAAGATAGTTTTCGGGGCAGTCACAGGAGCAGGTGTGTACAAGTGATTTATGGAATGTATGCGCAATGTGGGAGGCTTGATACAACTTTTCAAGATCGTATTTTTTGAGAACCGTTAATATTATTATTTTTAATACAATCTAAGTCAAATAATTTTTGAGAATGTTGGGATGGTCCAGGAGAAATAAAAGAATTGTTTCTTCATGTTATATTTGAAAAATGTTAAATATTTGGAAAAATCAGCACTACTATTATACTAGATTTGATATGTTAGAATTCTGTTTTTTAATTCACGATATGTATATACATTTAGTACGCTTAATGAAGCGCCCAAAATGTTTTACAGTGTTAGTAATATTTTACATTGAGGAATAAGTTTACATCATGTCATAAATAAAAGGATGGAATAATTGCAAAAAAAAAAGTGTTCTTTGCACCACTATCAGCGTAGCTTAATTGGTAAAGCCTTTGTGATGTTAACTGCCAAATCAAATCTTACTGCAGGCGAGATTTCTATTATAAAATTGTCTAAATAGATAATTTGTAATTGTTTAATTACTAATATTTAAAAATAATTTCACATCGTGTTAAATTTTATTTACATTCGACAATTCCAAGCCATTTAAAAAACTCTGTAATCTAAAGCTCAGATGTGAATAAAAGCTATATGTATTTACTTATATCATGTTAACACCATTATCTTGACTACAATTATTTTAATCTGCATATTGTACAGATATAACACTAAGAGTTAAAAAGAACATTAAATACAAAGGTACTAAAAAGACTGGTTATAAATGTAGAATTTTATATTATATATGTATAAGATACCTCATAAAATAATAATGAAAATTCCTAAAAAAAGTTTTTATATTTTTAAAGAACTTACCGATTATATAAATTAATCTTCTGTAGATGTCGTGGTATATGTTACCTTTGCACAGATTCTCGAGAATCTTTCTTTAAAAAATTGCTTGTCCGTTAAGATATACGAAATTTAAAATCAATTTCCAGTATCATATTTATTCATTTTTAAATGCATTTTGATACTATATCGACATTAACATTACTTCCCAGAGGCGAAGATTTTGTTGAATGTAAATATTTACGAAATTTCTGTCGCTTTATCTATAGTAAATGTTGAACGGCTTTGCGAGTATTGCTCAATTGAGCGAGATAAATTACCTATAGATACTTTGATAAGGTTATAGCAGTTCGGACACTCCTTTTTTTTGGCAGAATTTAAAGGTATTATTCATATCTTTATATATATATATTTAAAAAATTCTTTCCCAAAATATACATGTGTATTGAAAAAATTAATTATTTTTCTTGGCTGTAAAGGCGTTATGATTAGTGAACAATAACAAAATGACAATTTGACTGTCATTTAAAAAATTACAATGACAAACATAGAAAGAATGTAAAATCAAATATGTATAAGGGAAAATTAGGGCGCGAACATGACCGGTTTAAACTACGACGAAGTTACAACGGAGCAAAGAAATAATGTAAACAACACACGCTTACTGAATAGCACTAATTCATATGGTGAACTGCAACATCTGTTTACGCCCGAGAAGTGCCCGAGAATGAGACCAAAAAATGCCCATAAAATAAGGAATTTATGAGTAAAATTCTTTCTTCATCGGCGTAGATAGGAGTGTGAGGGGTTTTTAAAATTTATTATATTTACCTTATATTTCGCAAGAGAAATAAATTTTTCATTGTTTTGACTGTTAATTACGGACTTCGTAATTTTTGTAATAATCTGATTAATACCGGTTTATTGAATCGACGTCTCCCAATTATCTAGACGTAAGTGTGCACTGGATTTCGTTTAGTTTCAATAACATACGCGTACATTTTTAGTTATCATTTATTTAGATCTAGAACGTTGTTTATGTTATTTTTTATGATATGAAAATGAATTGTCAGTGACTCCGAAATTTATTACAAAGTCTGTAAAATAACGTTACAGAATGCCAAAATATCGCACGTTCGTCACTTAGCTTTGCTAAAACATACACAGAAATAGTTTTTATGCAGAGAATTTCGATAGTTTACAAAATTTCGTTACATGTTTAAATGACGATCCTCGAAGTATTTCTGAGTGCAAGGAACTAACACAAATCCCAAATTTAAAAAATCAGTTGTTATTCCTTCAGGAACACTTTGGAAGTTTGCCTAAACTAATCACATATTTTGAAAATCGAAATCTCAAATTAAAAGATGGATTAACCACATTAGATGTGGGTTATTAATAATTTCAAAAGTATTCCAAGTGACTTCGGATGTAGCCTTTGGCAAAAGTTTGTTAGAAATCCACATTTAATAACATTGCGGCAATTGTGTATGCTAAATACGCTGAAATAAAAGAATATTTCCAGTACGCACCTAAAAACAGTTGCGATGTAGAAAGGACGTTCTCTATCTACATGGATGTACTTCATTCAAAAAGAACAAATCTTACAGAAAAGAACCTTGAGAAAGTATTGCTAGTAAATATTAATACTCCTTTATTCAACTTGAACTATAAAATGAACAAATAAGAAAGTATTTTGTATTTCATAGATCAACACCTCTCTTAAATTCTTTTAAGATATTTGTTTCTTTTATACAAACAACTACTTCTTTCGGATTTAAAGAACACAGAGGGAATTATATATAATAAAGTGTCTAAAAAGAAAAATTAATTTTATGGATATTAATATTTTTTATTATTATAGTTCCATAATGAATATTGATTTTCAACAGATTGCCTCTCAGTTTTCATTTTATTTCTGGTAATTGGAAACATTAAAACTTCTTCTATTAAATCTCTTAAAACAGATATTATACCAAAATATTATAAACAAGATTTGCAACTAAACACTCCATATTTGGAATGTTATTAAATTAAAAATTATCACAGATTAAAAATATTTTATATATACCGTAAACGTCAAATCAGATGGCGAGCGGTGGGAGTATGTCCAAGCAACATTGAAAATAGTGGGACAACATAGTCTGGCATTATTTGGTAATCTGACTACTACTTCAGTAAGTGGGAGTGCGTGTTTTTAAAAATGACTACTGCGCACCCCCACCGCTCGCCATCTAATTTGGCGTTTACTATACATATATTTAAGAATAAACCTAGTCAACATTAGTAAGCAAAATATACTGTACTGTCAAAATCTCAAACTAGTTTGATATTACTCTTTAGCTGACGTATGCCCATTAGAAAAGTCAGAACTTTCGATTAACTATAACAAATTTTCTCTACGAACAAGCCTATAAATACGAGGTAGGCGCAATAAATTCTTGATCTGATATACAAAAAAAAAAACTTGGAACAATTTAAGAATTTTTATTTTTCAATGTAATCTCCCCTCACTTCTATATACATTTATTACAACGATTAATTAATAATTCGATACCATTGTAAAAATAATATGAAGTTTTTCCGTCAAAATGTTCTATAACAGCTACTTGCAACTCACTGTCGTCCTTAAACTACGTCCCCTAAGGTCTTCTTTTTTAAATTAGAAAACAAAAAAAATCAGAAGGAGTCATATCCGGACCATACGGTGGATGTTCCAATTCTTGAAAGCGGCATTCGCGGATGGTTGCTTGTGAAGTGGCGGCAGTATGGACGCGAGCATTGTTGTGCAATAATCGCACACTTTTTGTCAATACTGTCCCTTAATTTATGCAACAAAGACGCATAATATGTGCCGTTCACACTTGTATTGCGCTCTTTAAAGTCAAATAGCAAAATGCCCTCACAATCCCAGAATATTGAGGCCATCACCTTTTTCGTTGCTTGAAAGACTTTCACCTTTCTGGGACGAGGTTCATCAGGTCGCCGCCATTCCATGGACTCCCTTTTCGATAGAGGATCGTAAAACAGAACCATTGTTTCATACCCTGTGACAATGGACTCCAAAATCGGTTTTGGGTCGTCTCCACACATGTTTAAAAACGACTGCGCACATTCGACTCGACGTTCACGTTGGAGACCAGAAAGAAGTTGCGATACCCATCTAATACTAATTTTATTCATAGTCAAATGGTCATGGGGAATTCGGCGAACACTTGTTTCGGAAATGTTTGTTATCAGTGCTAATTCCTTAACTTTCAAACGGCGAACTTCTAGCACTAAATGTTCAATAATTGAATGCGCTAGTCACGTTGGTTGGCTCGTTACTAAAAACTACTAGGCTTCGAACCGTCATATTTATAGTGTACACCTCGCATACGTGCGTGCATGACGTGACGGAGTTTGAACACGTTTGAACATGTATAAGCTTGTCAGGCCGAGAATTTATAGCGCCTACCTCGTACGTTCTCTGAGTGCACTTGGTGGTTTTTTATCACTCAAATACGACAAGGTGAAAGTGAGACACGAAACATTAAAGGATCCGACAATACTGTCGCTTCTCCATAGTCGTTGTTCTTTGGTAATATCGTGAATCTCTGGGAATATTATAATATATAATATTTTGGTTTTGAATAGATCATTGTATGATTTGGTTTAAGTGCCGTGATGTGAAAAAAAAAGATTTGGAACTTGAAGTATAAATTTTCATTTTTTTTTTAATTTCTAATACATATTCATATATATCAAATAATGCAAGATTAAGGGTGGGTTTTACCTAAGAAAAATTCTCGAACGGCGTATATCGGGTTGCCTAAAATATATCGAATATATTTACGGAGTTTAATATGCCTGTACCTTTTACACGATGCAGGTATACGATCAGCAATATGAAGCGATGCCTGGTCAACTGAAGAGCAAATAAATTTGGGATATTTGTCTCCTGCATTTATTGCATGAAAATATGTATTGGTACATCTTTTTTGTTCGAAATTTGTTTTTGCTATTTCTGAATATTCTTTTGGCTTGTATTTATTTAGTTTTATTAAGACTCCCGTTTTATGTAATTTGTAATTATTATAATGATATTTGCCGGAATTAATTAGATATTAAATCTTATTCTGCAATAAATATATAGTTTTATTACTATTATTTATGATTATTAATTATATTAAGTTGTACTTCTTATTATTTCTCACCATGATTTGTATTTACTTTACATGTTGAGGCTTTGTAATAATATGAGTAATGTTTTAGAGAAAACTAAAATCTGATAAAAAAAAATCTATTGTAACAACACTGCCGGTGTTTCTTATAAAATGTAAAAAATATTTATATTCTTCACAATCGACACTGATATTGTTAGTTAGCGAAATTAAACTATAAAAATAAAATTTCACCGTGGGTAAGATATGAACTGTGTGGACTCCGAACTAATCATTGATTAGAAGCCAATGTTAATATCACAACTTGAAATCGAATGTTATTGATATTATCAATTTTTTTTAATTTATATCTTGCACTGTTTAATTTTTTTCAGTAAAGCTTCGGTAAAATTTTTAGCTAACCGTTATGTGGCAGACAAAACATCAAACGCAATCCTTTCCGCGCCGCCTTAGAGGTAGAGTGCAAAGGGTGTTTTTTCTCATGGTATTCCCAGTAGGCCTAATTCATGTTTTTTACAACAATTTTTTTTTACAAAAGTATAGACTGTTTAGAAAATAAACAAGAATGGCCAAGCAGCGTTTTGTCTAAACGTATCACAATCAGTAGGTACATACTAATTCTCCAATTTGACGTTTCTAATTTCTCGATTTCTCAAAATACGAGGATCCATAATTTGAGATAATAAAGCGAGAAAATAAAATTACTCTAACTTATTTACCATTTCTGGTCAGAGTTCTACATCTATGTGTATTGTATCATATCAAGTACCCTTCTTTAGATCCTTGACAAAAGTAAGAAGCACAGTCCGAGTGTTCACAAAAAATATATCTTTGTCCATTTATAATGTCACCTGCAATTTCACTATCTATAATTTGTTATTTTTAATTTCGAACTTTTGTAATGTTCAATTGCTTTTGTCACGGCCGAATTGAATTTAGGTTTTTTTCAAACAGTCCCTAATTTTATTTATATAATTACGTAATATATGATTTCGGCACTCGATTTTTTCAATAATTTTTTGGGGATCACAAGGGGCCGTTTTACGTAGCTTTCTAAGAACGATGCTATCATCGTCCCCTATTAATCTACCATAAATTACACCGTGCATTTCACCAGAATGTCGAAAACCTTCCGGAATAATTGTCGACTCCATGACTGTTGACGACGAAGACTAATTTTTGTAGCATACGTGATCTTTAGATTTACCAAATTTTGCACAAATTAAACAAAATTTGTTTTTTATGCCAATTTTTTTTCGTTCGCCATCCAACAATTGCTGCCACTCTTGATAAACCTCTGTTATTAAACTTATAAGCTCGTTTGACCCATGCTCTTTTACTTACTCACATATACAAAAGAAAATCTAAAAACTGGAGTCAAAATACAAAGTATAAATAAAATTAAAACATGAAGGCACAACAAATTCAGATATTTAAATAAATGGTTTTACCATCTAGAAAACTGAAAATTTCGGCAAACTTCTAAGTTCGTATCTTACAAAGACATAAACTTGCTTTTGTCAGATTTTAGTTTTCTACAAACATTGTTTATATTATTAAAAAGCTTCAACATGTAAGGTTAGAAATAATAATAAGTCGTGCAACTTTATAATTAATAATAATAATAATGTATATTTATTGCCGAAGAAATCTGCATTTCTGAAATTCCATAAAGCCGGAACCTTGTCCTTGAAAAATAAAATGCATTTTGCAAGTGAGAAGAATATTAACGAACAGAAAAAAATGTCTAACAAAGTAGACGCATCAATGTTATCACGTAATCAATCATAAATGAACACCGAAAAATATCTGAAATATATTACAATTTGCTTGTATATACCAACCGCATGTAGTTTCTTTTACAAATATGTTTAATGTATACTTATTATTATAATAATAATAACAACATATATTTATTCCAGACGAAAAATACATTCTCGCAAATATCCTTAAAATAATTACAAAATAACATCGATATATGAATGAAACATTCGTTTACCTAAGGTAATAAAAAAATTTGAAGATCTCTCTGTTTATATGATGTTCGGCTTAATACAGTCGACCAGGTATACCTTCCATATATATATCTGGTCTTAGACATTACAAAACTGTGAGTAAGAGGTTGAATTGTGTGTTGCCTATTTGTCATTTATCAGTGCGGACTTTGTGATCATTCTCATTGGTTTCAAAGTAATTTTTTGGAGACCAGGGTTATTTTGAAAGTAAAGTAAATACATTGTCGTGTTTAGAATAAAAATATCTAGGTACTCACGATTCAAAAAAGTACTTTTTAAGCACAGTAAGCTTTATATCGCTATAAAACAAAAAAAAAAATCAAAGTGCTGTATTTTAACTATTTTTTAATATAGTTGCAAATTTTAATCGTGAGTCACTAGAACAAATATTGGTTATTTCGTGCATGTAACGGAAAATTTTTCAAGTGATTTAATTTTTGCGATCTTTTACGTTGAAGTTGACCATTTTGTGGCATACGCCGATCAAGTAAAATCCCCCCTTAATCCCAACAAGAAAATCGACTTGAAATTTTGATTGCCAGTGTACGAGTTATTTTCCATCCAAGCATGTACATGATGAAATTTCATCGCAACGTACATCTATTTTAATGTTTTTCTAATGGCAACGTTGTCCGTTCATCTAGACATAGAGACCACAGGATTAGTTCGTAATACGCTTTTTACCTCTTCCTTTTCTAAACAAAAGGAGAACCAGGAAACAATGCAATAAGAAGAGCACGCATGAAAAAGGAGATACGAGCAAGAAACGGTGTGTGCTGGCGAGGAAGATGGATGTAAGAGGGATAGGCGTGGTTGATTTCCGATGCTGCAGACAAGATCAAAGATAGCGATGAGCCCGACGCGATCGGATAATATGTAACAGGTAAAGTACACTGTAAAAATTGACGCCGGGCAGTGAATTGATTTTTGTTCATACACGCGCCCAAATTTGTTTTAGGTGAAAGTGCAAGGTAGATTGAATAGAAACAAAATGATTTACATTGTAATAAGTACGACATGATGATGTTAATTAGTTATTATTAGAATATAAATATACATATTGCTGTGGTTGCATCGTTACAAGAATTGTATTAATTTTTAAATTAATGCTATGAATGCATTGAAAATTATTATATTCTACCTACAAACCTATTCCTTAACAGCATATATTTTATAAGTTCTTATGAGTTCTTGCAGTGTTTTTAGCTTCTTCGTTTTCTGGTCTATTTCTTATTTAGTATAGTTTTGGAATAAGATTACAAATTTTTAAAGAAAAGTCTAGGTTTTTATATAAAAATCATATTTATATTTTTTTTAAAACATTAACCATAAATAGCATTGCTATATTGTATCTAAATTATTTTTTTTATATTATAAGTAATTAAAAGAAAACATTTCTACCCATCTTTTGGTTATAATGTTTCTGTAAAGCTAATATATCTATAATGATAGCCATCGAATATTTATCCTGTTTTTAAAATATAAAAGAAAACTTCGATTCCTGATAAGTAATTTGTTAGTATTAAGCTGATTCTATTTTACCAAAAGCATACATTTTCACGTAGTGCCTTGGTAATCTAGAATTTTGTAATGGTGAATGCTCGGAAATTGGCCTATATTAATCACTAGCTGCAAACATTAGCACGTACTACCGCTAGCGTCTTAATACCTGCTCACCAAAAACATTCCCTTTCTATATATATTACTTGGTTTGAAAATTTAAATCAAGATAAAAATTTTAATACAATAACTAATGATGCCTAATAATGTACTGAGAGTAAACATTCACACGTAGTACTCCCAGAGTATCTAACACCATTAATTATCCTTTCGTTGTTATTATAGATTAATGAATTATTATTATTAAACAGGATAATATTTGTCCAAATTAATAATGCTCAACGTCTTACCGAAAAGCAAACATTTTCACGTAGTACTTTTTAGAAACGCACAGCACCACCAATTATCTCCTAAATTGAATTATTTATTTATTATTAACTTACTTCATTTCATCATTCATCTTTTCAAATTCTGCCTTATGCATAGCCTCCATTTTAAATAAACAGTAATATGAAAATTAAATCCTAAATCTTAATACAAATAAACTAATCGTGAGTCGAAATGTAGTCTATAAACCCTACACTCAGTTTTGCTATCCCCAAAATTTTTATTCTCTTTTAAAATTCGCGTCTTAATACTTCGAAGTTCAAATTCAATCTCCATTCAAGTCTATTCCTGTTTTCGAATATATACCGAAAAATTGACTATCGGCCATCCGCAGCGCACCTCTGCTCAACTAATTTTTAAGTTGGCATTGAACGTATCGAAACGTCCGTGATGAAATCTCTTCTGTTCATTTTCTGCAGGTTGACGCTTTTACACTAACACGCACATATTGTCTTTGACAATTCACTCACTAATGTCGGCACTCCGAATTGTTTGTTTTGAAAAAGTTTTTCACCAACTTGCTATGTTTCTTCTACGGTAGGTATATTTTCTTTTCTTCTTAATACAGTCCCTCCTTATACTTGTTTATAAACGTATTGCCTTTCTCATTATTCCTTACATATTTTCTTTTCCCATTCGCCAACATAATTCTTATCTTCCTTTTAGAAACATCTCGATTAGGAAAAACTGGAAATACATTGCAGACAACTGGAATCTTTCTTCCACACCTTGCATCACAAAGATCAGTCACGCCGGCTACGCTGTCTTTTGACTCTATCCAGGCTTTTTCCCAAGGTAATACATTTATTTGCAAAAAACTGTAAACAATATTGATACTATATTTTTCTTTGCAGGTTTTCGAACTATACAAGATCATTCCCACAGTCTATTAAAGTTCCTGTGCCACACATACAAAAATTCATGAATGTATTCTTGTATTCATACAGTTATTGTTTACATAGCACATTGTCATCAAACATATCGTATTATAAATGTTCAACTCATATCCTTTTACTATTCATAAATATAAGTTCAAGGTATTTACTATATTTTAAATATGATTATTAAAAATATGATTATTCATTATAGTATTTAAATGAGTCACTCTGTTACAATTATTTTGCTGTATTTTATCTCTTAATTGATAATTTTAGTTTTATCGATTGAATACTTAAATTATCTTGGTTAAATAGATCATCCTTCTGACTCCTTCTGCCATCTAGGGAAGGATTTCATAAGAGTCCTACCGCCGTACGTTTTACATTATCTCATGTGTGTAATGTATATGTGTTGACGGGTAGATGGCGCACTTGTTTTAGTTAGTGGTTTCGGCAGTTTTAATTAGTTTCTAATTAGTTTTGGGAGTTTCTTTTGGGTCAGAGTTATGTGACAATTTAATGATAATTATTTTCCACTTTTGTATTGTCATTTGAATCTACATTTATGTCGTATGTTAAAATATCAGGTTAGGTCGTTCTGTTATTAGTTCACATGTTCGTTGTTACGCTTAAGATCGGTGATTGACAAGTTAGAGCCTTTCTCTTTTGATCCTCGACTGTCTTAGAAGAAGCACTTAAAACATCACAAGAGCAGATGCATTTTCTTTAGTCATTACTTGAGAAATTAGTAGAATGTTGAATTATATCGTATGTAATCGCTAGCAAAAGGCGGATGTTATGGTATTTCTCAAGTGTTAATGTGAATATGGCGTTATGATTGTAATCTTGCCGAGGATATTGTTTTGTCGTGGCTTAAGAATTGTTTAACTGCTGTAAGTATAATTTTCACGTGTCTGACCGATCTTAATTGTGCTGTTTCTATATTCTATTATAGCTGCTAGTGCATGGCAAAAATCTCATTAGAGCACTTTTCATTGGGTAAAGTTTAAGAACCACGTGCCTGATATATTTTATAATTCCAAGGGGATAGATTGTGTACCTTGCGGTGAAGACATAATTTAAGGTGCAGATAGATGTAATGCTGTAGCCTTCCTACACTGTTCTCCCGAAGATGTCGTTAACCGAGGGTATCTGGAGCAGTTTCCCTTTGTAACGAATGTGATTTGTAGAAGGTATCGTGTATTGTAGCTGTGGATGTGGAATTTCAAAGGTACTGTGTCTGTGTTTGATTATCAGTTATTTGCCAATCAGGTTTGGTAACTTCAAGTCAATTCCGAGTACTATCGAACTGTTAATTGTAAATTTCTCGGCTTAACTAATCGTTCAAGTCATCGAAATTTCATTATTTAACTGCATAGTGGCCTGAGTGCCTTATAATTTGAATTTATTCAATTAACGTAGTTTTATTAATAACAGTGACTCCAGTTGGGGGTTACTTTGTCAATTTTGGAGACGTTACGTAGCCTTTTTTTTTTGGATTTAGAATTTTGAACAAATTTTGGATGTGTATTGGCGTTGCAGCCTCACATCTGTATGGTGTAAATCTATTGCTTGTTATTTAATACAATTAGTCACCTTTCAAATTTATTATTGTGGAATCTTGTAAGGAATTATTGAATTTAATGTTGATCACGTACTCTTATGTAAAGCACAGTTAACTAGCGCTAATATTTTTAGTATTAGATACCTTATAACCTAGAGTCTGCACTCTTCTGTCGAACAGTTTGTCGGTTGCCTCTGTTATACAGAGTGTTTCATTTGGAGTGTTGTTGTGTTGCAATTTACGGTCAAACTGTTCGACTTTGGAAAGACTTTCGGCAAGTTGCCTTATAATTATATGCTTTTGTAAGAATATTGTCAGGTAATTAATTTAACTTTAAGGTTGTCTCATGTGTTTTCCTTTTTTTGAATTTCTTTAATTTTGTAATTATATGTCATTGGTAGTTTGAAGTTGTGGATCACCTTGGGTGGCCATTTAACACTTTTATTCATTCCTTCAGAAATTTAAATACTTGCAACTGGGTTGCGCTTATGTAATTCATATTTCAATGTTTTTTTTTGTTTCCTTTTAAATATTTTATTGAACTCAATTTATAACGAGCTACGTACAACGTTTGACTTAGGATATTAGTTAGCAATAGCTGTTTTGTTCTGATTATTTGGGTCTTGAAACATTTTGAGTGTTTAAAATTTAGAATAAACCTGTTGTTGAATTTTGAATGAGTGTGTTGGTTTTACCTATCATTCTACCTGGGGTTCAAAAATAAACTAGTTCCGGGTTTATGGTGGTCAGCTTGGTGTATGGCATAGATACAATATCGGAACTGGCGCTCTATAACACCTTCGATTTACTTGAATTCGAACCATGCCCATTTTCTCGGCGAGCTAGAGGCGGTGCTGTACATCAGATTTTACAACAACCTTTGGGAAGTGTGAAGGTAAGACCATAATTGGGTTATAAGTTGGTGTATTTTATTTGAACAGGCGTTTCTCACAATTTTAAGTGGACTGTTAAATTGGCTATAGTTAGAAGGTTAGTTATCGTGGTGGCGCCATACTTACTACTTACTTGTATATTCGGGTTTTGAGTGGGCTATGGCCATTTAGAGCATATCGTTATATTTTATATACAAGGGGTAGCAACTCTTTTTACCGTTCCATCCCTCAATATAACTCTTTCTTTTTGTTCTTAAATAATGGTCCATTACTTAAGATGTTTAGAGCTATTTTTACGCCTTGTGAAAAATCAGGTTGCGTTTCTGTGTATTCATACTATACCTCATGCTTGTCTTTTCTATAAAACAATATAGATTGCATAGATTTATTTTATATTTAATTTTGATACCTATTCAACTTAAAATATACTAATAAATCATATTTGTTTTGATATAAGAGTTTACCTTTAAATATAGGCAACCCATTATACCCTTGTGTTACCTGTATTGTCTAATGCTTAAAATTAAAATAAACATTTTCAAACTTAGATTTAATGTTCTTTGCAACACTTAAGCTAATTCTTAATATTGTTATTATTCTTAAAGATGCAAGGATCACAGCGATATGTTCTACAATTTAAAAATATTTTCATTTATACAGAGTGTTTGACAACGACAAACCAACACAATCTTACGTTTTTTTTAACGGAATGCTATTCCTTTTTTTACATTTTATGATAGCCCTTGAATGGCTGATTAAACTGACATACACTTGTATTTGTCGATTTTCAACTGCTTCTGAGATATGGCGATTTGTCGTTAAAAATTGTACAACATTTGAACAGTTGATATGAATTAACGATTGATGATGAAATAGCTATTCTGGGCTGAATTAGTAGACATATCTTTTAAGTACGGGAAATTGGTGCTTATTTCGGCATGTCTACGCATGTTCTTTAGAATTACATACAATTCGCTAAAGTTAATAATTCTAAAAAAATTAAATGGAACACCTGTATATTTATATGTCATTGTAAAGTACTTAAAATTTACTAATTAAAAATATCGCAGACGCCGTGTGTCAAAAATTGTTTAAACGTTAAACTTAGATTAATTATAGTAGAAGGAGTAAAACACAATTTACAACAAATCCAGTATATTAAAACAACTTATTACAAAGTATATGACATGTTTCGCTATCACTGCAGCTTCTTCGGATATTCAATTACTACTAAACTATATATTTTCCCAAAATCAGGTATTCAGATCTTAATTTCAATTAAATTGAAATTTAAATGAATAAATAAATTCATGTCCCCGAGCAGATTCGATCCCGACCCGCATGGGTGAGAAGCCGGCACGTTAGCATCAGACCAGCGCGGGACTCGTAAGCGAGTTTTCATATTGTCTATTTATATATATGATATGGGTGACTCGGAAACTGATCAGTATATTCCGGGTGTTAAATAACGTCCACACGCATTTACTATAATTTGTATACCAATGCAAAACAGAAACGTTGAGAATAGAGCATTGCTTTAATTGCTCATTATATACGAATTTATAAGCATTTAATTCTTTTCTGTTACACAGGATGGATGAAGAAAATCAAATCGATGACAAATTAAAACGAAAAAGGGAATTGTCTAATGCGCGCGTGAAAAAATATCGTCAAAAGAAGCACACTAAATCTCAGCAACTGAATTCGTCGATGCAGGATGACCCTAATGTAATATAGAACGAAAAAAAAAAATTTGGATTTCGTATTATTAACCTCGCCTTGATGAAGTTTTCACTTCTGCCGTGTGGTTTTAAGCACACCCATTTTCTTGTTATCTATTTTATGTTAAAAGTATCTTCTAACAATAGCTTTTACATGGTTTATGATCTTAAGGTCTGTTATAGGTATTTATTTATTGTGGGTTTGGATTTTCACAATACATTTTCAAAAGAGGTGAATTATTAAGATCTAATTGTTCATTGAGTAATATGTGAATTTTTAAGTTTGTATATTTCAAGAGACTCTAGTAAGTTTAATCGGAAGCCTTTTGTTTCTGAATGTAAAATTTCAAAATCACTATTAAATTTGTGGCTAATTTCCAACAGGTGATATACATAATTTAACTCCATATTTTTGTTGTTATAACATCTGTAGCGTTCCATGAACAAAATTAAATATTTTAAATTTGTTTTATATGTATATACCAAAATTCTTAGCCAAATATATAATTAATGTCATTAAATTAATCTGACGTCATGACGTAGTGGCTGTATTAACTAAAATAGTAATCAATAACAAAAACGACATCCAACAACATTACGGTTAATGACGAACTGAGTAATTACAAGTGTAAAAGTAAATATTTAAGAATAGAACAGCCGCACAGTGGTCTGAAACGTCCAAAAAGTTGGTCAAAACCTAAAAAAACATTTTTTTTTTCAAATAGTTTCTTGTGTGGTAGTCGGTAAACGAGGTGCCTGCGCGTCTATTTCTCGAATAGCAGATAGATGGCTCGTCTACGGGACGTGTAGTTGTGTGTGAAAGTCACGGTTGTCAAAACTTGCTACGTGCAACGTTCAACAATAAACGAGAAAAACAACATTTGAAGTGCACACAAAAATTCGGGAACGTGCAAATATCTTCAACAAGAAGATGGAGGATGCGCCTGAAGATTGGTATAATGTTTTGACACTTTACTTTTTTTAAACAATTTTTGATAATTTGTTATTAAAAATTTTCCGAAATTGTCAAAAAAGTTATGTTTCCGCGAGACTCCGCGTTGTTCGCTGATTCATTTCCCAGATGAATGTCTAACTAACTAGAAAATCGAAAATTCAGGTGCGACTTTCTGCGATTCTCCTCGCAATTGATTTATTTGTATTTGGTTGCGCGGCCCTATACATGTGACGCGTCACATGTATATTTCACATCATAATTACATATTTTTAATTAATCTTGAAGAGATTTAATATGCGCACGATCCGAACCAAATAGTAACTTAGACGAAGTCACTTTGAATTATTTAAAGTGCAATTACCAAGAAATAATCATAATTATTATCATTATTTTCATTATTATCATTATTATTATTATTATCATTATTACTATTGTTATCATAATTGTTATTGTCTTTATCGTAAGTATAATTATAAAAAGTATAATGAGAAACAACACAAAATTTATTAAGCCAAATTTTATATTATTTTATCGTATTTTTGAACATAAAACTGACAATTTAAAACTCCCCATTTTGCAATTTACCATTTTTACCTCAAATCTACAATCAGAAAGTAAAAAAACTAAAGCATACTGATTTTCAGCCAAATCCGAACCTTTTTCGAGTTTTGACCAGCTTTTCGGGCGTTTCAGACCACTGTGAGCCGCTTTTATCTGTGTAGTTTCATGAAATGCCCTAGTTTTATCATAGACAGCATTTAATTCCACTGCACAAAAAATATCGAGAGGGCTGATTAAACTGACATCAACTTGTATTGGTCGATTTTCAATTGTTTCTGAAATATGGCGATTTTTCGTTAAAAATGAAATAACGATTGACGATGAAATACCTATTATGGGCTCAATTAGTAGAAATAGCTTTTAGTACGTGAAATTAATGTTTATTTCGACACATTGTTCTTTAGAATTACATACCATTCGTTAAAGTTAAAAATTCTAAATTCTTGATGTTAGCAAAAATTTTAGAGAGTCTTAAAGAGAATTTTTTAATTGGTTATATGATAACTTAAATTACTGTGATGCTTGAAATTAGTAACTTATATGTTCTTCAAGGTATTGCGAAGATAAGAAAATAAAATTGTCGAAACGTTTAATTTAAAAATATTTTTTATTATTGTATTTTTCTTTTAATTATGGACAATTATATAGAATAAACAAAGGCTGCTAATACCAGGAATTACTTTTATATTATACATATATTGTATGAAAAAAAATAAATAAATCAAAGGTTTTGCTAAGGAGTAAATTTGACGTCATATTTCAATATTTCTTTTTATCTGTGCCAAATATTTTTGAAAATATATATATATATGTTTTTTATTAACGATTTCTTACTCATTCCGAGAACTGTTGTTTATTACATATCTGATGACTTATAAACTTGCGAATTCATTGGTTGTTGTGGTTAACCGATATATCATTTAAGCAGGAAGCGTTACGAAATCGTTGACGCTTCCAAATAAGTTTTAATGATTGCTCAAGTTTGCTAAAGGACATGCTATATTAATATGTTGTTTGGTATTTTTGGGAAGCACTGCATACAAAAAAGCAAGATTAGCAAATTGAAAAGTGAAAGTAGTTCATTATACGAGTCCAGTATTAAGGTAAACATCAAAATAGAACTGGAGAAAATGAATGATTAGTACATACGTAAAGAAAAATGGGCGAGTCAGATTTCATATTCACAAAATGGATATAGATGATCTAAAACCATTTAAGTACTACTGCCTGTCTAATTTTTTAATTTTGTACAATTTGACAAAATTAATAGTTCGGCATCACCTCAATAAAATGTTGATTGTAATATGCTAATATACTAAATATTCTTCTCAAACAAACTCTCTACAAAAATCCGAGAGACTTTTCTACATTTTCTTGTTTAAATACAATAAGTGCAAAAAACATCTGGCATACTGATTCAGAAATATAATGCACACATAATAGAAATATAAAAATAATATAAATATTCGTTTTAAAGACGCAAAACATCTACTTATACCAAATTGCGTAATAGATGATTTTAACGCAGTTGTAAATACGATACCTGCCTCTATAATTCTAGTTTATACAACGAGTCAATAATGTCAGTTATATTTCCCGAGAGCTGAATTTACAAACCGAGCCGCGAAGCGGCGAGGGAGTAACTCGGCTCGAGGGAATAATAGTCATTATTGCGAGTTAGTATACACTACTTTATCTACGACTAACTGAAAATGATTAAAAAAAATCAAAATAATTAAACGAAAATGTCAGATTACTATATCAATATGACGTTTGACGGTTGGGAACGTTATGTTCTTATTGGCGGAATGCAGGGAATAATGGTAACGTTATGTCTCATTATTCCCAGGTCGCATTTCATTATTGCCTCCGGGTATTATTACGACGGAGTTACAATGGAGCAAAGAAATACTGTAAACAAAACACATTTACTGAATAGCATTATTCAAGCATTATTCATATGGTGAACTGCAACATCTGTTATTGACTCACATGTTGACGGAAAACGACACAAAAAAGTCCACTTAACTCGTAAATATCCTAGTTTCATCGGCGTAAATATAGGAGCGTCAGAGGTTTTTAAAATTTATTATATTTACCTTATATTTCGCATGATAAATAAAGTTATATATGTGTATACCTATTCATTCTTACGTTAGTTTCGTTTTTTCATTGTTTTGACTGTTAATTACGTACTTCGTGATTTATGTAATAGTTCTTGTTTAATCCCGTTTCATTGAATCGACTTCTCCCAATTATCTAGACGTAAGTGTGCACTGGATTTCGTTTAGTTTCAATAACATACGCGTACATTTTTAGTTATCATTTATTTAGATCGAGAACATTGTTTATGTTATTACGATATGCAAGAATGTCGAGAATGGCATCGTAAAACAATGGCAAGTTGGATTAAGGGTCATACTGATTGTATGTCCTCCATTGTCAGTGATTCCGAAATTTAGTCTGTAAAACATCGTTACAGAATGCCCAAAAAGTGCACGTACAACGTCACTTAGCATCGCTAAAACATACACAGACATTAGACCCGTTAAAAGCTGACAATTTTAACGAAGAACTATGTGAAGCTTTAATGGCGGCTAGTATCCCATTAAAGAAACTTGACAATCCCACTTTCAAAACATTTCTTTAAAAATATACTGGTCGAAATGTTCCTGATGAATCCACTTTACGCAAATATTATGCTTCTAGGTGCTTTACGAAAACAGTAGAATGCATTAGAAGGCATCTTTCAAATCAGTACCTATGGATAAGTGCCGATAAAACTGTCGATATATTAGGACGCTGTGTGGTAAATGTTGTAGCTGGTGTACTACATCCAACTATTCTATATAACGCATATGTAATAGCATCTAAAGTTATAAATACAGTTGATACGGAAACAGTTGCTAAAACCATTAACGAGAATTTGCACAAAATACGTCAGGGAAAAAATACTTTTATTTGTTAGTGAGAGCGCCGCATATATGTTATGTGTGTAGCACATGCTCTCGACAGAATCTGTGAATATATCAGAGACAGGTATCCGGAAATTGATAAACTTGTATCCGCTTTTAAAAAAGTGTTCAGAAAAGCACCATTGAGAGTAGATCTTTACAGGGAAAAATTTTCATCTTTCTCACTGCCCCCCCCCCCCCCAGTAATAACTAGATGGGGAACATGGTTGGAAGCTACTAGTATTTATGCAGAGAATTTCGATAGTTTACAAAATTTCGTTACATGTTTAAATGACGATGCTCGAAGTATTTCTGAGTGCAAGGAAATAACACAAATCCCAAATTTAAAAAATCAGTTGTTATTCCTTCAGGAACACTTTGGAAATTTGCCTAAACTAATCACAAATTTTGAAAATCGAAATATCAAATTAAAAGATGGATAAACCACGTTAGACGTGGGCTATTAATAATCTCAAAACTATTCCAAGTGACTTCGGATGTGACCTTCGGCAAAAGTTAGACGCAGTTTTTAATCGAAATCCAGATTTAATAACATTGCGGCAATTGTGTATTGGGACAATGACAGAAAATCTAACTGCTAAATACGCTGAAATAAAAGAATATTTCCAGTACGCACATATAACCAGTTGCGATGTAGAAAGGACGTTTTCTATCTACAAGGGTGTACTTCATTCAAAGAGAACAAATCTTACAAAAGAGAAAATGATCAAATAATAAGGAATTTTGTATTTTATAGATCAGCAGCCACTTGTTATCCAATTATATAAATAAAATTAAAACTTATTTAAAAATACAACATTTCAATAGTGCGCCCATGGACGATGAGTCATCAACCTTTCGTGTCCGCTCTCTGCTAATCAAACTTGTGAAATAATATTCTTTAAATATTTTTACTCAATAAAAAGCGTTATATTTTATTATATTTTTTTAAATGTTAAATCGTATGTTTTTTAATTTTATTAATTATATAGAAATGTAATATGTATTCTGAGTAAATAAATGTTTATTTTTTTACAAAGTACATATTAATCAAATAAACTAAAAATCCCTACAATTTTATTCGATGTAATGGGGCGATACTATACGTAACGGTTTTTATTGATGGGGGCGATGATTCGTTAGAGATTGAGAAACACTAGTTTAGAATATTGAAACGGTAGTAATGAAGTTTCAATATGTATTTCCTTTGTCAATTATGAACTTCATATAATAATAATAATAATAATAATAATAATATTTATTAGTTCATGTGACCATAAACATGGTATAGAACAGGTCAAATAATATAATAATAAACATAAAAATTAAATAATACAAACACAAATTTAAACATTAGTAACTAACAGCGTAAAGGCATAAAAAAATAATGATAACAACGACAACAATAATACTTTCTTTGTACCGATGACTTTCTTTATGGAATGATAAGCCATTGTTACATATATACATCAAAACAGCATATAATTTATACAATAAATATAAATATACAAATTAAATAATAATAATAATAATAATAATAGACATTTATTCTCCAACAAGTATTTACAAATTTTGTATAATGTAGTATTTTCACTTATTTCCACTTAGTTTGCAGTAAGGAGAATCCTCAGGACAGTTTCAGAAAGCGGCACCCAAGGGTACCACACTGATTTTCAAACTTCCCTGAATAATGAGTCACATTAATTTTATAGCTTGCCTATACTAACTAAATCTAACTTAAACTAACTCTGTGAAATGATATCTAAGAATTATGAAAGTGAATAAAGACAGTGAGAAATTAATCATACAAATGCAAAGCAAGTAATAGGTAATATATGAACTTATAGTAGCTAGTGGTACTCAAATTTAAATTTAAATGTAAAAGTAAAAATAGGAGTTCAAATAAAGAATTAATAGTAGTCTATCTGCACATGCACAAGAGATCCCGCCAATGCAAACAGGTCACTGATCACTAGGAAATGATACAAACATTTTGTCCCGGTAACCTTTCGGTATGGGATACGTCAGTATATTAATTATACAGTATTATACTAGAATTACAAGTTTGATTACATGGAGGAGTCACTGAGGTACTCATCCAAAGAGTAGTAACCTTTTAAAAGCAAAAGTTTTTTAATATCACTTCTAAACCTTCTGTATGGCATCACTTTATATTTATGTCGTAATTTATTGTAGACTCTTACAGACACGTACACCGAACTTTTCTCACTGAAAGCGCATTTGTGCTTTGGTATCTCTAATAATAGATTATTACGTGTACTATATGCATGAAAGCTGCTCAATTTAGTATATACTTGTTTTCATTTTTCTTTGCATATAACAATAGCTGAAATATGTAAATGCAGGGCAGCGTCATTATGTGCATCCTTATGAATATATCGTACATCGTCCCTGCCTAAAACCAAACTCAGACCTAACCTTTTTGCGATAGCCTTTTCCAGTAATTTGGAGAAAGCACTTAAAATAGGTAACGGCCGATAGTTATCGATTACCAAACTTGATCCTCCTTTTAGCAGAGGCCTAATCCTCGCGATCTTAAACTCCGTGTAAAATATACCTTCTTTAAATGAGTTATTTATTATAGTGGTCAATGGAGTTACTAACTCCTGAATGCATTGCTTTAATATATTAGTACTAATACCATCATATCCAAAGGAATCAGTATGTTTGAGATTTTTTACAATCTCAGTCACCTGATATTCATCAACTGGATCAAGAAAAAACGAATCTGTATTTACAACAATATTCGAATCATCAAAAATAGGTCTCCCCTGCAAAGACAGTTTATCTGTTACTGTATTGAAATAATTATTGAAAATGTTTGCTAAAGTTTTAGAATCAGTCATTAATTCATGGTCAACACTTAACGAGTAATTATGTAAATTTGATTTATTCTTAGTGTTCCTATTTATTATGTGCCATGCTGCTCTCTATGAGTTAGGCGCAGTTTGAAAAACTGTGTTATTATGCATTAATTATATTTACGATAATATCTCTTGATGTTATCATCACCCTTCAGAGAGAAAACATATAAATCTTTGATTCTCCGGGATGATACACGTATACCGTTAATAATCCACAGATTAGTGGCACGACCCACCGTATGTTTCGAGACTAGTGGAAAAGCCAATTCCATATTGTATTTAATAATGTTGCTAAAACTTACGAATTGACTAATAATACTAGTAAGTCGTTCAGCAAGAGCCCAGTCCTCACTGACAAGCAAATATACATTGAGGTGCTTTATTTGCAAAGTATAAAATCTAAAACAATATAATCCGGATTTAATTAAAGATAGTCGAAGGTTTGAGATATTTTTCCTGCGCAAATATTGGATTTGAATTTCTAAATTGTCATTAAGTGCGCTACATTAGACTTTTTGACAAACTTCGCTACATATCGCCATGACATTCTGTACAATTCGTGGCGGCGTATTCATAACGAATATACACACAAGGGACCAATCAAATCAAAAACGGCAACGAAACAGCTCCAAATGGAAAGGAAAGAGGTCCGGCGAGAAAAGAAATTGTAACACACAGTAAGTATCTCAATGGAGTGCCGCCCACAGTCTTACCCGGAGTAAGACGGTCGCAGGCGGCGGTACATGGAAACAGTTGAACTCGCCACTAGTGCCACCACACAGTCGACTCTACTAACTACCGGTACTGGTCCCCACCAACCCAACGCGACTCTCGGGGCCACCTGAACTCATACACACACAGCCGCACACAGATCTCTCTCCTCTCCGAAATATACCTGTTCCCCGTTGCATGTTGTGTTTTTGTCGTTCGTTGCATTAGTGCCGAGTAGAAAATCTAAATGTTTCGGTGTGTGCGCGTACTACACAAACGATAACACTTGTTGAATACTATTCGAACGCGTGTGTGTCGCACATAGCTATTACCACCGGAATATAGCATAGAATTTCATCGCATTTTTCGCTCTATTTGCATTGAATCCGTGCCCGGACGTGTGTTAAAACATCGCATCGGGTTGGTTTTTGCACCTGTGCAACACTTATTTGATCATAGCGTTCGTTTTCTTCACCTTTTAAGAAGAATTAGTTGTGGTTTAGCTTTTTAAGATGTGACTGAAAAATATCTGTGCAATTGAAATTGTTTTAGTTAGTTCTGGTGACTTTTATTGACTTGAGAAGATTTTCTTTTATATATATATATACGCCTGTAGGATTTCGTTTCGGTGTGTTTCTTTGACTATTTTCTGTGTGACTTTACCCCACTTGACCTTCGGCGCAAAGGTAAGAATATATTTTAAAACGATTCATGACTTCTGTTTATATAAACGTATATTATTGAATATCTAGGTACTGATTTATTTGGTTAATATAAAAATAAATAAACTACTTTGTGTGACTTCACCTTAGTTTAGATTACCAGTGGTAGCACTACCTCTAATATGCTTGACACCTTCGTTTAACATTAGAGGGGCTGTCTACCAATATGTTTCTCAGAAACTACTGGGCCGTATCTAGGATGTGTGTCAAAATAGGAATCACGAAACCAAAGCCTTGGAAAAGTTCCAAAAACTGCAAAATTTGCATGAAGGTGACCGTCTTGAGCAAATCGTTAATTTCCACGGTAGAAGGCTGGAATTTTACATAATTATATTACAACATGTTTTACAAATTACATGAAAAATCTTCATTAAAAGCGATTTTATTCAATTTTTTCGGAATGTCGGTAGTGTAAAATCGCCTTTGATGCAATAACGCATCATCAATGTTTGAAATAGAAGGTTGAAGCCATAGCACTAAATTATTCTGCGACTCAAACTCTATCAGGAAAACTTTTCCGCTTTTAAAAATGATGTCTAGATCAGATTTTATTTAAACTTTAAAAGGTTCAGAAAGTTTTCAAAAATTCGAGAACACTTCATGCACTTTATGGTAGGTAGTTGAAATCCAACTGGCGTAATTTATTTTGTTTTTAGCAGTCAGTTTCTGTGTTGTAAATAAGAAGTGTCCAAGGAACAACCTATGGACATTTCGGCATTTGTTATATTAATTACTGCATTTAAATTATTTATTTCAATGGTACGACAGTATTTGCATTATATTGATGTCATTGGAGGTAAGGCTTTAATTGCCAGTGAAAAGGTATGTATAAGCTAATTGGGAAAATGCCCCAAAGGGAGCAGAAAAAAGGTGAATATACGTTAAGCAAAACAAAAAGCTCCTAATATGAAAAACAAGTGTACAAGCACGAAACGGTTATTTTCATTAGCACATTAAGAAGAGGATTTAACTGCTGAATTGTGCTATAGTCTGATAACTTGGAAAAAATATTTTCACCAAACAATGCATATTCCTCAGCCGAGCAAGTTGAGGGAAAAATGTTGCAGCTGGATTTACTTTAGTCATGTTTTAGCATATCAATCAGCTATGGAAGACCAATAATGCAAAATAAAGCCCTCCCAAATTGTAACTACACTAAGAGTCGTTCTGCAAATTTTGCATGTACATCATAGCATGGTCCGTCGTTGCTGGTTTGCTAATTCCTTAAAGTTTACAAAGTCAAAATATTTATTCCAAGTTTTGAGTGAAACTATATCACAATTCATCAGTTAAATCATTTTCTTAATGTGCCGATGAAAATAACACTTTCAGACACCTTTTCGTGCTTCGTACACTTCTATTTCGTATTCGGGGCTTTTTGCGTAAGGCACCTTTTTTCAGCTCACTTCGGGGCATTTTCTCCTTTAGCTTGTGTTATATGGATAATAACTTTATTATTAAGGTAATTTTTGAAATTTTGAAATACAGTTTCTAATTTTGATACAATCACCTCCACTATGTTTTTTAATTAAATTAAATTATTATGCAAATTAACATATTATGCATTAATTTAAAAAGCAATTAACAATTTTATTAAATGTCAGTTTGTCCAAAGTAAATTCTTATATAAATTGTTTAAATGAAGAAAATAGTAAATTATTCTTGTATGTTTTTGATTGATCAACCTTTCTATACGTCATGACTCGTTTTGCGGATTCATGTAAGATAAATTTTCCAAAATACGTATTATATTCATGCCCCTTCAGTAACTAGAGCAATATGCATAGCTGTTACTAAAATAATATACATTTCATCTGATAATTTTTTTCTTGTCATGACAATACTTCCTTATACTGTGTATAATAAAGTAAAAAGAAGTGACAACACTATTTTTACATTAATTGAAGCTAATATGTTTCGGAGGAATTGTTTATTAATTCTGAAAATCATATCTAATTACATAATTGAATCATACTACAGGTAGTTTGATCTAGCTGGTTATACTCCCCCCCCCCATGGTTCCATATTAGGACCATTTCTCTTTCTTTTATACATTTACCACGAGTTAGTAATCATCTCATAAATACGCACGCAGATGATAAATCAGTTATTACCTCCGAAAGATTTTGGATTCCATTGATAGACGAAATAGTTAAAACAATCAGATTAATGAGTCAAACAGCTTAAAATTAAACATTTAAACAAGGAATTTATAACATTGTTATTAAAAGAGAGCGATAGTTTTAAAATTAATGTTAATATTGTATTAACATAAAAGAAACTCGCAAAATTTATTGGATTAGAGTTAGATAGTTTACTAAAGTGGAAACGGCGTATTACCAAACAGGTTTCGTTCAATGGTGCAAATCTTGGAATAATGTCATCACATCTATACTGAAGAAGAATACTCTGTATAACATGTTTAACAATGGAAATTACACTGCGATTATATTTTGGGTAAATTCTTTTGATGTAAATAGAGTCTATGTAGCTCAAAAATCCTGTATAAGAAGCATCTTTAGATTAACCAAAACAAGATGTTCAGAAAATATGAAAAATTTGCTGGTCAGAATTATACAGGGTGGCTGACAAAAAACGTCCCAAGCCGTAGCTCCGTTATTTACTATCCGATTTAAAAAAAG
Organism: Amphimallon solstitiale; assembly: GCA_963170755.1. Taxonomy (NCBI): domain Eukaryota; kingdom Metazoa; phylum Arthropoda; class Insecta; order Coleoptera; family Scarabaeidae; genus Amphimallon; species Amphimallon solstitiale. Next base: position 13,811,068 of record OY720683.1, on the reverse strand, counting down.
AAATATAAAATAAAATGGTTAAGTAAATACTATCAATTGGCGTAATCAAAATATTATTAGGAACAAAAAGTTTGAACATGCGATAGTCAATTTTTTTTTTATAAATGGCAACGAATATTTTTAATTAATGTTTCGGATAAAGAATGTTTTCCTGATTTTGATGATGTATAACACGTCAATTTTTCAACATAAGTTTCAAGTGTGCCGTGAATAGCAATCAAATGCATCAAGTAATAAATACTGTCAATTAGAATGTAAATGTTAATAAATACTGTCATTGTGACATTTGTGTATCGGTGTGACATTAGTTCAACGTTCTGATTCTTTCTGTGAGTTTAATTCATCATTAACATGGGTAGCAATCAACTGACCGACATGTTGCAAGTATACTTTGAATGTAATCGAAATAGTGCTGATGCTGCGAGACTCTACAGTTATCGTTATCCGACAAGAGAGGTTCCAGACCGTCGTAAATTCGGAAGAATCGAACAGAATTTAAGAAAATATGGAGCCTTCAAAATGCCAAAAAGTAAGAGTCGACAGTTTAAGGAAAATACAGATTTGGATGTTTTTTATGAGTGGAAGAAAGTCCATGGACTTCTACTCGGAGAATTGCAAATGAGGTCGGCGTATCGCACCAAACAACACAAGCGATACTCAAAAAGCACAAGTTCATACCATACATTTCTTAAAAAATACAAGCACTATTGGAAAATGATCATGGTCGAAGAATGCAATTTTACAACTTTTTCTTAAATGTTACACAACGAGATCGTAATTTTTATCGAAAAATTATTTGGTCGAACGAATGCAGTTTCAGTAATAATGGCATTTTTATCAGAAAGAACAATCGATGTTGGAGCCAAGAAAACCCAAGAATTATAATTGAGAATAATTTTCAGCAAAGATTCAGTTTAAATGTATGGTGCGGTCTTTGGGGTGATCGATTAATTGGCCCATTTTTCATAGATGGCATCTTAAATCAAGCAAAATACCATCAACTATTGCGTGAAAACATTACAAACTTTTTAGATGATTTGCCAATTGCCGATCTAAACAGAATGTACTTTCAGCAAGATGGCGCCCCTCCTCATAATGCCTTAATAAATGTTGAATGGTTAAATGCGACATTTGCTGAGAGGTGGATAGGGACCAATGGACCAATTCAATAGCCCGCTCGTTCGCCCGACCTTACGCCGCTGGATTTTTGGTTATGGGGCTATCTTCAAGATTAGGTTTATTTTACTAGTCCGGAAAATATAGACATTTTACGGCAAAGAATTCTGAATTCTTGCCGCGAAATACCTCCTAATTTTATACTCAACGCCACTAATGGAGTAATTAGAAGGTGTCAACTATGTCTTCAACAAGGCGGCAGACAATTTGAACAATATTTGTAGATAAGTTTCGTATTTATTTGTATTTTTTTGAAAATTTCCATTCCAATAAAATGATATTAACCACGGCACACTTGAAACTTATGTTGAAAATTGACGTGTTATACATCATCAAAATCAGGAAAACATTCTTTATCCGAAACATTAATTAGAAATATACGTTGCCATTAAAAAAAAAAAAATTGACTATCGCATGTTCAAACTTTTTGTTCCTAATAATATTTCGATTACGCCAATTGATAGTATTTACTTAACCATTTTATTTGATATTTTGTTTTTTAAAATCGGATAGTAAATAACGGAACTACGGCTTGGGGCGTTTTTTGTCAGCCACCCTGTATATGCATTTATGAAGATGCTTTGCAAAGAAGCATCATAGAGAACTTTTGGTGCCATACGTGCCTAAATACCAATGTAATACACGCCAGCACAAAAATGGTAGTTTTGGCATATCTCAAACAATGTCAGCTAATATATATAAAAGTATAGTGACACAAGTACTAATGGCATTAAACAAAATCCTGGAAACTGTATTGTTATTATTATTAACTACGAATAGCGAAGTTTGGTTCTACTTACGCTTTCGGATTGTTTCTACAGAGATTGGTACTTTGTGGAATTCCACCAGAATCAATTCCAACTTAATTCTTATTGAAAATGAAACGTATGCAATTACTATGATTTTGAATCGACTCAAGAGTGGATGACGCTAATCCAGCATTCGGAAGAAGGTTAAAACAACACCTATTTCAGCAAAAAATTTGTGGTAGATATTTTTAAATTTATGGGGAAATCTTGCTATGATTTTAAGAAGGAGGAAAAGTACAGTGACTGGATAATATCATGCAGGTTTAATATGTTGCCTTAGATGTCGCCTCTTATTGGTTTGCTTTCTTGTGGTAATGTACCTGTAGATTAGGCAAAACTTGTGAAACTTGTTAGTGCTTAGTTTTAGTTATTCATCAAATAACTTTATTTTTTGTATCAGATATGATAGTACCAGTAGTACCATGATGTCCATACCAGAGCTTCAGTTAGCCTTCGTGGATCAATGAGATTAGCATGAGAACGTTATGCAACCATAAAATCTTGATGATGTAATATTGGGGAGAGGGGGCTATTATATGCTGCAAGTGGTGCATTTCTATCACAAAAAGGATCAAAAGTATCCTACCCCAAATAATTCTACCTTCTATTCATCTGGTCTCTTTATATAGTCTATTGCTATTTCTCAAAACTGCTACCCAATACTTTGCTAGGAATCATGACATCCATATTAGAAGGATTAAAACAATTTCCATGTGCCTATGAAAAGATTCTTCAACTACTGTTAAGATTACTTACACGAATATTACTTCTAAATAAACTGATGATGAGGATATGGACATCCAATGTTATTTTAACAAGTGGTCATGTAGTCTGCGTTTTACTCTTCCTGATTTTCCATTGAACATGTATTAGATAGTTCTTCATATTGATAATACTATTGTACTAGCTTTATTTGATATTATGTATTTTTTATGACAATGTTTATGTTGAGCTGACGAAAGGAGAGCCTTACTAACATAACACAAACACACACATATCAAATGTTGTCGTGATGAGTATACGTTGGAAATTTCTATGTTTCGGCTATCGAGATAAATTGAATTTAGAATGACTTAATGTTCGCCATAATATGCAAAAACACTAGAACTAGAAGCTACTAGATGTAGGTGTTTGTGTGTGTAAATCTCGACATAGTAGCTTCATTGAAAATTTAGGAAACCAATAATAAAATAACAATAAGGAAGGGAAACCACCATTATGATTAGTTTCATTGGAAGATCCTTGAATTTTCAAGAACGATACATGGCAAAGAATGCCTATATGATTTAAATGACAAATTAAGGATATTCCAATGGAACTACAAATTCACAAGGTGAAAATGATGTCAATAATATTTAGAACAAAATGCAGCTGTAATATGTAATTTAAATCAAATGCACTATCATATATAAGCTGTCAACTTTGTATAATAAATCCTCAAACACTGCTTGAATAAACGGCTTATTTTTTCATCTCGGAAAATGCCGCTTAGAAATAATCAACTGGGAAGATAAACTACGAGTTTCTAGAAAACTAAAGGTTTAAAATTAAAAAATGTATTTCAGTTTTAAATTACTGTGATATATGTCAGTAAACCCCCAGAGTGTGTTACCGTAGGTGTCAGTTAGTTTTAAATTCAAGTAAAAAATAAAAGTATTTTTTCTCATTTAGAAAAGGATTGTGAATTAAAATGGAAGTTTCTGATATACATGCATTTAGCAGTGACGATGAAGTAAGTGGACCAAAAACAATCGGGTATAGAAATAATCATTTTGAAAAATGAGATGAGTAAGGTTCTTTTTACCGGATTTCAACTGTCAAAAAATACTGTGCAAAATGTATCGATTGTAGTCACATGCGTATTCAATCACCGTCGAATTTTTCCACAACAGAAATTTCAATTTTCAATTAACGTACAAACGAACGCTGATCCACAATTGAAAATTCGGGTCATTGTGGCGCGTTGGCCTGGATCTTCACATGATATATATTATATGTTTCAAAATTCTGTAATTTGTAACTCTTTTGTACAAGGAATTTCTTGGAAAAATTTTCTTGTGGTAGACAGAAGATATCCCCCTGAGGAATACAAACAATGAAGCAGAAAATCTGTTATTAATGAATCATTTATTAGAACCAGACACGTTGTAAAACTTACGGAGTTTGGATACGTAGATTTCCAGCTTTGACATTGGGTCTGAGATTTCGTGTAGATACCGTTCAAGTTGTGATTGCTGTAACAGCTGTATAATATTGCTTGTGACCAAAGAGCAGATATACCAGTAGTAAATAAAGAAAAAGAAGCTGCAGTCGACTTAGTTAATAACATTCAAGTTGATGATGTACAAAACGTAAATCGAGAAGGACCAAATAGTGTTGTACGATTTAATTTAATTAATAATTATTTTTCAAGATTCGGGCTGAGATAAACTAGTACCGCCATTAAATATGTTAAATATGTAATGTAAAATAGCTATAAATGTGCAAATACTAAATTTAATAAAAAGAACAACACATTAGCAACTAACAATAACAGAAACAACATTTGCGGATATCTTTGTTAGAGAAAAATTAAGAAACTTTGAAGGTGCTCTTTTGCAACAACTGCTGCATTTTCAAATCCTAATTTTCTAGTTGTTCTTTTTAGCAGAAAGATTTGCAAATTATGTTCTTCTAAAAACTTTTCATTTTGAATTGTTAGAAACTCGATATTTTTTTGTTCATAATTTAAGTTCACATATTTTTTAGTCGCTGTCATATGTTAAGTTAAGACACTGCTTTTCTTGCCTTCTACAACTTTTTTGCATTTCGAAGAGATCAACTAAAAACTGTTGCTCTTCTTGTAAAAAAAAAAACATGTTTCTTTTTTTTTCATGTGACACATGTAAAGTTATGTCATTTACTAGGCGTTACAAACGGATTTATAGCAATATATTATCCAATTAGATCAAACGTTTTGTAAAACAGTTATACCAAGATAAATTTCAAAATGGCAACCGTTAGTTCAGTTACCAGTCGATATTTGCAAATTGAAATACGTGAAATTGTTACTTAAAGTTAACCAGCTACCATTGGTTAACTTGACCATTGATTGAAAAACCAAGACTTAATCAGTGATTAGTTAATCATGTATTTTAATCAGCGCTAAGCTTTGTAACTGATTTGTGTAAGCATACACTCAGTATTTAAAATTGCAGTTTGAACTGAACAAAAAGCGTTAAATTATTAATAAATCAAACAACGAATTTTTACATTCGGAACTGTATAATATTCATAAAAAACAATAAAATTACCAAAGATTGTAAACTAAAAAGTATATATAGTTTGGTTCGAAAATTGTAGAAATGACTCATTCATAGTATCCCACGCTACTGTCCAAGTCGTTCGCAATGAGTCATTTCTACAATTTTCGAACCAAACTATAGTACTTTGTTTCTGTATTACAAAATATTTAGGTATAATAAAATACTACCTTTCTGGAAGATTATAGCTATAATACCCCTAATATACCACAAAACCGTAATTTGTAACACTTGCTACTAACAAAACATCATTATTATGTTGTAAAAGTAAGAAAAGAATTATTTTTGGTACATTTAATTTTATTACCTGAACTCCCATTGATAGTATTAGATGATTCAGAAAGGTAATTTTCCCAGTAGGATTTCTAGGAAGTATGTTGTGTTATCCGACAATTTTTCTACATTATCCAGATATTATTTCCTTTATTTTAGAAGATTTAGGTTGTTAAAACTTCATTTAGGTATTCCAAAATAATATAGTAAATGGTTTTTAACTAATTTAATTATTTTATCCGGACATAGAAAAATTGCAAACTATTTAATTTTTCCACATTCTTTTGAATGGAATAATAAGAAAAGTAGAAAAGTAAATATCCCCCAAATAAGTTTTTCTTTAGGCACTAATTACTTAATTATGGAATACCACAAAATAAAAGATCTTTTAATGATACACTATTGCTATGCCATCTATTTAAAACTAAAACTTGCAATATTGGGATTCTCAAGAAAACTTTCGGCTATATTAACGGTTGTAAAAAGGGTGGCCCCCTTTTTACTTTCTTATACGTAGTATAAGGAAGTATTGTGATGATGAAAATTTTCGACCTGGAGATTTTTGCAGATGTTCACGTTTTGTGGTCCCCTGATACCAAAAAAGTGGTTTTTAAAAAATGTCTGTGTCTGTGTCTGTCTGTCTGTCAGTGATCACGATAGTGGTCAAACCGCTACAGATATCAATTCCAAATTTTGTATTTACGAATACAATCTTCCTCTTGAGAACTGATTAGATTTTGAGCAAAATCGGCAGACCGGAAGTAGTAGTTTACTACAGTGAAAAAATCGAATTTTGCAAATATTTCGTCAATTACTAAGTTTAAACAAATTTATAAAGAATTCAAACGTACTCAAAATTAAATTTGAGAAAAATTGTATTAACAAAGTTTTTAGAAATTCCGACCGGAACTAGGTCTTTTACTCTTATCGAAAATCAGTTTTTTGCTAATATCTCGCAAGTCATGCTTTCTAGGCAGGTACATTACCAGTATAAAAGTATTTAGAACGTACTTTTAAATATCTTTTGTAAAAAAAAAAATTTCAAAATTCGGACCGGAAGTAACACTTTTACTCTTACCGAATAACGATTTTTTGCAAATATGTCGTAAATTATGCATTCTAAAATAGGCAATTGTGAAGCCACTATTTAAGAAAGGTGATGCTGATGTAATATCGAACTACCGTCTCATTAGTTTACTATCTGTTTTTTCTAAAATATACGAAAAACTCATGACTAAAAAGTTAAAAAACTTTTTTAAAAGTTTTAACTTACTGCATTCTAATCAACACGGCTTCTGTGTAAATAAATCGACGAATACGGCGTTATTTAATCTTTTAAAGCAAATTTACATCAACTTGGATCAAAATCACTACTGTTTGGGTATCAGTATAGATTTATCTAAGGCTTTTGATCTTGTTAATCATAAAATTTTACTGCACAAATTAGAGCAATATGGCATTAATGGTGTTTCCCGTAAGTGGTTCAGTTCATATCTTTCTGGCCGTAAACAGTGTGTTGAGATTGATAACTACCAATCCTCCTATGAACCGGTTGATATTGGTGTGCCTCAAGGTTCAGTTTTAAGGCCTACTTTATTTTTAATTTATATTAATGATTTACTCACAGTTTTTGACAAAACAATTCATATAGTCTTATATGCTGATGATATCAATGTCATTTTAAGTTCACCTATTCCATCAGAAGTAAATCGAAAAGCTGAATTATTCCTTGATCAAATCAAAAATTGGATGTCATTCAATAGATTAGTTATCAACGTAGACAAGTGCAAATTTATTTATTTCGGTAATAAAATGGCGAACTCTCACCCGTCTTCTGGCGTGGGCGATGGTTTTGAATCGGTGTCTTCTGTTAAGGTTCTGGGTCTCACTATAGAAAGCAACCTTGGTTGGGGTTTACACATTAACGAATTGTGCCAAACTCTGTCAAAGACGTGTTATGCTCTAAGGCAACTGAAGCGGAGCTGTAGTAGGGATACCCTAAAAACATTCTATAGCTCAAATTTTCTATCTTGCATGCGGTATGGTGTTGTTCATTGGGGCGCATCGTCCGAAGCTCGTAGAATCTTTTTGATGCAGAAGCGAGCAATTCGAATTATATACAACATTAGTTATGGAAACTCCTGTAGAGACGTTTTTAAGAATAACTCTCTTTTAACTTTTTATGATCTGTACATTCTTGAGGTACTTTGTTTTGTATATAAGTACATGCCTGAGTTTTGCATAGGTAATAGTACTCATACCTATGATACTCGTAGTAATGATTACTTGCTGCCTACTCGCCACAGAAAAACCGTTTTTCAGAAGGGTTTGTATTTCATTGGTTGTAGATTTTATAATAAGCTGCCTGACTATATAAAAATATTACAAATTTTATTCGTTTTAAACGTGAAGTACAGCAATACTTGCTTGCAATTTCCTGCTATGATGTAGATGATTTTTTAGATTTTAAGTAATTTTTTTCAAATGACATGTTTCAAACTTGTACTTACTTTTTTGTTTTGTACTCGTTTCCTGAAATAAATTTTATTATTATTATTATTATTATTATTATTATTATTATATATATTTATGTAGAGTATAAAAGTATTTAGAGTTGGATATGGAACATTTTTTGTATAAATGAAATTTCAAAATTCGGACCGGAAGTAACACTTTCATATGTATAAGAAAGTCGTGTGGTGGCCACACCTCATTTTTACAACCGTTAATATAGCCGAAAGTTTTCTTGACACTTTTAACATTTAATTATCTTTTAATATTTAAGATATACGGTTTTGATGTATTAACACAATATTTAGAACAACTTGAAGCAATTGTCAGAATTTCAATTCTTGCAAAAAGGGGGATACATTCTCTACCATTTACGATTTTTTCTTTGAAACTCTTTGGAAGAATTTAAAAAAAAGGGTGGTTAGCGAAAAATTATTTTACGCCATTTTTGAGGCCGATTATGAGTTTTTTTCACACTTTTAGATTTTGATTTATTCTTTGAAATACTTTGGAACAATTTAGAACAAACCTATAACAACATAGATCAATCTAATAAAAGAATAGAATTTCGATTTTTTAAAAAAGGGGACTGGGAAAAACTCGCCTTTTCTGATTATTTCGGCCGATTTTGTTTTTTTTTTCTAGTTACTTTGGAACAATGTTTAGAACAACTAGAACAACCGTTAAACTTTCGATTTTCAGGAAAAAGGGAACTGGGAAGAATTAGATTTTTTTGTCGAGATTCTAGAACAAAGTTTAGAATAATTAGAACAATCTGGGACAACCTTTAGATTTTTAATTTTTATAAAAAGAGGTATAACACTGTTTTTTCAATTATCTCGGCTAATTTTGACTTGAACTGGAACAGCCGTCAGATTTTAGATTTTTGACAAAAGACGGGACTAACTTCGTACACCCACAGATTCTGATGACGTCACATACTTGCGATACCTAAAACTGTGTTAACTAATTAATGCCAAACTTTCGTCGGTGCAACAGGAAAAAATATTTTAATCCGGATTAACTTTTAACATAGAGTTAGCTAACTGAGGTTAACTAGCTTGTTTAGGAATGTTGATGCAAACGGACATAAATCTGTTAAAATGAAAACGATATAAGAAGTAAATCAATAGGGTAAAATAACGACAACATGATTACATTTGCATTAATAACACAGGTCAATATGATTTTGGTAACATTGATGACAATGCTCCTCTTGCATTTCATTTAGGTAATTATTAAATCACCTTTTCACAGAAATTACCTAGCACGTCCCATTTTCAAGTACCTGCTTCTCTTTTATATTACGGGGTAAACCTATTATAATTGTAATTATTATTTGTACCTAACTTGCAACGAGACTTTAAACGGGTTCTATGAACTGTTAAGTGCAGTTTTATTGTTGTCTAGAGTTTAGTTCGTTTCTGTATCGCTTACAGTACAGACAAATGTGTAACTGGATTTTTTTAAAATGGCAAGTTCTAGTCGCCGATGTTGCAAAAATCCAGCGGATAAATTTTGTTATATATGCGGACGATTTATTTTAAAGTCACAAGCTAGATCTACATCCGAGGAAGTGAAAATAGCCTACTTTTTATATTTTAAATGTCAAATTGGAGATCAAGATGAAACTTGGGCTCCTCATGTTTGCTGTGTGAGTTGTCATATAAACTTAGTTCAGTGGATGCGTCGCAAGAAAAATTCGATGTCGTTTGCTGTTCCTATGGTGTGGAGAGAACCTATTGATCACGTAAGGGATTGCTACTTTTGTATAACTAAAACAGAAGGGTTTTCAAAGAAGCAAAGGGACAAAATTCAGTATCGAAATTTGCCTTCTGCAATTAGGCCAGTTCCTCAAAGCGAGGAACTAACGGTACCGATTGCGCCCTTAAACCTAGAGAACATTGTTCCTGGCGATTCCACTTCTTCTTCAGAATGTGATCTACAACTTCCAAAGCATACCACCGATGACCCAACATTTTTACCAAGTACCAGTACATAACCTCACTTAATAACTTAGATTAAATAAAATGATTTGGTACGTGACCTGGGATTGTCAAAACAGAATTCGGAACTTCTTGCTTCCAGACTTAAAGAGTGGAACCTGTTAGATAAAAACGCAAGTGATTCATTTTACCGAAAACGAAATATAACATTTTAAAGTTTTTATAAAATGGAAGACTCCTTGTGTTTCTGTTCAGATATTGACGGCTTAACGAATGATCTTAATATGAAACATGTATCTTCCGAGTGGCGTATTTCTATAGATTCTTCTAAATACAGCCTAAAAGCAGTCTTACTTCATAATGGAAACAAAAAACCAACTATCCCGTTAGCCCATTCAGTTACAATGAAAGAAACCTTTGACAACTTAAGAACTATACTAAATCGCGTAAAAAATGAACAGTATCAGTGGGATATTTGTGGAGATTTAACAGTGATAGGTATATTGCTAGGATTGCAAGGTGGTTTTACAAAGTATTGCTGTTTTTTTTTTGCGTCTATGAGATAGTAGGGCAACAAAAGAACATTGTTGTAAGAAAGATTGGCCTCATAGAACTTCTTTTGAACCTGGTACTTCAAACATAAAACATGCCCCCCCTTGTCAGTCCACAAAAGGTGCTTCTTCCGCCTCTACATATTAAGCTTGAATTAATAAAAAACTATGTAAAAGCCATGGACAAAGAAGGTGATGGTTTCAACTACCTAGAACTAATATTTCCACAATTAAGTGATGCAAAACTAAAAGAAGGCATATTTATTGGACCCCAAATAAAGAAGCTTCTAGATGATTTGCATTTTCAAGAAAAATTGAATGAAAAGGAATTGGTAGACGTATAATACTCTGTAATATCTATACATTTTTGTTTAAATTTGACACATTTCACATCTGTTTATATTAAATAAATATTATATTGTGAACATACGTTCTCTCATTTCTTTTCACCACCTGCCTCCTGTTACAGAAAAACTGTACGTGCTACTGTAATAAGTAGGGAGCGGAATCGAGCGAGCTAAACTACCACGGAGCCACAATCGTGACAAGAAATAATGTAAACAACTGCGTGTTGTTTACATTATATCTGAATAGCACTAATTCATAGGGCGAACTGCAACATCTGTTTACGCTCGACAAGAGACCGAGAATCAGAGAAACAAGGGCAATAAAATAAGGAATTTATGAGGTAAAATTCTTTATATACGGGCGTAGATAACGGCGTCAGGAGTGTTTAAAATTTGTTATATTTACGTTATATTTCCAAGAGAAATAAAATTTTCATTTATACCTTACGTTAGTTTCCTTGTTTCATTGTTTTAACTGTTAATTACGTACTTCGTAATTTTTGTAATAGTTCCTGCCGGTTCATTGAATCTACTTCTTCCATTTATATCGACGTAAGTGTTAATTGGATTTTGTTAAGATTAAGATTAAAATTTTTAGTTATCGTTTATTTAGATCTAGAACATTGTTTATGTTACTTTTTCAGATATACATCGTGAAACAATGGCGAGGGTCATACTGATTGTATGTCCATTGTCAGTGATTCCGATATTTATTGCAAAGTCTGTAAAATATCGTTACAGAATGCCAAAAAATCGAACGTAGAACGTCACTTAGCATCGCTAAAACATACACAGAAATTGGACCCGTTGAAAGCTGACAATTTTAACGAAGAACTCTGTGAAGCTTTAATGGCGGCTAATATCCCATTAAAGAAACTTGGCAATCCCACTTTCAAAACACTTCTCCAAAAATGTAATCTACCTTACGCAAATGTTATGTTTCTAAGTGCTTCACGAAAACAGTAGAATGCATTAGAAGACATCTTTCAAATCAGTACCTATGGATAAGTGCCGACGAAACTGTCGATATATTAGGACGCTGTGTGGTAAATATTGTAGCTGGTGTACTACATCCAACTATTCCATATAACGCATATGTAATAGCATCTAAAGTTATAAATACAGTTGATGCGGAAACAGTTGCTAAAACCATTGACGAGAATTTGCACAAAATGCTTCATTCGGACGACAGGTACAGGGAAAAAATACTTTTATTTGTTAGTGACAGTGCCGCATATATGTTAAAAACCGGCAGACTATTAAAGGAAACATATCCTTATATGCTGCATATTACTTGTGTAGCACATGCTCTCCACAGAATCTGTGAATATATCAGAGACAACTATCCGAAAGTTGATAGACTTGTATCGGCTTTTAAAAAAGTTTTCAGAAAAGCACCATCGAGAGTGGCCCTTTACAGGGAAAAACTTCCATCTTTGTCACTGCCACCCGCGCCAGTAATAACTAGATGGGGAACATGGCTGCAAGCTACTAGTTTTTATGCAGAGAATTTCGATAGTTTACATATTTCGTTACACGTTTAAATGACGATGCTCGAAGTATTTCTGAGTGCAAGGAACTAACACAAATCCCAAATTTAAAAAATCAGCTGTTATTCCTTCAGGAACACTTTGGAAACTTGCCTTAACTAATCACATATTTTGAAAATCGAAATCTCAAACTAAAAGATGGATTAACCACATTAGATGCGGCTATTAATAATTTCAAAAGTATTCCAAGTGACTTCGGATGTGGCCTTCGGCAAAAGTTAGACGCAGTTTTTAATAGAAATCCAGATTTAATAACATTGTGGCAATTGTTTATGGGGACAATGACTCAAAATCTAACTGCTAAATACGCTGAAATAAAAGAATATTTCCAGTACACACCTATAACCAGTTGCGATGTAGAAAGGACGTTTTCTATCTACAAGGACGTACTTCATTCAAAAAGAACAAATCTTACAGAAGAGAACCTTGAGGAAGTATTGCTGGTGAATATTAATACCCCTTTACTCGACTTGAACAACAAAATCAACAAATAATAATGTATTTTGTATTTTGTGAGTTGTTATTCAATTATATAAATAAAATTAAAACCTCTTTAAAAATACAACATTTCAATAGTGGGCCCATCAGCGATGAGTCATGGCTCGCTCGATTCTGCTCCCTAGTAATAAGTATTTTCGGATTTAGGACGACAAATACTTCGTGTACACCTATTTTCGTCAATGTTACTTCATAAAAGTTTAAATTTGTCGACCTGTGTAATAGTAGTCAAGATTGTCACTAATTAACAAATAACATTATACTTTACGTCTTGATAATAAACTCAAATTTGTTATTCTATGATGTAAAACGTTTCAACAATTAAAAACAAATCAAGGCTTCACTGGAAATGTCATAAAACTATCCAAACATCCGAAACCTGTTTATTTATTATAGTATCCTCATTTTCATCTTTTGTACCTCTACTATTGGCGTCAAGTCTCTCACGCAAATTCAAGCTGTATCTTTCAGTGGCGCACCACCGTAAATAATTTATATAAAATTACATAATATTATACTTCTCACTCAAAACAGACCATCTCGCTGAGGGGTCAGATGTATTACCTCATCTCTGTTTGAGTTTATGATGTCTATTCTCCTTCTATGTCGTTTCTGACCGCTGTTAAATTACCATTTTCCACTCTCTATTGTGTATTCTACAAGTTCCAGAATAGACAGGGCGAGGACAATTGTACAAAACATGGACGTATTGCGTACGTAGAAAAGATAAAAGCAGGCCGCCGACAACATTAGATGGTTCTTGTTCTTCTTCTAAACAAACATTTACGATCCATTCACATTTACTTGCTGAATTTTATGGTAGCTTAAATTTTTGCTTGTTTTCCTTGCTAGGTGTAGTTAGACGCGTGGAATATCCCAGAGCATCGTCACAGTCACGTGTTAATGGTAGTGTTAATGACGCACAGGACGATCAAAGAACGTAATATTTGTTGATACACAGATATATGAATGTACATATATGAAGCTTTCGTCAATTATTTATTGATTAAATATGTCGCTTGAAGTTCTTTAAAAGAAATATGTGCAATCTCTTCACACTGTGATTGTTGTAATATAAATTTAACAGTAGTATATGCATTGTTTAATTAATTTTATTATCCAAACATATGCGTATAAATATCGGTAAAAACAAGTGTATAAAAAAATAATCAAATCTTCACACCTTTTCGACAACAAACTGTTAAACATAATATATTCAATACTATAATAATTTATTGTCAAGAGAGATTCGAATTTATGTTTTGTAAATGAAATTTGCAATCACGAAAATGTAGTATGTACAGCGTAGATAATAGTCCAATAAGTAGAGAGTTTTGCCTTGCAAAAGGTGGGGTAGAAACGATTTTTACATATCGTGGGCTTACTGCTAAAAGTGACCAAGTCATATTTATAGAAATGGAGCAACAGTGAATTGAATTTTCTCCAAATTTTCTTCAACTATCTGTAGCTGAATTTTACATTAATATTTCCTTTTTTTGTTTCAGTTCTATTTCTAGAATGCTCTTCTAAAAATTGTAGTTTTGTAAAATACAATTTTATTTTTTTTTCTGTAGAAAAAAATGACTTGGTCATTTTCACCTGTAAAAGTTTTTTCATTATTTGCATTTAGTCAGTACCTGCTCATTAAAAAAAATACTCAATTCGTAAATTTAATCTAAGCAATCTTTATTATTAAAAATAAAAACCAAAATTCAAATTCTTACAATAGTTTTGAAAAGTTTAAATAAAATATAACACTAATCAGAGTCTGTATCTGAGTCAAATGATGGTTCTGGTGCTGTATCTTTCTTTGTTTTATCAGTTGGAAGAGAGCTATACCAACCATGAAACTCTTCAGGAATAGCCCCTGTGCTGCAAAGCGTCATCAAATTTTTCTTTTTAAGTTCTGAAATTGAGAGTGGTTTAGAATACAGCTTGCCAATAGATTGTGGAATATTATTGCTTTTTGAGCTTCTATTACGACTAGAAACGTCTATAGTACTGTATTCATTATCACTATAATTATATTTAAAGAGAATACACATAGGTTTCTGTTTTTCGTATTTCATAGTCTTAATCTTTAGCCAATTTAGACGATTTCCGCTATCATCAGTAGTTCGATTTTTGATAACATCCGCTGCTAACGTTTTTAAGTCTAGAAAGTCATTATAGTGGAGTTCATGAACCGAATATGGTGCACTCACTTTATTTCTTCCCCTTTTGGAACGTGCTATTTTAAAAATATTTTTCCAGTCGTGCATTGTGAAGACTGGCACGTTCTTTTTGGCAGTTTCGATTGCGCTATGCATTGAGTCGACCTCCATGTATGAATGCCCTTTCTCTAAATAATTATGATACACTGTTTCTACATTGGTGTACTGCACGATATACAAAAACATTGCCGCAATATACTGGTTCCTGTTTTGGCCACTGCATGTGTCCGAAAATAAACTAATTTCTGTAACGTTTTCAGGAAGTTTGGTGATCCAATTCAGCAAAGCTGTACCGATTTCACAACTCCCTCTCTGCCCATTAACTTCTGACCAAACAAAGCAATGGGCTTGATTTGGAGTAGCAGCTTCATAAATTGTAAGGTTATAGACACAGAGTTTACGGCTATAATACATTGGTGAAATATCTGAAGATGGTATTTGCAAAACGCTCTGCAAATCAAAAGTTGCACTGACAAATTTGTCATCGTATTCAGCTCGCTCCTTATCTTTAGTTTTCTGTGCATTTGCTTCATCTCTTCGACGAATATGAGCATTATATTCCATTTCTAAATCTTCAGAACGGGTTTTTTTAAAGTTCTCGCAAATCATACATTGATCTTTTTTCGGCTTGAAGAAGGCTAAATTATATTCCTTGCAAAATATTCGTCTATAAGTTATTTGGGACGCAAACGGGAGATTTTCTTCTCTACACTGTTCTACATACAGTGCATGCATTTTTGTTATTGATAAATTGGGGTCTAAATATTGTCTCTTAGTAGTTTTCCTGCAATAATGAGATTCCATTGTGGGAAAACTCTCAATATGTGCCTTGATTCTAGCAATCATTTCTGGGCTGCTTTTATTACTTGGAGGTTTTCGTCCACGTTTATCACAGGTAACAAATATTCCAGCTTCATTGACACCTGATAAAGCGCTGTCCACTGGTCCATGGCTGATGCATAAAGTCCCTAGAAAGAACTTTTTGCAAACACGAGTTTTAATCCCGTCCTTTAGAAATTGATATACTCGGCTACTGTTTTTTGGAACTCCTGTTCCAGTTCGAACTCGTCGACACTTAGGTTCTACGTTGTCCACACGAGAAAGAATAAAGTCTTTCTGGCGATCAAAGTCTAGTTTCCAATATTCAGAACACAGTTGGTTTCTCATTTTGTCATCAAAATTGACGGAACACTTGTATCTACAAGAAGTACAATCTATAATATGTTTGGGTTTCTTTTGTAACTGTAATCCTTTTTTTGTCTTGTACGGCAGACATAACTTTTTATTCATCTTATTTACATTATGTTTCCAGGTACTTGGGTCGGATGTTCTCCAACGACTTCTCTTTTTTGGTATTTCTGTTGCAGGTTCAGACACAGACTCTGAAGAATCTTCTGATTCACTGGGAATGTAGCTCTCAGAGCTACTGGAATAATCTTGACTACATTCTCCTTGCTCTGGCTCAGTCACATTCAAATTGTTTGAAGAATTGGCGGTATTTTCTATAGAGCTGTTTGCATTATCGGACCCTGAACAAAAAAAAATTAATTAGTTGTAAGAGTTTGATGTAAATCGTATGTCGCTGGATCTATTAAAAATATATTAGACACCAAATTACCTGTTTAGCCAAAGTTTTACACTTTCATACCAACAAAAAGTGTTAGACCTAAACGCTAAATTTGGTTCTTTTGCAATATTTTTAATAAATAAAACTTTTTACCGCAATTTACTTACAACAGAAAAGTAAAAAAACTGTATAATTACCTTCAACCACTATTCCTTTGCACATTTCTACTAAAGCTTTGCCTCGAGACATCATTCTTTATAAAAAGTAATCACTAGAAACACTGAAATGCACATAAAGTAAGAAAAACTTGTAGTATTTCAGTCAAAAACTTGTAGGTTATGTCTGACTAATACCATGCTACTGTCTACACTTCAACCGGTAAAACTGCCCAAGTCGACTTGGTCATTTTTAGTTGTTTATGGTGACTTATGTAGTTTGAACATGTTAAAATGATCAAGTGGACTTGTTCAATTTTACTTGTATAAAATTGTATCAGCAAGACTTGGACAATTTTAAAAATGACAGATTGCGCCATGCGCAGTTGTTCCTAGACTTGGTCAGTTTTTCTAGACTAGAAACATGTCATTTCCTTGCAGTTGGTCACATAATCCCATTTTTTATGAATTTTGACTTGGTCAGTTTTTGCAGTAAGCCCACGATATGTGGTGTGTTGTAATGAAAAATACTCTACCCGCCATCTTGGATTAAAGGTGCCGAAAGACTGTTTTTTCACAATAACTCCTCAACGGTTGATCTCACGACAAAGACAAATTCATGTAGTTTCAAATATGCAATTACAGTGCACTCGCGATAATATGAACTAATGAAAACAAGGGCAGTTCAAATTTTTGGGATTGTTCATATTTACAAATGGCACAAAATTTTAATAAAACCAAGTCATTTACTTACCACCTACAGTTCTTTCCCTTATAAATGAAAGTTTAATTTAAATAGTTTAAATTTTTGTTTTATTTTAAAACATAAAAGGAACTATTTCATTAAGTTTGTCTGCAGCAAACAAAAATATACTTATTTCTATACATGTTCATATACATAAATGCTAGCGGGCTTATTCATAAAAATTATGCAATGTTTAATAAGCTCTTATATGACAAATGTTTCACAGAAATATGTCAAATAAGAGCTTAATAAACGTTGTATAGTTTTTTTGAATAAGCCCGTAGAAATATAAAGCTAATGTTCAAAAAAGTCGGTTATCTTCTTTTGCCGTTTCTTTTGGTCGAGAACTTTTAAAATTGCCTTCTCACTTAAGTCTCTTAAAACATTTAAAACTCGCTGTTCAACCATTTCACCTTCAGCCCAATCCAACGCCTTATTGAAAATATCGACAGCCTCCCCGGCTTTAATCGTCCTCTTTGGTTCCTCCACACAATCATCTTCATCGGATATGGCTTCTACTTCATTATCTTCACATTCAATAGCATCCTCATTCCATTCTTTAACGTTCGAGGCCGTATATTCAACCTATGAAAAAATATAGAATAACACACAATTTTAAGTACATTTCAGAGAATACAAACCTCGGGTAGTAAGGCGCATAAAACATTGGCGGCGCTTTCTTCCAATTCACGTAAATTCATTTGCAAATGTTCTCTAACAACACTTAGAGGAATTTCATCTTCGGGATCATCTTGATTCACTACCCTATTTAAAATGTTGTTCCAGCATTTGGATAACACAGCTGAATCCACTCTTCTCCAAGCTGATTCCAAAATAACGATAGCTTCCTTCAATGTAGTCTGCTTCATAGTTTCTATCAAACCACCCCCTTTAGCAGCAATGGAATCCAAAAGGCTATTTCTGTAATACAGCTTTGTGATCGTTATAGCATTTTGGTCCATGAGCTGGATGAGTGGGGTCACGTTCGGTGGCATAAACATCACAAAAATAGAGCCGTTTTCAGATTTTAATTCGTCCTCAGGTGGGTGAGATGGGGCATTATCTATTAAGAGAATAGCTTTCACTGGAAGCCCTTTTTTGGTTAAAAATTGTTCCACCTGAATTATGTAAAAAATATTTTAAAATGAATAGGTATGTGTCGATTAATGTCAATATAAAAACTTTTATCTCTGGAACAAATGAGCGATGAAACCAGTCTTTAAAAATGTTACCAGTTATCCACGCTGATTTAGAATGACGATAGTCAACAGGGCAATCAAAATTCTGGAAACAACGGGGTTTTTTTGACTTTCCGACAACAAGCAGTTTGAGCTGATGAGATCCCGTAGCATTTGCACAGCACAGGAAAGTAACTCTTTGTTTTTCAGTCTTTGTACCTGGGGCTGATTTTTCCTGAGACGACACGTATGTTTTGGTTGGTAAAATAGTCCAAAATAAACCCGATTCATCGGCGTTATAAAGTTGATCATTACTTAATCCAAGCTCTTCAATCTTCGATCTAAGTGCCACTTTAAATGGTTCAACCAACTGGGGTTGAGAAGAAAGTTTCTCTCCAGAAATTTGGAGCAATCTTACGCCGAATCTCTTTTTGAAATTCTGCAGCCATCCGTCACTCGCGTTGAAGTCAGAGTTATTTTCCTTAATATTATAATGAAGCTCCTTGGTCTTTTCTTTCAACATTAGTCCACTGATGGGGAATTTCTTATCCCTCATACGCATAAACCATTTATACAATGATTTTTCCATTTTTGGGTACTCCGACGGTCGCATAGTTTTTTTTTCCAGGTCCGATGAATGTATTGTTGCCACATTTTGAAATTGCATTTTTATTCTTTTTTATTCCAGATACTGTGGACTTTGTCACTCCATATTTCTTCGCTAAATTAGTAACACTTGCACCTTTTTGTAAATTCTCCAAAATTTCATATTTTTCCTTTAAAGTTAGAAATTTATGTTTTTTTGTATGCATATTTTACAAATTATTCACTTTTAATTAACACTTAAAAACCAAACAAGCGTTTGCGTCTGCATACATGTAAAAACTAACTAAAAAGTGCACTTGTTTGTTTGACCATTGACATTTGGCATTCAAATGTTAATAACTCGGGGTTTCCCCTAATTTTTATACATATTATGCAGCTGAAATCCGTTTCAAAATAAAAAAAATAAATGTTCATATTTTAAAGCTTTTGTACAAAGTTCATATTTTGAAGTAGTCAATGGCAGAGAAAAAGTGTTCATATTTTGGGGTGCTCATTTATTAGGGTGTTAATATTATCGCGAGTGCACTGTACTTCAATAAGTAGGGAGTTTTGCCTTGCAAAAAGTGGGGCAGAAACGACTTTCACATATGTGGTGTAGCTCTGGGTTGTAATGAAAAATACTCTACTCGCCATCTTGGATTAAAGGTGCCGAAAGACTGTTTTCGCACAATAACTCCTCAACGGTTAATCTCACGACAAAGATAAATTCATATAGTTTCAAATATGCAATTATACTGGGTACGTTCTATTTAAAATATGAAAAAAAAATTTTCCTATTTTGACACATTATTAGTATACAGCATGTGTAAAATCATATTCGGGATAGGACATATGTAACTATGCATACCGGCAACAACGCGCATGTCGTGCCAGTAAAGTACGATTAGGATTTCAGTTGCATACGGTCAGTCGATGGATGAACATGTATTTATCTAAGCATGCATCACACGCTTCGTAAATACATATTTACCAAACAAGAATTCAAAATACTTCTGGAAGTTTTATTATATTGCGTATACAACGCAGTAGGAAAATAAAAGCACGATTCTAATTATACATTAATTCTTAGTCAATTATTCTATAAATTTACTAAGATCGGAATTTTATGAAAATAAAAAATATACTCTAAACAATACTAAAAAATAAAATGTTATCTCATAGGCTCAAAAATGCCTCCCTCAGTAGCAAGGCATTGTCCGAGTCTATCATAATTTTTTTTTTCTCGCACATTACGAATCATATCAACAGTCAATATGATTCGTAATGTGTCTGAAAATTTATATGATAGGCTCGGACAATGCCTTGCTGCTGAAGGACAAAGTCCGTTAACTATACTGTGTGTCCAAAAAGTCTGGAAACACCCAAATAAAATCGAAACGGATCATTTTTGAGAAATTAGTATTTTCAAAAAACTACTGGCTGATGGTATCTGTTTGGAATTTTTGATGACCTTGAAAAAGTTATGATATCATCAAAAAAAAATTTAAACGGCAATGTCACATTTTTAATTTTATTTTTGATAGATCTTTTAATTGCCTAAACGACAGTTAAAAAATTTTTCATTCTACTTAAGAAAAATTTTGAAAAAAAAATCATAGAAAACAAAGAAAATTTTAATCGTAGAAATCAGCAAAAACTCTTACAATAAATGTTCAAAATGTTGTCCTTGAGCATCTTGGCAATACCCTAAACGATAATAAAATTCATTTTGAACGTTTTCTATCATTTCAGGAGTGATCCTTCGTACTTCAATCTCAATCCGTTGACGCAAGTCTTCCAAATTTTCAGGTTTAGTTGCGTATACTTATTTTTTAGGTAACCCCACAAAAAATAATCAATAGGCGTTAGATCTGGCGACCTAGCCGGCCACTCGATACCCCCCCTCCTGCCAATCCATCTGTTTGGGAAGGTATTCTCGAGATAATGCCGAACATTTCCCGCATAGTGGGGTGGAGCCCAATCTTGTTGAAACCAACTTCTTTGGCTGGGCAAATTAGGATCTTCATGGTTCGGAAATATTTCTGCTAATGACGGAATTAAATAATTTTGTAAAAAATCCAAATACATTTCCGCCGTCAGGTTACCGTTGAAGAAAAAAGGACCTATAATTCTGTTACCAATTAAACCAGCCCATACATTTAATTTCTGAGGACACTGAGTTCGTACCTCTCTCATCCAGCGTGGATCTTGGCGTGCCCAGTACCTGCAGTTTTGTCTATTAACAGTCCCATGTAATGTGAACGTAGCTTCATCTGAGAATAAGATATTTCTGATAAAAAACGGATCATTATCACACATAAGCATCAGTTGTTCGCAAAACTGTACACGCCTGTCGAAGTCGTCTTCAGACAGCTCATGAACCAAACAGATTTTGTAGGGATGATACTTAGTTTTCCGGAAAATATTACCAATTGTACTCTTCGACACGTTAAACTCCCGAGCAAGCTGCCGTGTACTAGAATTATAATTTGGAGTTTCCTCTACTGACAATAATACGTCGAGTTGCGTATCTTCTGCGATCTTTGGACGATCACTTCGAGGGCGATCTCGAACATGGCCTTCTTCTTGAAATTTTTTGTGAATCTTACTCACTGCAGAAATACTAATTGGGGCACGCTCCGGATGTTCTGTATTAAATAAGTCGCAAACTTCTCTAACTGAACGAGCCCTATCCCCAAAACTAATCATCATCAATATTTGAATACGTTCCCTCTCACTTAAAACCATTTTTAAACAGATTTTTTTAACTTACGCACAATTCATATTTGACAGAATATCACAAATAAAACAAAATTTGTTTGAAAAATAATCGACTTTTAAGCCAACTATGTTTTTTTTTAAAGACAAACTTTTCCATTTTCGAAGAAGTAATTAAATTTTTCTCGGTCATTTTCTTAACTAAAATGAAAAAATTTTTTTACAGTCATTTAGACAATTAAAAGATCTATCGAAAATAAAATTAAAAATGCGACGTTGCCATTTAATTTTTTTTTATGACATCATAACTTTTTCAAGGTCATTAAAAATTCCAAACAGATACCAACAGCCAGTAGTTTTTTGAAAATACTAATTGATCTGTTTTTGCATTTTTCTCAAAAATCATCCGTTTCGATTTTATTTGGGTGTTTCCAGACTTTTTGGACACACAGTATAGGTTGCCTTATCCCGTCTCAACCAATGAACGTGCGAGTTACGAGTGACGTATGCCAGTTTTCCATATTTAAAAGATGGACAGGAGTTAATGGATAAATGCATAAATAAAATAGTGAGCATTGCTATGTTACTTCATAATATATATTAACATTATTAAAAGAGAAATACACCTAGGCAGGTAAATCAAGAGTTATCTATTTACTTACATACATTGCTAAATTCATTATTAACTAATTTATTGTTAGGTTGAGTACATAAATAAAAAAAATAGTTTATTATGGGAAGATTTATTCAAAATTATACTGATTTTAATTTTTCTATTATAATACAGAAAAATAATTGTATCTATATACATAGTTAATAAACAAGAAACAAATTTTGTATTTATTATAAAACTGATAACAGGAAAACGAGATTGGCTAAAAGGCTACTAAAGAATTATAATAGGTATTAATGCATTTACAGATATAAGATAGACAATAATACAAAATGTTAAATTGAAATGTGATTATAAAATGTAGATGGATATAGATTTTACTACAAAATATTAATTTTTATTAATGCACAATTTTAGAATATTTTGCTTTCAATTTTCTTTTTTTTTTAAGAATATCGTGAAGTACACCTTGCTTCATACTTATTTTGGATGCCCACCTTTGTAATGTTGAAATACAAGGAAGAGGATAATTTAAAATTTGTCGTAGAAATACATAACAACGATTGGTAAAATATCTTAATGTAAATGCATTTGCAATATCTTTTGAATTCCAGACTACTCTTTTCTTTTTCTTAGTAAAAATGTCTATCTGTTGATTAGTTAAAACACCAGAGAAAGATTCTTTTATTTTATCATCAAAAGAGACTTCATTTTAACTACTCTTCACAGCAACTAGTTGATTTTCAAGATCCCGTATTCTATCCTGATACCGTTGTACTTCTCTTTGACTACTTGATAAATGGATCTTCAGCTGTTTGTATTTTTCAGTTAAAGCAATACACTTTACACGTAAAGTTTCATTATCAGATTCATTACTGCATGAGGGAATATCTTCAATACAAATTGTATCACAGCTTTTAGCATAGGTTCCTTAGACACTAATAATATTTCTTCAACGAACTCTTTCTTTTCTTTGCATTCGTTGATCACGGGCAGATGGTTCAAAATCTTCAGTTTGTAGCATAGAAAGACATAAAGATGGTACAGTTAAAAAAATAAGATAGTTTTAATGCACTACAAAAAAATATTTCAAGAGTACATAATATGGCAACTGGTTTAAATATTGTATATAATCTAAATAATAAGAATTTCTTTTTATAATTTTGTTGAAAGCAGTATTAATCAAGAGATAGTTTTTCTTTTATTTTATATCTTATTAGTAATATTTCTGTGTTTACCTGTAGGTTTTAGAAATCTTTTGTAATTCAAATTAAGTAGTTCAGCTTTTAAATTTCTTTGAAAATCATCTTCTTTAAAATGTGCTGAACATATTCAACTGGTAACAGATTCCAAACGTCATTTCTACAACATGCCAGTATCCACCGTTTCTTGTATATTTCCTCTTTTGGAAATGAATAAAAGAAGAAGAAGATATTCAACCCTAGTTTTTTGCTTCCTATAAAATTGTTTTTACAAAGTGCCACAGCACACCGTTGACCTGGCATATAACAAGTTACTGAGTTCTTAAAAGAACTATTTGCAAATATTCTACTTTCAAAACACGTCGGAAAAACAATATATTTTATCACAAACATATACCACAAGATAGATTAAATTACCAAGTGGGTAACTCAACTACGTCATTTGCCCGCGCACCTCACTTCATTCCCTTTGTCCACAAACTCACGGGATCGGGCAACCTATACAGTATGTCCACGGATAGACATCCCAATAGGACAAATTGACCAAAAATTTCGTTTTTCGACAAAAAGTCATTCTTGATAAAAAGTTCTGCATCTCGAAAAAATGTAGTCTACGAGGAGAATTTTTGTTTTTTTTATACAGGGTACCCATAAAATATAAAAAGATGAAATACCATCAAGAATAAACTACCTTTATTTATCGTTTTAAAGTAAAATGGCTAATAAAAAAAAGGTTTTAAATCCTATTCAGTGCTTACATAAGAAACGTATTAAACAAAAAGATTGCACAACAAAAAGAACTACATTGCACAACACAAAGAACAATTATTTATTCAAATACGCCTCCCCCGTATTCGATGCATTTTTCAAATTGCCGTCTAATGTGATCATAACTTTTTCTTAAGGTTTTAAATCCTATTCAGTGCTTACATAAAGAACCCCAGCTGCATTTTTACTAAACAGTCTCTAGTTTTACCTTTTCCACCTATCCCACCTAATGCAGGTATCCTTTATCACAAATAACCTGTCAAAACGTCATGATATTATTTTAATGTCACGAAGTTGTCAAAAATCTCGTTTTAAAATATTAAATTAAATATGCTGTCTGTTGAACAAAAAATATTTTTGATGCAGTGTTATGGTACCGGTGGAAACTCTTACAATTATGTACAAGAACGATTTATCGAAAAGTTTCCTGGAGTTTATGTTTCGACGTATGCAATTCAGCAATTAATCAAGAAATTCAAACACACGGGGTCGGTGGAAAACTTAAAAAGGACGAAGAAACTGTTTGATGAGGATGATGCAGCTACCGTTGTTGTCTTACAATCTGTTGCGGAGAACCCACTTCTCTCACTAAGGAAACGAGCCCGAAATTTGCAGATCGTCCAAAAAAGTCAAATTCAAAAAATTTTAAAACAAAATAAGCTTTACCCATTCAAACCGCATTTTAATCAAGCTTTAGAAGATGGAGACCATGCGGATTTTTGTTTATGGATAGGGGACAAAATTTTAAATGAAAATAACCAATTTCACAAACTTATTTTATTCTCTGATGAATCGACTTTTTCAACAAATGGTACAATGGCTTCCCAGCACGTACGATACTGGAGCACAGAAAATCCCAAATTTAGAATTCCTGCCCATCGCCAATATTTAAAAAAAGTTAATGTATGGTGTGGAATATCGTATTTTGGAATAATAGGACCGTTTTTCTTTGAGAACACGTGCAACAGGAATTCATACATGGAAATGCTACAAACCTTTTTTTCGGATAAGTTAGATGAGCTGCCATTACAGTACAGGGGACAAATGTACTATGAGCAAGACGGGTGCCCAGCGCATTGTGCACGCGAAGTTACAGAGTGGCTTAACATGAAATTCGGAGATCGATGGATTGGCCGGTACGGTCCAGTTATGTGGCCTGCGAGGAGTCCTGACCTCACGATTTCAGACGCGTACCTTTGGGGCCGTTTAAAGCAATTAACTTTTCAACAACCCATTGAAAATAATGTTGATATTTTGAAACAGAGGATTTTACAGTCAATACAAATGATTTCCCTCGAGGAGGTAAGAAAAAGTTATGATCACATTAGACGGCAATTTGAAAAATGCGTCGAACACGGGGGAGGCGTATTTGAATAAATAATTGTTCTTTGTGTTGTGCAATGTAGTTCTTTTTGTTGTGCAATCTTTTTGTTTAATACGTTTCTTATGTAAGAACTGAATGGGATTTAAAACCTTTTTTTATTAGCCATTTTACTTTAAAACGATAAATAAAGGTAGTTTATTCTTGATGGTATTTCATGTTTTTATATTTTATGGGTACCCTGTATAAAAAAAACAAAAATTCTCCTCGTAGACTACATTTTTTCGAGATGCAGAACTTTTTATCAAGAATGACTTTTTGTCGAAAACCGAAATTTTTGGTCCATTTGTCCTATTGGGATGTCTATCCGTGGACATACTGTATATTTAATGGACCTTGGCTGAAGGAGGCATTTTTGAGCCTATGCGATAACATTTTATTTTTTAGTATTGTTTAGAGTATATTTTATATTTTCATTAAAATTCGGTTCTTAGTAAATTTATAGAATAATTTACTAAGAATTAATGTTTTATTAGAATTGTGCTTTTATTTTCCTACTGCGTTGTTTACGCAATACAGGGTGTCCAGAAACTCTCCTGACAAACGAAGACCGGAGATTCCTCAGATAATTTTAAGACAATTTAACCCAATTCACCCTAGTCCGAAAATGCTTCCTAAGGGAGCTAGAGCTCTTTGAAGATGGCGCCTTATAATTAGCTTTTTAATATCTCCCGAACGCTTCTATTTAGAAAAACAAAAACTGGTATGCTTATTTATCCTCCAGAGATGAATCGATTCCATCAATTGCGAATTTCTAGTACCGGTCATAGGCGTCCGTTTTGGGTAGGTAAACGGTTATTTTAACGAATAACTTTTTTGTCTTTAACTTTTAAGCATTTGTGACACTAGATTATTAAATTTTCAGGTATTCTAGTACTAAAAGGTACTCTTACTTTAAGTCGGTAGGATACACCGTTTTCTAGAAAAATCGATTTGAAAATTTTTCGTTTTTTCGTCATTTCATCTTTCGTCATTTCAACTTCGCGACCTGACAACAATTTGACAATTAAAAACGTAGGTTTTATTTCTGTTGGCAGTGCAGAGCGAACTAGTGCAAAAAATAATAAATTGATTTTTAATGACGAAAAAACGATTTTAGTACTAGAATACCTGAAAATTTAATAATCTAGTGTCACAAATGCTTAAAAGTTAAAGACAAAAAAGTTATTCGTTAAAATAACCGTTTACCTACCCAAAACGGACGGCTATGACCTTAGGAAGCATTTTCGAACTAGGGTGAATTGGGTTAAATTGTCTTAAAATTATCAGAGGAATCTCCGGTCTTCGTTTGTCAGGAGAGT
Organism: Amphimallon solstitiale; assembly: GCA_963170755.1. NCBI lineage: Eukaryota > Metazoa > Arthropoda > Insecta > Coleoptera > Scarabaeidae > Amphimallon > Amphimallon solstitiale. Next base: position 13,783,679 of record OY720683.1, on the reverse strand, counting down.
TTCTGGACACTCTGTATAATAAAACTCCCAGAAGTATTTTGAATTCTTATTTGGTAAATATGTATTTACGAAGAGTGTGATGCATGCTTAGATAAATACATGTTTATCCATCGGCTGACTGTATACAACTGAAATGCTAATCGTACTTTACTTGCACGACCTGCGCGTTGTTGCCGGTATGCATAGTATACATATGTGCTATCATCAATATGGCTCTGCACCACCTGCGGTAATAACTACCTGGCCGCTCAATACGATTATCTTTTACGCAAACAAACTGCTGAGGTCCGTAATGACAAAATTTAAGTAAATTGTAATTACTGCAACTTAGATCAAAGTTCAAAGTTAATTTCTTATAATTTTAAATAAACTATACATATCGGCATATTCATTAAATGTAAAATCCTTTATGGATGAATAAAAATACAACAACGAAACGATAAAGCACATTAGCACAACAGCTAATCAAAACAATACAAATAACCACGAAGAAGCAAGAGTTTACACAAAATGATATACGATAGTCGAATTAAGTACACAGGTAAATGTCAAAATTTGACAGTAATGTTATTGATTGAAATCACTTTGAAATACAAACTCATTGTTCAACAACCTTGTCAAATGTGTTTTTCGCGAAAGTACGTTAATGAAGGAAAGTTAAAAACAAATGTTTAAAAAAAACGAAAACGTTTATGAAATAATACTATAAAACGTAAGAATTATTATCCTTACTTCTCCAACTGTTTGAATTTACTATTGGTAAAAATTAATGATCATCATCTTCAGTATGGTCAATTGCTCTTTGAATATCCTCTATTGTCATTTCATCGCCTTATATAATTTATCGTATTGGGTTATGTTTTATTCGAGTGCATTTCTGACGTATTCATATTTGTACAGGAAATCACAAGATGTAATGCTAAGAAATAAGAATTTCAAACTGTAAATGCGCAAATTAAAATGATTTTACTTTGAATGCGATAGTATACACAAAAAGACACATTCATACCACCAAAACATAAACAATAATAATATATCGTGTCACAATTCTAACGAATCATCTTTAAATACCGAATTTTCCATATGATAATACAGTTTTCCGGTAGTTCCGACGTGTTTGTTTATTTATTAAACAAACAAAATAGTAATCATGTATACTTATTCTATACTAAAGCATATGTATTTTTGTATTTATCCAAGTTTTATTTAGAAAAAAAGTAATGCGACAAGATTAAACCAAAACCGCATATCAGTAAATTAAGAATATGTTTCGACGTCATACTTTGTTCTAAATGAATCATATATTGTGATAATACTGATGACATAATTACGTTGCTTTTATTAGTATGATATTTTATATCACATAATAATATATGTGTTGTGTATATTTATCTATTATATCCTGTATATATATGTATATAGCATATAACGTATAGTATGTTACGTATATGCAATATATAAATTCAGCTACCGAGTGAGTTGTTTTATTATATTTATTTTCATAAAGCTGACTGTTTATTGAACCGGGAGTCTATATGATACATATCATAAAAGTGTTTCTCCGTGTCTCATAAACATTCGAAATAAGATTAAGGTTATAGCTGAGTGTAAACACGAGCTACTTATAATCTCTTACCTGGTTTTCGCCTGATGGTATTCGAATCGGGGACTTTGGATACAAATTGCTTCTGATGAAAATTATTGTTTACTGCTAAATATTTGGCGAAAAAGGTACGGGTATATAACATAGCTATAGTGTGAGTTTTAAAATTATATATATAATGTCTCGGTGGAGGAATGGGAAGTAAATTGTTTTTCGGTATTATGTAGAAGGCTAATTTGGGAATTCCAGCAAAACAATATATCTAACAAAAAATTAATTGATTTGTCATAGGAAGAGGTATATAACTGAATTTGAGTGTTTATGTCCACTTGTCTCTGAGAGGAGATATGGATTTTTAAACAATGCGCACTATGCCTAGTAACGGGTGTAACGAAAGTTTTCGGACTATTTTAAAACGTTTTCTTTGAATACGTAATAGTTATTTACGAACCAAGTGCCGGCAGACTATATTCCCGCATGAGCGCACTTTGCTTTCAATTGCGCGAATGCGTGGAAGATGTCTCCACGCAAGTGGTTTGTACAATATTTTTTGTACGAACATTAAATTAAATAAATATTAATGATTAATGTCATTAGTATCATACCTAACCTAAGATAGATTACCTAATTAATTTGAGCATTTCATGTAGGTAACTATTACTCACCTTTCCCTAAAATTAAGTTATTATATTCTTACACATGCCAAACATGAGGTATTTATTCTTATATTTATAAATTTATAGTACATTTATTGCGTTTTTTGCTTTAAATTCAAAAAATATTTCTTTTTTGGGGATATATGAATACACTGATGTATGGTGGGGATGAAATTGAGACAGAAGAAGATCTTCGCCAAGGTATTTTTACAGCGGCAAGGTGCATACGTCAGGAAGGAAATAGTAATAATCCACCTGTTTCACATATCGGTTCCATTTTACTTAATGTGAAAAGAGAAAAAATGAATACACAATCTTCGCACAAAGTAGTTGAAGTATTTACACTTTCAATAGTTAAATAAAAAAATACACACGATTTTCCGTATCAGCTGTTTACCCATTTTCAAGTTTAATAACCCCTCATAGTTTTTCATTTACAAAAAACACACACAACTGTCATTATGCGCTGGGTATAAATAGTCAATAGCCCTATTGTGTTTAAAATAAACATAGTAGGATTATTCTAGTGTGATTTGTATTTTTCTGTGTATATTTACGAACATTGAACATACGAAAGGTATGTACATACCAGGACCGTTATGTAAATTCCTTGTCTAAAAATTTCACCAAATAATTACATTTTTGATTTCTTCCTTATATAAAAATTGTCGAACCATTGAGTTAGCATAATAGAGGGCGCTAGAACTTTTCATCTATATATATATATATATATATATATATATATATATATAAAAGCCCATATTATATTGTTAGATTAAAGATATAATTACTGATAATTAGCAAATATAATATAATATGAAATAATTACTACTTTAATAAAAGTACTAGGACATAAAATATATGGGTTTGACGAACCCATATATTTTATGTCCTAGTGTGGCAATTGTAAGATAATTTATAGTTAACTTAACAGTTGTCCCTAATTTAAGTATTTTGTAGATCTGATGAAGGAATAAATATATTTCCGAAACGTTATTAAGCCAACAATTGTGTTTTGAATCAACTATCCAGCCCAAAATTCTACTTTTATTAAAGTAGTAATTATTTCATATTATATTATATTTGCTAATTATCAGTAATTATATCTTTAATCTAACAATATAATATGGGCTTTTATACTGAAATTGGAGAAGCATATGGTCATAATATATATATATATATATATATACAAAAAAGAGAAAAATATTGGGTAAATTCCGCTGTAGAGCAACCGTAGACACGTGTTTCTGACTCATTGGTCGTCATCGGTACGGTGTAGCCAAGGAATAAGGTGGGATAACCTTGGAGATGTATGCTAATCGGAAGACCATCAGGAGACAGACCACCATTTGTAGCTTCAGTTAGAAGATCCTCAGTTTTGAGGACAACAACTAACGTCGCCACGAGGAAGACAATGTCAACCCGCGTGCCGTCCGAGAACCCAGGAAAGATAAATAAAAGGAATTATCGCGGATACATGAAAAAGAGAAAAATATTAATATTTTTCTCTTTTTTGTATTTCATGTATTCATTTACTTGTTTGTTCAATAAATATTTAAAAAAAACCTATTTTTAATTAATTATCTAGTTATTAACTACTAATCAAAAGTGTTAAACGTTCTATCAAATACATTTAACACTCAAAAAAGGTTGCATTTAAGGGTAAATGTATGTACGTTTATTGAGAATTAACTGCATTATCGGTGATCTTAATAAGTAAGAGTGATGAATAAATAAATGCGATAATAATAAATCCACACGTTTACTTAAATTAAATAGCTTTTTAATTAAAAGGAATTCTCTTCATAAATATACAGTTGACGGCCGTAATGAACTAATTAAAACAGGCAGAAACTATTTCACGATCACCTATGAAAAACGGCGACAACATTATAATATATATATATATATATATAACAAAAAAAATAGAGCGCGGAGTTTCAATTATAGACTAACACGCGACCGAATATTTCGATCACAGTGAACCCCGCGAGGAGGTAACATGAAAGCAATAAAACATTCTAAACATCTATCCGAGACTCGCAATAACAAAAACAAGAACAAGGTAGATCCACGGCCGACAGAGAGATGAAGAAAGAACGACACGCTCTCCGCTGAGACGCTGCTGCGGTCTCTGACCAACAACAGCAGAATGCTCCAGAACTGGATTTTAGAAAGTCAGATTGCCGACCATTGCCATCACACACACATACCATACCTATGTTAGTAATAAGAAAGGGGAACATATTTAAAAATTATTTACGGTATCTAGCAGTTCAATTAAAACCGATATTGATATGCACAATTTCCACGTATACAAGTAATCCTGACACTCTCTAACTACTTAGCTAGTCAGTTATTTAGTTAAGAGGTTGATGCTTCTTTTATCTATCTAATCTCGCCCACCTTTTTTTTTATATATCGAATAGTTTATTTATTATATTTCATATAAGTATGCGCGTTTCTGTTATAACATTATGCAGCTCTATATATAGTTCAGAGTTAATTAAAGATGTTTAAAAGTGTATTAAATTTTAGAGCTAGGAGTTGAAAGGATATATAAAAATAGAACCGTAGTTTTTGTTTAGTTCTTTTTGTGTTCGGAAGAATTCTGTGATGAAATGGCTATGGGATTAACTGTAACGGTCAGGACGTTTACCCTGCGGCACACTACACCTTATTTGGAATATTTAATATATGATTTCTTTGAAAAATATCACGGCGCTATTATAAATTTTAATGCTTAATATAGAAAAAAATTGCTGTCTATCTTATATAGTATATTAAAGAAGTAGATTTTATAATTCAAAGTATTTCAAAAGCAATCTATCAAAAAGTACGAATCTTCGATTTTTACCGGTACATAGAGGCAGAATAAATTAATGAATTCAAATTAAGAAATATGTTTCTGCTCGTTGTTTCATGGAATTTTATATTATTATTAACCCTTTAGTTACGGTAGAGCTAGTCATGTTCAGAGCTTGTATACCATGACCTTTTAAGAAATAGAAATTGCGTACACTGGCTTTTGATATTTTGATGTAGCTATTCTATATCTTTGTGTTTGTAATTTACTATAACTTACTACATAAATAAATAATACAATAATTCTTTTAAAATATACTCATTCTTGTAAGCTAGGCTATACTACAGGGTGAGTTATAAAACATGACGGGAATTAAACCAATCAAGACTTATTGTTTCTTAATTAGTTTTATTCATTTTTTAGTACAATAAAAATAAAGAATTTGAAAGTTAAAGGTTATGTATTGTACAACACGAATGTATTTGCAGATATTAATTTGTTAAACATATACTAATATGAATGTCTTTTGGTAATAAGAATGATGTTTATTTGGTAACAGTATATACCGGGCTCTTTTTTTATCATTACACATAGCATTTTCCCTATGTGTAATGATAAAAAAAAAATTGTCAATGCATTAGCAATATAGTCACTGTATAGTAGACAACCAGTTATACACCAATGAAGAATTTACGTATAGCATACCTTAATTTTTAAATCAGGTTGCCATGACGGGAAAAACATTTTTTATGTCTAATATTTCTGAATTTTTATTCAAACATAAGTCATAAATTAAATATATTTTATTAAAAAATAGATAATTTATTTATAAATCATGGATAAATACAACACAAATGAAAAGGTGGCAATAGTAATGTGGTACCAGAAAAATAATAGTTTAAGGCAAGTTAGAGACATGTTTTCCGTCAATTATCCAGACAGGCCTATACCTTGTGCAAAAACAATTCTGAACATTTTTAAAAAATTTCAAGAAGATGGTTGTGTTCTAAATTCTCACAAAAAAAGAAATAGAACCAATCATGTTCGAACAGATGCCATGAAATTAAATATCCTGTGTTACGTAGAGGAACGGTCTGTAGGATCTCTTTTAGATGTAGCTAAACATTTTGGAGTATCGTACAGTTCGGTATACAAAACTCTGAAAGAATTTAAATATAGGCCATACAAAATATCAAATCATGAAGAGCTTTTCGAAGAGGATAAGATAAAACGAACTGAGTTTTGTGAAATAATGTTTAACATGTTAAATGAAAACCAAGAAATTTTAAATAAAATAATTTTTACTGATGAGGCTACATTTACCGTAAACGGTGAAGTCAACTCTCAGAACTTTCGGTTTGTACCCTACATTTATCCATGAAAAAATATTAAATTTCCTATCCATTAATCCATTAGGTACTGGTCCCGTACAAATCCTCACGCTCAAAACCTGACCCGAACAAAGTACCCTCAAAAAGTTAATGTCTGGATTGGAATAATAAGCGATAGACTTATTGGCCCATTTTTTATTGACGGTAACCTCACTGCAGTGAAATATTTGAATTTGTTGAGAGACCATATCATTCCATCAATTGAGATGATGAATGTTGATGAACCCTGGTTCCAAATGGATGGGGCCCCGCCACATTCTACTAACGCTATCAGGAATTTTTTAAATAACTTATTTCAAAGACGGTGGATTGGTAGATTTGGTCCCATACTATGGCCTCCAAGATCCGCTGATTTATCTCCAAATGACTATTTTCTTTGGGGTTACCTAAAAAGTAAAATTTACAACAATGTACGAATACGCAACTTGAATGAACTAAAAGAGCGTATACGTACTGCATGTAATGGAATAAGGCCAGAATTTATTAGGAATACACTTCGTTGCTTTCAAGATCGCCTTGCTTATTGCCTTGAAAGACAAGGTGGACATTTCGAGAACTTGTTATGATATTAGACTTCACATTTAAGTTCGTTTAATTGTTATAATAAACTAATTATTTTGTTCCAAGTGATATTCTGCATTTTCTTTATTAAAAACATAACCTAATTCTTCTAAGCTTTATTTTGCTCTGTATCGCCCAGTGTTACCAGTACAAGTATTATTGCCGAATCAAATACTTTCGCGCTAAATTTTAACAGTTTCGTAATAAATGTAAAAGGTTTTATGTACGCTGCAAAGTTTAATTTTTACGTACAAATAATTTATGGTAGAAGTAAGAGAAACGGATCTCCAGAATATTATTTTATTTGTATCGGCCAGTGGGAAATGGCGGGAAATCCTTAATGTAGCAATTATGATGTTGACGACGTGATATATTTCGAATTTTAAAATTGTAAGAAAAATTGTACAAAATTAGTTATTTACGATATAATTGTTAAAAGTGCTATTTTATATTGCGAGTAAGATTTGCGACACGAGGATGATTAGGAACTGGAGCAATTTAAAATAAGCAAAATAAAATAACATTTTAACACGTGTATCGTACAGTGTTTCTGCTACAAACTCAATTTTTATTTTAAAATTTTAATAAAAAGTTTAACGAAAATTGACTGATAAAAATCTTATGACAGCTCACTGTTCCTGCTTGTCAAAATACGAGTGTATAACTGGTTGTCTACTATACAGTGACTATATCGCTAATGCATTGACAATTTTTTTTTATCATTACGCATAGGGAAAATGCTATGTGTAATGATAAAAAAAGAGCCCGGTATATATCAGTAATATTAATGGAACAAAATATATTTGTTCCTTCTAAAAAATTACACATAGTGTGCTATAAAATATTCGATAATAAGGCAACAGTAGTTATGTCAATTAAGATTTGTTTCACAATTATCAAAATAATAACCAAAATAAACCTAAAGCAATTTTGAAAAAATTAAATTCCTCAGATTATAATTTAGCAACGTAACAATTAACACATTATGTAATATGATTATGTCAGATTTGTTTATCATATATTTAGCAAATTCAATAGAATATAGAAATGTCCTATGATCACCAAGCTCAACCAAATTTGAAATAATTGTAAATCAACATTTTTAAAATTCGAACCGGAAGTAACACTTTCACTCTTATTAAAAAGCAGTTTTCTTGCAAACATCTGGCAAATGATGTAATCCGCATAGATTTATTACGAAGATTTTTAGTATTTATATCTTAATTTACGACACCTTTTGTATAAAATATTTGGACCACACATACGTATAATAAAACTTATTTATTTGAGATTAAATCAATGTAGGTTTCAAGTATAATAATACGTAATTCATCACTCATCAGTGTACGTAGCTTTGGAAGTACGGGGGCAAGTCATTAATATATACTACGAAAAGTATAGGACCTAACGCGAAACCCTGCAGTATTCCGAGCTTTTATTATAAAACATTGGCCATCGTGTATTACTTCTAGAGCTCTATCAAAAAAATAGTTATACAGACTTGAAAGGGTTGTGTTTTTTGTTCCATAGCTATGTAATTTAGTACTTTTTTAGTAGTCATCATTTTGCCACACAAGGGATGATCTTCAATTTAACGACACGTTTTATTTTCGATCACAAATTGGTTGATAAAGAACTTTGGTGTGTGTTTACAAAATTCAAATAAAATAAGTCGAATAATTTTTAGTGGCAATCGAAAAAGAAAGTTCTGTCGTATTATATGCGTTTCAAGAATTAAAACTGACGGCGATTTCAAACAAAGTGATTAAGGATTGCGAATTTTATTTATTGTTAATCTGTATTGCTTGAGTAGTAATCGTAATTATAAACAGCAACTGTACGAGCTGTAAAAAAAACGAATGAGTATTATATTGACATGTAAATACGATAATAAAGTGCTAAGTAATCAGCTACCAATATTACTATTTTTGTTATTAATTATATGACTTCTACTGGTATTAAATATTTGTTATTAAACAATTAAGATACGCCGTGAGTTATTACTAACGAGATAATATCTATTTTTAATCATAGTGGTAAAAATATAATTGCCTAACTGTGTAAGATAAATTTAGGTAGTGCTTGTCCATATAATAATATCCTATATGTTATGATACATATAGCCAAAAAATATTCTTGCAAAAACCTTCTTTTTGTGTTAGTACAAGAATTTAATTGAATATTAGTGGCGGACTAAATGTAGCGTTAACTATTCGGCAATGGAGGACTTTTAAAGAATTGACTTATAAAAATTAGATGCGACATTATGATTAAATTTACACTAAAGAACTCCTAAACTTTGTAGAGAAAATATAATAATGTGTTGGAGCCTCACCTAGACGAATATATTCTGGTATTTTCCTGAGCATGCTTGTTATAAGATGATATATGGACTCTCCTATAAGTTCATTCCAAGTAATTTGTAGAGCATTTTGTAGCTATTGTGTAAGAGGAATTCTATTAGTGGGTGCTGAATAGGACATAACGGCTGAACAATTGCGAGGCTACTTGACAGCTTAAATCAACTGAATAATGTTAATTATTCTGCCTAGTATTGGTAATTGGGAAACAGGAAACAAAACAAAATACTAAGAAAGAAACGACAATTTAGAAATTAAGTTACGAATGAGTGCCCACAAAGGTTAAATAAAACAGAAGCTTGCCCAATTTAACATTAGCCGAATTCAACTAATTAATAATTTGGTATACACATCCAATAATTTTCTACAACAGAATCAATCAAACAACATAAATAATAATTTCTCGCTATTTATCCTAGTGTTTTATTCGTTTAATATTTAAAAGGTTTGGGCATCATACGAAACACAAATATGCGAGTAGACGAAGGATTATTGACACGAGACGTCTTCGTACGACGGTGATTTAAGACAAAGAGAAGATTTAAATACTGTCTGATCAAAGCATGAAAGTGAAGCATGTGCGACAACGCCAATGCACATGAACGTAAATACTGATAAAAATTACATTATTAAATTAAAGAGGAAACAAAATTATTGAAGACTGAAAAACGACATGTAAGAATTAATTAAATAAATTTTAGATATAAATCTGAGCAATAAGACAAGTATTAATTAAGGAAGTTCAAATATAACGGATATCTACACATGTAAATAAAAAGAAAATATTAACCAGAGTATCACCGGAAGATGGCACGATAAATCCCAAAAACTTAAATAAATAATAATTCGAAAATATAATCCGACATTTCAAACTCAATATTAAGATTTTAATTTTACGTTGACATACAAGGGCCTCTAAAAATAAAGAACAAGAAATGACGACCAACAAATAACATATTTACTAGATGGTGACCCTCTTGATGAAGACACTTTCACCAATACAATACGAAAGACATAATGAATAAATTTCTTTTGGAGCCTCAAACAAAATTAACAATATTATAAAAATCTGCTTTGTTGGAGTTTTAATATCTAGAATTCCTTAAGGTGTCTTTATTGCCTTAAAGCGAATTGTTAAATTAGTACTATAAATCACAAGTGATTTAAATATTGTAAAGTGTTGTTATTAAAAATATTCTTTGTTTTAACTTTCTTGTACGCAATATAACGAAGTATTATCATAACGAAAATGTTCGATTTCCATATTTTTGTGAATGTCCAAGTTTTGAAATCACTTGATCAAGAAGAAGCGCTTTTTTCAATATTGCCTGTCTATCTATTTATGCGTTTGTGTGTGTGTGATTACGATAGCGGCCAAACGCTTACAGCTATCAATACTAAACCTTATATTTAAGATCTCAAGATGTGATTCGATTTTAATAAATAAAGTCGACAGATTAGAAGAATTGTTAGATCTTCTGTTGGTGTGATTTTTTATTGTCTTGTAGACCATCCACGTGAATGAATTTGCCGATTTAAATTAAATGATTCCGTTTTGAGATTAGGTTCTGTTTGTAATATGCCTTCAACAATGGTTGTTGAGTCATTAATTAGTCTTTCGACAATTTATATAAACATTAATTTTACTTATTAATACTATTTTTTTTCATCCTTACTAATATGTAATTTTAATTCTAGATACTAACCTGTTTGAAATTACTTTAAAAGTAAATTTAAAACATATTTTGCAAATAAACATTTTTGTATAAAACAATTGGACATTTTTATGTATTATTCTGTCTTTTGATTTACTTCTTTTTTTCGAAAATTCTACACAATGTTGAAATGAAATACTTTTAGTTTTAATTATTTGTTAATTTTGCAGTTAATTAAAATTTTATCTTAAATTAGCTGGCCTGGTAGACGTTGTTCTACCCTTTCCGGTAGGTGGCGCTATGAGTCGACTACAGCGCCACCTATCGGGTCCCGAATTTGTGATTTTCTTTTTCAGCACTAAACGAACATATCTTGTGAATATGAGTCCATAAATATAAAATTTGTTAATAACTTGATTGCAGCGCCACCTATCGGATCCTAGCGTAGATATGAATAATAGTCTCGACAAAACAAATAGATATATGTTAGTTTAATGAAATAGAAATAAAAGTGCAGTTGTTTTATTTCTATTCCAATTTATTTCGCCAAGTGCCCAAATGTCGTTTGACAGCTGATTGTTAAATTATGAATACATAGTTACATAGTGACAGAAAATTGATGAATAAATAAAAATAAAATACCTACATTTGTTGGACAGATGTAATTTTATTGTAATTTAGGCTGGAATGCATTTTTCCAGATGTTTCTCAAGATCTTTCAAGATTTTTTCAATTGAAAACATTAACATAACGAACAAAACAAGAAAAGAATCAACCAAATATGTCGTCCATATCGTCAGTTATGATAGAGATTGCATACAGAAATTATGATTTTTGTAATTTGTACAAATTTTCCGACTTTCCTTGTCCCGATTTCTTTTCCTGAAAACTTTTCCAAGACCATATGAATAAAACAAAAAAGAATTACGCACATCTATTGTTCGAATCGTGAGTTTTGGTCTTGAGTTCATATAAAAATCCTATAGTAAAAAGCACTTTCAGTTTTCTCGATTTTTCCAAATTTTCTAAAAACCCCATTTGGACTCTTACAAACATTTAAAAAAAAAAATTAACCAAGTGGGTTCAGGCGTTCTCAAGTGATGCACTTACCAATGAAGAGCATTTTACTTTTTTGTATAGATAGAGACGTATAAAGTAAAAAAGTTGCTAGTAATATCCCGGTGTTAGAAAACTTTAAAATATTTTCTCTAGTGAAGTACTCCTAGTTACGTTATCGTTAGTCTGATAGGCTAAATACCTCGTTTTCTATTCTAACAATATCTAAAATGACAACAACGAATTGACATTAGTGAAATAATATAAAAGCAAATCATTCTTTTAAAGTGACAGATAAAGAAATAAGATAAGAACAAGTAGAGGAAGAAGATAAATGTTTAAACGAATGTGCACGAGTGTAAATAAACACGGTGCATCCATATAGCTAACCGTATTAAACAAACAGGACTATCTCTTACTAAAAACCCGAAATTTCGTTCACGCCAGATAAGAGAAATAATAAATGTGAAGTGAAATCAGAAGGAAATAGGTAGGTTGTTATAGAAGGAACTGCGATGTTGCTACGTGTGTTTGTACTTGGGGCGCTTTAGAGAATGATTCCAGTGGCGTACCTTATAGACTAATTACGCCGGTCAACGAAAATATACTTGTTAATATTTAGTCTTTTTAATACATTATTTTTATTCCGGTATATCACACTCTTTGCTTTTCCATGTTAACGTATGTTAAATATGATGGTTCTTCAGTATCGAGGACACGGAGGAAAGGTGGAAATATTTGTGTCGACAACGTACTCTGGACATCTGATAAAGCGTGCGGTTTTTAAAATGAATATTCACTTCCTGTTTAATGGAAACAGTAGACTGTTTGCCAAAAATAAATATTGGAAACGTTAAAAAAAAAGGAATAATGTTAAGTCGCTCTTAGAGTATTTAGATACCCAAACGTAGAAATTGCTATTTTCCATTTATTATCATAAGACTATTCAACTTACACCAAATTTTTCTTGATTGTGTAAAGCCAGGCACTTTAATTAAAGAATCGTCTATTAATTGTTTATTAAACACTTCACATTCAAACGAAATTGATTTCCAGAGGTCATTAATCGAAAATTGTTGATTTAAGAAATCTTCCTTCTAAATTGGACTATGTGATTTCAATCTATAAGGTGGTAAGTTCTGAAGAGAGTAATTATATATCAATTAGGAAAATTTTGATATTTATCCCAACAACGTTTTAAAGCCAATTTTCTTAACTGATAAGGATAAATGTTAGCCAGTACATTGAGCCAAGCAAGTGGAGTAGATCTTACTGTGCCTGTAATAATTCGAAGTGTACAATTTAATTGAATATCTACTTTACCAACATTTACGCTATTCATCCAAACTGCACTACAATATTCAGCAGCAGAATACACCAATGCAAGAGCGGACGTACGTAAAATGTCTGCATGAGCTCCCCAATTTGAACCGGCCAACTTCTGTAAGATATTATTTCTCGTTTTATTCTTCATACCCAATTTATATGTTAACGATGTATCCAAAGTAACTCCTAGGTAAGTTGGATTAAAATTATGTCTTAGAACGGTAGCATTAAAAGATACTACAAGTTTCGTTTTATGTTTTTCGTTATTCTTAAGATGGAAATAAGAAACTTCTGACTTAGATGGATTAGGACATAATTTCCATTTTCTAAAATAATCACTCAGGATCAATAGATCTTGGTTAACTTCAATTTGATTGAAATTATTGTGTTGATAAGCATATGCCATGTCATCAGCCTAATAATAATAATAATAATAATATACTTTATTGTCCAACGGTTTCCCATTTACAGGACAAAAAAAATACACACAAATTTTAGTAAAAAAACCATACAAAATATGAAATTACCAATTAATATAATTGAACAAAAAGCAGTATTTGAAAACATAAAAATAAATTACATTATTTACAAAAAAATATCACTGAAGTGAAGATCTGCGGCTCTACATATAACTGTGAGGGGAGAGTGCATAAGAAAATTTGTTCTCGGAAAAGGTAAGGAAAATGTTGTAGTCGAACGGGCGGCAGGTCTGAGAACACGGAACATCAAACCAGAAAGGAGACCCGCACAATTGATCGAACCACGAACAAGCTTCAACACAAATCGGGCGCCATGCTCCTCACGACGACCACTCAAGAACTGGACACCATACCTCTCCAATAGCGCACCATAGTCGATAGGATACACTCCATCAATTTTAAAGGACAGGAACTTTAAAAACCGGTTCTGCACCCTCTCAATACTCAGCCTCAAGTAAATATAATGAGGAGACCACACATTAGAAGCATACTCCAGCTTACTAGCTACAAAACTGAAGTAGAGAACTTTCAAAGGTGTTATATTTGAGAAATATTTCGAGATACGCATAAAAAATCCTAAGGTTCTCGAGGCGGTGAGACAAGTGGTCGTGATGTGAGGTATGAAACTCAAAGTAGAGTCAAAGACAACCCCAAGATCAGTAATACGTTCAACTTTGCTCAGTGGTCGATCACTTATACCATAAGTTGAAGGTAATGGATGGACTCTCCTCGTGTAGGACACAAAGAAACATTTATCAACATTGAGTCCTAGTTTATAATCTGAAGACCAATTAGTTAAAACATTCAAATTTTGCTGTAGGTGTTCTATGTCATTGAGAGTGTTAATACTTCCGTATATTTTTAGGTCGTCCGCATATGCAATGACTCAATTAAATCATTAATAAATAATACAAAAAGCACTGGGCCCAGCTTTGATCCCTGAGGAACACCAGATGTTGGACAAAATGTACTGGATTTAAAGCCATTCTAAAACACATAATTACGCCTGTTACATAAGTAAGATTGCAGTAAATTTAATAAGGAAGGACTGAGACCAAACGACGAGAGTTTTTGGATCAATAATCCATGGTCAATGGCGTTGAATGCACTACTGAAATCCGTGTACACAACATCAACTTGACTACGCGCGTCAAGCTCCCTGCTAATATATTCTGTAATGGTCACAAGATTTGTGACACTAGATCAGCCATGAACAAATCTATGTTGGTATTCAGAAATATAAGATTTTTAGGCATGAATAAATGACATTTTCATATACCTCGGCAAAATTTGATAAACAGGATATGGATCTGTAGTTCCTAATATTTGATTTATCCCCCTTCTTGAAGACCGGACTAATTCTCGCACATTTCCACAAATCAGGAAAAGTAGAGGTTCTAATAGACAAGTTTATAAGAGATGTTAATGGCCCTGCCAAAGCACAACGTGCATTCTTTAAAATAAAATTAGGAATTTGATCATCACCAGCAGTATTATTACAAGGAAAAGTAGCCATGATAGAGATTACATCATCTTCGTTCACAGGGAATAAAGTAAACGGCACATTGTCAACTGGAAAAATGTCAAAACTAAAAGTGGAGCTATTTTGAAATACTGAAGAAAAAGTATCCGCAAAAGCATCAACAATTGATTGCGGAGAATCAATAAGAACCTCATTGCGATACATGGCATTGGGAATTCTAGTAGAACCTGATTTAGAATGTAAATACTTAAAAAGTTGTCTAGGATTAGTAATAATGGATCTATCAATCTCTTGAAGATATTCAGAATAAGCCGACTTTATCTGAAATTTACGCAATGTACGAAGTCGTTGAAATTCATTGTAGAAAAATATGTTATGTGAACTTTTCCATTTATGTCGATAATATTCTTTTAATTTTAGATTGGAGATGATATCTTTCGAGAACCAGTGAGGATATTTGGATTTTGAACTGCAAGTCACCACTCTGGGAACAGAACGTTCAATAATTCTGTAAAACATCGAATAAAACTCACTAAGTGCATCATTAACATCACCCAGATAATCCAAGAAAGTCCAATCAGTGGATTAAATGTCAGAGTAGAGCTGATTCAAATCAGCTTTATGAAAATTATATCTAGGATTGATGTTAGATGAAAAAGCAGAATGCGAAGAAGAAGCAGCCGGTGAGAACTTAATTGAGAGTGCCGGATACTGTACTTGTATCAATAATTTCAAAATTAATTGAGATAGCATAGATGAATCTTCTAGAAGTCGTATCTGGTAAATCACTTGTATATAGATTTAAAAAAAGAGGGGATAAAAAATTAGGATAAAAGTCTGCTAATTGCAATTTTAAGAGCTAATTATATGTTTTTATGGCACTTAAAACTAAAAGTGAAGTTTTGTTACGTATTATAAAATGTTCAACTTGTAAAGAAAAAATATATGTAATTGGCCAATTACACGTGATCAAACAGTGCTTTGCATCTATGTAACGCTAAAGCTGTTTTTGAACCATGACTGAGACTATGAAATGAAATTCTTGCAAATATTTCTGAATTTGACTACTATTTATTTGATAGAGTGCACATTTTTGCAAGAAAATTTTAGTTTTCAGGCCGAACAATTTTAGGTGTAGGTACGCCGCTGTATACTTCGGCCATCTTGATACGCTAGTCGTCAAGTCTGTTGCTCCGTCTACACCTACATCGTTGCAAGAAGGTATTAAAGCGCCTCGAGTGATTCCAATGCTAGCTGGATCACCGTAAACTATTATAGGTTCACGCATTAAACATATAAGTACGTTCGTTCCTACATACATACAAACAAACTTAACATATACAATAACAAAACATCCATTTCCTATATAACACGCGCCCATAACACACACAGAAAACGTGGTAATAACAGACCAGGCGAATGCCACGAAGTGCTTTTCCTTCTTTTAATAACACCGGTAAAGACCCACGGGTACAAAACAAATCGTATTTTTCCTCTTGTACACGCTTTCTCGATCTTTTCATGTAATAACAATTATGTAATGCGATAAAGGCTGTTACTGGAAAATTTTTGAAGCTTGGAAATTATAATAATTATTATAAACGGTAATAATAGTAATTATGATTAGTTTTGATTAAATTCACGTTGTTTTAAACCTTTTCGTTTTTATTTCGTCTTGTCAAATAAAAACATATTAGATTTTGTACGTTGAGACTATATAGTGCGTTACAAAAGTCTGGAACTATTAAAATAAAATTCCAACAAACAGTTTTTGAGAAAAACGCTCTGGTTTTAAAAAAACACATCATTTTGTATCAACCAAATTTTTAGATCGTCTTTTGTTTTTGATTTATGACGTCATCGATTTTTTTTTAAATTGCAACCCATATTTTTTCCATGGATTTGGATAGAGCTTGAAATTCTGAATACAGAAATATACCGGGTCGTCCAAAAGTCTGGATTCACGTGGATTTTGAGTAAACTATTCACTTTTTTGGAAAACTGAATTCTGTATCTTGAATGGGAATAAAATTGCAACTCAATAGTATTTTTTATTTCAAAAAAATTGTTTATAATTTTGAGATAAAGTTAATAACAATGTTTTTTTAAATGGAAACCTACCGTGATTTTTATTTCAGAGAGAGTACTTTCGATAAGAATTGCATTGGCATAGAAATTTTGGCTATAAACCTTACGATTATTGTTTAAATTAATATTAAATTTTCGATCCGAACACTCGTTCGCGCTTGTTCGGAAAATACACGAACGTGTCTTCTCTTACCACGTTTCCAACTGTAGGCATGGGTCCACCCCCTAATAAAGCATTCTATTGAAGGCGTTACGTTTATCTTGAATGAAAGCATTTTTTTTTTATAAAATGGAGATCTACCGCTTTTTGTCGCCGTATCCCACCATAATTAGAATTTCTATCCGTTCTCTCTCTACCAGTTCCATATTTACGCAAATTGTTCAAAATCACAGATCACAAAAATAATAGATAAAATCAATACCAAAACAACACAATTAACAACAAACAAAACGTTCAAGAAAACAGAAAATAAAAATTCAAATTCGCTCCGTAAACGTACACTAGTAATACCAAAAACAGAATGAGATAAGATTTGGACCTTCCAAGTGTCTAAAAACGGAAAAAGACCATAAAATTATTTTTTATTAAACTACGTTGTACTTTCTCATAACGTTTAAATATCGTAATCGCGGTAGATCTCCATTTTATAAAAAAAAAATGCTTTCATTCAAGATAAACGTAACGCCTTCAATAGAATGCTTTATTAGGGGGTGGACCCATGCCTACAGTTGGAAACGTGGTAAGAGAAGACACGTTCGTGTATTTTCCGAACAAGCGCGAACGAGTGTTCGGATCGAAAATTTAATATTAATTTAAACAATAATCGTAAGGTTTATAGCCAAAATTTCTATGCCAATGCAATTCTTATCGAAAGTACTCTCTCTGAAATAAAAATCACGGTAGGTTTCCATTTAAAAAAACATTGTTATTAACTTTATCTCAAAATTATAAACAATTTTTTTGAAATAAAAAATACTATTGAGTTGCAATTTTATTCCCATTCAAGATACAGAATTCAGTTTTCCAAAAAAGTGAATAGTTTACTCAAAATCCACGTGAATCCAGACTTTTGGACGACCCGGTATACAAGCATGACCCAGACCTTGATAGTTGCTGTAATAAGGGACCTTCAATCCTGAAAGAGGAAAAAATTGAGTAAGCTTTGAAATTTTTAATTACTATGCGAACTGTCACTTTTGACGCATTACTCTATTACCAAAATGGTACGATACTTAAGTGAAAAGCAAAGACTAGAAATTTTAATGATGAAGGGATATTGAGACAGATGTAGAATTCAAGATGAAGTTTGCGAGCTCTTTAACAATAAGTATCCAGAACTGGAACCAATTACAAGAACAGCCGTATCCAAGATTTTAAGAAAATTTGAAGATTTCGGGCATGTAAGGGATCTCCCTAGATGTGGTCGACCAAAAGTTTCCGAAGATGTTCAGTTAGATGTTCTACTAGACCTGCAAGAAAATCCCCATAAAGCCACACAAGAGGTGGCTGCAAATTATGAAATCAGTAAATATTCGGTGTGGAGGACATTGAAAAAGTATAAATGGCATCCCTACAAGGCAGTTTTAGTGCATGAACTTAATGAAGACAATCCGGATCGCCGTATGGGATTCTGCGAGGATATGATGGCTCGATGCACAACCCATCCCGAATTTGTCAGTCGAATATTATTTTCGGACGAAGCCACATTTTGCCTTAATGGAGCAGTAAATTGGCAGAACTGTCGATACTGGTCTCCCCAAAATCCTCATTGAATGATAGAGGTCCACACGCTGTTTCCACAAAAAGTTAATGTTTGGGTGGGAATTGTTGGAGATCGAATTTTGGGACCATTTTTCATAGAAGGGACGTTGACGAGTGCTAAATACTTAAATTTTTTGACGGATGACCTGACACCCGCTCTTGCGATGCTTTATCCCAATGAAGAAGATCCAGACTTGCCAAATAATAACTTATGGTATCAACAAGATCGAGCGCCTCCACATTTTTCATTAGATATGCGAAATTATTTAAATCAAGTTTTTCCCAATAGTTGGATTGATAGAAGGGGACCAATTGAGTGGCCTGCACGGTCCCCCGATCTTACCCCACTCGATTTCTTTTCGTGGGGCTACCTGAAAAGCAAGGTTTACTTCAATCGGCCAGTTACAGTTGACGATTTAAAGAATAGAATTCGGGCCGAAATTAGAGCAATTCGTCCAGAAACCATCCGGAATGTTCTACAAGATTTCGAATATCGCCTGAGATATTGCCAAGAAGTAAATGGGAATCAGTTTGAACATCTCATTTAGTTTATTTATGATAATTAGATTACTAACTTGCCCGTTTCTGCAATAAAATAAAAAAAATTGTAAAAAAATCTATTTATTTATTTTTTATAGGCACAATTAAGAAAAATCGATGACGTCATAACTCGAAAACAAAGGCGATCCAAGAATTTAATTGATACAAAATGATGTGTTTTTTAAAACTAAAGTTGAGCTGTCCGAGGGTTTTTCTCAAAATCTGTTTGTTAGAATTTTATTTCAATAGTTCCAGACTTTTGAAACGCACCGTATAAGGTATGCAATTTTTGCACCACATTTTGCAGTGGTGCGGGCGTGGTTTCACTTTCTTAGTCTAAGGAAGTATTGTGATGATGAAAATTTTTGAAATCTAGATTTTTGCAGATGTCCACGTTTTGAAGTCCCCTGATACCAAAAAAGTGGTTTTTAAAACATGGTTGTGTGTCTGTCTGTCTCTCTGTGAGTCAAACCGCTATAGCTACCTATTCCAAATTTTGCATTTAGTAGTATAATCTCCCTCTTGAGAACTGATTAGATTTTCAGTAAAATCGGCAGACCGGACGTAGTAGTTTACTTCAGTGAAAAAATCGAATTTTGACAATATTTCGTCAACTACTAAGTTTAGATGAATTTATAAAGAATTCATATGTACTTAGAATTGAAATTGTGAACAATTTTATTAAAAAAGTTTTTCGAAATTCCCACCGGAAATAGGCATTTTACTCTTATCGAAAATCAGTTTTTTGGGAATATTTTGCAAGTCATGCTTTTTAGACAGGTTCGTTACGAGTATAAAAGTATTTAGAACTTAATTTTCAATACCTTTTCTATAAAAAATATTTCAATATTCGGACCGCAAGTAACACTTTTACTCTTATTGAATAACGATTTTTGCAAATATTTCACAAATTATGCATTCTATATATATTTGTCCAGAGTACAAAAGCATTAAGAGTTGGATTTGAAATATTTTTTGTATAAATGAAATTTCAAAATTCGGACCGTAAGTAAGACTTTTACTCTTATGTAATAGCGATTTTTGCAAATATTTCGTAAATTATGCATTCTATATATATTTGTCAATAGTACAAAAGTATTTAGAGTTGGATTTGAAATATTTTTTGTATAAATAAAATTTCAAAATTCGCACCGGAATTAACACTTTTACTCATATCGAATAGCGATTTTTGCAGAAATTTCGCAAATTATGCATTCTATATATATTTGTCAAGAGTACAAAAGTATTTAGAGTTGGATTTGAATGTTTTTAGTATAAATGAAATTTCAAAATTCGCACCGGAAGTAACACTTTTACTCTTATCGAATAGCGATTTTTGCAAATATTTCGTAAATTATGCATTTTATATATATTTGTCAAGAGTATAAAAGTATTTAGAGTTGGATTTGGAATATTTTTTTTGTATAAATGAAAATTAAAAATTCGTACCGGAGGTAATACTTTTACTCTTAGCGAGTAGCATTTTTTTGCAAGTATCTCATAAAGTATGTATCCTGTAGAGATTTATTAAGAGACTGGACGTACTTAGAATAGGATTTTGAATAATTTTTGTATAAAATAATTTTTAAAATTATATGATTTGAAACGCTCATACGTATAAGAAAGTCGTGTGGTGGCCACATCCCATTTTTTGAATTGCTTTGATCTCAGCTGATGCGGGTGAAATGAGATGTGTATTGAAATGAATCAATGAAAACGTCACGTCTTGGTGCAGGGCTCTATTTTGGGGCCGCTATTATTCTTATTATACTTGTCAGGAACTATTGACGGTCTGAAACTATTATATACATATCACATTTTATGCATTTCCGGTTATTCAATAGAGTGTCGCGGAAGAAATTATAAGAAAGTCTGGGAAAAAGAGACATAATTCAAAAACTGATCAATGTTAGGCATACATAATGTTTATAGAATGACAACAAATTGCATACTTAGTAAAGAACAACAATACAACAGCAAAATTAACTACTAGTGGCGGCTTAAGTTAGTGAAGCAGAATGAGTCAATGCTATTTACACTTTTAGTGGATGATATAATATATAAAAAAACACGCGGGGTACGTGAAAATTAAACTAGTACATATTACTAAATGTGCGTTTGCAGGTAAGATAATAGTTTTGAAAGGAAAAAGATCTTTTCGAACGACTAAAAATTAAAGTGGACAATATCACAGCAATGGTAATAAATAAATTTATCTATATCAAGGCAAATGAATACAGCAACTATTGAAGTTTAATACTTACAAATAATAATATTAGTCCATTCTGAATGTAAAAAGAAAAATATTTTTTTTAAATTATAATATCATTTGTAATGCGGACAATAAATGTCGAGGACTATGGCAAATTTTTAACAAAGAACGAAGAATTGATGGAGCTTACTAACGGGATATTAAATTAGTATGCGATATCTTTGCAAAATATATTTAAAAACCAAATAATTCAAAAAAATTAAAATAATTTACCTTTCAATCGTAATACATTCTTTTCAAACTATTTTGCATGCAGAAGGTCATGATATATATTGGTAAATTAAAACAAATTGATGATCATATATTACTTAAAGTTGTGACGTATTTAGTAAATATTTCCTTTCCGACTGGAAAACTTTCTTTAAACTTAAAAGTAGCTTAAGTATTAAGTAGTATATTGTTCAGTCGCAAAGGAATAGATGCATACAAATTTCCTATTAGATTTTCGTTCTCTGCTATGTTCATACATTTTTTTAACAATATCCCAGATGTTATCTATTAGGGTTACATCCGGGCATTTGAAAGGCCAAATCAAAGTTTCACTGTTATTAGTTTGTAAACACCAAGTTACTATTCTTGCCATGTGTACTGAAAAATTATTTTATTGGAGAACAAAATTATTATTCAGGAAATATTCACGAAATAATGGTATTTATTATATTCTCCAAAATATTTAGATATACCAAAGCATTGAATCTACGATCAAATTTGCAACGGATAGCTAGTTCATTAGCAGTAATAGCAGCCCATACATTAACATAGAAACGTGCCAACTGATCTGAATCTGCATTAGATACGTATGATTCTTCATATCTAGTATTTCTCGGTCTGTACACTTTAATGTGCCCATTGTTAGTCGATTGAAACGTCTTTGCATCAGTAAAAATTACATAATTCCAGAATTGAATATCTCTGTACAAATAATGTAGTTCAAAGATTTTTCTACCTTGTTTATGGCGTTCCAATACAACATATTTTTTGGCTGCAATAGAATCTCTTATGTCTGATATTTGAATTCTTTTGCAGGCCGTTGACCGAGAACCCGGAAAATTTGTTACTACAACAGTATCTAATGCACAAGAAAACGGATGCTTTCTTAAAAAAGCCACTAGAGCGGTATCATGATCTTCTTAAGAAATCCCTCTTTTACCGCTTTCTATTAATTGTTTCTTCTTGCTCCCAAAGGTTTAACATTTTGTACGGTGCTTTTATTAACTCCGAAAATAAATGCTACTTCTCTAATTGTTCGCCCTTTTTGCAGCTGAAAAATTATTTGAAGTTTTTGTTCATTACACAATTTTCTTGGCATTATAAAGAAAACTCACTTTGACAACCCAATTTGTTACTTAAGTGACAAGTGAAATTGAAGTTTTCAACAAAATTTAAAAGCATTGACATACCGGGCTCTTTTTTTATCATTACACATAGCATTTTCCCTATGTGTAATGATAAAAAAAAAATTGTCAATGCATTAGCGATATAGTCACTGTATAGTAGACAACCAGTTATACACCAATGAAGAATTTACGTATAGCATACCTTAATTTTTAAATCAGGTTGCCATGACGGGAAAAACATTTTTTATGTCTAATATTTCTGAATTTTTATTCAAACATAAGTCATAAATTAAATACATTTTATTAAAAAATAGATAATTTATTTATAAATCATGGATAAATACAACAGAAATGAAAAGGTGGCAATAGTAATGTGGTACCAGAAAAATAATAGTTTAAGGCAATTTAGAGACATGTTTTCCGTCAATTATCCAGACAGGCCTATACCTTGTGCAAAAACAATTCTGAACTTTTTTAAAAAATTTCAAGAAGATGGTTGTGTTCTAAATTCTCACAAAAAAAGAAATAGAACCAATCATGTTCGAACAGAAGACATGAAATTAAATATCCTGTATTACATAGAGGAACGGTCGCTTTTAGATGTAGCTAAACATTTTGGAGTATCGTACAGTTCGGTATACAAAACTCTGAAAGCATTTAAATATAGGCCATACAAAATATCAAATCACCAAGAGCTTTTCGAAGAGGATAAGATAAAACGAACTGAGTTTTGTGAAATAATGTTTAACATGTTAAATGTAAACCAAGAAATTTTAAATAAAATAATTTTTACTGATGAGGCTACATTTACCGTAAACGGTGAAGTCAACTCTCAGAACTTTCGGTTTGTACCCTACATTTATCCATGAAAAATTATTAAATTTCCGATCCATTAATCCATTAGGTACTGGTCCCATACAAATCCTCACGCTCAAAACCTAACCCGAACACAGTACCTTCAAAAAGTTAATGTCTGGATTGGAATAATAAGCGATAGACTTATTGGCCCATTTTTTATTGACGGTTACCTCACTGCAGTGAAATATTTGAATTTGTTGAGAGACCATATCATTCCATCAATTGAGATGATGAATGTTGATGAACCCTGGTTCCAAATGGATGGGGCCCCGCCACATTCTACTAACGCTATCAGGAATTTTTTAAATAACTTATTTCAAAGACGGTGGATTGGTAGATTTGGTCCCATACTATGGCCTCCAAGATCAGCTGATTTATCTCCAAATGACTATTTTCTTTGGGGTTACCCAAAAAGTAAAATTTACAACAATGTACGAATACGCAACTTGAATGAACTAAAAGAGCGTATACGTACTGCATGTAATGGAATAAGGCCAGAATTTATTAGAAATACACTTCGTTGCTTTCAAGATCGCCTTGCTTATTGCCTTGAAAGACAAGGTGGACATTTTCTTTATTAAAAACATAACCTAATTCTTCTAAGCTTTATTTTGCTCTGTATCGCCCAGTGTTACCAGTACAAGTATTATTGCCGAATCAAATACTTTCGCGCTAAATTTTAACAGTTTCGTAATAAATGTAAAAGGTTTTATGTACGCTGCAAAGTTTAATTTTTCCGTACAAATAATTTATGGTAGAAGTAAGAGAAACGGATCTCCAGAATATTATTTTATTTGTATCAACGTTACGCGGCCAGTGGGAAATGGCGGGAAATCCTTAATGTAGCAATTATGATGTTGACGACGTGATATATTTCGAATTTTAAAAATGTAAGAAAAATTGTACAAAATTAGTTATTTACGATATAATTGTTAAAAGTGCTATTTTATTTTGCGAGTAAGATTTGCGACACGAGGGTGATTAGGAACTGGAGCAATTTAAAATAAGCAAAATAAAATAACATTTTAACACGTGTATCGTACAGTGTTTCTGCTACAAACTCAATTTTTATTTTAATATTTTAATAAAAAGTTTAACGAAAATTGACTGATAAAAATCTTATGACAGCTCACTGTTCCTGCTTGTCAAAATACGAGTGTATAACTGGTTGTCTACTATACAGTGACTATATCGCTAATGCATTGACAATTTTTTTTTATCATTACACATAGGGATAATGCTATGTGTAATGATAAAAAAAGAGCCCGGTATATGAGTAAACCAGATTTACAAAAAAAGTAGCTTGTCATACTTTTTTCTGCACGCAACTGTACCTATTACAGTTTATAAAATGTGTTTATTGTGTATATAACCATTGTATTTTATCCATAAGCATCCAGGGTTAGCCATGTAAACATTTTTAAAAAAGAATATTGATAAAATCAGATAGGTAATCCTATTTGTAAAAGAGAAAACGTATTTATTAATAACAGAGACTGCACATACGAACATATTATTTTCTTAAAATACTGCTCAAGTTCTAAACCTTGTGCATGCCTTTTTCGGGTAAAACACATATTCACTTTCAAATATTCTATTACATCACAGATAATTGACTTTTACTTCGTGTCTCTGTTTCGGGTATATAACATATTACGGGCACTTTAAAGATATATGTTTGCGTTGTAGTGCGCTCTCACGGTATAACCTCTTGGTATATATTTACTTTTTCTTTCCAGAGACGTCCATATTTTAACAAATATATGCACATATTGAAACGTGTTGAAATAAAATTATAAGACTATTTTAGCCTAGCAAAAATCATCAAGATATGTTAAAGAAGTGTGTTTGTATGTATATGTAATTATGATTCATATAAAACACATGAAATCTGAGGTAATCCAGTTAGAAGAAACGAGGTATGAGCATCACAAGACTATTTGTGCGTTTTGAATTTCATTTGTCCAAAGAAGATATTTTGAAATACAATGTATTTTTATATTTGACCTATAAGAAAGATATAAGAATCAATATTATTGACGTATATGATCCAAATGAAATACGAATCTATACAAATGTAGTATATATTACTCTATTATATTGACTGGAGAATAAAATACCTGTGTTTATGTTTGAATATGTCAAAGAATAGTAAGGTTAATTTAAGAAATGTATTAAACTCACTTAAACAAAAAACTAATGTATAAAAATCAAAAATATTTAATTCGTTTTTTATAGACTCGCCTAACTACATAATGGATTCTGATAAAATTTTATATTGTATGGAGATTGTGATCCAAATTTTACAGGAATATTAGAAAATTCGGGAAAAACTGAAAGCGCTCTTTAGTATAGGACTTTTATATGAACTCAAAACCGTAACTCACGATTCGAATGATGGATATGCGTATTTCTTTTTCTGTTTTGATCCTTATTTATTGATAAAGTTTTTAGAGCCAAAAATTCGAGACAATTACAAAGGTAACTCGGAAAATTTGGACAAACTACAAAAATCAAAATTTTTGTATGCAGTCTCGATTATAACTGACGATAGGAACAACATATTCGGTTGACTTCATTTTTGTTTTGTTTGTTATGCTCCCAGGATGGAAATAAGTGAATTGAATGTTTTCAATTAAAAAAAATTTGAAAGATCTAGAGAAAAATATATAAATATAATCGCAGCGCTTTGGCGCATTTGTTAGAGATAGGGTAACCTCTGAACGACTTGATCGACTTACGTTATACTCACACAATATATTTGTATTGTCGAGACGATGGTTTATAACTATGCTAGGATAGGATAGGTGGCGCTGTAATCAAGTTATTAATAAATTCTAAATTTGTGGATCAAAATGACTCATATTTACAATAAATGTTGCTTTAGTGCCAAAAAGAAAAATCACAATATCTGGACCCGATAGGTGGCGCTGTGGTCGAGTTGTTATATATTTTATCGTGCTACCTACCGGAAAGGGCAGAAGAGCGTACCCTGGATCAGCTAGTATATAATAAGAGGCAGGTAATCTATTAATTCATGGGAGATCTAGCATTATACACTGTGTATCAGCTAAACGGAATAAATTCGATGATAAATAAATGGGGGCGTGTTCGAAAAAACACTCGGACACGTCGGTAGTTTTAGTTTAGTTTCAAAAGAAACTTTTTATACATGGTATGTCATGTACCCATGGCCAATACCAATTTTTCTATTTTAAAAGCAACACTCTGTATATTACATAATTTTTAGATTCTTCAGAAAATTCTAGACATAATTCATTTATATTTTTGTATACCTATCTTCAACTGTTTCGGAAATATTAAGTGTTGTCAGATTTATTGCAAAAATTAACATTGAAGATAGACAATTATTTGATTACAGAAATTCGGGACAACACACTCAAAAACTAATATGCAATCTGTTTATTTTTTGATAATGTAAAAAAAACATTCCTTTTTGCCGATAGGAAATAAACAAAACCTGTAAATACTTTTGTTTAAAACAAAATGGTTCATTTAACAGAAATTCACAAAATAACATTCTACAGATGATTGGTTATGGAGATAACACACGGACACAATTGGAAGTTGCTAGCTTATTTCATGAAAAATTAGAGATGCTGAGTAACGTTAAAGGAAATTTCAATTCAAGATTAGGATGTTGCCAAAAAGTTTGCGGCGAACATATTAAACATCCCCTACATTGATATTAGTGGTTTTTTTTTGTTTTATTACATTATCCAGAAATAAACAGATTACCTACTTGTTAGTTTTTGATTGTATTGTAGCGAATTGCTTTATTGTTCATTTTTGCAAACACTTTATATATCTCAAACAGTTGAAGATAGGTATAGGAAATTGTACAGGAAATATGTCTAGAATTTTCTGAAGGATCCAAAAATTGAATAATATACAGGCTTGCGACGTTACCCTCTTAAAATTGTTAAATATAAATTAATAATACTAATTGCCAAATTGAATGGCCCGGTGCTTCCATCTATACTCAACAACGGATAGCTAAACGTGTCGTATACACTAGAGATATTTAACATCAGAGTGGTATTGTCGTCTATTAAAACTACAGTTGGTATTCGTCCACCTACACTATCTATTTTTGACAGTTAATTAGATATTAAACTTAAAACAATACGTGTAATAATAAAATTAAGTGTTTTAAGTATCTGGTGAATGTGAATTTTATCAACAGGAAATGCTCAAATACGGGTAGATCGGTTTATGGAGAAAAACTTTGGTTCGGTATGTTTTAGCATCATTTATTCTTTAATATATTTTTTGTATATATTACCTCCTAGCATGAAGAGAAAACGACATATTTACAATGATAACCCTTTTATTTACATATAAATCAGATATTATATTAAACAAATTTAATACATATACGTATATACACAAGAAAATCATTAAATATTTGTTGTATACAAAAGCAGCTATAATTCTCATATTGGACAAGAGTAATATATTTATATTTAAAATCTTACGTGCAACTAAAATTTACTTCAGTACATATGTAATTTAACAGAAACCCATTTGACATGATTATTAAAATGAACGGAATAACCATATAAAGATTGACTGGGGGACTTACGGGAACGGTATTGTTTTCTTTCTACGATCTGCCTGGGAACAAAACAATTTACGTGACCACCTTTCTAGACTGCCAGAAAAACTAAGGGAAAGGTACTAGGTAATCTCTAGACTGCCAGAGAGTTTTGTAAGAATTCTCTCCAGACTGCCGACGAGAACTTTGATTTTACTAACAAAATCGTCGCCTTATATAGGCCTGTACGTGCATAAATAATACCTTAAAACAGTATTTTTGCCACAGTATCACGTGCAAAATGCATTTAGAAAATTAACAAAAGTATCATCTTTCTCTTTACTAATTGACTTTAGACAAATTAAACATATTTTAGAATATTTGTATTAAATTATCGAACCTTTTTCGCGCTCGCTTACAGCTGTCCGTCAATCTCTCCGAGCTTGAATCGCTTTTTTCGCGTCCGCTTAGAGTTTTTTCACAGTTTCCTGTAAAAAGCAATCACTGTCATGACGCCATTTAGAATGTCCGATTTGATTAACTTTTGACGCACCTATGTACACATATAAATTTTGTTATGCCAATCGTATATATTATTTAGAAATTTTCTTTCCTTTTTACACAAACCGTTACACTGAACACTGAAGAGCGAGAAGGATAATTAAATGTTAAACATAAATCACGTGCTCAGATTCAAGCACTTTTCGAAGAACCTTTCCGCCACATTGTTTTTTAAAAATTTTTATTTCGGATTTGTGATCAGCAACCTCAAAGACTCCCATATACTAAATTTCACCAAGATCAAAGACATTTTGAAGAACCCTTCCGCCATATTGAATCCACCATTATGTTTTTTTGACATTTCGACTTTGGATTCGTGATCGGCGAACTCAAAAACCCCCGTATCCAAAATTTCACCTTCATACGTCAATTTTCAAGAAAAGCCCTTCCGCCATTTTGTTTTTTTGACATTGAAGTCGAAATGTCAAAAAAAACAAAATGGCGGAAGGTTTTTTTTTGACATTTCGACTTTGGATTCGTGATTGGCGACCTCAAGAACCCCCGTACCTAAAATTTCACACTCATACGTCAATTTTCAAAAAACCCTTCCGCCATTTTGTTTTTTTTTTGACATTTTGACTTTGGATTCGTGATCGGCGATATCAAACACCCCCGTATCAAAAATTTCACATTCATACATCAATTTTTAAAAAAATCTTCCGCCATTTTGTTTTTTTTGACATTTTGACTTTGGATTTGTGATCGGCGACCTCGAACAACCCCGTATCTAAAATTTCACATTCATATGTCAATTCGTTATTTAATTTATTAATTTATGTGTATTTTTTAAAAGACTTATTATTATATTAAATCTTATTCACCATAACAATATGTGATACTCTTGTGCAATATAAATTGGTATTCTTATTTCTACTCATCCTGCTAAAAAAACATTTCTATGACACACACGAAAATTATAATTATCTACATAATGCAAATTATGAAGAACATCAAAATAAAAACTATTCTTACATTTTTACAAATTCGAACAGAGTATTTTTAAATGGTACATGAGTTATGTAAAAATCATTTTTAACGGTTCTCCTTTCATCGAGGCGACAAAGCATTCCTGCCTTGGTGCCAATAGGTGGACGGTGTGCGTACTGTTTGATCGGTACAGGACGCAAGGTTACCCTTTGTTGACTTTTTTCGTTCCAAGTAAAAGAAAACACAAACGACTAGAGAGAATGCTTGTTCAAACAGATATATCTTGACGTCGTACTCGACAGCAAGCGTTATGTAATACCACACACTTGCAGTCATAATGTCGTATTTCCATTCTGTACGTTATATACAAATATTCCTCTTCTTACCATTAAATTAAAGGAAGGTATAAGAGATGAAGGTGAAGAAGAAAAAAATAGACGCTCAAGAAGAGAATTTCGTATAGATAAGAATCGATCGTGTGAGTTGTGTGGTGTGTATATGTTGCGTTTCTATCCGTATTGAATAGGGCTAATGATATTTCCTTATAAGAGGCCGTTTCAATTGATTTATTAATCGTTAAGATCGGATTTATACACGTTGATGTTATCAATTTCATCGTTGTCTGTGTGGATAAAGCTAAACAACAACGATAATAATTACTAGACGTCTAATTATACTCGGATAAATTATCGGTGGACTGTAATGAGTTATAAAATAATGCAATTAAAAAAAATTATCATTTACGGTTCCGATGATAACTAATAATAAAAATAACACGATAAAAATGTATTTAATTATTAAGAAAATAAAAATTTATCGTTGTCAAAAAAGATCTACGTGTAATAAAAGCAAAAGATATAAAAGGAATCTTATAGGTATACATATTTAACAATATTTTTTCTTCATACGTATATCTGTAGAAGTTATAGTGTCAATGTATATTAAACAGACAATAAGAAAGAAATTAAATTAATGTAATATGATAGCATTTTTATTTTATCTTAATGACTGTATTGTTTGGATTGCTAGTCGTATGTTAGTTAGAATGTTAGTTACAATGAAAATTTTGCGCCAAACAATATTTATTTACATATCAAGGGAGGTAAGCAGCTTTTACCAGTCGTGGATGATTTTGCGCTGGCAAAGGCTTACTACATTGGTCACTTATCTCCTGTGCTGTGTATAACGTTTTATCTGCTCCCACGGTTCACAAAATAAAATAATGAGGTGTGGCCACCACACGACTTTTTTTTAATAAATGATGAACATAAATATATAACCACTACAAGCTATAGCAGGAAAATGCAAAACAACTTGATAAGTATATACGCTAATTGTTTTACTGATCGACCGTAGATGTCTAGCAAAGAGACATCTAGCGGATATAGTCAAGATTTAAACATCTATCTGGACCCGGCCCTAAGTAATAACTATAGACCGGACACAAAAGGTTGATGACTCATGGCCCATGGGCGCACTATTGAAATGTTGTCTTTTTAAAGAGGTTTTAATTTTATTTATATAATTGGATAACAAGCGGGTGGTGATCTATAAAGTACAAAATACGTTATTATTTTGCGATGGGAAATCTCGCTGTGTCTTAGTCGTCGGGAGTTATGGACGTTATGGTAGAAAACGTCAAGATGGCCCCTACGTCCACAGCTGCGGATGGTTTCGTCTGGAAACTTGTACGTGCTTGCTAGGAACTATTTTGAAGATTCCTGCGGTGGAAAATTTCGCTGTGTCCTCTTGATCGAGAGTTATGGATGTCGTGGTGGAAAACGTGAAGATGAACCCGACATATTTTAAACACTTGGACTTCGCGAAGCAAATCGAAATAGAATCACAAATACCGATAAAAAAACAAGCGACAAAATCAATCCAACAAACTCTGAATAGGTGGCCTCTATAATTAAAAATCTAAAAAGTAAGGTGTGGACACCACACGACTTTCTTATACGTATGAACGTTTCAAATTATAGAACTTTTTTTATACAAAAATTATTCAAAATCCTATTGTAAATACTTCAATTCTCTTAAAAAAATCTATAGAATGCATACTTTGCAAGATATTCGAAAAAAAAGTGCTACTCGATAGGAGTAAAAGTGTTACTTCCGGTCCGAATTTTGAAATTTCTTTTATACAAAAAATGTTTCAAATCCACCTCCAAATACTTTTGTACTCATGATAAATATACAGGGTTATGATAAAGTAACGCACAAAATTCATAAAACGTACAATGTTCATTTTAAAAAAAAATGCAAAAACACGTCAAACAGTTTATTTTATTCCGCGTCTTTTAACATAAGTCAAAAAAATAAAACGTCAAATTTGTCAAAGTTATGACGTCATCAATATTTTTTTTAAATATGAAGCTTGGTTTTTTTTACTTTATTTGATAAAGCTTGTTTTTCTGCATTATAAAGAAATAATTGAAGTAGGGGTCACATAAGAAAAAACTAAAAAAAAAAACGAATTAGACATGAAATGACTCTTATAACTCCGCAGATGATCGAAGACTATGTAAATCAGGTCTACCATCGTCTTGGCCTATGTCAGATAGTGAACGGGACACAGTTTGAACAATTCCTGTAAGAAATCGTTTTGGTTTAATGGACTGTTTAGTTAATTTAAATGTTATTACTATAATAAAGCTTATTTTGTTTTTTATTAATTCTCTCAGTTTTTTCTTATGTGACCCCTACTTCAATTATTTCTTTATAATGCAGAAAAACAAGCTTTATCAAATAAAGTAAAAAAAAACCAAGCTTCATATTTAAAAAAAAGTTTGATGACGTCATAACTTTGACAAATTTGACGTTTTATTTTTTTGACGTATGTTAAAAGACGCGGAATAAAATAAACTGTTTGACGTGTTTTTGCATTTTTTTCAAAAATGAATATTGTACGTTTTATGAATTTTGTGCGTTACTTTATCATAACCCTGTATATAGAATGCATAATTTACGACATATATACAAAAAATCGCTATCCGATAAGAGTAAAAGTGTTACAACCGGTCTAAATTTTGAATTTCATCTGCAAAAATCTTGATGTCAAAATTTTTTATCATCACAATATATACGTATTGGGTATTTTCCATGTAATTGCGAATACACCCCCGAAAACCCCCAAAGGCGACTGGTATGTTGCTAATAAAATTGGGGTTGATCAAATTTGGATCAGAAAACTCACAAGGAATCTCACTTCGTTTTTTTTTCTCAAGATTTAACATTTAAAATAATTATAATTTTATCTACAGAACATAAACTTATTAAATTGAGAGCAATAAGTTTTCAATTTTTTCTTTGGTCATGTTAGTCTTGAAAACAATTGCAATGGCACAATTGACGTTTTACAACATTAATATCATTTGTAACCGTCACATTGACCATTTTTTCTCGTTTATATTTGAAAGTGATTTTAAGTATTGTGACTTTAAAAGGCATTCATTGTCAACAAACTATTCAAGTTCTTCGATTTCTTTGGCAATAAGTCCGCAAAGGTTTTTTCAGCTTCATCTAGGATTTCTGTTGGAGTAATGAGAAGATCTAAATCACTTCCTTACTTTCAAAATCGGTAATCAAGATAAACCCTCGAACAACACAAACTGACGTAATCTGATAATGACGTGATACAATGACAGCAGATGACTGGACGAGAGTAAAATTTTTAGGTAATTTTCGTCTCTACGGACGAAAGTGAATTTTATGGGATTTTCTCTCACTGATGAGAGAAATCAATATTTCGCTGGAATATTGGGTGACAAAATTTGTCTTTTTAGGGCTACCCAGAAGACGCAGAAAAATTTCTGCCGAAACATCGGACCTTCACAATCCAACCAATTATGGAAGGAAAATTACTCAAACACCACTTAAACTTCATAAACTGTAAAGTAATGTATGATTCATTACTCTTTGATGCATGTGTTGGAACCATCAATAAATTTATTATTAATGTAATGTAAAAACGGTCCCATGTTGTTGCGCATAATGTAAAGGTACAAATAAAATGCCCCCTTTCTAAATTAAATTGATAATAAAAGAAATATAATTCAACTAGTGAAAGCCCCAAAAGTTGGAAGCTATCCTGTAAAGGTACACCCTTAAAATGCCCCAAAAGTTGAAAGCTATACTGTAAAAGGAACTGTTATTTGAAATTTAGGTTAATAATAATATAGAATTCTAAAATAAAATAAAATAAATTGTTTTTTTGCCAGCTAAGCCCAATTCTTCATCCCAGGGCGATTCGGATTAAAAGAGATGATAAATTAACAGTTTCCTAGAGCATCATTGGGTGTAAATACAATAAAATACCCTTGTATAAGTTTAGATAATAATTGTATTAAAAATCAATAATTTTATAGATTATTACAAACAAAGTACAATACCTATACAATAAAGTGCTTTTAACAGAAAAAGAACACCTGAACAAATCGGTTAAATACACTTTTATAATGGTTACATTTAATAATATTTACGCATACCATTCATTATAATAAAATCGTAATAACATATGCAAGAGATTACAACTCAGGATAAACGTGTTTCACATACATTCATGTACATACCACAACGCTAAAAATATATAAAATTACTTCATTGATTACACTTTGGAGACGCTGTTTGATAAATATATTTATATAGTCTAGATAAATATATTTATTTGTTTCGTCTCTGTTTGAAACTGAATCTCAAGATGTATTAGAAATTGTTAAAAAATGTAGTGTTACCCTTTAAAAAAATACGTTTCTCTAAAATAGCGCCCAATCTGGCAACAACGCGTTTATTTTTTCCACACATGTTTCTTATTTGGACTAATTCCTAAAACTTTGCTTCAGGAACCATAGGTCTATCTTTTCAAATAAAAAAGTTAGCCTTTGTCAAGATTTATAAAAATAACCCTGTATATATGAATTCATAAAATGTTACTATTCCATTATCTCATAGACATTAATTTTGCATTATTTTCTTTGCTAATTGATTTTGAAAGACATATGATTAAGTCCACGAGGAAATATATATATATAAAATATATTACAATTCTTTGCCAAATATACAAATGTATTGAAAAAATGAATGAAAATCTTCTTGGTAGTAGTGGCATACAATGAAATGAAAATAATAACAATATGACAACTGGTTGTCAATTAGAAAACAATGACAAATATAAAATGTAAATCAAAATGTATAAATGAAAATGTATTCAAATAAGCATAGGACTATCGGTATTACTTATATAGTCACATCAAAGGGCCTGGGTTTACCACAAGCTGTTCAGTCAATGCAATTATAAAGAATAATAACAACGACGCAACTATGTAATGAAAAATTAAGAGTAGAACTGTTGAATTATAACAATATAGAATGTAAAATCAGTCATGTATAAATGTAAATGAAAGCAAATAAGCATAGGACAATCGGTATTACCTATGTAATCCTATCAAAATGGCTTAGATTCATCTAAACATGTACAATTTTGATTGAAATACATAAATAATCAACAATGCAACTATGTATGTGTTAAGATGTAATTTGTAGCTACAGACATATATGTTTCTACCTAGTTTGGTTTCGTCAGTGCACCTTCTTTGTTATGCTGCACTGACGAAACCAAACTAGGTAGAAACATATATGTCTGTAGCTACAAATTACATCTTAACACATACATAGTTGCATTGTTGATTATTTATGTATTTCAATCAAAATTGTACATGTTTAGATGAATCTAAGCCATTTTGATAGGATTACATAGGTAATACCGATTGTCCTATGCTTATTTGCTTTCATTTACATTTATACATGACTGATTTTACATTCTATATTGTTATAATTCAACAGTTCTACTCTTAATTTTTCATTACATAGTTGCGTCGTTGTTATTATTCTTTATAATTGCATTGACTGAACAGCTTGTGGTAAACCCAGGCCCTTTGATGTGACTATATAAGTAATACCGATAGTCCTATGCTTATTTGAATACATTTTCATTTATACATTTTGATTTACATTTTATATTTGTCATTGTTTTCTAATTGACAACCAGTTGTCATATTGTTATTATTTTCATTTCATTGTATGCCACTACTACCAAGAAGATTTTCATTCATTTTTTCAATACATATATATATATATATATATATATATATATATATTATAGTGTATGCTGTATAACACAACGATGTGATCGTTAAGTAATATTACATGATTAATTAAAAAAACATTGTTTTTGATTAATAGTTCTTATTACACCCAAACGCCTACACACACCTTAAGATAACGCATATGTAATAAGCAAACAACAGTCGAAAAATTAATTTCTTCGAATCTTATACTCGGACATGTCCAAAACGAAAAAAAAAAATGACCCACATTCAACAATCCTTCGAGCGGCACAGAAAAACAAAACACTCACTCCTCAAAACCGAATGTCGACAGTGAGAGAAGCCCGCGGCTTCTAATTTCTCGGCACACGCGTTTAAAACAAAAGAGAGACAACGGGTGACGCAACAACAACTTCGGTTCTCTTCCATTTGTAATTCAAATCGCCCAAATGATATTTCCCCCGTTCCTTTCATTCCACGAAGTAAATCCGTTTGAAACGACCGATGTCGGGGTCTCGTAATTTATGTCGTGTACGTAGGTCACGTCTATGACCGTCTAAAAAGGTCTCTCGGGACAGACAATGGCATGGTAGTAAGCTAATGTGTCGTTTGTCACCGGCTTATACATTTTCTGAATAAATTAGATTTGCATATCTCGTTGCTACTTCAAAATGTTAATGCAGGATCATATGGGCGTATTTGTTGTTTCGTTTTGCTTTGTGTGTATGTTTGAAAGCGTTCTTTTGTCGTGAGCATTGTGATATTAGGTGTATTTTATGCAATATAACTATATTTGTAATAATATGTTTGTGCTGTGTATCAATTGTATTATAATTAAGATGATAGAGATGGTAGCAAGGTGTTTTGGTAGCAATAGACGATAAACAAACTTGCAATCTGAGCAAAGTTTTCAATTGCTTTTCGCATGGGTTTATAATGGAGAAAATATGGCGGGGTAGATTTAGAGGGTAGTGAATGCCTATCAACAAAAGCAAAGCATATGGTAGTAATATGGTAATATACTCATAAATAAGAGATAACAGAGGGATACCACAGGTTTCTATCTTATGCACCTTATTATTTGTGATATAAGTATTTCTACTGCAAAGTCTTTAATAAAGGATATCGTTTATTGCTTTCTTTTAGGAATATTGGTCCAGTTGTTAAGATTTGTCAATTTAATATCGAAGGTATATCCAAAGACAAATGAAATTCATGTAGCATCAGTGGTTCAACTGGTTTCAAGAGAAGAATAGTATGTTTTTCAAGGGGAATGTGATTGCGAGTCCAGCTTGTGATTACGGAGCCGAGATTGAAACAGTTAAACATATTGTTGAAGAATGTCCTCTAGCTAAGTTTGAATTTGGATACACAGATTTACCTAATTTAACTCCAGAGGCTATTGCTTGGACCTTAACAACTAAAGACCTTTAGTATTGTGACGCTGTGATGGAAATTTTTTATTCTGCAGGTTTTTCCTACATCCTAGACCAAATGGTGCAGTGTTTTAAAGGCCCCTGCAGTTATGGCCCTTCTAAACATATTTCTACTTTTGTAATATAATTTATATATGTTTCTTTTCTTGTACTTGTCATGTAGTGTCATACGAATATATTTTGCTGGAACGCAAGTGTTAGAAAAAAATGTCAAATATTCGGTCGATGTTGGGTTCAACAGATTATTTAGGTGACATTCATGTTGACAGTTGAGAATTGTGTCATGTCAAAACTTTTACCTTCGTTTATGCGCATAACTCACCGATTTATGATTACACTCATTTGCATCATTACGTTTCTACGAGCTGACATGTGAAGGACAGAAAATTATTGCGATCGAAAAGTATCGAAAATTGCGTATCATCAATACTTTAAAATAAAATTGTGTAATCAAGTCAAGCCATGGGTTCCTCACATTGTATGCCAGAAATGTGTGGTATCTCTACGGTTATGGTCCAGTGGAAAAAGAGATGCAATAATGTTCGTAACACCCATGATTCGGCGAGAACCTCAAAACCATCATGACGACTGCTACTTCTGCGTTGTGAAAATAAACGAAATTAACCCTGGAAGTCGTAGTAGATGTTCATATCCTAACTTATCTTCTGCTCAACGACCTCTATTAAAATCACGAGAGGTGCAACCCAGCACATCTAAATCTGCTGATGATCCAAATCTCTGTGAACCCGAACGAAATACATTAAGTGAAGACTCTGATCCAGATTACAAATTTAGCTTTTCAGAACCTGAACGATTTAATCAGAAAGAACTAAATGTCTTAGTAAGAGATCTGAACTTACCGAAAGAAGCTTCTAAAATTTTAGCATCTCGTTTAAAAGAAAAAAATTTGCTTACTCCGGAAACCAACATCACATTTTATCGTACCCGAGAAAAAAACCTGTTACCGTATTTTGCTCAAGAGAAGGATTTAGTCTATTGTAACGATGTTGGTGGTATTTTGCAACAATTGAGTTTAAAAAAGTACCAACCTAGTGATTGGCGTCTTTTTATAGACAGCAGCAAAAGAAATTTAAAGTGTGTTTTGCTTCATAACGGTAACAAGTACGGATCCATACCGATTGCACATTCGACGACTTTAAAAGAAGAATACGCAAGTGTTTCTAAGGTTATGGAAAAAATTAAGTATCAAGAACACAACTGGGTGATTTGTGTTGATCTGAAAATGGTTAACTTTCTTTTAGGTCAACAAGGGAACTTTGTGTACCCCAAGGTTCCCTTGTTTCATGTGCTTCTGGGACAGTCGTGACAAACAACAGTGCGAGAATACCTAAAAGTTGGTACAAAAATGTCATAAACATGCGTTTAGTTAGCCGAGACCGCATCATACTTCCACCACTTCATATTAAACTCGGCATAATGAAACAATTTGTAAAGGCGCTTGACAAAAGTGACGAGTATTTCAATTTTCTTTCATCCAAGTTTCCAGGATTAAGTACAGAAAAATTGAAAGCTGGTATTTTTATGGGCCACAAATTAGGCAACTCGTGAATGATCCTAATTTTATCAAATCCACGACTGCAGTCGAATCCAAAGCTTGGAATTTATTTGTTTTGGTTATGAGTAATTTCCTAGGCAAAAATAAATCTGACGACCATGTCGAGCTTAAAAATGCACTTCCTGCACTCGCATTTAGACCGATTTCTAAAAAATCTGGGTGATTTTAGTGAGAAGCAGGGTGAAAGATTTCATCAGGATCTTCGGACAATGGAAGAGCGTTATCAGGGAAGGTGGGACTCACATATTATGATGGCAGACTACTGCTCGTGTTTGCAACGAGATCTATCTAAAGTCGTTCATTCAAGAAAATCTTATAAAAGATCGTTTGATAGTGTTCGATAGAAATTTTGTTAACAAAAAATTTTGTTGGACAAAATAAGAAACCTGTATATTTCAAAAAGTAAAGCTGTTAGCAATGTACCAGCATTTTTTTAATAGTAAGGGCCATAGAAATAGTATAGTAGTATAGTATAGTATAGTTTATTAATCCAAGTTATACATTGGTACGTTGGACAAGTCATGTAACAAAAAGAAACTAAAAAGTAAAAAATACAAATACACAGATCACTCAATACAAAGGATTTAGCCTTATTATTGCTGCTAGTGTAGAACTTAAAACTAGGTACATGTATTTAAGATTATACTCTAAAATTACAATCCAAAAACTCCTGTAGGGAGTAATAAGCTTTCACCGACAAAACCTGATGCAATCGGTTCTTAAACTGTTTGGGTCGTAGATGCCTAATAACTGATGGTAACTTATTATATACTCTTAATGCGAGTACCTGGGGAGAGTACTGATGTAATTTTAGTCTTGATTTAGGTATTACGAAATTATCCCCAGATCTCGTACTGAGACCATGCAAATCACGACTCAATGTATAATCATGTTTATTATTATGTACGTGGTTTGCCAGGTCTTCTATTAATATACATGGCAGAGTCAAGATGTTCAGGTCAATAAAAGAGGGTTTGGCAGAGCGAGAGGGCCCGACACCAGCTATAATTCGCACAATCTTCTTTTGACATATAAAAATATCAGCAGCCAATGCCGAAGTACCCCAAAACCCAATACCATACCTCAATCTGCTTGCAATGTATGCATGATACAAGCTCATCAGCTGCTGCTCAGTCAAAACCGCCCGTAAGGATCTGAACAAGAAACAAAATGAGTTCAGTTTTACTAATAGTGTCTCACAGTGATGTTTCCAACTTAACAATTCATCCATCCACACCCCCAAAAACTTGTAATTTTCACTTCTCACCATCCTATTACCGTTAAGATTGAGGTTCAAATAAAACTCCTTATCCGCCTGAAATTGATAAGGATGGAATCTTATATAGGTGGTTTTGGAATTGTTAAGAATGAGCTTGTTTTCCATAAACCATTCAGAAACAGTGTTCAATATCCTGTTGCATTTTTTAGTAAGAATTTGGTCATCCGAAGCAGCAGTAACCAGCGCAATATCGTCAGCATAAATTGTGATGAAGGTGTCTGAAACAATTTGCGGTAGGTCATTAATAAAGAGCAGAAATAGCACTGGTCCCAGCACTGAACCCTGGGGCACACCTCTGCCACTCGTCATCATCTCAGAGTTATGGCTACTAATTCTGTTTGAATTGCGATAGGTAATATTAACATATTGCCTCCTACCCATGAGGAAAGATTTTATCCAATCAAGAGCAACACCTCTGATCCCCAAGATCTCTAACTTGTTTATCAAAAGACTGTGGTCCACACAGTCGAAAGCCTTACTTAAATCAAGAAACATTGCAACAGGGTAAGTACCATCATCAATGGCAGTGACAATAAAATTATAGAAAGCATTAAGGGCAGTAGTAGTTGACCGGCCTTTCCTGAAACCATGTTGGTAATTGCTCAGTATATTATTTTTTACCAAAAAGTTATTTAATCTATCTAAGAAGCAATATTCAAATATTTTTGAAAAACAGGATGTAAGTGCAATCGGCCTGTAGTTTCCCATAGATGATTTGTCTCCACCCTTATGTATAGGAACTACTTTAGTAGTTTTCAGAATATGTGGGAATTTCCCTTGCTGGAG
Source organism: Amphimallon solstitiale (assembly GCA_963170755.1). NCBI lineage: Eukaryota > Metazoa > Arthropoda > Insecta > Coleoptera > Scarabaeidae > Amphimallon > Amphimallon solstitiale. The sequence continues at coordinate 13,742,219 of OY720683.1, read as the reverse complement.
AGACATATTAATGAGGTATGATAAAACAGGTATAATAGAGGTATAAATCGCCCTGATTACAAATGATGGAATTTCGTCCGGACCAGATGAATGTGAATTTTTTAATTTATTTAATATGATATAGGAAAGTTCGTAGAATGATATTGGCTCCAAGAAAATGGTTTTGTTTACTCTTTGGGGAGTAGAATTATTGTTAGTAGTGTTGCTCGTTGACTGGAATAAGATATTATTTAATGGGGCACATAAGAAGAATTCATTGAAATGCTGAGCTATTATGTTGGGGTTGAAAAGTAATTTGTTGTTTATTTTTATTTCATAGTTGGATCCATCTGGTACAGCATTTGATAATTCTTTAATAACAGACCAGGCTGTTTTGTGTGGGTTTTCTGAGCTAAATATTTTGTTCTGATAATATGTCCGCTTTGTATGATCTACTAAATATTGGTGTTCAATCTTAGCTTTTTTATAGTAATCATCTAGAACCGGATATTTTAACCGAAGGTAATATAAAGACTTTAGTTCGCTTGATGATGTAATCACTTCACTATTGACCCAGCGTTTATTTGCGTGTACGGCCCGCGATCTTTGTATTGGGAAGTGCAGATTAAAATAATACAGAAAAATTCTAATGAATCTATCAAAACATTCTTGAAAATTGGAATGATCATACACTCCGCTCCAGTCTTCACACATCAAGTCAGATGCAAAGCGATCCACATTTTCCTTGTTAAATTTTCTTTTGTAAACTATGGGACACCCATTAGGAGCACTAAATAGTTGAGGAACGTTTACTAGCACTGTTCTGTGATCTGATATATGATTGTCTACAACTAATATTTTTGCATGATCCCTATTATGATTGATGAAAAAATGATCAAGGATGTAATTCCCACGAGTTGGTGTACTTACAATATTGTAAAGGTTATAGGTCTGCAAAATGTTTCTCAATATCTGATATTGAGTATGATCTCTGACAGGATCTATATTAAAGTCACCGAGAACAATAATTGGGACATCAACCATAAATAAGTTGTCTAATAAATTTGTAATACTTTCAAAAAATACAGAGAAATCCTCAACAGAATTATTCGGTGGTCTATAACATAGAACAACTAATATAGAGGAAAGCCTCACCTTCCAATACACACCGCAAAACTCAGTTACACCCTCCACCGAAAAATCATTTGTATTAACCTCTGTCACCTCTACTCCTTTCCTAGCCAAAATAGCAACTCCCCCACCCTTTCGATTAGTACGAGAATAGCTGGCCCTCAAAGCAAAATCCTGGATATGCATGTAACTCACAGAGTTTGAAGTTACCCAGGTCTCTGTGAAACATAAAAAATTAATATTATAATAATTTAAATAATCTGTAGTAATTGCATCAGCCTTATCGTGAGTAAGTGATCGACAATTAAGTAGTAAGAAATTATAGTCAATGTCATTATTTAAATTACAATGAACTCCTACGTTCGGTTTGTATTCCCGCGACGTGGGTGAAAAAACCTCGAAACATATGCCCCTGATGGCCACATAGTCGGATCCAGAGCCTTTTCGAAGTTAGACTGGCTAATGGTTACTTTAAAAGATTTGTATACTTCTGGATGAGATGATGTGAGATCTTCCACTACCGCTTCTGGAAAAAAGTCAGCCAAATGTGTCTTGATATCAGATGCTTCCGTGGTGGGTTGTATTCTTGATACGAACATGTATGATTGTTTTGGAATTGCCCTTATCTTAGTTGTGGTGGAACTACCAGTAACAGATAATTTATTCCTTTTCTGCGTTTTCTTTGTTTGCACCTTAATCCATTCTTTCTCTTCGGAGGGCATTCTTCTGCGATTCATAACAACCTGAGAACCAGCCTGTTCAGTGTCGGTAACCTCTGCGTCGCATTTCTGCAGTTCATAAGTTTTGAGAATCTCTGTATACGACTTTTTATTTGGTATTTTGTCATCATTATTTACATTTATTCCGATTTTCTAGTGAGTGCATATCAACTTTTTTTGTAAGATTCGTGTTTTTTGAATTCTGTTTTTGTAGCACGTTAGAATCAATTGCAGGTGTAGGATTATAATCTTTTGCGGAAAATGCGGAATACGTTTTAAAATTAAGAAGTTCTCTTTTTAAATTGGAATTCTCTCTTTTTAATGTAGTTATTTCCGCACGCAATTTATCTAATTCATCCGAAAAGTTTCCATTATACATGTGTAGTTTATTTATTTCAACTTTTAGTAAGTTTATAACTTCCTCTGTAACGCTATTGATTGCTTGTTTTATCTTAGTAGCCATAATATTCTCGATATTAATACCGCTCATGACATTGGAGTCGTTAACTAAAGGTACTTGCAAATTCGCTGTAGGTTTTTCTTGCGGGAAGGGAGCCTGTTTCTCTTCACACACACTGCACCGCCAGCTTTTTATATTTCCAGATGTTTTTAAATCACATAGTTCTTCAGTCGTAATGTTTGTACATTTTATATGTAAAGTTTTAGCACATAGAGGTGCCGCACACATTATAGAATCTTCATAACGTGAGACACTCAAGAAACAAATATCGCACTTGGGCATAGCGACCGTTCATATGCAGTTGTATACTTACACCAATATACCCAATAACAGAAAAAAAATAAAGGAGACAAGAATTGTGTTGACCAGTGTAATCAATCATCAGTATTCCTTGACAATCCCAAAAAATCGTTGCCATTATTTTTCCTGCAAGAGGGGTGACTTTAAACATCTCTGGAGAGCTAGAACCCTTAACATGCCATTGCACTGATTCTTGTTTTGACTCAGGCTCAAAATGATATACCCATGTCTTATCTGCGGTGACGAGTCGATTAATAATTAAACCTGGTTCATCTCCACAAAGCGCCAAAAACTATTTACACGTCCCCATCCGCACACGCATTTAGAATGGCGAAAGCATTCGCGTAACCCATCTGGCATAAACTTTTGTCATTCCAAGGTATTCGTGTAGAATTCTAGAAACCGTGCTTTCTGAAACTCATAATGAAGCTGCTAATTGTCGCTTCTTTAATTTTGCATCGTCCACTAATAAACACTTGTTTTTTTCAAAAACATCAGCGGTGATCACGTCAACAGGCCAACCTGGGCGGGGATCATCATCCAGTGATTCTCGGCCTTGTTTAAATAATTTTGACTATTCGAAAATAGTCGATTTTGAAGGACAATCACCCACGTACACAGCCCAAATTTTTTCACGAATAATTTCTGGAGATTTTCCTTGTTTTGTCAAAAAGTTTATAACTGCTCGATATTCAAGTTTGTGCATTTTGATACGTGACAACACAAACTGACAGATATTAATACTAATACTTCTGCAACTGTTTTGTAAAATGTCAATGTCAAAAATTATATTAAAATTGAAAAATATCTAATCCGGGAATATTAAAACCACCCTTCGTATGTAAATCTAACAGAATATTAGTATTAAGTTAGAATAGGAAACTTTTTATATTTAAATATTCTCTTTATTTTAAGTTTTCTTCTCCATCCATCTGATATATGTCCATATCTGTGTATGTTGAAATAAAGCATATTATTATTATTATTATTATTATTAAATATGACCTTTAAATTGAGTTGTTAATTGAATCAAATTATAAAATAAATTTATTGTTGTTTCCTCTAGTGAAATTGCTTCAAGTTTTTTTTTCTTTGCAATTATGTTTTGTCCTACATACATATGCATGAAAATTTGCATAAAATTTACATGAAATAAAAAATATGTGTATGTGTATATTCTTCGTTGTTTATTCTTGTCTAATTTAACAGTCAATTACCTAAAAAAACTCGTCGAACAGTCGATAATTCATTTCGACATGTTTCCTAAAACCGACTGGAGGAGACATCGGATCAGATACGAACTCCGCGGAAGAATATAAGAGAAAGAAAGAGAAAGAGAAGCACTGGCGCGCGCACGTTAATAGCTTTTTTTCGCGACAGTCCAACGACGCTCAGAACACGTAGATTAATTTATGACAACTACTTGTTTAAAGGCTGAGCATCGGCTACTTCAGTATATCTAAACGACATCGCTCCTTGTTGCATACTTCGAACATTTTACAAGCAGTTTTGCTCCCATTTATATGAATATTCATCGAATTGACGGGACGGGACGATCAGCGCTCGTCGTCGGCGATTGGAACTTTCGAAATTCAAGAACCCACCGAATGCTCTTCGTCTATACAAGTTTGTAGATTTACGTCTAGCTCAGCATACAGTGTTAAATTAAAATCAGCGCGTTTATTTCAAAATTTTTTCGTTGAATAATATAATTAAAATAGTTAAATGTATTTTTAAAAAATTCAATGTCCAGTTTATCTGATTTTTCAGAAAGAAGAAGAAAATATGTTTTATTTTGAAATAAGCGCCCCTTTTCCTCGCAAAATTAAGCTAAAGCCCTTTATCATAACATATTTTCTATGATATTGTATATTTTTAAAATCAATTACCTAATTTGTGAATTATCTTATTACTTAACTCTTTCGCAGTCGACAGGAAATACGTTTCCCGCCAATTTTAAATGGTCTTTTGAAATAGAAACATTAAAATATACCAAATTCAAGGTCAACTGTATCTCGTTATCGCTGCGCGCTTTAAGGCCATCACATAACGAGATTTTTCTGATTTTGATAACCTGAAAATATCTATCCTTCAGAGGCGCCATCTATCAACAGTATAAGAAACTGTTTGGTAATCGTTGAGATTTTTAAAAATCACGTGCTAAAAATGTGTAATATGATTGGATTATATCAAACCTACTATTATTGACATTTGTCTGATTTGACATTTATTTTGTCCATCTATATTCTTTTCTACTTAAATCATTCTAATACTACACATATTCAGTCGTTTCATTAATTCTTATCAAAATAGTCTGCGCTAAAACACAAGTAATTCGCAAGATACTTCGGAAAATTCTTGGTAAATAGCTATAATTTTGTGCATTTTTAGGTTAAATTCATAAAATAATAATTAATAAAATTCTAATGGAATAATTGCCGGGCTGAAATGAAACAGCTTTGCTAAACGTTATTTGGTCACTAATATTAACAATAAGTCTAAATATGTAAACTCTAGTGTATTTGAGGGCTGACTTAATACAATTTTAAAAGTGGGTTTATTATGAATATTTTAACAAAGTCAATTTTGGTTATGTAGTTAGACTTGCACCTGTTGGATAAATAAAGATGCTGTAGTAATTTTAGAATGCTCTAATTATTACCAATAATGCACCTTGTTATCATAGTAAGGTTGAGATGTGTCAACAAGAAACTGATTAGTGTTATAAAGCAAATTTTGGTCTGTTTTGAAATGTGTGTGTAGAACAGATTTGGTATAGGCAGCACTAAAGAGTGCATCACTGCAACTAACTAAATTAGCAAATTGTAATATTGCCAAAATTACCGAAATACACAGAAAAAAAATGTAGTGAATATTACCTTTTTAAACTGTGTTATATGGAAATATTCTATATGTCTTTTAATTTTCTTCTATACATGCATGTATATTAGTTTACTGTAATATTTGAGTATACTGTACTACAAAGTTATTTTGTCTTGACAAGATCATTTAGTTGCGATTCTGTAGAAGAAATATTTCCACATGTTAGACTTAAAGGAGGTGCAAATGATACTATCGATGCCAGAGTGGCTGAATATTTTATGAGGCAAATATTGCGATGTGGAATAAATAGCAAAGCTTCAAAATCTAACAATACAGTTGACAGCGTTGATTACGTTAGTATTCAAACAAACATTTTACAACGCAATTTCCTTTTGAATTTTTATAAACACTTCGAAATGTAAGTAAAATTGTTATTCTTGACACTACCCAACAACTTCATTTTTAGCATTTTTTGAAGTCCCCTGATACCAAAAAAGTGGTTTTTAAAAAATGTCTGTGTGTCTGTGACCACGATAGCGGTCAAACCGCTGTAGATATCTATTGAAAATTTTGTATTTCCGTGTATAATCTCCCTCTTGAGATCTAATTAGTTTTCAAGTAAAATCGGTAGACCGGAAGTAGTAGTTTACTTCAGTGAAAAAATCGAATTTTGCAAATATTTCGTCAATTACTAAGTTTTAACAAATTTATAAAGAATTGAAATGTACTCTTTCTAGACAGGTAGGTACATTACGAGTATAAAAGTATTTAAATTATATTTTTAAATATCTTTTCTATAAAAAAAATTAAAAATACGGACCGGAAGTACCACTTTTACTCTTACCAAATAGCGATTTTTTGCAAATATGTCGTAAATTATGCATTCTATTTATATTTATTAAGAGTACAAAAGTATTTAGAGTTGGATTTGCAATATTTTTTGTATACATGAAATTTCAAAATTCGGACCGGATGTAGCAATTTTACTCTTAGCGAGCAGCACTTTTTTGATAATATCTTGCAAAGTATGCGTTCTATAGCGATTTATTAAGAGAATGAAAGTACTTAGAGTAGGATTTTGAATAAGTTTTATATAAAAAAATTCTTAAAATTGTATAGTTTGAAACGCTCATACGTATAAGAAAGTCGTGTGGTGGCCACACCTCATATTTTTAATTTCATTTCGTTCTATTTCAATATTTAAAAATTATCAATAATAATTATTGTAAATTTAATGTTTAAAGTGTTATTTCAATAAAAAATCAGAAATTATTTCATTTGGATACTGCTAGATGGCGTTATACATATATGGATCGATATTTTGAGGTTACCAGAATCAAATTCATCAAATCAAAAGTTATGTGATTGCCTATATCGCGCAGCGATAGCAGATGCAGTTGACCTTGCCATTTTTTTTTAGTGGCTTCATCTAGTGGTACAATTTAGATACACAAAATCGTAGAAATCTACTTTACTTTTTCCTTGTTCAACAACGATTAAGTTCATATGTATTTCCGAGAGGACACAGTTCTGTAGTTTTTATCTCGCCCGTGGGGACATTTTGATTGTTACTTGTTCAACTTTTGTAAAAGTGAGTATATAAGCCTTTTCTTTCAATATTTTGGTTTTATATTATGTAATAGTAGCAGATATAAAAAACTAGCTATAAATTTTGATTATAATACACTAAAAATGAACTTTGAATTGGTGGGATATATTTTTCGCACATCCCAATTTACCACCATTATAGGACATACAAGAGAAACCATTTCCCAAGAGAAAGTGTGAAGACGCTTTATCACTATGCACTGAAATCCAGACAGTTCTCCATCTGTTGGATATGCCAAACCTTCTAAGTCTCTTACTTGACAGAAAGAAGAGGAGTTAAGCTAATATGTAGATCATTTAGATGTTACTATGGACTAGGTAACTAAAAGAGGCATAAGGATGTTGGCGTCTGATTTAGTTGTTGCCAACAAAAATAAAATACTTGCAAATTGAAAAATAATAAAATACCATCATGAAATGACACTATGTTTTACTTTTTGCACCCCAAACACTACCAGTCTTTCAAGAGCTGCATTATTCAAGCGTACAAATATTAATTTGTTTTTCAAAAATCTTGCCGCCCTTTATGATAAATACAAATTTCAAATTATGATATAAGTAAGTTCGAGACTGCACTTACAACATTCCAAAAACCATCTAAAATAATTACAAAAAAAGCTATCAAATACACCAGTAGAAAGGGGTATATTGGTAACCATATGAGATTCTCTGAGCTACTTCATCTTCTGTTAACCATCTCTTCAACTATCAACATTTACTGCTAGATGTTCTACAGATGTGTCGATTCGTCTTATAACAAAGCAGTTAAAAGCTTCCTTGGAGACTCCTAATCGGAAAAAAACAGTTAAGTGTCCAAAACGTTAGTTAGAAATTTTAGTGGCCACTCCTATAAAGGATGCATTAGGAAAAGCTGGCGATATGGAAAATCCAAGGAGCAGAATAAAGGGTAACAAAACAAAACAGATTCTGAGGAGTCTGATGGATAGGAAAATAATGAAATTTGCCTTATCTGCTTGATACCGTTATCACAAAATATAGACAAAAATAAGATCTAACGTACACAGTGTGTAAGAGACGGGTACACGTGACATGTGATAGCGACGAAGACTTTTACCTTTATATAAACTGTACAGCTGATGAGGGAGTATAATTAGAGCAGGAAATTTAAATAATAAAAAATTTCATATACTAAATTACTTACTAAAGCAGATTTTTTTCTATATGTTAAAATTTAATTTGTATAACTCTGTATGTTTCAAAAAAAATCTCATCTGAGGAAGGACACCAAAAGTTACATATTACGTAAACTCTCCTCTAATGTAACTATTAATGTGTGAGTTTTTAATTAATTTATTATGCATACTTTAGTGATAATCGCCGTTGAATGTCGTCTGTTAGTCCATTCGATTAAGAAGATTAAGATTTTTTTTCACCGCTCGCTCATAACATATTTATTAATTCAAACGGTGAGTAGCTTCTTTATCTTCGATTTTGTCGATATTTTGATGGAAATATAATAGCGATGCTGGTAGTTTATGTGTTTTTTAGCATACAAATGTATCGATTATTTCACCTTAATGTGTGTATTTCAAATGGATTTTTTAAGTGAATAGTGTGGTCTTTTTGTTTTACTTGATTCTACTTGTGTGGGTCGCAGCAACTGAGTGGTTTGTACAATTATTAGTGTATGCCTTAGTAACATAGGCTTGGAATAAAGGACGGAGATAAACTAGCGGCGATATCATAGCTATATAACCATTCAATTAAGTAATGTTTACTTGATTTTTGGTTTATTTTTATTTTGTGTACTACGAAAAGTATATTTTATTCATCCAATTTACTTATTTCTTCTAATGAACATAATGTGTGTTTCTTGCATTTTATGATTTCTGCCACAATTTTCTTTCTTCAATATTCCTTGCATCTTGTAGCGTTTAAAGTGAATAAATTCATAGCACACTTTTGGTTACGCTATTATTTTGGAAATAACGAGTTGGTGACGATTGCGAAGATCGTTTTTCTTGGTTTAGGTGTACAAAGTGAACACATGTTCCCTCAAGTATTAGAGTGTATATAGTTAACACTATATAGCTGCTGTTTGGCGAACATATTGCTGTGACTCTTGCAAATTAACAATTATGTAAGAATGATTTAAATCATATAAATAATAAATGAAGGCAGAATCAAGCATATATCTTATGCTAGACTAAGATCCCATAATTTTCTGCATAAAAGTAGGTTTAGCAATTTCACATTTCACTAGCTCAGTTTTAAAGGAACACTCATGATATCTTCTTCACAAGGGCAGAAAATATAACAACACTCCTTCTCCAAAGTTAATGACTTCAAGTTGTCTCCAGGTCAGATAAAATAAATAAAAATACAAGAAAAACCTTATATACTATAATTTATTAAAAATACTAATTCAAAAATAAAACAAGTATATTTACAATTAACTATACCTTAAATATTAAATTAAAATTTTGCATGTTATGATAAAATATTTAAATTAATACGACAATTATAATCAATATGACGAAAATAAATCAGAAAATATTCTACTGAACATTTTATCATATCTTAATTCATTAGTATTTAAATGTAAAACAATCCACATACCAAAATTTTCAAATGTCATGATCTATACTGGATAATATATAAATAAAAATTATAATGAAATTATCACGGTCAAAATAATAAATTCATTAACACATGGACTCTGTCCTGACGTATATATTGACCAGCGCCTTTGCTCGCTCCCAGACAATATCGCCAAAAAAAAAAACAGAATGCACGCAAATTGATAAACCAGGGCTCCGTTCTATGAGTACATCCTTCGACTCATTGCACACATCCCTAATGTATACGATTACGTGTCCAGCCTTAATGCAATATATTTATTAAATTATTCCTATGTGCTTAAAATGTTTCAAAATGTTGACTCTGTTCTGATTAGTTCTGCTCAGCGCCTTTGCTCGCTCCCGAACAGTACTATCAAAACCAATTCGTGTTTTTAGGATTAATCAAGGCTCCATACTATGAATTAATTACCTACTTAATTCATTGTACACATTCCTGACTGATTACCCAACGCGTCAAATTTTAATACACAAGCACAAAATAAAAAATAAAATAAAATATAAACTGTGAAATCACATTCATTAATAAAAAATAAAATTACCAACCTCGTTCAAAAACTCCAGCAGAAATCACCACACAAAAATTTGTTTAACACAAGTTACACAACTAACAAATTAAACACAATTTAACTTCCTTAATTCCTCATACAGATTTTCAAATTCTTCCATTTTTTTTTTTAATAAAATATATAGATAATTTCTCAATATAACAAAAATATTCTACAAATGGAGAAGAACTGAAAACAAACTTAATACTTTTGATCTTCTAAAAAAAAAACTTTCAAAAATATCAAGTGTCTATAACTTATTATATATATAAAAAAAAAATCCTCTCATTAAATATCAAATTAAACTAATACAATTACTAAAATGTTTCACCATAACGCCTAATATGAAACCATCCTAAATTCAAAACAAAATGAATTTATAAAAATATTTACAAGTCCCAATTCATATTTAATATCTTGGAAAAATATTTTAAATCTCGATTTATAAACATTTTTCTAAGTTCAAAATAATATTAATCTATAAAATATTTATATTTTATAGATTATTTTATAAGTCCTAATTTGTAGAAAAATTTTCTAAGTCACTATTAGATATCTCGGAAAATATTCTAAGTCCCGATGTATCAAAAGATTTTCTAAGTTCATAATAAAATTAATTCAAGAAATATTAATAAGTATAGGGCACCCTGGGTCTCTATTAGAAAGCGGTTCACACCTGCTTCCAGAAGTTTTTTTTAGAGAGCGGTTCCCACCAGCAATCTCTTCTAAAATCTTCATGTCCTCGCTGATATTAACATTTTCTTAATAAAAACTTTAGACATGCTCTGTATCGTTATCCTTTCCACGATAGTGCTGCACCTTACGGTAAAGTGACATATTTAAAAATGTAAACAAACATCCATCTCGATGTTGACTTGTTTACGTTTGTGATTCTTAATAGCATCTTGCGGGGAATATTGTTTCGCCGGGCCTATCCATTGAACGTTCTCGGTCATAATATTTTCTTGCGCTGAAGCTTGCGGAAAACACTTTATTGTGAATATTTACTTGCTATTACAAGTCTTATTTTAATTAAATAAATTTAATTTTGCTAAAATCCTAACTTAATAAATATTTATATACAATGATCATTATAAAATAAATAAAATAGTAATTAACTAAATTAAATCTAGAAGTGATCTGGATTATGCTTATTTACAATTCAATCGCACACTCAAGATCACTGCAATATGTGATATTTAAATATAATTTAGAGATCTGTCGTTTCTGCATTGTAAATTGTTACTTTTACATCATGTGAAAAAATAAAAATAAAGAAACTAAATGTTCTAATGAAATGAAAAGTTTCCAAAGGTTCCTTCTGATCCACGTTCCCGTGACTTCCCCTATCACTTAGACCACAGCTGGTTCTATTGAAGATGGTCAGGGTCCCGATATGGGTGAAATAATAGCGCCACTAGCTCCACAACACAACAAAAATGAAAGTCGTATACCATTTTGTTTTATTTTTAATAATTGTAAACAAATAATATACATAATAGAAATAAAATTCAGAAAAATATTGTATGAATAATGAGTAACATATTCACTTATATATGTAATATTATAAATAACTAACTATGTCATGCAATGTGTAATTTTGTGTGCTTCTCTTTGTAGAATACCTATATATCCATAACAATAATACGGCTGAGGTAAATTCTTAATTCTGTCACTGATACTTCTATGATTGTTTTCCAAATATACTTTTCCTCAAAATTTTACCAATTTTTCCACATAACATTATCTTTATATTCCGTGCGATATTTTTAACTGTATAATAGATATAAACTTACTATTTCAATACATATTTTCTAATTTCGACATATAAAATTTTCAATATTGACTTCCCAAAATAACAACAATCTATGATACGATCACCATGGTCGTTATTTCGAAAGCTTCCCTTACCGAAACTTCACTGCACAATGCATAATCCAAATTTTCAATTCTCCTTTATAACAAAACAGCTTCCACACTTATATAATGTGCATATAGTAATAGATCTAATAATTATGTCCGAAATTAATTTGTTATGTGAATTTTATATATTACACATGTTTAATGTAAATATTATAAGTATAACACACACAAGGTCTAGATGCCACATGAGGTACGGTCAGAAATTAAATGATAATTCGGTCAACACACAATCAAAAAAATACCAACAATAATTTCGATTAGAATTTGTAGTAATTTAAGAAACAATTGATAATATTGTAATTAAAAAAAAGAATTTAAGAAGCGATAATTAGTTGCAAACAGTAAAAGTTAATTAATCAGAAAATTGGTTTCCTTTCACAAAAACGGAAAATTTAAATCGGTGATCAAAATTAAATAATGAAAATTAAATCTTAACACTACAGCAGGTATGCACATAAAGATAATATAAGATAAAAAAAGAAATATTTAAAACTGATTATGTTGTATATAATCCAGAAAAAGGAAAAATAACATCCTGCACCTTCCATTGGTGTCACAGAAGAAGCCACAATTAAAATATGTATGGCATATTTTTAAATTTGGAAAATTTATAATTAGAGACACTGACATCGATTGAATGCCTATTTTCTGTAATCTCTAATCATACTTTAACTTCATTTCATGGTGTAATAGGTTATTTATATCGTATTCCACTTGAAAATTCTAATTTTAACCTTTTATTAAATTTAAATGTCTAACACCTTTGAAGTAGAATTAGACATTAGTTTGTTGATCAGTATGCAAGTAAAAAAATCAGATAATCTCTAATATAAAATCTGATGACCTACCTTTGCCAAAGCATCTCCTGAGTATCTCTTCACAAATTGAACAGTTCGAAAACTTATACAGGTGCAATGGATGACATGTATTAAGTAATACATTATATAAATTAATGTATGAAATAAAACATATTACTATAATTGAACAGATCTTTATTGGCTAATTAGAAAATTAAGCAGTTTGTATAATACAATATGGCTATTAATTTATAGTACTGAAACGGTAGGCTTTCTAGTGGTTAAACCTCTAACAATTGATACTGTTATTTGACATAAATATTGACGTTTGGTTTTGGTTAGATGTAGTGATAAGACTGATATCTTTGCAAGTTTGTAAATAATGTTATCTACTGATGAAAAAGTCTTTTTAGTTGAGCACTATTTTCGCTCATAAGGTTTGGGCAGACAAAATGGTTCAAGCATTAAATTCGTCGGCGATCAATTTTCGGAACATTTCAATAAACAGGCGCCAAGTAATGCTATTGTACTGAACATTATAACCAAATTTAGAAGAACTGGAAGTGTGCTACACCCAAGGTAAGGTAGAGCTGGACGAAGAACGACAGTGGATACCAACGAAAATCACAAATGGGTATTCAATCAAATTATAGACCCACAATGTCGTAGTCAATGGAGATCTGCTTCAAAATTGAATATTATGAACAGAAGGAATCTTCAGGACATATTGAAGCAACTTAATGCCCACTTATACGTTATTCAGAGGAACCAACTATAGAGAAAGGGTGATTACGGTACAAGACTTTAATGTATCAGAATCCTTGCTTTGCAATATGATAATCCCAGATTCATCAGTAACATCTGGTACAGTTACGAATGTCATTTTCATTTGATGGGTCATGTAAATAGGCGTAGCAATAGATTTTTAGGTTTCCAACTACCAGGAAGGTGCAAGAAATACCGCTCAATTGTGAAAAAGTACCATCCGGTGCGCAGTTTCTGGATAAGGAATGTCTTACTTCATTGAGAAAAACGGACATCCATTAACTGTTAATCAAGGGCGCTATATTACTCAAGTTCTCACACCATTTATAGATGACCTTCGAATGTTCTGGAGATCACGAAACTTATAGACCACAGTCTAGCGACCTTTTTTTTTTTTGATTACTAACAGGCTGAATTTTCGTGAGTTGCTTCGTTTTGACGAGACGCCCAACTTTTCCCTCTGCGAAAATTCTCGGTAGTGGTAGCTAATAAACTGCGCATGGGTCATATATGTCGATTAGGTGATTGTTCAAATTTTATTACTAACCGTTAGTATTTTAGTTAAATCTGGAGATAACTTGATAAGAAACACAAAAAAACATTTGTCCTACAAAATCGTTGGTTAGAACGAAATGTCCCCCACCCGCAACATGTGCAAATAACGAGGTCATAAAAAATTATTACTAACCAGCTGATTTTTTTACTATTGCTTAATAAATGTTTCTAAAATGAAATGTCCACATTGTCCTACAAATTGAATGGTATGTTTTTCCAGTCCTACGCTTCGAAATTGTCAATCCCACGGTAACCCTTTTCTCATTACTAACAGGAGGACAAAGATAACACATGATAGGTTGTTCTATTCTCTGGCCAAATAAAATAGTGTCCTACAAAAAAAAATGGTATGTAACACTAGTCCGACAAAAATTATTTTAAATAACGAATTATTTTATAATTGCGGTTTTGAGGAATTAATATACTCTTATTACTTAAGCAGAATTCTGATATCTACTAAATTTTGCACATAGATTCAGATTATCAAGAAGTTTTTCCCGTGATTTTAAACCCTAATATATAAATTTACATTCATTGCGAATTTTTGAATTTTTCACGCACTTTTATGTTTTCTTAAAACTTCGACTATAAAACCGAAAAATGTTCTTTATAGTTCTAATGTAATATTAATTTTAATGTTTAATTGTTTGTTTAATTTAAAAAGTAACATAATTTATTTGAAAAGTTTCTGAAAAAAGTGGGAAAACTATAACAAAAATGATCATGAAAATATCTTCTTTTAATAGAAAAAAAATACGCATACTTTTCATAGTTGACCAAATCTTTTTTATTGTCTAAAAAATAAAAACAAAATTGTTATTTTTGCGTATAAAAAAATCAATCTTGATCAGAATCATCCGTCGACCCTTCATCTTCGTCACTTGAAACATCATTCTCCTGCTCTATATCATCGTGGCAACTATCATTTTCATCCTTTATGTTATCTGACTCTGTATTAAAATTAAAAAAAAAATCAGAATAATCAATAAGTGAAAAAGGGATTGAAGGGTACCTTGGCAGTCAGAAGATAATTCTTCAAAAGATGAAGTTTGAGGACCATCAAACCAATAATATTCGTATTTGCCATCAATTATTGTCCATCCATAATTTTCTGGTGTTTTTTCGGTGGGGTTGCGCATGTATGCATTACACCATACACTGCAGATGTATTGCGTTCTCTTGATTTGCTGCAACAATTCTTGTTTCGTTGGTGGTAAACTAGAGGCATCATATCCTACGATATTCTTTTTTAAAATTTTTTCATTTTCGTTACGGCATTTATAGCCTTTTTGAAACAATTCGTACCGTCCTTTATAAATGTCATTTTTACACACATACTCTTCAATGATTTGGAATACCTCGCTCGATTTTGTTAATTCAGGACGTCCACTTTGTAGGAGTTGCATAAAAGCTTCTTGAAATGTTGTGTTTTTTTTTTAAATATTAAATGGCCTCTTTTTTCCTTTCCGATAGAAAGCAGGGTAATAATCGTTCCCCGTAAAAATATGGCATATAGCAAGAGAACAAGATAATTTTTCTCCAAGCTTGGCATAAATTTCATTGATGTTAAGGTACAATTTCTTTTTACCTGTACTTAAATTAATAATTACTTCAATTTTGTTTTTCAGGTATTTAAAATTCGCTAACATTATCACAGGTATATGAGAATATTTTTTTTTATCAATATCTACCACTTTTTTTGTAGGACATTAGTAAAGTCGTGTTCTACAGTTTATTCCCAAGAGAAAAAAAATAGAATTAGGTTGTTAGTAATGAGAAAAGTGTTACCGTGGAGTTGACAATTTCAGAGCGTAGGACTGGAAAAACATACCATTCAATTTGTAGGACAATGTGGACATTTCATTTTAGAAACATTTATTAAGCAATAGTAAAAAAATCAGCTGGTTAGTAATCATTTTTTGTGACCAAGTTATTTGTACATGTTGCGGGTGGGGGCGCTTCGTTCTAACCAACGATTTTGTAGGACAAATGTATTTTTGTGTTTCTTATCAAATTATCTCCAGATTTAACTAAAACACTAACGGTTAGTAATAAAATTTGAACAATCACCCAATCGACATATATGACCCATGCGTAGTAGCAACTCACGAAAATTCAGCCTGTTACTAATCAAAAAAAAAAAAGGTCGCTGGACTGTGGTCTATTACCCTTCAGTAGCCAGTTTTTTCAGCAAGATAGGCCAACACACAGCACATGCTACAAGAACCTTTCTGCGAGAAACATTTGGAATCAATGTAATTTCACGGTTCATCAATTTTTCTTTTTCATTTTACTCCTTGGAATTAACATCATTTAATGCATATATTTGGGGTATGCTGAAACTATGGGTTTTCCGAGATAACTTTCCGCCAACAATACAACATTTAAAAGAAAAAATTACAGAAGAAATATGCAAGAACAATACAAACAAACTGTGCGTTTAAAGTAATGGAGGGCACTTGGAACATGTTATTCCTAACGCTAATACTTAAGCGTTCATTTTTATTATTACATATTATTTTAATTGAATAAAGTTTCAATGTTTCGGGACTATAAAATAAGAGCCATCCATACTGCATTTCGTTATTTTTGTTCAATCTACATAGGCATACAAATTGCAAGATAAGTGTAAAACAATTACCTATATTACGCTAAATGGCGCACAATTGTTGTCGGCTTCCATATCAAAGGGATAATCGTTCAACTAAAGATAATAGGAACGTGATAAAAACGAAGATTTTAAAGTACCGCGCTTTTGTTACAACTTATAACTATCGATTGTGAAAGTGTATTGTACATACGTGCCATGTACCTTATGTCAGACGACAATAAAATGTAAATGTAACGCGTGTAGTACAAATTTCAATATTAGCGGTTTTATTTCTTCAAACGAGAAGAGAATGTGTGCCTTATCGTAATTATTATCGGATGTTGAAAATAGAGCGCAACTACGCAGATACGATGTTCGGTAATTGTGCTTTTTATGTTTATGATTAATAGTTTGTTAAGTGATTATTTAATAACGCTTGCAAACTTTGAGTGAATGATGTAGCCTCAAGCATATAAATAAGCAATTAATAACTAAAAATAAATGAAAATAAAATTTGCTATTTACAAATCTGCAATATACAGATATATTGCTTGCCCAGTTAACCTATTCTCTACATGTATATACTAATTAAAGTACTTTTAATAAATAATAAACGTAAAGATAGTTTCAAATAATTTTTATTGTTTCACTCACAACAATATTGTTTCGCCAAACTTTGGCTTCATCAGGTGATGACGGAATAATGTTTACAAAATCATTACAGCGTTATACCGGGCTCTTTTTTTATCATTACACATAGCATTTTCCCTATGTGTAATGATAAAAAAAAATTGTCAATGCATTAGCGATATAATCACTGTATAGTAGACAACTAGTTATACACCAATGAAGAATTTACGTATAGCATACCTTAATTTTTAAATCAGGTTGCCATGACGGGAAAAACATTTTTTATGTCTAATATTTCTGAATTTTTATTCAAACATAAGTCATAAATTAAATACATTTTATTAAAAAATAGATAATTTATTTATAAATCATGGATAAATACAACAGAAATGAAAAGGTGGCAATAGTAATGTGGTACCAGAAAAATAATAGTTTAAGGCAAGTTAGAGACATGTTTTCCATCAATTATCCAGACAGGCCTATACCTTGTGCAAAAACAATTCTGAACTTTTTTAAAAAATTTCAAGAAGATGGTTGTGTTCTAAATTCTCACAAAAAAAGAAATAGAACCAATCATGTTCGAACAGAAGACATGAAATTAAATATGCTGTGTTACGTAGAGGAACGGTCTGTAGGATCGCTTTTAGATGTAGCTAAACATTTTGGAGTATCGTACAGTTCGGTATACAAAACTCTGAAAGAATTTAAATATAGGCCATACAAAATATCAAATCATCAAGAGCTTTTCGAAGAGGATAAGATAAAACGAACTGAGTTTTGTGAAATAATGTTTAACATGTTAAATGAAAACCAAGAAATTTTAAATAAAATAATTTTTACTGATGAGGCTACATTTACCATAAACGGTGAAGTCAACTCTCAGAAATTTCGGTTTGTACCCTACATTTATCCATGAAAAATTATTAAATTTCCTATCCATTAATCTATTAGGTACTGGTCCCGTACAAATCCTCACGCTCAAAACCTGACCCGAACACAGTACCCTCAAAAAGTTAATGTCTGGATTGGAATAATAAGCGATAGACTTATTGGCCCATTTTTTATTGACGGTAACCTCACTGCAGTGAAATATTTGTATTTGTTGAGAGACCATATCATTCCATCAATTGATATGATGAATGTTGATGAACCCTGGTTCCAAATGGATGGGGCCCCGCCACAATCTACTAACGCTATCAGGAATTTTTTAAATAACTTATTTCAAAGACGGTGGATTGGTAGATTTGGTCCCAAGATCAGCTGATTTATCTCCAAATGACTATTTTCTTTGGGGTTACCTAAAAAGTAAAATTTACAACAATGTACGAATACGCAACTTGAATGAACTAAAAGAGCGTATACGTACTGCATGTAATGGAATAAGGCCAGAATTTATTAGAAATACACTTCGTTGCTTTCAAGATCGCCTTGCTTATTGCCTTGAAAGACAAAGTGGACATTTCGAGAACTTGTTATGATATTAGACTCACATTTAAGTTCGTTTAATTGTTATAATAAACCAATTATTTTGTTCCAAGTGATATTCTGCATTTTCTTTATTAAAAACATAACCTAATTCTTCTAAGCTTTATTTTGCTCTGTATCGCCCAGTGTTACCAGTACAAGTATTATTGCCGAATCAAATACTTTCGCGCTAAATTTTAACAGTTTCGTAATAAATGTAAAAGGTTTTATGTACGCTGCAAAGTTTAATTTTTCCGTACAAATAATTTATGGTAGAAGTAAGAGAAACAGATCTCCAGAATATTATTTTATTTGTATCAACGTTACGCGGACAGTGGGAAATGGCGGGAAATCCTTAATGTAGCAATTATGATGTTGACGACGTGATATATTTCGAATTTTAAAATTGTAAGAAAAATTGTACAAAATTAGTTATTTACGATATAATTGTTAAAAGTGCTATTTTATTTTGCGAGTAAGATTTGCGACACGAGGGTGATTAGGAACTGGAGCAATTTAAAATAAGCAAAATAAAATAACATTTAATGTAGCAATTATGATGTTGACGACGTGATATATTTCGAATTTTAAAATTGTAAGAAAAATTGTACAAAATTAGTTATTTACGATATAATTGTTAAAAGTGCTATTTTATTTTGCGAGTAAGATTTGCGACACGAGGGTGATCCTGAGGGAAATCCTTAATGTAGCAATTATGATGTTGACGACGTGATATATTTCGAATTTTAAAATTGTAAGAAAAATTGTACAAAATTAGTTATTTACGATATAATTGTTAAAAGTGCTATTTTATTTTGCGAGTAAGATTTGCGACACGAGGGTGATTAGGAACTGGAGCAATTTAAAATAAGCAAAATAAAATAACATTTTAACACGTGTATCATACAGTGTTTCTGCTACAAACTCAATTTTTATTTTAAAATTTTAATAAAAAGTTTAACGAAAATTGACTGATAAAAATCTTATGACAGGTCACTGTTCCTGCTTGTCAAAATACGAGTGTATAACTGGTTGTCTACTATACAGTGACTATATCCCTAATGCATTGACAATTTTTTTTTTATCATTACACATAGGGAAAATGCTATGTGTAATGATAAAAAAAGAGCCCGGTATATACTTATTTTACATAAATGTCGGGGTTCAAAGAAAGACAGTAGAGGTGAGTGATTGAAATCTGTTTGTTCGTTTAGCGCCAGATTTAAATCATTCCCCTCTACCGTCTTTCTAAATTTGTCAAAACAACCCCTCTTTGAACGCCGACATTTATGTAAAATAAGTATATATAACGCTGTAATGATTTTATAAACATTATTCCGTCATCACCTGATGAAGCCAAAGTTTGGCGAAACAATATTGTTGTGAATGACACAATAAAAATTATTTGAAACTATCTTTACGTTTATTATTTATTCTAACATGGAGTTTCAACATGTAACATCCCGTTCAATTAGTTATTTAAAGTGCTTTCTATTATTAACGTATGTACAGAGAGATAAAAAAAGATTGACTGTGCCGTTTCATAGTCATGGTGTATTTGCCGCATATATCATATTCTTGAATTGTATTTCGTCAGTGCGACATCTATTATTTTACATATGAACTACTTTCAAGACTTTTTGTTCAATTTATTTGTTTTAATAACTTAAGAAACACATTCAATAATTGAAAATATCTTTATTAAAAATACTTTAATACAAAGATCGATATTACATATAATAAATAATTTAATACAAAAATATATTGCATATAGCATTACATATTGAGAAATATTATACATAATATGTTCAAAATGAAATCCTTCATTTTGTAAACACACATTTATATGTCTTTTTAGAGAATTGAAAACATTTTGAATCATTTCTTCTGTTACACTGTTAACAGCATTTGTAATAGCATCTTGTGGTTCTGGTAACTTATGTAGTAAAGTCAAATCTGGTGATATAGGAGGTCATTTATTTCTGCTAATCAGTCGGTTATTATTAAAATATCTTAAAAGGAATTCATTTGTAGTATGTGCAGTGTGAGCGGTGGCACTATGCTGCTGAAAATAGCCAAATTGTCTTTCATTGTTGTCAAGTTGCCTAATAAATGCTTCTAAAATAAGTGTTCCATATCGTTCTGCATTTATTGTATCATGGAAGAAAATTGGACCTATTCTTCTTCTTCGTGATATTGCACACCAAACACCTATTTTAATAGGATGCATGTCAGTTTCAGTAAATCATGTGCGTTTACGGATGACTAATGTCGATAATTTTGGGAATTGATATATTCACTTAGATGAAACCAAACTTCGTCTGAGAAAAATATGATGTCCAACAAATTATCATCCGCAAGATTATTATTAAACCACGTACACAATTGTATGCGTTTCTCAAAGTCTGTTGGAAACAATTTCTGTACAACATGTACTTTATATGGATGTAAAATGTAGTTTTTGACTGGCTTTGTGGCATGTTCCATCAGATAGTCCTATATGAACATAAAATCAGAATTAATAAATTTTCTGTACATTAAAAAAAGTAATACTTTACCTCCCTATGCTGACAGTTGCCTTAATGATTTCTTAGGGCTCACGTCCAGCCTTTCTTGAATATCTTTTAGCATTTCTTCTGTTAGTGAAGTAGGTCTACCAAAAAAAGAGTGTTTTTTAAATATACTCTCTCAATATCGACTAATAAGACGGTTGACATATCTTGCAAAAATACCATATTGTAATTCCATTTCTGGGAATCTAGTGTGAAATATTATTCATCATTACCTTTATAGTTTGCCATGTTTTTATATAAAAATGTATTAGCATTGAGGTTAGGAGCGAATAAGTATAATTAGTAACCTGATATTTTCTTAGCGGCAAATAATTTGTTTCTTACTATGATGTAAAGAGAGATCATTTTAGTATACAATTCAATACTTACATTTTATAAACAATATACACATTATAAACTATACTTGCTTATTTGTAGAATGATGCTCTCACAAGACTATTGGAGACGAACACTAAGCAGTAGGTGGAACATATACCGTATGTGTCAATTTTCATTAGGTATATGGATTCAATGTTTACATGCGATTTATACGTATACAAATAATATGTGGCAACGTGTGTCACCCCTACTATCCGTCACCAATCCCGACAACAATCGAAATCACAACGACTTTCTCCGATCTTCCCACTTCTAGATTAAATGTTTAGCTGCGAACACGTTGCGATCTAGTATGCAATAAAAGCCGTCATCATCAAATGGTCGCCGCGATCTAGTAGTTTATTATTATTTTCAGTATCCTTTTTTATTTACCTTATTTTTAATTTTATTAGAATTACGCTTTTGTTTGTGACATGCAGCGTGAACGCAGCTTAATAATTCTCTGCATTTAATGAAAGGAAAAAGAAAAATCCTTGCAACGCGTAAATATTATTTCTGAGCGCAGTACAAACACCCTACTCAATAGTCCAACAGCTACTGCTAACTTGAGCTTGTATCGGTCTCGCGTTCGCATTGAAGAGGAAAGGTGGGGTGCCATGTTGTCACGTATTGCATGAATTAATCGCCTATGGCTAATGAAAATTGACACGTGCTGCAAACACATTATTACGATTTTCCGTATTGCTAACAGTTATATATAGACTGCATTGGAAGTGGCATATATAACCGCGGTAACTTATAAAAAGCTACGAAATGTATAACATGCATCTAAAAGTAATCTTGACGCAGGGACTTTATTGATAAAATATAGCAAACTAATGACAAAAGAAAAAATAAGAAAAGAACACCGAATTTGTAGCTCCTTTGGAGTTCCACAACTTATTGCAGACTACAACCAATTACATGGTAGACAATGTTAGTTTATGTGTAAATAACACATGAATGACAAGTATAGATAGATGATAAGACGTAAATGTGTAAATTAAGTATGAAAATGGAAACTAATATGTTCGGGGGGGGGGGGTACTATAGACATATGTTTTGAACTTTTAGAATTTCCATACATCTCTTTAAGATATTGACTACGAATAATTGATATGTTTTTATTAGTATGCCTGATTGAAATTTGCATTTACACAATACATAATACATTACTGACTACTGTTGCTTAACACCATGGATATGAATAGATTTTTGAAGTCTGAGATTCTTAATGGTAAAACTTATTTTACACATATTATTATTTTATCACGCCCTCTGTATATTACAGAATAATGTTTAAAGGTGCTCCTAATAAGTGGCTATCATATGAAGAAAACCGTTTCGAAATATTTTTTCTCATAAAGTCACAATCTGCTTTCCCCGCGGAGATGACTCACCCTGTATATGCACGTAATATTTACACTTAGATGGGATGTGGTTTTTTCCACTGATTCCGAATGCCAACTTCTAGACACATCTATTTATACATCAGATCTTCTCGGAATTCAATACATATATTCTATACATATCTATATACATAAACTATAGATATATAGAAAAATCCTATATTTATGATAATAACTGGCAATTATAAATTGTAATCGTATTCATAAATAAAGATCTTATCTTAATTAGTGTAGAACAAGTTCTCGAAACGATCTAGCTTGATTATTATTTCTTGCGTCTCTTGTTTCGAGATAGCACATTATATGTAAGAATTTATAAATGTATATCATTATTCAGGCAAACTTCATTGTAATAATTATTGATTGGTGACACTATAATTACTTGTGGCGGTGGTATTTCAAAGAAATCCTAATTGCTTCATCAATAAGCAAATAAATAATGACCCTCATCGGTGAGTTGAGCCAGTAATTTTTCCAGGTAGCAAAACTGCGAATAATATTTTCTATATTAGGTATCCTTGGACTGTTTATATAATGTTAATTGCCATTATGCATTGGACATATTTGTTTTGCATTTTTTTAAGTCTAAAGGTTCTTTTTTGCGTTCAAAAATTCATTTGTATAAACCGTCGTAGTAGTCAAAGAGGGGAAGTACAATTGAAATTTATCTATGTCACTTTAGTTTGTTGTTTCATTATGCTATGGGAAATACCTAGAGAAACGTATCTGAATTCGTGTTCATTATTTGTCAAGATACTGCTTGTATTCTAGCATGCTCCTTTATGGCCTGTATAAATTACAAGGATATTTATGTCAACATTGGCGTTGTTACATCAAAGTTTTTGGGGTGCCAACGCACGCTGGTCGTTGAATCTTTGATATTTCTTTTGGCATAAGTATAACTCGACTGTAAAAATTGTAAAAAACACTGGCTATTTGTTATCTTTATAGTAATAAAATTTAGTCTATAAAATACTACTTCCCTGGACTTTTTCTTATTAAGAGAAATAGGAATAATTCCTAAATTTTTCTTTCACAATATCTAAAAGCGCCATCTATGTGACGATCTCTGAAGCAACATTTACATTGACAATTAATTGTAATCATTCCCAAACACTGGTAAACCCAATATAAGAATAAAAACGTCATATGCAAGAATATAATAATTAACACTTAAGGGAAAGTAATTAATTAGGTAATCTAGTTAAAGTTAGGTATGATGCTAATCAGTTTAATCAATAATGTTTTTTTAATTTAATGCTTGTACAAAAAATATTGTACCAACCACTTGCGTGAAGACATCTTCCACGCATTCGCAGAATTATAAGTACTCGCTTCCTTCAGTCGCTCGTGCTTTCAAAATGCGCTCATGCAGGAACATAGTCTTCTGGCACTTAGTTCGTAAATAACTATCATAACATAGAGATTATTAATAGGTCCACAACACTGCAGGTTATTGACATATTTTCCTAAGAAACACTTAGAATCAAAATAGGTACAAACACGTTTATTTACGACCAAGAACTTTTTAATACGGGTGCAAGCCGTATTGATTTTGATTTGACAGCACCTTAGACATTTTTATTCGTAATGACACCTAGTTCAGCAATTTTGTTAAGTTGAGCAAATTATGCCTCACTTCAAGTAAAGTGGTTCAATTAATCTTACTTTTCTCGTTCGATTTTTATAATTCGCTATAATTCCCTTCTTTACCTATTATTTCCATCTAGACTGGCTTGTATTTGATTAGGTAACTTTACCTCCTTATTCCTATAGACAAAGAGCTTTTTAAAAGTTAATATTCTAATAAGGGTTTTGATTTTTCCTTTCGTTATGAATACTTAACGACAATTGGAAGGTATAGACAGGAAGGACGATTCATATGTTATTTAGACGAGACGTGGTATGACACCCATGACACAATTTGCAAAGGTTGGGTGGATAGTTCTAGTATGTGTCAGTTGGACGCGCCGGTTTCGAGGGGGAAGAGAATAATTATTCTTCATGCTGGGTTAGAAAAAGGATGGATCGGACAGCCGCTATTATTTGCTAAAAATGTTAAATCCTCATGTTTAGATTACCATGAAGATATGACCTCATCTTTATTTGAAGAATGGTTTTGTGACACTTTGCTGCCAAATTTACCAAAAGATAGTGTGATAGTGATGGACAATGCTCCGTATCATTCTCGACAGCAAAACAAAGTTCCTACAAAATGCAATAATAAGAAAGATATTAAAGAATTTTTAGAAGCAAATGATTTATATTTTGAGGATCATTATACAAAAAACCAATTAATAGAGGTGATGAAAACAAAAGAATATTTAAAGGATTATTATATGGATAACAGAGCCAAAGAAGCAGGGCATACAAATTTGCGTTTACCACCATACCATTGCATTTTCAATCCCATTGAATTGATATGGGCCCAACTGAAAAATACCATAAGACGAACAAATCAAACACCGAAATTTAGTGAAAGCAGTATAACACAGATAAAAAAAGTGCTATGGAACATATAAATAAATTGGAAAAATGCTCTTAAACACGCAATAGCAAAAGAGGACGAATATATGCGCATGTACAAATAGTAGCACATTTGATTATAAATTTGCAATACAATTCAGACATCGACACTGATTTGCAAGACGACTCAATCACAGAAGATGCTTTATGAAATGCGGTGACACATAAAATTTTTATTGTGTATAACAAACTAATTACTTTTGTATATCTATATGTATCCACTACAGATGTTGCCACACGATTTGTAATTTTTCTTTGTATATAAATCCAATGTATAGATATTTATTATTATTTACTTGAAATTAACAGCGTTTTATTATCTTATAGGGCCCTAATTTATAGTCAATACGGCCCCTAGATTCATACGTTGCAAATAGGTAAACCGTACCCGTTCAATAAGGAGACAAAGTATTAATTATCGTCACAGAAGGTGGTACAATAAAAGCATTAGAGCCGTTAAAAGTTATATGCAATCAAATAACGTATAGGTAATTTGTATTGAGATCATTTATAATTATAAATGTAAATAAATCGATACATATGCATTAATTTCGAAGAAATAAGTATTGTGAAGGAAAACAATTTCATGCATATTATTAAATATGGTTATAAATATACCTACATAAGCTCCCAGAGGTATTCTTCGTAATTCAATTTTGTGAATTTATGTGGAAATAATGACTGTGTTGTTTTATTGTCACTTTAATAGCTCCATCTAGACCCCGCTGTGTCGCCAGGCGTTCCTAGTAATAATAATAATAGTTAAACTTCTAGTTGTATGTAGCCGTCGTTTGGTGTAACGCAATTAGCCGGTGAAATGCTTGTCGTCTTATAAGACAATCGCAAATTGCGGTTTTTTTAGTGTATAGCCTGCCGCATCATTACTTTTATTATTATCGTTATTGGAGGTTGATTGTTTTGCGTCTCCGGTTGTTTCGTGAAAAAATTTAAACGAACGCTTTTGTGGATGTGCAGTCGCGTTTCATATAATTTAAATGCAACAAATCGATTTCTGGAAGTGCTTTTTTTGTTTCGCAATAATTTAGCGGTTTGTGTAAATGCGGTGGTTCAGGTTGTTATTCTCTCTTCTTGGTTCTTTTTGTGTATTTAGTCTTGGTTTTTGCGCTTGCCAGAATTGGATTTGGTCATGTAAATTTGATTGTTTGTGGTAAGTTATGAGTATATTAAGTAGAAATTCCTGTATATATGCTGTGTGATTGACATGAAAGAAATGTAATGGAAGATTTATAAAAGAAAATATGTAGAGATAAATACGCTATTGTAATTTTCAAAGAATTTAAATAAACGCACTTCAAAATGTATTACATTTAGAAGTGTTTAATAGAAGTCCAATGCTTCTTCTGTTATTATCATAACAGCGTTCTTTGATTTATCAACTAAAAGAAAATAATAGTTTAAGAACAGAGCTACAACTAGATATAATTGCTATGAATAAAACCCCCCGAAGAAGGTCAGATGTAATACCATTGGCACAATCTTAAAATCAGCAATAACGAAATAATGTAGACGTATAGTTTTAAATTTAAGCTTGTATTTAAGCATTTCAAAGTGTAAAATAGGTAAAATTAAAGGTAATATAAATACTATGTACATAAATACATAAGAGGTATAATATTATATTAGGCAATAACAAAAATCTAAAACTGATAAATGATTTTTTTCTACTTACATGTAGTATATGGAAGTATAGTGATGATAAACATTTTCGACCTCGACATTTTTGGAGATGTCCACGTTTTGAGCTTTCTTGATAACAAAAAGATGGGGTTTTGCAAACATCTATCTCTCTTTCTCTTTCGCTCTGACCACGATACCGGTCAAGCGGCTAAAGCTATAAATACTAAACCTTGTACTTACAAATATAATGTTCCGATTGCTATCTGAATAGATTTTCGGAAGTAAATTTCACAAAGATTGCTTTCTAGATAGGTAAATTAAGATCACACATAAAGTATGATTTTGAATAATGTTTATATAAAAAACATCATAAAATTCCAACTGGTTGTAACAGAGGCTTAAAATAGAGAAATTTGCGGAATCTAGATGCTGATGTTATAACTACAATATTAGCTCAATGTGACGTGTCAAAACTGCATTTTAGTTTAGCGAGAAATAAGGGAAAATATTATGTTGCAGAGCAACTACTCTTAATGTTATTGTATAAATCAAATTATTTACACTTTGTTTTCTTTCTTGTACAGTATGACACGGCCAAAGTACGAACTAAAGAAGACGACTCAATGCCGCTACAAATTTCCATTTACCGGAAAATTTTTAGAACAATAAATTTTAACTTCTTAATATTTCACAATATATACTACTAAATATTATAAATAAATCTGTTAAATATTACTCTTCTACACTTATATTTTATATAATGATTGGCTATACTGTTTAGAAGGCAAGCATTGTTGAGAAATTTAAATTATTTATATGTCAATTATAACAAACGTCAAAAGGTGTTTAAATATTATTTTTTATGACAGTTCTGAAATGACCTTTGTATATTACCGTGAGATCAAAAATTATATTGAAAAAGGTTTGCCATGGAATATAAAACGTCTGTCTTAAGTTAAATCAATAGGTGTCATACTGTCATTAATAAAGACAAATATTAATAACAGTATGATACTTAATGATATAACTTAAGACAGACGTTTTACATTCAATGGCAAACCTTTATCAATATAATTTTTCATCTCGCGGTATATTCCATGACAGAAATCAAATTTGAGGCCATTTTAATTTACTGGCGCCTAAGAAGTTTGACAGCGAAAGAGTTTACTTTAACTTTTAAATAGGCAAAAAAGTTGTTTATTTTTGATTGACCCGACATCAATTTATTTCCCTGTTTTTAATAACTGTATTTTTAAATAATATAATTACTGCGTAATAAATGTTTCAATAATTGTTTACACATTTAGTAAATTATCTTACTTAATTACATTTGAGCTTTTTTTTAATTTTCGCATAAATTTTCTAATATCAAACTAAATTTAGTTGATATATGGTAACTGGACTCAACAAACTGCCTTCTCAATAAAACGATGAGTCC
The DNA here is from genome assembly GCA_963170755.1 of Amphimallon solstitiale. NCBI lineage: Eukaryota > Metazoa > Arthropoda > Insecta > Coleoptera > Scarabaeidae > Amphimallon > Amphimallon solstitiale. Next base: position 13,713,386 of record OY720683.1, on the reverse strand, counting down.
ATATTAATCAATTTGTTTCGTACAGTTACCCAGCGCTAATTTTTTTTGTTAAACTGAAAACTTATCTGGAAAAAAGAATGTTCTGAATAAATTATTATTACTTTTTGAATTGATCCGACCTTTGCTTGATGAAAATCCATGTTCAAATTAAAATAAAACACACACTAGGATGTTTGTAAATTTACACTATATTACTAAAATAAACACTACAGCTTTTTCGCTACACATTAGCTTCTTCAGATGATATCTTTAAACTACCGAGTTTAGTGTAAATTTCCAAACATCCTTGGTTTATTTTAATTTAAATTATTATTATACTAAAATCTAAATGCGCTATTCTTTAAAATTTAAGTACATTCATACCACAAATTTAACTAGAAAAAGTTAGTGTGAATAAAATTTTAAATTTACAGATTACATAATGGCTACAGAGTTTGTTAATTTTGGATATTTATTTAACGTAGCAACAACTGGTATTTCATAATATAAATTGGAACAAAGACTTTCTATTATAGTTTTGTCAGTAAATTCAAAATAGAATACTTATGAACATAACAATTCTAAAACAATGACAGTAATTAGTTACGTACATATGTAAAATAACCTGATGCAACAAATGTAGCATCATGTTGCAAAAACATCACAATATAAGTCAACTCTAAATTAAATTGTTACAATGTGGATAATGTTGAAATTTTTAGATAGAAGTAGCTAATAATCTTAGCGCCTGAGAGGAATTACGATTCAAAAATATTTCAAACATGGCTCATGCATTACTGAACTTACCATTTCTTGATGCTGCTCTAGAAAAACCATTTTGTTTCCAGCACTGATGAAAATATGAGAGTGCGTTGACATTTAATGAATAGTAGTATGGATTGAGCATCATCTGAACCCTCAAAATACTTGTTGAAAAATTGTTTTCTTAAGGGGAGATTTAATTGTAAATGTTAATTTGGGAGATTTTTGGCTTTTTATTTGGCAAGACTGTAAGTCAGGCTACTATATTTTCTAATTGTATTGCTGACTACCTAAGCGTTCATTACTTAGTTCCCATACTTTTTCACCAAAAAACCTTAGGTAGTATATAGACATCATTTTTGACTTTATAACCGAGTGACCCAATTCACTAGATAGGCGAGTTTCGAAAGACCCTAACTTACGACATTTTTGCATAACTAATCCGATAAGTAATATGCTTTATTACTTATTTTACATTACAAAAAAACGCAAAACTCCCAAAAATCACATTAAGAGTTTCTTTGGCAGCGGTTTATAAATCGCATTTTCATTCAAATTGTAAGTTACAAAGTACTATACTGATAGATTGTTTATAAATTCTAATAAATGAGGTCATTGTTATTTTCTACATAGTATAAATATGAAAACTCCCAGTAGTTATTGGCCTACATATATATGTATTTCAACTGACGTTAAACACGAGGTTTACGGGAATTTGATGGCGTTATGTCCAATATTTCTTAGGTTGTCTAGTATAGGTAATTCCAGGTACCAAGACGATTATGACGCTATATCAGAGTTGTCCCTATAACCTATGAAGTTATAAATAAATTGTGCTCTACTAACTCAAAATTGACATTTAATTAACATACTATATTCTTTGTCGCATCGGTGGACCAGACTGTAATGGCTAAATATAATTTTAGAACTCTGTGTGTAGAATTTTATTACAGTATTATTGTTTAATATACAGGGTGTCCAGACTATGCGAGGACGGAAGATTATGGCTTTATTATTAAAGTTAAAGAAAAGTGATTTAGACAAAAGTTGTAGCCACTCCTAAAATACACATTCTAAAATTATTTTCAACTATACAGAGTGTTGCGTAAGTGAGTGACGATACAAACTTGTGTTTTCTTAAATGGAACACCCCATATATTTTGGCATATTTAGATGCTACTCTTAAAAGAAAGACATGGATATACACATGTGTAGGGGTATCTCTTACCGTTGCAGCTTTATTCGCAATTTTGTGTCTGAACATGTCCAACTTTGTGGAGATCTGTATAGGCAGGAAGTTTTCCACTTTCGTCAAGTTTAATAATCTATAATCAATTTATTTATTTTTAAATAAAAGAATTTGCAGGAATAATAAACGCAAAATTAACATTTACCCTTTTTTTTAAATAGAACACCCTGTATATTTTTCTTCTAAAGTACCGTATTTTTTATAAGCTTTTTAATGATACCATGTTTTCCCTATCCACACTTAGTATTTTATAACTTATTAATTCTTATTATTAAGAGATTCTAAATTTAAATGAAAAAAAAGAATTTAAATTGCTTTCAGCTTTAATTATTAATAATAATAAATTGCGACAACATATTGAAAAACAAAAAAATATATTTCTTAGATTAATGCAAAATCTGAAATAAATAAATAAAATGCAAAAGTATAACATATTTATAGCAGATGCTCAAAAATTCCTCCATCTTGTTGAATGCACAATTCGAGGAGGCGGCGAAAATTGTTTTTAACATCAGTAAGCGATTGCTGTCCAATATTTTCAAAAATGGTCATTATATGTTGTTTCATGTCATTAGGTGTGGTTGGAATGTTTCGATAAACCTGTTCTTTAACATGTTTCCAAAGAACAAAATCAATAGGAGCTAAATCAGAAGACCTTGAAGGCCAAGCTATAGGACCCTCTCGACCAATCCATCGTTCTTCACACCAGTTATTTAAAAAATTTTTTTACACTTCTATGAAAATGTGGTGAAGCTCCATCATGGTGACACTACATTATTCTTCGTGTATGGATATCGACATTTTCCAATAAATTAGGTAACTGATGTCTTAAAAAAAAATTCGTATGTGGTTCCTGTTACCGTTCCTTCAAAGAAATAAAGACCAACAACTTGTAAATTAATTATGCCACCCCATACATTAATTGACCATTGATGTTGAAAGTCAATTTCTCTGACCCAATGGGGATTTTCTGTTGCATAATAATGCATATTATGTCGATTAACTAAACAACTAAAAATTCGGGTCTACATTCATTTTGTTTAACAATGTTGCAAAAACTTAAACGATTTACAAAATCATTTCCACGAAGGTCCTGATGTAATGACATATGGTAGCGATGGTACTTATTTTTTTTTATGATGCTATTGATAGTACTCCTGCTTATTCCAGTCTGTATATTCAAATTTCGTGTACTTACTTAAGGATTTTCTTCCAACGATGCTTCAAAACGTTCTTTTAATTTTTGAAATGCTTCGATTCTAGGAGGTCTTCCATTTGAATAACGTTGATAGTAAATCCTATTGGCTAATAAAGAGTTTCTTTCGCTCTCACCCAATGCGTTAATCATATTTACCATTTCATCTTTCGTGAAATTCATCGTAAAAGTAAATACAATTATCAGCGTTATTTTGTAAATACAACGTAAGTATGACAAACATAAAATTCAGATATTTTAATTAAAAATTCACAGGTGACTACGACTTTTTTCGTTTAAATTTATAATCTATTAATAATAAGAGTTAATAAGTTATAAAATACTAAGTGTGGATAGGGAAAACATGGTATCATTAAAAAGCTTATAAAAATTACTGTACTTTAGAAGAAAAATATACAGGGTGTTCTATTTAAAAAAAAGCGTAAATGTTAATTTTGCGTTTGTTATTCCTGCAAATTCATTTATTTAAAAATAAATAAATTGATTATAGATTATTAAACTTGACGAAAGTGGAAAACTTCTTGGCAATACAGATCTCAAAAAGTCTTTCAGGTTTCGTCTGGGAGTCTCCACAAAGTTGGACATGTTGAGACACAAAGTTGCGAATAAAGCTACAACGGTAAGAGGTACCCCTACACATGTTTATATCCATGTCTTTCTTTTTAAGAGTAGCATCTAAATATTCCAAAATATATGGGGTGTTCTATTTGAAAAAACACAAGTTTGTATCGTCACTCACTTACGCAACACTCTTTATAGTTGAAAATAATTTTCGGATGTGTTTTTAGGAGTGGCTACAACTTTTGTCTAATACACTTTTCTTTAACTGTAATAATAAAGCCGTAATCTTCCGTCCTCGCATGGTCTGGACATCCTGTATTGCAAGTATTTTTTTCCTTCTCTAGCAGTACATGCACGATATTGTTCGTGACAAGTTTATTATTATGTCTGCTTTCGGACTACTCCAAATAATACAAAACATTAAATAAAAAATGAGGTGTGGCCACCACATGACTTTCTTATACGTATAAGCGTTTCAAACTATACAATTTTAAGATTTTTTTTTATACAAAACTTATTCAAAATCCTATTATAAGTACTTTCATTCTCTTAATAAATCGCTATAGAATGCATACTTTGCAAGATAATCGAAAAAAAAGTGCTACTCGCTAAGAATAAAAGTGCTACTTCCGGTCCGAATTTTGAAATTTCATGTATACAAAAAATATTGCAAATCCAACTCTAAATACTTTTGTACTCTTAAGAAATATATATAGAATGCATAATTTACGACATATTTGCGAAAAATCGTTATTCGGTAAGAGTAAAAATGATACTTCCGGTCCGAATTTTGAAATTTTTTTTATACAAAAGATATTGGAAATTAAGTTCTAAATATTTTTATATTCGTAGCGTACCTGTCTAAAAAGCATGACTTGCAAAATATTTGCAAAAAACTGATTTTCGATAAAAGACCTACTTCCGGTAGTAATTTCGAAAAACTTTAAATAAAATGGTTTTCAATTTTAATTTTAGGTACATATGAATTCTTTATAAATTTGTTTAAACTTAGTAGTTGACGAAATATTTGCAAAATTCGATTTTTTCACTGAAGTAAAGTACTACTTCCGGTCCACCGATTTTACTGAAAAACTAATCATATCTCAAGAGGCAGATTATACACGTAAATACAAAATTTGGAATTGATATCTACAGCGGTTTGACCGCTATCGTGGTCACACACACAGAGAGAGAGAGAGAGAGAGAGAGGGAGGGAGAGAGAGAGAGAGAGAGAGAGAGAGAGAGACATTTTTTAAAAACCACTTTTTTGGTATCAGGGGACTTCAAAACGTGGACATCTGCAAAAATCTCGAGGTCGAAAATTTTCGTCATCACAATACTTCCTTATACTACGTATAAGAAAGTAAAAATAACTAGACGAAATTTTAAAATTCGGGATTCCATGTGCATATTGAGTCACTACTACAGCTACCTGTTTGCCAAATTTCAGGGTTGTAAGTTGATAGATTTGTCTGGGCGTCGCAACAAACACTTCCTTTTATAAGTATAGATTGTTCCATATGGTTCAACAATGCTATACTGGCCAAACATACATAATCACATTAGGATGGCAATTTATGGTGTTTACTTCATATGCATGCATGTATAAGCTTCTTATAAATTTCATATACTGCGTTTACGTTAGGTTAGTTACGTATTCCTGCAATTTCGTGACTTTATATTTACCTCACAGGAGACCGCATTGTGTTTTGTTTCGTTAAATTTATGACTCACGTTTATAGAAAATGAATTACACGTGTCTACAATACGTTATGTGCACATAGAACATGTTCCTTAGTGGTTTTTAATGCTTCACATTCGTGGTCTCTTCGAAGAACGCGAACCCCAACATAAGGTATTATCGATATCATCATCTTAAAACATGCACAATTGTGTCCCCGTACTCAGTACAGTACAGGAACCATACATCGGACGAAATTACTTGCATGAATATTAATGCAAGCGAATGCAAAAAGTAGAACGAAGGCAGAATACAGACAGAGCGAGATAAATACAGAGAGTTAAACCGCATTATGATAAGTTACTACCGTTCCTTGTTTGGGAATTCTGCGTAATGCAATGGTAAAATAAAATTTCCCGTTTGTCTCTGGTCTAAACGGATGCCAGGAGATATTCGCAGAGGTTAGGAATGAGGTAAATTTGGTTAGGTATACGCATAGTGTTGATAAAGCTTTGATTAGAGTTGGTATACGTGCAAAAAGTCTTGTGCCTGGTGTGTTGGAATTAGTTACATCTCTTTTAGGTATTTACGTAATACTGCATTTCTCTTAAATCAGTTGTGTTTACTTTATCTACTGATGTAATACAGTCATATTTTGGTATGGCATCATCGGTTTTAGTTGCTCCATCAGGTATGTTTCTTATATTATTTCGATACCATGCTTATAAAAGGGCAGATCTTATGACTAAATACTAAATTTGGAAAAGAGATTTATACACTTTTCTTTTCTGCTAAAATGAACGGATGCAGAAATGTAAGAATTACAAGAAGAAGAATTACAAGATTACATGACGATAAAAACTAATGTTCTTTTCATAATTTCTCTTTCTTGCTTATTTAAAGAATTTAAAAATTATTATATGAAAAGATATAATTTGGTATGCATGTGTGTATGAGATGTTTCTTAATTTTAAAAATAAGTGAATTTTCAATTTACCCAAACCTACTACACAACTATACACGCACGTTCGTTTCATCCCATAACACAAAAATTATCTACTTATCAATCAATGTTTCATAGACTAATTAACGTTCCTTTGAGTAAAGGAAACTATGATTCAGAATTAAACAGAATATACGTTATAGTAGAGTTATATACTGTAACAATATTATATCAATGATTACTTTTATGAAAATTAATTTATTTATTGAAAAATTTAATAATACTGATGTGGAATAATTTATATGAATCTGAATTAATAATTTCTTAATACACGAAGTAATGATGTTTATTTGTATATGATATGTTGATATTGTGATCATCCTATATAGTGAGAGGTTGAGCAGTTTCATTTTCCATTGAAGTTTACCATAGTCTAGAAAGAAGAGATCTAAATATTAATGATTGTATTATGATATTGTAACGTTTTCGGGTTCGCAATAAACAACTCGTGCAATTTATTTATTTAAAACAGTCTGTATATTCATACACTTAAAATTAATTACAATATAAAATGTAAAACTAATGTATCACACTTAAAATTACTATTAATAAATTAAAATTAACACATGTATTTATTTCTATTACTAATGTCCGTATATTTATATCACACTACCGTATTTATATCACTTCTGTTTATATAACACTACTATATTTATTTCTTATATTTATCTTTACTGCGCGACTACCATTGAAGGAATTATTTCTTTCTTTCTTATATTTATTTTACTGTTCCGCACGAGACTACTTAAGGAACTTCTTAATCCCGAATTACTCATCCATCGGTGCAACTGCCTTTTTATATACGCGTTCGAAACATCTGGAACACACCAGATAAACGCCAGTGTTCTTCTCGATTTTTGTAGAAAATACAAGAGACATTCTGTCTATTTGCAGTACAACGCAAATGGATGATTTATTGCTTTATGATGTTTACCAGTCGCGTCGAGATGATTTACAACCTTTTTTTTAATTATCGCTCGGAAGTCTGTCTTTCTTTTGTAGTTGCCCGGATGTCTACTGGTTTCGTTACAATATGTATTATTATTTTGTAAGAACTTGCTTAATGGACGTTAATGATGTGAAAGATAATAAGAAATTAATATTGAATAATGAATAGTTAAAATGGATTAAAAGTATATTTTTTAAATTTCATAAAACCGGATGTGACAGTTCAATGTCATTTTGACATCTGGTTAGTAAATTGTTATGAACTAGTTTTTAGAATACTAAAAGTATATGAAATATTATTTAAAACCTGGAAAGAATTAAATTAGTAAGATTCCTTGATTTTAAAAAGTATGCAAAGTATATAAACAGATTTAAATTCTATGTTGTTTAGAAAGGGTTTTGTGTAATGTGTTGATTGGTCAAATTTGAAAATCATGAGATTTTCAAGGCGATTGAATGAAATCTCTGATATTAATACAAGAATAAACCTGAATTAAGTTAAAAGTATTGGAATTAAATATTATTACATCCGTATAAGTGTGAAGTGTAATTAATTGTGATTTGGAAAATTTAAGGGAATATGTACAAGCTACTTTCTAGTATTAAATTAAAATACTTACCATATTTGAGTTCGAGAAAAGAGAATTGAAGATTTATTTAATAGGCAGTATTTATATCCAAAAGTCCAGAGAAGTATTAACGAAGATCCAGAGTCCAGAAGTAATATTAGAGGTCCAGAAGTACCAAGTTTAGAAGTAATATTCAAGGTCCAGAAGTTTCGAAGTACATTAATAGTTGCAGAGCCATTTTCTTGAAGAGCGATAATAGTAGAGGTCCAGAAGTACGAGGTCCAGAAGTAATAATCAAGTAGTTAATTGATGAGGCTGATACATGTTGAAACTCCATATTTAACTGAATAAATAAAATACGTAAACTTAGTTTCAAAAATTATTTAATAATATCACTACAATATTGTTTCGCCAAACTTTGGCTTCATCAGGTGATGAGAAATAATCAAGGTCCATAAGTTTTGAGGTACATTACTAATTGCAGAACCATTTGTCAGAAGTAATAGTCCATAATATCATCGAAGAGGATTGTTAGTACCACGAAAACCATCCAGAACGTAGGAGTATCAACTACAAGATCACATTAAATATTTGAAAACACAAGGATTATAAATGGACAAATTTTGTATAAGGTCGTATATATAATAAGTATATTTTTTGAAAGTATTTGATATTTAAACAAATAGAATCATATTTTCACTTTAAAAGTTGAGTAAATTATAATTTATACAAGATCTAATAATCTTTATAACATGAATTTAAATCTCATCTTGATAGATAGGTTAAATTTTGTTTAACCTCAAATTACTAATTAAATATAAAGTAGATATTACTCGAAAATTATTCAAAAATATCCATTACTATTGTGTTTATAAATTTATTTTCGGTACAGTTAACTAATAAAAGGTCAATGTGCAAGTATATAACTAAGTTATAGTAAAATATAGAAATATTTACCTTATAGATTAATTAAAAAAGATTATAGTTATTCCACAGCATCATATTACGTTAGTAACGTCAATTGAATTAGTTTACGACATTTGTAACTCAGATATTATAAAGAAGAACAAAAACATATTTAATATCAAATGTTATATGCAGTTGATTGTTTACTTACCAATTTCATATATGTAAAAATAAGGTTTATAAACTTATTTAATACGATATTCAAGATGAAGCGAACCTTTACACGAACCTTGGAGAGTTTTAAAATTAATAATGAAAGCTTAATTTTGTACAGTATATTGATTGTCATTTTTATGCCAACTTGAAAATATGAAAAATACTAATAGTAGAGTACTTTTGAAGTTAGAAGATACAGAGTAAACATAAATACATTACCGGTTATACTAATAAAGAAATTAAAAAGAGAAAGGAAATTAAAGGATATTAAATGTAAGTATTTTATATGATATATTACAAGAAAGATGTCTCATGTTCTTATATATTAAAAAATAAGTAAATAAGTCTTTAGGAGATTATAATTGAGCTAGTACGGGGCTAATAATTAAATATAGTAGATTTTGATAGATAATATTAGTATAAGGTGCTGAAATATTTATAATACAGTTTAATATTACTTAATAGATATAACAACAGATCATACTACGTCATTTATTGTCTTAGTAGTGTGAGGAGCGGTAACTAACAAAGCAATATCCCTACCCTTTTATATTATATTATAGCGCTAAATAACGGCTTTTCAATTGTTTTAATTAATAATATTTCATCAAAACTACAGAAATGTAAAACGCCAATTTACTAATTTTTCTTACAGTAAAAAACAATAGAAACCAAAGTTATAATTCCATCACATACACTGGTAAAATTTCAAAAGCAGTAGGAAACTTAATTAAAACAAGTAGGGAAGAGACCATTTCATTTAAAACAAACAATTCCTTACAAAAAGCAATAAAAGACAATACAGATAGAATGGACAATAGATTAAACTCAGGGTGTAGAAGTCGACATACGAAGACTGTAAAAAAGTATATGTAGGACAGACAGGAAGGACCTTCTATACTAGAATGAAAGAACAGGAAAGATGTTATAAGTATAAAAAGACAGATTCAACTTTTGCGAATCATTGCTTAGAACCGAATCATAAATTCAATACCAAACACTTTACATGTTTTAGAAGAAAGTAAAACCTTAATATCCTAGAAAGTTTAGAAATTAATAAATTTAATGAATTAGGTATAATATTAAATGACCAACTATATATAAATAACTGCCCCCTACTCAATTTAAAATTCAAATATGCCCCCCCCCTCTCAGAATAAGTTTATTTTTGTGTATTTTTGTATTTTTATTGTTCCTCTTTAAATTTTCACTGGACTGCATTGGTAATATTTATGTATTTATGTAGTGTTCTTTCTTAAGTAAAATTTGTTTTCTTTTTATTTAATACATGCGACTTTAATTATTTCCCTTCATACCTAACTGACTGAACAACACAAAAGACTTATATAAACGCTAAAGAATTTAGTTTTTCTATATTGGTATATCAAGATAAAAAGACACTAACGTGAAACAAACTGATATTACATAAATACAGAATACAGATGTACATGCAAAACACTTCCATAGATGTACAGTCAGTTAGCAAAAAATCTTGGAACATCTGAATTTTTCCTAATGTAAATTTCATTGATAAAATGGAAATGTAATGTCAAGTAACAGCGGTTAATTTAAAGCATATAACAGCAAAATACCCACACAATATGCAAATTTTAGAATTTTGATAGTGACTAAGGCAACACCGGGTGCCAAAATTTTTTGCTAACCGAGCGTACATAACAATATATATATATAATATATATATATATTGTTATGTACGCTCGGTTAGCAAAAATATATGTATATTAATAATTAATGAAGCCGGTATTGCTCACTAGTACGCTGTTTGATACTTATTTTCCTAATTATAGAAACGTATATTTATTCTAACCGTGGTGGTTCTTGCAAGCATGAGAGGTAATTTCCTACTCATCTCATTAAAGAAAAGAAAACATTTAATTAATTTATTTTACCTTCTACAGACTTGAGGCGCATACTGTGATCGACATTGAAACAATAAAAACTTCCCGTTTCAGTCAAGGTAATTAACATTAATTTCAAATGTGGTTAATAATACTAAACAATATAGCTATTTCGTGGCTGTAATTGTTAATATCACTAATACTCAATACTCAATGCATTAACCACATAGACGATTAATATTAATTACCCTAACTAAATTGGGGAGTTTTTATGGTTCGGATGTAGATCAGAGTATGTGCTTCGAGTCTGTACAAGGTACCAAAAAATATTTCGTTCAAACATTAAATACTATATTTTCTTTCTATGTAAGAATCTCTGATATTGAAACTATTTCTTTTGTTTCAGAGTCTCCATTCACTTTTATCATCTATGATTCATCTTCGTACAAAATGAGTCACCATAGGGAATCATCAGCCTTCGTACCTGTAGTACCATCTAGGAATTTGCATCCGATGCTCTATCCAGGCGAGATGCATCCCTTGCTCGGTTCGGAACTCATTCGTGAAAATCGCGAAAGACCCGAACCGTCTAAACCATCTGAAAATCCACCGTCGAACGTGACGAATTACTCTACAGTTCGAAAAACATCAAGTTTCGATATCATGGCTATGATGGCAGACAAGCGCAAAGAATTGCAACTCCGAGAAGAAGCGGCTTGCGTAGCCGCAGCGCACGCCTTGATGCTACCTCATCGACCAGCGGCACCTCCTGGATTATTGGAACCTTCTAGTACCACGCAAGGTTATCCCGGATTTTTGCCCAACAATCCTGCAAACGCCAGTTTTCCTTTCCCAGGTGGTGCGGGTCTGTTTCCACCTGGGCCACCACAAATGCACGCTCATCTGGACAGGAGGTTACTGAGAGCTCCCGGAAGAGCTTCCAGGCCTAAGAAACAGTTCATTTGCAAGTTTTGCAACAGACAATTCACTAAAAGTTATAATTTGTTGATACATGAAAGGACACATACGGATGAAAGACCTTATTCGTGCGACATATGCGGAAAAGCCTTTAGGAGACAGGATCATCTCAGAGACCATAGGTAAGTTGTAATGTTTTATAGTGGATTTATGATTTCTGATTATGCGATGTTCAATTAGCATCTAGACCTACCATAAGGTAGTTTTTAGATCGAAATTTAAGAAATTAAAGATTTTTTTAACTTTGCACATTATTCTGCAATGAAAAGCGAATTTTGTCAATGAAAAATATGATTGATTGAAAGTTAAACTTCCCAGGCGCATTGTAAAAAACTACAGATAAAGAAGCTCAATTAATTATGAAATTTACTCTATAAATACTATAGATTTTTCAACGAAAATTTAATCACTCAAAACTGATTTTTCCATCTCCGATCAAAACGCCGCTTAGCGTAATCATTGATTAAAATAAGCCTTATTACAGATTTTTGATTTTTCAAAACTGGTTAGTGCTAATCATTTATTAAGAATGTCGTAAATCGGAGAAATCTTTGGCGTTGTTTCCAGTACTGAATAAAATATTAAAGAGGGATTAGGATTCCTTACACTCCCTAGTAGCCAAGTTCGTTGGCCTCAAAGCGGGCCAATGTCATTCCAATATTCTAAGATCGGTAGAACATCAGTGACCCCCCACCCAATGTCGTACGAATATAAAATTCCTATATCAAGTAAATGTCAATTTATGTCGTTGGGTTGATATCAGACCAACGTTGTCTACATTGGTAATATATTGGTTAAATATCTGATACTGATATTTTATTGACAACAAAAATCTACATACTATTAACATTAAAGAAAAATGTCTGCATAATATAAAGTTCACAAAGTCGCTGTGATGTTGGTTGTAGGTCAGTGGCCGATATAAATTTAGATTAAAGGGAATGACGTCACAATTTGTTATTCTGCGATTAAACGCCAACATCGTATTAACTTTGCAAGACAATATTGATATAGTCTATATTAATTTTTCATAGAATATATTACACACTGTACCATGAATAATTGTTGGTGTGTGAAATGAAATATATAGATCCTCAAAGTTAATTAAGCATTTGCAATAATGATTCTCACCAAATTAACATTAAAAGTACTACGCACACTTTTATAAATAATTTTAGAAAGCGGACACGAGAGGCCCATGACTCATCGCCCACGGGCGCATTTTGAAATTTTGTATTTTTAAAGAGTTTTTTTATTTTATTAACATAATTGGCTAACAAGTGGGTTCTGATCTATCAAATACAAAACACATTTTTGTTTATTCATTTTATAGTTCAAATCAAGTAAATTCTCTGTACTTTATTTACCTTATGAAATATAAGGTAAATGCTAAAATCGGAAAAACGTCTGTGCAAAATATTGGGCCAATATCATGCAGTGATATTTATCCAACGTTGTAAAATGTTAACACTTGTTCATCGGATTGATATCAGACGCCGATATCAGGCCAATAAATAAACAACCGACAGCCACCGTTGGCCCGATGTTGTGTGCTACTAGGGCTTGCACATAACCTAAAAAAATTTTTTTTTTATTATTTCTGAAAGCGGTTATTTTTTCATATGTATTTGTTTGCTGTGTGTTTCGGATTTATTAATAATTATTTTATCAGTAATTTAGTAATTGTACAATTTGTTTTATAAAACTGAAATGAACAGTATAATTAATTGATAGCTACATTATCGTTTCTGATGAAGACAAATGAGATTTGGAATTCTACTACAATTCTGAGAATTGCATTTAGACTCTTTGTAATTACATTGAACAGCACCTTATCAGTACATAAGTTTACTTGAACATATTTTGGACTCACTCTAGATATGTCATTAACATATTATGCTAGATTAAAAAATTACAAATGGAAATGTGGCAAAAATTCTTCACAAGTTAGCAGGTATACGTCGGGTATTTTATGAAGACACTTATGGTCACTTTTAGCTGAGCTAGGTTTAGATAAATAGTGTATTTGCTTGTAAAGTTGACGTGCAGTTAAATTCTACACGAAGAATTGCGTGCTTTACCGACACTGTAATGCTCGCATATATTTTTTTTTTACATAACATTATGTAAACCAACACGCAAACAAATTTTTGAGAAATACCGCTGAAAAATCAACTGCAGATATGTGTTTCTGACTCATTGGCCGACGTCAGTGCAGTATAGCCGAGGAATGAGTCGGGAAAACCTTGGAGATAGGAAGCAAGAATTTCAGACCATACAGGCGACACATCACCAGTCACCACATTAAGCTGCAGTCAGAAAAATTATTAAAGCTGATCTGAAGTGTACATGTTAACGCCTCATTCTTCGGCTACGAAACGCTATTTTAAATTAGTGACGTTTTGGTATTGATTAGATTTTAATCAGACATGTATTTAATCAAAGAAGATATATTACTAAATAACATTACATTTGTTTTTCAAAAATAATAACGTTACTTACCTTTGCTATCGTTTTTTAAGCAAATATTTTTTGACATGTAATATTTTGACAGGTTTCTTTAATATAGGCTTCACTGCATATTAGAAGCAAATATGCCGTGTTTGTCAGTAAGGTTATAACATTGGATTTAAAATTTTAAATTTATAAATTGGAGCATTAGAGTATATAATCATAGTATAAATAATATATGAACTTGAACACACATTGTAGATATTTGTATATCTGAATACTATTATAGTTTTGACAAAACGGGACTATTATTAATAAAATAAGTAAAAATCTAGCTTATCTTGATTAACCAATAATGGGCGATTTTATTTTTCACCTTATGAGTTTGGTAGAAAGCTTTACTTACTAAAATAATATTTCTAATTATATAGGATATAACCTTAAAAAACTAAAATAAGGACTAAATGTACAAAGAATAATTTCAAATGAAGAAAATAGCGCTAATATTATTATAACAAAATACAGCTGCAATATTTAATTTATATCAAATGCAGTACGACATGTAACCTTTAACTAAATATCTTACAAAATTTAGGATGTAAGTAACCAGTTTTTCACATAGGAATAAAAATGTGTTTTTTCAAAATCAACAACAAAAATTCAGGGTGTCACTTAAACTCTTGGAGTGGGGGTGGCCGACAACGGTGGGAGACCAGATGAGGCGGTATGAAATATACTGATCATTGTCCTTCTATATCCTAAATAACCAACCAAAATTTTAAGTTTTTGCCTTTAAAAACACCAAAAAATAATTCAATATTAAGTTTTTGTGTGTTCACACGGTATATAACAAGTTTATAAAGTTTGGTAAAAAAATATGTACAACATTAAAGGTTGAGTAAATCGATTTAAAACAATTTTTGCGATAAGCCCCTGTAGTATTGGGTTTGCAATCTTATGAAATACCGCCTAATAAATCCATAAATGATCGTTTCTAATTCAAATCCATATTTTATCACCTCGAATTATTGCAAACACCGTTCACATTACCCGTAATTATTCGCTATCAATCAACTGCGAGCAAAGCGCTCGACTGAAAGTTCCCTCAGTCGACAATAGAAAGCGCTATGACCTTTGACATCGCCTTTAATTGAACGGCAATTGTCTGGGTTGTATGATTTGTCACAGTCAACCAGATTTCGTGTCTATCGTTAGCGCGAAATCGTTGGTAGGTTATACGGGCAGATAGATGTATGTGTATAGGAGATGCAGGAAACGATTTCACGAAAATAAAAATTATTCAGCGAAACCAGTCGAGTAATAAATACACTGCCGTTCGTCTATTTAGCATTGACATTAGAGGCAAAACTCATTGCTTCGGGATTTACGACTCGACAATATGCATATTGAACGGTGTCGTAATGCCTTTGAAAGAGCCGAAGAAATGAGTCCGGTGTTTAGATAAATGAACGTTCGTAAAGTGGGCTTTGGATGTATTACGAAATGAACAGTGGTTTTAATAGTCGCTGTACATATTTGAGAGACTGTATAGAGGCAATATTTGGTCGTATTTAAGATTAGATTGGAAGTTTTATTGAAAGTGTAAATGTTGCGCGCGTGTTGTTCACTTTGATGCTGGAAGAATTTCTAAGGTGTTGAAATGTTCATTAAAGCATTTTTATATTCCACATATTCAATATGCTTTAAAGAGATTGATGTCTTATAATAGTAAAGTATTGTTTTTAGTTGTTTCAAAAGTACCAAAGAAGCAGCATCTTATTGCAAAAAATTGAGAAACATAAAAATGAATAACTTATTTTTGCAATATAGATAACTATACAAATATAGTTAATATTCTATAATAATAATAATAATCTTTATTGTGTACAAGGGGAGCACTGTAATTTATAATAGATGTGCGGATTACAAACAATATAATACAATAAATTACACATAAATAATTCATTTAAGTTTGAGCTCAAAAAAATATCATTAAAATACTTGTTTCCATTACGGCACATTTGATGTAGTGGCCTCCTCATCATGACATTTATCTTGCACGTGGAAGTAAAAGACGTAACTTGACTTCTGGCAGAAAGCCGTGGCACGTTGACATGAATCAAACCCAACAGATAGGGACAGTCAATAATGTTATGTACTAAACCTTGTAAAAGGTTGGCACCAGCCATCTCACGACGTGTATCCAGTAGAAGGAAATTATGCTTCTCCAATAAAACTGCATGGTCAGTATTTCTACATAGATAAACTCCACTGGCCTCAAGAATTTTAAAAATCGTCTCTGGATGCTCTCCAATTTCAATTTATAGCACATATAAATTGGATGCCAAACAACAGCAACGTATTCTAGCTTACTACGCACGAGTGAAAAATAAAGAAGTTCAATAGTGCCTGCATTAGCAAAATGCCTACTATTTCTAAGAAGAAAACCAAGTGTTCCAGAGGCAGAAGTGCATGAATTAGTAATATCTTTGGCGAAAGATAAATGTCGATCAAATAGCACTCCCAAATTCTTTACCTCCTGCACGCAGGCCAATACCTGTCCCCCAATGCTATAATCGAAGTCAATGAGTTCCATTCTTCTAGAAATGCCTACTATTTCTAAGAATAAAACCAAGTGTACCAGAGGCAGAATTATACATTAGTAATATGTTTAGCGAAGGATAAATGTCGATCAAATAGCACTCCCATATTCTTTACCTCCTGCACGCAGGCCAATACCTGTCCCCCAATGCTATAATCGAAGTCAATGAGTTCCATTCTTCTAGAAATGCCTACTATTTCTAAGAATAAAACCAAGTGTACCAGAGGCAGAATTATACATTAGTAATATGTTTGGCGAAGGATAAATGTCGATCAAATAGCACTCCCAAATTCTTTACCTCCTGCACGCAGGCCAATACCTGTCCCCCAATGCTATAATCGAAGTCAATGAGTTCCATTCTTCTAGAAATGCCTACTATTTTTAAGAATAAAACCAAGTGTACCAGAGACAGAATTATACATTAGTAATATGTTTGGCGAAGGATAAATGTCGATCAAATAGCACTCCTAAATTCTTTACCTCCTGCACGCAGGAAAATACCTGTCCCCCAATGCTATAATCGAAGTCAATGAGTTCCATTCTTCTAGAAATGCCTACTATTACTAAGAATAAAACCAAGTGTACCAGAGGCAGAATTATACATTAGTAATATGTTTGGCGAAGGATAAATGTCGATCAAATAGCACTCCTAAATTCTTTACCTCCTGCACGCAGGCCAATACCTGTCCCCCAATGCTATAATCGAAGTCAATGAGTTCCATTCTTCTAGAAATGCCTACTATTTCTAAGAATAAAACCAAGTGTACCAGAGGCAGAATTATACATTAGTAATATGTTTGGCGAAGGATAAATGTCGATCAAATAGCACTCCCAAATTCTTTACCTCCTGCACGCAGGCCAATACCTGTCCCCCAATGCTATAATCGAAGTCAATGAGTTCCATTCTTCTAGAAATGCCTACTATTTCTAAGAATAAAACCAAGTGTACCAGAGGCAGAATTATACATTAGTAATATGTTTGGCGAAGGATAAATGTCGATCAAATAGCACTCCCAAATTCTTTACCTCCTGCACGCAGGCCAATACCTGTCCCCCAATGCTGTAATCGAAGTCAATGAGTTCAATTCTTCTAGAAATGCCTACTATTTCTAAGAATAAAACCAAGTGTACCAGAGGCAGAATTATAAATTAGTAATATGTTTGGCGAAGGATAAATGTCGATCAAATAGCACTCCCAAATTCTTTACCTCCTGCACGCAGGCCAATACCTGTCCCCCAATGCTATAATCGAAGTCAAGGAGTTCCATTCTTCTAGAAATGCCTACTATTTCTAAGAATAAAACCAAGTGTACCAGAGGCAGAATTATACATTAGTAATATGTTTGGCGAAGGATAAATGTCGATCAAATAGCACTCCCAAATTTTTTACCTCCTGCACGCAGGCCAATACCTATCCCCCAATGCTATAATCGAAGTCAATGAGTTCCATTCTTCTAGAAATGCCTACTATTTCTAAGAATAAAACCAAGTGTACTAGAGGCAGAATTATACATTAGTAATATGTTTGGCGAAGGATAAATGTCGATCAAATAGCACTCCCAAATTCTTTACCTCCTGCACGCAGGCCAATACCTGTCCCCCAATGCTATAATCGAAGTCAATGAGATCCATTCTTCTAGAAATGCCTACTATTTCTAAGAATAAAACCAAGTGTACCAGAGGCAGAATTATACATTAGTAATATG
This sequence comes from Amphimallon solstitiale, assembly GCA_963170755.1. Lineage (NCBI taxonomy): Eukaryota > Metazoa > Arthropoda > Insecta > Coleoptera > Scarabaeidae > Amphimallon > Amphimallon solstitiale. The sequence goes on along the minus strand of OY720683.1, from coordinate 13,694,700 downwards.
TTTGGCGAAAGATAAATGTCGATCAAATAGCACTCCCAAATTCTTTACCTCCTGCACGCAGGCCAATACCTGTCCCCCAATGCTATAATCGAAGTCAATGAGTTCCATTCTTCTAGAAATGCCTACTATTTCTAAGAATAAAACCAAGTGTACCAGAGGCAGAATTATACATTAGCAATATGTTTGGCGAAGGATAAATGTCGATCAAATAGCACTCCCAAATTCTTTAGCTCCTGCACGCAGGCCAATACCTGTCCCCCAATGCTATAATCGAAGTCAATGAGTTCCATTCTTCTAGAAATGCCTACTATTTCTAAGAATAAAACCAAGTGTACCAGAGGCAGAATTATACATTAGTAATATGTTTGGCGAAGGATAAATGTCGATCAAATGGCACTCCCAAATTCTTTACCTCCTGCACGCAGGCCAATACCTGTCCCCCAATGCTATAATCGAAGTCAATGAGTTCCATTCTTCTAGAATACTTCATAACATGACATTTATTGATATTAAGTGCCAAATCATTGTGCTGACACCATTTACAGAGATTATCCAAATCACAATGTAGGCGCAGTGCATCCGAGATAGTATCAATACGACGATAAATTTTTAAGTCATCAGCGAACGACAACCCCATCACAAGAAAACGATTCCAAGAGGTCATTAATAAATAGTATAAAAAGCAGAGGGCCCAAATTGGACCCGAATATATAACGTCAGAAAACTAACCAGATTGCTATGAAGTCCTAGAGCATCAAATTTCCTCAGCAGAATGTCGTGGCTAATAGTGTCAAATTCGCGCGAAAAATCTGTATATATGACATCCATTTGAGAGCGAGAATCAAGAGCGGTACTAACATCTTGAGTGATACAAAGCAGATTACACGTCGTTGAGTATATAATGATAAAATGTACTAGAATATAGCTGATAGCATGTATAAGAAGTCCTGAAGAAGCCGTAATTTATTGCAAAAACTAGAGTAACATGAAATAAACAAATATATTTTGAACCAGATTGCTTTTCCATATTTTATTCTGGCGAATTTAAATCACACCTAATTACAACGAATAGGCTATTTAAATGCAACAGCTCCATCTTGATAATTAATTGCTTGAATGCAGATAATCCATTCGCAGGCTTTTACGGTTGCCGTTGATGGCTCTTCCAGGTTCAATTGAGACGAAGGTTACTATCTCCACCGCGATTAATACGCTTGGGGTGGCAAACAATGCGGTATTAGACAGATATTACTCATGTCGCAGTGAATGAAATGAACTCAACATAATATGATAGCAAAGGACTCCCCAACGATCGCGGTCATTACATTTTTAACAAAAGATGGGCATACACCTCATCACATTAAGCAACGTTTAGACGGCGTTTGCGGTGATTCATCTCCTTCGTATTCAACTGTAAAAAAGTGGGCAAAATGTTTCGGTTTGGGACAAGGATCCCTGGAAAAGACATTGACAAATGACAAAAGGTGTGCGATTATTGCACCACAATGCTCCCGTCCATACTACCGCCATTTCACAAGCTGCCATCCGCAAATGCGGCTTTTAAGAATTGGAACATCCACCGTATAGTCCGGATATGGCTCCTTGTGATTTTTTTTGTTTTCTAATTTAAAAAAGACTTTAGGGGACGTAGTTTTAAGGACGACAGTGAGTTGCAAGCAGCTGTTATAGAACATTTTGACGGAAATACTTCAGATTATTTTTACAAGGGTATCGAATTATTAATAAATCGTTGTAATAAATGTATAGAAGTTAGGGGAGATTATATTGAAAAATAAAAATTCATATATTGTTTCAAATTTATTTTTTGTATATCAGGCCGAGAATTTATGGCGCCTACCTCGTATATTTATATCCCGTTATGAAGATTGCATATACTTTAACCTTATTTGTATAATAGAATAAATTAATATGAGATTTCCTACTATAATTTTCATAAATACTTTTACATTTATGCATGCTATACAGGTACTTTCCATAACAATAATATTCTAATTGTATTTCATTTATAACCTCATACATATCACATAACTCTAAATGAAGTAATTATCTTCTGGCGAATAATTTTTCCTCTACCATAAGTTTCTGATGCAAAACGACCGAATTAAAATTAGCATGAGCAATTAAATAATAGGCAATTAGTAGCCAAACATAAAGGAAGAACCTGGGAGAAACAGAAGCAATTTTATTGATACAGTAGGTGCACAGATCCGTGGTTTTCGGTCAATTAACGCGCATAATTATAAACAATTAAATAATTAATACGATGAAATAACATATTTACAGCCGCCATGTGAATGACGTCTGGAAGGAAAAGAAATTAAATTGTTTATTATGATGTTAATTTTGTGCTGAAAAAATTTATTGTTGTTTTACACCTGTTGGATTTTCTTTATGATGTGGTAGGATGAAATTAATACTGCTGTTATTACAATTAGAATTACTCGTTAGACTTGAGTTTAATAATTATGAAATATAAATTTAGTACTTCCACTTCTAATAAATACAACTATTTTTAGTAGGTAGTAAGTTCTGTATAAAATTAAAATATAAATATTCTTCCTTAATAACACGTCTCACAGAGATCTAGTATTGCACGTTTGCCTAACTTTTAATAGTGTATTTTGTAAAAAATATGGGATGAAACATATTCTCAGCAAATTGAATATACCATTCCAATCGTGTTACACTACTTTTCTGGACTTGTAGATAAATAAACTCTAAATCACTTCAATTTATTTTATTCTATAAAGTTCATAGTAATATTTCAATTATAGAAAGTTGAATATGCTGCCGTGGTTATACTTCCTTTGTCAACTATAGTATTATAGATGTAATGTAACAATGGATGGTCCTGGAGTAATGTTCAATATAACATGCGATGTTATTTTATAGGATATATTTAATTTGTTATTTAATTAGCAATGCAGGCTTTAGCTATTTTTGTTGATTTCCATTACCAATGTACTTTTAGTATGGTATTGTCATCGCCTTGTGTGTTATCATTTATGTTGAAACTGTTCCTGTTCTTTATTTTAATCCATCCATCACAAAGCTGGCGACATGGGAAATAGATTTATAGAAATTCTCAGAATGTAGTATTTGTTTTCTACAGTAATCTTTTTTAGAATCTGTTAGAGTTGATTTAAACGTACTTTTTCTCTGTTGTACTGATCCAGAAAAGTTTGTTTATCCTTGACAAAGTTGATAAAGTACTAAAATTTTTCATACAATTTGTTATCTCTGGAGAAATTTGTTGAAAATTTCTGTTAGGTCTAATTAGAAATTTTCTAAATGGAAAACAGTTTCGAGAAAATATCAATGAAGAGGCCCCATTGCGTATTTATAACATAATTTTCAGCTATATATGTTTCAAGTATTCTTGATGAAAATTCATAGTTCACCGATTCATATCACATGCCTACCTATTGCGTTTATCTTTATATTATTTACTGATATATAAGAAGAAACGGACGGCAAAACAGCATCAGTGAGCGAAGCCTTAGTTACAATGAAAAGCAATTCAAATCAAGCCAATAAGGAATTTTAAGATGATCCTGGTCAGTTTAAGTCATTTCTACTTATGGATGTTTCGAAGTTCGATTGAGAAGCGAGTAGCTAAGAAAGATAATAAAAGTAAAAAAACGCAAGTTTTAAAGTGAAGCCCTATTGAAGCGCCTTTCCTGTAAAAAGTGATCACTGGCATGACGCTTTTTAGAATGTCCACTTTTATAAACTTTTGAAACACCCCTGTTCATACATACATAAATTTTGTGAAGCCAATAGTATATTAAAATTCTTCTCGAACTGTTTTTGACACGAACCGGTACACACTCAAGAGCGAGAAATGTAATTTAATGTTAAAGTATTCAAAGACACAATAAGATCAAAAATATCAACATTTGTATCAAGAAATCATAAAAAACAATATGTAGTTTGACAGTTCAAAAGGCATATTGTTTTTATATTTCTAGCAAAGGATAAAGCTTGTAGAAGATTATTGTATTCTTTTATGATAAAAAAAACATATTTTAGGGAACATAAGCCACACATTTACTACACGATCCGAAAGTTGGTACTAAATTTTAAACTGAAAAGTAACGATAATTCCCTAGAAAGTTTAACGAGTTTATTTCACAAGAAATATTGATGGCAATTTTAGCACTTGCTTGCTCCATTAAATTCAAGATTAATAAGGTCCAAAAATGTATTTGACCGTGTAAACTTAGCTTCTTAACTAATTACAAAAGCAGACTTCAATAAGACTTTATAAATCGAATGTGTATAAAGCATCGTTCTTATTCTTATTGAATTGAAATCCTGTGGGAGTGCCATTCTTTCCTTCTGCCCAAGTCAACTTCAAGTTCTCAACTTCTTACTCAGTTAAACAGATTTATCCTCAATAGGATACAAAATAAACAAAGAAAATCAAACACAAAACCATTCTTCTAGTTGTATTCCTATATACAACATGCGTACGGTCTATATATGTATATATACACTATGTTTGGATGATAGATGTTAGATAGTGAGTGTCTAGTCGTTATTGAATTTGGATTTTTCGAAAGGCACACACACTGACTGACCGTCCGTCCGTCTAGGAAAGAGACACGCCTCGATTTAAAATATTTACCGTCATCTTGCGTCTCGTTCCTTTTAATTTCGTCGGTCTCTTTCTGGACGGTTGCGTTCGTGAATCTATGCAGGTGAGATGGAGCGCTTAACAGCGAACCCGAACCGGTTACACTCCGGTGCAATGGAATAAACTAGATGTTGCTTTCTACTTTGACTCTCTTTGATACATTGGAGATCCGTTTTTGTCTATAATATCCGGAAGAATAGGGGCAATGGCTCGTTATTATTAGCTTGCACTTTACGCAACAGAGATTCTATTTAATGACTTATTTCTGCGGATGATTTGTAAGTTTATAGATTGAGTTAAATCTCTAATTCACTTCTTATTATACTAAATATGTTTAGGGGAAATAAAGTAAACGATATAAAATCAATATATATATATAAAAAATTGCAAATTGAAGTGCATCTTTGCAGTTTTGTTTAGAAGTCTAGAGAGGTAAATCTGTTTTTTAGCAAGTTGAATGAGTTCTTATATGCTTTAACCGTAACCAGTCAATTGTTCATTATTGTTGGTGATTTTAATATTGACCTTCAAAGTAATTCAAACATAGCGCAACAATTTATTGCGTTACTAAATTCCTATAATGTTAAAATAACTATCGGTACTTATAATTAGGACGCGGACACTAACGGTTGATGACTCATCGCCCATGGGCGCACTATTGAAATGTTGTATTTTTAAAGAGGTTTTAATTTTATTTACATAATTGGATAACAAGTAGCTGGTGACCTATAAAATACAAAATACCTTATTATTTGTTCATTTTTTCTTCTGTAAGACTTGTTCTCTTTGAATTAAATAATAAAAGTCCATTTGTAAAGCCAAAATTTAAATGTCATATAAAAAATCCTCTTTATTCTTTACAAAATTTATTGATTTACACTAGGGAATTAAGTACATCCTTGTAGATAGAAAACGTCCTTTCTACATCGCAACTGGTTATAGGTGTCTACTGTAAATATTCTTTTATTTCAGCGTATTTCGCATACACAATTGCCGCAATGTTATTAAATCTGGATTTCTATTAAAAACTGCGTCTAACTTTTGCCGAAGGCCACATCCGAAGTCGCCTGGAATACTTTTAAAATTATTAATAGTCCACATCTAATGTGGTTAATCCATCTTTTAATTTGAGATTTCGATTTTCAAAATATGTGATTAGTTTAGGCAAATTTCCAAAGTGTTCCTGAAGGAATAACAACTGATTTTTTAAATTTGGGATTTGTGTTAGTTCCTTGCACTCAAAAATACTTCGAGCATCGTCATTTAAACATGTAACGAAATTTTGTTAACTATCGAAATTCTCTGCATAAAAACTATTTCTGTGTATGTTTTAGCAAAGCCAAGTGACGAACGTGCGATATTTTAGCATTCAGTAACAATATTTTGCAGACTTTGTAATAAATTTCGAAATCACTGACAATTCATTTTTATATCAGAAAAAGTAATATAAACAACGTTCTAGATCTAAATAAATAATAACTAAAAATGTACGCGTATGTTATTGAAACTAAACGAAATCCAGTGCACACTTACGTCTAGATAATTGGGAGAAGTCGATTCAATAAACCGGTATTAAACAGACTATTACAAAAATTACGAAGTACGTAATTAACAGTCAAAACAATGAATCGAAACTAACGTAAGTATGAATAAAAATTTTATTTCTCTTGCGAAATATAAGGAAAATATATTAACTTTTAAAAACCCCTCACGCTCCTATCTACGCCGATGAAAAAAGAATTTTACTCATAAATTCCTTATTTTATGGGCATTTTTTGCTCTCATTCTCGGACACTTCTCGGGTGTAAACAGATGTTGCAGTTCACCATATGAATTAGTGCTATTCAGTAAGCGTGTGTTGTTTACATTATTTCGTTGCTCCGTTGTAACGTCGTCGTAGTTTAAACGAGTCATATCCGCGCGCTACTTATAAGAGAGTCACTGCTAATTCTAAATCTGGTTTGGATAATATTTTAACACCAGGGCAATATCGTTTATAAAGATTACAAGAAACCGCGGACTCCTTGTAATCTTTATAAACGATTTAAATACTTATTATGAAGTAATTATGCTCATGACACCACTATACTAATTACTTATGATGACATAACTGAAAACGGAAGATTGAGAACAGGTTACAAAAAAAATGATCTTACATTCTATTATAGAATATAATATATAATATAGAATTTCTATAAAATATTTTCTTTTTAGTACAAAGAAATTGTTGAATATGAGATACACAGAGAGGGAGCTAATACGGACATAGAAAACATGTTGACGATGTGTTTATAAGGCAACCAATGTGTTTCCTGGAGTAAAGAGCTTAAATTTCATTCAGGTATTAAAGGTCCCTTTATTAGGCTATGACAACAACTAGTACCGAAGATTAATTAAAAAGTTCTTTGACTGCAATGAGTACTTCGTCTAAACCTGATAATAAGGAGCTGTTTGGAAAAAAAAACAAGGTTGAATAATGTAATTATTAAAATATCATTGACTCTTCATGCTCAAAGACTATATTTTGGAACAGAAGTTGAACCGAAGATCTAAAAATTTTGTTTTAATGGCAGAAAGAGAAAACTTTAAGTATGATTGGATATTGAAGCTAAAATTATGAAATCTGATTTTGAAGCGACTGTGGTGCTCCCACTAGCTGAAGTTGATAGTGAAATAGGTGACGCAAGATATTTTGGCTGCAAGTTCGCCAAAGTGGCAAAATTTATCAGACGAGTCCAAAAAATATATGTTGTCCGTAGGTAATCTCATTGTGCATACAACGTACCGATGACCAAAGTTTCTATTTCGATAGGGCTCCTTGACCTAACACTTATACCACTATGTGATGACAGATGACAAAATTGAGTTTCATAATTATAAGTTAAAGAGTAATAGTTCTTCAGGGGACATTCCTTTCGGGAAATTTCTTTTCGGATAATTTTCCATTCGGGCAACTTTCCGTCGGGCAATTGTTTTTTGGAAAATTTTCCAGCACCTGTCCGTACGGCAAAAACGCAAAACATCTGAAAACAGTACTTAAGTACTCATTAGTATGTTCCATGAGATTTGGGGCAAAAACCTATCTTCCAATTCGATACCTGTGTTGCAATGGTCGATTCAAGGCAATCTCTGTACAAGAGTTTTTCTTTAATGGTACATCCAGTAACATCTACATCTCTAGCTTCTTCGACTTGGTTTCGCAGCAAAACCGCTGAAGATGACAATTCCGCAAACTTACTGATATCAAAAAACTGTTTTAGTGCTGTAACTATTTTTTAGCCAAATCCTGGTTTTCTAGTTTCATCAGGTTCGAGTTCTCAAAGCGCTGGTGCACCTTTTATATAGCACAATTACTTTTACCAATAATAAAACTCTAAAACCACACCATGTGCATAAGAACAAGAAGTGCCAAAAATTGTACTTTTCAATTAGAACCAATATAATTTATTTCATAAGACTAGTAACGACATGACAGATAACATGGATAGGATTTCGCGGAAAACAACTGACTAAGCGTCTACTAGTGCAAATAAAACATGCCACAATGTATATGTGACCTTAATTTTTTTGATCGCCGGCGTAGTAAGGATTGCTCGTCGAGCAACAAGAAAATAAAGAAATACAAATTACCTCTTACCGAGTCCATTCTTTTCCTATAGAATTTTTTTAATCGCTTCATTTATTATAAAAGTCCGTGGTCGTTACGCAACGTCTTTTTACATAGTAAAAGTTACTTTGTATGTACATTTTCCATTAAAAACCTCACAATATGCGAACTAATTGAAGTCAATTTCTTTTCTTTTTTAACGGTCGATCTTAATAATTCCCACATTACATCCCATTCGCACAAGCAAGATACTAACCAATATATATATATATATATTGTAGATATATGTATATGCAGTATTATACATATACAAAACGAGCAATTACTTCCAGTACATTGCTCGCGCTTCTGCGGTAGATCGTGTTTCTTTGGTCATAATGAGTATTTTATCATTGGAGATCATTCAAGCGGACCGGACAGGACTAGTTCAACAACTTTTGTACGCCTTTACAGTTTTCTAAGTCGCAGCCGGAGCGGTAGTAATACTCTTTTTCCTTTCTTTCCTTTTACTTCTTTTGCTTTTCGAGTCATACCACCTTGGCGCGATTCACTCTTGCATACAAATAACATATACGTAGGCATTCCGTAATGAGAAATATTTAGCTGGCGACGTACAACAGAAATTCCATCACGATCATCTTATTGATATGGGATAGATGGACGAATTAAATGAAGATTGTTAATTTACAAGAGAGATGTGTATTTCTACAGGAAAGGAATTCTTTTCGTGTGTGTTTTATAAAGCGGGCAGTAATCTAATTAACTATACTTGAGATGATTGTTAGATATATATATACAGTGTGTCTACTTAAAAGTTGGACCCATATGGACAACTTTTTTATTATTAATTTTAAGAAAAAAAAGTTATTCTTCGTAGTAAGTTCTGCATGGTCTAGAACCCGAAATGAATTAATTAAATATCAATTTTTTGCAGTCGTATACAAGGTGTGTCAAAAAATATGAATTTTGACATTATCAAATATTAGATTTGAAAACTACATTCAAGTGTGTAATTACATTTATCTATCATGAAAAATTAGGGTTTGCTAATTTTTACAAATTCTTCTACACACTAATTCTATTTAAAAAATGACGTGTGGCCACCACACGACTTTCTTATACGTATGAGCGTTTCAAACTATACAATTTTAAGAATTTTTTTATACAAAACTTATTCAAAATCCTATTCTAAGTACTTTCATTCTCTTAATAAATCGCTATAGAATGCATACTTTGCAAGATATTCGAAAAAAAGTGCTATTCGCTAAGAATAAAAGGGCTACTTCCTGTCCGAATTTTGAAATTTTTTTTATATAAAAGATATTGTAAATTAAGTTCTAAATACTTTTATATTCGTAACGTACCTGTCTAAAAAGCATGACTTGCAAAGTATTGGCAAAAAACTGATTTTCGATAAGAGTAAAAGACCTACTTCCGGTAGTAATTTCGAAAAACTTTTTAAATAAAATGGTTCTCAATTTTAATGTTAATAATAAGTACATATGAATTCTTTCTAAATTTGTTTAAACTTAGTAGTTGACGAAATATTTGCAAAATTCGATTTTTTCACTGAAGTAAAGTACTACTTCCGGTCTACCGATTTTACTGAAAAACTAATCAGATCTCAAGAGGCAGATTATACACGTAAATACAAAATGTGGAATTGATATCTACAGCGGTTTGACCGCTATCGTTGTCACACAAACACACAGAGAGACAGGCAGACACTCACACAGAGAGAGAGACACAGACATTTTTTTAAAACCACTTTTTTGGTATCAGGGGACTTCAAAACGTGGACATCTGCAAAAATCTCGAGGTCGAAAATTTTCGTCATCACAATATTTCCTTATACTACGTATAAGAAAGTAAAATGTTATAAATTTTTTGACACTCCTCGTATACGACTGTAAAAAATTAATATTTGATTAATTTAATTTGGGTTCTAGACCATACAGAACTTTTCATGAAGACTGACTTCTTTTTTAATAATACACAATTCTATTGGAGAGAATATTTTAGTTGTTATATAAAGTATAAAATAGATAATATTTATAAGAATTTCAAAAATGTAAGAACATACAGATATAAGAGATACTGAAGGGCTTTCTCTTTTTGGAAATATTACAACAAATTTAAAACAACTTCTTGCGATTGTGAACGTAATGTTCTACCACGTCCTGACATTGTAGTTTAATAGAGTGTTTTAAAGCAAATGCAATATAAAGGAGCCAATCAAATTTAAACGTCATAGCGTGATGTCAAAGACAAACGGGTGTCAAATTCACACTAACCAGAAATGAATGATTTATCACGGCGTACGCTATCGTTATTGTATAAGTAGATGCAATTTCTTACGTTAAAAATGAATCAATCTCACGTCCCTTCCCGGTGCAGTTGGTAGCACGCAGATCAGGCGAATTTTCAAATGTAAGTTCAAATCCTACAGACAGCAAACTTTTTAGAATTTAATTTCTTTAATTAGCAGCATCAGTTGCAACTTGGAAGGTTTTACTTTTCAATAATTCTTTAACACTGACGAAAATATTTTATTTTCATGAATTATGTATCTATTTACTCGAATACATTAAAAAGAAATAATATTTCATATTAACTTATTATACAAATAGGAAATATATGAACAATATCAGTGTACAATTCCTTTCTTTCAACTCTGTATAAATATTTTGAATTAAAAACGATTATTATTATCATATTAAATCAATGTGGGACAGAATTTAGTCGGTTGACGGACAAACAACATTTGCTCTCCGATATTTTCCCTTTAAGAAAACGCATCCAATCGATTGGATCAACGAGTAAAAAATGTTGATTGGAGCAATTATCTTTAATCGTCTATCAATTTCTTCCGATAATTATAGGCGAGGGACTAAAAGGGACCCGGGTTCCCTCCTAAAAAACTTGTAATTATACCCTTTCCTATCGACTGCGAAGTAAAATGTAAATTTTTAAATTAAATCAAGACGGCAACGGACAAAGAAAGTGAAAAGGAACAAAGATGAGTGCAAAATATTATTTTATCTGTTTGTGTGTGTGTAATACGGCATAAAAATGTGTACGGTATAAATTATAGGAAACAAAATATATGAACGAACAGAAAGAACAATAAATCACTCAATCCATAACTATATTAAATATAAATATCTATGGCAAGAAAAATCGGCATAAACACTTTCAGCTTTCATAATTTTATAATGTTATTTATTCATTAACAACAGCATAAACCCAATACACGAAGATATTTTATTAATGATATACAGGTTGAGGAAAAAGTGTGGATACAGCTAAATATTTTGAAAATGATTGATTAGAACTCGCTGAAATTTGGCACAATGTGTAAAGGTACCCGTATACTCAAATTAATAAATTTCATTTAGAAATAAATTGTAAAACTATTTCTCTTCAAAATATTAATAACAAAATATACTTAATTAAATCCTTAAAAAATAAATATTATAAAATTAATCAAATGAAATGGTCTGTACCATTACAGTACCCCCCTTTACTTTTCTGAAATAGCAAATCGGCGACGTTTGGTAAACAACTGCATACAAGTAAACAGATGCTTGTTAAAACATTATTACCCCTTTTTGATAAATGATTTGTGAACATTACTTCCTCGTAATGTGGATTATTGCAGAGATAATGACTTTGGCTTATCCCATCGAAACGCGTTATTTTTATTATAATCATTTTTTGGGAACAATTTTTTTTTAACATGGTTGGTTTCTTTCTTTTCTTCATTATCAACTTCTTTTGTTTGATTTTGCGATTGTTTCTTATCTTCTTCGAAAGACCAATTATCTTGTAGGCTTCACCCTGTATATTATTTAACCCATACCTCTTCAGCAGGTCTCGTCGGAAGTCTTTCATTGATTTTCATTGGCTTCTGGTACGGCTTGCCCATTGTAGAACCCCATACCTCCAATTGGCTTATCGCAAAATTCAACTTCCTATCTTCTGGAATTTTTCTAAGTACAAAATATTTCTCCAGAGAATCTAGGAATTTCTTGGGATGTGTTCTTTTACCATTTCCATTGAATTTGGACACCTTTAAATCCTCTATAACCATGCCAATGGATGATGCCTCCTTTATTACGACGACTTGTTGTGGTACTTGCGGTCGGGTCTTTTCAACTTCCTCGTATACTGGTTCCACTTTGTCATTTATTTCTTTTGTTTAATTTTCTCAACTGCTTTCTATTGCTTCTTTATTTTCTATTTTCTCGCCATCCCAAGCGGTTCTCAATACCTCTATTGTCTTTATTTGGCATTCCAATATTTTTTCACACATCTGTTGGTTTGCCACGTGGATGTTTTTTCTACCTTTTCTATATATTGTTTGTTTTTTGTAACTTGTTTTCTAGTTTCTTCATGTTCTTTTGTAGCTTGTTGTATACTTTCTTCCTGTTTTTTATCCATTTCCCTAAGGAATGCCACTATAGCTTCCATTTCTGCTTAATTCATTTTGTCGTTTAATTCTTGTCTATTTTGACTATTATAATAATTCTTATTGACCCCACTCTAGGATGTACCTACTTTTGAAACATCCTGTATAATATATTTCTATAATCCTTATTATATAAGCAATACCCCCCTGAAATATTTACTTTTATTCATAAAGCACCCTGTATATTAAAATAACAATTCAAACAAGATATACAGGGTGTCCAGAAACTCTCCTGACAAACGAAGACCGGAGATTCCTCAGATAATTTTAAGACAATTTAACCCAATTCACCCTAGTCCGAAAATGCTTCCTAAGGGAGCTAGAGCTCTTTGAAGATGGCGCCTTGTAATTAGTTTTTTTTTAATATCTGCCGAACGCTTCTATTTAGAAAAACAAAAACTGGTATGCTTATTTATCCTCCAGAGATGAATCGATTCCATCAATTGCGAATTTCTAGTACCGGTCATAGGTGTCCGTTTCGGGTAGGTAAACGGCTATTTTAACGCATAAATTTTTTGTCTTTAACTTTTAAGCATTTGTGACACTAGATTATTAAATTTTCAGGTATTCTAGTACTAAAAGGTACTCTTACTTTAAGTCGGTAGGATACACCGTTTTCTAGAAAAATCGATTTGAAAATTTTTCGTTTTTTCGTCATTTCATCTTTCGTCATTTCAACTTCGCGAACTGACAATTTGACAATTAAAAACATAGGTTTTATTTCTGTTGGCAGTTCAGAGCGAACTAGTGCAAAAAATAATAAATTGAATTTTAATGACGAAAAAACAAAAAATTTTCAAATCGATTTTTCTAGAAAACGGTGTATCCTACCGACTTAAAGTAAGACCTTTTAGTACTAGAATACCTGAAAATTTAATAATCTAGTGTCACAAATGCTTAAAAGTTAAAGACAAAAAAGTTATGCGTTAAAATAACCGTTTACCTACCCAAACTGGACGCCTATGACCTTAGGAAGCATTTTCGGACTAGGGTGAATTGGGTTAAATTGTCTTAAAATTATCTGAGGAATCTCCGGTCTTCGTTTGTCAGGAGAGTTTCTGGACACCCTGTATAATATGTTTTAAATTTTATAAAAATATTTTAACAACTCTTTATCCAATACCAAACTTCAATTTCATTTCTACCAGTCAATAAACAAATATTAAAAAAAATATCATTTCTTCGAGCCCAGCAGTTGGCGCGCCATAATGTAAAGGTCTCCGTTTGCTCAAATTAATAAATTTAATTTAAAGTTAAACTTTAGAAATAAATTCTAAAACTATTTCTCTTCAAAATATTAATAACAAAATATACTTAATTAAATCCTTAAAAAATAAAAATTATAAAATTAATAAAATGAAATGGTCTGTACTATTACAAATGTTAGAAGGATTTAGATTCCATTATTTGAGATTTTCTTTAGTTTTATACCATCAATTGTTTTCGAGGAACTTGATGTTTTTTTTTAATAGCACGGGGGATCAAATGTAACATTTTTGAAAAGAGTGCTCTTTTCTCTATTCAGTGATCCAACACATGCCTGTCATAATTTACATTAAAACAGAAATCATTTATTTTTAGGAATTAAATTTTGAGGAAAAGTAAAACTGAGTTAGCTTTGAAAATGCTGCCATCAGCTTTTTGTCATTTGCATATTATAGAAAAGAGATTATGTGAAATAAATAGTTTAAAAATGGTGCATTTAAGTGAAAGGCAGCGTATAGAAATCCCGATGGTTGGATATTGACCGAAAGCTGTTACAAACGAAGAGAATTCTTTGAATGTCATATTAGATGTGGAAGAAAATCCAAAAACTGGTCTACACCAGTTGGGTCTAAATCATAATATGAGTAGAAGATCTATACACAATATAATGAAACGCGGAAAATATCATCTCTAGAAAATCCACCTCTTACACGAAATGAATGAATATGATTTTGAATATTTTAAATGTCGGAGATTTGCAAGAACGTATAGGAAGATTGCCATGATTTTTCCTCATCCCCTTGATTGACTCCCCGCAGAATTTTGATTAACGCATTCGCTACTGTCAAGAAGTTAAAGGAGAGCATTTTCAGTATATTTTGTAATATAAAATATTTATACAATTTAAATATATTTTTTTTCATTGTTCTTAGCTTTGGTAGCTTTATGAATGTTTGAAGTTATTTTGATGCATTTCAAACGTATTGGTTAGTTGAGGTTACAATTTAAAGAAAAAATAGAATAAAGAAAAAGCGTTTTTATGTTTGCTGAAAAAATTTAACATTTATGTCTGGTTTTGAAAATATACGACTCAAATTACGTTGGATGTATACAAGAAAATTGGTTGAAAATCAGTGCCTAATATTTATATAAATAATAAAATCACATCTAATGCCACAAAATTTTAATAATATATTTGTAAACTTTACCGCTGTTGAACTTGTTGCATAAGATAATTTAACATTGTAAAATGGTAATTGCGGGCAAAATATTAAATTCTCATACTTATACACAAAATTCATGTGCCATAAATTTTTCAGCATTATAATTTTTAATAATTTGGAAAACTTAAAAATACTTTGTGAGACGTTCCAGCTTTTAAGTTAGTAACTTTATTGCACTTCCCTGTAACTCAAGAGCATTATTTAATTCTATTGATTCTAGTATCACGTATAAATTGACAACGATGTGTAATACAATTAAATATTTCCAAGATGAATTCTACTTTTTATCGATTTTAAATCAAATAAACAATAATTAAAAAAAACACCACAAGAATTTTATTAGAAACAGAAACGAGCACTATATAATCATTTATTTCTGTTTTTCCCATTTTTTCCAATTTAATCGCAAAGCAGGTATAATATTAATAATGATGGTTCGGAAATATATGCAAAACATATAATGACACGTTTCGATTATTGAAATAAAAAGAATAACATCTCATTCTCGTCTCATCGTCGTTAAACATGAAAGGAATATATTCTAAAATATTCCAATTACTTTTTGGAGTAATCTGGATTTTTCTCTGTAAATATCATACTGCAGAATTTCTGACGCATATATTTTCTCTTACCAATATAGCTGATAATTATTATTGCAAAAACTAAAAGGCTGTATTACACTTATCAATTTCTTAACCAAGTTATTGATCAAGAAATTGTCGTCAAATTCTTGGTCAAGTTATTGTTGACCTTGTCTGTTTTACACTTATCAATTTCTTCACCAAGTTTTTAAGTGAATTTGTAGTACCAATAGTGCAAAAGTACGAAATAAAAAAATTAATAAGTTTACCGAAGATTTGCGTTTGAAATTGAATGTAAAAATAACTGCAAAAGAAAATCAATAATTTACGCACACAATTCTTTCAAGAAGGATCAAATTAACATGTCATTTTTAACAATATTCCAAAATGAAATTTGTGCTTAGATTTTACACAGTTGCTAAAAAAACTTTATAACATGAATTTTTCTAGAAATCACTAAAAACTTGATCAAGTTGAGAAGAAAAGTAGAAAATGTTCTAATTCAACAAGGTCTTGGTCAAGAAATTGATCAAGTCGACTTGGCAAGTGTAATACACGACTTGTCGTTAATTTTAACTTGATCAAGTTCTTGGTCAATAACTTGGTCAAGAAATTGATAAGTGTAATATAGCCTAAAGAGTTAAGAATCTTGGTAAATCAGTTAAAATTTTGTGATTTTTAACCTCCAAAGATATCGTTTGCACAAGATTTTCATGTTCATATTTTTAGAGAATATTATCAGTTATCAGTCTTGGCAGGTGTAGTCTGTTTAGTATGTACAACACTATTTTTCCTAACCAAGCTCATTAGCACATTCCTACTCCATTGATACTTACGAGGAATTAAATTAAATCAATTAAATCAGGATATGATCTTTAACAAAGATCGGCAACTATTTAGGATGACTTATGCTGTTCTTTAGTAGTATAGATGTGATGAATAAATATTATATACTAGTTGGCCCGACAGACGTTATTCTGCCCTCTCAGGTAGGTGGCGAGATTGGTATTTTATCAAAAAAATAGCGAAATCTATCGGACGGAAGCACATATCTACCAAAACAATTTTCTTGGCCACGCGAACATATTGTGTAAATACACTGCTCAAAAAAATTAGGGGAACACTTTTTTCAAAACCTGTAACTTTTTAAATAAGAGGTCCGGTAAAATCAAATGTGATATACTTCAACGGCATATATTTAACTAAAGAAAATTACAAAACAATTTTAAAACTCTTAGTTACTCTTAAGTTACACTTAAAAATGTAAATTAATAACGCAAAACTCCAGGGAACTTGCACATCACTAAGATGACTCATTTTACTTCTAATCAACGAAGATTGACAACTTAATTCATCTGTCATTTTTAGTAGGTCTTGATACGTCAATTCAAAGCATACTTGAAGTTTTTTGCCATTTTGTTTTCCGTTATTAATTTACATTTTTAAGAGTAACTTATAAATAAGAGTTGTAAAATTGTTTTACAATTTTTTTTAAAGTTGAATATATGCCGTTGAAACATACCAAATTTGATTTGCCTAGAACAATTATTTAAAAAGTTACAGGTTTTGAAAAAAGTGTTCCCCAAATTTTTTTAGCAGTGTATAATTCATGTCGGTTTAGAAATATAAAATTTATTGATAACTTGACCATAGCGCCACCTATCAGGTTCAGATTTTGTGACTTTTTTTTGTACTAAACCAAACTATATTATAAATATGAGTCATTTTGTTTCGTAAATATAGAATTTGCTATTAAAATGATTACAGCGCCCCCTATCGGATCCTAACATTGCTATGAACCATATTTCTGGTAAATGCACCCCACTCTCAGGAGTGGGGTGTCACAGGCAAGCGTTATCATATAAGTGACTGATATTCCATCAGATAACGTTAATATACAAATTTTATACAATAAACATAGTCCCATATGCTTTACTTTGACTGGACTGAGAGACGAAGTGAATTCTGCTATATTGAAGATATTCTATTTTGCTTGTTTTCACTCAGTGATGGTATGTGGCATAATAGTGTGGGAATCATCAACAGATGTGGTTTGCGCGTTTAAAATTCAAAAGAGAACACTGCGTATTATCTTGAAAGTATCCGCAAGAACGAGTTGTAGAAATTTGTTCAGGGAGCATAACATTATGACTTTACCATACATTTGGCGACCACTGCTGGATGCTGCAGAGAATTTTGATAAATGGCGGAAGCTAAATAAAAATATGTTCTCCGCACGCAGTGCTTGCACGCTCGAGATTCCAAGGACTTAGCGAAAAAATCCAATCCAATCCAATTTCAAAACACTATCATATGAAATTCAAACTTACAACTAAGGAATTGGAATTGAAAGGCGTTACTGCTCAGTAAATGAATTTTTAAATGATACATTGTTATGATGGTTTTTGTGTTTTATGTGTGTTTATCATAATAACTTATACATATGTGTTGATGTACTTTTTACATGGCGTTTTCTGATGTTTGCATGCTCTGTTATGAGTCGAGAGGAATAATAAATATTATACAACAAGTGAATTAAACCACTCTTTATTTGCGAGAAGAATGTTTATTCTTCGAGCAAATAATAGGTTTAACTCACGTGTTTTATACATTTTTTATTCAATTTTGACAAAATTTATCAAAAAAAATTCAAATTACATTAATCGGTTTAGACAAATCATGTAGGTTACTAAGCAAATTTCCGTGACAATTGTCAAGTTTAAGCAGTTAAAGAAAAAATATATAAAAAATCTATAGAATTTGCGATAATGAAGAGAAAAACCAGGTTTTCGTGCCTCTAGTTGGTTCGTATGGAAGCTTTAGAAGCTGTGAATAAAGTGGTTCCTGCTAAAGCAGAAAAAATTGTATGAAAAGGAGTATGAGAATTTTTGTGAGTGGAGGAAGCGAAAGGATGCAAAGGGAGTAGACGAAACAATAATTTTGGCTTATATTTCTGAACGATCCAAAATTGCGAAATCTTCGTCATTCTGGGCGTATTACTCCCAACTGAAGAAAATGTTATCTGTGAAAGAAAATATTGACATTAGCAGGTATTTGAGGTTGACGTTATTTTTAAGTTTTGAACTATTAGATAATTGTTGTAGATTTCATCAGGTATCTGCTTTCTTAAAACAATAATCTGTAGGGCACAGACCAAAGAAATCTATGGTGTTCACATTGAAAGACATGGAAAGGTTCTTGGATACCGCTTTAGATGATGAATATTTGCTTCATAAAGTGGTTCTAATTGTGGGAGTGTTTGGAGGTTGTAGAGTTAGTGAATTGGTCAGTTGATGATGTCGATGACAGAGGCAACGTAATTGTGGTCAATATTCCTGACACGAAGACTTATAAGCCCAGAACATTTACTATGATTAACGGAAGTAACTATGTTTATGTTATTGATGTTTTTGGAAAGTATAGAAAATTACGACCTGACAGTATTTTACACAAACGGTTGTTCATTAATTACCGAAACAATAAATGTACAGTACAACCTGTAAGAATAAATACTATTTCAAAATTTCCGGAAAAAATTGCACGATTGGTCTCCGAAATCCTGAAGAATATACGGGTCACAGCTTTAGACGTTCGAGTGCAACTTTACTGGCAGATTCTGGGGTAGATTTAGCAGTTGTACAGAGACACGGTGGTTGGCGTTCAAATAGTGTTGTAGAGGGATACATAGAAGATTCTCTTAATAATAAAATTGATATTTCAAGGAAAATCATAAACCATTCTTCAACAAACATTCAGGAGGCATTGATTTCAAGTTTGGAAGCATGTATTTCCGCATCAAAATCAGTGTCAAATCAAAATATGAATTTGGCTATTAATGGTACATATGGTGTGCAATTTAATGGTCTCAATTATTGTAATATTTATTTTAATAAATAAAAATAGTTTTTTGTTGTTCTTTAAATGTTTTCTTGTTGTATTGGTAAAACAATTTTTAAAACAATAGTGGATTAAAAGCGTTTTAATTCACTAGTGAATTAAAGCGCTTTTAATCCACTCGTAGATAATAGACTACTTATAAGGGTTACTATGGAGTTAATAATGTCACTTTATAATGTCAAAATTGAATAAAATTTATTATTATTATTATTATTATTATAACACAAATGAAGTTTCCATAAATTTTTCGTTTACAAAAATGTAATAAAGTAATAGAAGATCAGGAGAGCAACTAGTAAAACATTTCCTTATTAAATACAAGAATTTCATATGATTTTAATGTATATTAACACACTGAATATGATCAGGACAGGCTAGGTTTATACATATTATAAAATAAAAGTACCGTTCATCTATAGACACGAAACATAACGTAGATTTCAAGTCAAGGTAATACTTCTTATTCAAACGTTTTCATCAGACAGTAAACCACCATGAACTCTGCCTGTGTAAAACAGCTTATTGTAATTATACCATATAGAGAATTCCCAAGAGAAAAATATACATACATATACATAAAATGTACATACCATTAACATCAAGCGCTCATCTCTGTTCAGGAAGATTACTCTCGAATGATATCAAAAGATAAATTCCATTAAATTTTCAAAAATATCATTATTTACAAAATTTCCAGCGGTAAAATTTGAAGCAACAAGTAAACTGTGTGCATTCGTACATGAATATCATAAATCAAGTGCCCTGTGACAGGTGGATTTTATCTTTAAGTAGCCGGAGGACTATACCTATGAGACGGTTCTTTGTTATCTCACTTCACCAACGGTAAACATTCACATTCTACGTGCGGAACTTTTATTCGAGTAACCCCCTCTGTACGGAAAGATACCTGTGGACTTGTGGTTTTTGTTTTGTCCATTTAGTTCTGATTAGAGTGCCCTCTGGTGTCTATTAAATCTTATGTTAAGCTGACCGACCGTAACTGATGTGTACTTTGTATGAATAATAACAATTTAAATTTTTGATTATTGAAATTAAGAGCCACTATACCAGAGAAAAATGTTTATGCGATTTTTCAAAGGACGATTTTATTATCGCCTGCACCGGGTAATAACACAAAAAAGCTAGAACAGCAAAGAAATGAGGTGCGGCCACCACACGACTGTCTTATACGTGTATGCGTTTCAAATTATACAAAAGTTGTTCTAAAGTAAGATTTAAATACTTTTATCTTATGAAAAAATATGCAAAATCCTACTGTACTACTTCTATTCTCTTAATAAATCTCTATAGGATGCATACTTGGCGAGATATTTGCAAAAATCACCATTCGATAAGAGCAAAAGTGTTACTTCCGGTCCAAATTTTGAAATTTTTTTTATACAAAAGATATTGAAAATTAAGTTCTAAATACTTTTATACTCATAATGTACCCTTCATGGTTTGCGAAATATTCGCAAAAAACTGATTTTCGATAAGAGTAAAAGGCCTACTTCCGGTATGGATTTCAAAAAACTTTTATAATAAAATTTTTCTCAAATTTAATTTTGAGTACATATTGCCGTGATCTTTATAGTTTAAGAATTAGAAAAAATGTTAAATAGTTAAGCTTTAGAATAAGAACATAAAAATTTAATTTTAAAAATAGAGTTTAAGGTAAAATAATCACAAGTTACATATTTTGTAGGTGAATAATGAGTTGCATAACCTTTAAGGGGCAATGTCATTATGAAAAATGTATATAGCAATTTAAGTTTAAAAAATATTAAGAAAGGAACAAAAATAAACACAAAATAAATATATGCATTCTGTGTTTTGTAGAAAAGACAAGCACAAGGTATGGTTTGCATATACAAAAACAGAACCAAACTTCTCGCAATGTGTAAGAATAGCATTAAATATTCTAAGAAATGGACCACTGTTCAAAAATAAAAATGTGTTAAAAGCAAATAACCGAGAGAGAGTGATGTTGAGAGATGGAACAATTAAAAGGGTGAATCATTTAAGTGCCGTAAAATTGTACGAGCAAGATCATATTCGGCATGCTTGTTATGAAAACGTCTATTCAAATGAATAAAAAAATAGATTTTAAATTTGTACAATGATTTTAATTTCTAAAAGAATTTTATGATCATATTTAAGAGTATAATAAATACCTGATACTTATATCTAAAAACATTTTAAAGGATATACACAAAAAGTGTTCTTTATCCGAGACAATACATTAATAAGTTTATGTATATACTAGATGCATGGGTAGGAACACATCTTTGAATGTTATTTGCATAAATGTAAGGGCATCAAAGATAGCAGGATAAATCTTGTGTGGTTCTAATAATCTGCAAGAAGAAATAACATCAACATTGTTGACAGTTGTATGCAAATCTATTTACAAGAAGCCGAAAGAAACTGGGTAGAAAGTAGAGGAGATGCTGTAGAAGTCGGTATTCCTTGTGATGCAGTCCTAATGAAGAGGATTCCAGTGGTGTACAGTATATAATAACCAACAAAGATATCTACAAGAAGAAAATACGAATAACTTTAATTAACGGGAAAAGGTAGTATATAATTAATAATGGGAGAGGCAATAGGTTCATTTACAAGCATAATGAGGGATGGCATTGAGAAAGAAGAATATACCTACCAAAGATGAAGAATCTCAAGTGTGCATAAACTTTTAATAAACAATTTGTAAGTGGTGACATTTTGTGTATTCATTGACTGTCAAAAGTGGAATAGGTATATGTGACTGAGAAAAACTTATAGAAAACAAATATGAACTGGACAATGCCAACGTAAATGTTAGTATAGCAGTCGTGGCGCTGTAAGTGGATAGTCGTCTTTTGTTTTAAAAGGAAAAGTTATAAAAGAGCGCTAAGAACGATATAAGGGGAGATGAAGCCGAACTTTCGAATTTACTAGACGTAAAAATTTTTGATATTGTTTGCAAATAATAGTAGGGGTTTTGATTCACTACGTTATATTATATTAGTTTCAATGTATTAAGTTTATTTCTGAATTCCAGTATAGTTTTTAGTTTTGTTATTATTAATTATTTGCGACATTTGATAATTTCATTTTCAAATATATCAAAATGGTAGACATCAATAAAAAAGAATTTGATGATTTGTATGAGGAATATAAGCAAGTTTTTCTTTTGAAATAAATATACATTTTGGAATAATTGATGGTGTAAGATATACTCTAGGGGTACTACGTGAAAATGTTTACTTTTAGCAAGGCGTTCAACATCATCAATATTTAGATAAAATATTGTTTTGCTCAATTACATTAATTTTTTGTAAATTGTGGAAAGATTGTTAATAGTGTTGAGGGCAATGGAGGTACTATGTGCAAATATTTGCTTCCTGTGTATTACAAGGCATTATTAACGATAGTTGTGGTAAAAGTTAATTAAAATTTCAAGTACCTAGATGAATACGAATAGATAGGAATATTCTTGAGGGACAAGCGCCAATCTGTTGGGTGTATTATGTGCGAATATTTGCATTCGACGATTGGTATAGGTCATTTTCAGGATATTTTCTTCTTTGCAAAGTTTTAGATCATCAAAGGCACTATGTGCGAATGTATGTCTTTGTTGAAATCAATTAGTTTCGTATGGGAAAATAGTTATTTTTTTTTAAATCTATAAATATTATATTAAAGGATAAAAATAGCAAAATAATATTTTTCTTGAATCGTAATTAAAAAAAAGGAATTATGTTTTTCGATGTTTTATAATTGTGAAGAGACATTCTTAACACAGCCACATGTTGTTAATAAAAATTTTTTGATGTTTTTCATTGAATTAAAAGATGAATATAAATATTTTATGAAATTTAAGAATTTATTTTATTATTAACCTTATCCAAATAAAAACTTCAAGGGACTTCAAAACGTGGAAATCTGCTAAAATCTCGAGGTCGAACATTTTCGTCATCACAATACTTTCCTATTACAAAAATGCAAATTATATTCACTATTACGCGCACCAGTTAAATCTGAAAGCAGAACGTTTTGAAGACAAACACAAAGTGGTTGCTAAAGAAGTGTGCGATATTATTATTAACAATATTGATTACCGTTTTTTGTTTATCTATAGCTCTTCTTTTTCAACCACACTTAATTCCAACATATCAAAATTATTTCCCCGAAACTGAATACGTGAAGACATTTAATTTGGAATCAATTTCTTTTAAACATGATTTGGTAGTTTTGTATAATAGACCAGATTTTGGAACTGCTTCATCTGCTCTAACATTACTGCAATGTTTCTATGAAAATAATTTAACAACTACATTTACCGAATCTGTGAAGCTATTGAAAATAATTTGCACCATACCGATGACAACAGCTGAAAGTGAATGGTTCTTTTATACTTTGAAGAGAATGAAAACATTTTCTAGAAATACTATGCAGGAAAGCAGACTATGTGCCTTAGCAATGTGTTCCATTGAAAAAAAATTACTGGCATCAACACCAAACTTCAATAAAATAGTTATTAATCATTTTGCTGATCGTAACGAACGGCGAAGGGATTTTACTTTCAAACAAGTTAATTAAATAGCATATTGAGTTTATTTTTTGTCTGTACTTAATTTTTGATATTAAGCACTCACACCAACCCCCCGTCCCAAAAAATCACGGGCTGCCACTGCTCAAATAGATATATAAATCATAAGTCTTTTAGTATTGTGCTTATATGTCTGTCTGTTCTTGTGTGTGGTGGGGTGCTAGTAGGTTGTATATGACAGTGTCTATGAAGGGTGTGTTGATAAAATCTATTTGTGTGTTGGTGATTAATATATCTTGTTTCTTAGATAATTTGATTTCTAAGATTTCTAGGAGGTCCAATCTTTTACTTTTTGTAACATCATGCATTAATTTACAGCTATCTATTTCGGGGAAATGGTTGTATTCAGTGCGGTGTTCGGCAAAGCCTGTGTTTCCCTAATTATATAGTATTGACTTTTTATGTTCCTTAATTCTGTTTTTCATGGCTCCTCCACGTTGCCCGATATAGATAGCTTCACAGTCTGTACATTTTAATGTATGTATAATATATTGTATATGACCTAAATTGGTCAAGTAGTTCAGAAATTTCAGTGCCACTAACAGTTATGATCGAGAGTGCATACTCTCAGTTTTTCCCGAATTTTCCAATTTTCCGGGCAACTTTTCCAATTTTTCTTTTCCTAAAAACCTAATTTTTATTTACATAGATTAATATTAATAATATTATTCTCTTGTTTCAATGTTACATTCTTGATTTTAGTGTGTTCTATCATCATTATATTCATATTTTTTTGTATTACATAAATTAAATGTATCACATTATTACCTGAAAAATGTGAATTTTATCAAAGGAAATGTTACATGATTCATTAAAAAAATAGACGGCTTTCATCAAGCAAACTTGTGTTTGTTCATTTCATTATGCACCTTATCAAGATCACTAAACATCAAACAGATATTGCCATGTAAGTTACACTTACAATTAGTAAAACACGCGTGTAACATGTATATAATTATATATATATACAAACCTTTAATCGATGCCGTTTTCAAATTAGACGTACTTATAAATGAGTAACTCTTATATGCGTACTCGATTAGTTGGGAAATTAGTTAAAGTAAGAAATTATTAAATATCATGAGACTTGTCATAAGTCCAATGTTCATAGCATGAAATGCTCTCAGGCTAATAGCTTTTTAAAAGGACGCATAATTAAGTGTTAAATGCTAAGTACTCTGCTCTTATTGGTTTACCGCAAGATGCCAATCATAGCACTATTATATCGAGTACCGGTGTGAATGAATGGGAAATTATTTACATTAGGTAATATATAAAGCAACGAATTTGGCAATAATATAAGATGGTGAGTTGAATATTTAAAATATTTGCTTCAAGACTTAATAGATTAAAACGCTTTCCTTTTTGCTTTCTTTACAGTATGCACGAGTTGTTATTTTAGAAAGATAGAAATATCTAACTATATACAGTATGTCACTGGATTGAGTTTACAAGAAGGAAAAAATTATATTCTTGATTTTACAATAAAATGCTAAGGAAATTAAATTTTATGATTCATTTCAAATGATCAAATCTGTAATTAGAATTTTAATTCCATTAATGTATGTTCCAAATATTTTGTTTTCATTTTTTCATCTCTATTATTTTTTGTGGTGGTAAGCTTTGACATCAAAACGTCAAACACTAATTTATGTGTCAAAAATAACTTCAAACTGTAATTCTGTAATTTTTGGTGAAAATGTTATGTATTGGGGAAAAAAGCTGCTGTCGCGTTGCGTAAGAATTTAATGAAAAATTTTCCAGAGTATCTGTTTCCCGTATGGGTAAGAGAAAGATAGTGAAAAATTTTTTGGAAACTGATTCTGTTCTGAATTTAAAGAAAAAGAAAAGAGTACGTGATGAAGATAATGCTTCTACAGTTTTAATTTTGGATTCGCTTCAACTAAATATGAGCAAATCCCATATTCAAAGAATTTTGAAGGAACGTAAATTATACCCCTATAAACCAATTTTTAATCATACGTTAGAACCTGGAGATGATGAAAAGCATCATTATTTTTGCATGTGGAATGGAGAACCAAGATTTTAACAAAAGCATTGTATTTTCCGATGAAACAACTTTTACTACCAATGGTACCTTTTCCTCACAATATGTTTGTTATTGGAGTGATACTAATCTTCACTTAAGTATAGCATCAAAACGTCAATATTTTGTTAAGGTAAACGTGTGGTATGCTGCTTCTTACCATGGAATAATAGGACCATATTTTTTTTGATGCTGATGTAAATCAGCACAATTATTTGGAAATGTTAAGCAATTTTTTCTGGGGTTGTTTAAGTGAACTCCCATTGTAACGGACTTTTGCCCGTCACTGTAATGTATACTCGAACAAATTTGTATTAATGTTTTTTATGTAATTTTAACATTACTGGGTTCGATAATTTAATACAAAAACTTTCTAAAATATGTTTATTTTGTCTAAAATCAATTAGTAAATAGAAAGACGATATTTTTGTTAATTTCCTACATGCATTTTTGCACGTGATAATGTCGTGCCTTTGAGTCTAGTTTGCTTTTTGCACGTGATATGTCGTGCGTTTGAATACAGTTCATGATTTTTATGCGTGATACTAAAAAGCACTGTTTTTCGGTTATTGTTTGTGCAAATCCGAACCTATATAAGGCGACGATTTTGTTATTAAAATTAGATTTTTCATGGCAGTCCGAGAAGAACTCTCACCTAACTCTCTGGCAGACTGGAGAGTACCTTTACCGTTTCCTTAGCCTCTCTGGCAGTTTGGAGAGAAAGTTCCGCAAATTGTTTTATTTCCTGGCAGACTGTGGAAAGAAAACAATTCCGTCCCGTAAGTCCCGAACGAATCTTCACATATTTATTCCGTTTATTATAAATAATCAAGTCAGATAGGTTTCTGTTAAATTACATTTGTACTAAAGTAAATTTTAGTTTCACGTAAATAATCTTAATATATTGCTCTTGACGAATGTCTCTTCAATACAAACACAAGTACCAGACAATGCATTTTTTTTCTTTTATACAAATATCATCTTTCTCGAAATGAATAACATATATAAATCTCAATTCACAAAATAATTATGACCGTATATTTTAATATTCAACGTTTGAATATTCCGTTAAATATTTGTTGACATACCGTAATTAATATTTCAATAAATGTAAAGTTAATTTTGTTATTTGAATTATAGTTGGTTTTATAATACTTTATAATCTTCTTGTAAATATATGTATGTATATATGTATTGAAGTTGTGTAATTGAATTTTTCTACTTCCATACTTTAATTGTATTATTAGATATGTCGAACCTGTACTTTAATGATGTCCATTACGATACAGATTTTCATTATGATACAAGTTTATATCCAATAGGAATACAGATTTTTCATTACGATACAAGTTTATATCCAATAGGAATGCGACATTCCAATATTCAAACAATATTTAATATGGCGACTGCATATCTGACAGATATACAAATTAAATAAATATGAGAGTTCTCTGCAATTTACAAGTACTTAAAATTTGTGCTTTTTTGAAAATATAAAGGGTAAAAATGAGGGATAATGACAGTGAAATGTAAAATTTGAGTCCACCAGAAATTATGGAACAAGCCTTAGTAACCAGGAACAATTTATTAGCAGCTAAATTCGCAAAAGTGCATGGAAAATTTTAACCTCAATTTATGAAATGGAATGTTCAAAAAATAATGTCTTCTTATGGGGTCGTAGAAAAAATAGTGTATGCAACTCGCATTTAATGGTTATTAAGACACTCGTATTCATTCGTAATTTTCTTACTCGTGTCTTAATAGCTATCATTAAATGCTCATTGCATAATATACTATTCTGTTTTATTTATGTGTAAATAAAAGATTGATATAGTAAGATTTCTTTTGCTCTTAATGCTAAGACATTGTATATGAAATAAATATTAGGGAATTAAAATGCTAAAACATACCGTATCCTGATTATTCTTTGTAAATCGAACTACCCGTAATTGAGCATTTACAGTGGATAAAATTCACTTTCACCGGATATTTAAAACATATGATTTTATCATCACACACACTTTGTTTTAAGTTTAAAATCTAATTAACCGCTGATAGATGGAGCACTGGGCCATCCAATTTGGCAATTAGTATTGTAAATATTGTTTAATAAATATTTAACAATTTAAAAAGGTAACATGTTATACCATTTGCTTACCAACAAAGGATGTATTTTCAAAAATTCGACAATTGTTGGATTGACTTGAATGGTCCTGTTTTGTGGCCTCCAAGAAGCCCTGACTTAACTATTTTAGATTTTTATATGTGGGGACGGTTAAAGCAAGTAGTCTACATAGAAAACTTGCCTAACAATGTGGAAGTATTAAAAATTCGTATAAGAGATACTGTTGCGTCCTTGACACTTGAAGAAATTCGCAACAGTTGTAAGGAACTGCGGCTTGGAGTCTAATTCTGTGCTGAAAAGGGTGGCGACTTAATAGAATGGTTTTAAACATTATTGTTTCTAGTCTACTTCTTTTTTTAATGTTGTGATTGAAAAAAAAAGAAAATAAAAATTTATAATTCTAAATAAGGGTTTGAAAATTTCGTAATTCTAATTACAGATTTGGTCATTTGAAATAAAGCATAAAATTTAATTCCTTTAGCATTTTATTGTAAAATAAAAAATAAGAATTTTTTCCTCTTGTAAACTCAATCCGGGTACATACTGTATATAGCATTGTTCAAGAAAACTCAAGTTCTTGTTTTACCATGAAATGATGTATATTAAGTTTTATAGAAAACATATAAACAATTTATTTTAATAAAATATTATTTATAATTTAGTTTAGCTTTCAATGAAAATATTTTCAATTTATGACATTCTTTGCTACACTGTAAAAAAAATTGTGTAAAATTACACATACTATGATAGGAAACTATTTCACATGAATTATCACGTAAAATTACATCACAATGTAAAATTACACACTAGTGTGTAATTTAATAAAGTTAATTTGTGATATTCCATTTGAAGTTTGTATTTTTACATAATGATTTATATATATTTTACGAAGGGCTTCGTAATATTACATAAGTTTTTTTTACAAGAAAAAAGTAAAATTTAGTATAAACGTAATTTTACTATTGAATGTGCATATTTGCATGTGATTTTCATGAACATTACACATTTGAGCACTTACACGTTTCTTTGTGTAACTTTTATGTAAATATTTGTGTAATTTTCCTAAATTTTTTTACAATGTATAAATATACAGAGAAACAATAGGAAATGATTTAAATTATCTAAAAATGCCCATTACGAAGGCTGTTGGAGAAATTAAAGTTCAAATGTTGAAAAAAGTTTATAAACAATTTAGAAACAGTTGAAGATTGCGCTAGATGTGGAGGAGATTATGTGAAATAATGTTAGACTTTAGTGGTCATCCTAATTTCAGGTTTTTTTATCTTATCTTAAATGATTACTGTGTTTTTTTTTATTTACCAAAAGGGGTTTCGATTCAATTATTTTTTTTTATAAAGAACAGTGTTTCTCTTAAAACTGATATTAAAATATTTTTTCCTATAGGAAACTACACATTGTATATCACAATTAATGTTGGTATTTAGCGCTTTATGACAAATATTTTAATATTATTATAAAAGCATGCAAAAACATCTTCATAGATACAAATTCCATTAAAAAATTCAACACCAAATAAGTTTTAGAAGGCAAAGAACGAAACACCTTTTGTACTAATTTAACACGGCCAGTGCAAAGAAAGGACACGGGACTAGATGGACATCAAAAGAATAAAAATAGGCTCATCACAGACACGAACAAGTCATCGTTCTCAAAAGTAGAGATTAAAAAAAACCCCTCCTAATATCATTTTTCTTTCCTTCATACAAATCACTTCTTCTTTATTTGTAATTCTCTTTAATGATGGTTTTAGAAGACGGACAAAAAGATGTTTCATCATGGCCTGAATTCCCTACGTGTAAAATCCTCTCCGGTCCTCGCAGTCAATTTCTAAACAGCGCAACAAAAACTTTAATTTTATGGGATTAGAGTACGTTTGTATCTGTATATGTGGAAAAAAAGAAATTAATCATATTTACGGTGAGCTTTTCGGCAACAATAGAGAGCGAACACTCTTTACAGTGGACAGACACGCAGGTACGATGTTTTGGTTTCGTGTTTCTGGTCTCTACGGTTATCACGACCACAGGTAGAGTCAGTCTGACGAACGATTTTGTTTCTAAAGTTACGTCGAGGTAACGATCAAAGTTGTTTTTATTGTATATTTTTTGTTTTTCTTGGAGAAACCGACAAAAAAAGGGGTTCTCTGATATAATCTTATAGTTGATGACTTCTGTTGGTACAGTTTTTGTCATAATTTTTTGGTCGTGGAATGTAGATGAAGTAGGTATGTAAAAAAAATGAAAACAAAAACTAAAGGATGTAATATCTATTGGACTAGATCTGAAGATATTTTATGAAACCTTGAGACGTAGTTTAATATAATAAAAATAACCTGTTGCAGTATTAGTGTCTTTTATTTTCTACTCTTATATTTATAAAGTGTATATGTCGTGAAAATAGTATAAAATACCGGTCGAAATATGCTAAATTTTCTGAAGATTTTGTCTAAATTGAAAATAAATTGATATAATCACTTTCTCGTTATTAATTAGTCTGATTCGCGTATATTGGCCAACAAAAAAGGTCATTTAAATAACCGATCAGTTCTTGCTTTGAAGATAAAAGTACATGTCATTTTCCCCAATCTACGTTTGGGGGTGGAAACCAGTTTCGTGATCACCACACATATGTTGCAAATCTTGTTAAGTTATACTACGAGACTGGATAAAAAAACAAAAAATCATCTATGCTTTTGTTCTGGTTGTTGGGAGCTTACACACCATACAGATAAGTGCTGTTTCTGTTTGACTTCACCTGTAAAGGCAAGACTGTCAATGAAGGAAAAAGGAAGAACAGTTCAATAATCTTCCATTTGCTATTAGACCTACTCCACATTCATATAGTTTACCAATACTTACTCCATGCCAAAATTATGAGCTTGAAGTAGAAAATGAAGACAGTGTGAACTAATAAGAGCCCAGTAAGCATTCAGCATTCCACGACTCAATTTTGACAAATGAATGATAAATTGCACAGACTAAGTTAAGCGGAATTGAATGATCTCATTCGAGATTTGAACTTGTCGAAGGAGAAGGCAGAGAATTTCTAGGCTCAAGAGGACAGCAATGAAATTATCTCCAATGTGATGTCAGGATCTCACAGTGAAGATATCCCCATAGGGATCTAGTTGCTTTGTTTGAGAAACTTGTTTTTTGCAGAGACGTTAATGGCTTGATGAAATATTTCAATTATGATCCAACTAATTGGAGGCTAATCTTAGTCTCCTCAAGGCTTAGTTTGAAAGACGGATTTCCTACTAACGGCAATCGTCTTCCTTCAATTTCTGTTGGTCATGCAGTTCATATGAAGTAGACTTATACAAAATATGGCAGTCCTCCTCGACTCAATGAAATATGCTGAATACAAGTGGAAAAATCTGCGGCGATCTAAAAGTCTTTGCTGTACTCTTTGGAATGCGCTGGAGTACACTAAATACTGATGCTTTTTATATATGTGAAAGAATAGGGATAGAAAATCGCATTATATTCAAGCAGACTGGCTTGCAAGAAATCTTCACCGTAGCGGGAAAAATGTTGCTTCTGAGCCTCTCGTGAACACAAAAATCTTCTTCTTCCACTCCTCCATATAAAGCTGGGTTTGATGAAGAATTTTGTCAAAAAATGAGAAGGACATGTCTTTAAGTATTTAAGAGACAAATTTACTACATTAAGTTATGCAAAAGTAAAG
The DNA here is from genome assembly GCA_963170755.1 of Amphimallon solstitiale. Taxonomy (NCBI): domain Eukaryota; kingdom Metazoa; phylum Arthropoda; class Insecta; order Coleoptera; family Scarabaeidae; genus Amphimallon; species Amphimallon solstitiale. The sequence continues at coordinate 13,662,581 of OY720683.1, read as the reverse complement.
GAAGGAATTTTTGATGTGCCACAAATTTAATAACTTCGAAAGGATTCTTCGTTTGACCGGATTTAGGGAGGTAACGAAAAAGAAGCTTGGTAAAGGAGTATTTCACGAACAGTTTTTATTATGTTTGTGAATGTTACAAAATCGCAAAAGAAGCCTTTAAGTGAATTAATTCAAAGATGTTATGAGCAATATTTTGGCTTCAAAATTAAAGATCAAGACAAAACATGAATGCCAAATACAGTGTGTCAATAAAGTAAGGAACACCCTAAATATCAGCTTTAAAACATATCTCTAGCAAAAACGCTCAGACACGTATTTTTTTATTTTTGAAGGCGCATTTTCTTAGATTAAATTGAAGTATACAGGGTTATCAAAAAAGAAGATATGACGTTATCATGTGCTTTTTTAAATGGAATACCTTGTATATTTTTAAGAAAATCAAAAGAGCTTCTCATGAAGATTTCAACGATATATGAGTTGTTGGGGATATCTTTAATATTTACTTGTAGAAATTGAAAAAACACTTTTGGTGGAACAACGTCATAAAATAATTACAATAGAGTTTAACTTGTTTATTTTTAAATCTAAAACAAAAATTTACTTAAGTAAATGTTCAAATTGCTGCCCGTTCACAATCTGACAGTGGCCTAGGCGAGAAATAAACTCATTCTGAACATTGCTGATTACATCTGGCGTGATTCTTCGGATCTCTTGGCGTATGCGTTCTTTTAAATCATTAATATTTTGAGGTCTATTTACATAAACTTTGCTTTTTAGGTAACCCCGCAGGAAGAAATCTAGTGGTGTTAAGTCAGGGGAGCGAGCTGGCCACTCAACAACCCCACGTCTGCCAATCCATCGGTTATTAAAAATCAAATTTAGATAGTCACGCACAGGTCGAGAATAATGAGGAGGTGCCCCATCTTGTTGGAACCAGATTTCATTACTAGGACTGTCAGGGGTATTTGAATCAGGATAAAGTTCCACAAGCGCAGGAAGAAGCTCTAACTGTAAAAAATCCAAATAGATATCCCCATTTAAATTTCCATCAAAAAAAGAAAGGTCCTAAAATCCTATTTTTTAGTATTCCAGCCCAGACGTTCACCTTCTGAGGGTGTTGACTTCGAGCTTCCTGCATCCAGTGAGGATTATGTTCTGTCCTGTATCTACAATTTTGTCGGTTAACTGTTCCGTTTAAAGAAAAAGTTGCCTCATCTGAAAATAAAATGTTTCTAGCAAACATTTCATCACGTTCACAAAGTATTTGCAAGTTTTCTGAAAACTCCAAACGGCGATCAAAATCATCTTCCGACAATTCATGCACAAGATGCACTTTATAAGGATGATATTTCTGCTTATGCCAAATTTTTCTAACAGTCTCATGGCTGCAATTAAGGTTTAACGCTGCTTGACGAGTAGCACAATTCGGATTATCTTACACTGTCAAAAGAACATTTAACTTAGTTTCATCATCCACTTTTGGTCGCCCAGTTTTAGGTAGATCCCTAACATTTCCGTACTCCTCATACTTTAGAAGTATTTTACTTACAGTTGAGCGAGTTATTGGTTGCCGATTAGGATGCGCTGCATTAAATAGTCCGCAAACTTCCACTGTACTCCTTCTTCGGTCACCATAACCAATCATCATAAGAATCTCAATCCGTTCTCTCTCACTTAGACCCATTTTTATCAAAAGAAATGGCAAATATAAAACAAGCAAGGCCAAACAAACTAACGGTGGTTAGTCACTGTCTAATTAGATAAGACGTCACCTTCCATACTGACAATTCTGTCATGACAACGTTCAAAGATTAAAATTACCAAAAATTATCATGTAGTTCCACCAAAAGTGTTTTTTCAATTTCTACAAGTAAATATTAGAGATATCCCCAACAACTCATATATCGTTGAAATCTTCATGAGAAGCTCTTTCGATTTTCTTAAAAATATACAGGGTATTCCATTTAAAAAAACACATGATAACGTCATATCTTCTTTTTTGATAACCCTGTATACTTCAATTTAATCTAAGAAAATGCGCCTTCAAAAATAAAAAAATACGTGTCTGAGCGTTTTTGCTAGAGATATGTTTTAAAGCTGATATTTAGGGTGTTCCTTACTTTATTGACACACTGTATATGTTTTATTGCGTGTTTTGTCATATTAACACAGTGGAAGAAAAACAAGAATTCTTTTAAAGTCCTGCCAGATAGGCCAATATTTGGCGTGTACCAGCGGATAACGTCACGGACTGTTACTTTTGTCTTGTAAATATTGCAGGGTTTTCAAAACGAAATAAACACAAAGTAATGTATCCAGATATTCCATCCGTAACCAAACCATTGAAAAGAACTGATTGTGAGCTTCCAACTCCAAATTCAAATTCTTCTGCAAATTCCACGGATGAGGATCATATAAAGGATGTTTTGAATGCGTATATTCAGGTGATCTAACGTATGAATCTTCTGACGAGCTACATCTCATTTCTGAATAAGATCTGAATGATTTGATATGGGATTTGGGTTTAACCAAAGAAAAATAACAAATTTTGAAACCTCGATTAAAAGAATGGAATCTTCTACATTCTACTACAAGAATTTCTGTATTGAAGAATCGTCACGAAAAATTCAGTTTATTTTACAAAGTTGAAAGAAATTTCTGTTTCTGTACTGATGTAATCAACGTTTGTATGAAATAAGTATTGAATATAACCCTGTAGAATTGCGATTGTTTATCTACTCCTCAAAAACAATTCTCAAAGCCGCTTTACTTTATAATGCTAATTGTAAACCATTAATTCCAATGGCTCATTCCACAAGCACAAAAGAAACGTATGATTATATATTAAATCTCATTCAATATTCAAATCATTTTTGGCAAACCCTTAAGGTTACTTCCTTATTACTTGGACTGCAAAAAGGGTTTACCAAATGTTGTTTTTAGCATTTAAAACATAATTTAGAATAACTTTGTATAATTTGAATGGCACATACGTACAAAAAAATCGTCATTATTTAATACATCTCAGTCAATTTAGTCTTTAACTACATTTATATCCACAAAACATTTCTAATCACGTTTAAAATCATTACTTATGAGCTATGTCTTTATTTATACAAATTCTCTAGCAATATTAATAAAAAGGAATAATAAAATATCTTTTTATATGTTCTCTAACAATGATTTGACGTACTTAAGTATTCCATAACAACTTCGTGGATAATTCTGAATAGTTAAACTCAAATTTCCATAATGTTAAGTATAACTTTAACTACAATATTATAAACAATTTACATATACAATGTCATATATACGTAATGCATATACATATTTAACAATTAGAGGATATACGAAGATAAAAATTATGATCACATTAAAAGCAACACTATCGGAAGGGGAATATTAAAAATGGACAGTCGTAAAAATTAAATAACAATAATTTACCTACTAATCAAGTCGAAATAGAGGAGAACAGAAATAATTATGAGTATTTTTACATAGATAGCATACCTACGAGGGAAAAAATCAGAGGTTCTTTTAAGCGATGTAAATCTTAATTATAAAATATTTTATTTATCAACCGTTTCTAAATCGAAATGGCCTTTTAAAAGAACATAAAAGCGACGGTGTAAAGACCCAAACTCCAGGCCAGAATAATCCGTGGAACACCACATATGTTGATCGATTCTTTTCTTATCCTACTATAGCCTATAGCGAGCACTGGATAGATGCCTTCTATACATCCGTCTCACTCAACAAACACAACCTATTTCCATCGCACACTTGCCGGACCTGAAGTCAAACTGGTTTCGGATGATCTTCACTCACAGTATGATATTATTAGAGCACGCTGAGTCGACTTAGACCTCTTTTCAGAACGATCTATCCGCGAGAAAGACGTGCGGTGGAACAGGACGACACTCGCGAAGAAGACAGAGATAGAGAGAGTAATACCCCGGAAAAAACGAGAAATCCGATAAATCTTGATTGAATCTGACAAGGATAATGTATTTATAGTGACCTGAAAGTTGGAGTAGTACAGATTATAATGGACCGATAGTGTTCTTCGAGGTATCTCTAGAAGACATTGTTTAATTCATCGTTTGTTTAGTACTTCGACTTTTTTTTCTTTATTTCTAGTGCGTTTTGTTTTGTTTTTCCTTTCAGATTATCGTACGTATTGACGTTTGTACGGTACCATTCAGATTTGGTCGGGAGAGAGAAAGAAAAAAGTGGAGAAAATAAAACCTCTGTCGAAATGCAAAAGCGATATTGTCAGGACACGAAACTTTCCTCTTCTTCGACGCAATGTGGTCGTCGTGACTATGTTACTTCTTAGAGATTAACGACCGAAAGAAAAAAATACACGCGCATAATGATGATTGATGTCTGTTTCATCGGAATTTCTAGATAAAAGGCTTATTTTCATATCTGAACATCCATTATAATACTACAACGAATAAATATATCATATTAAATAAGACTAGTTATTGCTATAATATAATACTATTTCGATCACGCGTCTTTTTCAATTATGTCACAGAAGAATGTTCGTCATGTTTAGTTTTTGGGTTGGGATCTTGTAGTCATCACTTCTAACAGGGCCGACGTTTCGTTCACAGTCCAAAGGGATATCTTCAGGGCTCTTTTTGTTTTTTCGAATACCTGAAACAAAGCGAAGTAAAAGTTAAGAGAACTTTGAAGACATTCCTTAAGATAGTGGACAAAATGTCAACAGCATATGTAGGCACAAGAACAAAACCAAAATAAACCAAAAACTAAGAAATCACGACAACCGTGATAGCTTAAGATTTATGTAATTATATTTATGAGTTTTAGATGCTTAACACATTGACAAAGAAATGTAAGCTTATTTTAAAGTAAGTTCCCAGTTTGTAATGACCATAAGTATCGCAAATTTTTAATATCTACAAAAGTAAAAGCACTAATTTGTTTATAAAAGACCGGGACTTTATTATAACAAGGAGACATAGCGAAAAGTTAAATATGACCATTACCGTGGTGATCAAAAAGTATTAGTAGTTCTTCTATATTATAATAGAGGTTTTCTTACGATGTTTATTTTGCTTCTATGGTTCTATGGTATTTTATTTGTTATGGACAATGGTTTTGTCTTTACGAGCCCGTATTGGTCTCATTCAGTGTTATTATGAATGCAACAGGCAATATCCCAATACATTGAAAAGAGTTCGTACGATACATGGTTTGAGAAATGGACTTTGTTCTGTAAAATTATTTGGTAAGCTTGTGAGTAAATTTGAGGCAACTGATTCAGTTACCGAAAAAACAAAAAAAACAAACGGGTAGACCAAAATTAGTTAATAACGCGGTGAATGTAGATGTAGTTTTGCAAGAAGTGAGAGAAGTTAGTGAGAATTCGGCATGCATTATTTGTAGTGCTAATAAACCTGCAAAGCGTTAGTAAACGAGTTAATCTGCAGTGTGGTGAATTATGAGAAGACAGCTTCGGCTTTATCCTCATAAAATAAAAATGTCATTTGAACTTATACAGCGTGTCCAGAAACTCTCCTGACAAACGAAGACCGGAGATTCCTCAGATAATTTTAAGACAATTTAACTCAATTCACCCTAGTCTGAAAATGCTTCCTAAGGTCATAGGCGTCCGTTTTGGGTAGGTAAACGGTTATTTTAAAGCATAACTTTTTTGTCTTTAACTTTTAAGCATTTGTGACACTAGATTATTAAATTTTCAGGTATTATAGTACTAATAGGTACTCTTACTTTAAGTCGGTAGGATACACCGTTTTCTAGAAAAATCGATTTGAAAATTTTTCGTTTTTTCGTCATTAAAATTCAATTTATTATTTTTTGCACTAGTTCGCTCTGAACTGCCAACAGAAATAAAACCTACGTTTTTAATTGTCAAATTGTTGTCAGTTCGCGAAGTTGAAATGACGAAAGATGAAATGACGAGAAAACGAAAAATTTTCAAATCGATTTTTCTAGAAAACGGTGTATCCTACCGACTTAAAGTAAGAGTACCTTTTAGTTCAAGAATACCTGAAATTTAATGCTTAAAAGTTAACGACAAAAAAGTTATGCGTTAAAATAACCGTTTACCTACCCAAAACGGACGCCTATGACCGGTACTAGAAATTGGCAATTGATGGAATCGATTCATCTCTGGAGGATAAATAAGCATACCAGTTTTTGATTTTCTAAATAGAAGCGTTCGGGAGATATTAAAAAAAAACTAATTACAAGGCGCCATCTTCAAAGAGCTCTAGCTCCCTTAGGAAGCATTTTCGGACTAGGGTGAATTGGGTTAAATTGTCTTAAAATTATCTGAGGAATCTCCGGTATTCGTTTGTCAGGAGAGTTTCTGGACACCCTGTGTAACTAGACACGCTGATATGCGTAACTTTCGCTATGCAAATATTAGCAGAAATTCAAAATATCGGTGAATGGTTGGACAAAATCTTGTGGACAGATGAGTCAGATTTTGAGTTAATTGGAGGTGTTAACACACACAATTGCAGGATATGGTCGAATAATAATCCGAATACGATTGTTCAAGAAGGACTACATGATTTCAGATACATATACACGTTCGCACATATACATACATAGATAAACAAACAAAGGCATAGGTTAGAAGCACCTCACATCAGACATGTGGCATCACGAGAAATAGATGCTTTATCCAATTATAAAACGTCCTAAACCTGGAGAGGTCTTAAAAAAAATATTGATAGAGTCTGGATCGTTTAAGTGCTCTGGCAGAATGAATTTAGTCAGTTTCCTTATATTTAAGGCTTTTATTTTTTTCCATTTGCCTTTTTCTCTGCATGATTTAAATTAATAATCATAAAAAGCCCTCTTCACATACCTAATAGACTTAGTAGTAAGTGTGCGGACAATTACGTAAGCACATACCGTTTCCTACCCTTGTCCCTCAGTTGCATCATCAGTTTGATAGTGTCAGTTAACCAAGGCTCAGATCTAATTGACGGTTGACTCGTTACTAGAGGGGCGTGTCTGTCGAACAACGACAACAAGAATCCAGTCAGGAACGTAACCTTATCATCCACTTCAGATAAGTGGTACAGACAATATACATTCAGATTTTAGAGTTCTTGACAGAACATGTTCTCGTTGAAGTATTTAAAAGACCGAAAAGTTGTGAAGTTTTGCCGAGTATGTGTTTTAGGAATATTGAGTAGATAACATGTAATCTCATGATCGGGGAAGTCGACACTTGAGACTGCATTAGATGTAACGATAACATCGGGCAAGGTGACTGCAGTATTAGTTAAATGAGTAGGCTGGCACGATCTGTTTAAAGTCTAATGCCAAGAAAGTTATTGAAAATAGCGAACGTTAGGAGATGAGATAGCAACCTCTTATTCTCTACAGTTCTGAATTTCTATAAATTTTTACTTTCTTATACGTAGTATAAGGAAGTATTGTGATGATGAAAATTTTCGACCTCGAGATTTTTGCAGATGTCCACGTTTTCAAGTCCATTGATACCAAAAAAATGAGGTGTGGCCACCACACGACTTTCTTATACGTATGAGCGTTTCAAATTATACAATTTAAAGAATTTTTTTATACAAAACTTATTCAAAATCCTATTCTAAGTAATTTCATTCTCTTAATAAATCGCTATAGAATGCATACTTTGCAAGATATTCGAAAAAAAGTGCTACTCGCTAAGAGTAAAAGTGCCACTTGCGGTCCGAACTTTGAAATTTCATGTATACAAAAAATATTGCAAACTCAACTCTAAATACTTTTGTACTCTTAATAAATATATATAAAATGCATAATTTATGACATATCTGCAAAAAATCGCTATTCGGTAAGAGTAAAAGTGGTACTTCCGGTCCGAATTTTGAAATTTTTTTTATACAAAAGATATTTAAAATTATAATCTAAATACTTTTATACTCGTAATGTACCTGCCTAGAAAGCATGACTTGCGAGATATTCGCAAAAAACTGATTTTCGATAAGAGTAAAAGACCTACTTCCGGTTGGAATTTCGAAACACCTCTTTAAGATAATTTGTCTCAAATTTAATTTTGAGTATATTTCAATTCTTTATAAATTTGTTTAAACTTAGTAATTGACGAAATATTAGCAAAACTCGAATTTTTCACTGAAGTAAACTGCTACTTCCGGTCTACCGATTTTACTGAAAAACTAATCAGATCTCAAGAGGGAGATTGTACACGTAAATACAAAATTTGGAATTGATATCTACAGCGGTTTTATCGCTATCGTGGTCACACACAGACAGACAGACAGACAGACAGACAGACACACACACACACAGACATTTTTTTAAAAACCACTTTTTCGGTATCAGGGGACTTCAAAACGTGGACATCTGCAAAAATCTCGAGGTCGAAAATTTTCAACATCACAATACTTCCTTATACTACGTATAAGAAAGTAAAAGTGGTTTTTAAAAAATGTCTGTCAGTCTGTCTGTGTGTGACCACGATAGCGGTCAAACCGCTATAGCTATCTATTCCAAATTTTGCATTTAGTAGTATAATCTCCCTCTTGAGAACTGATTAGATTTTGAGCAAAATCGGCAGACCGGAAGTAGTAGTTTCCTTCAGTGAAAGAATCGAATTTTGCCAATATTTCGTCAACTACTAAGTTTAGACAAATTTATAAAGAATTCATATGTACTTAATATTGAAATTGTGAACAACTTTATTAAAAAGGTTTTTCGAAATTCCTACCGGAATTAGGTTTTTTACTCTTATCGAATATCAGTTTTTTGCAAATATTTTGCTAGTCATGCTTTTCATACAGGTACCTTACGAGTATAAAAGTATTTAGACCTTAATTTTCGACACCTTTGTATAAAAAAAAACAAAATTCGGACCGGAACTACCACTTTTACTCTTACCGAATAACGATTTTTTGCAAATATGTCGTAAATTATGCATTTTATATATATTTATATGAAGAGTACAAAAGTATTTAGAGTTGGATTTGGAATATTTTTTGTGTAAATGAAATTTCAAATTTCGAACCGGAAGTAACACTTTCATACGTATAAGGAAGTCATGTGATATAAATAATGAGGTGTGTACCTCATTATTTATATTTGCCATGAGCCAGGGTTGTTTAGGTCTTGTAATCCGAGCAATTTTTAACGGTGTATATACGTATGTTAATTAATTCAATAAGTTGATCACTAAAGTAAATTTTATCATTCATATCCATAGTAAACATGTACGTCTAGTTCAATAGGGCCACAAGTGCAAAAAAAATGAATTTTGAGTTATGGTGATATCAATGTATGTTACCTTATTTGTGTCCCCATATTGCAATAGAACCAGAACTGTATCGCTATTACTTTAGCAAGTTGTATACATCCCTATAGCACTGAACGAGTTTTTGGTTGCAATATGGCAACAACTGCCAGTTACGGCGATATTGTTCAGAAATAAAATACACAATAATTCTATATGGCCATAACTGCTAAAAGTTTACTGAAAAAATACTGCTATAAAAAGGTGGCGCAGACCAGAACAACGGATGAGAAATCAAAAGACATTAAAAGTTAGTTGTAGACTTGCATATATAACAGAAGGGAAGAAAGAAAAACGAAGACGGACTTAAAAGCCACCGTGTGAAGATAAAAAATTAGGTGTGGCCACCACATGACTTTCTTATACGTATAAACGTTTCAAATTGTAAAATTTTAAGATTTTTTTTATACAAAAGTTATTTAAAATCCTATTCTAAGTACTTTCATTCTCTTAATAAATCGCTATAGAATGTATACTTTGCAAGATATTCTAAAAAAGTGCTACTCCCTAAAAGAGTAAAATTTTACTTCCGGTCCGAATTTTGAAATTTCAAATATACAAAAAATATTGCAAATCCAACTCTAAATACTTTTGTAATCTTGATAAATATATATAGAATGCATAATTTACGACATATTTGCAAAAAATCGCTATTCGGTAAAAGTATAAGTGGTACTTCCGGTCCGAATTTTAATTTTCTTTTTATGCAAAAGATATTGAAAATTACGTTTTAAATACTTTTATACCCGTAACGTACCTGTCTAAAAGCATGACTTCCGAAATATTCGCAAAAAAATGATTTTCGATAGGAGTAGGTAGGAATTTCGAAAAACTTTTTAAATAAAATTATTCTCAGTTTTAAGTACATATGAATTCTTTATAAATTTGTTTAAACTTAGTAGTTGACGAAATATCGGCAAAATTTGATTCTTTCACTGAAGTAAACTACTACTTCCGGTCTACCGATTTTACTGAAAAACTAATCGGATCTCAAGATTGTACACGTAAATACAAAATTTGGAATTGATATCTATAACGGTTTGACTGCTATCGTGGTCACACACACAAAGAGAGAGAGAAACAGATATTTTTTAAAACCACTTTTTTGGTATCAGGGGACATCAAAACGTGAACATTTGCAAAAATCTCTAGGTCAAAAATTTTCTTCACAATACTTCCTTATACTACGTATAAGAAAGTAAAAATGTCGAACAACGTGCACTCAAACATTTAGCCATGCGGTCAGAGATGACATTCATTCTCGTTTTTGGAACTTGACTTTTCAAATGCAATTTGTTGCTTTTCATGTGGAAACACTTTCTACAAAATAGTAAAGACTCGTTGAAGGTGGTACACACGGCGAGAACTTGGCTTACTTCCTCACATTAGATGGACATAAGAGATAAATTTATTAGAACAACTTGACAACAATCTGATGGTCGAGAATGCGCCGAAAAAGACAAAAGAGGAAACTTGAAAAGACATGGCACAGTTGATGTTTCAATGAAGGATAAAATAGGAGAACACATAAATTCCTTCCAAAGAATAGAATCACACTATTTGAGATGACAGCGCAAACAACAATAGAATGCATAGATGACTGCGTCACATTAGCTCAAATTTATAGATATTACAAGGCACAGGAAGAAGGTGAAGGGCTGTGCGTATGAGCACATTTTTACCAAGAAGTTTAACGTAACTTTCTTCCAATCCATGAAACATTAATTTGCCATATGGGCAACTCTGGAAACTATGGAAAACTATATAACGCGAGGGAAATGTGAACAGAGGACTTGTATGATTTTAAAGACCTTAGCTTAAAGATGGCGAAAATTTTTATAAAAAACATAAACAATGTAAAAGTAGTATGGAATAGCAACAAAGTTATTAGGGTTGATACAAACAGCCCTGTTTTTTTTTTTTTTTTACAAAACAGAATTCGATGCTGATGAGTTTGAAGAAGTTGATATCAATGGAACCACCAGAAGTAGCTCAGGTTTTACAGAAAGTGAATTAAAAAAATCATACACCTCGATTTCGGATAAAACGAAAAAACACCTTCTAGAGTTGTTTGAAAATAATCGCATAAAACCTGTTTACCACCTGTTTTGGTTGAATAAAAAATAAATGCTTTTCTGTAAAAAGTTAAGATTCTATGTTTAATTTTAAATAAAACAATAAAAAAGTAAATTTTGTTTTAATGAAATATCGCCATAAATTTGATAGAACCTATAGATTAACAACTACATTTGGTAAATACGTTCAAATTTTTAAGGCTGTTGTTGATGAAATAACGTTTTGAGCAAGAAAATTACCTCTAGCGTTAATTGTTTTAATGATTTCTCAATATTTTAGATGTTTGAACTTACGGCAGTGTTGAATTAGATGTGTGATATGATTAAATGGTGTGTTGCGTAAATAACAAGACAATATATATATATATACAGTGCGTTCATGATGAAAGGAATAAATTTGTTTAAAATTCAGGTAATTATTTTGCAGAAAAACGCTGGGCAGGTCGATTAGTATTTTTAGTTGTGAATCTTTTGACATAAGAAAATTATATACCGGGTGTCTAAAGAAGAATATATGCAACAATCATTGTTTTTTTTTAAAGGAACATCCTGTATATTATGCCATTTTTGAATTGTATGGTAAATTCTCAAAACTTTTTATGTAACATACCATATCCCCAAAATCAGCGGTTTTCGGAATTTTGACGTTTGAGATGTGATAAATTAAAAAAAAATACATGAATCCTAAAAATAAAAAAATTTTCAAGGTGTCTTTCTTCAATTTAAACATTTTATTTCCTTGCTTGTGTGTATTTTAATTTATCACATTTCAAACGTCATTATTCCGAAAACCGCTGATTTTGGGGATATGGTATGTTTCACGAAAACTGTTTATAATTTACCATACAATTCAAAAATGGCATAGTATACAGGGTATTCCATTAAAAAAAAACAATGATTGCTGCATATCTTCTTCTTTAGACATCGTGTATATAATTTTCTTATGTCAAAAAATTCACAACTAAAAATACCAATAATAATTTCCGCAAAATAATTACCTGAATTTTAAACGAATTTGTTCCTTGCATCATTAACACTGTATATTGTCAAGAGAATAAAAATCACTATATGTGTCAACAAATTCTTTTTTTTTCGGACACCAATTAGGAAGCTTTACAAAAACTACATCATGATTCGATAATTCGTAAGATTGCGAGTAACGGTTGGGCAATAAAAAATAATTATTATATTATTATCAATACTCTTGATATGCATGATTAAAAAATGATATAAGGTACATGGACTCCTTTAAAATTTTGTAATGAAGAAGACTTGTTCTCTGAAGTCGTGTCAACAAACACACCTGCATGCGAGTGCTTTATTTTCTTAAAAGGAGACATACATGTAAATAAAGTAATGAAAATTACTAATGTAACATATATATGCAGTGCACGGAGGTGTACCTATACATATATGTATACAAACAGCGGCCGCTATCTCACCTGATCATCTCGACGGTTATCTTAATCGCCACCGGAAGTGGACTTCCTGCTTCTGAAAAATATGCGCGCCTGAAAGCAAATTAGATGTATAAATTGCTGCCGTGTACTAACATGTAACATCGACGGCAGTTTACATACAAATTAATGCGTATATTATACATTGTATTCGAATTAAAACACGCATGTGCTGGGATCGATTACAGCGTGGATGGAATTATAATTGTTTTTCTTCTTTTCGGAAGCTTTCATAATTAAGATTAATGTTGTGATCTAATGGAAATGATAAAGATCATGGTGTGTGTTGTACAGTTATGCCCGTGATGCATTAAATAATTGTGGAATCGCAATGAATTTGGAATAATTATGTTCTTTTTATTATGTATGTAGATTCTTGGAGAGAATGCAATTTGTAAATGAATAAGAATTATCACATACGTATTGCTACGCCCTTCTAAAAGTTTAAATTAAAATAATTGTCAAGATCAAACAAAGGCGCAGAAGAATTTCGTCGTCGTGAAACTAAAAATTATTCATCCTTCGACACTGATAGTAAAAAGTAATGGCCAGGCTAAAATAATTGTAACACCGCTTATCAAATCACCAAAGTTTCGGAAAAGTTATGCGTACACCTTCAAAAATGCCCTACCTGTCACTACCCTTGCGTACAAGTGAACAATATGATGAAAGAAACTGCCTTCAACTCAATCGTTTGTGGGTCGTGTGGATGAATATCCCTATGTGTAATATTCCCTTCCTCAAAATGATCTTTGATCCGGGAGAAAAATCAGTTTAAATATACAAAGTAGCAAAGGTAAGACAAAACCACAAATTCTCAACAACAAACAATTTAATATACAACCAAGAGTTGTTTAAGTTATAAAGTTAATTATAAAATTTAGAAAATTAAAAAAAAAACGAATAGTTACATTTGATTGCGTGAGAGACACTAAAGCGTTAACAGTCTGAAATAAAACGCAAAATAAAAATATTCGTCAATGTATAATTAAAGTGAACAGAGGCACCCTACTTCTGGACAGCCTGTATATCGCACATGTATTATCAATATTAGTTTTTAAAATTTAATACTTAGCGTTAGATAGAGATCTCTGCTTTACAGAGAATTTTACAATTCTATATATACAAAAAAAAATAATGAAATTTCGCCTTAAGGCCTCCAAAGTTTAAATGAAATACAAATAACTAAATACAACAAAATGTCTAAAATGTAACAGGGTCCACGATTTGAACCACTGTTCAACGTTAACCAAACTTCAAAATCATCGGCTTAAGGCCACAAACAACTAAAGTTATAAATTAATGGCTGAGATGACCTATCGATAAAGATAGTATACAACTAAATTATACTCAGCACCAGAATTATTAATTAAATGACAAATTAGAACATTAAACCCCGTAACTAAGTATTATTCTATGCCGTCACCTGGTGGTTTCAGGCAAATGATCCAAAAACACTTCTCTCTCAGCCTTAACTTCCGTGCAACAATAATTGGTATCGGAAAAAAATATATGAATTTTAGAACGAAAGAGCTTAGGATATTAAGAATTAATTTCAAAAATTTATCGTCAAGTTAGACTAACAGTAACAACATATTAACACAATTAATTAGGAGATACTTATATGAACCTTCGAAGAAGGCGCGGTCTGTACATATACTGTAGGTAGCTGGAAATATCACTTCTATTCGGCTTCCAGGAAGAGCAAGCTTCGTGTAGAAGATTTATGCATTCTTAGCTCTACTGAATCGGTAGTCAATATTCTTCTACAGTAAATTACATTGAGACCCACGCAAAGGTTCCAACGAAAATATATATATGTAATATATATGCGTGTAATTTCACACACAATTAGAAAAAGCTATAAGACAAGGGGAAACGACATACATTAGGAACAAATCTACACAACTGGGAAACTAAGAAAAAGTACTCCATTTTCACCGAATAATTAGCAATGAATAGCTATCGTAAGTTTAATCTACTTTATCACCAATCAATCGATAAAAATCAAATGAACGAGAAAGGCGTTTCATTGTCTTTCACTAAGATAGCAACGCCAGACGGACAGTTCTACAACTAACAATGGTACAAATATTGGAATTTACTTCAGTCGAAAACGTACAGATGGAAGTAAGCTTAATAATTCTTAGGGAAGAAAGGGAAAAATAAAAGAAAATTTTCTAAGACGAAACAAAAGAGTCAAAAGTGCTTAATTAGTATTGAAATTCTGAAATACGAAGCGTAGCGCAATTAAGGTTGTATATGTATCGGTTAGATTTAAAATTCCTCTAGAGCAAACGATATTGAAGTTGGATATAGGTCAGTTGACTATGACTCGCTGTAACAGACCCGCGAAGTAGAGATCTATTGTATATCTTATATGTTTATTCTACGTTAAAGACCTAGCTCGCCAGAAGATAGCGGGACAACCCAATAAATCGCAATTTTAATTAATTCACGTTTAAATTATAAATACTGAAATTTCATACTCCTAAATATGATAACGTGATAGATACAAATAATTCAAGCAATAATGTGTTTAGTATCATATGAATTTCTACTATTGAGATTAAGTTCGATATTATAGTATGAAATCAATGAGCCAGAAAAGCAATATCTAACGGCTGCATGAGGTGTGTGGTATGGGTAGGAAGACATATTATTATGACACCGTCTTCCTTAGTCGTTTCCAAACTATCTAAAGACGAATGGCTTGCATGAGCACCCAAACTCAGAATAACTCTTTCCTCCATGGATAGTTTAACGTTATTCCATTATTACCAGATGCAATTAGAGTATCTTCAAAGATCTTTAGAGGAACCGTCAAACAAGAGTAATTACTGCGAAAGCCTTATTGTAGTTACGGTAAAACATTAAAGATAAATATTCTCCTAACTCGACTAATTTTGTCGCTATATAACTATACAACTGTGAAATACAAATCATAAATAAGTAAACCTTGTACCACACCATGAATAAACTTAATTTATATTTAATGACTGCTACGTTGAATCTTTCACTGATAAATAATAATAAAACAAGTTTCTTAAATATTTGCTTTTATGTAAAACATTTTAAAGTTTTATCATCTCATATTCACCATTCATTTTTGACGTATTTAATTTAAATTAATTTGATATTCATCATAATACAAATTATTATTCTAAATTTATTTAGTTTGTGCTTAAAACTTTTAGGTTTGTTTAATTCATATCTCAAAAATCAATAACTCCGTCATCCCTCATAACAACAGGATTTTTTTTGTAAAGTGATCTCGTAATACTCGTGACATAACGCTTATTTCTTACAAAAAAATTCAAAGTTTATCAATTTTAGAATTTAATTCCGTTCATTAACTTTCATAGTATTAATATTTGATCACACCTTTTATCTTCAAGACATCTGAATACATTAAATTTCAATCACTAACATTTCCATTATTTACAGACCCTTCATTCGTAATCTTGATACAAAAATTAAACATCTTCTATTATTACATTACAAAATTTATCATTTAGTCCATATTCGTTTCTAACTTCGTCACGCAACAATGAATTCCCGTATCCTCAATTACTACATTCCATCTAGGATTATTATATAACAATCACTTCAAATGTTGTTGGAGTATGCCCCACGTTGGGCGCCAAAAATTGTACCTTAATTACTCTTCTGTATACATATAGTAGTAGTGCCTTCTTTCTTGTCTTCATAGTATATTTCCGAAATTTTCAATGCCTATTTGTTCATATATTTAGGAAATCTATCTCTATGACATATTTTTATCATAATTTTTGATATTTAATTTAAATCATTTTTTGTCATATTCTTTTGATATGGTTAATTAACATAGAGCATATAATTATACATACTGATAATTTTATGTCTTTAACACCAATGACCTATCATTTCTCGTAACATTGTTTTTTACAAAATGACCTATTACTATAACTCATACTAATTAAAGTTGTTCGACAAAACGCTTCATCTAGATCCATTTACGCTACACAAGTTACGCACAAACTATATTTATATAAAACAAGGAAATAAATTAAAATTATGCATGTATTTAATATATTCTGCGGTAGCCGCGGACAATAAAATATTGAATATAAATGCCAGACGAATCGTAACTTAACGTCTTTTACGAGAATTTCCAGTCTTTAATAACACCTAAATAAAAAAAGGCCGAGCCTACACTGATCCCCTCTTTGTCTTTCTTACGTTGCAGCGTACAACTTCAAAGAAAACCAATGACGACGTTCAACTTTGTTTGAATATCAGAAAAAAAAAGTATTTGCGTGTTCTTCGAGCGTTTATTAATAATAACCTTACAATGAACAGACTTTAGTTTGTGTATTTGAAAGTGTACATATGAAACGAGGCGGTGAACTTAGAAGTAAGTGTAATAACATCGAACATCGAACAGCGTTATGAGTGTTTATATAAGTATGCATGTAGAAGAATCGAAATTTAAAACATTTAATAGCAGCAAGAGCGCGTTTAAAAGTCTTTTTATATGGATATAAATTATCTTATAAGCAGTAGTTATATTAATTTTCTATTTAGTTATTTGCGTAATATGGCTTTAACGATGCGACAGATGGTGTGTATGTGATATTAAGTTTGTTCAAAGGTAATTTCCTATAAAATATGGAATAATTTAAAGCAAGTGCAAAGTATGGGATTTTTATTACCACACTGGGTGTCCCAAGGCGAATGAAGTATTATAAGTATATATATGTAGTACTAATTATCAGAATTAATTGAAATTTTTATAGATGATAGTAATTTGAGCTGAATTGTGCTTATCAAAACATGTCACTTCGTGGTTGCATTTGCATATGGGAAATTGACTGCCCCACACAAGCCCGGGAAATAAAAATTGCATTAAAGAAATAAATCATTATTACAGTAATAAAGTATAATTGTGAAAATGTCCATTTCAACTAAATTTGGTGTATTACAACTTGTAAATTTCATAAAATTAATTAAAAACTATAAAAAAGTAAATGGCACCATCTATTATATATATTATTAATTGCTGATTCGCAATATTCTTACCTAACCTAAAAGATAATGTACCTATGTATTATGCTATCGTCAATATCGTGTCAATTTCTACCTTATAGTATAATGTAATAACCAGGGCAAATTAATAAATGAAGTAACTAAAGGTAATAAGAAAGGTAAATGCAACATGAAATGTATTAATTTATACATATCTAAATCAATTTTAGGGCTAACATTGCGGTAAACATTAATGTCAATTAAACAATGATTACGTTGCACATATGAAATATTAGGAATTACACTTCCTCGTCCAATAGAATGTGCAGAACTTGACCCTTCTTGAGAATCTTTACTTGTTGAAGCAACAATTTTCTGAGCCAAATGTATCTTGGCTTGAAGAGAATCTTCTATATATCCGTCCATCACGAAAGAAGATTTCCACTTTCCAAGCCGCTTAACAGACAATAAATCTCCACCATGATTTGCCAACATCGTAGCTGGACTTCTACGAAAGCAGTGATCTTAATGGAATATCTAATTATAAAAATTCGGCAGTTTTTGATGGAATTTTCCCTACTGTATTTATTCCTGTAGGCATATTTACACATTCACCATTACGATAAATTAAAAAAAAGTCTTTGTGTTCTATGCAACTTGCAACCGTAAATTTTTGTATTTAAGAAATAACGAAATCCAGTCATTTTTAATTATCACAAATTTTCTTGTAATATATGTCTTTGTTGCATTAATTGAAATATTGCAAAGTTGTCTACGACATGGTTCAGATACTCTTATTATTAACACTGCCCGAAAATTTTTAGTATTAAGTATATAACACTTTAACAAATGAGAAATCAGTGAATATACCTTCATTAAGTGATAGAGCGAATCACGAGCATCTTCGATAAATTTAGTTACTTCCTCATCGGAGAAAACCTTTGATTTTTTGGTTGTCTTTTAATAAATGCTATAAGTGTATTGTATTTTGATATATAAATGTTATTATAAATTAATAAACAATACTTCAACATTGAATAAATTGACCAAAGTGACTTTCTACTTGGTATTTTTTGTAAATATGCTAAGAAAGTGTTTTGTATATATTTTAATTTTTTTAATTTTCACCATTCCATAATTTTCTATATGTAACTTTGTACCTTTCTTTTGATTTAGCTGGTAGCAAATTACTTATTACTCTGTTTGCAACGTCCTTTATTTTAGGAGACCAGAAAATCTTCATCGCTTGACAATCTTTTATTCAAGTAATAACAAAATATTTAAAAATTGCTTCTTATCTACTAAAAACACAATATATTGCGGCATATTACCGCTTGTTCGTAGCTACCCCTGCTAGTAACGCAGTGTCATCATTAAAGATTGCAAAGATAACAACTTCAAAGGATGGAATATCATAGGTAAATAAGAAGTACAGGAGTGGGCCAAGTACACTACCTTGTGGTATCCCTATATCTCAGAATAGCACAAAGTATAATTCTTTTTCTTCATATATCTATGCAACCAACTTTTTACTACCAATAACAACAAAGTTAGTATGTAGTTAATTTATAACAACTTGATATATAGTCAAAATAATACCAAATAACATCTTGCAGACATTTTTAAGTATTGGAATATAACGGTTTTATTTATTATATCCACTGGAATATGTTTAGCAACTAAAGTTCCTTCTCGTGTTTCTGAAATTGAATATAATTTCAGGATACCTCTAATGCAATAACTTCTACAACATGACTTTTAGAATTTTATTTGTTAAGGTACTATTATTGTATCCTTAAAAAAACCGAAATGCTGCAATATAGATGGAGCTGATTTTTTGTGAATTACAGCGAACATGCCACAATCATTTTGCAATAAGAACTCCCGCTGATTACAAAATTGCTTTAATACATATCTATTGTAAGTACATATTTACTATTTTATACATGTATTTTATGTACGAGCACTTAAAAGTACAGCGTCATTAATACTAGAATTATATCACAGAATTCGTTTTGCCGTTTCCATATCACGTTTTCGCAAATATTTATTAATACCTCATACATTTGCTCTATATCTTACACGAAATAAAAATTCCCACGTTTGTCGTTAATGTAAGAAGTTTATCTGTTGTTCTATTAGCAAGTACAAGCAATATGGTATGTAGTTTTAATAATTCCAATATCTCACAAATTAGATATTATAAAGCATGTGCGATTCGTGGGCCTTGAAAGTATATTTCACACTCTTACAGCTTAAAAGTGATAAAATAAGGGTGTGGCATTCACACTCTTTAATCTCCATCAATTTGCAATCAATTCGATGCATGTGAATACCGATATTTGAAATGGGTTTTCTATGTAGATCTAGTTCTTAAAACAACAATTAATCATATGTACACGGGTCAGAAGTGCATGTTTCTGTTACGAAATTACCAATGAGAAATTTATTGTCATTGACGTAAGTGTTACTATTGCAAACAAATAAGAAAGAAATATTGTCCTCTGGCGTATTCGTTCTCTAAACCATTCGTGCAGCAAAAAATCTATTTGAATGTTATTACAATACTTTAAAAATTTGACAGTAAGAATTACTCAACTATAGTTTCTTTTACTCTATATATATGTTATTGAAAACTTACATTATCTAACAATAATTATAATAATATATATCATCAGTTTCACACAAGAAACAGAATAACATCATATAAACAGTATACACAGAAACATACAGGGAAATAATAAATACAAGAAATAGTGCAGGTATAAATCAAAACAGAACTTGGAGCTGGTTCTGTTCTCTCTTCAAACCTAAGCAATACGTAATTAAGACAAAACAATTAATTATTGAAGAAGTTGAGAAGGTGTCTTCAGTTACTTGGAATTTAGTTAAGTGAATTCTAACAGAATATTTGAGGATGAAAATGGTGGCTACCAAATTCGTGCCTCTACTGCTGACTACTCAACAAAAACATGGTAGCCTACAAACATGCTATGCTGTGAACGAAGAATTACAAAATAATAAACACTTTTTTGCAAGGTCTGATGACGAATCATTGTGCTACGCTGAGAACTCAGAATCGAAGCAGCAATCAAGCCAATGAAAGACTTAAGTTCGCCTCGCCCCAAAAAGGTTTGTTTTCTTGGATGTGAAAGGAGTCGTTCATTCAGAGTTTTTTTCCACAGGGTCAGACAGTTAAATAGGTCTTCTATCTGGAAGTTTTGAAAAGATTCCGCTACAATTCCATATTTTCGCGAATCGAACAAGACATGAAAAGACTGCGTTTTGCCGACGTTGCTGAGGTGAAGAAAAAATGGTGAAGGCGCTGTCGGGCATCACAAATACGAATTTATATGTTTTGAGCAATGAAATATAAGATTGGACAAGTGTATTAGTGCCAGTGGAAAGTAATTTAAATGGAATTGAAGGTTGTTTGTTTAAAAGTTAAATAAATAAATTACGAAAAGGAGGTTAGTTTCTGTTGGATACTTGTATAACATCGGCAAAACACACGCAAATGTGTCCTGATATAAATTGACTTTAAATGTTGACTTGAACAGTAATGGCTGTGGCATGTCATAGCACAAACTAGAGATTTGATAAGAAATCGAACTCTGATATAACGAAGATCTATTTATAGGTGCTTTATTTCTTAAGTTTAATATGTGTACATATGTTCTAAATTGGATTCTATTAAACAAATGCGTTAGTTCCTTATCAAGCATCTTTTTGTGATAAGTACTTTATAAACAAAAAACATATTCAACCAGATAAGCTGTATAACTATGTTTGATATACAGTCACGCTTCTTTATACCATAAATTTAGTCTTCTATATGAGCTTTGAGCCTCCTGTATTTGCTCAGAAGTCTCCACTCTTAAGCATGGACCATAGGCCTAAAAACAGTACGCAAAATTGTGACAGTACTAATAAATCACATAGCAATTTCATTATTTCTATATACAGGGTGAGTCATCTAAGCGGATAAGGCCGATTATGCCTTTATGAGTAAAGATATTTCGAAGCGGTTTTTTCCTTGTGATAGCTGTTCATTAGGAGCACATTCTAAAAATATTCTGTGTTATACAGAGTGTGTCATAACTTGGTGGCTAACCATAGTTATAGTTTTTTAAATGGAACATCGTATATATTATTGCATTTTTGAATTCCCTGTATAATTTTTAGTCAAAAAGTTATAAGATAGTATAGGCCTAAAGTGTAAATATTTTGACTTATTTCCATTTTTCTGAAAAATTCAATGTTTGTATAAAATTATATTTCTCGAAAACGACGTATTAAATGGACACATTTTTTTGCAGTATTGTTTACAATAAGAGGTCCTAATAGAAGCATGTTTTATTTTTTTACAGTTACTAACTGCATGTGCAGGAAACTGGACTAAAATTACATGACACGTTTTTGTATAAAAGTCATTTTTTTTTAATGGAACACCCCGTATATCAGTTCATTTTTGAATTGTTTATTAAATTTCATGTCAGAAGCATGTAAGACGTTAATACTTTAAAAGTGACTATTACAGAGTTATTGTCGTTTTTTGATATGCATTTGTCAGTTTTTGCAAAAAAGTCAATTTTTTCAAATGGAACACCCTGTATATTATTTCATTTTTGAATTTCTTATTAAATTTCACATCAAAAACATGTAAAACGTTAATACTTTAAAAGTGACTATTACTGAGCTGTTGCCACTTTTTGATATAATTTTGTCAGTACTATACTATATTAATTACATAAAACCACAAAACTAACAAAATTATATCAAAAAGAGACAATAGCTCAGTCACCTTTAAAGTATTAACGTTTTACATGTTTTTGATGTGAAGTTTAAAAAGTAATTCAAAAATGAAATAATATACAGGCTGTTCCATTTGAAAATATTGACTTTTTTGCAAAAACTAACAAAAGCATATCAAAAAACGACAGTAGCTCAGTAATAGTCACATTTAAAGTATTAACGTCTTACATGTTTCTGACATGAAATTTAATAAACAATTCAAAAATGTACTGATATACAGGGTGTTCCATTTAAAAACAATTGACTTTTATTCTAAAACGTGTCATGTAATTTTAATCCAGTTTCCTGCACATGCAGTTAGTAACTGTAAAAAAATAAAACATGTTTCTATTAGGACCTCTTATTATAAACAATACTGCAACATTTTTTGTCCATCTAATACGTCGTTTTCGAGAAATATAATTTTATACAAACATTGAATTTTTCAGAAAAATGGGAATAAGTCAAAAACTTTACACTTTAGGCCTATACTATCTTCTTACTTTTTGACTAAAAATTATACGGGGAATACAAAAATGCAATAATATATAGGGTGTTCCATTTAAAAAAACATTAACTATGGTTAGCCACCAAGTTATGGAACACTCTGTATATAACAAAATATTTTTAAAATGTGCTCCTAATGAACAGCTATCACAAGGAAAAAAGCGCTTCGAAATATCTTTACTCATAAAGGCATAATCGGCCATACCCGCTTAGTTGACTCACCCTGTATAGTGTCTACGAGGATAGATCAGTTTCCAATTTCATTTGGCTTCTTTACATTTTGATATCTAAGTATTGATTCTGAAATCGCGATCCACGACCAAGGCCAAATTCTTAGTTTCACAACTAAAAATAATCGCTGTGTTGTAAATAATTGTTTTACTATGTTTTTTAAGAAAGATTAGTTGTATTTCCAACAAATTATTGTAATATAGATTTTAAAGGATTTATAAGTAATGCATGTTGCGCAGACTGTTCAGTAACTGTATCGACATCTTTGTTTATTAGTATTAAATTGTTAAAGTGTTAGAATAAAATATGATGTGTAATTGGTAAAGAGAAGAGGGCCCTAAACAAACCCCTGAGGTACGCCACGATTTAAGCACTTGACTTCTAATGATAATTCGTCAAATTTTGCCCACTGGATCTTCTTAGAAATGCAAGATTTAATTAGTTGAATCGCTGAAACAGACAAGCCAATGTAATGCACAGTTGAACTAAGCATATCATCCATCTTATTTATGTTATAAAAGTAATAGAAGTATTTTTTAATGAAGAAGTCTTACATCAGGAACAAGAATCCCTAAATTGTATTGGCGTTTTAGATTAATTCTGTTATATAATAAATAAAAATATTATTATTATAATTATTCGAAAAAGTATAGTAAATCGCACTCAAAACTTGTTTGGACTGTTATTTAAATGTTTTAAGTTTAATTATAAGCTTTTTCCTGTATATCGTAATATAATATGAATTTTAATGCAAAAAAGTTTAGCGTTGATCATGTTACGTGATGTTCCTGACATTTCGTTTCAAATATTATTGACCTTACTCAAATGTACTAATAGAAATAGCACTCGGATAGATACACAAGAGTTTATTGACTTAGGACGTACGACGTACAGTATTATTTTCACGATGGTCCTAAAAATCGACCTCTTTGAATCTCTGCCTGAATATAAATATTTATTCTGTCATAACTTTATAAAATCTTCACCATCTGTATATAGAAATTCCTCAATGCCTTAAAGAATTAGGCGGATTTCAATTTTGTTAATATCATGATGATATTTAAATAAATAAACTATTACATAGTAGTGAGAGTGGGATATATGCTATTTCGACGAAATATATTGTATAATATTTAGCGCCAAGATAGTTGACAAAGATATTTTATAGGTTTATTAATACTTATTTCGTTAATATTTTAATATACATAAATCTATAAATAAATTAAAGTGTGCAACATCTAATAAAATAACAAAGAAATATATATTGACTTACCTGTATTTATACCTAAAACACTTCTAACTTTTGTTTTTAATTACATGTTGTAATAATTTGTACTTAGAACTTATTATTTTTGTATGGACCAAAGATGTGTGTCAAATCAATGCCTCTTGTATATTAATTTCAACAATATTGTAATATAACCTTTATTTTTACACATATACACTATTATGTATTAACAGCTTGTTATCAACCAAGGTATGTTTGAAATCTGTTTTAACACTGATTTACAACACTATTTGAGGTTATTGTCTATTTTCTCTTCTCTTTCCTCATAAAATCCGTCTTTTATTTCTTCGTCTTTCTTCTCCCTCAGTGTGTGAATGTTTACTATTGATATTGCTTTTCTTTTATATTTTATGCTTAACATATACATCTGGTATGATTTTGCTACAAAACTCTTTATTTCTTCTTCCTTCATACTTTGGCTTATGAGGAAACCATTGCAAAGCGTCCGCTGTGACTTTCACTGTTGAGGAATACATAATAACCAATTTCTTGTATGCTGTTACTTTTTAAGTGTTTCTTTTGAAATGCTATTTCCGTTTTATATATTTTTAACTCTTACATCATTCTTCCAATTTATCGTAATTTCACGCCATATTTTTCCTGTTTTCTTTGCGTTTTTCCGTTATTTATCCTGAGTCGTTGCCTTGTTGATTGTTCTTTTGTTTTTCTTCACCTTTATCATTTTCAGTTTTGGTTCAGGGTCTTCGTTGTTTTATTGTTTTGTTGTATTCAGTATTCAGTCTTCAGTCTTTATTTGTCACATCAGGTCAGATAACTACTGATGTCTTTTCTGGTTCATCTTTCCCTAGTTCCATGAGGAAAAAATTATTACATGGACTGAACTGGCCGTGGATGTTTGCTAGTGAATAAGTTCAGTAATTTTTGTAGAATTGATAGATTTGGTAAATTTGGTGAGTTTGGTGTTTATTAACTCTGATTCTTTTGTGTTTTTGAAAACCTTTAGAATTTCAGGTTGGAATATTCGTTTTCTTGTGTAGTCATTTTTGCAGTGATGCGTGGTGCGTTATCGAATTTTTTGCCTTAGCCAGTCGTTTATCAAATTACAATCTTTTCTGGTTTAATATCCAAGGTTAAGTTGTAAAACAGCATTAGCTGAACTTTGCCTTGCGATTGCAACGTTAACTATTAACTTTAACTTAAGTTCTAATTTTCAAATTGTATATCAGTGTATTTTTGTTAATTATATATATATAATTAATGTAAGTGTGTATCCCAAACACATGCATATATGCATATACATTTTACGTATAAATGTATATATGTAAGTCACAGTATTTATTTACTGCTTGATGTTAGTTTTAACATCCATGTGTTTACACTTTTCATTTTCGTTTTGATTGGTGACGCCACATAAGGCTCTATTACACGGGATACACTATTACCATACAGGCCTCTGTATAGCAGAACATGCCGTCAGAAGCCATCGCTTTTTCTGTGTTATCTTTTGGGTGTTAGATGTCGCTGTGATACTCTCACTGCATCTACCACGCAAAACTGACATAAGTAGCGTTTTAAGTTTTAAAGTCATTGTCGACAGTCTCCACGTACACTGATGAGGCCTCAAAGGCCGAAACACCGGTGTCTGTGCGTTTGATTGTCGGCAATGGCACTAGTATGTGTGTATCCCAAACACATGCATATATGCATATACGTTTTACGTATAAATGTATATATGTAAGTCACAGTATTTAATTATATACTTGTATACCTTGTTTCCTATTGCAATAAAGGCACTTTATTATTATTATTATTATTATTATTATTATTATTATTATTATATACATCATATGACACATCATTATGTGTACCTACATGGAAGTACAGACATGAGCAGGACAAACAAAACACTTTATATCTTCAACTGATACTTAACTAAATCGCTTATGATTCATTTCATACAATTTGCAATAAAACTGGTGACAGATGTCAAAACTAGAAAATATTCTTGGGTGAATAATTTAACAAGATTATTCTCACTATAATAATATTGTGATTGTACAGAATTAAGCACGTGTACGCAAATACTGCTGAACGATTACTTAATGAAATAATTAAAAAATAATCCGAGAGATTACTCAATTTTCTGTGTTATATTCCTTTTTCTCTTTATAAAAAAGTCGAGAACTACTACTATACTTTTGTCGCCCAATACGTGGGGCACTGAATGCCAATCAAAGCGGGTCATTTTATTTAAAAAAAAACGTATACTTTATACCATTATTACGATCTTTTTCACGTTATAAGGTGATTATCATAGCGTCAGCGCTTGATGCAATAATACCTACACTCTGCGAAGCACAATGCAAAAAAAGATCTCGTTAACGCACAATGGTTGTACCAAAATCATAAAAGCCCATTACGCCAGAGATCATAAGAAATATAAAAAAGGAATGAAAATTGTAAAAAGACGATAATTCAAACATGCAGGCAGGCCAAGCAATCAAATAATATATCATTATGTCCTTTGGTATGTATGCTGTACAAACTTATAGACCTTATAACAACTTGGCGCCGTAACACAAGAGAACGATTTAATTTCGTCCGTTCTCGTTTTAATTTTTGCTTTTTGTCCGTCTTGATTTTATGTCCTTCTAAGAATCGGTTCTTTAATTTCTTCACAGCGAACCGCAATGGTATACCTACGACTCTATGCGCTCTAAAGTGAAATAGTAATTAACGGAAACGACACTCAACCCGTACACGAGAACCTAACAAGTTCGCTTCGAATCCAAATTATAGATGGCGCTCGAATTAATCGTGAGTCGTCCGTTCAGCACGCCATCTATGGTCATTAAAGTAAATATATTATTATATACACACTCAGTTTGTCCATTGTAATTACGACTTTAAGTGGTGCGGCATTAAAGTAATTGTTTATTGCATTCCAGATTTAACTGCACTTATAAATGCAGATTGGTGATCCTGTACAACTAACTACCTTATACATGTTTACCAAGTGTAATTTGAATAGCAGCATTCAGATTTTATAGTTACTGACGCATTTTCGTCGTTATAAAATGAGATGTGATTAATTAAAGAAAGAATGGTATTTACTGACTTGCCAATGGCATGGAATATATACATATACATGATAGATGTAGTAGTAATACACGATAATACAAATAAGCCTTGGCTGCGTATCTCCCTAAAAATATTCGGAGCGCCATCAGTTATGATTTATTTCTAGGCGCCTAAGGTGCAACTTTAGTTTTAACTTTTCCGCATTCACCAAATAAGTGTTTTAATGATAGCAAATTATCCACATAGAACCATATAGATAGATAATCACGTACTTTTACACTTTAAAATTCCAAAAAGATTTTAAAGCTTGGGCTATTATATTTGAATGTTATTATGGATCTTCGTTTATACGAGGAAACACCGAAAAGTGTCTATGATGGGGCACACATCACTTTTCGACTTAAAATCATATTTATTTTTCTACATAGTCTCCTTTTAACTCAATATATTTTGTCCAACGTTTTTCAAGACCTTTTATTCTGAAATAGAAACTTTAAAATTTTAATAAAAAAAAATAAAATTCTAAAATAAAATAAAATTGATTGTTTTGCCTGCTAAGCTCAGATCGGATTCTCGAGGGCAATTCGGATTACTAGAGATGATTAATGAAAAGGTTCCTAAATCATTTATTAGATGTTAATATATAAAAAAAATACCATTTTAAAATTTAAATAATAATTATATTCAAAATCAATGATTTGATATGTTTTACAAACAAAGGAATATGCTACACAATATACCGCTTTACCATAAAAAGTAACAAATTCACAAATAGTTTAAATACAACTTTATAATGGTTACATTGAATAATATTTATGTGTATTTTTCATTATTTCAAAATGACAATGTAGCAAGAGATAACAACTTAGGCTACAAAGAATTCGTATATATTTATATACGTACAAGACAATACTGAGACGTATTGAATTACATTACACTTTATGTCACGGAGACGATGTTTATTTAACAATTATATTATTTATTCCGTCTCTGTTTGAAAATTGATTTTATAATCTTTAATTCTTTATTATCAAAATACATTCACATACAATAATTGTTATTAGAATATATAAAAGCGGAGTCGCCATGGTTACCAAACGACCTGTAAAATCGACAAAAATCAGCGACGCGGGGCGCAAAACTCCTCTCTGGATACGCGAAATTAAAAGCTGCCCTTTGGCGTGAGGGTACACACGACCTTAAAGGGTTCCTCGACGGAGAGATTTTCCTTCTAAGTGGAGCGGTTGTAAAGATACGGGCTTTTAAAGAGGAGCGTGCACTCGGTGTTTTAACAGAAAAATGGCTTACGTCATGACGATTCACGTGACAGTCAAAATATCCCAAGAAACGTCAAACTTGCAGGCGAATGCAGTTGTAGCCACAGATTCCCTTTTAAGACTGAAATACGAAATTTTGAAGGTTGCGAGGGTCCAACAAGACCCTGGGTCTTAAGGAACCGGCTTCTCGGGATCTTTTGCATACGTATTGCGAGTCGACAGTCGCACGGAATCAAGGCCACGAGCACTTTAAAGTTCGTCTGCAGAAGGATTTGGTCAGAAAAATGGCCGATTCAACGTGCACTGATATCAAAGCATTCCGGACGGGAGAAAAATAAATATCAGATTCATGTGCACTGCCGATCAATACATAACGGTCCCGCTTGATTTAATATTTTTATCTATACAGGGGCCGATTAATATTTTAATAATGATTTGAATTAAAATACGATAATACCAGAAGGAGTATTTCCTTAAAGGAGAAAAGGAGGATTGCTTTCGATATTTATGTGCCCCTACTACGAAATAATTTTATTTAAACGATTACGCAAACGTACACAATGGGCGGAGCTGGCTAAAATCATTTAAATAATACCTTATATAAAGCTGTTTCTGTCTTCTTTATTCGGCGCTTTCCCGTTGAATCTTCTTTGTTCACGAACAAGACGTGAACTTACGTGCGGTTACTCTGCCAATTGGAGTACAATATCTTTTTATCACCAACATATAACACTTTGCACATTTACTATGTATATGTAATATGCGATTAATTTTACACGTTTTTACTTGTAACACTACTTTTATTCAACCGCTGTTTTAGTAATTACTGGGATCGACAAACTTTTTATACTGATTTATCGATTTTTTTTTAAATTACAATTAACCACAACACTTCTGGCTGTAGCAGACCCACTATAGTATATCGGAGTTTGCCTTCCAACTTAAAGTCTAGCTTTTGACTCATACTTCGCAACATTTATTCTTGATTCCTTCTGCCTTCCTGATACTTTTTCACACACCTAGTTACGCGTGAACCCAACACCAATCTTAAATAAACAATAAAAGTATGATTAATTAAACGATTCAATATAATAAAATTGTAATATTAATATGTGAAAATGGGTTAAAATTAAAATAGTAATATGTAGAAATGGACTGTACCATTACAATTCCTTCAGAAAATAAGATCTATCAAAACCTTCCAAATATTTGTTAACAGTTTTGATAATTTCATTATTCGATGAGAATTTCTTTTAAGCCAACCGTGTCTTGAGGTTCGAAAATAAAAAAAAAGTCCGAAGGGGCCAAATCGAGTGAGTACGATACATGTTCAATTAATTGGAATCGTATTTCGTGCAGTTTCGCCATCGCAATTGCCGACCTGTTGGATGGGGCATTGTCTTGGTGGTACAAGACTTTTTTCTTTGCCATATGAGTCAAAGAAAAATGACTTGATTTCTTCGTTCAATCTATTTAATAACGACGCATTAGATAGTACACTCGAAACACAACGCCATCTTCTGGTTCGTTCTAGAATCATTCTGATTTTTCCTCGTATATTAAAAATTATATTTTAAATTTTAATTTTCAAAGTAAAATTCTGGTAGCATTTTGCTTTTAAAATGTTCTTGAGTTTAAATTTAAATATTTCATTATTGGAACTGTTATCCTCTGGAGGACAGTTGGGCCTCCTCCGTACGAGAGACGGACATTCAGATTGTTACCTTTTCTTCGTCATTTCCTCGTACACCCTTCATGTAACCACCGTTTGCACATTACACACTGAATCTAATCATCTATTTTCTTCGTGGTGCGGTAATATTCGCCACATCCAAAATATTCATTCTCGTAACCGCTAAGTCTTCAGCAAGATCCAGAATCACTTCTTCAGATACTGAAGAAGATGAGACGGTTCTCAGTTTGCAGCAACACCTTTTATTGCTGAGCTTCTTGATTGGACCACTTCTTTTTTTAATGCTGCGTTGAGCTGAAAAGAAAACACCAGTTAGTTTTCGACGGGCTTTCTTTAATGCAGGAGTAGTCCTAATAACTGGCACTGGTGAAACCAAATTTAGTGCTTTTTCTGGTGTAGGATCAGGGGTTAGTTTTTTCTGTTGTTCTTTTCTGTACAAATTGAAGTCGAGATGGGCCTCGTACAAGTAAATCTTTTCGTTGTGCAGTTGGTTGTGGTCCTGATTGCTGTTCAGCAAGATGTTGTTTAGTGCCTGCTTCAACAAAACCCTTTGGACCTTGCACCAAGAACGCACGTTCAGGGATTGCATTCAATTAAATCACTTTTGACATTTTTATTACGATTTATTAGTTTTTATTCTCAACTCTATGTTTATAATTTTATTCCTTAAAACCTTTATTCGTCGCCTAAACTACATAATCTATTCTATCACCTCCCTTCGACGGTACCTCTGATTTACCTTCTTTGATCTCATCAGAGTTCTTGTTCTCTGCGTAACTTCCGCGGGCGGAAAAGTCGCTGATTTAGCTCCAGTGCATCGAACGACGAAATACTTACTTGTTACTGTCACGTATTTATGGTGTTACACTTTATGTTGGATGCCAAATTCTTGTACTTCACGTTGGTCGTCAACTTATTATACCTCACGTTGGGCGCCAATTTTTTATTCTTCATGTTGGGCGCCAATCTTTTATACTTCACGCTGGGCGCCAAATGGTGACACTTGGTACTATGTTGGTTGTTAAAATAGCTTATAGAATGTTGTATAGTAAACATTGGGTAATTAATGATGTGATGTCGGCATGGTTGTTCAGGATACTGTGCTGTAAAAGAAAGAGCTGTTATTTAATAAAATAATTAATGATTTAAAATTATGAATAAATCAAAAAGAAAGCAATTTTAATTTAAGGCAGGTAAAATTAGTAACTGTAAATAAAGAGGGATTATTTACAAGTCAGTTCATAAGTGAGGATTTGAGTTTTAAAATCGATGGTATCGAACGGTACGTGTTTATACTTGCCTGTGTATGGATCCGTTCAGATTTATAGAGGCATCGGATGGGCGCCAATAAAAAGTCAGGAAGACATCGCGAAACTACAAGGGGTAGCTAGAGATGGCGAAGTATTGAGTGATGAGGGAGTAATGAGAGAGTGCTAAGTAGTGAGAAATTGAGTCAAGGAGCTGGGGCCTTTTAAATAGTCCTGTGACACAAGGAAATTGGCGAT
The DNA here is from genome assembly GCA_963170755.1 of Amphimallon solstitiale. Taxonomy (NCBI): domain Eukaryota; kingdom Metazoa; phylum Arthropoda; class Insecta; order Coleoptera; family Scarabaeidae; genus Amphimallon; species Amphimallon solstitiale. The sequence goes on along the minus strand of OY720683.1, from coordinate 13,630,386 downwards.
TAATTTCTTAACCAATAGAGAAAAAGCGATGCAAAAATGGAAAACAAACGAGATATCTGAAACTGATGTTTTTAGGTAGTTGAGGCAAGAAAGGTTTTATTTCTCTACGCGCTTTAACAAAGGAAAGGAATTTATTCTTCAGAAAGTACACGCTGTTAAAGTTCGTCTTTTCCATGCGACGTTTTTAATAAATCTACAATATTTAGAAATAAATGTATTACTTAGAGAAGAGTAATACATATGGTAATAATGGTAATTTCCATGAAATTGTTAGATTTTCATAAAAGTAATTGCGAATTCGCTGCATCTTTCAAAATTTGAATCTGTCTTCTATTGACATTTTGCATAAAACACTTCAATTAAATTCTACGTTTTTTATGATGGAGTTTGAACACGTGATCACGTTCTTGATTAGTTTATTATTATTAATATCAATAATAACAACCAAAGATCAGCATACATTCCAATTTATCACCGATATTCCGAAGATGTCCGAACACAAACGAAGCTTGCCGAAGCCAGGGCAAGGCCTTCATCGACATTCCAAAGACGTCCGAACCCATACGAAGTTGCCCGAAGTCAAAGCAAGGCCACCACTGACTTTCCGAAGACGTCCGAACACAAACGAAGTTGGCCGAAGTCAATGGAAGGCCACCACTGACATTTCGAAGACGTCTGAATACATAAAAGGTTGGCCGAAGTCAAAACAAGGCCACCACTGACATTCCGAAGACGTCCGAACCCATACGAAGTTGGCCGAAGTCAAAGCAAGGCCACCACTGACATTCCGAAGACGTCCGAACACAAATGTAGTTTTCCGAAGCCAGAAGAATTTTAAATAAAACATACTATTGGCTTCACAAGATATATGTATATACACAGGTGCTTCAAATGTTAATAAAATCGGACATACTAAAAAGCAATGGCAGTGATTGCTTTTTACAGGAAACTGTGAAAAAACACTAAGCGGACGCGAAAAAAGCGATTCAAGCTCGGAGAGATTGACGGACAGCTGTAAGCGGACGCGAAAAAGGCGATTCAAGCTCGAAGAGATTGCAAATACAACTAGTTAATAGCAATAATAACAACCAAAGATCAGCATACATTCCAATTTATCAGCTTGAATGTATTTTTGCTCTATATTATGTAAAATTGTAACAACTTTTCTAAATCTTGTTGTACAATGTTTTTTTTTTTTTAATAAATTATGTTATTATTATTATTTGATTATACTAAAACTTGGAGAGATTATTTAGTCTGTTCTGCTATATTTGCATTTGTATTTAGGTTAAGAGATAGGAAATTCTTTAAAAACTCATGAACAACTCTGTATATCAAACTTATTTGTTAGTGCTGGAGGGTTTACTATAATTTAAATATATTATATTCATTCTATATAGGAGAAATCAAAATGATAAATTTATATTCTTCCCAAGAAACGTGTTTACATTGCACGTAACATTTAAACAGTACAATAGATAATTACAATTTCTATGTTGGAAACATAAGGAAATAATGGTCTTCCCAGTTGTACGCAAGTTACATAAGGTACATGCGATAGCATAAAGCAACACAGGCAACAATACAAGATGAGGAATCTAAAGCAATTCTGAACGGATTTTTCTAGTTGCGTACAACATCACGTTAGCCTTGGATCGTGCGGCCAAAGACCGGACCAAATAGAAGAAGACTCTGTAGAGAGCCCGTGACGTGCGTACACCACAACCTATAATAAAGGAAAGCGCTACAATGTTAACGCGCTGTAGAAAAGGACAAGTGTCTATCTCGCGGTCCCTTAATGAAATTATAATCCAATAAATCATAGATATGAATGTTCATCTCGTTTTTTTCATATCCTCCTTCTTCTTCTCTCTTCTCCTACTTCGTTGCACCTATTTCTCTTCATCCTCAGCATCTATCGTTTTCCTTTTTAGTTCTTTAATTCATCGCTAAAGGGATATACCGAAGCAGTATTCCAGAACTCGCTTACATGAAGTTATGCGCTTGTGTAGGTACTACGGTATCTCTTTCTTAAATAACCATCATCGTAGGTGTTGGATTTGATTAAGAACGAAGAAAAGAGATGCTGAGATAAAATGAGAAAGGAATGATGGAAGCATTGTGTACGTGATTCTATGTGAAATTCATCAAAAATAATGAAAATCTAAGCCACGATTCCACGTAGGTATAATGAAACGTAAGTGTTGCAGGTTTGTCGCTTGATCTGACGTTGAAATCTCCGAATAAATTTCTTTATTACGCCGAATTAACTAGCTTTTTTGTAATTTTCATTTTATATTCTCTGTTTTTAAACGAATTAGAATGATTTGATTTTTTTTTACATTTTATTTTCCAAATTTTATTTTACCACAATGTCTTCGTTGGATATTTAGAGAATTCTTGGTTTAAAAATGCAATGTTCTTTGCGTATACGCGACTTTCTTCAAAAGCAATTTATTTCTGTAAAGTACGTGCTTTTTGTTGTTGTTTTTTTTTACTTTAATATAATGCTTTAAAAAGTTACTTACTATTTTAAATCGAAATGTCAAATTTGGACATACATTATTTGCATTCATAATTGAAGTAGTAATTATGCTGCATTTACATTACAATATATTTCAGTAAGACAGTCAAAAATATTTGAAACTAGGTTACTAGAAGAGATTTACACTACGCCTATCATTTAAGTTATGTAATTTAAAAACAGTACGTATGAGAAATATTAATTATATACAGGGTGAGTCATCTAAGCGGGTAAGGCCGATTATGCCTTTATGAGTAAAGATATTTCGAAGCGGTTTTCTCCTTGTGATAGCTGTTCATTAGGAGCACATTTTAAAAATATTTTGTATTATACAGAGTGTTGTATAACTTGGTGGCTAACCATAGTTATAGTTTTGTAAATGTTATGCATTTTTGAATTCCTCGTATAATTTTTAGTCAAAAAGTTATAAGATAGTATAGGCCTAAAGAGTAAAGTTTTTGACTTATTCCCATTTTTCTGAAAAATTCAATGTTTGTATAAAATCATATTTCTCGAAAAAGAGGTATTTGATGGACAAAATTTTTTGCAGTATTGTTTACAATAAGAGGTCCTAATAGAAGCATCTTTTATTTTTTTACAGTTACTAACTGTATGTGCAGAAAACTGGATTAAAATTACATCACAGGTTTTTGTATAAAAGTCAATTTTTTTAAATGGAACAGCCTGTATATCAGTTAATTTTTGAATTGTTCATTAAATTTCATGTCAGAAACACGTAAGACGTTAATACTTTAAAAGTGACTTACAGAGTTATTGTCGTTTTTTGATATGCTTTTGTTAGTTTTTGCAAAAAAGTAAATTTTTTCAAATGGAACACCCTGTATATTATTTCATTTTTGAATTTCTTATTAAATTTCACATCAAAAACATGTAAGACGTTAATACTTTAAAAGTGACTATTACTGAGCTATTGTCGCTTTTTGATATAATTTTGCCATTAGTATACTATATTAATTAAAACCACAAAACTGACAAAATTATATGAAAAAGAGACAATAGCTCAGTCGTAGTCACTTTTAAAGTATTAACGTCTTACGTGTTTTTGATGTGAAATTTAATAAGAAATTCAAAAAAGAAATAATATACAGGGTGTTCCATTTGAAAAAATTTACTTTCTTGCAAAAACTAGCAAAAGCATATCAAAAAAACGACAGTAGCTCAGTAATAGTCACATTTAAAGTATTAACGTCTTACATGTTTCTGACATGAAATTTAATAAACAATTCAAAAATGAACTGATGTACAGGGTGTTCCATTTAAAAAAATTGCCTTTTATACAAAAACGTGTCATGTAATTTTAATTCAGTTTCCTGCACATGCAGTTAGTAACTGTAAAAAAATAAAACATGCTTCTATTAGGACCTCTTATTGTAAACAATACTGCAAAAATTTTTGTCCATCTAATACGTCGTTTTCGAGAAATATAATTTTATACAAACATTGAATTTTTCAGAAAAATGGGAATAGGTCAAAAACTTTACACTTTAGGCCTTTACTATCTTATGACTTTTTGACTAAAAATTATACGAGGAATACAAAAATGCAATAATATATAGGGTGTTCCATTTAAAAAACATTAACTATGGTTAGCCACCAAGTTATGGAACACTCTGTATATAACAAAATATTTTTAAAATGTGCTCCTAATGAACAGCTATCACAAGGAAAAAACCGCATCGAAATATCTCTACTCATAAAGGCATAATCGGCCGTAACCGCTTAGATGATTCAGCCTGTATATACAGTGTGTGTGAAAATTGTTACAAACATTAAGAAACGTAAAGATTATCATGTTTTATAAACAGAAGATATAAATGTTCACTATTTAAATTTACAAAAATAAAAGTAATTTATAATGTTTTTAAATAGAATCAGTGTGTAGAAAAATTTGTAAAAATTAACAAAACCTGATTTTTTTAGAACTGTAAAATAAACACTCAATTAATAATTCAAATTTCCCTTAAATTACCCTTTGGACTTTTCCATTATTCTTAATATACACTTCAGCATTTCTACCGTATTTAAAATAGTGTGCTGTTTAATTTAAGATTGTTTGAGCAAAACCAGATGTAGAAGATAAAATACGACCCAATCCATGAAAAGACAAGCTACTTTTTCTTTGTTATTCGCACCTCACGAGTAAACACTTTTTTAAATTAAATATTTTGTCATCATGTTTATAAAAATATCATAATTCGACTTAAATAAATCACTATTAAACATGTTTCAATATATTTAAACAAGGAAGAGGCAAAATGTAAAGTTTCTGGAACAGGGACTTGCACGATGTTGGATTAAATACTTCTATCATGTACCTGCAGCACGCTTTTGTACGATGAAAGCTTTACCAAAATGGACAGACGACTCCCAAAATATAACCACGTAACTCAATTTGGATTCTACATTGCATAATAAAATGATTTCAAGGAGGACAATAATACCTAAATTCTCACTAACTAAGAGTATCACCAGAAGATGGCGCTTTAAGTCCATAAAGTAAATTGATTAATCAACTACGTAATATAAAATTCGAAACTGTAAATAATCTACACGGGTTTCCAAAAGTAAAACGACAAAAATTGCACTCTAAAACTTTCAAATAAAATTTTAAAAATGGAACAAGTATATATTCATTCAATTCCGTCTATACATTTTGCAGAATCAAACTTACTATTATATCTTTCTGTAATTATAATTTTACGATTATCACTGATAATTTAAGTATGAAAATTTACTTATGGGTGAGAATAGAATGCGCGACCTGCTGATCACTAGTCAGCCGTCATTTCCCCCGGATCACCTAGGGTGATGAGACTTTGAATATTTTAAAACGTAGTGAATAATATATATAATAATATTAATTAATATATAATTAAGTTTACCTAATTAAATAATCAGTGTTAAACAGAATATTATTATTAGAATTTCCAAACATTAGGTATTATTTAAAATTAATAAACTGCCTCTGTTATAATTTGACTTGACGTTTACTTCTTGAAATATACTTACAGCACACACAGATTTTCCGGTTATACCTACATACACATGACTTTTTAATTATTCATACTTTAATGTCTTCGAAGAAACATTAATGCTATCTCAGGTGTACCAAAAAAAAAAAAAAAAGTAAAAATCAATAACAAACACGAGAAACAATAAAATTACTCCGTAAAAACATAAATTTTCTTGAATTATTATTTACGGTAGCCATTTGAAATGTTAATTCGCCTATTAATAAATGACACCAACACAATCGACAACAATTCAGTTTTCTTATTCTCTTGACTCGCTCTCATCTTTGTCTTTCCGATGTATGCCGAACAACTTTTATTTCTTTTCGCATACCATATCCATAATGTCGTAAATACAGCAGGAATTACAATAACAACAAGTAAGTACAGAATGCGAGTTCGAAAGAAAAGGAGGGATAAATAAAAAGGAATGAATCCGAATGAAAGAAGATAATCTTTGATATAATGCGATATGGTAAAATGGAAACCAGTTGTACGGATTAACATTCGTTCTCCATACAATGTCGACTTAATACGTAAATTTACTACCTCCTAAAGAACGTGGAATTATACAAAAAAGGGGATAAACATGGTTGGAATGATCGGGGCGCGGTGTGTGATATAAAAAGGAATGAATAATAATTTAGAGAATTATTTTTTTTACGTAATTTTGGGTTTAAATAAGAATTTGCGATATCTTGAAAACGCATCAATAATTTCAAATAAATTTATAAAAAACTCTTTTATTATTTTTTTTTTGCGATTTGTATTGCGTTCTTCGCTGACTTGGTTAATGTCTTAATTTATTTTTCTTGAGTTTTTTCATCATGTAAATGGTTCAAATTCAGCTTTAATGTAGTATACATACCTTATACTTATCCCCTGATAACTGTAGTGTCCAAAATAGACCGCAATGGTGCAGTTTCTGTTTACATTAATACAGTCAGTATCTCCTCCTTGTGATCGTTTCCTTGGTGTTACATTCCTCATGAATATATACAAATATATATACATACCTTATACTTATCCCCTGATAACTGTAGTGTCCAAAATAGACCGCAATGGTGCAGTTTCTGTTTACATTAATACAGTCAGTATCTCCTCCTTGTGATCGTTTCCTTGGTGTTACATTCCTCATGAATATATATATACAAATAATTCATTTCCTATTATCAAAATTTAACAAAATCAAATCAAAAATTTTCTTGAACTATTTCAACCTTATTTCAAAGGAATAACAATAAACACCATCAGATATTGATTTAGGATAAACCAGTAGAAGATTATCGTCTACAGTTCTGATCATCCTATCATATAGTGCAGTAAGTCTACTAAGATGCTCTCAAATTTCATTATCGAAAAATCAGCTATATTGCCTGTATGTCGGAAAACCTTCCAGCACATTAGTGATGTAAGGTGAAATATTTCAATTTGAAATATTTCAGTGAAGTATTTCAATTTGAAATATTTCACATAAATTCCATTTCAATGAAATATTTCAGACCCTTTGAAATATTTCATAAATTTCATAAAATATTTTTGAATTTCGCGCTCAAGAATTTCGATAATCCGCCTCTCAAACACAAAAAAATATAACCCTAAAATTAGTAATGTAAGGTAATTTGAAATATTTCACATAAATTCCATTTCAATGAAATATTTCAGACCCCTTGAAATATTTCATAAATTTCATAAAATATGTTTGAATTTCGCGCTCAAGAATTTCGATAATCCGCCTCTCAAACACAAAAAAATATAACCCTAAAATTAGTAATGTAAGGTAATTTGAAATATTTCACATAAATTCCATTTCAATGAAATATTTCAGACCCCTTGAAATATTTCATAAATTTCATAAAATATTTTTGAATTTCGCGCTCAAGAATTTCGATAATCCGCCTCTCAAACACAAAAAAATATAATCCTAAAATTAGTGATGTAAGGTGAAATATTTCAATTTGAAATATTTCACATAAATTCCATTTCAATGAAATATTTCAGACCCCTTGAAATATTTCATAAATTTCATAAAATATTTTTGAATTTCGCGCTCAAGAATTTCGATAATCCGCCTCTCAAACACAAAAAAAATATAATCCTAAAATTAGTGATGTAAGGTGAAATATTTCAATTTGAAATATTTCACATAAATTCCATTTCAACGAAATATTTCAGACCCCTTGAAATATTTCATAAATTTCATAAAATATTTTTGAATTTCGCGCTCAAGAATTTCGATAATCCGCCACTCAAACACAAAAAAATATAATATCAATTTGAAATATTTCCCATAAATTCCATTTCAATGAAATATTTCAGACCCCTTGAAATATTTCATAAATTTCATAAAATATTTTTGAATTTCGCTCTCAAGAATTTCGATAATCGACCTCTCAAACACAAAAAATATAACCCTAAAAATGTTGTATTTGTTTTGGTCAGTTTTTATATTTTATTTTTTGTATTCGCTATTCACTCTCTAAAATGAGTATTTTACTTATACTCCAAAGAATCCGCAAAATGTGTCTTTAGGGGACTCAGTCCGCAAAATAGTTGCCATGGCAACTTTAGCGGACTTATCCGCTAAAAATCCATTTTGCAGATTGTTTTGAGTTTTAACTCATGTAAAAAAATCGTGTATGTACCACGTACGCAAGTGGTTTTACTTGACTCATCTCATTAAGGACTCGGGTCCTTGGTCGCCTAGTCCTAAATCACGATTCGTGCCTTAAAGCAACATTCTGTGAAGGTACTGATTTATAAGAAATGTATTTTTTGTTGTTTGTTGTTTTTTATATAAGCAGTTTTTGAGTTTTTGTTTCTCGATATTTCCCTCAATATTTCCTTCATCACTATTAGGGCGCGGACATGACCGGTTTAAACTACGACGAAGTTACAAAGGAGCAAAGAAATAATGTAAACAACACACGCTTACTGAATAGCACTAATTCATATGGTGAACTGCAACATCTGTTTACGCCCGAGAAGTGCCCGAGAATGAGAGCAAAAAATGCCCATAAAATAAGGAATTTATGTTTTTAATTTATTATATTTACCTTATATTTCGCAAGAGAAATAAAATTTTCATTCATACTTAGTTTCCTTTTTTCATTGTTTTGCCTGTAAATTACGTACTTCGTAATTTTTGTAATAGTCTGTTTAATACCGGTTTATTGAATCGACTTCTCCCAATTATCTAGACGTAAGTGTGCACTGGATTTCGTTTAGTTTCAATAACATACGCGTACATTTTTAATTATCATTTATTTAGATCTAGAACGTTGTTTATGTTACTTTTTCTGATATGAAAATGAATTATCAGTGATTCGGAAATTTATTACAAAGTCTGTAAAATATCGTTACAGAATGCTTTGCTAAAACATACACAGAAATAGTTTTTATGCAGAGAATTTCAATAGCTTACAAAATTTCGTTACATGTTTAAATGACGATGCTCGAAGTATTTCTGAGTGCAAGGAACTAACACAAATCCCTAATTTAAAAAATCAGTTGTTATTGCTTCAGGAACACTTTGGAAATTTGCCTAAACTAATCAGATATTTTGGAAATCGAAATCTCAAATTAAAAGATGGATTAAACACATTAGATGTGGGCTATTAATAATTTCAAAAGTATTCCAAGTGACTTCGGATGTGGCCTTCGGCAAAAGTTAAACGCAGTTTTTAATAGAAATCCAGATTTAGTAACATTGTGTATGCTAAATACGCTGAAATAAAAGAATATTTCCACTACGCACCTATAACCAGTTGCGATGTAGAAACGACGTTTTCTATCTTCAAGAATGTATTTAATTCAAAGAGAACACGTCTTACAGAAGAGAAAATGAACTAATAATAAGGTATTTTGTATTTTATAGATCACCAGCGACTTGTTATCCAATTATGTAAATAAAATTAAAACCTCTTTAAAAATACATTTCAATAGTGCACCCATGGGCGATGAGTCATCAATCGTTCGTGTCCGCGCCCTAATCATTATTACTTAAATTTATATAGTATTAACATTTAACAATTGGCAATTGGCACACATTATGGAAGTGAGGTTAACATAAACATAATCTGATTGTTGAAATATTTCATGAAATATTTTAAAAAAATAAATTTAATGAAACTTTACAACACTACCGCTTATGGTGCAATAAATGGTATTATCAGGAGCTCAACTGGGATTACAATCACAATGAAGACGACTGATATTACACCTAATGAAGTCAATAAATAGCAAAATATTTGTTAGTTTAAATTAGTAACTTTCAGTGTCATTATGCTAAGGAATATAACACAGTTGACGTTATTTTTATTTTAATAAGTAAAGTTTATTGAAAATATAATATTTTCTTCTTTTTTCTGTGATGCGATTTTTGGATATAAGCTTGTCTTTGCAGCATCTCACGGAACACATTTAATGACTTTCCTTTGTTAACAGTTGCTGGCGACCAAACTTCATGTCATTATTTTGAACTATCTAGTTTTCATCAATGCAGTGGAAATATTCAAATTCACCACCAAACATGAAATAAATCACACTCTTCGCAGACAAAGTGATGTGGATAATTTCTTCAACTATGTAACGCCATTGCCGATAGAGTTTAATGAAGCTAATGTAAATTTCAATACAAAGCAATATAAAGAAACTTAAGACATACACTTTCTGATTGTTTTCAACTCAAGTATTTACATTATGACAAATGTAGGCTCTAAGATTAACATTGCAGGAAATATTTTTCTTTCCTCTACATTGATGAAATGACTTGATTAAATAATAACCGCTTTCTTATAACTCCGTATAGATCATTTTTATAGTTCAACTTGTATTATACTACGTTTCTACTACACATTTAAAGATATATTTACATATATATGTACATTGTATATATTATACAACATATGGGTAAATGGAATTTACTTTAATCTATTGCTTAGGCGGTATATAACTCGAAGAATGTTAATTATTCCAGCTCTTCTTGTTCGAAAAGTAATAAATTCGTAACGAATTGACAGGTTGATTGCTGGTTTTCTATTCGAAGAAAATTGTCCGTTTATATAGATATGGATGTATGTACGACCAATAGCTATTTGAAAGGATTTTTTTCGTTTTTGGTTTATGTGCATTAATTTGATACTATTTGAAAATTGGTTTTGGAAAATTTATTATCACTCCGTTGTTTTTTTTATTATAGCATGCAGAGGTTCTTTGATAAATAATTAGCGTATTAAATTAATTAAGTTTAACACGATCTATTTTAAAAAGGCATAGTGGAAATATTTTATTTATGTGAGTTTTGGGTGTTTTTTTTAAATATTATTATTAAAAAGTAAAGCAAAGCTTTCAATTAATAGATAATTTACTGTTTTATTCGGTTTTCTATTTTGAGTCTACTATATATACTTTTTAAATTATGAATATTATGTTAAAGAGACAAATTTATCCGCTATTGGCGAATTTACGTGGGGCATTTATGCATTTTTAAAGAAAAATACTTTTTATTATATATATATTATATATATAATATATATATATTAGTAATACATATTTTACACTTTGTTTATGTAGATTTTAGTTATTTATACACTTATTGTGTTTAGACAAATATATTGTACGTATTATGGTATTTCTATTATGATTATATTTGTAGATATTGATTTATTTAATATATAACGATTTATATATTGTTTGTTAATATAGATGCAGTTTATTTTGTGACAGTAATATTACTTTGATTTGACAGATTAGTGTTAATAGTATTAATGGTTTTCTCTTATAGTAAAATTAATTGTCATACTGTTATGTAAAGATTAGACAAGACAAAGTATGGGTAAATTATAATTTATATAATATTTTTTAAATAATATACAGGGTGACCGTCAAGGTATCCGAGATACTTCATATATGAATTCATTGACTAATTTTAAGCAAATATGACTCTATTCAGTTTTCTCGAATTCCTAACGGTTCTTGAAATATCGGAGTTTGAAGCTGAAGTAAATTACTAGAGGGTTTTGGAAAAAATGTGGTTTATTTTAAGGAAAGCGTAATGACAGTGTAATTATTAAAGCTGCTCTATTCATTTTTTTTTGGTTTTAAATTATCGGATTTTGAAAAGTCGTATGGATAGATACTGAAATAATATTTAAAAAAAAATCATTTTCGCTTAAAATTAGTCATTAAATTCAGTATCTCGGATATATCAGCGGCCTTCCTGTATATAAATTATGTCATCATTAATATCAGAAAGTATAGAAATTCTTTAAAGAAAAAAATGATTATTTTAAAATATATTAAGTAGTAGGAAAAGCTATTACAAAAGCGTACCTTAGATTAAAAAGTAGAAGAGAAGAGGAAGAATATTTTTCTTCTAAAAAAGGTTAATCGCTGCTCCAGAGAATTAAAATTGATATTTCCTAATTTGGGAATTGAGGAAGTGTTTAAAGTGATTTTGAAGTAATATTCATTTAGATCACAATTATATATAGTAAAAAAGATTACCCATACGCAAAACAACATAGAAAGACAAATAATTACTAATTAATCATTTCATTAAGAAGAGACAATAAATAGAAAGAAATAGATACACACTGTAGAGGTAGGAGTTACAGCTGATCTTGGAAATAATCAATTTAACTATAATAAAAGATATTAGACGGTAACATTTCAGAATTTGCAAGTTGACCATCTAAGCAAGTAAAGAAACAAGATTATGTATTCAGACGATACTCAGGCTTAGACCTTTTAAGAAAACGATAAGGGTATTAGTTGAACTGCAGAATACCATATATAGTTTGTCTGAAGTTATTTTTTTAAGAGTCAGAATCGTTTAATTTATTTTTTCTACTCCCATTCTTTAATTGTATTATTAGATATGCCGAACTTGTACTTTAATGATGTCCATTAAGATACAGATTTTCATTCAGATACAAGTTTATGTCGAATAGGAATATAGATTTTTCATTTGGATACAAGTTTATATCCAATAGGAATGCGACATTCCAATATTCAATCATATATGGCGACTGCATGTCTGACAGATATAAAAATTAATTAAATGTGACAGTTATCTGCAATTTACTAGTAAGTAGTTAAATTTGTGCTTTTTTGAAAATATAAACGGTAAAAATGAGGGATAATGACAGTGAAATGTGAAATTTGACTCCACCAGAAATTATGGAACAAGCCTTAGTAGTCACGAACAATTTATTACCAGCTAAATTCGCAAAGATGTACGGAGAATTTTACGCTTAATTTATGAAATGGAATGTTAAAAAAATAATGTTTTATTATGAGGTCGTAGAAAAAATAGTGTATGCAACTCGCATTTAATGGCTATTAAAACACTCGTATTCATTACAATACTCGCCCTCGGCTCGTATTGTAATTTTCTTACTCGTGTCTTAATAGCTGTCATTAAATGCTCATTGCATAATATACTATTATAAGACGCTGTTATCCATTAATATTATTGAAAGCAATGATACGTGTATGTAATAGATGTGATAATAATAACTCAATTTTGATAAATAAAGTGGCATTTTGAAAGTGAACAGTAGGAATATTTAGAGAAGTGTATATGAACCCTGCACCTACACCTGGGATTTTAAACAAAACTTTATAATAGCTTAAATTAGTTAAATAGTAGAATTATTATAATATAATTTTATTTACGCATACCACTTCAATATCTAGTAATATAAGTATTTTAGAATTCTCCGATAATCATGTTTTGAGGTCAATAGACAAACTCAAAGATAGTTGTAGCACTTGCCATGACCAAGTATGTACAAGCCTTTCTTATTAAAGACTGTGCTCCTACTCTTCTATATTCTTTGGTCAAGATTTTTAATTTGGCACTAAAAAGTTCAACCTTTCCCGAGGTTTGGAAATTGGATTGCCAACATTTAAATCTAACGATTGTTCTGACATAACCAATTACCGTCCAGTGGAAATTTTGTCGAACGTCTCCAAAGTCTTTGAACAATGTCTCTATTCTGCTATGTCTCCGAGTATTAACACATATCTCTCAACTAGTCAGCACGGCTTTACTGCAGGGCCCTCTACTGTCACTAACTAAATTATTCGGCAAGGAATATTGATCAGACTGTTCTGTTATCGCGTATTTGGCTGCATTTTCTTAGTTTTAGACGCATTTGTTACAGTTTATTATTTTCATTCAAGCTATGTCACAACCACATTGACTCTCTAGTTTTTCTCAAAATGCTAGATTTCTGCATTCCACATTTTGCGCTCGTTATTCCAGTACCTTCTATTTACCATTCGCGCACATAAATGTGGTTATTGCAGTATCCCATTTACATGATGTGTTCTCATTTCAATACGATTTCCTCGCATTGTAATAAGTTTCGCTCATCTATTAATGCTGTGGAAAGTGATGATACTTCAATTTTTAATAATTTTGCATAATACTAAATATTTTCTTTGGATTTATTACTTGTTCTTTAATTTTTGTTAATATTTTTCTTGTACACTTACCTACATTATTATTATTTTTTGTTTGCCCCACGTTGGTCGCCAAAAGTTCTATTTTTGTGTTATATTAATAGATATTAACTAAAATATTCTTTCGACAATGATATCATTTATCATTAAATTAACTTATTTTAATTTTTATTCCTTTAACTTCATAATATTCAGATAAGTGGATGTAGGTGGTTGATCTTAAGATTACTTATTATTGCAACGAATTACTCCTACATATATCATTTGTTACTATCATGTATTATTTTAAAAATTGTGCAGTAATAGGAATTTTGTAATATTCTGTTGAACAACATAGAGTATTATTATTATTATTATTAATATCTGTATCTTTCATATTATTTAATATAATAAAGATGATCTATCTACCCAACGAAATTTAGCAAAATTATATAATTGTTACAACTCATCTACATGAGATTTCTACCGCTTGAAATTGAATATTTATTCGCCGGCATCTCGTCTATAAGAACATTTACACGTTTTAGATGTTATTGCTCCCGTTGAAGTTACAAAAGTTGTTTCTAGATCATCGAAGAGCGAAAATCATTCATTAGGGAGTTCTGTGGTGTATAAATGCACTTGCATCGATTCACAGGTACAATCTAGAAATTTATGCGTACCACTTCCTTTCCGATTCTTTCTTTTCACGAACACCGGTCCGTCGGCCGGTCGCCTTCCACATTATTTCTCGTTTTGTTCTCTTCTTTCTTGCCATTTTTATATGCCCTACCGTCGCCGCCGTCTTGCATCTTCTTCGCCTTTTAATGCCCGTCGCTAACTTACAGTCGCAATGGTAGCTAATATACGACCGTACAAGTGCTCAAAAAGTCGAACAGCATTCCGTGGAGTATTAAGCGGAGCAATTTATAATCAGGACTCTGAATCTCTCACGGAACATTCCAATAGGTCCCAAGGTGTACTTAGTCTTACATCCACACACGTACGTATATCTACACACACACACGCACACGCACAACAATCACGTGCCACCTGTTTTTTCATCTCTTTCTAATCTTATGAGTATTGGCTTCTCATTCGAAGAAACTTCCAGAGACTGTAATAGAAATACTGTCTTTTATTTTGTAGGTGGTTGGTTTTAAGATTACTTATTAACGAAAGGAATATTGTCTGTGTGTAGTTACGGTATATAATAACTGACGATAATCTTACAAAAAGAATTCTAACTACATATTTTCTCATGTTCTATATTAATTAAGTTCTTTTTATCTATTCATTCATTATTTTTCCGTTGCCCCACGTTGGTCGCCAAATGTTCCATTTCTGATTTCTATTAATAGATTTTAACTGAAATATCCTTTCGACACGTATATCATTTATCATTAAACTAACTTATTTTAATTTTTATTCATTTAATTTCACAATATCCAAATAAGTAGGTGTAGGTGGTTCGTCTTAAGATTACTTGTTATTGCAACGAATCACTCCTACATATATGGATGGTATATATTAATCAACGATTATCTGACAAAAACTATTCTAACTACATATTGTTTTATGTTCTATATAAATTAATTTCTTTTTATCTATTCATTTATTATTTTTTGTTTGCCCCACGTTGGTCGCCAAAAGTTCTATTTTTGTGTTCTATTAATAGATGTTAACTAAAATATTCTTTCGACAATGACATCATTTATTATTAAATTAACTTATTTTAATTTTTATTCCTTTAACTTCATAATATTCAGATAAGAGGATGTAGTTGGTTGATCTTAAGATTACTTATTATTGCAACGAATTACTCCTACATATATCATTTACAATAACCAAAGATATCTAACAAAAACTATTCTATACATATTGTTTCATGTTCTATGTTAGTTAACTTCTTTTTATCCATCCAATTCAGTTTACTTACTCCATTTAAATCTAACATTCTTTTTCCGTTACCCCACGTTGGTCGGCAAAAGTTCCATTTCTGCTCTTTATTAATACATATTTACTGAAATACCCTTTCGTCATTGATATCATTTATCGTTAAAATAACCTATTTTTAATTTTTAATTATTTAACTTTCCAATATGAAAATAAGTGCGTGTAGATGGTTGCTCTTAAAATTACTTATTATTGCAAGATGTATGGTAATTAATAACTAACGATTATCTTACAAACACTATTCTAACTACATATTGTCTTATGTTCGATATTAGTTACATTCTTTCTAACCACTCAATGTATACTGACTTTAATTCCAAATTTTTCCGTTGCCCCACGTTGGCCGTCAAAAGTTTTATTTCTGCTTTATATTAATAGTAATACTAATTAACTCGACATTTATCATTAAAATTACATATTTTTAATTTTTATTTATTTAACTTCACATTCTCAAAATAATTAGGTGTAGATGGTTGAACTTAAGGTTACTTATTATTGCAACGGATCTCTTCTACATGTACGGTATAATAATAATAATGCTTTATTAGTAACAATACTGCAGATCATACTACATACCCAAATTAATATATGTTTAATTAATCCATTACTATTTAACACTCAAGAAAATATATTTCGATCATTTTGCCCCATACTTAGTTAGTTCTTTTATAACGATATTGAGTGACAGTTGTACTTAATTACGGTATTGAAAGTTGCATCTAACAATGAATGGCAATAGAAAATCATTGTAGTTGTATTTTATATGGCTTTGTTATGAATTAATTAGACAAAATACCTGTAAAAATTAATTACACATTATTTCAGCATCTATGATTGGTGGCAAGTAAATTTATTAATCAAGAATTTGCCAATGATTATAATAAATGCACTTTTCATTCGTATACTGACCCAATTTGTCGACATTTTAACATTTAAACTTGCCGACTAGTCGATGATAGTGACTATTTAGAATACTTTTTGATATCATTTCGTATTCCATTTTCCTTCTACCATATCTCTCAATCGTTCTAGATATCTATCTTTGATATTTTCAGAATTAATTCTGTCAATTAAGAGTATTTCTTAGTGGCGACACCTCAAAAATATGATGCTGGAATGCACGACTGACACGATTCTTTCCGTCAATTCTGACGTTTTCCGTATCATCTCAAGTACAGTTGTTCAGAATAAATGGATTTTATTCACAAATACAGTTGTAGTAGCCATTAGTTGTTTATATTAGTATATATTTTTAAAAGTGAATTTTACAGATATAAAACGGTACCCAATCGTTTTAAAAAGAATGCCCAGAAAGTGAAAATACAGCAGTAGATTGTCAAGACAAAATTATTAGTATTAATTATTTGATTTGTGGTTATTTTTACTTTCGTCTCCAAAGAAACAAAGGCTGTTTCAGCTCGTTGCAAACTAAGAAACACTTATAAAACCAACTAAATAGATAAAAACACGTTTATTTACGACATCCAAGTGAAACACAATCAATTGAATTAATGTTCACACTATTGAAGAATAGAAATATGACTTAAAAGTAAAGCAACAAGTATATTTCATATATAAACTTTTATAGCATAGATAGAGGCGGCCATATTGATTTCAATTTGACAACATCTTGGATAATTCTATTGAAAACTAAATTGACTGTTTGACGGTTGCTTATAACTTGCATATTGAGGGAATGTTATAAAATTATTAATTAATCATTTTAATAGATGCTTTGAAGTTAGTGAAAATTATATTGAAGATGGAAGTTATAAAATGTTCAAAACCTTTATTCTGTCTTGCCGAAAATATATGGCAATTACCTCTTGTAATAAGTGTTGAAATATGTATGTCATATTGGCCAGGCAATTTATGACGTTTGCCATGTACATCCATAAATATATGTCAAGGAAATTATTCATGAAATGCTTGGTACTGAAACACTACACAAGAACGTTAAGAAAAAAAAGAAGAACCATTTAATAATTCCAGATTTAATCTACGCTTACCATAAAGTAATTTACTTACAGTAGAATAACATTACCGTCCTGTTCTTAGAAGAAACGAACATTTGCATAACACTGGAGAAAAACATAGTAAGAAAGACGGGTCCATTAAAACGGGCAAACTTCTTAATACAGCAATTTCTTGTACAGATATCAGAAGAGCGATGGCGATATCGCATGTGTTTACCACATATAATAACATTCATATATTTCCAACATCTTGGATCAGAATGTTACTTGTTCGTATATGCGTACCTAGAATTCCCCAGAGGTAAATTTAATCTTACGCTATGCGCGACATCAACAGGTCATGGTGTCTAGGAAATGCCTTCGTATATGTATGTGGAGTGCGATCGAAAAGAGACGGAAGACCTGCGCTGCGTAGTCAATGTACTAGGATGGAAAGTGATCGTGTTACAACGTGGATTGGTGCAAAATAAATTGCAAGACGCCTTGGTTACACATTAAAAACTTGAAGAACACTTACTTTAATGGTTATGAGTTGTGCGTTTTTTTGCTGTGTTTTTAATGAAGAACTTAATAGCAAAGCTATTTCTCCATTGGCATTCGGCCTTAAACAGTAATTTAATCTCTTTTTCTTTATATTATTGATGCCATTGATACGGTGCATGCATGATATCCTACATGTATTTATGGCAAAACTAAGTTTAATCATATGTGGTAAAATGGAACCTTTAAAATTGAATTTAAATAAATTTAATGTAAAGTTAAATTCTAAATTAAAATAAAATTGATTGTTTTGCCTGCTAAGCTCAGATCGGACTCTCGAGGGCGATTCAGATTACTAGAGATGATAAACTAAACGCTTCCTAAATTATTTATTAGATGTTATTATATAAAAAAAATACCATTTTAAAATTTAAATAATAATTATATTCAAAATCAACGATTTTATATGTTTTACAAAAAAAGAAATATCCTACACAATATATTACTTTTAACATAAAAAGAAACAAAAACACATAAATAGACAGGTAAAATACACTTTTACAAATATTACATTGAAACAAATATTTACGTGACTCATTCGTTGTTATCCAAATGAAAAAAACAACAAGGCCGAGAAAAATAACAACTTCGGCTACAAGATGATGATGATGATTATGATTATATACATACAAAACAAAGCTAAGACGTATTGAATTACCTTATACTTTATATTATGGAGACGATGTTTATTTAACAATTATATTTGCTTAATACGTCTCTATTTAAAATGGTTTTATAATCTTTAATTCTTTATTATCAAAAATACATTCGTTTAAATAATACCTTACATTAAAGCTTTTTCTGTTTTCTCTCTTCTGCACTTCTGGCTGTAGCAGACCCACTACAGGAGGCTGTATCTATATAAATTTTTACTTGTAACAATACTATTATTCAACCACTGTTTTATTTAAATTACAATTAACAACAACACTTATGGCTGTTGGTGTCTACTTGGAGTTTGCCTCTTGACACAAAGTCTATCTTGCGAGTTTTGCGCCTTATACCTAGCAACACGTAATCTTGCTTTTTATAAGTGGACGCCTGTGATTCCCCGCTGTCTAAATAGTTCGGGCCTTCTTGATACTCTTCACGCACAAATAGTTGAGTCACCATTTGAACGCAATACCAATCTTAAATAAACACGGAAGCTTAGGTGCCACTATACTTATACATAAATACATAATAAAACTTATGACTACATGTGAATTAACATTACAATAATATATTCTCATTGATGTTAAATATGTTTTAAAAATATTAACAAAAGTATGATTAATTAAATTATTCAATATGATAAAATTATAATATTAATATGTACAAATAAGCTGTACCATTACAGTAGTCCGTACTATGTACAGTGCGAATACAAAGCAAGGAATAAAATTCGTTAAATTTTTATCCTTACTTTTTTGCAATTTTCCTAGGACAAGTCAGTTTTTAGCTTTAAAAACTGAAAGAATTTAAAATGCAATGGGGATCAAATGTTACATATTTGGAAAGTTCGCTGTATCCTCAATCTATCAATGAATTTTTTTAAATCGGTCGTTTAAAACAAGAAGAATATAGCTTTCAATATCACAACGCTATAATTTCTTTGAATTTTGAACTGATTTATCAACACAAGCAATAACTAACTGCTGACATACATTAATAACCCAAATAAATATTCGTATTGGATAAGTTGCTCAAACTGAGCTCCACCAACTTCCTGATAGACGGTTTTCAAATTCATTTCGAACCTTGCATTGGCTTTAAGTGGTCGATGTTATGGGGTTTGTTCTGTATATTTAACTTTTTACATATTTATGTAAAAAATATCCGGCGACCGCGCAGACCATCCAGAGATCAAAGGTTTTGTCCAAAAGGTTGCGTACTAGCATAGCCTAGTGTGTGGGAGCTCCATCCTGCTGGTACCACAATGAGTGATGTGGCAAGTTTGTATCTATTAGAGTTGAGTATGATTGAGCTACTATGCGGGCACTAAATCGCCCCTCATACAATTTAAATATATTTCTTCTATTAATTTATCCTCTAAAAAATATGGTTTTGGGTCCAACCACTATTCCTGACCAAACATTGACTTTTTGTGGATTTTCCGTAAGATGTCGCATTCAGTGGGGATTTTTGAGGGCCCTTTCGCTTCCTTCTAGAGACGCGTATCCAAGCACAAAATGTGAAATTAGGTTGAATTTGCTTTTTTTCAATTTGGTGTTCTTATGGGTACACGAAAACCAGAAATTTAAAAGTTGTGAATAATTATTATCAGAGTTTCAAAATAAAAAGTAAAAAAACAAATGTTTTAATTATAAACTATTGTCAAAGTGATAAAAGTGAGATAGTCATTCACCAATAATCGAAATAAAAATCAGTTTTATTATTCATGATGATTCCATGTCCGAACAAGAATACTAGTGAAATAATTTCTTTTCGAATGCGATAAGGTAGCAAAAACATCCTGGGAAGAAGAAGATTTATCTAAGCTGTGGTACGACAGCATCCGCTGAACGTATGAACTGGATTTAAGTTGTCTTGCTTGAATGACCAGGCAACAACACGCTTTTTTCTGTATTTATATTAAGAACGAACCACTTGCATTACTCCAGAACTGCATCTAGTAAACTAAGGAGTTCCTGAAAGTTCAGTTAATTTTTGTTCATTTTCATAAATGATATTCTAGACTATTCTAGTCTTAGTGCTGAAGTGCGTCTTTACGCAGGTAACACACATGCAAGGAACCACTTGAGCTCAACCCAAATCAACACCGGCAATACGAACATCAAAGCGACTGCGAACAAAGAAAATTAAACTCAGAAAAAACACAGAACTATACCAAAAATAAAACCCATACACCAAGATTCTTAGGATTTATTAACGTATTAACGCAGTTCTTTCAAAATTTGACTCTCCAAACTGATTAACCCCAATTAAGAGACGATATTGCGATAAAGAAAAGCAAAAACGTCACACTAAAAAAAAAGTCAAACAGATATTATTTGTCATGGAATATCGAAAGCTTTTTTTTCTTGTTTTAAACGACCAATTTAGAAACTAAATTGAAACGATCTTTCCGAAAATGTAATATTTTACACCAGATGCCGTTTAAATTTTTCGAGTTGCCCCCTGTTACGCCGCCACTGGTTGGGATAGAAATGTATGATTTATACCATACGATTTAAAAATATAAACTGACCTCGTCATGGCAATCTGCCTTGAAGTCAACATTACAGCAACCAACGCACAAACACGTGTTTCAGTCAACTATGACTTTAGCTACGTACCTGCTGCAATGCTCAATGATGCATATATGAATTATTGATTCGTATGGTTCTGTTATCTATTGATCTTCCAAGTATGCATTATTATTTTTGTATTGGTACGCCACCTGTTGGCGAGATACAGGATAAACACATATCTGCAGTGGTTTAGAATATGATAACTTAGTTATAGATATACCACACGAGATTTTCCGCGAATTTTGAAATACGTCGTATATTCATTAACTATTTTAGTTATTATCATGCTTCTTATTTAATTATTATTATATTTACGAGTATATTAAGAAGATTTAACACAATTTACATTTTATTTTGTATCTGTAATGAATTTACATTACATACTTACAAGTTTTCTTTTTGTTGTTTCAGGTACATCCACAGCAAGGAAAAACCATTCAAATGTACAGAATGCGGAAAGGGCTTCTGCCAGTCGAGAACTCTAGCAGTTCACAAGATCCTTCATATGGAAGAGTCACCCCATAAATGCCCCGTATGCAGTAGATCATTCAACCAACGTTCGAATCTAAAAACCCATTTATTAACCCACACCGATCACAAGCCTTACGAATGCAATTCATGTGGAAAGGTCTTCAGGCGAAACTGCGACCTACGAAGGCACGCACTGACCCACGCTGTTGGTGATGTACCACCTGAAGATGGTTACATACCGGGAAGTGACATCGGAGAACCGTTATCACCACGACCACGAAGTCCATCCGTTGACGGACGCGAAGAACATCTCAGGGTGCACTCACCAATGCCGGAACGAACTCAATGTCACGAGCCTTGTTCTCTGACGAGTCCTTATACAATGCGACCTCACCCCGACTACAGTCGACGTGAAATATTACTGGATGATGACGAGCCTGAAGATACCGAAATAGATCCAGGACAAGAAGTTAGTCCTGGTATTGTCACGGAAAAAACTGCAAAGCCAGAGCTACGACCAGAAATTCCTCACCATCCCCAGTTACAGATAAGAAGAGACTTATTACCACACACACCAAAGCCAGCGACAATAACCAGTGGCGCTATGGAACCTACATTCTTAGGCCCATTCCGCAAGAGACCACACGATGATAGGCCTTCAGCTCCCACCATATCTTCAGCAATGAGCGGAAGGCATAGTCCACCGCTGAGCTTGAGGATACCAATGCATCATCCTCCACATCTGGGAATGTTACCTCAAGGTGTTCCTATACCACCAACTACTATACTAAAACCACCTGATTTAATACCAGGGACTTCTGGTCTCTTAACGACAGTGTCGTCGCTAACGGGGCAGAAATTAGATACAGGACCTAGTTGTAGTAATATGGCCAGTGATTTATCAATGAAAAAAGATGATCTGCCACCGCCGAGGCCAGTACAAAATCCTCCTAAAAGGACAGGTTTTACCATAGAGGATATAATGAGACGATAGTCAGGCGTGCTAGTGAAGTTCCATAGTGCCTTCCGTTTGTGAACGACAACGTACAAATCATATTTCATATGACCTTTGATTTGTAAATTGTTTTAATTTATATTTTATGGATTATTTGTGCGTAAACCAGGTTGCAATACAAAGCAAGAGATAATATATTTGAACAACTACAAATATAATATTACAATACATTAAAAAATAAGTAGAATTACCATAAAAATTAAATTATATTAGGTTGAAATTTTCGAATGCTTTATTTGATACTACATAAATATATTATATACCCATAAAATAACTGATATGAAGTCAATTCTTTATTGGCTAGGCTCTTCCTTATCTAATTATATTAATAGATAAAAGAAAAAGTATCAAGAAAGTCAGATATTTCAAAAATATTGGTCTATAATAGGCAGGCATCATTATAACTATCACTATTAGCTATTTTCGGAATTTATATTTAATTGATCAGATAAAATTAGTGTTAGTTTATATTAACGTTTACCATATAATATGATGTATTAACACTTGTTATGCCTCTCTTAGTATAAAGGCCGATTGTAGATTAAAGAGTAATGTTCGTCCATCCACTTAATCTTTTGGACTTTGTCTAATGCTAAACACTTTCAAATTCAAATTATTTTGCAGTATTCCCTCCTAACTCTACGCTTTATTTACCTCTACCTTATTTTCAATGCGTATGTGTCCATTTCCCACTCGATATCTGTTATCTTTTACCTGTCCAACCATGCTCATTGTATGTCCTCTCCATGTTACTATATTCTCTTCTCTTGTGGTCCTCTGCCTTCCTTTGCTTCTATTAACTATGTATCTGTCACATTTGGCATTAGTATAATTGTCTTTATTTACTTTTCAATTCGTTTCATGTCAATAATTTCTGTTTCGTTTTACAACTGTTGCTATTGAATAATATTCGAGTTGTATCGATTTTTGATTAGTATGAATATGGGCTAAGGCGTAGGGGGAAAAGAATTACAATTAAAATAATAGTGGTAAATCGTTTCTTTCATCCACGTCTGTGTAAACGCTTAATGTTAGAATCTAATTGATAAACTAAACTACTAAAAAGGATATATTTAATGAATATATCGCTTTACATGATTGAATTTAGTGAAAAGATTAGTATTTATTTTACCAGCATCATTATTTATAAACTGCACCGTGTGCCAAATGCTCTTATTTGAGATTATTTCAATTCCATTACCACAATATGTTTATTGAGGTATTCTTGTAGATGTAAATGCAATTTTCACTAATTCTTCTAGAATTATTTTACAACAATTTGTTAAGCATATATAATATATTTCATTACGACCTTGACCCAACTGAATTTTATAAGGAAGGTAATATAAATCCTTCTTTATAAAATAGGAAAAAGGGAGGAACAATTATTAATATTTTAAACTATCAGAGTATTATATGAATTTACAACAACTTTGGGTCTAACCATCATGTAAAGGATTCGCATATATCTTTGTGGTATTTTAGGCCATTATCAGCTAATGCAAATCATCTAAGTTTTTAAGCATACATTTAACAAAAACTCTTATGAGAGTGAAGATGATACCGAAATTTTATCAAAACTACTGTAAAACTAAAGTACTTGAATAACCAGTCTTTGTGTAATGCTATATGTAATATACAGGGTGAGTCATTAGTAGCCGCGTATTCGATTGCTCTTTTGTGTTTTAAATAAAAGAAAAAACAATTAGTGGAAGATTCATGGTTGCTTGTGGCGCATATTTTAAAAATACTCTAAGCTTAAACGCACTTCCGGTTTCACCGGAAATGCACGGAACTTAAGTTTATTAAATGACTCACCCTATATATTTTTGGATTTTCTTATACTGCTTTAAATTATCTGTTCAACTGTTCTTTCTTTTTCAAAATTGAGCCAATGGTTTTTGAGTTATTAATTTTTTTTGAAAATATTTGACCAAAACACGTGTTCAGAAAAAAATCATTTTCACATTGTTTTTAAAAGTAAAAACATTAACTTTGATGGTGCTCGTAGCCAAGAAAATTCTGCATCATTTGTTAAAGTTGCACTCGACAATACCTCAAAAAGCTTTGTTTTTTCAAAGCCTACTTCCTGAAATTTTCACATACCAAAAACTTATTTTTTTTAAATGGAACACCCAGTATTTTATTGAGGCATTTTGTTCCTTTTTTTAATCTCTTTCATTTTTGTTAACAATGTCCTATACCTATCTTTTGTAATTTCTGAGATAATCACTATAGGAGCAATTAGCGGTCAATTAAAGAACTACGAGCGCTGTTGTTTTATGCACCAAAATATTCGTTCAACCAATGGAAGGCAAGAATGGTGCTTGACTTCCTTAGTCAACTGTCAAACAAAGTAAATGTTAAATCCAACTATCCCAAAAGTAATAATTTTACAGAATGAAGAGCACCGCATTTCAATTTTTTAATTCTGGCAATGTCCAGTTGCAGTATTTAATTTTTGACTGTGTTGGCTAACATCGAATTAAATAAAGGTTATGTTTACTGACATATTTAAAGATGTCTCCAAAAGGTTTTGAAAATCCGTCCGTAGATAGCGAAGATACTCTCCTCCATTAACATTTGCATCAAAGAAATAAAGTCCAATTATGTAACTACCCACTTTCCTCCCCATAGTTTTAATGACCAACGATTTTGAAAGTTTACAGGTGTGATAAAGTGGGGGCTCTCTGCGTTATAATAACGGAAATTGTGACGATGAACGTATTCACTTGAATTAAAGGTGGCTTCGTTGGTAAACAACAAAAAATTGAGAAAGCAGGGTAATTTATCTGCTGCCAATTGACAACAATGTAAGCGATTCTGAAAATTTTTTTCATCTTACCCTGTGTATGAATATGCTACGGGTGAATTTCATGTTTCCCAATTATTCTGGATTCTCAAATTTGACTTACATCTAACTGACGACTTATTTTCGTAGTACTAGTATGGGGGTGTTCGACTACACTCGCAAGTACCATAAACGTCTTGTCCTCACCAGTTATTGCTTTTTCTGGTCTTTCTTTCATATTCAATACTTTCTGTTCAGTCAAACCGTCCACTTTATACTTTCGAAGGTTTCTGGCTTCGGTTGATTTCTACCAAGTATCGCTGTGCGTAAATTATGGATGCTAGCAAAGAGTTTCTTTCAGATTCGCCCAAAACGTCAATAATATCTATTAACTCTTCATAAGAATAATTCATTTGGATGATAACTAATAGCGATGCTTTTATAAGTTTGACATAAATGTATACCGACTTTCTTTAACACTTGACTCAGTCAGTCAGCCGCATTCCAGCCTTTATTGGACGAATATTTGGGTGCATAGAACAGCACCCGTATTCCTTAATTGACAGCTAATTCCTCATATAGTGATTATCTCAGAAATTATAAAAGATAGGTATAGGACATTGCTAACCAAAATGAAAGATAATAAAGAAATTATCAAAATTCCTTAATAAAATACAGAGTGTTCCATTTAAAAAAAATAAGTTTTTGGTATGTGAAAATTTCAGGAAGTGGGCTTTGAAAAAACAAAGTTTTTTGAGGTATTGTCGAGCGCAACTACAACCAAATGATGCAGAATTTTCTTGGCTACAAGCACCACCAAACTTAATGTTTTTACTTCTAAGAACAATGTGAAAATGATTTTTTTCTGAACCCGTGTTTTGGTAAAATATTTTCAAAAAAAATTAATAACTCAAAAACTATTTGTTCAATTTTCAAAAAGAAAAAACCGTTGAACAGAGAATTTAGGGCAGTACAAGAAAATCCAAAAATATATAGGGTGAGTCATTTAAAAAAAATAAATTCCGTGCATTTCCGGTGAAACCGGAAGTGCGTCAGAGCTTAAGGTATTTTTACAATATGCGCCACAAGCAACCATGGATCTCCCACTAATTGTTTTTTCTTTTATTTAAAACACAAAAGAGCAATCGAAGACGCGGCTACTAATGACTCACCCTGTATAATGTAAAAATGACTTACTATTTGAAAACGATTTATTTTAGGCCTGATAGAAAAATTATTTTAAACAAAGCACCTGATTAAATCTTTTTCTTTTATTTTTGATTAAAATAAATGTTTTGTCATTGATATATAAATATGTCGTTTGACTTCCAATAAATTAGCATAAATCTATATATCGCACTTTAGAAAATATTTATCTAAGGATGTATTTATTATTGTCCAAAATTATTTGATATTTCCGATAAAAACAGAATGTCTCTGCAATCCCAAATAGTCTCATTAATTGATCATACTATTTCCATTTCACTTGATATTTTTTCGTGTAAACTAAGATAGTACTATTTATATCTTTTTATTTTGCTTTGTCTTTGAACAACAACAATTTATTATAATATTTGATAATTGCAAACATATAAGCCGTCATCTATAACTCTTATCCAGGTCAATCATTCGAGCTTGTCAATTTCTTTGAAAACGTTTCTTTATCTCACTGCAAATCAAAGGACATTGTTTATTCATTTCGCGAACTTGGTCTTCATCTTTTATAAAATATCGATACCCAAATTTTTGGTTATTCAAAATTCCAAAAACTAACCTTTAAATAACATGGCATCAGTTTCATTTGTAATTCGTAGTCAGCCGTAAAAAATGATTAATTTTAAGATAGCAGGTTCCTATATTTTTTAAATATACTGGCTGGTTTTGTCAGTTAGGCTTTATCACACGATATAGTCATTAGTTAAGCAAAATGTTTTCTCTGATGACGATAAAAATTTAGAATGAAAGCTAAGAATATTTAAAAATGCGAAACTATTCAAGAATGTTTGTATGAAAAGTAAGGAAGGCCTGAAATCTGTTTTTCATTAGTAAACAAATATTTTACTTTTTGCCACGATTGTTCTTATCCTAAGGTTATGCACAGTAATCCGTGCTTTTCTTTGCCGTATTTA
This sequence comes from Amphimallon solstitiale, assembly GCA_963170755.1. Classification (NCBI taxonomy): domain Eukaryota; kingdom Metazoa; phylum Arthropoda; class Insecta; order Coleoptera; family Scarabaeidae; genus Amphimallon; species Amphimallon solstitiale. The sequence continues at coordinate 13,602,268 of OY720683.1, read as the reverse complement.
CGGTTTACAGTACACGAATACATCTTTTGCAAAAACAGAGAAGGGTGGAGATATAGTAACATATTTATTTTGTATTTTATACATATTAAACAGCTCTTGTTTTAGCTGAACTCATAAATTCTGGTTGATTTTGAAGAGTGTCTATGTTTTTTTTATTTTATTTACAATATTATACAATACTTACTTTTACAATATGTCGAAAACGACATATTGTAAAACTAAAATATATCACTCATAAAGAGATTACATTTATACCATTTGTGTAATTTTATAATCTCTATATTTAAAGCAATAAGGTTTCTTAGATAAGCGTTTCCATTGACAGAAGTTAGTTATCATCATCTTCATCATTCTTTAAACGTTAGTAAATCATAAATGCTTCATTTAAACGTCTACTCGACCTATACACCTATACAAAATATATTCTGCTATTTCATCTAGTATTTCTGTCAAATTCTGCAATGAATCAAATTTCCCGCCCTATTGTAATAATTGCTAAAAGGAAATGAGAAAACTCTTCTAAATACCCGTAGCTTTCATTCTGAATATGTATATTCATCAGGGTGAACAGTTTATGATGCAAATGACACAGCTAATATGCAGTAATGGTTTTTATATTATAAAACACTTATACTTTCTTGTTCTAGATAAGAAATATTTTATAATAATTCTTGCATATTTTTATATATCTGCTGTAATAAATTTATTTGATTCTGTCTTCTAAGCTACAAATATTTCTTGAATTTTACGGTTTACTAAAGAAACTTTTTTTTCTTAATTTAATTTGATCTCATTAGCTAGTGCCTACATATTGCATCTCTTTTCTATAACTAACTAATATTTGCTTTTTATTGCAATTTCTGACTATAACATGATTTTGTTTGTAATAGTTTTGCTGTAGGCTCTAGACTTTACACTTGAGACCTTTTACGTGTTTCTTGACCCTATAGCTTGATGACCATTATTATATAAAATATTTTCACTGCTCTTGTTTGTATAACGACAACAATTCAAAACTACATAAAATTATATTTTCACTTTGTGAATCGCCTTTTAATTTATAAAATGAGTATTTAGTCTAAAATTGATTTGTATAGATGCGTAAATGAATATAAAATTTCCATTCTAAATCATGATAATTACACAAAGAAAATAAAAAAGCATTCATTTTGCTTAACCATTTTTAGGGGTCTTATATTATATTCGAAACAAAGTTGCAAACTTACGTCAATAATATTTATGATGATATTTACAAAATATAGGTAATTTTAATACATATTGTTTTGATATTTTTTTAAATTTAAATTTACAGTCTCTCTTGTATTGCCAGTCAAAATTAATAACATGTCAAAATTTTTAAATGTATATTTCAATAAATTCTGTGTTTATGATGAATTTGAAGTGTTTAATGATTCAGAAGAAATTCTTATTTTAAGAAATAATTGATTATCCAGTATCTATAACAATTTTTTTTTAAAATAATGGAGGTATTTGAATAAAAAAAAATTGTTGAAGTGTAACTGATCAAATAGAAGACTTATATTTTAGTATTGTGCAACGAATAAAGCAATTTTAAACTAGGCATTTATTCTGTTTATGATTGTACGTTCAAATATATTTCTTTAAAGGATTATCTTCCTACATATCACGAATTCCTGGTGAAACTTAATTAACTGAGGAAAAAATACTCGCAATAAGAAATACAAAAAAAGCACGCTTTATAAAAGCATGTTTAATATTTTTTTATGTAATGAACATAGAAAGTTACTGTTTAAGTTAAAGTAAAAGAAATGTAAATATATACTGTTGAAATCTTTTAGAAGCTGTAAATTGTTTTGTTATTAAATAAAAAATGTAGATTTTTTTCCTTTCTGTTTTCATCTGATTTTATTTTGTTTTATTTTTATAACTATTATATAAATATCATTGTAAATAAAATCATGAATGTTTTATTGATAATTATAATAATTCAACTTTCTTTTGGTTTTGTATAGAAGATCTCATTGAGTTCTGTATTTATGTATGTATTTCATGCAGTGTTGCAGGAATTTTTACTTTTTGATAGTTTTAAGAGAATTATGAAGAATAATGTTGATTCTTTTTGAAATATGGATTTAATGAAGACGTACAAAAAAAAAGAAAATTTTATTTTTTATTGTATTTTTGTGTATTTAAATATATCTTTTATATATTGTGTCTTAAGAGTATTGTATTTTAGTTTTCTCTTTTTTTTTTATGTTGATAAGTGGAAATGTGTAATGTTTTAATTTATAATTGATGTATAATTTTTTTGAATATTTTTAAATAAATTTTTATATTAAGTAACACTTTATTTTTTATTTATTAAAAAGTATATTATTCCTATAGTTTGCACCTCGCCGTAAGCAAGGGCAAGTATGGCGCGTGGCAAAACGATGGACTTTTTTACTAAAATTTTTGTGCCACGCACTCTATATACCTTACCTGTGCATACTGCTCAAATTTCACCCTGGTCGAAACTAAATGTTTCTTTGCCGCTATGTCCGTTGCGGATAAGTTGTGGTTCAAGGACGTCTCTTAAAACGACAATCAAAAATGACGTTACATGTCAGTCACTTAGTTGAGGACCTCGCAGATAGTATTCTCGCATGAGAGAAGGATCAGGATATCTTAAGGTTATTTAATCTAAGTCCGATCCGCAACAATAACAAAATTTATTTAAAGTCATGAATTGAAACAAGGTAAGAGTATGAAGCGTGAATTTATCTCCCACTATGTATATAAACAATTAAATGAAATTAATTTACAATTAAATTACATGTTCAAATGTTTAAGATCTCCCTGTATAATACATAAATTTTATAACAAAATTATTTAAATTTTTAAAAATCGCCTCTGTATATCAACTAATGAGTTGTTAAAATTGATTAAGATTTATTTATAAGGAAAGAAACACAGTGTTTAGATATTATTGGCCGCCGACAAAGTGCAAAAGCTTTCGTGTCGTAAACATCAATCTATTAAAATTCCATTTGACAGAACGTTCAACGAACATCTCATTAATCTGTACTTATACAAAATAAATGTATTTAGGCACCAACGTGCAAAATTCTAACCGTATATTTTAAACAAGAAGTTAGGGATAACAAGAAATAACGCAGGAACTCAAAGGAATTTAAGTTTAAGTTAATAGGAGTGTGATATATGTATACAATATTTAAATATAAAAGTGGTCTCTAAACAAATGTACAACAACTAGAGTGTTACAATGCATCTACAATTAAAATGTCAAGTAAGAATTTGAAATCAGCCGAGTATCACAATTGATGATCAAAAATGAAATGAAAGATTAATGTGGTATATGTATTCACCTCTACATTGGAGGAAAAGTACCCATGTATGATTGCAGAGTACCTCAAACCCTATCTTCAAAAATGAGGTGTGGCCACCACACGACCTTGTTATACGTATGAGCGTTTCAAACTATACAATTTTAAGAATTTTTTTACACAAAAATTATTCAAAATTCTATTCTAAGTACTTCTATTCTCTTAATAAATCGCTATAGAGTACATATTTTGCAAAATGTTCTAAAAAAATTGCTACTCCCTAAGAGTAAAAGTGTTACTTCCGGTCCGAATTTTGAAATTTCATATATACAAAAAATATTGCAAATCTAGCACTAAATATTTTTGTACTCTTGATAAATATACATAGAATGCAAAACTTACGACATATTTGCAAAAAATCGCTATTCGATAAGAGTAAAAGTGGTACTTCCGGTTTGAACTTTGAAATTTTTTTTATACAAAAGATATTGAAAATTATGTTTTAAATACTTTTATACCCGCAACGTACCTATAGCATGATTTGCGAAATATTCGCAAGAAACTGATTTTCGATAGGAGTAAAAGACCTACTTCCGGTAGGAATTTCAAAAAACTTTTTAAATAAAGTTGTTCTTAATTTTAATTTTAAGTACATATGAATTCTTTATAAATTTGTTTAAACTTAGTAGTTGACGAAATAGTTGCAACATTCGATTTTTTTACCGAAGTAAGCTACTACTTCCGGTCTACCGATTTTACTGAAAAACTAATCAGATCTCAAGAGGGAGTTTATACACGTAAATACAAAATTTGGAATTGATATCTACAGCAGTTTGACCGCTATCGTGGTTACACACACAGAGACACACGCACACAGATAGACACACAGACATTTTTTAAAAACCACTTTTTTGGTATCAGGGGTCTTCAAAACGTGGACATCTGCAAAAATCTCGAGGTCGAAAATTTTCGTCGTCACAATACTTCCTTATTTTACGTATAAGAAAGTAAAATCAAATTAACAAGAAACCCATCCCTAACACAAAATTTATCCAATTTTTCTGTTACTTAATTCACAATAAAAACAAAATTATCCAAAATTCAAATTGCAAATTAATGAAAATGTGTTTTAAAATAGGGATTTAATGAAGACGTACAAAAAAAGGAAATTTTATTTTTTATTGTATTTTTGTGTATTTAAATATATCTTTTATATATTGTGTTTTAAGAGTATTGTATTTTAGTTGTCATTAATTAAACCACAAAAAAAACCGGTTTTACATGATTTTAGTACAAGTGTCAGGGCTCACATAAAAAACGTATTCAGCAGACGCAGAATAGAGACAAATGGCGCCCATCCACGTGACAGCAAAAATCCTCCAAGTAATCGCTAAATTTTCCCCCTCCTTAATGTCATCGTGCAGGAGACGAAAAACACTAACTTCACGTTGACCGAGACCCACTTGATTAATGCTCGTTCAGTAATTTCTTCCATCAAGACCAACTCCAACAAAATAAATATTTATCTCTCGCTTCTAATCCAATTTAATATGGTATTGGTATACAACATAAAATTAACTATGCGAGAAATTAAAGGATTAAAGTTACGTGTAATTGGTGTCTCCAATGGACAATTAAGACCCCAATGAAGCTTAAATACTGTTCGATTCGAATTACGAGTCGTCTATACTCGCCTATGCCTAGCGCATAACCATCAGTACCTTTTTTTGATTTTAGTTGTTTTACCATTTTTTGGAATTATCAATATGTTGGAGGATAGTCATCCAGCTTTGACTTTCTTTTCGACGGCCTTGTTTTTTGCTCTGTTTGTTTCATTTGGTTGTTCTTTAAAGTACGATATCCGCAGCTGTTCGATTATTCGTTGTCTCTTTTCACCAGGTTGTATGGCTTTTTATTGTCTTTGTTATTGCGTTTTTTGCCTCTATTATTTTTTCAGTACTCGCAATTTTCGTTTTAAGTGTTTTCGTACATACCATGCCAGTAGAGGGTTTCTGCCGATTCTGGACCCACCACCCCCCACCACTTCCACACAACAAAATTTTTAGGTTCAAACGCCACCACCGAGGATTTATAGATGGCGCTGATGTCGGCGCGCTAATTTAAAATTAATATACAGGGTGTCTCAAAATTATAAAATAAATACATAGACAGTATGGTACTTGGTAACGTAGTAATAAAAATATGAATATACAGGATATTCCAAAAGTCACAGACAATTAAAAATACAGGATTATTCAAAAGTTTCAACCAAAAAAACGCGCCCGTCTTTCATTCAAAAATTAGATACGACCAAACGGCGCGCCCCCCGTTTGTAGGCGTATGTCGTATGGGGGCGTTCGTCAAACGTCGCATTGCAGTTTCACACACCGAGGTTTTAGAGATGTCGGTGCACCAATTTAAAATTAATATACGGGTGTCTCAAAAGAAATATAGTATGGTACTTGTAGTAATAAAATATGAATATACACAGTGTTCCAAAAGTGTCGAAGAAGGGTGTAAGGAAATAAAAGATTAGCTTCTTTAGACAAAATTTATTTTTATATCTATGAACATACACTGTGTTCCAAAAGTGTTGAACAAGGATATAAGGTTTTTTGAAATAAAGATTAGCTTCTTTAGACAGAATTTATTTTTATATACAAACAGATACAATTAAACTTATTATCTAGTATCACATTTACAGAGTATACAGAGTAATCAATCATCACTATTGTTACACCACTTAGCAATGTCGCCTAGTTTCATTACTTCATAGTCAAATTGAAGAGTAGTAAAAGAAGTATGTAACCCTTCCAACAATAAAAAAGCGTTTAATGAATTTGAATGATCTTCTATTAATTTAACAATATTGCTATATAGATCACCGCTTAAATTTATACATGATTTCAACAATGTATTATAAAAAATCGAAAATTCATTATCAATGAAAAATGATAATTTATATTAATTAGTGGTTGTAAGTTATACAAATTATTATTATTATGTATCATTCGATAATACCATCTGCTGATTTCGACTACTTATTCGTATAACACTAATCGTTTTATATTTTGATGATTCGATTTGGTGGTTAGGACTGCAAATCTCAGTCTTGCAAAATTCCTCCCATTCTTCCAATGTAAAGAATATACAGTTTGTTGGGGAACAAAGTTGAATGATAGGTGTGAATCCAGCTGCTGGACTGAGACCGATGTTGAGCCATTTGGAATCGCTTTTGTTGAGGAAATATGATGACTGTCAAATTAGTTGTTTTTCCTTAACAATGCTCTCATCAATCATTTTAAGCGAATCATCAATAAATTTAATGTATGTTTCTTGAAAGAATAAAAAAAATATATAGATATAAGTTTATACAGGGTGTTCCTAAATATCATGTACATAAGGAAGGGGGTAACTATTTGGTTTATTTTGTGCCTAAAATTTCATATAAACATAGGTCTGCAAACGCTTCGTTACCAATATGCAGGGTGTTGAAATTTCAAGAATTTTTCACTTTTTACTGTATAGCTCCTGCAGTTTTTGAGATATTTTGTTCAAATTTGGAAGGTAGGTTACGCTATAAGGCTTGCATCATTAGCCATGCCAAATGATTATGTAAATCTACAGGGTAATAATTTTTTCGGGGTCATGCCCTCTTTTCTCACCCTGAACTTTTTTGCGATGCGCCACTGCTAGATTCTAAAATACGCAATAAATTTTCTGTCTTGTTTAGAAACTTTTTGATCTCTTATATTTTTTTCTTATCTCTGACCGTTATCGAGAAAAAAAATAGGAAACAATTTTCTGTAATTCGCCAGAGAAAATTAAATTTTTTAAAATGGTCTAGCAGGCTCTGGCTTTATTCAGATAATCACTTGAGTTTATTAATTTGACAATTGACATTAGAAATCGTAACTTGTGTCTGTATAAGTAAAGTTTTAAATTGCAAACTGTAAGGTGTAAAAGTGTTTTAAATACTGGTTATAATTTTGTAAATATGCTAATTTCACGAATTCTGAAATGGTTGACATGCATTTTATCTACGGCCTTGCGAATGGAAATGCAAGAGAAGCCAGGCGTCTGTACATGGAGCGCTATCCCAATAGAATGATACCCGATCATCGAATATTTTCAAATATTCATAGGCGTCTTGGAGAAACTGGAACTTTTAAAAAGAATACTAATGATGCAGGTAAACCACGTACTGTTAGAACACCACAGATCGAAGAGGCTGTTCTGAATGAAATAGACAGACATCCTCGCACCAGCACCAGAAAAATCAGTGAACATTTAAATATTAGTCATCAAGTGGTTTGGCGTATTCTACGTGTTTCCCTGCTATACCCTTACCACATTCAGAGAGTGCAGGCTCTTCTTCCCCGAGACTTCCCTTTAAGGTTTGATTTCTGCCAATGGTACCTTAATAAGCTAGCAGTAGACCACATTTTTGATTGTAAAATCCTTTTTACCGATGAAGCGAATTTTTCAAGGACTTCAATTATGAATTTCCACAACAACTACACGTGGGCAGATGAAAATCCACATGAAATTGTAGAAACGCATTTTCAAGAACAGTTCTCATTAAATGTATGGGGTGGTATAATTGGAGATAATTTGATTGGTCCTTGTTTTTTGCCTGGTCGACTTACTGGTCAGTCATACAGGCTGTTTTTGCAGAATGAATTGCCTTTATTACTTGAAGACTTGCCCCTTTTACTTAGAAATCAAATGTGGTATATGCACGATGGCGCCCCATCACATTTTTCTATTTTGGCTAGGGAGTATTTAAATGAAGTATATGAGAATAGGTGGATAGGACGAGGTGGACCTCAGCCATGGCCCCCTAGGTCCCCTGACTTAAATAGTCTAGATTTTTTTTTTGTGGGGACATCTCAAATCTCTAGTGTATACAACACCTGTGAATACTGTTGATGACTTACGAAATCGAATAATCGATGGATTTGAAACGATAAGAAATACTCCAGGAGTATTTGAGAGAGTGCGAGCATCAATGAGAAGAAGAGCGGACACCTGTATAAGGGTTGAAGGAGGACACTTTCAACAATTGTTGTAGCATAGTTTCATTGTCATTGTTATGACTTAGGGTTTTTATTGTTATTAGTTATGTTACTTTGTATTGTAATAAAACAATGCTACGAAAACCGGGTCATCCTATTTTTTAACAGGTAGTAGCACCTTAACTCTTAAAATTAATAAACTCAAGTGATTATCTGAATAAAGCCAGAGCCTACTAGACCATTTTAAAAAAATTAATTTTCTCTGGCGAATTACAGAAAATTGTTTTCTATTTTTCTTCTCGATAACGGTCAGAGATAAGAAAAAAATACAAGAGATCAAAAAGTTTCTAAACACGACAGAAAATTTATTGCGTATTTTAGAATCTAGCAGTGGCGCATCGCAAAAAAGTTCAGGGTGAGAAAAGAGGGCATGACCCCGAAAAAATTATTACCCTGTAGATTTACATAATCATTTGGCATGGCTAATGATGCAGGCCTTATAGCGTAACCTACCTTCCAAATTTGAACAAAATATCTCAAAAACTCCAGGAGCTATACAGTAAAAAGTGAAAAATTCTTGAAATTTCAACACCCTGCATATTGGTAACGAAGCGTTTGCAGACCTATGTTTATATGAAATTTTAGGCACAAAATAAACCAAATAGTTACCCCCTTCCTTATGTACATGATATTTAGGAACAGCCTGTATATATATGATTTACACTCTTAGTAGTTCCCATTCTTTAAAAAATTAGGTGAAAAGAAAATATGTGTGAACTCAAATGCAGACAAAATAATACCGATTTAGTGAAAGAACATTATATCAAAAAATTAAAGAAGTATTAGTGGGGATACTTACTCAATTTGAAGCGACAGAGCAGCTCCATCTAAGGCATGCGCTGAGGACCAGCTAAGGAGGTGGTAAATGTTTCTCTGTTGATCTTCGTTCTTCTTTGACTTATTCTGCACAATCTTTATCGAATCACTCACTTTTTTTCTCTTTTCTTTCCTCCAAGTGTCTCTTCCGGCGTCGTTTTTTGGCGTCTTTTCCATTTCTTGCAATTCCTCTGTTACGCATGCCTTTTGATGCCTCTTGTTAAGTTGTGTAGCTGTTCCCCCCCCCCCCTTAAGTGTGTGTTTCATGACTTCTGGCTTTAGGTTGTTGATATTCCACCTGGTCGGCCAAAAAAAATATATATAAAAGCCACCTCTTTTTTTTCGTCGAAAATCAACATTTTGTTACATTGTTCTTTGTAAGAATTCGACAAGTTAATTTTGTATTAATTTTGCTAAGCTACGAAATAGAAGCTAAAACTGATATATGTAACACTAGATTTTTACTATTGGTCCATCAATTATAATCCGTTTATTTTTGTTAACAATCGCAAAAGAATTTATCTTTTGCAGAGTAGTATTTCGACCATAAAAAAACTGGATATGTAAATTGAGTTTTCTTTTGAGATACGACTTATAATTTCAGCGATAATTCTTATAATTAAACAATTTGAAATCACGACTTATCTGGCGAAAATGATCAATCTCCTTTTGGCATGCTAATTGCCCTTCGAGCCCGACGTTAATAAAAAATTTTACATTTTAATGAGAAACTCCAGTGAAATTTTCGTAAACATTAGTGTATTTAATTTATAGTTGACGGTTGCATAAAAATTCTTCACTGTCAATATTCGTGTTCTTTTTTTTTAAACAAAAAGAAAAACCTAGCTGTACACCAATTATTATGAAACCCTACTTACTGGCCATAAAAATTTCTTTTTGCAATTTAAAGCGAGCAAGCAAGACGGCGTACTTACGTCGTTCAATAAAATTAGTTCTTTTGCCGCGAAAATGGCAGCCCGACTCTTTGACGAAAACGAGGCAAGAATAAAAAGGTAAATAAATTGAAACCGCTTCGGCTTCGGGGCCATTTAATAGCTCCGTGCTAATTTATTCATTGAAATCGATAATTTAAAACGACCGACCTCAATTTCAATCGGAGAAAAATACGACGAGACAAGAAGATAGAAGCCAGATGGAAAATTAATAATAAACCGTGTGGTTTGAACAAATACCATTTATTTTCAGATATGTTTGAGATATTGATAACGCAGGTCTGGGATGGTATAATTGTCTTAAATATTTGGATATTACACTATGGATTGTAATATACAGGGTGTTTGGATTATCGTTGGACGACAAAAAGGGTAATTTGCTGTATAATTCAATATTAGCCCCACTAGTTTTTTTCGACTTATTAATTTTTATTTCGTAAAATTCTAAAATTCAACATTTAAACTTAAATTTAAAGAAAATTACAGATACAGGCTCCAATACAATAATAATTGCATTATTTAAACATGTAGGAGTTATAAATAGTAATACATTGTACAGGGTCCGGCAAAATAACCTCCCACATTTTAATCGTTAATAAAAATGCCATTGTAAAAACGTTCATGGACCTTGTAGCCGTATGAGCCGTAGCTCCATCCTGTTGGAACCACACATTCGCATGGTTAAGTTCTCTAAGTCTTGGGTCCAAAAAATTACGTAGCATGTCGATATACCAATCGGCGGTTACGGTAACCGTAACGCCTCCCTCTTCAAAAAAAAATAGGGACCCCAAACGCCAAATGACCCAACAGCACACCAAAGAGTAACGTGTGGGCTGTGAAGTGGCCTTTCATGGAGCTGCTGCGGATTTTCTCGTGCCCTAAATGGAAATAGGCTTCGTCACTGGTTGTTAAAAACCTATTTTGTGGGATGTTTTGAAGAATATCGTTGCAACATGCTCTACGATTTTCCCAGTCACGTTCACTCAGCTCCTGTGCGATCATCATTTTGTATGGGTGGAAGTGTAGGTCTGCGTGTAAAATTCTTCGCAGCGAACGATCTGATAAACGCAAAGCAGCGGCATGTTTAGCAGCTGAACGAGTAGGAGATCGTTCCACAGCTTCTCCAATAACTGCAACATTTGCAGGTGTTCGAACACTTCTGGGTCTACCGGTTGGTTTTCTTTTTAAGGCTGAACCTGCGGCTCTAAAATTCGAAACCCAAAGCGGTATAGTTTTGCGATCTGGAACCGGAGCATGTCTACCCAGTGCGAAGTGAGTAGGAATAGTTCGTTGCGTTGTAATCACAGATTAATTTTCCAAAAATGTTTCGATAATGACAGCACGATGTTCGCCCGTCCAAATCATGATGACAACTAAAATGGCAAGGCATGTGCTACCAACTAAAAACACTAAGCTCCCCATCGCTTCAGTGGCGCGGGCACAGTGGCGGTGCAAAATGTGGGAGATTATTCTGCCGGACCCTGTATTTTATATCTATGTAGCGATATAACAATGGGAACTATTGAATCAGCTGTCTTACTGGCTTCACTAAGAACGACTAGAGATAAAAAAACACTAATAAGTAGATGCACACACATGTAAAACAGCAATATTTTCTCATTGTATTCCTGAATGTTAAATAGCAATAGTACAGGGTGAGTCATTAGTAGCCGCTTCTTTGATTGCTCCTTTGTGTTTAAAATAAGAGAAAAAACAATTAGTGGAAGATACATGGTTGCCTATGGCGCATATTGTAAAAATACTTTAAGCTTTGACACACTTCCGGTTTCACTGGAAATGTACGGAACTTAATTATTTTTAAATGACTCACCCTATATATTTTTGGATTTTCTTGTACTGCTTTAAATTGTCTGTTCAAATGTTTTTTTTTAAATTGAGCCAATAGTTTTTGAATTATTAATTTTTTTTAAAATATTTGATCAAAACACGTGTTCAGAAAAAAATCATTTTCACATTGTTTTTAAAAATAAAAACATTAACTTTGGTGGTGCTTGTAGAAAAGAAAATTCTGCATCATTTGGTAAAGTTGCACTCGACAATACCACAAAAAACTTTTTTTTTCAAAGCCTGCTTCTTGAAATTTTCACATACCAAAAACTTATTTTTTTTAAATGGAACACCCAGTATTTTATTGAGACATTTAGTTCCTTTTTTAATTATCTTTCGTTTTTGTTAACAATGTCCTATACCTATCTTTTGTAATTTTTGAGATAATCACTATGAGAGCAATTAGCGGCCAATTAAAGAACTACGGGCGCTGTTCTATGCACCCAAATATTGGTCCAATAAGGGCTGGAATGCGGCTGACTGCCTGAGTCAACTGTTAAAGAAAGTCGGTATACATTTATGTGAAACTTATAAAAGCATCGCTATTAGTTATCATTCAAATGAATTATTCTTATGAAGAGTTAATAGATATGATTGACGTTTTGGGTAAATCTGAAAAAAACTCTTTGCTAGCATCCAGACTTTATGCACAGCGATCTCTGGTAGAAGTCAACAGAAGCCAGAAACCTTTGAAAGTATAAAGTGGACGGTTTGAGTGAACAGAAAGTATTGAATATGAAAGAAAGAGCGGAAAAAGCAATAACTGGTGAGGATCAGACGATTATGGTACTTGCGAGTGTAGTCGAACACCCCCAACTAGTACTACGAAAATTAGTCGTCAGTTAGATGTAAGTCAAATTTGAGAATCCAGAATAATTAGGAAATATGAAATTCACCCGTAGCATATTCATACACAGGGTTAGATGAAAGAAATTTTCAGAATCGCTTACATTTTTGTCAATTGGCAGCAGATAAATTATCCTGGCTTTCTCAATTTTTTGTTGTTTACCAACGAAGCCACCTTCTATTAAAGTGAATACGTTCATCGTCACAATTTCCGTTATTATAACACATAAGACCCCACGCTTTATCACACCTGTAAACTTTCAAAATCGTTGGTCATTAAAACTGTGGGGAGGAATAGTGGGTAGTTACATAATTGGACTTTATTTCTTTGATGAAAATGTTAATGGAGGAGAGTATCTTCGCTATCTACGGACGGATTTTCAAAACTTTTCGAAGACATCTTCAAATATGTCACTAAACATAACCTTTATTTTATTTCGATGTTAACAAACACTATCAAAAATGAAGTAATGCAACTGGACATTGCAGGAATTAAAAAATTGAAATGCGTTGCTCTTTATTCTGTAAAATTATTACTTTTGGGATAGTTGGATTTAACATTTACTTTGTTTGACAGTTGACTAAGGAAGTCGGGCGCCATTCCTGTCTTCCATTGGTTGAACGAATACTTTGGTGCATAGAACAACAGCGCTCTTAGTTCTTTAATTGACCGCTAATTGCTCCTATAGTGATTATCACAGAAATTACAAGAGATAGGTATAGGACATTGTTAACAAAAATGAAAGAGAATAAAAAAAGGAACAAAAAGTCTCAATAAAATACTGGGTATTCCATTTAAAAGAAATAAGTTTTTGGTATGTGAAAGTTTCAGGATGTAGGCTTTGAGAAAACAAAGTTTCTTGAGGTATTGTCGTGTGCAACTTTACCAAATGATGCAGAATTTTCTTGACTACAAGCACCACCAAAGTTAATGTTTTTACTTTTAAAAACAATGTGAAAATATTTTTTTTCTAAACACGTGTTTTGGTCAAATATTTTCAAAAAAAATTAATAACTCAAAAACTATTGGCTCAATTTTGAAAAAGAGCAATCAGTTGAATAGACAATTTAAAGCAGTACAAGAAAATTCAAAAATATAAAGGGTGAGGCATTTAAAAAAATTAAATTCCGTGCATTTCCGGGGAAACCGGAAGTGTGTCAGAGCTTAAAGTATTTTTACAATTTGCGCCACAGACAACCATGGATCTTCCACTAATTGTTCATTCTTTTATTTAAAACACAAACGAGCAATCAAAGAAGCGGCTACTAATGACTCACCCTGTATAGTGAATTTTTCAACTTACAGAACTTCTAATTAAAACAGTTTCTGAGAAATTGAACACAGAAATTCAAGTACTGTACATTGCATGTATATATATATATCATCATTTGTTAGAAATTTTATTAGTAAACACCAAAATATTACATCAACTTGACAGCAGAAATTTTCGATCATCACTTGCTTTGTCATGGCTAGGTAGATAATAGTATATTACATACCAAGGTTGAGAAGATGACTATTATTGCCCGAGTGGCGAGATTAAATTCCGAGGCGCAAAGCGCCGAGGAATTTAAGCCACAAGGGCAATAATAGTCTTCTCAACCGTAGTATGTATACTATTTTTTGTACCAGTAGTCTAATTGGACCTTAAAACCTTAATAATTATGAATAAATTTACTCATATATGTAAGAATGCCCTTCATGTAAACAAATAAGTAGGCTATATTTTGATGTTTACAAATAAGTTTTGACGTAAATGCTGAAACTAAAAGTCAAGTATTTTTTAGATTATTTTTCATTCCATTTATAATGTCTAAAGAGTTTAGATGTACACCACCTGAAATGCGCGAGATTGCAGAACAGGCAGCTGAGAACTTGCTTCCGCATAAATCTAATCACAATCACTTATACATGAAAACATTTGCAGAATTTAAAAAATGGTATAATTCCAAATATACAGTAGTAACTTCTGAAAACGTACTTCTGGCTTATTTTCATGAATATTCAAAAAATAAAAAAGCCTCGACTTTATGGGCGCAATATTCAATGTTGAAAGCTACACTTGGCCTAAAAGAGAATATTAACATATCAAAATATTTTAAATTAGTTGCCTTTTTAAAAAGAAAAACTTAAAATTATAAGCCCAAAAAATCATTAGTATTTACTCGAGGAAATTATAAAATTCTTTACTGAGGTACCCGACATATGTTACATTGCAACTAAGATAGTATGTTTATATATTAATACTTTGAAATTATTGATAATTTATATCTCTGTAGACTGGTCTTGTAATTGGTGTTGCTGGTGCATGCCGAAGGATAATTTGTGTAATTTATTAATTTCTGATGTCATCATGAGAGATAATTTAATTGTTATTCACATCCACAATAGCAAAAATGGTACGTCTCAAAAGTTTGTAATAATGGAACCACTTTGTAGCTAAAGGTTATATCGAAGATTCCCTAGTAAATAAAAAAAATATAGAATGTATGTTACAAGATCTACCTACATCTACTTACGCAACCACACCTGCAATATATACAGGAATTTTCAATATGAATTAAATAATTATTTGCATCTGTAATAGTTAGGTGATATATTGATTCCATATTATACTATCATACATATTTTATGTATTAATAGACAAATGCTTTTTTTTTTCATGTAAACAACAAAGTATTGTTAGAAAATATAAAATTAATAGCAATTGCTAAATAAACGTATATTATAATTCTGGTATTGTTAACCTAAAATTGTGCCTAAAATAGAGTTATTTATTTTGACGGTTCACAACTTGACATACTACTACTACTACAAGCATGAGTGCATGGTTGCGGCATTCGTTTTATTTGTTTTCATTATTTCCCTAGGTCAATAATGGCCTCATTATTTACCTCTTATTAGTTCCAGGTCGTGAAATGTCATTTCGTGGGGCTTTGTTACGTGTAAAAATGCTATGATTTTTTACTACTGGTACAAAAAATAACAATCTCCATTAGTAGATGAAAACAAATAACTCCATATTTTGTTTAAATAGACATAACATCTAATCATTCAATACATAATATAATAGAAATTATATAAATTCAGAAGCCTTGGGCAATTCAGAACAATTATTATTGAAAACCGTCAGAAGTATGAAAACTGTTCTGAAATGTTTTTTATTAGACCACACAAGTTCTGAAATTAAATTTGGGAATATTTATCTTCAATTCAAAGGATAATACTTTCAAATATTAGATTATACTCACAATGCGTCTGCTCATTAGAGAAGGTACACGATATACATATACATAGGTCTGCATCAGTGCATATCCGAGAGCCTCGGTGAAAAAATAAAATAAAGAAACACACCTGCAGCCAGGTTGAACAATATTTATAACTATTATCAATATGAGTATAATTGACTTCAGGTTATTTTTTTCTACACGTCCTGTTCCAACCAAATAAATCTTCTATACGTCCTGCACAACAACTCCAATTTAAAAAGTTATGCATTTCGAGAGGAATTAATATTGATACAAAAGTGTATCCTTAGATTAAATATTTTTTGTGACATAGTGCGATTACATAGTTTGGGATGTTCTAATTAGTCTGTAAACTTTACGATTTTTTTTTTGCGTTAATTAGGGAGAAAATAGTCAGAAAAAATATATGTATATTATTATTTTCCGAACCAAGAGGTTTTTTCTTCATATATGGGAAAATTTGGTTAATTCCATATTGGACTGAGACAATCAATGTTTTAGTTATCTATATAAAATAAAAATTAAGATCTGCTCGTTGACAAGCGCATTACTAGAGAACGACCTGACCGATTTGGCTGTTTTTTTTTTTTTTTTTGAAAAATGTTTGCAATAGTCCGAATATGGTTTTTAGGAGACGAAAAATTCGAAAAGTTGCCCGCAAAATTGAAAAATTCGGAAAAACTGAAAGTGCGATTCGAACAAAGGATATGGGTAATTCTTCTTTTGTATGTTCGTTATGGTTCTGGAAAAGTCTTCAGGAAAGAAAATTCGGTACCATTACAAATGAACGTCGGAAAATTCGGACAAACTACAAAAATCAGAATTTTTTCATGCACTCTCTATCGTAACTGACGATAGGAATAACATATTTGGTTGATTCTGTTTTTGTTTTGTTTGTTATGTTCACAGGATGGAAATAACTCAATTAAATGTTTACAATTTAAAAAAAAAACTCGAAGATCTGGAGAAAAATCTTTATATATATAATCGTAGGTGTGTCTATTATTGATCGTGTAACTTCTGGACCACATATTCGCACAATATATTGCAATGTCGAAACGGTGGTTCATAGCTATGCTAGGATACGATAGGTGACGCTGTAATCAAGTTATTAACAAATTCTAAATTTATGTATCAAAATTGCTCAAATTTACAATATATGTTGGTTTAGTTCCAAAAAAGAAAATCACAAAATCCGGACCTGATAGGTGGCGCTATGGCCGAGTTATAATAACGGGTGTTCAGAAAAATTTGAAGTAGACGTAATCCTTGATAATTTGAAGTCATGTTTGAGATAGATTAGATTCTGGCAATTATTGACAGACAACAATTAACATTCAATATCTAATACAAGTCTTAAACTTAAGTAAAAGGACATACGATTTTTTGTTAACACCTGCTTGAGTTCGAATTTTTCTGAACACCCGATATTTATATCATCGCGCCACCTATCGGAGAGGGCAGAACCTTGTCTGCCCAGCCAGCTAGTTAATTATAAAAATGGTAAATCAACTAATGACTTCTTAATCAACTACATATAGAATGGAAATAAAAACTGAATATACAGGGTGGCTGACAAAAAACGCCCCAAGCCATAGCTCCGTTATTACTATCCGATTTTAAAAAACGAAATATCAAATAAAATGGTTAAGTAAATACTATCAATTGGCGTAATCAAAATATTATTAGGAACAAAACGTTTGAACATGCGATAGCCAATTTTCTTTTTTTTTTTTAATGGCAACGAATATTTTTAATTAATGTTTCGGATAAAGAATCTTTTCCTGATTTTGTGAGCGGTGGTTAATAACATTTTATTGGACTGGAAATTTAAAAAAAATACAAATAAATACGAAACTTATCTACAAATATTGTTCAAATTGTCTGCCAAGCCATATCAGCGTCACTAAAGCAGTCTTCGTCTCGGTCTTCTCTGAACTCCAGTTCAGTGCCGAAAGTAGATTCAAAGTTCATTTTGAAGTCACTCTATTATAAGTACCTGTAAGTATTGTACATGGTGAAGAATTCCAACAGTATATGAGGTTACAATGCCAGGTGGCAAAGAAGATCAGAGAATTAAAAACGTAGTAAAGTGAAATTGTATTTTTATACTAACCTACTATTTAACCTCACTTTTAATTATATTTATGACAAATATGAACCCTGCAGCGAGGGGCATTTATTACATCGAGTTTCTTGGTTTGTTTGGTGACAAACAGTCAAACATAACTAAAAACCCATCAGTCACAACACTGACCACGAGGAGCGTGCGCACTGGCGCATGCGCGGTTGTTGTGGGTAGAAATCCTCAGGCATCCACAGAAATCTACGGGCATCCGTGAAAATCCACAGACATCCGTGGAAATCCATCGAAATCTGTAGATATCCATTGGCATCCGCTGTAATACTTGTACACCAGAAATCCACATCTGTTTACCTCTCGCTCTAAACATTGTTTCAAAGAATTTTGAAAATAATTTAAAATAGATATATATATTCAAAAAGCGGGTTTTTCCCAGCCCCCCCCCCCTTTTTTTTGAAAATCGAAATTCTGATGGTTTTTTTCTTAATTTGTTCCAGAGCATTTTAAAGAAATAATTATAATTGGCCAAGAAAATAGAAAAAATGATTTTATGATGGTATAAATTCTTTTTGAACGAACATTTTCCTCTCTGTATCTGGAATACTAATATCACATTTTTTTTATTAACAAAACGACAAAACAAAACAAGAAACAATACGAAAATATGATTGTATAGGCAAAAAGAAATGTAACAATACATCTTGCACAGTGGTGGGGGTGAAGACATAACCAATCCAAATTGTAAAGCTTTTGTATTTTTGGAATATTTTAGTTATTTATTGAAATTGCCTAATACCATCAATTACACTAAATGAACAAAATTGTAGAATTACTCCAAATAAAACTACATTTTATTTGTCTCCAACTAATCACAATGAAGTTAAATCATACGTTCAGAAAGGTATATATAAAAGTTGTTCCAAAGAGAGTTTTAAATTCTATATCTTTTTAACAAACTAAAGCTCTTCCTATCCAAATTTTACCTTTTTTTTGGTTCATAAATTATTGCAAATGCAGCTCTAAACACTTTTGCATTTTCAATAAGTGCTATTTGATAACAGTAGAAGTATTACTTCCGGTCCGCGCTTATAACATTTCTTTTATACAAAACTTATTGAAAATCTAGCTCTAAATAATTTTGCACTTATATAATAAATCTGTATAGAATGCATAATTTGCAAAATATTTGGAGAGAAAGAGAGAGTTTTTCGACAAGACAAGAAAACCTATTTCCGGTAGGAACATCGAAAAAACTTTTTTTTATAAAATCTTTCTAAAATTTAATTTTTAGTACTTTTATATTCTCGATAAGTTTGTCTAAACTAGTTGACGAGATATTCAAAGAAAATTACTACTTTTGGTCTATTTACTGAAATTATGGTCGAATATTAAGAGGAAGATTATACTCGTAAATATAAAATTTGGTATTTTGAGCCATTTGGACGCTATCGTAGTCACACACACACATACAAAGACAGATATTTTTTAAAAACTGTGAACATCTGCAAAATCTTGTGCACGAAAACTTTCGTCATCACAATACTTCATTATACTACGTATAAGAAAGTAAAAGAGCTATTATAATCAAATCCCTAACGTGTGGCCCGATATCGCTGTTAGCTTCAATCCCTAAAATTTTTGAAAAAATATTCGTTAACATATTATTGACATCTTTCAGTAAAAATAATTTAATTTCGAACAATTAGTTTGGTTTCTTACAGGTAGGTTTTGTAAGGACATGATATATGCGCTTGCCTGATTGAGATTGAGCAGTTGATTCATAAACGGTACGTTTGAAATATCAACTTTGATTTGACTAGGGCTTTTGACCTAATTAACGATGCCATTCTGTTGCATAAACTGGAACTATGCACCGCACGTAGAAACGCATTGAACATCATTCGTTCTAGTTTCACAAATAGAAAACAAATAGTTCACCTCAATACTATTGATCCCTAAGGAATTAAGCAGGACATTCCTCAGGGGTATATTCTTGGTCTTTTCTTGTTTCTTGTCTTTCGAAATAATCTAAATAGACCATTGCAAAACTGGTTTATATCAATATGCAGATAATATCATGATAAGGTGACACGGTGCAATGGAAATAACTACACTTAAATGAAAGTAAAACCAGCCTTATTGTGGCTTATAGGTAACTGACTTTGCTTTAGTTTATAAGCTACTGACTTTGATTCTTATTTAATCCAATGTGGTTGTGAAAGGTGTTCTCATAGCTTCTGTGATACTTAGGCATGCCAGATTCCTTCAAATACGTTATTGCAATTTTCATTACAAAATTTTAGATGATTCAGTTTGATACGATTTTGTTAAGTTGCACAAAGCCATGTGCTTTACCTAAAGGATCATCTCTTAGCTCTTTACTAAGTACAGCACATTCCAACCACTTTGATTTGCAAACATGTTTAATCCAAAAAAAGTGGTCTTATTTCTAAATTCATAATACATTTTTGGAGTAAGTAATTCGGAATTCTAGTTACATTAAAATGCATTTCCTCAGTTGAATTAACATTCCGCAAATTCCAATTTATCTGTTCCGTTAAATTTCAAATTCCGAAAAAGCACCGCGAAGAACGATAACACCAAACCACTGGTATGGTGTTACACTAAATTGAGATTAATGTAAAATTTCTGCATAATAAATTAACCGGTTAATTTCATTTTATTCGAGAGGAACAAAAAAAAACACTTCTTCTTAATTTTCCCGTATAAAATATCCATTACACTCTCGACTATTAATAACTCCTTCCCGAACTAATAAGTCAAGAGAATAAAATGTAATAGTTGTACTATACATGTTCGAAAAATTCCAGCGGACAAAAAGAGTAATGATGACGTGCAGGAAATTTTCTCCAAGATTCTAGAGCAGATTATAAATGAGCCCATTGCCGACCCGTTAGTCATAATCGGAATTAGACGGAGACGACGTGCTTGTAAAGAAGAGGACGCAAGCTGGATTGAAAAGAGGGACCATTACTTTTCATTAGCGATCTGACAATTCGGGGCACTTCTATATATATATATATATTGTATGTACTTTTATCTCGTTCCGGATAATAATCTTCTCTCCTTCTCTTTCTTTGGGAACGGATTCTGATGCTAGTTTGTATTTTATATGAATTCGGCGGCATTCCGACGCTGTTTGGAGATGCATTCTGCAAACGTTTTGTTTGCATACGGACGGTGGTTAGTCGTAAATCATATAATTAAAAGAGCAGTGGAAAAATTGCGAAAGGTCGAGGTCATGACAAGTAGATAATTGTGAGGTTTTTTAATATTAAGTTTAACATTATTTTATATGAGAAAACATAAAATAAATTTTAATATTTAACCCTTCATTGGTAACACACATGTTTTGTTCGTACTAAGTAACGTGTATCTGTGTGAAGTGTACATAAAAAAATTGATTTTAGAGGTGCAATATTTAATAAAGTTAACTAAATACAGTAAAACACGGATATAGCGTCATTATCGGGACTGGTCGGTTTTTGACGTTATAACCGAGTGACGCTATTCACAAGACAGGCGAGTTTCGAAAAACTGTCATTTAACAAATTTTTGCGTTACATGCTTTATTAACTATTTTACATTACTACGAAGGCAAAACTGCACAAAAATCACATTAAGAATTTCTTTGGCAACGATTATGAATCGCATATTCAGTCAAACTGTAAGGTACATATTACTGTATTGTTAGATGATTTATGACTTCTAAGAAATGCAATCATTGTTATTTCCTAAAAAGTATCTCTATAAATACGGAAATTCTCAGTGGTTATTGCCTACAATTGACGTTAAACCCGAGCTTCACCAGAATTTGATGCCGTTATATGCAATGTTTTTATGTTGTTTACTATAGACCAGGGACCAAGACGATTTTGACGCTATACCCGAGTTGTCGCTACAACCAATGGTGTTATGAACAAGTTGTACTGCATGTTTTATTTGATCAATTAAAACTAAACAATACAGACAAAACACAATTAAAATGTGTAAATAAAAATTCCTTTTTGCACCAGGAGCATCTTAACTCCAGACTTTTTTCGATTACGGATTTTCACATGATATATTTTTGATAAGGAAAATATCGACAGGTTTTTCTCTTGCTAAGGTTATCAGAAATTTCTCGAGAGGTGCTATACATTTCTTCAGGTTCCCCAAGACTATCTGGTATTGATTACGTAGTTACTAACATTCCTCAAGCATACCGTTGGTACTGGTTTTTCTGATCATTTTGGTTAGATTGTGAATTGCGATTGGGGTGTGGACGTTGACGAGGATGATGGTGAATAACTCTGAATAGATCAAACTCGAAAGAGAAGCGCACTACTGTGATGTAATTTATTGGTCTGACAATAGATCCGAGACTCTTTGGAGTATTGTTAATGATTTTAACTACAAGACTAGGGTTAACCGCGATATTATTCTGAATTACGATGCCCGTTGTGACTTTTCATCCATTGTCTGGTACGATTTGTACCACAAATACACTATTATCCAATACACAACAACATGCGATATATGAAAATTTCGAACGTCATATAAGAGATCAATGCGTCATATATACAAATAATATCGTTTTTGGAAAGATAATCTTTAAGTAAAAAAATTAGAAAGCGCAAAATGATAAGGAATGTGCAAGGAATAAATCAAATATGCCGGAGAACTAATGGCTCAGGAGTACACAAACCTATTCAACAAAGTTTTGAAAGAAAGAACCATCCCTGGAGAATGGAGGGAAAGCATAATTATACGCATATTGATATAAGACTATTATCAGGGAATCGCCGTCCTCAGCACATCCTAGAAGATACTAACCAGCATTTTTGCAGACTCAATAACTTCGAAGATACCAATAAATGAGGCACAACAGGGATTTAGAAAAAAACCGCTCAACACTGGATGCTCTTTTCATCATAAGGCAGATCTGACAAAAAGCCTCTCTGAATTATTGACACGAGTAAGGTCTTCAATAGGATTCAGCCAAATGACATCTTTCCAGCTCTGAAAATGAAGAACACTCCTGCAGATTACTTAAGGCTAATGAAAGACCTGAACACCGAAAATATAACACATTTAATTTACAATCACAGCTGGAATAAGACAAGGGGACAACCTCAGTCCACTATTATTTAACACGATAATGGACGAAATCAAAGATAAAGTAAACAGGGTTGGATCAGGATATCGAATGGGGCAAGACAGGATAAAGACTGTACGTGAATGATATTACACTTATATCAGAAAGCGAGGACGACTTGCAACGAATGCTGCACGCCTTTAATATCTATACAGGAAAATAGAATATGAAGATTTCTTCAACAAAAACACCGACTACGACTCAAACTTGCAAACGGTAATACCTGAAAAAGACAAGCACATTGGCGTGGATTGCAAGGAAAAATAAACAAAGCATGTGTTAGACCGGTGATGACCTACGGAGCAAAATGAAGGGCGCAAACATCCTCGTCAAAAAGAATATTAGAACTAACGAAATGAGAATATTGCGAACAATCAGTGGACACACCCTACAAGACCAGACAAGAAACACCATGATCAGGAAGAGTAAGGTTGAAGATATAGTGCGATGAAGAAGAAGAAGAAGAAGAAGAAGAAGAAGAAGAAGAAGAAGAAGAAGAAAAAGAAGAAGAAGAAGAAGGAAAAGAAGACGAAGAAGAAGAAGAAGAAGAAGAAGAAGAAAAAGAAGAAGAAGAAGAAGAAAAAGAAGACGAAGAAGAAGAAGAAGAAGAAGAAGAAGATGAAGAAGATGAAGAAGAAAAAGAAGAAGAAGACGAAGAAGAAGAAGGAGAAGAAGAAGAAGAAGAAGAAGAAAAAGAAGAAGAAGAAGAAGAAGAAGAAGAAGAAGAAGAAGATGAAGAAGAAGAAGAAGATGAAGAAGATGAAGAAGATGAAGAAGAAGAAGAAGAAGATGAAGAAGAAGAAGAAGAAGAAAATAATATTTAACTGCAAGATTATATAATATACAATATTCAACTTCTTTGAAACATGGTCTAATCATAATTCCACACAAGCTTTTTGTCGACCCTAACAGCTAGTATTTCGATGTATTCTTTTACTGAAACATTCCTCTTGCTCATTCTTTATTGCAGGTATTTACTTTCCAAATCATAAGAGGTTTTGGTTGATACCAGTGCTGATATGTCATCTACAATAAGATACCCATATCTAAAGCAGTCCGGCATTTTCGAAATTACGAGGGATGTTTTTTTTCTGCTGAATCTATCTAGTAGGCGGTGATAGTTTGCGACAAATTTTGTATGACAATTTCAATCAGTTGTTTCCAAATATACCTGATTGTTTGTAAGTTACATTATTTTAAAGTACTCCTTTCGTCAATAAATCATGGAGCTGAACAAGGAACATTATCGAGCGCTGATGTTTTACAATTTCAAGCGTGGCTTAAGCCGTAAATAATGTTTGGAGAAATTAATCGAGTGTTTGGTGACAAGTCGTGTTGCTGATGATAGTTTTCGAGCTCCTAAGCCCAAAGCGGCAGTTATTGAAACAAATATTGCTCTTATTCGGAACATGATTGTAGAAAGCCGGCATACTACTGTCAGAAGCAACTTTAAAGATTAGTGTGAAAGTAATTAACATTATTTTACACAAATATTTGAAGGCCCATAAGCTTTGTTCTCGGTGGATTCCTCACAACTTGACTTCAATTCAAAGAGAAGACCGTGTGAGATCATGCAGACGATGAGACCAGATCGCTTTAACCCTGGATTGTCTCGTTTGGTGTACAACATCATCACAGGTGATGAAGCATGGGTATACTGCTATCATCTCGAAAAAAAGCAACACTCGACAGTTTGGGTCTTTGAGAATGAGTTGAGTCCTACAAATGTTGTTTTTGCAAAAAGTTAAAACAGGAAGATGATTCAGAATGGCACACTACAGTTTGTTTGCCTCAAGTTCTCCAAAATGTTCGCGAAAAACGTCCAAGAGAAAGGATCATCTTGTATCAAGATAACATTCGGGCCCACACTGCCGCTCTAAAAACTGAGTGTTTGAATGCCCAAAACGTAGAAATAATCGGTCATTCACCATATAGTCTAGACCTAGCACCTAATGTCTTCTTATTTCCGCGGGTAAAGCATAAATTATGGGGTTTACGTTTTACATCGATGCCTTTAAAAATAAAGTAAACAAACTACTGCCAGAAGATTGGAGAAAGAGCGTCCAAGATTGGTTTTTACGGATGCAAAAATTCATTGATTGTGGAAGAGAATACTTTGAAAATTCATAAATAAATGTTTTTTGTAAATAAATTGTGTTTACTTTACCAGGCTCAGCGGAAAGAGAACAACCCTCGTTTAATTAAAAGAATACATAGATACATACGAGTATTAATGCTTCTTTATAGCAAGCCATATTTTTAAAAGATAATAAATATAGACAAACAAACTGCGTCTATTCACTTAAGATTCGATTCAAATAATCGATATGCGCTATTTGTTTTTGTAATTTTTAAGCTACCGTAGGAGGGGCATATGTCAGTCGGGTAAAATCCAGTGACAATGTAATATCAGAACAATAGCTCCCACTTGACAGTTATCCATCTACGTACGTTCGTGCATTCCGATTCATTCTGTTGTCGTCTGTTTTTTTCCCGTCGTTGTTATATGGATGGCATCGTCTCTCTAATTTACATTTTAAAAAGAACAAGGGCTTGGTCCAATTATCGAGTGTCGAGAATGAAGAGTTGCGACTGGTCTCGATCCCGC
Organism: Amphimallon solstitiale; assembly: GCA_963170755.1. Classification (NCBI taxonomy): domain Eukaryota; kingdom Metazoa; phylum Arthropoda; class Insecta; order Coleoptera; family Scarabaeidae; genus Amphimallon; species Amphimallon solstitiale. Next base: position 13,576,321 of record OY720683.1, on the reverse strand, counting down.
ATTGAACAACGATAACGTCAGCAGAAGAGCAGAGACCACAGAGAGGCGAAATTGAATGCGAAACGATACAAATAAGAGGAAATGTGTGTTCCTTATAATTAACAGAATTTGAATATTTATTTATAATTATTAACTATTTAATTTATCTGTCACTTAATGTTCATAAACAATTGAAAAAAAAATAACTTCAAACATGTTTATAAAAAAGATGCAAGGGTTATTGAATTGGTAATAAAAATCGCCTCGAATGTAGGTCTAGTCATAGGAGTGAATATTTTAATAAAATATCAAAGAACGAGTGTCATAAGTAGGGCACGGACACGTACGGTTGATGACTCATCGCCAATGCGCGCACTATTGAAATGTTGTATTTTTAAAAAGGTTTTAATTTTATTTATATAATTGGATAACAAGTGGTTGGTGATCTATAAAATACAAAATACCTTATTATTTCTTCATTTTCTCTTCTGTAAGACTTGTTCTCTTTGAATTAAGTACATCCTTGTAGATAGAAAACGTCCTTTCTACATCGCAACTGGAAATATTCTTTTATTTCAGCGTATTTAGCATACATAATTGCCGCAATGTTATTAAATCTGGATTTCTATTTAAAACTGCATCTAACTTTTGCCGAAGGCCACATCCGAAGTCACTTGGAATACTTTTGAAATTATTAATAGCCCACGTCTAATTTGGTTAATCCATCTTTTAATCTGAGATTTCGATTTTCAAAATATGTGATTAGTTTAGGCAAATTTCCAAAGTGTTCCTGAAGGAATAACAACTGATTTTTTAAATTTGGGATTTGTATTAGTTCCTTGCACTCAGAAATACTTCGAGCATCGTCATTTAAACATGTAACGAAATTTTGTAAACTATCGAAATTCTCTGCATAAAATCTATTTATGTGTACGTTTTAGCAAAGTTAAGTGACGAACAATATTTTGGTATTCTGTAACGATATTTTACAGACTTTGTAATAAATTTCGGAATCACACACAATTCATTTTCATATTAGAAAAAGTAACATAAACAACGTTCTAGATCTAAATAAATGATAACTAAAAATGTACGCGTATATTATTGAAACTAAACGAAATCCAGTGCACACTTATGTAATAATTGAGAGAAGTTGATTCAATAAACCGGTACCTATTAAACAGGCTATTACAAACATTACGAAGTACGTAATTAACAGTCAAAGCAATGAAAAAACGAAACTAACGTAAGTATGAATGAAAATTTTATTTCTCTTGCGAAATATAAGGTAAATATAATAAATTTTAAAAACCCCTCAGGCTCCTATCTAGGCCGATGAAAAAAGGATTTTACTCATAAATTCCTTATTTTATGGGCATTTTTTGCTCTCATTTTCGGGCACTTCTCGGGCGTAAACATGAATTGGTGCTATTCAGTAAGCGTGTGTTGTTTACATTATTTCTTTGCTCCGTTGTAACTTCGTCGTAGTTTGAACCGGTCATGTCCGCGCCCTAGTCATAAGCGAAGACTGTCTTAGTGGGCGAGTGCAATAAGTGTCTTATGAAAGGAGATTTTTATGTCATTTTTTCTAATCTGCCCATTTTTATATGTTTCTTTTACATATAAAAATAATAGGACTTTTAAAATGTTGTAATTTTTATCGGGATTTTTATATTCAGTATTTGATACTTTTTAAATTTAATGTAAAATGAATGCAAATATTTCGTGTTAACCACCTGCAATTAGAGAACTTGCTGAAAATGCCATGAATAATTTACGTCCCACTAAATCTCCTGGCAATTATGAGAAGCAGTATATGAAATTTGAAGAATGGTGTACAGAAAAAGAACTTCATGTTATATCAGAAAATGCTTTAATTATCTATTTTCAATTACAACATACTAAATATAAACCATCTACTTTATGGACAATTTATACTATGCTGTGGTCTTGTTTAACTATATATAAGGATGTAGTTATATAGCAGTATAAGAATCTATAGACTTTCCTGAAACGTTTATCTCAAGGTTACCTACAAAAAAAAAAATCTAAAAACTTAGAAGAAATATATATTATAAAATTTATACAAGAAGCACATAATAAAATATATTTGGCAATGAAAGTATAAGTAATAAACTTGATAATAGATTACAATGGAACTCGTAGACGAGAAGAGCTGACCAATATGTTTGTAATACAATGTAACAAAGTAATTCTTGGAGAGTAAGCTCTCTCACACTATTAAGTCACTCAAGTATACATATACGAAAAATTTTTCGTATATGAATAAATGTATGAATACACATCTACCCTAAGCTGGCATTGCGAACAACAACGTGCAGGCAGCTGTTTCGACCTTACATTGATCTCATCAGTGCACGAGCGTGTTGTTCACAATGCCTTAAAAACTGAGATTACCTGATATAGTCAACTTACGTAAAAACTATAATAATTTAAAAATCTTTGTGAGCAATTAATTATTTTTGATTTTAGATGTTATTTTTAGCTTTATTGCTGAATTAATAAAAATATTCGGAAATTGGATTCCAGAATTAGAATTAGCCAAGGAACAAAGCGATTCTAATTTATGAGCGTCTAGTGTATTAGTATTGAGTTGCTTTTGATTTACGACATTTCCGTCCATATATTGAAAACAAATCTTTTGAACGTACATGTATGAAAGAACTGCCACCACATAAAATTGAATATAAAATTTATTGCAATTTTATTGACTCACATCGTGCATACGTTTACAATACAATATACACGCGTTACTTATGTGTAAGTACACATTAAAAAAACGGAGAAAAATAGCATTCCGAACACTAACAACTACCGGACGTTTCTTCAAACGGAGGTCGGAACGAATTGCCACTTATGGATTTTTAATAAATTACCTTGCACGTTTTTCTCTTAGTATTATTTATCGACGTGGAACGTGACTCCATTATTCTAATGAATTATGACCTCATTTTATTAATTATGCATTCCACAGTACGGTGGGAAAATTATTGATTGTACGCGCGATTGTATATGAACCGCAAATTTCACGTATTTCATTAACATGACGACGACAAAAAAAAAACAAGTAGGTGGACTTTTTCTAGTACTGATTGAAAATTAATAATATGTACAGATGCGTTATTGTTCGGTTGGATTATTAAGATATTGTTCTAAAAACATACACCTGTATGTATTTAACTATTCCTTCAATTATTTTAAAATATGTAATAGGGTAATAATTGTTTTATTTATAAGAATGATGGTCATTAAATATTGTTGTGCTTTTTCTGTAAATTAGTTTGCACTCAAGAATAAGGTAACTCTAGAAGTTTTACATTATATTCCAACACATATACAATGAAACTTTCTACTTTTAGTAAGACTGCTGCAGGTGATTTTAGCTTTTGATTAACATACCACATTTAACTCTATATTAACAGACGTAAACGTATAGATATAAGGTATAGCATGTCAATGTACTTGAAATTGATCGTAAGTCACATATTGCTGTGAATATACTCGTATATATACAGGCTGTCTCAGAGACGTCGATAGCGAATAATTTTTACTACAAAATTTGTAGCTTTACAATTAAAAAATATTATCATGTATACAGAGTGTTCGACAACGATGAACCAACACAAACTTATGTTTTTTTTTTTAAATGGAATACTATACGTTCTTCTACATTTTGTGATAGCCCTTGAAGAGTTGATTAAACTAAAATCGATTTGTATTTGTCGGTTTTCAACTGTTTTTACGATATGGTAAATTTCGTTAAAAATTGTACAACATTTGAAAATTTGCTATGAGATAATGATTAATGATGAAATACTTATTATGGGCTCAATTAGTAGAGACACGACTTAAAAATATGAATTGCCTTGACTTACATTACACATAACATAACTAAAATTAATCGAAATTAATTAATAAAAAATATTGTAGTCGCTGTGTGTCAAAAATTGTTTAGACCTCAAACTTAGATTTATAACTTCAGTTTAAAGGGATATCATATAAATACATGAATTTACGTTAAGTGCAACATAAAATATTTAAAATTGGAATTAATAAGTATGGTCTATATTTTGGGGGAAAGTGATCGAAATTGTTTGCTGGCACAACGAATATACAGACAAAAATATTCATATTTGCGACAGCTCTCGACAAAAGTTTTTAAAAAATTGTTAACAAGATTGGACGAGACTGGCATTATTCTGTATGAAAAAATGAGGTGTGGTCACCACACGACTTTCTTATACGTATGAGCGTTTCAAACTATACAATTTCAAGAATTTTTTTACACAAAAATTATTCAAAATCCTATTCTAAGTACCGCGCGATCATTTAAATTCTAAATTAGAGCAGGCTCTGAAATTTAAATTAAGTTGGTATATGAGTACTAATTTACAATTTGAATTGTCAAAGTGACGTTTCAAAATGTTAATTAATCAATAATTGACATTCTGGACAACCTAATAAAAAAAAATCCCGCCTGCTATAATTTAGAATTTAAATGATCGCGTGGTACTTCTATTCTCTTAATAAATCGCTATAGAATACATAATCTACATGATATTCTAAAAAAAATTGCTACTCCCTAAGAGTAAAAGTGTTACTTCCGGTCCGAATTTTGAAATTTCTTATATACAAAAAATATTAAAAATCTAGCACTAAATACTTTTGTATTCTTAATAAATATATAGAAATGCATAACTTACGACATATTTGCAAAAAATCGCTATTTGATAAAAGTTAAAAGTGGTACTTCCGGTGTGAATTTTGAAATTTTTTTATACAAAAGATATTGAAATGTATGTTTTAAATACTTTTATACCCGTAACGTACCTGTCTAAAAAGCATGATTTGCGAAATATTCGCAAAAAACTTATTTTCGATAGTAGTAAAAGACCTACTTCCGGTAGGAATTTCGAAAAACTTTTGAAATAAAATTGTTCTCAATTTTAATTTTAAATAGATATAAATTCTTTATAAATTTGTTTAAACTTAGTAGTTGACAAAATATTGGCAAAATTCGATTTTTTCACTGAAGTAAACTGCTACTTCCAGTCTACCGATTTTATAGAAAAACTAATCAGATATCAAGAGGGAGATTATACACGTAAATGAAAAATTTGGAATTGAAATCTACAGCGGTTTGACCGCTATCGTGGTCATACACAGACACAGACTCAGACATTTTTTAAAAACCACTTTTTCGTTATTAGGGAACTTCAAAACGTGGACATCTGCAAAAATCTCGAGACGAAAATTTTCATCATCACACTACTTCCTTCCTCATACAAGGATGCGTGAACTTTCTAGAGTCCTTGATGTAAGCAAAAACGTTATTAACAGTATATTAAAGAAGTTTAAATACAATCCGTATTACAGAAGCTTATATCAAGATCTTCAAGGGAATGCTTTTATAAATAGACTTCTGTAATACGATGTTGCACAAGATAAATCAAAACCACAGTGTTGTATCTCAGATTTTGTTTTGTGATGAAGCTACCATTAAGAGTAATGGTCTAATAAATAGACACACTATGCATTACTACGCCACTGAGAATCCACACTGGTTGAGAAACTTTGATCATCAACATAAATGGTCATTAAATGTACAGGGCGGCATTCTTAACCATCAAGTTATCGGACCTTTTTTTTCTCGATGGTACACTAACAGGAGAGAGGCCGTGGTGCTCCATTATCATGGCCACTTAGATCGCCAGATTGAACTCCTTTATGGTTATGTTAACGAACGGGTATATAGAATTGTTCTAACAACAAGGGACGACATGCAAGAAAGAAATGATAATGTAAGAATCAGTTATCAAAATAGTATATTAAAGAACGAGTGTCATAAGATACGTCTTATTGCACGAGACCAAGTCCTAATGGGCGAGGTGCAAATATCTCTTCATGGCAAATATTAGAGATGCGGAAATTGCTGTAGTGAGTAGCTATCTATCAGATAACACTTTTCAACTTGCTTCTATACCACTGCAAAATAAAAAATAGTAACCATTCAAGACATGTATGTCGAACATTGGAGAGGGGTTTTCCGCTGACACCTTTACGGAGCAAAAAATTCCACTAATAGCACTGGATCATCAAAAAAATGAGGGATTTATCTGCGCTGCTGCGAGACATGGCAGAGGTAAAAAGGCAGATTCATAGCGATTTTTGTACAAAGAGATATAACACTCTAAAAACATACCACCGAAATATGATCATAAAAGCAAAACGTACATACAACAATAACAGAATAGCGATAATATCAATAAGACTTGCTGGAAATAATCATGAAACACATAAAAACTTATATCTGAGAATCAACGGAATTATGATTGAGGAACAAGAAATTGTATAAATGTTTAACAACCACTATGTTGCATAATCTGAGGATAGCTTACGCCCAAATGAAACACGTGTGCCTGGAGCAACTGTTGTTAATAGCATCTTCATTGTTCCGGTCACGACAGAGAAGGTCGATGGCATCCGGCTATGATGGGCTCCCCGGCAATATTATTAAAGCAGCCAGGGTATATTGCTTCTGGAGAGCAATAAATCTATCTTTTGAAACGGGGACTTATCCATCAGCACGTAAGATATCGAAAGTATTACCAGTCTATAAAGTGAAAGGTGACAAAAATATCATTAATAATTACAGACCTGTGCGTGTACAAAATCAGCTGTCAAAGATATTCGAACACTGCTTCCTGGTGCGTCTGAATAGTTTCCTTAAAAGTACCAGATTCTTAATGAATCCTAGAACGAATATCGGAGGCACAAGTCCACTCCAATATATGATGCTCCAAACAAGAAAAATCACATAGTAGCTTTACATTTCGATATGAGTAGGGCCTTCGATTCAGTGGATTACACGCTTCTACTTGAGAATCTACATGCAGTAGAAATCAGAGGCTAGGCTTACGCGTGGATAAAGTCGTTGGCGTAGCGGCGTCTACTGAAAAGTTGATTGGGATGGGCGTGCAACAGGGCACTATTCTGGGACTCATCCTTTTCAGCATTATGATCAAAGATCTAACAGAGAGGTGTCCCACAGCAACCAGCATTAATATTTATGCGGACGATACCACCATCACGATTGCTCACGAAAGTGTACAAGTATTAGAGGAAAGAAGCACAACAGCGACATGCAGCATTTTGGATTGGTGCACTTCAAACGGCATAAGACTTAATACTGGCAAAACCAAGTTGACCCAATTCTACCCAAAGACAAAATTAGTGGAGACGAGTCTTCTGGTGAAGCTTGGGACAGATGCGCCGGAGAAAAAAACAAATAGTTTCTGACGATGAGCACGGGATATCTCATCAATCACCCTTTCTACAACAAAGAAGAATTTTTCAATTTCAAGCAAATGATTTAACCTTTTAACGGAAAATATTTTATTTTACATCTAGTTTTAAATTACTTTCGTCTGTATTATTTATTCGAATTGTATGTCTTTCTTGCATAAACTAAATGATAGTACACGACTCATCAAATACTTTATACGCCTTTTGTATATGCAATTGATGTATAAATCTTCTTCATTCTTTATTCTTATTCTTATCCTGTGCTAGTATAATTATATGGAAATTAATAGACATATTTAAATATAATTAAAATAATTAAAATCTACCGAGGTTATCCATTCTCAATTGTTAATTGATATTTATTTTTATGTTCATTTTCTATTGTCTGTCTAGAGTATATTAATACGCGAAGATGTATTAAATGTATCTGCATTGTTGTCTTATTTACTTACTTCCGAGTATGTCTTCGTACATGGACATGCGACAGTAAATAATCTGAGTTCCTTTCTCATTATTTTATTTTGCACATGTACAGACATAATACACCTTTTCAACTGCTTTTACAATCTACACTATCATATTTATTCATCGCTACAGGTAGCATCTGTTTGAAGTAATCAGTCATATTTCATCTACCGTACTGAACGTATAACATAGTTAATTATTTTGGCATCGTTTGACAGCTGTGCTGTATTATAAATTCATATACAGTGTATGTACTGCCTACTGCGGAACAAAGATCGCTAAATTAGCCAGATGCACAATAATAAATTACAAGACATTATTTGTATTAGTACATCGACTACCTGTTCTATATATGTATATACATGCCATATATTGCAAATTGACTGATAGATATGTACATGTGCAGTAAAATATCTTGTTAGAGAATATATTATGATCCCTATGAGGTTTGAAACAATTTGAGAAAAAACATTCGAGCTTTTTAAAAATATTCATAGCGGACTAAAATATCTACTAGAAACTAATGGTGAAACTATGCAATGGACGTTAGCTTTTCTAATTGTCATTTTGACATTATTTTACTATTTTTTAAGAAAAGAAGCCCCTACGTCATGATGACAGATTAGTTTAATTTATACATTTCTTAAACACGTTGGCTACGAATGATTTAAAGTTTTTTACTAATGTGCCTGGTTGAATTTGGCATATACGAATGCATTTCTTAACTCAGTTATGAGTGAATGTCTTTTTTAAGATTCTTTTCTAAAGTTTGAGTATGTTAGAACTAAAGGGACTAGTTTTAAGGCCTAATGGTTAATTTAAATGAAATTTCCTTATATCTACTAAGAAAAAGATGTTCGTTTAAACGAACAGTACGCATTTAGAAACCAAAAACAATAATAAAAAAAACACTTCAGCAAAATTATAAACAGTATTAATGACATTATTGAAAATATAAGAATTATCATCATCTACAAATTAATTTGATATGAGCGTGCATAAAGCGCAACTTTGCACTTGATGCAAATAACTGAAACTGCTTTGTGATACATCTTATATACTGAAGCCAATATATTTGTCATAAGTTGTACGAATTTCGCTTATGTTATAGTAAATATTGTAAATTAATTAAATAAAACTCACAGTCAGTTCGATTGCATTGCGACTGTGTTTCTTTGAAGATATAATGGTGGGATATCGTGTATAGAAAGAAAAACTCCTCTATAGGACATGTACAATAATTTAAAAATTTATGATATGATAATTTATTAACTCAGCATGCAAGAATAATAATAATAATGAAGGAGATAAATAACACACTGAATTTCACATGAATTGGATAGTTAATTGTATTACTATGTTACATATTAAAATATTTGAGTTGCTCATAATAAAAAAGCATCTATTAAACCTTTTTTTTATATATGTCTAATAGAATTAATATGTATAGGACATAGAAAGTTGAGGAATTTTTACATATTCACCACAGATCCCATATGATATGAGATAATATGCGGTGAGATTAGGTATTTAAGAAGAGATTGACCGGGTATTGGAATTCATGATGCTTCGATGATTGTGAAGATAACTTGGAAGGATGAACACTTTATTTATAAGATAATGAAGTGTTTGTTTTTAATATATATTCAAATTTACAATGAGATATATTTTGGTTTAAAATAATTTGTAGATGGTGGTACGATATAGAGATATTATTATTTTTCCCCAACATTGTGAAAATAAATAGTGCAGTGTTATATGTAATATTCCTGTTTTCAGGATATTATTACCTTTTTAAATCTTTTTACATTTTATAATTTTTTCACCGAAATATTTATATTTTATCTTTTACAATAAAATAGATTTTTTGTTCAAATTTCATTAAGAACAAACAGAATTTTTAACAAAAATAAATATTTTGAACTTTGCTCATTGATTTAATTATTGAATCAAATACAACCTCAACATACCTTTTTACAAGAAATAATAAAAATTATTTGCGAAGTTTCCTTTCTATTCATCTTAGTTTCTCATAAACTGAAATTGTTGACGATAGATAAGTATAACTTGAGTTTAAAAAATTGGTTGGGCTATTTCCATAATTAAACTCAAGTTATACTTATCCATCGTCAACAATTTCACGTCATGATTTACAAATTCGGTATTTGCCCCAATTAAATAGGTCTTTCAGACAATATGAAAAGACTATGATTAAACTTGCCAAGGAAGCAAACCATCTAGCCTTCGTATACAAAGCAAGACAACACAACGTCATCCCCAAGGGCTTAAGGATTAAACCTCAAGTCCAAAGTCAGAGAGCACAAAGGATTGCAAAAAGAGCCAGTGAAGCCTTAGTTAGGGAAAGAATCAATCATCACCGACTCGCAAAAATCAGGATCAAGAAACAATGCGAGGATATTAGGCAGAAGATCAAAGATGAAACCAATGAGCAAGATTATGAGCACATCCTTCAAGCAGTGGAAAGAAGCTACCAAAGAACAAACAACCAACATAAAGAGATACACAAGAGAAAACTGAACACCCTAATACATCAACAAAGAGAGACAGAAACACTAGATCCCTCCAAGACAGTCATCAATCTGTCAAGGAAACAGTTAAACAACCATGCTATCGAAATACTCAATAAAGGTATGAAGTTCGCAGTAGCAAAAAACCAAATTCCCACTATGGATATCATACTTGCCGCGGAAACAGCCGCACAAAAAATAGAATCTCCAGAAGCAGCGGATGAATACCGATGGAAGATTAGAACAGCTATAGAAGATGCTAGATCGAGGAAAATCAAGCACAACACCACGAGGGAAGAACAACGCAGCCTCAAAGAACTAAAAGCAGATAGGTCTATAAAGATACTACCAGCCGACAAAGGGAATGCAACAGTTGTAATGGATGTGGAAACATACAACAACAAAATACAAGATGTTCTAAGGGCAGGTAAATACAAAGAATTACCGAAGGATCCCACACCATCAGTAGAATCCAGAATATATAGAACATTGTTCAAGTACAAATCAGCCTTCCCGAACCAAAACATCAGATATAGACTTACACCACACTATAGTAAGCCATCGCATCTATATGGATTACCCAAGATCCACAAACCTGACATCCCTCTGAGACCAATTGTTAGCTCCAGAAATTCTCCGTGTCATCCACTAGCCATGTTCCTACTCGACATAATTACCCCAATATCAGGAAATACACAATCGGAAATTTCAAACAAAACGATGGAAATAGCCCAACCAATTTTTTAAACTCAAGTTCATCTTAGTTTATCAGACATACACATAAAAAAACGGGTTGATTACGAATATACTATCCAGCTATTACATACACTAAAGAAATTCAAGTGTATCAGAGTGATTTTTTGTTTATATTCTTTGCTAACATATGGGTATAAATAACGCTTAACACGTTTTTATTTTCATGAAAGGGGTTAAACATTATAAGTAAAAAATTGAGGTGTGGCCACCACACGACTTTCTTATACGTAGAGCGTTTCAAATCATACAATTTTAAAAATTATTTTATACAAAAATTATTCAAAATCCTACTTCCAGTCTCTTAATAAATCTCTACAGGATACATACTTTATGAGATATTTGCAAAAAAATGCTACTCGCTGAGAGTAAAACTATTACTTCCGGTCCGAATTTTGAATTCTCATTTATACAAAAAATATTACAAATCCAACTCTATAAACTTTTATACTCTTGACAAATATATATAGAATGCATAATTTACGAAATATCTTCAAAAATCGCCATTCGATAAGAGTAAAAGTGTTACTTCCGGTGCGAATTTTGAAATGTCATTTATACAAAAAATATTTCAAATCCAACTATAAATACTTTTGTACTCTTGACAAATATATCTAGAATGCATAATTTACGAAATATTGGCAAAAATCGCTATTCCGTAAGAGTAAAAGTGTTACTTCCGGTCTGAATTTTGAAATTTCATTTATACAAAAAATATTTCAAATCCAACTCTAAATGCTTTTGTACTCTTGACAAATATATATGTATAGAATGCATAATTTGCGAAATATTTGCAAAAATCGCTATTCGATAAGAGTAAAAGTGTTACTTCCAGTCCGAATTTTGATTTTTTTTTTACACAAAAGGTATTGAAAATTAAGTTCGAAACACTTTTATACTCGTAACGTACCTATCTAAAAAGAATGACTTGCGAAATATTCGCAAAAAACTGATTTTCGATAAGAGTAAAAGACCTACTTCCTGTAGGAATTTCGAAAAACTTTTTTAATAAAATTCTTCTCAAATTTACTTTTGAGTATATATGAATTCTTTACAAATTTCTTCAACTTAGTAGTTGACGAATAATTGGCAAAATTCGGTTTTTTCACCGAAGTAAACTACTACTTCCGGTCTGCCAATTTTACTGAAAATCTAATCAGATCTCAAGAGGGAGATTATATTCGTAAATATAAAATTTGGAATTGATACCTATAGCGGTTTGGCTGCTATCGTGGTCACACACGCAGACACACAGAGAGAGAGACATTTTTTAAAAACCAGTTTTTCGGTATCAGGGGACTTCAAAACGTGGACATCTGCAAAAATCTCGAGGTCGAAAATTTTCTTCATCACAATACTTCCTTATACTACGTATAAGAAAGTACAAGGAAACAATATTGAAAATTATAAAGCCATTTGTCAACCACAAAATTGTAATGCTAATTAATTCCATCACTTTTGTTAAAACTTTCATATATCAGTATATATCTCAACATAAAATTAAATACAAGAACACTACAGGAATTTAATAAGTTTTCTACATTGTTCCTTATACAATATTATGATGAATAATGTGTGACGTAGACACGTATAAAATAGATGCTGTTTTATTCTTACAAAGAGCCAAAATATTAAATACAGTACCTACTTACATTTTCATTATTAAGCTTAAAAATATACAGGGTGTAGATAAAGTCTGGAACAAAATTAATATTTCTGTTATCTTCGGTTTGATGGAAAAACCCTGAAACAGGTCGATTTTGTTTTTATCCCGTGCACTTTATAACATCGTGAATTTAATTCTGTCGTCATCTGGTTGCGCGCGGGCGTGACGTCATTAGTTTTTTCAAATAGTAACGCGCCACATTTATTACCCCTTGTCGTTAGGTATTCCATTGTGCATGCAACGGTATAAAAAGTTTGGTACCTTACATAACAATTTTTGGGAGAAAAATGCTTTCTAATTTCAAAAAATTAAAATTTTATTTCTAATGAAAAACTAATCAAACATTATTTTAAAAAATCAGATAAATTATAATCCGAGGTTTATCTTGGATTGTCGTCAAACAAGACACCAAAAAAATGTCAACGGAAGTGTTCAAATTGTCCGCCATTGGCCATTTGACACTGGCCGAGACTGACGTACACGCTTTCTACGACACGTCATATTGACAGTTCATTACTTGGTGTTTGAACTTATCCATTCACAATACTTGCTCCATTGGTAGTGTTGAACGTGCATTGCGAACATAGCGAATTTGAGCGAAAAAGAGCGGATTCAAATTCTCATTATTGTTGGTTGTGGTGATAAAATACGTAGCCATGAAGAAGCCTGTCAGTTTTTCAATGCAGAAAATCCAAACGGCGCACCGATTTCGCGGTCAACGGTGAGCAAAATTGTCGCAAAATTTGCTGAAACTGGTAGTGTAAAAGACAGGGCTCGTCAAGGTCGACCAAGAATTGAGGAAGATAGAAGGGTCAATATTCTCTTGGAACTTCAGGACAACCCCCACACTTCAACAAGGAACATTGCCAGGGATCATGCAGTCGATTTTACCACAGTAGCCAAATTGCTGAAGAAGGAAAAACTTCATCCGTACAAAATCAATCGGGTTCAGGAACTGAATGAAGATGACTTCGACCGCTGACTCGAGTTCTGTGAACAAATCATGCTACGGTGCGATGAGAATCCCGGATTTGTCGACAATGTGGTTTTTAGTGACGAAGTAACTTTTACCTTGAACGGTGAAGTGAATCGCCACAATTGTAGGTACTGGTCGGGCGAAAATCCTCGATGGGTTCGAGAGGAGCACACTCAACACCGGCAAAAAGCTAATGTATGGGCGGAAATAGTGGGAGATCGCATTGTGGCGCCTTTCTTTCTGGACAGAAATTTAAACGCTGAAACATACTTACATTTCCTAAGATTTACGCTAGTGCCAACATTGGTAGAATTATTTCCGGATGAAAACACCCCCGACAAGCCTCACCCCAGAATCTGGTTTCAACAAGATGGAGCACCTCCACATTTTGGCTGGCGTGTTCGGAGTTACCTTGACGAAATTTTCCCCGGGAGATGGATCGGACGAAGGGGAACAATTGAATGGCCTGCCCGTTCGCCAGATCTCACACCACTTGATTTTTTTCTATGGAGTCATGTGAAATCAAAGGTGTACACCAATAAGCCAAATAACTTGGATGATCTGAAACATCGTATCCGCGAGGAAATGCGAAATATTGGTGCAGAGACAATACGACGTGTCGTAGAAAGCGTGTACGTCCGTCTCGGCCAGTGTCAAATGGCCAATGGCGGACAATTTGAACACTTCCGTTGACATTTTTTTGGTGTCTTGTTTGACGACAATCCAAGATAAACCTCGGATTATAATTTATCTGATTTTTTAAAATAATTTTTGATTAGTTTTTCATTAGAAATAAAATTTTAATTTTTTGAAATTCGAAAGCATTTTGCTCCCAAAAATTGTTATATAAGGTACCAAACTTTTTATACCGTTGCATGCATAATGGAATACCTAACGACATGGGGTAATAAATGTGGCGGGTTACCATTTGAAAAAACTAATGACGTCACGCCCGCGCGCAACCAGATGACGACAGAATTAAATTCACGATGTTATAAAGTGCACGGGATAAAAACAAAATCGACCTGTTTCAGGGTTTTTCCATCAAACCAAAGATAACAGAAATATTAATTTTGTTCCAGACTTTATCTACACCCTGTATAGCAAAACTATATGTCAAAATATAATACAACCCGATATACCTCATATATATTCGATTGTGTATATAAAGTATTAATTTATGTGTCCTCTTCGAAATGGAACAAGCAATATTTACATATTCAATAATATAATTTAACATATTCCAATACGCACGTATAAATCGATGCAGTAGTTACAATTTTACAAGTTTTTCTGTTAATAATCGACTGGAATCAGTCTTCATATCGTTTGTTTTTGACTTTCTTTATTCTATATCATATTTTCTGTCTAAATCTACAAATTCACCGATGAACTTGTGATAACTAAACTTGCACAAAGCTGAATTCAATAAAAAAAAAACAATGCATCATAGTAATTTTTTACATTAAAACACTGCTGTTCAAATGTTGTATAATAACAAGTATAAACACAAAGACTGCATCTTTACATTGTATATATATATAATTTTAATTCCATAACCAAAGCAATAACACGTCGACTACATATGGATATAAGAAATAAATTTGCCATCAGACGGTAGCCGAAAATTGTTAAATTTTATTGAGGTCTGGCAGCAATAAATAACCGGTGTTTTACATGAAACGCGTGGGAAACCACACACATAAATTGATGCTACTCTTTTATTTTTTTCCTTCTTTTCACGTCCGTAACATCACTGTAGATATAAATCGATTGTACTTTATAATGTGGGATTTCTAATGGTTTTATTACCAAATATAGTGGTCACATCATTGTTCTTTTTGACGGGTTTCGTGTCGGCTAATCAGAAAATCTATCTTTGAGTGCGTATCGCCAATTATTGTTGATTTTGATCGATCGAGGTGTTTTTATCTGTCACCTTCGCGCGGGAGTGTTTCTATTAAAATCTTATAGAAGAAGTATTGAAATTTTACTTGTAACTGGGAGTAAAATAATAAGCGTTGTTTGTAAAATAATCATGATTTACGTATATAGAAAAGGAACTGTAATATTTTAATTTTGCATTACACAATATAAGGCTATAATATTCATTAGTGTTAGTGGGGTAATAGTGACAAAACCAAAGCATAGCGAAGGTATTTGAAGAGAGTTCCTTACTGTGGTAGAATTGGAAACACATCAATACAATAGTTGAATGAATTATATGAAATCATAGACAAACATCTATTACATTACTCATATAAAAAAACAAATTTCAATCCAGACTGCACTGACGCTTCATCAAAACGACCTTGATATAACAGCGCGATGAAGAAACGAATGGTTAAAGTAAAATTAGACGAACTAACAATATGTAAACGCAAACTTATTGAGCGACCCCTGCAGCTTAGAGATGTTAAAAGTCAACGTCTTTGCTAAATTATTGGTTGGTGGATGAGATAAAGTTATGATTAAGTTGCCCTGTGCCACGAGATCTGTTTTATCTTTTCGTAAACTAGGCGTTTTACGTTTCCTAAACATCCCGAAAAATTCGAGAATTAAGGTTTAGAGATTCGTCGACAAGAAAACTCCAATAATTAATCTTAAAAGTTACAAAATATGTTGATGTTCCAAATTGAAATCACATCATTGTTTCACGTCAGTGCTGGTAGATTATCGAATATTATGATACGGCAAAATATATAAATGAAAGCCTTATCACTAAACACAGGTGATTAACTAAAATGAGCTTTTAGTTGAATTCAACTCTTTATCCAGTCGTAAATGTTGAGAAAATTATTTCAGTGTGGTGAATTTACCAAATTCACCACAATTCTAACACATGATTCAGTGCACGACTCAGATGCTTTGAGGCAAGCGCTTCTCTATGAATAATGCAATGGGTTCGCAGTGCATTTGGTGATAAGCTTCGAATAAGTGCTTGTAATCTTCCACAGCAGCCAGACATGGGGCAAGCTCCATCAGTACAGACACCAACGCACCTAGGCCAATTCAAATTATTTCCAGATATGAATGTATCAAGAATCTCGAACAGTTCCTGAGCCTTCTCTCCTGCAATGATATTTGTACCAACGAGAAGTTCTTCTTTAATGTTATTACTATCTATAAACACCTTGAGATAATAATCTCTGTTTCGCAGTCTTCGTCAGGCAAGCGTTTCCCATCGGCTGATAATCTTCGATATGATTTTAAGGAAGCCGATTATATATCATTATATAGTCACTTGCTTGACTGTGACTGGTTCTTTCTGAATGATTATACTGATGTCAATGATGCATTGGGTGCTTTCTACAGGGAATTATTCTCCATTCTGAATCTCTATGTGCCTCGCAAATCAAGACCCAATGTTAGTTACCCACCTTGGTTCTCGTCTGAAATAATATCACATATTAAATGCAAAGACTACTACCATAGAAAATGGATTCAATCAAAAAGTGCGGTGTTCTAGGATGAATTTAAGCGACCTAGGACCTCAGTAAAGAGAGAGATTAATGAAAGTTATACTGCATATCTATCACTAATGGAAGAGTCTATTAGAACTGACCCTTCGAAGCTTTGGGGTTTTCTCTCATCTAAGAGACGTACTACTAGGATACCTAATGTTCTATGTGATGAACATAGTAATACCTTCACGGAACCTAGTCACATTGTCAATGCTTTTGCGAACACCTTCTCGGGTAGACTCCATTCATCTACTGCATTTGCGGCCACTGAGTCACATTACATCTCTCTGCCAAACTCCTTCTCATGCGTAACTGAGGATGAGTTATTAGAATTACTCACTGCCTTCCACAATAAAAGCACAGCAGGTGATGATCAGTTGCCTAGTCTTCTTGTCCGTGATTGCAGATACGTCCTTGCTTCTCCCTTAAGAATAATTATCAATTTATCTACATCTTCGAACATCTTCCCTGAATAATGGAAAATTGCAAGAATTACCCCAGTTCATAAGAAAGGGGATCGTACATTATTGAGTAATTATAGGCCTATCTCTACTATTTCTAACTTTGCGAAATTGTAGTCTTCTTCATAGTACTCGATCCCTTATTTCGCTAGACCAACACGGGTTTATCGCTGGTCGATCTACTCTTACCAATTTGGCCACTGTGTCTCAATACATTGGAGAATCTTTGGATAAGCGTGGTCAGGTGGATGTAATTTACACCGATTTGTCGAAAGCTTTCGACTCGATTGATCATGAAATATTATTACATAAGATTGGTTCATTTGGTATGGTACCTACTTCGATTAATCTACTTAGATCTTATCTTTTTGAAAGAAAATGCTATGTCACCTATAACTTCTTTTTACATCTGGCATCCCTCAGGGATCCAACTTGGGACCGTTATTATTTGTCCTTTTCATTAATGACCTGCTCCTCCAAATTAACGGTCCTATTCTTGCATATGAGGATGACATCAAAATATTTTCTCGGATTACATCAGCCCGAGATGCACGGGCTCTTCAGACAAGTTTGGACATGTTGGCCATGTGGTGTGAGGAGTTTAGGCTTGGGTTGAATATCAGCAAATGCTGTGTTGTTACGTATACACGTTCCTCTACACCTTTCTACTACTGTTACCAGCTAAATGATACCGCACTTGAACGAAAATTCGAAATAATGGACCTTGGTGTTGTTTTCGACTCTTACTTTACCTTTCGAACACATATTGGGGCGATCTGTTCTGGAGCCTTTAGATCACTTGGCTTTGTAATGCGGGTATCCAAATATTTTAAGAATATTGTCTTGCTCAAATCCTTCTACTCAGCCTACGTTTTGAGTAAAATTGAATACGCTGTTCCTATCTGAAATCTCATTTATGCACACAACTCGCTGGCACTGGATCGTGTTCAACGTAAGTTTTTAAAATTTCTGTCATTTAAAATCGATGGTATTTATCCAGAGAGAGGCACACCTCAGGCTGATTTACTTTTACGCCACAATTTTGCATCTCTACAAGCAAGAAGAGATGTTTTCTGCCAGAAATTCTTGCATAAACTCATCAGAGGCAACATTGACTGCCCCTTCATGCTCGAAAGATTATTGTTGGTTGTTCCACGAGTTACATCGAGATACGACTCAACGTTTTTGATGCCATTTGCGAGGTCTAACGCAATGAAACTGACTCCAGCATATCTTCTTGCCAGGGTGGGTAATGGGATGGAGTTGGATTTATTCTTGTGAGAGTGTGGGGATTCTGAAATGAAATATTGGGTGGTTTATATATGTGTATGTTTATGTATGTGTATTATAATATATGTATTTATTTACTGTTTTGTATAAATTTTCTCTATTATTGGGTACAGCCTGTTGGGAAAATAAAGAATTATTATTATTATTATTATTATTATAAACCGTACATAGCATATCAAATGAGCATCTTTGTTATTATCCGTAGCTTCATCTAGCTGTAATCCAAATTCCCATCATTTAATTTTTTTCAATTAATTGATCGTTGATATCTTCCGCCATATATTATATTCTCCGACCAATTGTGTTATTGGACAAAAGCACTTTTAAAAGCAGCTTCCTAGAAGACTCGCGTTCGCAAGAATACTCTGCGCCCGCAAATTTGCACAGAAATCTAGATATTTTTAGTTTCTTCTTTTGTTTTTTGTTTAGTCAGGCCAAATGTTTTGGTTCAATTCATTATGAAGCTTATATATATAGCAAGAAAAAAATCGATTTATATGGAGGTGAGGCAGTGTAGGTTACCAGGTCAACCTCGAAGTATGATCTAATAGAATGTGAAGTACAATTTTAGAAGGAAAACATTAAAAAAATATTTTCTTGAAAAATTTAAAAAATGAATTTGAAAATATTCATATTACCCATATATGTATCCTCTGACAAAACCGGGCAGGTAAAATTTATAGAATTATCTTCTACAACTTACAAAAAAAACTGAAAAAGGAATCTTAGATGCACCGAAACAGTACTAAATACCAAAGGAACCATTTCCTTTGACATTCAAGGAATCTATAGATAAAAAGTTTAAGCCAGACTTGAATAACTTAACGGCATATATTCTATGGAAGCAATCCTTTCATTACCAAAGGCAACATTTAATATAGATTAAAAACAAAAGGCTAGAAAACGTAAAAAAAACGCCAGTTTTAACAAACACACCAGAAGAGATGCACTTAAGGTATTATACAAGAAAAAGAAACTGAAGCAGAGGAAGAAGAAAGCGAAAGCTGTTAAGAAAAATATGAATGATAAAGGAAAAAAGACGAAAGTTGATTCTTCGTCATCTGACAAAGAGCATTACATATTGCAGTGATCTTGAGTTGGGTGGCAAATTACAAATGACATAATCAAGATCACTTCGAGATTTAATTAATTAATTATTATTTTATTTATTTTTATCACGATGTGTATATAAATATTCATTGAGTGAATATTTTGCCAAAATTTAATTTTTATTTACGAAAGATAATATAAGAATGTTATTATAATTTTTATAAAAACTATAAGATTAAAATAAGCATAAAATAGTACGTGAATAATAACAAGAAAGTGTTTCCCGCACAAAGAAAACAATATTTTTCGCTAGATGCATTTGATGAGTCATGAATGTGGAAACAAGTTGATATTTACATATTTGTTTACCTTTGTGAAAGATTAGTAATGCGCTGTTCTCCCGGTGGTGCAGCACTGCAGCTATGTATTTCTGGAGGTGGAATCGTATCGTACCGAGAAGAACCGGACGTTTTTGTGAAGAAAAATATTAATATAAGACCGGAACCGATGAGAAAACGTTAGATGCCTGGTGAAAATCGGCTCTCTCAAAACAAAACAAGAAGTAGGTGGAAACCTCTTCTTCCTCTTAAAAGTAAAAATGTTATATTAACTTAGAAGTTTATTCATGAATTTGAATAATTTTCAAAGAGATTTTACGACACATAAATTTTTCAACAAGAATTAGAACTAATATTTTCCGTAATAATTTTACTATACTTATAGAATTTTCCAACCGAAGTGGAACTTAGAATAATTTTATGAATTAGATATCATTTTTAATTTGGAGTTTAATTTACATTGAGACTTGTAATTATTTTTGGAAATAATTATTTATGTTCGGAACAGTTTTATTTAGTTAAAACTTTGAATTTTTTTTATGTTTCTAGAATGTTTTGTTTTGTATGTAGGGTTATTACACCATGCATTATGATAAAGCATTTTAGTCACTGTAACGATGAAATTGAATAGCATAATAATTTTTTTATATATATAAACACTTGGTGTTTTAACAAAGATTTTTCTTTACTATTTTATTTACCAGATTAGAAGATTTGTGGTTAATAATTTTGTTTTATGTATATATAGTATATAGAATAATTGAACAGTGATCGAGATTTTCTTTTATATGATGGATGAATTTGAAGCGATGTACGAAGAATTAAGGTGATTTAATAATGTTTGTTATAAATGTGTATATAGTGTTGTACAAAATTTTCTTGAGTGGTGCTTTATATTGGTATCTCAGAGTGAGGTAAAGTTTTATTTTATTATATATATATTTTTTTTATATGTATATCAAGTATATTTTATAGTGCTTGTGTATTTGGTATTAACGTGTTGGGTAATAGATCAGGGATGTATGCGATGAATTAAGTAGTTGTTTAATTCATAGCATGGAGTCCTGGTGAATCCTTAAAACACGAATTAGTCTTGGTGGTACTGTTTTGGGAGCGAGAAAAGGCGCCAGGCAGAACTAATCAGGGCTGAGTTAATTAGTTAAATGCACAAAGACATTTTTTTTATATTATTATTTTATTAAATTTAAAATTTATATATATACCTTAAGGGGTGAGCACAAGTAGTGTATGCTCGGGTTGTGTCCAACGAGTTGAAAAGCATACTCGTAGGGTGGAACTTTGCGGTACCTACCAGTGTGAATTTGCTTTGTGATGGTACTGTCTTGGAGCGAGCAAAGGCGCCAGGCAGGACTAATTAGGGCAAAGCCATTTCCTTAATGTTTATATTTTTGTAAATAATAAATCGCGTAAGTTTTGGCTATTCATATTCCAGTACAATTCACAATATGCAATAAATTTTATTCTATTAAAGATGTGGATTGTTTACATGTATCTTTGACGAATATAAATCATGATGATCACGTTTATTTTTAAAATATAATTTTTTCTCGATGTTATGCTTTCATTAATTATAATTTCTTTATTATTTTGACTATTTGATCATGATATGTGCGATTTTATATGATTTTTTGAAATATTAAATTTTTGTAAATATATTTGTGTAATTTAAAATTTCTCTTTCTTTAATACTTTCTTTTAATAAATTAGATGATAAGATTTATTTTGCATTTTATTTTCTTTACCTGACCTGGTGATAATTAAAGAGTATTCAAATTGATTGGAGAATTTATTTATATTTTCTGCCCCTGAGAGAACATTTTCTTTAGTCATTCTAAACTGAGCTAGTTAAATGTAAAATTGCCTAACCTACTATTTAGCAGAAAATTTGTTGAATCTTAGTCTAGCATAAGGCCTAGCACTAGGATGCATGCTTGATTCTTACTTACTTATTGATTGAATAATTTAAATTATTTTTATATAAATCTCAAATTGCAAGAGTCACAGCAATATGTTTATACTGCTTTAAAAAGGTTAGAAAATTAAAGCAGAAGTCTTGATTTAATGCCCAAATATTTTTGGGAAAGCCTTGTTTTTGTGCTATTCATGACAATGTGAAATATATGGATTCCAACAACTATTCTCTTAGCATCTGGCTTTGATAAGCAATGTTACAAGTGTTCCTGTGGACGAGTTCAATTGTAACAAGAACGTTTACAAAAATTCCTTTATTGATGTTTCAGACATGTTTTTACTATCTTTTGTACAAAAGTTTATTTTACATACCTGCCCATTATTGTGACAAAATCACGCGTGAAAATAATCTAAAATCAAAAATATGAATTGTTACAATTAACCCTGATATCTTCGCTACCACATGGAAAAACCGTTTAAAAGTTAATAACAGTACTACATAATCAACAAGATAAATATAAAATATTGAAAGTGGAATTAAATTATCAACGGTATTCCAATTATAAAAATCAGAATTTATTATGATACCATGCGGTAAAACTACCACCCACTGTGATAATTTCACCGGATTGGCGCCTCACACCAAAGCGTGAGAACCTAGTCAAGTGGATCATTTCTTCGTTCTTTCCATGCCCCCCTTCCATCTCCTTGCGAATAATTTCGGCAGCAACCTGCATTTCCACTCGATAATTTCACTAAGTTTCCGATTACACATAAATAACCATCTGCTTCTTCGCACTGTCACGAGGAGGCGAGTAAGCAGGTAAGTTATACAAAATTTTAACACCGTGTGTAGGCATATACGACATGCACGGTAACAGACGAAACCGTCTCTAAACATGCGGACGCAATCGCGGCACAGGAAATATTTAATATAATGTATTTAGAAGAGCGTGACATTACACGTGTTTTACGCTGATGTTAATCCGTTAATACATCTATAAGTCGGATCTTTGTAGAATGTTTTAATTAGCCTGGGCGAACGTGTGCGCGTCCGATGTGAAAATGAGGTAAAAATGTTTTTGGTGGTTGTAATTTTTTAAGGAGTATTCACGTACGATATGTATTTCTTCAAAAATAATGTTGCTGATTAATTACATGGAGAAAGTAAGCATAATTGAAGCTATTTGAATATGTTATTCGTCTAACTGGCTTTTACCATTCTGTTATGAATTCATTCAATAATAAATAAATAATTTAGGGCCCTTGTAAGTTATATATACATATAGGTATACTTATATACACTATACAAAGGCAGTACAATTAGTACAAATGACACGAATGCAATATAAAATGAAATTGGTACGTAAATACGAATAGACTTGCAATGTTTGGACAAATATCAGCAAAAAACGTAGCCAGACAGACGTCTATTTCCCATGTGTCGCTTTTAGGCACAAAATGCCTTAGGTAATATTCAAATAATTCTTTATTTCTTTTAACATATCCGTTTTAGTTTAAAATAGATTTATTGAAAGCAGTGGCGGCTCTTTAATGAGAGCAAGTGAGCAATTGCACCCCCTGGAATTTTGAAGCAAAACAAACCAAGCGGCGACTAACTGTGAAAGTATTTATTTATTACGTATTCATTGTTATTGAACAGGAACGTGGCGTGTACGGCACGCGAAACAACCTACATGCACCGATCGTAGTCATATATATAATGACGACTAAGACTAACAGCGCACGGATGTAAAGACCCCTTCCACCGAGAGAAACATACCCATGTGCAAGCGCTACTGTTGCTGCGTTAAGCCATTAAACATTACATTGAAGGTGGGGAGAACTGTATTTTGTTCTAGTTCCATATCGTATAATACATAGCATGTGAGCAAGATTCCCGTCGGCTCAACGCTGTTGTAAGATGAATTTCGTGTCTGCGATGCATAATAACACGTTTTCGCGGTTAACGTATGATGAAAAAATCGCAATAAAAATCTTAAACGGCCGATGCCTCAATTATGTTTAGGAAATAAACAATCTGTTAAAGGTAAAGACGTTATAAGAAGTTCAAAATGAATATTTATCAGAAAAATGACTGGATTTGTGGGTGTGAAATTAAAAATACTTTGTTTTGTTTTCCGTGTCTTTTGTTTGGTGGTGAACCGTCTTGGTCAAAGAACGGAATAAAAGACTTAATTCATCTTAGTGCTAAAATTACGAAACATGAAAATTCCGAAGGGCATTTGAAAAATATATTTAGTCTAAGAATGTTAGGAAAAAATAACATTCAGAATGTTTTAGATCATCATATAGAAAAGGAGTTCAACAACACAATGAACAGGTAACAAAAAATAGGCATGTGTTAAATTTAATAATGAATTGCATTAGATTTTGTGGCGCGTTTGAACTGGCACTTCGGGGTCATGATGAACGGCAAACGTCGAATACCAAGGGCATTTTTCGGGAATTGATAAATTTTACGGTAGAATTAGATAAATCGCTCAGAGATCACATCGAAGCAGCACCGGTTTTTAATTGAATTTATAAATGATTTCCCAAATTTTAATGAAAAAGTGATAGAACTGTTCTGCAAGTCAAAGACACGCAAAATGGACTTCGTTTATCGTCAGATGTAATCAAACTGTAGTGTTATATTTATTATTCCCTCAAAACAAACTGTACAATGAACAGTACCTGTCTGGAACAGTATATCGGTGAAACTTATAAAGATTGGGTAAGCGTTCTTGTATTATACTTTTACTTTCTTATACGTAGTATAAGGAAGTATTGTGATGATGAAAATTTTCGACCTCGAGATTTTTGCAGATGTCCACGTTTTGAGGTCCCCTGATACCAAAAAAGTGGTTTTTAAAAAATCTCTCTCTCTCTCTCTCTCTCTCTCTCTCTCTCTCTCTCTCTCTCTCTCTCTCTCTCTCTCTCTCTCTCTCTCTCTCTGTGTGTGTGTGTGTGTGTGTGTGTGACCACGATAGCGATCAAATCGCTACAGATATCAATTTCAAATTTTGTATTTACGAATATAATCTTCCTCTTGAGAAATGATTAGATTTTGAGCAAAATCGGCAGACCGGAAGTAGTAGTTTACTTCAGTGAAAAAATCGAATTTTGCAAATATTTCGTCAATTACTAAGTTTAAACAAATTTATAAGGAATTCAAATGTACTCAAAATTAAATTTGAGAAAAATTGTATTAATAAAGTTTTTCGAAATTCCGACCAGAAGTAGGTCTTTTACTCTTATCGAAAATCAGTTTTTTGCGAATATCACGCAAGTCATGCTTTCTAGGCAGGTAAATTATCAGTATAAAAGTATTTAGAACGTATTTTTAAATATCTTTTGTATAAAAAAAAAATTCAAAATTCGGACCGGAAATAACACTTTTACTCTTACCGAATAACGATTTTTTGCAAAATATGTCGTAAATTATGCATTCTATATATATTTATGAAGAATACAAAAGTATTTATAGTTGGATTTGGAATATTTTTGTATAAATGAAATTTCAAAATTCGGACCGGAAGTAACACTTTCATACGTATAAGAAAGTCGTGTGGTGGCCACACCTCATTTTTTAATTTTGAAATTATGCACTCCCTATGTGAACCACCCCGAGCCGCCACTGATTGAAAGCAAACTATTTCTTTATTTAAAGGAACTAGACGCTTGATTTATAATATAATTCACCAAATAATTTAGTTCCTTCAAATAAATATTTTAACAAAATTATTTGCTTCAATCACACAACATTTTATTTTGTGTTTTGTTGAAATAAGAGTGTTTATATTTGAGTTGACAATATATTGGACAACAAAATCAGTTTGTTTACGGTAAACAAGTCGGTTTTTCCGTGTAGTGCTTAAATAACAGAACGGTATAATATAATACAATAACATGAGAACATAATATAAATGCACAAACAATAATAATAATAATACACAAACAGTCATTTACCGGTATCATTTTTTTTTTAATTAAAAGGACTTAGCAATATTACAATCTAGTCAATGAGCAGTGATAAAAAAACCTTCTTTTGTGGCTAGTGGCAAATTTAGCACTGGTTTAGCTAACAGTGCCCACTTGCTGATGAGGAAATTTGCTGAGTGCAAAAATATTAGAAGTAGGATATGTATAGAGTAATTCATTATAAATTACCCACCCTTCATCATTGTTACTACTGCATATTCAAAAAAAATGTTTCTAGTAAAAGTTTTGTGACTGAGACTGAATTTTATTTGCATGCTATCAAAAACACAGTGGCGTACAGTTATAACGGTATAAAAAGAAAATAATATATTTTTTAAATGGAATATCCTATATATTATTAAATTTTTATAATGGCCTTTTTACTCTGATTTCAAAAATATACTATATGATACCGGTATCTTAAACCGTTATCGAGTTATTAAATGTCGAATATCGCAGTTACTGTACTACGGAAAAGTTAACATTATTAAAGTAAGCTATGAAAATGATAATTATTGTGTTTGATAAATGACATTTCCTTAATAAAATAGTCAAAATGAAAATGTCATTTATCAAACACAATAATTGTCATTTTCATAGCTTACTTTAATAATGTTAACTTTTCCATGGTACAGTGACTACACTATTTGACATTTAATAACTCGAAAACGGATACCGGTATCATATGGTATATTTTTGACATCAAAGTAAGAGGATAATTACAAAAATTTAATAATATACAGGGTATTCCATTAAAAAATAACCTTTTTTTTTCTTTTTATATCGTTGTATCTGCACGCCACTGTATTTTTGATAACATGCAAATAAAATTCACTCTCAGCCACACAACTTTTATTTGAAACAGTTTTTTGTATATGCAATAATAACGATGATAAAGGTTGGGTAATTTATAATGAATAACCCTGTACAATGAAACTTATGCAAAATATTTATTGCAAAATCTTAGATTATATTGAAAACCTATTGAAAGTGTTTGGTATAATATAGCATTTAAAGGATGTGATTGCTGGTTGGCGTCACAGTGTGTTTAGCATCAACCGTTTAATAGTAGCAGTATTTTCGATTGCGTTTGAAAAATATATTATTAAAGTGTAATATAAAATTAATGTTATGAATAACTTGCAAATTAAAAAACATATTTTCTTAAAGTTGATCATGTCATGTTATTAAAGTCATTTGACAATTGGAACGAGAATTTGGTTAAGCACTGTCTGTGGCATGATATTGCAACAAATGAATATGCCCATTCTTAGATTTTGAAGTTTTAGAATTTAGGAAAGATAGAAAATTATTTATACAATACTACTTCCTTTTTTAAGTTTGTGTATTTATTAAGAAAGAAAATGAACATCTAAATTTTTAAAACTATTAATCTTGATTATACACATTGCACATGTAACTTACGGCTTTCAGGACATAATTTAATTGTTTTTCAATAATCGCTTTCTGTCAAGTGTCTTATGGATACCTTTTGCATTACTGCTACATTTCTATGAACAGATATGATCCGAGTCACAGAAAACAATAAATGAACATAAAAACCATTTCCTAAGTCTGCTTGAAAAGCCAATGACAAAGTATTTCTGGAAGTATCTGATAAACTATTAGAGATATGTGTGTGCAAAACGTGTTTAATGAGATGAAAAGGGATATTAAGTTTTACATGGGATAACTCCAATTTTAATATATCATTCAATTAAGAGAAAAATACAGTAGGAAATGTTAATACTCAAGTTAACTTATGAGGCAATTACTAAATTCAGTTTAATTATAACGAGTAGTAGTATTCTTCATAATTATTAATTTTTAAGATCATAGATGACGTAATCGCCGTACAAGTTTTAAGACTGAAAATGAGACTCAACAATATAATGAAAGAATTCTGTCTTCTTCATATTTACTAATTTGTAAAAGAAAATGAGGAAATCCCAATTCAAAATTTTGTTCAAAACTTCTTCAGAGTGATTACAGGAAATCAAATAATAATTCTTACTTCTTATTAATATTGTAACGAAATGAGTTTACATTAAATAAAAGAAGCAGACCTCTCGGCGCAATAAAAACGCTCTTGTTTACACACCACCATAAATCATCTCGGCTCGGCACATAAAAACGATATGCAAACAAGTCGATGAGTCATCTCACAGATGTACGACGTAAGCAAGGAAGAGTCCAGATTTCCACTGGTATATTGCCGAACTTACTGGTACATTTCGAGAACATTTCATGTAGGTGTATATAAGGCGACTGGGTCACCGATGGATTCATTGCGGGATTGATTGCGGAGAAGCAATTGCGGAGTTTCGGGAAAGAAAGTCCTTAAGTAGTCTCGAGTGCGATAGTGGTAGCCAAAGAAATAAATATAGTAGTGCCGTCTTATATAAATAGAAGTGTTACATAAATACGGACAGAGATATTAGTAATAGAACTAAATAAATACAAGTGTTAATTTAAATTTATTAATAGTAGTTTAAGTGTGATAAGTTAGTTTTATATATTATATTGTTATATAATTTTAAGTATATAAATATACAGACTGTTTTAAATAAATAATTGCACGAGTTGTTTATTGGAACCCGAAAACGTTACAATATCTAACAATATAGATAGCGAAAAATATAGCTGTATAATGTCAAAATGTATTCGAGAATGGCAATTACCGATTCACCAATTTTACATAAAAACTATCAGTTCTGTTAACTAACATTATAAATAAGCACCAGAAATACAAGGTGCGAGAAAAATTTAGAAAAAGAAGACGAAACAGATGTAAAATCTAGGTGGCGGTAATAGGCGATTGAGGGTTTGAAAACCGTAATAATAATATGTGCCAAACAACAAATATACAAGAAAAGTACGTACCTACCCACTAATCCAATCAATAAATAACACAATGACAATATTAAACGCAGAAACTTAAGAAATCACTAATATTACACCTAACAATAAGATTTTAATTTTTGACGTTTGTTGACGTTGTTTGTCAAATCGTTTATTCAGTACACTAAATCGAACCGAAAACAAATAATTTAGCTGTTTCTAATGAAAAATTAAAAATAACTCCGAAATTATTGGTTTTGGGTAGAGGACATTATTAACAAAAATTAAGCGCAATTAACGCATCATTCCAAAAATTTAATAATATACGGAGTGTTTCATTTGAAAAAAATCAGTAAACGGTATTTGACGATAGCCAAATTGATTGCATCGTAACAAACACCCTGTATAATAAAATGAATGTTTGATT
The DNA here is from genome assembly GCA_963170755.1 of Amphimallon solstitiale. Taxonomy (NCBI): domain Eukaryota; kingdom Metazoa; phylum Arthropoda; class Insecta; order Coleoptera; family Scarabaeidae; genus Amphimallon; species Amphimallon solstitiale. Next base: position 13,546,841 of record OY720683.1, on the reverse strand, counting down.
ATTTTGTAGGTTCAACACATCCCTTGGCTGCATACTTACTAAATAATTTTGTCTTAGATAATCGTAATACTACCGCATAGAATTATTATGTTAAACATTGTCGCGACCATTTTTTTTATAATTTTCGTTAATAACTCAACAATGCGTCATCCAAAACCAAAACCCCAGATATCGATGAAAGCACAAATTAATGTAGATAAGGAAAAACAAAAGATATACAGGGTGTTTCGTTCAAAAAAGAATTCGAATGTGTGCCATTTTAACGCATCACCCTGTATAATTCAAATTATTTTCAAAATGTGTGTTTTTTGTTACTGTGCCACTTCTTATAAAATAAATTTCTTCAGTACTATTTAATAACGCCTACATTGGAGTTTGACGCACTAATGAGCAATCCTGTACCTATACATTTGAAAATTACCAATTTACAGGTTAAAATAACAAATTTTCAATTTTGCGTAATTTACCAGTAACGCTCACACAATAAAAAATTCTGACACACGTGAGTAAGCACAAGTTAAATACACTTCCATAAACCCGCTCATAATAATCCCGAACATTTTAATATGCTAGTCGCTCCTTTTCTAAGTAATTAATTAGCCGTATTAACAATCTTATGCATATGGAGTTTCTTCAGGTGCACCAATATCAATATGCACAAATTATATTGACTTAATTTACCAGTAGAAAGTAGACTTAAATACATATGGGTGGTTGCGATTGCATAATGCATTATCCCGGGGCCCTTAAAATTTTATAATAGTACTTATTTTAGACACACGCGATGTTTGGAAAGTAACAACAGTTGTTGTGTAAGTTATGTGGTTAAAATTTTGCAAAGAAGCAGGTGATTCCTCTGCACCTTTACCTTTATTGTGACCTGTCGCCTTTTTTTTTATTCAGCCTTTTGTTAGTAACGCTAATTTTTACCCACAAATATTTCGGGACTACACTACTACCGTGTTAAAAAATCTACCTGTATACTTAAGCGGTAGTTTTCCACGGTCGAATATATTACTTCCTGTTATATTTAATATAATTTATAGGAGTGTGAGACTTTGTTTGATGTGTTATTAAGGAGGATGCGTATCGGCAATTTGTATTGTACAGGTGTCCACTTAATAGGTGGACAGGCAAGATCTCACTTTGTGAACGTTTCGAAAAAAAGACTAATACAAAGAAAGATCAGCTTTTACCAGTAATATTTTTTTTAACTGTTTTATTATCATTTAATGTAAAGATATCTATCCTGCAGATTTTTCTATTCACGTTTTCCTTCTCTAGTTGTGATATTTGCTCCATGTATTTATATGTTACTTACATATAATGAAATCGGGGAATGAGTTAATGCACGTCATACATAATGTATGACGTTATTTTTTGCAATGTTGCTAATTGAAGGCCGCCTTAATTTGATTTGGTATATAGATACTGCAGGTTATGTTCATGTATGTTTCAAATGTCTAACTGAATGTTTAAATTTAAGGCTAGAAAAAACGTATACCGGGTGGTGCTATAGGTGTCGGCGGAGCTTAGTATGAAAACTAATAACGCTGTAGCAATCATACATCATTTCGTCGTTTATCACATCAAACGAACGTATCTTCTAGTACCGTTCATAGAATTTTGAGGCACCGCTTGCATATTGTCGTGATCTTTAATATTTTAAGAATTATAAATTTTATTAAATAGTTAAGTTGTAGAATAAAATTATCAAATTTTAGTTTAAAAGGTGTATTATAATATAGTAAGCATAAGTCAAAGGTCTTACAAGTAAGAATGGGTTGCCTAACCTTTAAGGGGCAATGTCATTACGAGAATAGTATAAATTAAGCTTAAATATAAGAATTTAGATATAGAAATAAACACAAAATAAATCTTTACATTCTATATTTATTATAGAAAAGACAAGCACAATGTATGGTTTGAATATAAAGAGTCAGAGCCGAATTTCTCACAGGCCGTAAAAATAGCTCTAAATATATTAAGAAATGGACCACTATATAAAATTAAACATGTACTAAAAGTTAAAAATAGAGAAATAATTATGTTAGGGGATGGATCAATAAAAAGAGTGAATCATTTAAATGCTATTAAGTTCTACGAGCAAGGCAACACGAGGTATGCTCGAGATGAAAAATATCAATTTGAATAAAAATAAATAGATCTCAGACATAAACAAGAATCTCAATTCATGGGAGAGTTTTATGATCATATTTAGCTATAGAATAAATACCTGACACTTAAATTTAAAAATATTTTAAAGGATATATACAAAAAGTGTTCTTTATCCGAGACAATACCTTATTAAGTTTATGTATATACTAGATATATAGGTAGAAACACATCTTTGAAATGTTATATGCATAAATGTTATGGCATCAAAAATAGCCGAATAAATCATGTGTGGTTTTTACAACCTACAAAGAAGAAATAACATTAACATTGTTGACAGTTGTTTGCAAATCAACATACTGGAAGCCGAAAGGGACTGGATAGAGCGTGGAGGTGGTGCTGTGGAAGTCTGTATTCTTTGTAATGCAGTTCTAACGAAGAGGATTCCAGTGGTGTACAATGTATTTCCAATCATATCCAACAAAGATATCTACAAGAAGAAAGTACGAATAACTTTAATTAATGGAAAAAGAAGGTATATAACTAATAATGAGAGAGGTAATAGATTCATTTACAAGCATAATGAGGGATGGCATTAAGAAAAGGAGAATATTCCTACCGAAGACGAAGAATCGCGAGTGTGCATAAACTTTTAATAAACAATTTGTGAGTGTCGACATTTGTGTATTCATTAACTGTCAAAAAGTGGAATAGGTATATGTGACTGAGAAAACTTATAGAAAATAAATATGAACCAGACAATGCCAACATAAATGTTAGTGTGGGAGTCGTGGTGCTGTGAGTGGATAGTTGTCTTTTGTTTCAAAAGGAAAAGTTATAAAAGACCGCGAAAAACGATGAGAAGGGAGACGAATCTTGTACTTTGAATTTAGTAGACGCGTAAAATTTTTGATAAGCGTAGGAGTTTTAATACACTACGATCAACACATATATTAAATTTTTATTTAGTATTCAAGTTTATTTTTAGTTCGATAATTGCTAGTTAATATTTTTGCATTTCACAATTATATTTTTGTATTGTATTAAGAGATTTATTTTTTTTTAAAATGGAGGACATGTACAAGATGGAATTTAACCATTTGTATGATGAATTTAAGTAAGTTTCGGAAATAAATATTCAACTATAAAATAGTTAATGGTGTAAGACGTACTCTGAGTGTACTATGTTTGAATATTTACTCTCAGTAAGGCGTTAAGCATTATTAATATACACAAATATTATCTCGTTAAATAGAATTCATTTTTTTTTGTAACAGTGGGAAAAGAGTTAATGGTATTGGAGACATTGGAAGTACAATGTGTGAATGTTTACTTTCAGTGAATTGAAGATATCATCAGCAATTATTTTAATAGAAATTTAATTTAAATTTCAAGTGGACAGGGATGTTCTTGATCGACAAGCGCCAAGCCGTTTAAATGCACTATGTGTGAACGTATTTATTTGACGAATGGTACAGGTCATGTTCAGGACATTCACGTTGCGAAATTTTTAATCATCACAGGCACTATGTGTGAATGTATGCCTTTGTTGATATAAAATTAGTTTCGTATGGCCCATGTAGAGCACCAAATGGTTCAACAATTAGAACTATCACTTCATCCTGATATCTTATGGCATTCATTGTTCCCCGATTTATGACATAAATGTTTGTACGGTCTTCAAGAGTTATGCCACCCCACACCATAACTGATCCGCCACCAAACTTTTCCTTTTCTCGTATGGCGCACTGTGCAAATCGTTCACCTTGTCTTCCCCACACTCTATCACGACGGTCATTAGTTGAAAGGCAGAACCTGGACTCATCCGTAAACAAAACGTGTCGCCAGTTTTCAATTTCCCAATGGGAGTGCGTTTTAGACCAGCATCAGCCAACCTTCTCCGAATGGAATCTGCGCTTACTGCGACACCAGTTGCATTCTGGAGGTCATTTCTTAATGCTTTAGCAGTACAAAATCGTCTTCGTTTAGCATTAATCCTCAAAATCGGTCTTCTGCGATCATCGTCTTGCGTTTTCTACCTTGGCCTGTCCGTCTGCGGTAGCTATCAATCTCTTGGTATCGTCGCTAAGCTCTACTAGTGACAGATTGTGTAACAACCAGTCTTCGGCCAACTTCTTGTTGAGGGTATCCTGCTTTGATTAGGGTTACCAATTTTACAACTTCAACTTCCGATAAATGACGATGTTGCCTGTTACCGTTCATGGCGTGATTGAAGTGTATATTCAATGACGTTTAAATTTTTTTTAATAGATAAAATAATCAAAATTGACACCAACATAATAATTTCAATAAATTCACGTGTTTTAGAAAAAATTAACACTTTAAAAAGCAGATTTGTACAAAAAAAAAACCAAAAGAATAATTGGAAAATAAAATTCCTTCATTAATTTTGCCAAAAAAAAAAGGTTTTTTTTAAAAAAAATTCATTATCCCTTAATTTTGCGGCGAAGTGTACATTGCACATTGGGGTTATAATAAGAAAAGTCTACTGTGAAAAATATCACCATGTGATTTATATCGTGTTGGAAAGGGGCAGATGATGATTATGATTGATTAGAGATAAGACAACATCAAAATTTGGAATGTTCTAAACTATACATATACAATTAAAATTATGTTAAGACAAGTATACTTACAAAGACCATTGAATTAACAATTGTATAATAGAAAACTACATTATCAGTTGAAGAAGGATAGACGTACAGGAATTTTACATTTAAGAAGCATACAGAATACACAAAATCATTACACAATAAAGTTAGTTATTTGTATTATATAGGGTAATTCCGGGTTAGATGGTGAACAAAATTTTAAAAGGCTGTATTTTATCACTAATGTGTATTTAACATACATAAATTAGGCTTTCTTTCCTAAAATATATAAGGAACATAAACGTAACTTCTAAAGTACAAAAAAATGTAAAAAACAAATTAAAAAAAATAAAACTTCTTTTTTCCCAATTCACCATCACACCTTCAACCTATGGGTGTGATGGTGACACCTTAACGGGACAGATGGTGGATTGGAAATTGGAAAAGTCACTTTGTTGGCCTTTTCTTTTTGTCCTCGTTTTTGCCACAGAGGTCGCACATGTTGCAAAATTTGGTGCAATCTTCATGTAACCATAAACTGCAAATGGTACACTGAATCCAATCTACTTGTTTTTTGGTGAGTAGGTAGGATTCACCACAACCAACACAGCAATATTCTTCTTCTTCGATCTCTTCTTCGTCGTTTAGTTCAATCTCAATAGATGATTCTGAATCCGAGTCTTTGTAATTTTTTACGGAATTTACTTTTTTTAGTGCTTTTGTTTTTTTTGTTTTGGTATTTTTCTTTGTTTCTCCAGAATTTTTCATTTTCTTCTTGTTTTGTTTAGATTTCAAGGATGCAATTGAATCAGGGGAATTAAGAACCGCTGCCAATTGTCTGGAATTTTTCCTTACTTTTTCGACTTTCTCAACAACTGGAACTGGTGATATTTGGTCCAACATTTTTCCGGGTGTTATTAGCTGATCACCTAATCCTTCCTGATCTGTTGAGTTTTTTCGTGCAACTGAAGCAACAGATGTTGAAGTACTGGGTTGAAGCGGCATTTCCTCATCTTCACTTGATCTTTTTCGTCCAACTGAAGCAGAAGACTTCGATGTAGTAGGTTGAGGCGTTACATCTCTTGTTAATCATTCTTGATTTTCCTCTCTTGTTTGGTGAGTGTTAGCTTCTGCTGAAGGATCTTGTGTGGCTAAATAGGCGTATTCGGGAATAGCTCGAGGATTAAAGGGGTAAATGCCCGTCGCCCTAAAACCGGACGTAGCATTATCACGCGTAGTGGCTTTCTCCCACGCCTCAGACAGTAGTTTACCAAAAGACAACCTGTTTATTCTTCTGCTTGGGTTCAGTTTCATGTAGGTATTGCAAGCATTGTAGTAAAAACTTTTCAAGGCCTTGAAAAATGATTTATCAAGTGGTTGAAGGTAATGGGTGGTATGACTTGGTAAACATAGTAATGTGATGTTTTTCGACTCTGCATATTCCAGGGTCTCTACTGAACTACAATGAGAGCTGTGACCGTCGAGTATAAGCAAAACATTGCCTTCTGGCTTTCTTGGTACAAAATGGTTTTTCAGCCAAAGTAAAAAAATATCGGTATTCACATATGGTGATTTTTGTGACATATAAACAGTAGAACCCGTTGGCATGCCGTCTTTATATTCAGCCTTTTCATTTTTACCCTTGAATATACAAGCCGGTGGAAGAAAGTTTCCTTCAGCATTGCAGCAAGAAATGACTGATATCGTTTCGCCTTTTTCACCAGAAGTTATGCTTGAAACATTTCGGGATCCCTTTCCAGCTATCACGTAGCCTGGTTTGTTATTGAGCTGTAATCCGGTTTCATCAACATTGAAGATATTAGCTGGCTTGTTCACCAAGTCATTGTTGACCAAAATGTCTTGAAGTAAGTCAAAATATTGTGAAACAGCCTCTTTGTTTAAGTTTCTCACGCGAGCTAGTGAAATGCCTTCAGACTTCCGTACACTAAGCTCAGGGTTTCGGCTCAAAAAAAGACGAAGCCAATCAAAACCAGCCATTTCTTTATCACGGTTAAAAGTGTGCCGTACTCCCAACTGTTCTGCCAATTTGAATGCCATAGAACGCACTTCATTCCGTGTTGGTGAAAATCCAAATCGTTGAAGCTTCAGAATGTGCTTTACAAGCTTCTTTTCAGCTGCTTCGCCTAGATGAGACGATGGACCCATTGATGTTTTCTTAAAACTGCCTTTAACAAGTCTGCGTTTTAACGTTGACCATGGAATGGAGTACGTTTTTGCAGCTTGAAGTATGTTTTGACCCTCCTGAACGGTACGGGCTGCTCTGTTGAGTTGATCTTCACTCCACTGACCCCTTGAAGATCTTGTTTGTCTTTTGTAGAACGTCGGCATTCTTCACAAAACTGAAATAATTTAAATTTACTATTCACCATCTCTACCAAAATTGAGTTCACCAACTCTACCAATTGATATGGGTGAGATGGTGAACGCATCTGCGAATGAACAGATATTTGCCGACGATTGTTTTGAGGTTAAGTAATTTTACAAGACATGAAAAAAGGTAGAAAAGCCAAAACAAACTGTTGTTTTACTGAAATACATCGGCAATTCCGACATTGAATCAGGCGTATAGAAAAGTATTGGTGCTACAAAAACTTACCTTCCAAATTATTCATGTATTTCGACACCGACCGTTATTTTCCTAGACTCAATCACAATAGCTGATCACAAACAACACGCTTATAGGTTACAAGCGCCCTCTGTTAAAAATTAGTAAAACTACAACGATTCACCATCTGACCCAGCTCACCATCTAACCCGGAATTACCCTAAATTGCGGAAAATTAGAAAATGTTATAAATATCACTGTAAAATAATCATGAACATGAAAGTCAAAATTCATATTATGTTAATTTAACCTTTATCTTATGTATAGATATACCGGGTGTTCCAAATTTTCGCAACCACCTTCAACTTTTTTATTTTAAATACATTGCTATACTTTCTAGATATTATAATGTACAAAAAAAGAAAAAAAAGAGTAATTGGCAAATAAAATTCCTTCATTAATTTTGCGGCGAAGTGTATTATAATAATGAATATAACTTCGCGTAAAATATTAAAATTCTGCTTAGCCTTTATATTGCTAAGAATCAAAATGTTTTTGATTTGATATTCTATGATTAATTTATTGTTCAAATATAAAAAATCTCGTGTGACATTCTGTACTTTAGTTCGGCTGACGTCTACAGTAACGTTTCTACTTGCGTCGTTGTTCTTTTTCTTTTAATGAAATCAATTAAACGAAAACAATCGCGATATCAGACCAGCTATCGCAATCAAAAGACATTCCTGGATTACCTATCCACTTAATGAGAAGCGAACACGAGAAATCTAAAGTAACATCGTCTAAAAACGTGAAACATTTGTCAGTACTAAGAGCAACGGCCTCCCCACCACTATAGTCGCAGCCACCCCCCCCCAGAACAACTCTTCTTCTTTTTGTCGTCCTCTCAGAGAAAGAAGCACGTACATACACACTCGCACACACGCACATACAAATAACACACGTACAGGTAATACATACGATGAAGAATGCGAGCAAATATATCTATCTTCATTTTACCACTGGAAAGAATACATCTGACCATCTCCTCTCGCAGGTGAGTCGTTGTTGAGGAAAAAAATCAAAAACCGGTATACGCTAACCACGTTGCCAGGTGTAGTACTGTGTACGGTGCGTTCGTAGAGACTCCTGAGGACTCCAAACGATGGATCATTGATAAGACTTTTAGTTACCGGGCAAGACACCGGTTATAAGAAAATTATAATCCTAGAAGATACGAGCGGAGAACGGTGCGCGGCTTAAAGGTGTATCCACACATACATATACGTATATGCATAATATGAACTCGCGAGTGGGATAAAGTCGTGATTTTTCTTATTATAATATCATGCAAAGTCTTTAATAAATGGTTCATGGGTTAAGGTTGATAGTTATACGAAGGTACATTACGAGAGAATTCTAAATTAAAGCGTTTTTAAATATTAATCTTTCGATTGAAATCATGTAAAGTACAGATACGTTTTGAGTAATTTGTTTATCTAATATCTAATACTTTATTTAACCGATATGTTTTGAAAACTGATAAACTCAACTTTAACTTTTTGTGCTTAAACACTTAATTTGACGCTAATAAAGAATTAACTTTGTGTTAATATTCGGTACCATTTATTTAATGTATAACAATTGAGATGTGTAAAAATATCAAGCCTTGATAATAAAAACTATGTCACAGGTTCCTTGATAGTCTGGAGGAACTTGCTATTCGGAGCATTGTCTGGCAGGATGATTGGAACGTATCTGGAAAAAAGAACACAACTAACTAAAATAGGGTCAATCACAAGTACTCAACCTGTAGAATTATAAGCAGGTGTTCCGAAGGGTTCGGTCTTAGGACCAATACTATACATATTGTACATTCAATCATCCAGCAGTATCGGCCAACAAGGAAAATATGTAATCTATACAGATGATACGACAATAATTTATACAGGAAAAAGTAGAGAAGAAATAGAAAACAAAATAAATACAGATCCAAATAACCGGGCCAATGGCTAGTTGGGCAAACATTTAATTTCGCCCAAGACAGCAGCTTCACTAAAAATAAATAATGCACAACCGCCAAAAATATACGGCTTTCCCAAATTGCATAAAGAAAATACACCTCTTAAGCCTATTGTATCATATTCCAAGTCCGTTTTACAACGTATCAAAATTTTTGGCAAACATAATTTCTAATGTAACGAAAAAAAGAAACAATTCTACATAAAATAGTATATTATGCAATGAGCATTTAATGATAGCTATTAAGACACGAGTAAGAAAATTACAATACGAGCCGAAGGCGAGTATTGTAATGAATACCAGTTTCTTAATAGCCATTAAATGCGAGTTGCATACACTATTTTTTCTACGACCCAATAATAAAATATTATTTTATGAACATTCCATTTCATAAATTGAGCGTAAAATTTTCCGTACATATTTGCGAATTTAGCTGGTAATAAATTGTTCGTGGCTATTAAGGCTTGTTCCATAATTTCGAGCTTGCAAAGAGATATTAGATATAGTATTAGTCATGTACTTGATGAACATCAGAACTGTGTTTCTTTACAATACTTCTGCAATGAAATTTTTTGTCCTGAGGGAACTACGATGGCCAACCTTCGTAAGACTCGTAAGTTTGTTATTTTTACTAATAATGTAAAATAAAACTTTTTGAATTATATGAACAATTACGTTTAGCTACAGAGCATCTTGTAAGACACGCAAATAGCTTGATATATAATGTTAACAACAACGCAGTGAAATGTTTTATCTCTGTAATTGCTAAGTTTATTGAAGGGGAAAGAATTAATTATACGCAAAGACGTTCCTATCAGTCCAGATGTTCGGCAGCGGTAGTTTCCTGCAACACCAAGAGACCCATCTACACAGTTAGAAAGTATATAAAGGGTGGAAACCCAGGAACTCTTACCAAACGCTTAGAAATGCGAAATAAGTTTAGGCAAGAAAAGAAGCAGCTACGAAAAGAGTCAAAACCGAAAGCAAGTAAGAAACTATTCGGCGAAGATGAAGACTATGGCGCTCAGTGTCAAAGACCAGATATGATAGAAAAAGAATGCGAAGGAATCCTTTCTTGCAGCATTAAATTTGCCAGAAGAAGAAATGATTATATTAGAGACAGTAACAAGGGACCAAACAGACTGCGAATTGTGGTATGTTGAACGAAGAAAACGCTTAACTGCCTCTAAATTGATATTTGTGGAATGTTTATCGATTCTAAATATTCTTTCCTATCGGCAACACCGCACGGCTTAATTGGGCAAGAAGGCATTTTAGAAATCAAATGTCCATGATGAGCTCGAAATATGTCACCAGAAGATGATATCCAATCAAAGATGATCACGTTTTGGAAACCAAATGGGGATGTTAACATAACTCACAACGGGCACTACCAAATTCAAGGACAGCTGCACTTAACCAATCGAAAATATTGTGTTTTGGCCATATGGACTCCAAAGGACATTAAGATTCAAACCCTATTTAAAGATGACATTTTTTGGTCAGAAGCCAAGAACAAAAATTGGTTCAATTTTATAATGACTCTTTATCACCAGAGTTAATAGACAGTCGTAAACAAAAAAATATGGAGAGAGAGAACCTGAGTTCATATTGACTGCCCAAAAAGAGATGAGAATAAGAGTTCAAAATAAGTGATGATGATGATAATGTCCTCTTTTGCACCCTTATTTTGTTGCTACGTATGCATCAATATTAATTTTTTTTACTATTATAAATTATAGTTGTTACGACAATGAATAAAATATATAAACTCGTTGCATAATCTACTATTATCTATGATCGTGCAAAAAGTTTGTTACTTTTTTTAACTGATGTCACTGAAAAAATTAACTTTCATCGAAACTCATTAAGTGGGATATAACCAACTATATAAATTTTACACGTGTTCGATGCACGCGAGCTGTTACGTTCTCGGTCTCTTTTGCCTCACTCCGCGCCGTGTATTGCAAACTACGGCCTTAAACCCCAAAAATGATTTGACAGCTCACTTATATGAAAAACAATTATTTTGAAGAACTAGTTTTCGTGTAAAAAGTTGACCTTTATGGCACTAGTGCAATTAATTCATCAAAATAATTAAATTTTGAGAAAGTTGAAGTAAAAAAGTGTGCGATCGTAGATACAATTTTGAAAGACACACCTGTACAAAGTCTCATTCCTTGCTTATGTTTTTAGTATTGTGATGACCAAAATTCGCAATGCACATAGGTATAAGATAGTCGTGTGGTGCCCACACCTTACTTTATTCTTACGTAGTTACTACTTAAATAAATATTATTTTGTAATAAAAAAATCAATAATTATATAAGAATGGGAATAACAAACCGATAAGATAAAATGTAGTAAAGTACATGGGCTTAAAATATACCGCATGTGTCAATTTTCATTAGCCATAGGCGATTAATCCATACAGTATGTGGCAACATAGTACCCCTTCTTTCCTTTCCAATGCCAGCACGACCGATGCATGCACGTAAATAGAAGTTAGCGCGGTTAGCAGTACCTATTCGACCACCGACTTGGGTGTTTGTAATGCGTTCAGAAATAATATTTACGAGTTGCAAGGATTTGTTTTTCTTTTTCCTTTAGTAAATGCAGAGAATTATTAAGCTGCGTTCACGCTGCATGACACAAACAAAAGCGTAATTCTACTAAAATTAAAAATAAGATAAATAAAAAAGGATTCTGAAAATAATAATAAACTACTAGATCAGGAGATCGCGGCGGCCATTTGATGTTTCCCGTTCCAGTAATATGACTGCTTTTATTTCAGACTAGATCGCAACGTGTTCGCAGCTAAACATTGAATGTAGAAGTGGGAAGATCGGAGAAAATCGTTGTTATGGCGATTGTTGCCGCGATTGGTGACGGACAGTAGGGGTGCCATGTTGCCACGCATTACTTGTATACGTATAAATCGCACGTGAACATTGAATCCCTATACCTAATGAAAATTGACACATACGGTATATATATATACCGAAACGCCTACTTACGCTTGCGGCCGCATAAATCGTTAGCGGCGCCACGTCACTGGCGCAAATTCGGCCGCTGTAAGGCATTCGTTAAAATAAAATATCTAGCAGAAATTTTTGTTTTTCTTATAATTTTTTTGCATTAAATTGAATACAAAGAATTAATGAAGGCTTCGATGGGAGTACCTCTCAAGTTGGCCAAATTTACAACACCATAACACAGTTTCAGAAACTTTATTTTAAAAACTTATTCCAGTCAAGCATGCATTGAACCTTTGTTTATTTGTATTCTGAATTTCATTTTCATATTTCATAACTGAAAGCTATACGATTATTTTAACGAAACCTTTTTAAGTTGTTAGTTTTGCCGTTGCGTGAGGCCCCTTAAGCATAGTTTAAAACTGGATGCTAACTAAAATGTAATTTTAACTGACAATTAAGGTTAAGCCATCGTTAAATATTGCGGTGCAAACTGCCATAAAAAAAGCAAAATGTTTTAATTAGTAATATGTTTATACAAAAATTTTAACAAAATGTCTTTAAGAAATATACAATTTTGTAACAGAATAGTTACAAAAGAAAGACGAATAATGAAACTAATGGTTTTCGATTAAAAATTTAAATTACAACTTAATATAAAGTAGCGCGAATAATGGAGGCTTATTATGAACCTCCTCAGTCTTTTGTATGACATTTCGAAAGAACATAATGTAATAATGAAACAAAATGAAGTTATTAATTAACAAAAATTTCCTTCCTTTTTTCATGCTTCATAATGATTCTTATATATATTTCAGAAAGGATTTTATTATTTTGTTCCACAATACAATGTAATAATATGCAAAAAATATCGGTGCAGGTATTTGTCTACCACAAAAATAAAATTTAATTACACTAATTTCGCGCCGAAAAAACCAACACATCGCTCAGCTCCAAGATGAAATTCAATTCCCGTTTTTTTTGTTCGCCAGAGTGAGCGAGCAAGAGAAGCAGCTCACTAATTTTGTAAGAGAGATTGCTGATGCGAGGCCGCCCTGTAATTTCGAATTGTCATATAATGGCAATGAGTTTCTATTGTTTCCGATGGACTGCGGACGAAGTCGGTTGTTGTCATTAAAATTTATGACCCGAACCCTGAAGTGAAAGAGATAACGGCGGTGATTTTAATTACATTCATATAGTTTTTCGTCGGTGAAAAAGGCACTACGAAAGAACATCCAGATATATAAAGGTTTTATTTAAAATGAAGGGACGAGGCCATCTATGGACATTAAAACAAACTTTATACGTTACTGATTATAGTTTTAAATAAAAATATGAAGATACTCTATATTAGTGTTAAGATTGTAAAATTTAATTTGTGATTATTTATAAGGGGACAAATGTTTTTTTTTTTTGATTTTACATTTCATCTAAATGGTTTTTAAACAGTTTGGATGGCAGTTTGCTTTATTCTTGTTATTTTTGTTATTAATTAATCCACGTAGCCACTGTCTAGGTCACATTAATTTAAATACATTTCTTGTATATTGACTAAGAATTTAAATATATTTATAAATATATCAAAAAAGAGGGTAACATAAGGTAAATTCCGCTATAGAGCAGCCGTAGACACGTGTTTCAGACTCGCTGGTCATCGTCAGTACGGTCTATCCAAGGAAGGAGATAGAAGCAAAAATGAAAGACCATCAAGATGACACACCGCAATTTGCAGTTTCTGTCAGAAGATCTCCAAATTTGAGGACAACAATTAACATCGTCACGAGGAAAACATTGTCGACCCGCTTGCCTTACCAAATCCAGGAAGAATAAATAACTAAAGGTATATTGCGGATACTAAAAACAAGAAAACCCCCCATATTACTCTCG